>HG995291.1:3068539-4537216 GCA_905332915.2 Hecatera dysodea | reverse complement strand
TTCCAGTTGTAATTTGATTTTTTTACTATCATTGTGGGAGACTAACCAGCGCGGTACTCCGGTACGCAATCAACACTCCAGTAGGTACCTACGATCCATTCGACCATCAGTTCTGAAATGACACGAAGAATTGCTAAAATTAAGAATTTGGAGATTCTTCGGGAAACGTCTGTAACATTAATTATAGTGCGGATATTTTATTTCTGATTGGATCATGTAATGGAACTCTGAGCATAGCCCTTCATAGCTCGGTCACCCGTGACCTGTAGGTCCGCTTTCAAATCAAATCAAAATCAAATCAAAAATCATTTATTTGTGAAACATAGGTAATAATAATGGCATAAGATCTTACAAATTAGGTAGTGCGCTATGTTTTGCCATTTAGCATACAAATTGTCATATACATAATTAATATACAATATAATTAATTTTTGTTTTTGAGTTTGCGATGGCAATATCTAATAGTACAAGCACATGCATGAAAATTAAATTAAATTATTCATAAAAATCAATTTCATTTCATGTCAAAATTTTAAGTCAATCTAATAAAATTAAAGAGAAGAAGTTAATGTCAAAAATAAGGGAAAAATTATATATAATATTAATGTCAGCATTATTCAATTATAAATATATAGAGATTGGTCACTAAGAAAGTCTTCTATGGTATAATAGCATTTTATGCATTTTAGCTTTGATGCGAGTATATCCTTATCTTTCCAAGATTGTATATCTACAGAGGGGCATTAAATTACAATACGTACACTATACGTGTTTAGTATTAATTGGATACGGTATAAAAATAAAAAGCACTAAAAATTTGTTTTTTTTTTTCGAACAAACTAAATAGCTTACAAATCAGAGTAAAACGCAACCACCCTTTGTAAATAAATTTAACTGACTTTAGATACCTAGGTAACAAAGCGGCACCGTCGTTTGGTTGTACTTGTGACTTGCATCAGAGCGGCAACAACGCATCGTAGGTTATACTGAGATTTATCGTTTTAAGGGGCATGACCTATGCGTATAGACATAATCAGCTGTTAGAAAATATACATCGTGTTCAAACGGGGCAAAAACTTAAAAACTCATTTGCAACTAAATTACCTACTGCTCCTATTTAATTGATTTTACAGAGAGGTACAGAGCTTCTAAATGGTACATACCTAGTATATGCAGTTTAAAGGAAATCCCCTCTGTCGTATCAACTTTGTATGTACACAGTATATTCAAAATTCAAATTCATATATTTTATTTCAGACTAGCTTCTGCCAGCGACTTCGTCCGCGTGGAATAGTTACTTTAACCCCGGATTTGGAACTCTCAGCTCGGTTTAAAAAAGTTTGGTGTTTCTGTACCGATTTCTATGATTTTTTTTTATTGAATTGGTGATAATGTTAACTTTTTTTAATTAGGGATGAGTGAGAGTATTATAAACGTAAGAGTAAACAAATATAATCAGAAAGCTCCGAACTGCTAAGCTATCGGGAGTTACACGTGTTATTGTGAGTCAACCATAAAAGATAGACATATACTGTTGTGGGATATTTTTTAGATAATTGTATGTAGAATATTTCCGTCATAGATTATTTCTATGTAACTTTAACCATTAAGGCTACACACGCGACGGAAGCTTAAAAAATGGAGTAACTTCTCCCGTTTTCCCAACATTTCCCTTCACTGCTCTGCTCCTTTTGATTGTAGCGTGATGAAAAGTATACTATAACCTGCCCAGGAGTATGAAGAATAATTGCACCAAGTTTCATTAAAATCGGTCGAGTAGTTTTTGTTTCTATAAAGAACATACAGACAGACAGACAGATAGACAGACGGACAAAAATTTTATTGATTGCATTTTTGGCACCAGTATCGATCACTTATCACCCCCTGATAGTTATTTTGAAAATATATTCCCTGTACAGAATTGACCTCTCTACAGATTTATTATAAGCATAGATAAACATCCATATGTGTTAGTAGTAGTACAACTTAACCTAATGTTAGTATTAAATTAAATTATCATATATATATACATACATATATATATATATATATATATTTTTTTTTTTTTAAAAACGTTGCCCCACACTAGCAATAACTCCTGTGTCGTGGTTGCTTTTACAAACATACAATCTCACATACACAAACAGCCAGACCCGGAACAACTATCTGTAGGCCATACTAATATTTGTTCCGTGCGGGAATCGAACCCACGACACGTAGCGTAGCAGCCGATCGCTCAACCACTGCGCGATAATAAACAACCAATGAGACAGACGCAGACAGGCGGATGTGTTTGATATTGAGTAATGGGAAAAGAAATTTTGGCTTTGAAATCCATGTGTCGAAACCTTTTCATAGTTATACTAGCACTAGCTGACCCGCGCAACTTCGTCTGCGTCATATAAAGAGAAAAAAAACTAACCCCTGTTTTGCAACAGTCTTCATTGGTGATCTGCTCCTATTGGTCTTAGCGTGATGATAATATCTATAATCTATAGCCTTCATCGATAAATGGGCTATTTAACACTCAAAGAATTTTTCAAATCGGAACCGTCGTTTTATGAGATTAGCGCGTTAAAGCAAACAAACAAACTCTTCAGCTTTATATATTAACATAGATTATTTCAATTTACAACACACAGGTAAGGAGCTCTTAGGAGCATTGTTTCACTATTTTTTCTCCCTATTATTCACCTTATACGGATAGTTTTCGACATTAACTCGGTTGAAGCTGCGGGCGGCAACTAGTACTTTATAATCCAGAACTTTAAGCAGCACAATCAAGGTATGAAAACTTATGATAAATGCTTGCGAGGCTAAATTATTCTGTTAGTTGAGATGTCAAAGGGGAGAACAAAGAGATAGGGACTGCTATTAAGTTGTCAGATAATTTTACAAAGGCAAAATTATTGTTAATATCAGATATTAAAAAATATTGAAAAGATCGGGAAGGTATTTTTAATTTTGCTGCTTTAATAAAACCGAAGCAATAAAATAAGGATTTAGCCAGTATAAACATGTTATGCTTGTAGCTAAAGGCATGCTGTGCCATAATAAGATGATTGGAACCAAAAGCTGGCTGATTTTAAGTGGACGCCTTATTAAACCTAAGACCCTAATTATGCCTAAGGAAACCAAGACGAACCAATCTTTCTCTTACAAATATCTATAGGAAAATAATAGTGTATGTGAACATACCTAAATGGCTATTGTACTCTACTAAAATTAATTTCCAAGTAACATTTCAAAGTTTCAATGATTTTTTGAAGTGAAAACTTCTTTAGCGGCGTTGTGCACTTTTTTGGGATGGGTAAATATTATTTATATTTAAAACTTATTTACTAAATAATGTTAAACTCGCTTCAGGACACGTGACCTGATCGAAAATTTGTAAGACGGAGGGAGAGTTTCGCGAAAAATCACTAGAGATCAAACTTAACGAACTTTTTAATGTAAAATAATTGTAATACTTCTGAAGTGTTAATTTTTTTATGTAATATAATTTGCCATGTTTGTGTACGATAGCGCAACAAATGAATATTGTATTTTACTACGTGAATGATAATACTTTTATACTGATAAATAAAGCAATTCGTTTCGTTGTGAAATTATTCCCTAACCACTCCAAAATATTCAAAAATGCACAACGCTAATGTTCAAGTTTTCAATTCTGCCGGAACTCCCGGAGTATAACTCGTTTTTTTTTATGGATAGGAAATCATTGAATGACTTCTTTCACTCTGGAAGGTAATGTTAGACTCTTACTGACTAATATCCACCCGTGTTCCTCCTTATGCCCTTTGCGTTCCAGGGCCGCAGTGATACTTTCGAACAAATTCCACAAAGATTCAAAGCATACATCATGTGAAACGCAATCTAATCTGCTATAAAATTAAGCATTAAAACCTTTTCAAATTACATTATAATTTTTTACCCAAAATTTAGTGCCGTAGAACCAAGATAATATCTACAAATTAATGGTTATTAATGAACTTAAGCTCTGCGTGGTTAGCCTTGGTATAATTACGATTTATACTCATAATAATTGTTTTATTTCAGTAGTTATATGTAAATATTGCTGTTTTGCCTGTGTACCATAATCTATACTAATATTATAAAGAGGGCGGAAGATTGATATATGGATAGATGTTTGTTTGTATTGAATAGGCTCCGAAACTACTGAACCGATTTGAAAAAATCTTTCACTGTTGGGAAGCTACACTATCGCCGGGTGACATAGGCTATACTTTATCCCCATAGTCTCACGGGAACGGGAACTACGCGGGTGAAACCGCAAGGCGCTGCTAGTTAATAGTATATACAATAAAATTCACAGTTAACATAATGAAAATATCAATAGTCATGTACGATATCTCCACCAGAACTAAAAAAAACATACTGTGTTCAAAATAATAGAACGCACCATAATCTATTCGAAAACTTCTGGTACAACTGTTTGTTTATTTATAAAGCTTGTTGAAGGCAATCTCTTGAAGTATATCCGATTACGAATATTCCTTTACTGTTACAGAATTCAGTATCGCTGTCTTAGGCTACTTTCGGATATGCATAGTTTTAGTGGGATGGATCACAGGAGCGCTGCAATTGTAAATAATCTAGTCCTCAAATTCACATATATAAAAAGAGGATGTGGAGAGGATCGATAATGTGTCGACCAGGGTCACGACAGTTTGGGGACGCCACCATTGAGGCAAGTCCCTTTTTGAGGAGCGGTTGGAGAGACGCCACGGCGGCCTTACCTTCCGGGTACTCACCGGACATTAAGGGCACTAGGAGAAACACGGGTGGGTTTTAGTCAATAAGAGTCTGACACTCCCTTCAGCTCTGCCCAGAACGGAAGAAGTCATTAGATGATCTCCAGAAAAAAAAGGTTGGCTGCACTTCCAGTCTATGCCCAAAAGCGAACGACTTTCGGATGATATGATGATGATAAATATTGATGTTTAACTTTCCCCTACAGCAAAACCAAACTTGTAAAAGAATATCTAAATATATGTAACTCAAAAGGGACTGACTGACATAGTGATCTATCAACGCACAGCCCAAACCACTGAACGGATCGGGCTGAGATTTGGCATGCAGGTAGATATTATGACGTAGGCATACGCTAAGAAAGGATTTTTGAAAATTCGTCCCCTAAGGGGGTGAAAAAGGGGTTAACATTTTGTATGGAACTCGACGCGAGCGAAGTCGCGGGCATAAGCTAGTCTGTTTATATACCTCTTGGTACCTGTCACTTTCTACCGTCTTCAACCAAGTGATTCCACCTATAACTGTAAGCTTCAGAAACAAATATGGCTTCCACGTTGGAATAAGTCCCCTCACGTACCCGCAAGACCCTCTTCCGTAGATGATTGCTTATGGCATATAAGGAAAACCGCCAACTCACATGTCTTTAAAAACAAAGAAAAATAAATGTTACACTTTGTAGCCGCTTGTTCTTTATTAAATCGGTTGCTTATTTTATATTTATTTTATTAATTAGATAATAATATGTACTGTATTTGTTTCTATTTATTATATTAAGAATTGATAAATCAATACACCGCCAAATAAGGCAAAATGAATGAATTTATTACATTGAAGCTGGTTAAGTAAATATTTTGCATTTATAAAATAAAAATAAAAACGTAACAAGCAACTTTGTGGTTTTTCCCTATCTATAAAATAATAAAAGGCACAGAATTGTAAAAAAAAAAATTGGCCTCCATTTTATTTTCCTATCCATTCTGGTCTGTACTTGAGCTACACAGCAAACGCATATTTAATTCCTTGCACCCACTCTTCACTCCTCCAAATAAACTCTGGTCGGACCAAATAAATAAAAAAATAATATTAAACTGCATAACCTATCCCAATCTTAAAGTCGGTCAATAAAGTAACAAAACATTGAATATTCCCGAGATTCCCTGTTGTAAGAATGGCAGAAAATAAAGTGAATTAGTTGTTCGGTGTGCAAGTTGAAAGACTTGGAGTTTTGAAACGAGTTGTTCTTTGTGGGTGATGAACTAGCGGTATTTTACGGAATCTTCTTTATTCTAGGATTTTTTCAAGTGTTATTGATAAAGTTTGAAATGAATCTTTATAAGATAGAAGAGGAAGAGGCAAGCGTTTTTATGCTGGACGCTATGTATTTAACCGACTACAAAAAGACGAGGAGGTTCTGAAGTCGGCTGTTTTTTTTTTGTGTGTTACCTCATAACTACGAGTATTTACTGGGTTAATTTCGGAAGTCGGCGTAAAAAAAAAGAAGAAACAACCAAAAATACCGTCCTACGAAATTAAACTTATTTCATACTTTTTGTGTTTTTTTATTAAGAATTTGGTTGTATTATTTTCTAAAAAGTTTTTTAGAAACCGTGTTTCCTGCTTACTTTTAAACGGTTTTACAATACATATTAAAATAATAGGTAAAGGTGGCGTCATTGCATTTCTTTTTTCAGATAGAATTTTCCGGCAGTCCAAAGTTTCATAGCAATTAGGTTCACCCCGGCGAAATGTAGATGTGGAGATATACCTCTTTCGAGCTCTTCACGTTATAAAAGCGCAATGGTAAGTTATGCTAGACACATGGAAAGACAAAACACTAATTGGAGAGTCGTATATAATAGTGCATACAACAAAAAGACGTAGACTGAATCACTGACCCTATGGGGCCCTGTCTTCGTTGTTGGCAGCTCTTTGAGGTGCGCGTGGAACACGACGCGCCGTAGACTCGGACCTAGTTGCCCAGCCTACGGTGGCCGGGAATCACCCTTCGTTTCACGACGCCCGGCCTGTTGCGGCGGCTGGAGCGTGAGGTTCCGCTAGCATTACTGCTTCGCAGAAGGAGGTGACCGCTTCCCATGCCTCCTCGCTCCGGACCATGGATTGAATCAGGGTCGGACGCAAGAGATCGCCGCCGCCGAATGCGCCGAATGAATAAACTTTACGGCATAGTAAGTCAAAGAAAAGAAATAAAAATGTTTATTTAGGACTCGCACAAAACATAATTAAAAGCTTAATATTAATTTTAAACTATGCGAGGCCAAAAAAGGTCCGCATCTCAGCATATGCTGCGATATTTAGTAAATAGATAAATACCATAGCGCTGGTGTTCTGATAGGGTCATACCACGGATACACTCACGGAATACATAGCTACGATTACTAAAAAGAAACATACAAATACAAATAAAATATTTTTTTTTTTTTAATAATAAATTCCATCATATTTATTATGCGTATCACTTAATTCAATCAATTTCTGGTTCAAAGACTCATTCATTCCTTCGCCAATTCTCTGCCACCACACTGAAATCGACACCTCCAGGAAATTTCAAACACAAAATTCATCTAACGATTCCTTCAATGTAAAACTCCTTTGATGTCACTTCGAACAAAATTTAGAATTTTGTTGAAAAAATGTTTTAAGTAATCCCCGCCCCCTTGCTCTTCACGAATTCAATTAGATTGTACGGAGTTTCCAATCACGGGCTGTTGTTCGTGGTCTTTTAGTGTCACTCCCAGACTTCGTGTTTAGCGATGAAACATAAATAACTTTAGTTGACTTGGAAACTTTGGGTTTGTGTGTAGTGATGGAGTGATGTCGGTAAATATTTGTGGTTTGATAAAAATAAAGGGGGAGGGTTATGGAGACGAATTTCGGGGAAACATCGGAACTATGATTGGGGTTTTTCTGATAGCTTGCAGCCTGGGACGTTTTTAGTCGACAATATTTGTACAGAAATCTATGCAAGCTTGCTCTATCGTCAACTACATCATAGCTTTCAATTAGGCAAAAACAACTGCTCTATGTCATACTCCTGTTAATTTTATAACATTGTTTTACTGTGCTCAAAAACCCAAATATTAAAAAAAAAAATCGAGAGCTGTAGAATATTCGCCTTTCATATGGAGTGAACTTCAACAAGAGCCGCACATATCCAAACTACTGCAGTGCGCCTCTAAAGACAAGAACAGTGGAGTGGAAGTTCTATCTGAATTGTGTAATAATGTAGTTTTATTGTATTACGTTGATTGCAAGCGACTGAAATATGTATTATACTGCAAGAGATATGTGATTGTAAAAAAAAAGTAGTTGACGGAGTCTTGTGGAGCAAGCTAACTGACGCAGGTGCTCACCGGACACGGCTGTTTCGGGAGGTACCTGTGTCGGATCCCGATCAGGCCCGAGTCGACGGCGCGTAGTGTTCCACGCGCGCCACAAAGAGCCGTCAGCAATGAAGACGGGGCCCCATAGGGTCAGTGCCTGCTGGGTTGCAGAATTTGTTCGAAAGAGTTATCGCGGCCCTGGAACTCAAAGGGCACAAGAAGGATCACGGGTGGGTTTTAGTCAGTAAGAGTCTGACACTCCCTTCCGCTCCACCCAGAGTGGGAAAAGTCATTTGATGACTTCCCATTAAAAAAAAGGGTCCAAGCTAACAGTGGTTAGAGCTCCATAGAACGGACCTTCTTCACAATTCGAGCCATATCAAGGAGTAATGCCTTCTGTATCAGACCCTTTAACCAACTGCGTAATGCCAGCTTTTGCATTTGCCCATGCGAAGCATTTGGTCATTGGCCGTGACATGACAGCAGAGTCCACATTCCAGATGTCGACAACTTCGTGTACTAAGTCAAGTAATTTATTCTTATCCTTATACATACATAACGTAACATAATCAGCCTCTTAATTTTCCCACTGCTGGGACACATGCCTCCTCTCTAGGAGAGGGAATGCGCTGTAATCCACCACGCGGGCTCAGTGCGGGTTGGTGAATGTCACATGTCTTCGAACTGTTGGTTCTAGGACATGTCGGTTTCCCCACGATGTTTTCCTTCACCGTTTCGAGAGCAGTGGCGATGAAATTAATTACACAAAGTAGTGCGCCTGTTTGGGTTTGAACCCGCGACCTACATTTCGTAAGTCGGGGCCGTTACCACTCAGCCACCACTGCTCCCATTACATTATATAATTATTATAGCAAGCTTGAAATGTCCCTGCTTGGCAAAGGCCTCCCTCAGCTTCTTCCATTTTTCTCGATTGTGTTCCAAATTCTGCCAATTCCTAAAGAAGATATCCAAATCGTCCCGCCATCTTCTTCGTGGTCTGCTGCGGCCTCATCTCGCGATTTCAGGCCATCAATTTTATGTTTTGAGGGCCCTTCACTCAATGGATACACGGCAGTCGCATTTAAACCGGGCAGCCTTCTGAACCACATCAATGATTTGTGTTTTAGAGAGCAGTATAGTGCTTCTAATGCGATTCGTTAATTTAACGTTAATTACAGCAGCAAAATCTAATTAGGACTATTTAATACTAATCTACAAACATTTGTAGACTAGGCGTAAAATAATTGGGTATTAGCATTGCTTGCTCCAACTGAATGAACCTTGTCATAGATTTATTTCATAGACAACTTCTGTATTTATATTTCACTAGCTTATGCCAGTGGCTATACCACGATGACCTGGTGAGGGTCACGGGTAGCTGATGGATGCCAGACGCACAGGACCGGTTGTTGTGGTGACACTTAGGGAGGCCTATGTCCAGCAGTGGACGTTGGCAGGCTGATATAATGATGATGATGATGAAATGTACACCCAAGATAAAATCTATTCCATGATCTTTCTTGTCCAAAGTTCGATCTATCTCTATACCAGATGACCAGACCTCATTCAAATCAATTTAGCTATTTAGATGTCAAAACTTAATAAAGACTATCGTAATAAATAAGGTTAGTTTCGCATTGAAAATATCGGGGTCGTCTAGTTACAGTTAAATATTATTCAGTATCTAGATTTATTTAAAACCTAAAACGCATTATTTAATGTTATTTTCATACTAAACTTCAAACTAAATCGTCTAGACTGGCACAGATTAAGTTTATAAATGTATATATGTAAATCATATTATGAAAGTTGGCATCGAATGGTATTATTAACAACAGATGTTAGGACTTAGACCTTATTATTTTGATCCTAAGAATCGAAATTATTGATTTGTTCAGATGTCTGTTAATCTGGATTATAATTCGAGGCTTTGAAGTCCCGTCTCTTAGGATTACGAAGTTATATAGTCTGAATAGTTAAGTGTTTTCGGATCAAAGTTCATATGAATATTATTACGTTTTAATTCTCGGTCTATAAATTGAAATATCAATGATGGTAGTCTGACTTTGGATGGATAGTGAGAAGCCAGAAAGTCTAGCACGATTATTGCCAAGGTATTCGTACTACTCATGGCCTGTGGAGCAAGCAAAACCCAACCGTAGTTGACACTAGTCAGATTGGTTGGTAGAAAAATATGTTAGAAAAACAATCCAATCAATGAATCATTATTTTATTAAAATGAGACTTACTGGCACTGCGTATTATTTTACCTATATCTTTTTTATCAATAAACTACAAGACACGACACTACGTATTTCTATTTCTTTCCATCTTATCCAGATTAATATCTAAAACGCCATCCACTCAGAAAAAAAGGCACAAAAACTTAAATACACTCAAGTTTTTTAATCTACGTTCCGTCGCGGCATAATATTTGCCATGTCTTCCAAGTAATGGGCTCGTTAGCCTAGTTCATTAAAATTAAACTTTTATTGGCACTGTGTTTAATTTTATACCCCTTTTAGAGCATTAAGTCACATCAAACGACACGTTTTTCTATTTATTTCTGCAAATTCGAACCACACATTTCCACTTGATCCAAATTAAGAAATAAAACGCCATCCACTCAGAAACAAAAGACACAAAAACTTAAATACTCTCAAGTTTTTCAATATACGTTCCATCTTGGCATAATATTTGCCATGTCTCCCAAGTGATATGCTCGTTAGCCTAGTTCATTAAAATGAGACTTTTATTGGCACTGAGTTTAATTTCATACCCCTTTTTGAGCAAGTCACATCAAATGAAACGTTTTTCTATTTCTTTTTCCAAATTCAAACCACACATTTCCACCTGATCCAAATTAAGAACTGAAACGCCATCCACTCAGAAACAAAAGACACAAAAACTTAAATACACTCAAGTTTTTCAATGTACGTTCCGTCTCGGCATAATATTTGCCATGTCTCCCAAGTATGGGCTCGTTAGCCTAGGTCATTAAAATTAGACTTTTATTGGCACTGACTTAAATTTTATACCCCTTTTTGAGCACATCAAACGACACGTTTGTCTATTTATTTTTTCAAATTCGAACCACACATTTTCGCCTGATCCAAATTAAGAACTGAAACGCCATCCACTCAGAAACAAAAGACACAAAAACTTAAATACACTCAAGTTTTTCAATCTACGTTCCATCTCAGCATAATATTTGCCATGACTCCCAAGTATGGGCTCGTTAGCCTAGTTCATTAAAATGAGACTTTTATTGGCACTGATTTTAATTTCATACCCCTTTTTGAGCAAGTCACATCAAATGAAACGTTTTTCTATTTCTTTTTCCAAATTCAAACCACATATTTCCATCTGATCCAAATTAAGAGCTGAAACGCCATCCACTCAGAAACAAAAGACACAAAAACTTAAATACACTCAAGTTTTTCAATCTACGTTCCGTCTCGGCATAATATTTGCCATGTCTCCCAAGTAATGGGCTCGTTAGCCTAGTTAGTTAAAATGAGACTTTTATTGGCACTGTGTTTAATTTGATACCCCTTTTAGAGCATTAAGTCACATCAAACGACACGTGTGTCTATTTATTTTTTCAAATTCAAACCACACATTTTTGCCTGATCCAAATTAAGAACTGAAACGATTTCTTTTTCCAAATTCAAACCACACATTTTCGCCTGATCCAAATTAAGAGCTGAAACGCCATCCACTCAGAAACAAAAGACACAAAAACTTAAATACACTCAAGTTTTTCAATCTACGTGCCGTCTCGGCATAATATTTGCCATGACTCCCAAGTGATGGGCTCGTTAGCCTAGGTCATTATAATGAGACTTTTATTGGCATTGACTTAAATTTTATACCTCTTTTTGAGCACATCAAAAGACACGTTTGTCTATTTATTTTTTCAAATTCAAACCACACATTTTCGCCTGATCCAAATTAAGAGCTGAAACGCCATCCACTCAGAAACAAAAGACACAAAAACTTAAATACACTCAAGTTTTTCAATCTACGTTCCGTCTCGGCATAATATTTGCCATGACTCCCAGACGATGGGCTCGTTAGCTTAGTTCATTAAAATGAGACTTATAATGGCACTGACTTAAATTTTATACCTCTTTTGGAGCACATCAAACGACACGTTTGTCTATTTCTTTTTCCAAATTCAAACCACATATTTCCACCTGATCCAAATTAAGAGCTGAAACGCCATCCACTCAGAAACAAAAGACACAAAAACTTAAATACACTCAAGTTTTTCAATCTACGTTCCGTCTCGGCATAATATTTGCCATGACTCCCAAGTGATGGGCTCGTTAGCTTAGTTCATTAAAATGAGACTTTTATTGGCACTGTGTTTAATTTTATAACCCTTTTAGAGCATTAAGTCACATCAAACGACACGTTTTTCTATTGCTTTTTCCAAATTCAAACCACACATTTCCATCTGATTCAAATTAAGAACTGAAACGATTTCTTTTTTCAAAATCAAACCACACATTTTCGCCTGATCCAAATTAAGAACTGAAACGCCATCCACTCAGAAACAAAAGACACAAAAACCTAAATACACTCAAGTTTTTCAATCTACGTTCCGTCTCGGCATAATATTTGCCATGACTCCCAGAGGATGGGCTCGTTAGCTTAGTTCATTAAAATGAGACTTATAATGGCACTGACTTAAATTTTATACCTCTTTTTGAGCACATCAAACGACACGTTTGTCTATTTCTTTTTCCAAATTCAAACCACACATTTTCGCCTGATCCAAATTAAGAACTGAAACGCCATCCACTCAGAAACAAAAGACACAAAAACCTAAATACACTCAAGTTTTTCAATCTACGTTCCGTCTCGGCATAATATTTGCCATGACTCCCAAGTATGGGCTCGTTAGCCTAGGTCATTATAATGAGACTTTTATTGGCACTGAGTTTAATTTCATACCTCTTTTTGAGCAAGTCACATCAAATGAAACGTTTTTCTATTTCTTTTTAAAAACTCAAACCACACATTTCCACCTGATCCAAATTAAGAACTGAAACGCCATCCACTCAGAAACAAAAGACACAAAAACTTAAATACACTCAAGTTTTTCAATCTACGTTCCGTCTCGGCATAATATTTGCCATGACTCCCAGACGATGGGCTCGTTAGCTTAGTTCATTAAAATGAGACTTTTATTGGCACTGACTTAAATTTTATACCCCTTTTTGAGCTCATCAAACGACACGTTTGTCTATTTATTTTTTCAAATTCAAACCACACATTTCCACCTGATCCAAATTAAGAACTGAAACGCCATCCACTAAGAAAGAAAAGACACAAAAACTTAAATACACTCAAGTTTTTCAATCTACGTTCCGTCTCGGCATAATATTTGTCATGACTCCCAAGTGATGGGCTCGTTAGCCTAGGTCATTATAATGAGATTTTTATTGGCACTGTGTTTAATTTGATACTCCTTTTAGAGCATTAAAAGTCACATCAAACGACACGTTTTTCTATTGCTTTTTCCAAATTCAAACCACACATTTTCGCCTGATCCAAATTAAGAACTGAAACGCCATCCACTCAGAAACAAAAGACACAAAAACCTAAATACACTCAAGTTTTTCAATCTACGTTCCGTCTCGGCATAATATTTGCCATGACTCCCAGAGGATGGGCTCGTTAGCTTAGTTCATTAAAATGAGACTTATAATGGCACTGACTTAAATTTTATACCTCTTTTTGAGCACATCAAACGACACGTTTGTCTATTTCTTTTTCCAAATTCAAACCACACATTTTCGCCTGATCCAAATTAAGAACTGAAACGCCATCCACTCAGAAACAAAAGACACAAAAACTTAAATACACTCAAGTTTTTCAATCTACGTTCCGTCTCGGCATAATATTTGCCATGACTCCCAGACGATGGGCTCGTTAGCTTAGTTCATTAAAATGAGACTTTTATTGGCACTGACTTAAATTTTATACCCCTTTTTGAGCTCATCAAACGACACGTTTGTCTATTTATTTTTTCAAATTCAAACCACACATTTCCACCTGATCCAAATTAAGAACTGAAACGCCATCCACTAAGAAAGAAAAGACACAAAAACTTAAATACACTCAAGTTTTTCAATCTACGTTCCGTCTCGGCATAATATTTGTCATGACTCCCAAGTGATGGGCTCGTTAGCCTAGGTCATTATAATGAGATTTTTATTGGCACTGTGTTTAATTTGATACTCCTTTTAGAGCATTAAAAGTCACATCAAACGACACGTTTTTCTATTGCTTTTTCCAAATTCAAACCACACATTTTCGCCTGATCCAAATTAAGAACTGAAACGCCACCCACTCAGAAACAAAAGACACAAAAACTTAAATACACTCAAGTTTTTCAATCTACGTTCCGTCTCGGCATAATATTTGCCATGACTCCCAGACGATGAGCTCGTTAGCTTAGTTCATTAAAATGAGACTTTTATTGGCACTGCCTTAAATTGTATACCCCTTTTTGAGCACATCAAACGAAACGTTTGTCTATTTATTTTTTCAAATTCAAACCACACATTTTCGCCTGATCCAAATTAAGAACTAAAACGCCATCCACTCAGAAACAAAAGACACTAAAACTTAAATACACTCAAGTTTTTCAATCTACGTTCCGTCTCGGCATAATATTTGCCATGACTCCCAAGTGATGGGCTCGTTAGCCTAGGTCATTATAATGAGACTTTTATTGGCACTGTATTTATTTTATAACCCTTTTAGAGCATTAAGTCACATCAAACGACACGTTTTTCTATTGCTTTTTCCAAATTCAAACCACACATTTCCATCTGATTCAAATTAAGAACTGAAACGATTTCTTTTTTCAAATTCAAACCACACATTTTCGCCTGATCCAAATTAAGAGCTGAAACGCCATCCACTCAGAAACAAAAGACACAAAAACTTAAATACACTCAAGTTTTTCAATCTACGTTCCGTCTCGGCATAATATTTGCCATGACTCCCAAGTGATGGGCTCGTTAGCCTAGCTTTGCCCGCGTGTTGAGTGTATTGACTTTGCCAGTTCGTTGGATTCAAGAGGCAATGTTTTACGTTTTTGTGAAGCATGACAAGTGATGCGGAACGAAGGAATCGTTTTATTTTTGGAACACTATGTGTTCGTGAGTGAATTGGTGTTTGTTCTTCACGGATGATTATCGTTGTTAGGGTATTGTGTAGCGTGTATTTTTGTATGGGATAGGAATGTACATTGGCATTCTTTATACAGGGGGTAATAATTTGTATTAATAACCTTATCATACATGTATATACATGTATGATAAGGTTATTAATACAAATTGTATATACATGTATGATGAGGTCTCTAGGATGAGCTGGGAACAAAAGCGTGAGAACTGGCACTAGTCGGAGTCAGGCAGCTGTGAATGATAATGAAGATATTTTTTTATAAAACGAATGTATGAATTCTGTTCACATCAAATCGAAATTCTTTTACTTATAATGAATGCAGGACCTTTCCTCTGTTTTTTTTTTTGTTAAGGCGCAATATACAGAAAATTAAATTAAAAAGACATAGTCAAGGTTATTCAGTCTATTTTAGATTGTCTAGCTTGGAATGTTGACGAAAGGTCAGGTTCACCGATTAAATAAACAGGTGCAATTTAAATAATAATTTCATTTAACAAAATGAGTATTATTTAAAATATGACTTAAAATTATTTTTTTACAACGTTTTAATAGCAATTAATTAACGTTATTGTCCTTGTTTACACTGCTTTATAACGAAAGCTATTAAAACTCCCATAGTTATTTACATAAATCTTTAAAATAAAGTACATTTTGTGAATAAGTTAAAAAGACCCAGAGGGGTAAACTGGGCAGACCCTTTTAATTGCGAAAATTCTCGCGCCTATTGGGACAAATTTGTGTTGGCATAAATTAGACCGACGACGACGATACTCCGGAGGTGACCGAGGTAGACCTGAGAGCGGCGGTTAATAGGCTCAAGGCCAGAAATACCGCCCCAGGACCCGATGGCTTACCTGGGAAAGCCTGGGTCCTGGCCTCGGAGGCTCTCGGGCCTCGACTACGTGGGCTCCTAAGCGCATGCATGGAGAGGGGCCAGTTCCCACGTCGCTGGAAGACGGGGAAACTGGTCCTCATTGGGAAGCCAGGGCGCCCTGCGGACTCTCCGTCCGCATACCGGCCCATCGTGCTGCTTGACGAGGTGGGCAAGCTCTTTGAAAGAGTAATTGCAAACCGCCTCGTCAAGCACTTGGTGAGAGCTGGGCCGGATCTGGCGGAGAACCAGTTTGGTTTCCGCACAGGGCGCTCGACGGTGGACGCCATCATGCGCGTGAGAGCCCTCACGACGGGGGAGGCGATTTCCCGGGGTAGGGTGGTCGTGGCGGTGTCCCTTGACATCGCAAACGCCTTTAATTCCCTGCCCTGGAGTTGCATTAGGGAGGCACTCCGGTATCACCGGGTGCCAACCTACCTCCGTCGCGTGGTCGAGGACTACCTGACGGATAGAGCCGTCATCTACCCCGGTCACCGGGGAGAGTGGAACCGGCGAGAGATGTCGTGCGGTGTTCCACAGGGTTCGGTTCTGGGGCCGCCCCTGTGGAACATCGGCTACGACTGGGTGCTGCGCGCCGACCTCCCTCGCGGCGTCAGCGTAGTCTGCTACGCTGACGACACGCTGGTTTTAGCGCAAGGGGGGTCGCACCAGGCGGCGGCTGAATTGATGACACGCGGGGTTGCGATAGTCGTTGACAGAATCCGGCAACTGGGTCTCGAGGTGGCCCTACACAAGTCCGAGGCCATGTGTTTTCATGGCCCTCGGAACCGGCCACCACCGGGATCCCAGGTAACGGTAGGAGGGGTTCACATCGGCGTCGGGTCAACGATGAGGTACCTGGGCCTCGTCCTCGATAGCCGGTGGAACTTCGCGGAGCATTTCCGACGTTTGGCACCCAAACTGGGGCGGGCTGGGGCTGCCTTCAAGCGGCTCTTGCCCAATCTGGGGGGACCAAACGCCTCCTGCCGGAGGCTGTACGCGGGGATCGTGCGGTCCATGGCCCTTTACGGGGCCCCAGTGTGGGCGCTGTCGCTAAGGCGACTGCCAGCGCGCCACCTGGTCTCGGCCCAGAGGGTCATGGCCATTCGGCTAGTCCGTGGATACCGCACGGTCTCTGGCGAAGCGGCGAATCTCCTTGCCGGATTACTGCCGTGGGATCTGGAGGCGAGAGCCCTCGCGCACGTTTACGCGTTGCGCGTGGAGGCGCTAAGCCGGGGTGAAACGCTGCTGCCGCGGCAAATTGCTGCGCAGCGGACGGAGCTCCGGCGGGATCTCACGGAGGTTTGGAGACAGCGACTATCGCAACCCCGTGCTGGGCACGCCACTATTGTGGCGATAAGTCCCCTCTTTGAGGCGTGGCTGGAGAGACGTCACGGCGTTCTCACCTTCCGCCTGACGCAGGTGCTCACCGGACACGGCTGCTTCGGGAGGTACCTGTGTCGGATCCAGCGGGAGGACACGTCCGGGTGTCATCACTGTGTGGATCGTCCGGAGGACACGGTGGAGCATACGGTGGAGGTCTGCCCTGCTTGGGCGGAGTACCGCCGTGTCCTCGTCGAGGCGATCGGCGGCGGCGACCTCTCGCGTCCGGCCCTGGTTCGGGCCATGGTCCGGAGCGAGGAGGCATGGGAAGCGGTCGCCTCCTTCTGCGAAGCAGTAATGCTAGCGAAGGAGGAGGCGGAGCGCGTGCGAGAGAGGGAAGCCCCTCGCTCCAGCCGCCGCAACAGAAGAAGACGCCCCGGGCGTCGGGAAACGCAGGGCGATTCCCGGCCACCGTAGGCGCGGGCCTGCGGATGGCGAGCTATGGGTGGCTCGCCGTCCGATAGCAACCAGGCCCGAGTCGACGGCGCGTCGTGTTCCACGCGCGCCTCAAAGAGCCGTCAGCAAGGAAGACGGGGCCCCATAGGGTCAGTGCCTGCTAGGGTTGCGGAATTTGTTCGAAAGAGTCACCGCAGCCCTGAAACGCAAAGGGCACAAGAAGGATCACGGGTGGGTTTTAGTCAGTAAGAGTCTGACACTCCCTTCCGCTCCGCCCAGAGCGGGAGAAGTCATTTGATGATTTCCCATCCAGAAAAAAAAAAAAAAAGGACCTTTCCTCTGTTTTTTTTTTTTGTTAAGGCGCAATATACAGAAAATTAAATTAAAAAGACATAGTCAAGGTTATTCAGTCTATTTTAGATTGTCTAGCTTGGAATGTTGACGAAAGGTCAGGTTCAACGATTAAATAAACAGGTGCAATTTAAATAATAATTTCATTTAACAAAATGAGTATTATTTAAAATATGACTTAAAATTATTTTTTTACAACGTTTTAATAGCAATTAATTAACGTTATTGTCCTTGTTTACACTGCTTTATAACGAAAGCTATTAAAACTCCCATAGTTATTTACATAAATCTTTAAAATAAAGTACATTTTGTGAATAAGTTAAAAAGACCCAGAGGGGTAAACTGGGCAGACCCTTTTAATTGCGAAAATTCTCGCGCCTATTGGGACAAATTTGTGTTGGCATAAATTAGATTTTAAAAATTCAAATTCAATGGGACAGTGTTTTGATGTGATTATCAATGATGAGTTGGACATGAGCTTTTTTGGGCAAATACGAATAAGTTTTGTGCTTTATTCAGATTTTAACATTGATTTATATCTATTTTGTAATTGAAACCTTATAGTAACATTGTAATATACGCTGAACATATTTCGTTGTATGTCCTTAAATTAATACATAAATCGAAAACATCAACTCTTAAACTTATTAAAAATAACAGCGCCGCGTGGTTTCAACCGCATAGTTCCTTTTACCATGGGAATGTGGAGATAAAATATAGCCTATGTCAACCGGGGATAGTGTAGCTTCCCAACAGTGAAAGAGTTTTTCAAATCGGTTCAGTAATTTTGGAACCTATTCAATACAAACAAACAATCAAGTCTTTCCTCTTTATAAGTATCGATACTTATTTTTGTGGACACCATTTTGTTTTTACAACTTCCGATTTTTAGACGCCATAATACAACATCTCACTCTATATATCCTGCACAATATCACCAAAAATTACAAAAAAGAAAACGACATTTCAAACTAAAGTGCTTATAGAACAATGTCTCGAACACGACAGGGTTAATCGCACATACAAAACAAAACAACCCGGAATAATACAGGCATTACGATCTACAATACACTGGGAATACGTAAACCCTACAAAGGTTCCTTTTCAAGTATACAAATTCACCGGGATGCAAGGACTTAGCTTGAATGTATTATGGAACAGGCAGGTACATGTCGGATTGGGTAAAAATGGTTTATAGATACGCCGAAAATATGTAAATAAAGCGGAAATCCTGAAAGTTTCCGATGTAGAAATTGGTTTACGATCGTGTTTTGTTATATTTATTTTGCTATATTTTCTTAAGGATAAGAAGATTTCATTACTAATTTTATAAAATACTAGCAGCGCCCCGCGGTTTCACCCGCGTTGTTCCCGTTCCCGTGGCAATACGGGGATAAAATATAGCCTGTGACACTCACAATACCTAACGTAGCTTTCTATTAATGAAATAACTCTGTTCAGTAGATCCAGAGATTGAGGAGCTCGTGGCTAAATTATAACAGCCGCACGGGTCGATCTTCTAGGTTAAGCAACGCTTGCCGAGGATGGTCTGTGGATGGGTGACCATCTTAACATAACGAGACTTCCCCGTGCCTCGGAAAGCACGTTAAGCCGTCGGTCCCGGCTGTCATTTGGAGATCTTTGGCAGTCGTTACGGATTGTCAGAAGCCAGAAAATCTGACACCAGTCTTGCCAAGAAGTTCCGTGTTCCCCAATTAATGGGTTGTGGAGGTCTAGTAGGCAGCCGCTTCACGTAAAATACTGGTATTCAGCTGAATCCGGCTTGACTGGGAGCTGACCCCAATGTAGTTGGGAAAAGGATAGGCAGATGATGAGTAGATCCAGAGATTACCCCTTACCCTCCCACCTTCACAAACTCACAAACGTTACCTCTTTATAATATTAGTATAGACGTAGACTTTACTATTGATACAAATTATGATATTTTCACCATAAGCAAGCAAGCACTTTGAATTCCAAGCACAAGTTCTACCACGTTCTATATCTGCACCATGCGCCACTTTAACATCTGCTGCCTGAGCCATTAAGACCGCCATTGTACAGTATTTTTAATAATTGCATTCGTTTTTAATAAATCAATAAATAAAAGAAAAAAAAAAACTTTTTACAAAAAATAAAACCGACTTCTAAACGAAAAAACCAAAAAGTATAAAATAACTTTAATTTCGGAACTCGGTGTTTCTGGTTGCTTTTTTGTTGTTGAACACACCGACTTCCGAAATTAAAGTTATTTTATACTTTTTGTTTTTTTTTTTTGTTTAGAAGTCGGTTTTATTTTTTGTAAAAAGTTTTTTTTATTTTTCACTTTTTAGTAGTACCTACACCCCCTCCCCTCCCCCACTTAAACGAACCAATCACATTGGTGTAAAAAAAACGTACTGCTCCTTTGCAGAGTAAACTAAGAGGTCGTCATTGTAGACAATGTAGATATTTTTTTTTAGATTATTGTTGATTTTTCGAAAACTGCTTGGTTGATTTCGATAAAATTTTCATGGGACCATTTGGGAAGTATACCCTTTCCAACAAAAAAATAATTTTTCGAATCGGTTGACAAGCGACGCAGTTATGCGCGAACAAACAATAAAAAAATACATACAGACATCCGAATTGAGAACCTCCTCCTTTTTTAGAAGTCGGTTAAAATAGACACGATATTATACACAGACTTATCATGACTCCAGTATTTCCTTACAAGACCTACCTATCAGATAGGCTCTTATGTCCACTCACGGTCCGCAGATACCTGCCATCTTTCACACTCACATCCGTGGGTTGAAATTTAAATAATAGCCTGTGGAGTTTCATGTTATTACCATTATGGAGATTTTCAAGGGAAAGCTTGTTGGATATAAGTCGATTTAGCTTAAATATTAAGTTGTTAAAATACTTTAAGATGAGATAGATTTTAGTAAGCATACTGGTACTGTAGGAGTTAGGGCCTGTGCACACCATGTTTTTTAAATGCGCCGTTGATGCGCGTTTCTAGCGATACAGACGCGATACGTACAAACGCAGCCTTTAGACTTCTGCATACCCTATGTATATAAATTCAAACACGCGTTTGAATCGATACAGACACACGTGTGTAGTGATACTGACGCGATGCAAATGCGTGAGTGTATCATTATGCGTTTTCAAGCAAACCTCGTCAACAGTAGCAATTATGTTACGAGGCAAGTTATATAAAGGAAGATTTTTCAGAATTTATTTTGGCAAAACTTTTTATAAGTTGAGTATAAATAACTTTATTTAAATATAGCAAACCTTCTATCAGCGGCTTCACGCCACTTGAAAACCAAAATTTATATAATAGGAACGTAGATATTAAATACCCGTTTATTTAATGTCCTAGCCAAGTCTATCCGAGTATCAAGAAAAATCCACACTGCCGTTGAGGTGTTTTTGTTTTACAAATACACACGTTTGATCTGCCTAGTTCCAACAATATTGGATCAGCTTCCAGTCGAACCAAATTTAGCTGAATACCATCATATTTTCGTGTAGCGACTGCCTATTTGACCTCCACAACCCAGTAACTGGGCAACACAGTACTTCTGGGTAAGACTGGTGTAAGTTTTCTGGTTTCTGACAACCTGTTATTATAAAAAAAAAAAAAAAAAAAAAAAATGTTTATTGCTTCAACTTAAATAACTTATTCTAGTTACAATGTGGAGTATCCTTTTAAGCAAATAGTTTGCTTGTGTTAGGATGCCCCGCCTTTCCCCATGTTATATAATTTCTTTTAAGTTTGTGAGCCTATTCATGATATATAAACTTATACAAATAGAAATAAAAAAGTAAAAAATAAAACAAAAATATAATAGCATAGTATTTTTATGATGTTCTAAAGCGCGCTAGGATATTTATGTGTGTGTGTGTGGGTGTGTTGGTGAATGTGTGCTTGAGTAGTGAGTGTGTGTAAGGGTGTTAGTGAGGGTTGTACCTACACAATTTATAAGGTGGAGACTAATTATCCTTTGTAATATAATTTAATTGCACATAATTTTTTTTTTTTTAAATTGAATGTTTCTAGCTAACCCTACGACTAGTCTTGGGATCGGAAAATAATATAGGACATTAAATTCCATTAGCGTCAGAAAACAATCAGCGTTATAATATATTATCTGTAAGTTATATCCTCATCGATTGTACCATATTTTCCACTTCGTCATAGGTCTTTGACTTTAGCCAACTTGACAAGACATTTTTGCATTCACGGGAGGTTAGTGGGTATATGTCAAGTTCTTTATTAAGAAGATTATATAAATGTGATGATTGTCTAGGATACTGCCTTTTCGCGAATGTAGACTTTACTGTAACATTGGGAGCGACCGCGTTTTTTCTTCTGGATTTTGTTTTCTGTGGAATGAACGACAGAGTTTTATGCTTACTTAGAATTATATTAAGTACGTAAAGTTTCCTAACAGTCATAAGATCTGAAGTCCGGTAAAGGTTCTCCGTTGGAAATCTGAAGGGTTTGAAAAACATAACTTTCAATAGGGACCTCTGAGCTCTCTCAAGGTCTAAAAATTTAAGTCTAGTAGCACCTCCCCAGACAGGTAGTATATTACTTCCAAAGATGTATAAATGAGAGTCGGGACTAACGTTTTAGATGTGTTAAAATTGTCACCCATCCACATAACGGTAACGGCAAGCGTTGCTTAACAGATCGACCTCTGTGACTGTTATTATTGAGTGACGAACTTCAAATACACATATCACAACACTTTCATAATCTATACTAATATTATAAAGAGGAAAGATTTGTTTGTTTGTATGTATTGAATAGGCTCCGAAACTACTGAACCGATTTGAAAAAAAAATATTTCAATGTTTGGAAGCTACGCTATCCCCGGGTGACATAGGCTATATTTTATCCCCGTATTCCCACGGGAACGAGAACTATGTAATATTATAAAGAGGCGTCTGTGAGGTTGTGAGTTTGTGACGTTGTAAGGGGTAATCTCTGGATCTACTGAACCGATTTTCAAAATTATTTCATCAATAGAAAGCTACGTTATTGTGGAGTGGCATAGGCTATATTTTATTCCCGTATTCCCATGGGAACGGGAACAACGCGGGTGAAACCGCGGGGCGCTGCTAGTTTATAGTAGGAAATAATCAAAGTACTCAGGTTCAAATATCAGTGCCAAGAACACAAGCACCAAACTCTTGAAGCCCGCAAATTACAAAAATAACTCTTCATTATTCCGTAAGACCGTGAAATTTTAATTTGGATCGTCGAAAATCTCCACCCAAAAGTCAAGATGTTGATGAAAGTAAGACGTTTGCTTTTAAAATCCACTTTATTACCATATAATGATCCACTCAGTTTTTCATAGCTAGCGATTTAACGAGCAGGGCCTGAATACTTATTTCTCACCAATTCATTTATTCTTATTTATGTTAATTTCAGCAGCTTTTTTCATGTCCTTTCTTTAGGGTAGTATTTTTTTTTTGCATGTCGAATGATATTGTAGTAACATTAATTTATCAGTACTGATATACTAGGTATCTTTTCAAGTAAGCGTGGTTGAAACTATGTATATCCCCTTAAGTATATTTACCTTTTCCTACTAGTTACAGATGCGGCCATACACGCTCACTTGGAAAAACTCACCTAGTCTGTTAACTGTTATGATAATAGGTTATTTTAATGAATAGACTAGAACTTTGATGCTGATCTTTATTTTATTATTTACAAATTGAAAAGACAAACATACGTACCAAATTATTTTGAAAATCCAACTGGCGGTCTAAATAGAATTATGGTTTTTATATCTAGTAAAATTATTTTTATGGATTTTGTATTACTGAAAAAATCCCTTTATATGTAAACAACCCAGTAAGTAGCAAATTTCGTTCTAATTACAACAAATTACGGATAAATTAAGTTTATTACCTGAATTTATATGATTCTCCAACAATTACAAATAAAATAGCATTAAACAAAAAGCTTAGAGCCCACCCTAAACTTGTTCAAAGTCCGTACAGTCGGTCACAAAAACCGCTGACAAAACTAGGAACACAAAAACATTGGGAAGCCGCTAATACCCAGAAGAGATACATTATTTTGTGCCGTTGCTTATTTAGCAATAATGCGTAGTTCATTCGTTTTACTCAGGCCGTGCGTGACACATGTCATTCCTTTGGGAGACACTAAGGCGAGTTGATAAGTGTGCGACTGTACTTCAGTAAGAGTTCCGTGAATGAACCACGTAGTTTCTGAGTAGGAATTTTTCCAGTAGCAAATGTTAGGTCTAATAATTAAAAAAAAAATACTGTCAGTGTAACATTCAAATGCAGTATGATCGATGTTTTTTTTTTTTATTGCTTGATGCTTGCAGGTACAAAAACTATTTAATACAGTAAAAAATAGGTACAACACAACGTTAGACAACGGTATTCCTATACAACCTTGTGTCATCCATTTTTTATTTCTCATATCAATAAAGCCCACTGGATGATAGAGAGTTTATAAATACATATATAGTATATGACTATCGTGAATTTAATTGTGTAAGATAATCATAAACGCACAAACAAAAATTAATTATCCGCTGTAGACAAAAAATAAGTTTGTCATTGTTAGTGGGCGCTCCTCTCTAACAATTTGTTGACAATTTCACATTTAAATTTAACTTTAAATAAAACAAACCTTTGATAATTCAATGTTCAGACATTCTTCAAGCGATGCATATAATTTAATTGAAAGGTTGCGTTGATTGAACGTGATTGATAAATTGAATGTTAAATATTGATTGATTGGAACGAGAGGACCTGATAATTAATTGGATATCAGCTGCGACTCCTATAAAATATTAATCAGTCGTATGGGTCTGATTAAATTCAGCAGCATCCAACGATACAATCAAACCTTTTAAAATGCTTCCCGTTGAATCATAAATCATAAGAAATACATTTTACTTTATTTGATTAGGTAGTAAGATCTTGTATTTAAATACGGTTCGCTTTATTATCACCTATTTTTTGTTTTGTTTTTATGTACTTATTTACTAATAGTCGTTATTTATTTTGTCAAGTAGGAACAGTGAAGTAAAAGCTTAACATATCATAATAATCGATGTTAGTGAAAAACCTTTTTGAGAAAACAAAAACATGTATTTAGTTATTTGTGCTTCGTTAGCGACAAATATCGCTAATTATTATAAATTAATGTTCTTGTTGCACAATACATGTGTAATTAAGTACTAGTTGATACATTACTTCAGTGGAGTATTATGTCGTTATTCTGTACCGAGAAAAAATTCTTAAAACTTATGATTGAATATAAAACTCCTGCGAAAATAAAGTTTTTTTTTTTAAAGTTAAACGGTATTTTTGAAAGGTATAAAAAAAATTACTTATTAAAAAAATCAAGTGTTTAGTTTTTAATTTTGTCACATACTTATCATTATTTTTAATTATATACCTACATATATCGAGTTTAAAAACATTCAATACTGTCTCTAGACTCTGCGATCCACTGTGAAGCTTTTGACTTGCACTTATATTGGAAACTCATATTGAAAGGACAGTGAAAAAAGTTCACCTGCAATTTTTCTGGCGGCCATATTGAATTTTCTCTTTTGTCCATGGTGTAATCTATTATACTAATCAAGACCTTTTATTTTTGATACCCATTTTAAAGTTGTTGTGAAAAGAAAAAAGATACCTGCCATTGGTGGCGGCTATATTGGATTATCATTTTATTTTCATAAAGAACTTTATTCTACTAATCACTTTCACTTAGTACCCATATTGAAGGAGTGATAAAATATGTATACCTACGTAATCAGCCACTTTGTAGCGGCGGCCATCTTGGATTTACAATGATACCAAAATGTTTAAATTATATTGTCATCAGAATTAAAGGTGCGTACCTTTCAGATCAATCCGTGAACAGGAAGGGGGTCAAATTTCAATAACTAGATTTGACCCAAACAAATAAATAAACAAACAAGGCAAGCTCAATAAAACCGTTTAAAAAATATAATCGATGTATGTAACTTTTTTTCGGCCCCTTTTCAATTTATGGCCAAGATTGCGGTGTCTTTATTTTAGTTAGAGAGTCACGGTTTTGTTTTGGATAGTTTTAAGGCCCGGACCGCTGTACTTGTTTTAGCAATTTAATCCGAAAGTTCATGAGCAAAAAGAAAACGATTTTTTTTTTCAAGTATGTTTTATTATCGACTCCCATTTCGTTTTTCGAAATGCTGCAAAAAAAAAATTTGCTAAAGGAAACATTCTTCACTAATCCACGCAAGAACTCTTTTTCTAGGCAATTAATTGCAAGCTTTATTTGACTTCCAAATTTAACAGTTTGGTCAGGTCTTGATGTGTTCCATGGAGTTCAGTCGGAGTGTATTTTAAACACTAACAGCAGAATTTTTATTATTAATTTAACGAGATGCCTAAAAACTTTCCCAAATATTGATGGAAAACACGAACAAAAGGTACCGCATTTTAGGCAGCAAAAAGATGAAAGATTTGGTAATTGACCACACAAAATCGCAAAGGCTATAATAATATAGCAAAAGTATTTAGACATACTTAAAAATAAAAAAACGCAATTATAAGTTGTATACATCGGGTCTGGCCAATGTATAGGTACTTTGAAAAATAAACATATTTCACTATTTGTATGAAGCAATGGGTCAAGATTTTTTTTCCAAATCCTTTTAATATGACGGATAATGTGTTACAAAAGTGGTTTTAGCATTATTAACATTAAAATACTCGTTGTACACGATATACAGGAAAACCTTCAGAATATAAAATATTCAAAAGCGTGTTGCTACATAACCCTTGTTTGCCTAATCCCGAACCAGGCATAATCTAGTTCCCTGTCCGCAAACAAGCCTAGGCATCAGAAACTCATTCAATAAACCTCTGCTGATCCCTTTAGAAACTATTATAAAATTAACTAGTAACTAATACAGGATTTAAAACAGGGTTTTGAAAGCGGTTGAGATGTGAGGTCACTCAGCTTTGTAATAAAGCTGTTCTAAATAAGTAAATATTTTGAGTAATTAATTTAGGATTCCAGGACAGTTTGAAAGGTTGGAAATTAATTCTGTTAGGTAATTTAGAGAAATTTGTTTTCAGATTGGTCTACGGGCGTTCCTCTGGATACTTTTGGGAGGGACTAAATTACGCAACAGTTCGTGTTTCATGTATTTTTAAACTACCAAGTCTTTTGTCTATTGGATTTCATCAAGCCAGGGATTAAACACCCAGGTGTGGAAATTAACTACGAACTAAAAAGGGCAGTGTGAGGAAATATGTATAACTGTGAAAGTCGCCTAGCTGAAACGAGAACGATGAAGGTCATCCTCAAAACAACAGCCAACAAGCCACAAAACTTAGCCAATATGAAACAACTAACAATCGCAATATATATTGCAAACCTTATCCTATTTCCCGAACTAAAACACTAGGAAAGCGACATAATTCACTATTTACCGGATTTAAAGGCGTTATAAGGCGTATTATTAAACCAGGGCCGCACTCTAAGGCAGCAGGCACTTTAGTTAGTAGACCTCATATTTCGAGGTAGCGACACGGGAAGGCGCGGTCGACTTTGTAATTCAAATCCGGGCGACGCGTAAATAGAAATGCTACTTCGACCGTGAGCTGAGATAGGTTAGGGTTTTTGAAGCGCGCCACGGCGTCCTCACGTTTCACCTTTACGCATATACTCACCGGTTGTTCCGGGAGTTAACTATTCGGATTCGGCGGGAGGACACACCCCGGTGTAAAAACTGTGTGTATCGTTCGGAGGACACAGTAGAACATATGGCTAAGTGGCAATCGGTGGCGGGGATCTCTCGCAGCCGGCCCCGGTCTGGAGAGAGGGGGCACGGGAAGCAGTCACCTCTTTCTGCAAGGCAATAATTCAAGCGAAGAGGGGTGACAAACCTCACGCCCAGAAGTTCAAAAGCTCGTGTATTCTCAAAATTTCATCTACTTTTTGGAGTTTGGTTCCCGCACTTCATTCGGATGTTGGACCATGGTGCGTGAGCCGTCATTTCAACCAGCTAACCTCCCCCCGGAAACAGATTAGTCCTCATAGTGTGTTCAGGATATCGTAAGCGAATTCGGTGCCCTAGTACTTGCCTCCGTATTTCGGTGGCGACGCCTGTGCACTCAAGAAACATTTGCGATACAGTTTCCTACTCTTCCGGTAAGTATAATTTTTACACGATTCAGGTAACTGCTGGTTGCTTTCTACATTTCCAAATTAACAAAAACCATTCTTAAAAAATCCTTACAGTACTCGTACCTCCTTATTTAATTTTTATGTATATTATACCAATAAAATTAATGAATAAATAAGTTCGAGTAACGCAACTAAGACTTTTTTTTGTTTTTCAAAAACTAACTAATCTCGCTTTACGAACATTCGTGTTCAAGTGGTATTTGATAATACGCGACTGGTACAGGCGTTAAGGCGATGCGATATTTAAATTGCGGAATATTAGATTGAAGTAATGCTTTTGACTTTGAACGAGCTATTTTTGTAAATGTTCTAACGTTTTTTTTTTTTTCGTGTACCGCTTTGCTTTCATGTTTTGATAATTTAATGTGGGTAACTAGAGAAGGAAACTGACGACAGATGAAAGTGATAACTTGTACAAGATGTTCATAAACACATCTAATAAGGGGCAGCTTTTAAATGTAACTTTCTCATCGTTTATGTATATTCTAAATAAAATCATACCTACAGTAAATGTACATGTATAGACTGAATACCGTAGGAATACTCTATTTATATAAATAAGCACAATAAGCCTTTTAATGTTCCCACTGCTGGGACTCAGGCCTCCTCTCTAGGAAAGGGGACATAATCCACTACGCGGGCCCAGTGCGGGTTGGTAAATGTCACAATCATGTTTTCGATTTTTTGGTTCTAGGATCTGTCGTTTTCCTCACGATATTTTCCTTCACCATTTTGAGAGCAGTGGTGATGAAATTAATTACATACACAAAGTAATGCGCCTGGCTGGGTTTGAACCCGCGACCTATAATTCGTAAGTCAGGGCTGCAAACCTTTTCTGTCAACCTATACATCGAATCTACATAATGATATAATTTGTGGAGATGAATAAATGTTTTTATTATTTTGTTACTTTATTGTACACCGAATTAAATATAGCCTCATCGCATTTCGCGATCTCTTCTAGGCAACCTGGACTGAATAAAGATAGCCTAGGTACGAAAAGGGGTTAACTTGGTGCAAATCCTCCGTTCTAGTTCCTGGCTTATTAAATATATGTTTATTTGTGTCAGTGACTGTTTGTGTCGCCTTATTCTTTAAGGTACTTTTTGGTGATTTTCAATATATAGTTGAATTGCTCGGGATTTCACTATCAGCTCAGAAGTTACGATAAAAAATCTTTTTGACAAACAATAGAAACGATTTCCGAATAAAGACAATAAAAGGAAAGTCACGTGTATTTTTTTATTTATTTGTTCATTTTATTTTATTTTAGTGGTGATACCCCACAGCTTAACGTACCCCTTCTCAGCATATGTAGTATAGTGTTATGAACTGGTGTAAACAATAAACAGACATATCATTTCGTGAATCCTGGAAGATTTGATATCATTTATTAAAGAGTTCCCTTGCCTATCTCCGAAGTTCTTCATCAGATCTTCAACAAACTAGAAAGTGACCACCTCTAGATACTACGATGTTCTTCCAAACCATCGAAAACAGTTTTTTTTTTGCCTATTTTACATCGAAAAGTGAAAATAAAAACATCATCAATGTAGTCGAGGCCAATTAAATACGCATTATTAGAGATAACTCAAAGGTGGATGGCGAGTTTCTACTAACATTATTTAAAAATTAACGAAGTGTTGCTATAATTAAGACTTGTAAGAGGCTTATGTAAAACATATTGAGTCACTAGGTGATGGGAATCAAAAGTTAGAAAACATTTTTATTTACTTACAAATAAATCATCATCCAGTTATTGAACACACCGTGTTTCTTATTGCATTCCAACCTACTCTTTACTTGTTTTGTAGACGTTTACGATTGTTTTTTTTTTTTTTTAGTAAACCACACTTGTAAAATATAAAAAAAAACACACAAAAAATAATATTAAAAATGGAACCACATTTTTTATAACAAAAATGCACAATGTTATAAATATTACGATTATTTTATGATAACGTAGAATGGAACGTTATGCTGTCAATATGAACTGACTGTCAGTGTCAAAACTAATATTATTACTGTTAGTCAAAGTCAGTCTTTTAGTTGTGGTCATAAGTTAACAGAGATGACAACAAAAAATAACAGTGGAATTGAGAACCAACTCTTTTTTTGAAGTCTATTAAAAGAACATAAACTTCTCCATAACAATACCTTCACAGAAAAGAAAAATTCTTCAACATAATCTCAATAAAACACCCATACGCACCTGAAACGTATATCAAGGTGAAGTAATTTGCCGGAAGATATGATTACGCAATCATAATTACTCTGAAGCAATCTCTAAAACGTGCGATGTCAAAATTTTACAAGAAAATCACCTGAATATGTACCCTCGTTAGCCTGTATGATGTTATGTAACGGGATCGCATTAAGATTATCGTAAGGGGAATTATTTTGAAGCACCGTCTTAAGTAGTATGGTTATTCTTGGTCTGGATCTTTGGATTAGGTTTTAGTACTGATATTATGTAAACTGGATGGTAATTATGGACAGTGGGTTGAGGGAGTTTTCTTGCGTTTAGTATTTGAAACAGGTCCAGATTTTAAAGTAGGTTTAGTATTAATATTATGTACCTGAAGGGAGTGTGTAGAATTAAAAAAGAAAATTCTCGAATTAATTAAAGTACCATTTGGTCCTAAAAATATTTATTATTCAGGTAGATACATGCCAGTTATGGATAGCTATTTTTAAAGTTTTCTATTAAAGATTGTCTATGATATCCTATTTTTGAGTTTAAATTAAAGTTTTTCTTCGTGGAGAATCATACATTTATTTTAGAATCTTAATCATCATTCATGTAGTATATCTATGGTATGTAATATTAATCTTTTTCAGGTAGTACAATTTATTTATAATTTTATATAAAGTTAAATAGCATAGACTAAATATTATTGTTTGTATAGGACAGATCGCCACTTTTGTACATAAGAGAAAATCGTTATTTTAAGCTAGACTCTGAATTCTTTTACTGAGTAGATGCATTTTTGGATTAGGTATAGGTTTAGCCTTTTTTGGGATATTTTTACTGATTTTTCAGTTTTAAACGTGTTGGGCAACTTATTATATATTTTTATTGCCATATTATAGTATGGGCTATTACTTAAAATTTTAATTCTTGAGGGTGGAGCGCATAGTCTCTTTTTATTGCACCCCCCCCCCAACCGATTGCCGACCGATTCCCTCCCCACAGGGACCACTTAAGAAGCAGACCCCTTAAGGAGACATTGTACTCATCATTACTCATAGTTTATTCTTCTATGGGGTTATCTTCGGGAAGTGAAATTTGGGAGCGAAACTAGTTCCACAACATGAAATTAATCATGTCAACATTTTTACATACTCGTATGTCATTTAAAACTCATGTGGCGATATTGTAATATTACCCTAACTTGGCGCCTGGCCGACATTTTACAGCGGGCCTTTCTTGAATGTAAAATAGGGTTATATCAAACTTACTCTGTGGCAATGAAATAAGCGTACGGGTAAACCACGCTGATCCCAGAACCAAAATAAGTTTGCTTGTGAGTACAAGCACCTAGTACCTAAACGAGTGTTTAGGTACTAAATAAAAGCTACGTGAAATACCTTTTTTTATGGGTAATCATCAAATGACTTCTCCCGCTCTGGGCGGAGAAGAAGGGAGGGTCAGACTCTTACTGACTAAAACCCGCCCGTGATCCTTCTTGTGCGCTTTGCGTTCCAGGGCCGCGGTGACTCTTTCGAACAAATTCCGCAACTACGAGTACGTGAAATATATACCTGCCTTAATATGTTTAGTGATGTAAGAAAATATTAAACGCGTTTACCTTCATATGTTGGAGGAGAGCCAAATCCGGGAAATGCGATAAGGTGAGGTGCATAACATTCTTTACAGATGTAATCTTATGTAGAAGGCTTACCGTTCAAGATGAACCAAGATTGATAATCTCTAAATGGTATAAAACAATGTTACTGCCTGCTTTCGCCTGATTCTCTGATTACTTCTTTTAACGCCACAGAATTTGATACGGACCTAAGAGCGTATACGCCAAACGGCATTTCATACAAATTTTCAAGTCTTTATTTTCCGATATAAAAGAACCGATTTTAATGAAACTTCACACATATAAGCAGGATACATGGGTCTAAAAAGTTATTTGAAAACATTTTCGATAAATAGTATTACAGTTAAATTAGACCCATTTTGAATTTTCCATACAAACATAAATCTCGAGCTATCTTTTTATAAATTAGACATTTCGAAAATGTTTTTATTTAATGATAATAGTATAAAACAAAGTCGCTTCCCGCTGTCTGTCTGTCCCTATGTATGCTTATCGCTTATCTTTAAAACTACGCAACCAATTTTGATGCGTTTTTTTAATTAGATAGAGTGATTCAAGAGAAAGGTTTATATGTAGTACAAATACATGCATATTATAGTAGAGAAAACACTAGTATGTTATTGTGGAGTGTCAAATATGACACTCCACAATATAAAATATTATCTCCGTATTGCCACGGGAACGGAAAAAAAAGTGGGTGAAACCGCGGAGCGCTGCTAGTAAGTTATAAGGAAATATCTTAGTCCATGGTCTACTCGCGTAAAAGTTAAACCGAAATTCGATTACAAGTCATTGCTTAACAAATGCCTAAAGTAATACAATCTCCCAAACGTATACGATAGAACTACTCGTGTAAAGCAAAAATAGTGTTGTATAACACTCAATAGGTCAAAAAGCCTTATTCCAGAACATCACGACTTTTCGCGTTAAATCACAACACAGTGCCAACTGACGGCTACATACTTCCAAAACTCACTTATGCAAATCAAGTAGCTTAAAACGCCGTAGGAATGGTTGACGCGGAAACCCGCACATACGAGGAGGTATACATAAGTCACGTAATATTCGCTCGTACGATGCATACTCATACGAGGTGTCAACAGACAGACACTGTTGTATGTCTTTTTAATAATGAATAGGGATGTGAGTGTAAAAATGCAGTGGGTCTTTGTTTTTGGTCGGGGCTGCAATAAACAATAATGGTATTGTTCATTCAATAATAATACTTTCTATTTATAAAATAGAGCACATTACTTATTTGCCTGAGCTAGGTTGAACCTGTGTTTCAGGCTAGATAATATCAACTCCTTATATCAACTTAAAATAATAAATTAAAAATCTATCAACTGCCATAGTTTAAGCTAAAATAAAGGATACAATTTTTATTTACACACAAAAAGATGATCTTGTCTCTCCTCAAAGTTAAGAGGAGGTTATTAATGGGATATACATAATTGCTTGCGTCTTGATTGCTAAGGAACCGGAGGTTGATGTATTTTTTACGTGAACTCAAAGGGTTGATGACCGAAAATTGTATAAAATTTTTTAGTTCTTAAGAATAAATACTACGTTGTTGCTCGCTTTGGTGCAAACCTTTAGTATAGTAAGCAATCGATATTAAAAAGTAAATAAATAATAAGTAAATAAATAAAATAGTTTATTTCTTTAACATTTCTTTACAATATATATTCAGTGGCTAGAACCACCCAGTAAGCATGTAGTAATGCTTGTATTGGGTGGTTCTGCTCCTCCCAGGGATCAATACAGTTATTTTTAGGTAGGTCTACATATCTAAACTATTTTTATATATAAGTAAGTTGCTTGTTCATAAAATGAGTGCAATGGTTCAGTATGGTGTCGGTAATCCGTCTTATTGTTTTCTAACCATTACGCGATATGGTGTTTTTATATTATTCGAAGGTTTTTTTTCTACATGAAACTATACCGCTTAGTTGACAAGTCCTACGTCAGTTTGCGACTGAGCAAAATGAAAGTTTCAATAATATTGGCTTGATTTACCAATACAACTGCAAAAGATTTTACTCACAGGCAGAAACTTTAGAAAAAAAAACTTAAGCTTGTAACTCAATAAATAAACACCACGAGCGGTAAGAAGCTCTAATAACACTATCACAGCAGCAATCCAACAATAAATCGCTAAAATCATAGCCATACACTTAGTTCTAACAAGAAAAACACATTTGTGGCGAGTGAAAACTTTCGTCGGCCCGGAGAATTCAATGGGCCAGTGATCTCAGAGGTTTATGGCCCGACTTTGATGGCCTGATCTGCGACAATATTGAATCCGGCCCTGGATTAATTTAATTTGCAAGTTGGCGTACAATGCGAGGGTCGAACTGTTATTAAGAAATCTGTTGTCGAAAATGAAATAAAATTTTACATTGGACTTTTTGGGACAGGTGCCAGGTTGTGAGTGAAATTGAAAAGCTTAAGTGATTTGTAGTTCCTCTTCTGTTTTTATTAGAGTTCGGAAAAGAATTTTGTCTGTACGTAGTGTTCTAACTACCGGCTTCTGAATATTTGGAGCGTTCCGTTTTATTAGACTGGACTTACATAGTACAAGGCCCCAAGTCTGCTATTTTTATAACTTCGTCATTCCAACACGGGCAACACGTTCCCATTGTCATTTTGCTAAAAGTTCGTAATCTGCTAAATTCATAATGGTTAATCATTGTGCGGTCAATGGTCTCGACATACTTTTTTTTTAAACCGAGCTATTAAAAGTAATGAGTGCACAATGACTTTCTAATGGTAGGTCACTGATAAAAAAAACTGACAAAATTTTGTCTCCGCGAGACTGAGAGGCTGGCGGTAATTTTACCATTGCTAGTATGACTTTGTTGTACTTATTAGTTGTACAGTAGTATTATTTTGAGTTTTCGTCCTGATATGTAATCAATTGATTAATGTAAACAAAATATTATAAAACTTATATTTGAAAAGAGTAACTATAGAGTTTCTTTTGCGTTCTTCTCCATAAGAATCTACTTTTTGCGAATGGATAACCAGAGTCACTGTAATATTTTATTTGTAAAATCTTTTAACGTTCAAATGTGCATTTAAATGGGTTGGTGAAACAAATTAATCGATTATGACTTTGACATGGCCGATTTTTAACCAGAATAAATCAACGCTGCTTAGCTGGCCATAAATATCGATACCGGAAATTTCAGTTAACTAGAGATATTTCGGCATTTAAAATAAATGTGCCCTATGCTAACAGTTATAAGGAACATTTCGGTTTTTTTGTTAAATGTCCCTTACGTTAATTGATACTTCTGGTATCGATATGTATGTTACCCACAATACAGCTATTTGTAGTAGGTACCTACACTCTATTTGTAATTGTTTGAATCCGATTAACTCATTGTTCAAGATCAATTATAGTTTGATTAATAAACTCCAAACTTTGATAGTCACCGTGTGTTTGAGTAAAGCGTAGGAAGGTCTATTGTATGCGGAAGCATTTATGATACTATCATTACTCGTCGGGGTGATTGGAATTCAATTTATGATATCGATTCAAAACTTCGCACTCGTGCAAAAGTTGCAAAAAATTTATGTTTCCGGTTTTTGTGGGATCTCTGTATATAATTGGTTTTATCTACTTGTTTGGGGATAGAAATTAAAGCTAATTTATAAACCGACAAAAATGGGTCTCAACGATAGTATCTCTAAGAGTTCTGACTCAGTTTTAGCAACTGAGTCAGAACTCTCAGAGATTAACTCCAACAATTATTATTATTAGAGTTCCGTACCGGATGGGTAACCTTCGGAACCCTATAACCAAGCGTCCATCCATCCGTATGTACATCTGTCTGTCAGCGGGCTATATCTCAAGATCAAGAACCTTTATAGGTAAGCAGTTTACACACCACATTCTAAAAATCAAATTAAATTAAAAATTTAAAGGGGCTCCCATACATGGAATGCGATTTTTTCGCTTTATTGTATGATTACCTTCATCTTAGAGTCCGTTTGCACTTGGCCGTTATTTATCCGACTTTCTCAGACGGGTAATTTTTTGGCAAGTATTTATGTATGTATTTCAAGGGTTGCGGAATTTATTCGAAAAAGTCCCCGCAGCTCTGGAACGCAAAGGGCATTGGGACGAATACTGGTGGGTTTTAGTCAGTAAGAGTCTGACACCTCATCCCGCCCCGCGCATAGTTCAAGAAATCATTTGATGGCTTTCAATCCTTAAAAAAAAAAAACAAGAAAAAGACATTGTTGTTTGTACAGATTTACATATGAGACAGATCGTTTTTGGCTGATAATCGATTTCGCAAGCTGCAAAATTACTTTCACCTATAGCCCTATATACAATACATATCATGTTAATATGGAATATTACCCAATAAATTTTTCCTCACATTATACAGGATGACTTTGAATAGATGCGACAAAATGAAATGGGAGCTTCAGTTACAGTAACATAGTAATTATAAACTGTTTTTTCTACAATCTAAATCGTTAAAAAAAGTTACGTGGTTGGCGTTTTAAAATGATCCATCGATGTTAATATCTTTATTTAAGTACGAATTATCGGTATTCCAGAAAAATAATTAATATGCAAAATAAATAAGAAAAATTAAAGTATCAAAAAATCTCGTTCAACTAATCGCAGCGCTCAATGATCGTTGTGGAGTACTCGCGTTATTAAACGTTGCCATTCATAGCGGTGATAAAAGTTCATTAATTTTACATTTGGTATGTTCTAAATTTTCTTGACAACACGTATTATTGTATATTTAAATATGTCGCATCTATTCAATTTCACCCTGTATTAGAGCCCTGGTAATCTCAGGAGAGTCAGTTTCCTTCATTGCTTACAGTTCCATAATATTCCATGTCAAACACTTTCAAAACTGAAGTAGACGTTACATAAAAGAGCCGCAACCAGCATATTTTAAATATCATTAAGTATGTAAACCAAATTGAACCAATTAAAACTCTGGTAATCCGATATTTTCGTCGCTCTACCACAGTATCGAACAATTCGATTTAACTTGAGTGGGATTCTGATTTCAGTCCGAGTCGACTCGATGACAGCCCTGATTATGTCACTTAACTGTCATCGTGATAGCTCGGCGGTGTAGACTGGCTTTATCTGACCGATAGTCTTGTAACTCCTACCTTTGTGAGTGTTCCAATTTTGAATATCGTTTGGCTATTGGTGTTCGGGATTTGTGATTGGTTGTGAAGTTTTAATTGGACACGTTGTTTTTAGCTTAACGTTGCAAATGCTAATCAAATAAACGCAAAACAACACTAGTTATTCAAAGTGGTGATACATATAATCTTTGTCATTAAATTTTCATTTATTTTTGTACATATATCAAAGTGAAACTGGTTATTGCATTTTTGATTATTGTTAAAATTTATCGAGAAGATTTTATTCGGTTGACAAAAGCAAATGAGTGTCTGGAGTTAAAAATAATAATCATTTGTTGCCTTCTATCAAGAAGATTACACGAATCGTTAAAACGTTTCTCATATTTGTCACCACCATCTTACAAAATATTTTAATAAAAAAATATCAATAAACTTCATCAATCTTTCTAAGTCCATGGACACACGAACGCATCAGCACGCGATCATCTATCGCGAATCGCGAGCATATTCGATTCGGGATGAGCGAGTGATTTATCGAAGCGCTCGCAGCGATCGCTCCGGTTCGACGATCGCGATAATCGATATGTAGCCCGCTTCACTTTTATTAAGGTTTGTGGCGGCCCGTGACGATTGCGTTGCAACTTTTCGCGATATGAATTTCTTTGGGGATTATTTTTTATTGAGCTTGCGCTTCGGGGTAAAATTAAAATGTGGTGTTGCAGACTGTTTGAGTAGTAATATGGTAGCTTAATTTTGGTTAGGTTTGCTCGTGCATGATTTCTTGATCTTACGAGAAAAACAATAACAACAACTAGTGACAAAGGCTAATTTTCCTTTATCATAAGCTTACTGATTGACTGAAAAATCCAAACTTTAAGGAGCATGCAGAGGCATACGCGCATAGATCTATTTAATCATCAAATGACTTTTTCCTTTCTGGGTGGAGCGGAAAGGAGTGTCAGACTCTTAGTGACTAAAACCCACCCGAGTTCCTCCTAATATTCTTCGCGTTCCCAGGCCACAGCGGCTCTTTCGAACAAATTCCGCAACCCTAGCAGGCACTGATCTTGGTCTTCTTTGCTGACATCACTTTGTGGCGTACGTGGAACACGGCATACCGTCGAGCCGGGCCTAGTTGTAATCTGTTGCGAGCTTGTCGTCCGTAGGCCCACGCCTATGGTGGTTGGGAATCGCCTTGCGACTCCCGACGCCCGGGGCCTCTTCTTCTATTCCATTGGCTAGGACGTGATGTTTCTCTCTCTCGCGCGCGATCTGCCCCCTCCCTAAGTAGCATTACAGCTTCGCAGAAGGAAGTGATCGCTTCCCATGCTTCCTCGTTTTGGAACATGGATTGAACCAGGTCTGGAAGCGAGAGGCCACCGCCGCCGATCGCCTCAACGAGGACACGGCGTTGCCCCACCCAAGTAGACCAGATCTTTATCAAATGCTGTACCATGTCCTCTAGGCGATCCACATAGTGTTGACATCCGGACGTGTCCTCCCGCTGTATCTGAAACAGGTACCTCCCGAAACTGCCGTATCCGGTGAGTACCTGCATCAGGTGGAAGGTGAAGTTGCCGTGGCGTCTCTTGAACCACTCCTCAAAGAGGTGACTTATCGCCACAATGGTGGCGAGCCCATTTCCAAACTATCTAGGGCTAGGCTTTCAGTCTAACTGGTTCCAGCTTATTATCAGTAACATGGAGCTACAGCCTATTTGGACTGAACAACTAAGAGTTTTGGATAACTTGATACTCTTTGAGAAGACAGCTTTTTGCTTCGGTATACCTGTAATGACTGTTTAAGATCTAAAATTGCCAGTACCAACAGTTTGTGACAACAGTAGCGTTGAGGCACGGAGGAATCTTAGTGTATTAAGATAGTCGCCCTGCTAAGAACTGAAGTCAGTAAGCGTTGCTTAACGAAAAAAATCAGCCCGTGCGACTGTTATCATTATAGTCACGAGCTCCACGCATACTTTATGAATTCATATAATATGTGAGCACATGAGGAGCTCGTGGCTAAAGAATATCAGCCGCACAGGTCGATCTTTAAGGTTAAGCAACGCTTGCCAAGGTTGGTCTGTGGATGGGTGAGCATCTTAATATACTGAGTTTCCTCCATGCCTTGGAAAGCACGTTAAGCCGTTGGTCCCGGCTGCCATTTGTAGATCTTTGGCAGTCGTTACGGATTGTCAGAAGTCAGAAAATCTGACACCAGTCTTGCCAAGAAGTACCGTGTTCCCCAGTTATTGGGTTGTGAAGCTGAATTTAACGTGGAGCGGCTGCCTACCAGCAGCCGGTCCACGTTAAATTCAGCTGAAACCGGTATAACTGGAAGCCGACCCCAATATAGTTGGGAAAAGGCTAGGCACACGATGATTATATGTGAGCACTTATTTACTTAAATAATACTTAACTTTTTACAAGTACCTACTATAACCAAAATTTTGAATACAAAATATCACAGCAAACAAGACTAAAGTTACGAGCGACATTGTTGTAAAAAAATAACCCAGTATATCAGTCATAAACTACTATTTATGAAGGGTCAACTTCCGTGATTCTACCATGAACGTTTATTAAAGATAACCGGCGTGTTTATGGTTTTTCTACCAATTTCTACCATTTACAAGGGTTAAGGCTATCGTTACGTTAAATGATACGTTCACTTTCACTATCGTATACAGACAGACAAAGTGTGATGGCCATGAAATATTGGTTATGTGAGATAGGTAATTTATGACACAAGCGTTATTTATGGGATGGGAGACAGCTAAAAGAAAGAATGTTTGAATAGTAAGTAATAACGAAGATGATATTAATAGCGTTTACTACTCATGGTAATTCATACGAAATTGTAACTGAATTCGCATACGCTAGTCATAATACCTACGATTATAATATGCTGGTACGACTAATAGTGTTAAGTACTTGAAACATATTTGCAATAGATAACAGAAAGAAAGAAAGAAAGGATAATTTTTATTCAGCACATAGATAATTATGTAAAACCCGTATGGTACATGGTGTCGGTCTCACGGCTGCACTAAAAAGGTCCATTTCAGCGTTGTGTCAGAAATCTTATTTCCTTATCACCCAGAACTGTAGTTAGATAATCCAATGATCTTTTAATTTCATAAAACCGATAAAAGCGCTTCAATACATGTAGTTTTCCGACCATGCCAATAATTACTGCAAGTGAATCACAATAAATGTATCAAAACGTTACTTTTAATTAAGATTCGTGAACCACGTTAACCACTATTAAACAGATCTACAAATAAATAAAATATCTACATTTTCAAAACAGCAAGCCCGTAAACTATTGACTGATTTCCTTTATAGTAAATATTATACCTGTAATATATTAAAGAAAATATTATAAATTTTATAATAATATTGGATTTTAAATTCAAACCATTATATTCTCTAAGAGACGTTTTATTTAACACAGTCGAAACAAACACGGCAAACACAACACTGTTAAAAAATAAAAAAAACACAATTCATATTCAAATACACCCTTCCATATTTAAAACCAGTGATGAGTCTAATTTGTACCGCAATACGAACTGTACCGGGTACCCGGGTACCCAGTACCGGTTAGTTCTAGTGAAATGGAGCGCGAGAACCGAACTCCCGGGAAATAACACCGATGAAGTTGTCGCTGTTCGTTTTAATAATTGATATTGTTTTGCTGGCCGTACCGCGGTGTCCGTAGTTGAGGGGCAAATATTGTCATGCAATTTCGTACAGTTTTTTTTTTTTGTAGTGCTGGCAAAAGTTTTGGGATCATATTGGTTAGGTAAGCTGTAAAACTTTCTAAGAATTCCTTGGTTTGTTTAAACAAATATTTAAGGATTACCAATGAATGGGGAAGCAATAATAATTAGGAAATAATCATTTTGTGAATGTTACACTCATTATTTTTATCACCGCTCACGACAGCTAAAAATAATAACTATAATAGCGAAAACAATTTTTTGGCTTCAAAGACACAAAAATTGTTTTCGTGGAAGTTGAAACAATGTCCATAAAACGTAATTTATGTTACTATTTTTAACTATACTACCTATTTCTGAATAAATGAGATGTTCTATTTAAATAGATGTATTTGAAATTAATTGACCAGCCACGATATAAATTTCAATATTATAGTTATATTTTATTTCACTGATAATTTCGCACTCCTTTCAAGTATTTGTTTTTAACCGACTTCTAAAAAAGGAGGAGGTTCTCAATTCGGATGTTTGTATTTTTTTTTTTTTTTATGTTTGTTCGCGCATAACTCCGTCGCTTTTCAACCGATTTGAAAAATTCTTTTTTTGTTCGAAAGGGTATACTTCCCAAATGGTCCCATGAAAATTTTATCGAAATCGACCAAGCGGTTTTCGAAAAATCTAAAAAAAATATCTACATTATCTACATTGACGACCTCTTAGTTTACTCTGCAAAGGAGCAGTACGTTTTTTTTACACCAATGTGATTGGTTCGTTTAGGAGGGGATGTAGGTACCACTAAAAAGTGAAAAATAAAAAACTTTTTACAAAAAAATACAACCGACTTTTACACAAAAAATCAAAAAAGTGCAAAATAACTTTAATTTCGGAAGTCGGTGTTCAAAAAATGAAAAAGCAACCACAAACACCGAGTTCCGAAATTAAAGTTATTTTGCACTTTTTTGATTTTTTGTGTAAAAGTCGGTTGTATTTTTTTGTAAAAAGTTTTTTATTCATGAAACGCTACGACTTCATCCAAATATTTCGCAGAATTTACATACAGAACTATTGTTTCAGGTATCAACCGTCCGATATCAATAAAGCACAATACAAATTGTAAACGCAGAACAATAACACATTCGAACTACAGTTTTCAGTTTTCGCATACCTATTCAATGTACCCACATGGTGTTGTATTAGCGAAACGTGTATTCGCTAAAGTCACGCGCGCTTCTTTTGACGCTCGTGTGCACCTTGTCTTATGAGATTAATGGTATTTTGTCTGTGCGCCACTTGCTTGCAATTTATGTGATAGGATATAAAGGCGAGTACAGACGATTTGGCGAATTTAATTTAATTTATATATATATATATTACAAGAATGTAGAGTTTTTATAATGCTCCTCAAAAGAAAATAAGAAAGATTATCCGAAAATAAAACGAAAAAAGTATTTGTACATCCTCAAATATTTCGGGACGACACGCTCTGTAGTTTCAAAATAAAATTCAGTTTGTTTTCTATGCACCCCAGATATACGTACATAATTAGTAAAAATGATTTATTTATTATAATTTCAAAAGGCTACATTTTAAAGCAACCTCTAAAGGTAGGGTAGGGTGGAACTTTACAAAAAACATTAATTAAAAAGATACGGTTCCTTATTTTCTTATATCTGTCCACATTCAGTTACTGCCGAGTGTATGCCTCCCCTGTTTTACTCAACTTTTTGCGTTATCCTTATTTCCTATTTTGAACAAAATCTACTTTGTGTTAGTTGAGATACGGCTTAATTTTCAACTATACAAATGTAACTTAACATCAACGGTTTTTTAAATAGACCCACTGCCATTACCATTATTACAAGTTCTTATTTAAATACGTATTAAAATAAGACCCACCCACTTATCTCTGTTCAAACTTCTAATTTGTCGTCCGTCGTTTGTGTATACATCAATCAAGCGATTCCTAACCGTAACCCTTTCGAATCAAAGTAGAATTTCGCTTATCAACCGGTCAATCAGTATCACAAAGAAGAATCACCGACTTTGCGTCAAGCGCGCGATGTGTTGACGCACTGACAGACAAACAGATTACCCTCACACTGACAAATGTTCGCTTCCATCAATTTACTCCATTTCTCAAATTGAACCTTACGTAGACTGCGCAAAGTGTAAAATAGAGTTGCAGGTATATTTGAAATTTACAAGGAAACTCTTTTGGAATTTATCTTATGCAAGTCTGTTTCTTCTCGAGCTAGGAAACTGCAGAAAGGCTAGTACTACAATATAATGGCCTGTATTTTTCTATAATTCAGGAAAAATGCTCGCATATTTATCTCTTTATGCTTACACTCTTTAGATATAACTTTGATATAAACTATATTTTTCATGCCATGCTCTCTGTTATCTTGTTTCATTATTTCTGAGTAGAGACAACGATGCCATCTTAAGATGAGTACGTATTTATTAGAAAGTACTTTTTAAGATAATTATTCAAAATTTAATTGGTGTTCCTTTTTGTTATTTGATATTGTAATAACATTATTATAGTATTGTGAGTATGAAGACTATGTAGATCTCTATGTAAGGGGTTCATTCTATGTTAGTCTGGCGGTTTGAGTTCTTAATTGGCCTACTCAAATGTCCTCACTTTAGTTGTTCGTCAAATCGTTGAGCTCCTTATTCTAAGTTTGAGCTACACGATAACTGACAAATGCTTGCAACAAGACAGGTCACTCAATCTGTACTTTCCTCAAAAGACCACTTCAAACATCAACCCACATGATTCTCATATGATTAGACCAGTACCATTGTAACGACTTCAAAAGAGTCTTTGAGTTTGTTTTCAGTGTTTCTTCTCAGGGTAGTCAGCTAGGAAACACCGGCCTCATCTAGATTAAAACGACCGAAAAAAAATTGACGTGTAAAATTAATAACCAACTTACAAAATAAATATCATTTATCATTTTATCATTTATTATTCCCCGCTTATCTAAAAAATTCACGTCCTAGGCCCTCTTTTCAAGTTCTAGCCATGTGGCTAACCACTCATATCAACTCCCTTAATTTTTCCTATAGCAACCAGGATGATTAAATGTTTACTCCAAATCTATGGCAATAAAAAAACCACCATGCCTTAAAAAATCAATCAACCCGACAGACCCCATAACACATACACATAGTACGTATACTTAAGACCGAACACATGCAGTCAAACTTATTTCTACAACATAACATATGAGTGCCTTTTATAAGTGATTCCCAACACGTTTCTGCAATTTAAATCCAAATATCACTTAGATATTTTACATGTGGGGGCCGGATCTTTCTGGGGACTGTCCTTGTATTTGCAATGCTAATCATTGGCTTCCGAAGCGGGTAAGGGTTTTTGTTGGCATGTCTTGGCGTGAAGAATGTGTGCTATGGTTTGGCTGAGTTTTTGGACGATTAAAAAGATTAGTGCTGTGTCTATGGTCGGTTTAAAGCTGGCTTGGTTTAGTTGTCGTTTGTTTTAAGGACAAGGAAGCAAATGAAAAGGTTGACATAAGGAAAGGCAGGTCTATATTCGGCAGTGGGCGAAGTCAGGCTGTTAATTATATTATGATAGTGATGAAGTAGGTAATTGAATAACTTTGATGATGCTAAACACTGGTTTTCGAGCCAGTATAGGTTTTTTGTTGGCATGTCTTGCGTTAAGAATGTGTGCTGTGGTTTGGCTGAGTTTTTGGACGATTAGAAAGATTAGTGTAGTGTCTATGGTCGGTTTAAAGCTGGCTTGGTTTAGTTGTCGTTTGTTTTAAGGCCAAGGAAGCAAATAAAAAGGTTGACATAAGGAAAGGCAGGTCTATATTCGGCAGTGGGCGAAGTCAGGCTGTTAATTATATTATGATAGTGATGAAGTAGGTAATTGAATAACTTTGATGATGCTAAACACTGGTTTTCGAGCCAGTATAGGTTTTTTGTTGGCATGTCTTGCGTTAAGAATGTGTGCTGTGGTTTGGCTGAGTTTTTGGACGATTAGAAAGATTAGTGTAGTGTCTATGGTCGGTTTAAAGCTGGCTTGGTTTAGTTGTCGTTTGTTTTAAGGCCAAGGAAGCAAATAAAAAGGTTGACATAAGGAAAGGCAGGTCTATATTCGGCAGTGGGCGAAGTCAGGCTGTTAATTATATTATGATAGTGATGAAGTAGGTAATTGAATAACTTTGATGATGCTAAACACTGGTTTTCGAGCCAGTATAGGTTTTTTGTTGGCATGTCTTGGCGTGAAGAATGTGTTTTTGGTTGAGTTTTTGGACGATTAGAAAGATTAGTGCAGTGTCTATGGTGGGTTTAAAGCTGGCTTGGTTTAGTTGTCGTTTGTTTTAAGGACAAGGAAGCAAATGAAAAGGTTGACATAAGGAAAGGCAGGTCTATATTCGGCAGTGGGCGAAGTCAGGCTGTTAATTATGATAGTGATGAAGTAGGTAAATTGAATAACTTTGATGATGCTAAACACTGGTTTCCGAGCCAGTATAGGTTTTTTGTTGGCATGTCTTGAAGTGAAGAATGTGTGCTGTGGTTTGGTTGAGTTTTTGGACGATTAGAAAGATTATTGCAGTGTCTATGGTGAGTTTAAAGCTGGCTTGGCTTAGTTTGTCGTTTCTTTTAAGGACAGTGAAGCAAGTGTAAAATAATAAGGGATGGTACAATAAAAGAAATGACTATGCTTAACAGTTGGCGAAGTCGGAATGTGAATTGTGATGATTTTAACTGAGAGATGTTTATGGCAGATTAAGCTGACTAGGTGTTATTTCGGGAAGAATGAATGATGGCTTTGCTGGAGACTTTCGTCAGCCCACGTATACGCGGGAAAAAGAATATTTCCTGCTTTCTTTTAATTTAATATTGTATGTACTTTTTATTAATTAATCATATATAGGATCCGAATCCATGATCATGATCACAAACGGCTGAGATGTAAATTTCCCTCTGCTAGTATTTACTTTTCCAATTTTCAAACGACCAAAGCAGGATAACATTCTTAAATATTGTTGAAACCTTTGTGTGTAAAATACGTGGCTATACAACGTAATAAGGGTTATTTTGGTGCAAATATAGAAATAACATACTTTTACCTCGTCGTTACCTTTCAGCGGGGACATTCGCGTTATAACTCAGTTGTAACCCCACAAAAATAGTTGGCGACGAACGTTCCACGACCCCTACTGAGGGAAACTCACCAATCTATTGTTCTGTATTGTAGTCTACCGATTTATTTAAACTACTATATGAGTGTAAAAAAACACTTATAATATCATGAGATAAGGAGTGAATGATAGCTTGACCTCATGATTAGCAGAAGAGAATGTGTTGGGCCAACTTCTTCTAACATACTTACCTACCACCAATGTTTCATGGAGTAGGCGCAACATGTATTCTGTTGAACAAAAAACTTGTTGAATCAAATCAAAGGTATTTTCGTGTTTTCATAAAACTAACTAAAAGGGCATTTTTATGAATGGTAAATCTTCAAATGACTTCTCCCGCTCTGGGCGGAGCGGAAGGGAGTGTCAGACTCTTACTGACTAAAACCCATGCGTGTTTGCCCTTTGCGTTCTAGTGCCACTCTTTCAAACAATTTCAGTTACCCTGACTGGAACTGGCCCTATCGGACATCGGCTACTATGCTGACACCTCGTTGATGTGAAACACAAAGCGCCGTCGAACCAGGCCTGGATGTTATCGAGCTGCCGATACCCGGGGCATCTCCTTCTGCTGCGGCGGGTGGCGCCTCCTTTTTCACTAGCAAGAATGCTTCGCAGAAGGAGGTGACTGCTTCCCATGCCCCCTCGCTGCAGACCACGGATTGAACCATAGCCAAAAGCGAGATGTCACCACCGACGGTGTGCGAGAAGCTCCCATTAATACTCTCTAAAACTATATATTACAAACAAAAACAGAAATGCATTCAATAAGTCTATCACTAACGTTTGGCTAATTTAGCATCACTGTTAGCGTATGTTCCTACGTCATTGTCCGTACCATCCACTCAACCCCAAGGATAATCTCTCAAACTTAAGACATATTAGATCCATAAAGAAACTCGAACTTCCCAAAAACATTGGCAATATTAACGTGCGATATAAAATCGTAAACAAGAAGTACTATCCTACATCTACCATATAGGGACGGATGACTTACAGCCCACTTACCAAGCGAATTTCGGCAAAGAGCAAAGTTCCCTAAGTTGGTCTATGGTAATATCATGAAGATTTATAATAATTCCTACCCCACGCGTTATGGCGGTCGTTTTTTTATGGAAGCAACAATTTTCGAAGCTAATGTAAGGGGAATAAGTATTTTTCGGCAAATTTTCACTGATTCATCGGCCCTCGTAGGGTTAAAAGAGCTTTTGTTTGTGTCTTCCAAATTGTAGTATTTTCGTGTTATTTTGAAAGTTATTTTGTTTATGAATGTTGCTGTTTACGTGTTATTTGAGAGGATTTTTCTTTGTGTTCACGCGGGAGAATTAAATCTACCTGTGTATCTTTCACGGTGATAGAATGTATTAATACTTTGTGGGTTTTTATTGAGAGATTATAGGAGCCATGAGTCTGACAATAAATCAATGCCTAAAGTGTGACAATGATTGTCAGTTGATGTCTTGTCAAGGGGTACCTATCGTGATACCAATCACTAGGTTATCAGCTAGGCAGAACTCCATGCAAAATACTGGTATTTCGCTAGCTGCATTCGCGGCGCTAAGTTGGCAGTCGAACCAAACATAGTTCCAAAAAAAAAACAGACAGATGAGATGCTGAGGTAGTCATTACGAATATTATGATCGTCTATGCTTGCATTAAGATACTATAGTTTATAGAACAATAATGACAGTTTAAATTGACTGGAGAACCTGAGCGATAAATCTTACATCACTGTTCCAAATTTAAAGACGCTATAAGTTCAACGACACCTCTGAACGTATGACCTTCTTTGAATTTGGTGTTCTCTTTACATCAATTTCACACACATGACAGACTACATTGAGGCACTTTGAACACTGATACGACATAAGTCATTGTACACGGCTTCAAGTTACATTAAACCTTCACAATGAAGTTGAAATTTCCAGAGAATTGCTATAATGTATCAAATCGGGGTACTGAACAGTGAACAATATCAGTAGAGAATGTTTAGTGAACTTGTTCACACGTTGTATACAATATATTTTTTGGAGGTGCAAATGTCGATTAGAATTTTAGTGATTAGCTTACAATATTGGTAGACTTTTTAATATTGGAGGTTTTTTTTTTTTCGAAATACTGGGTAGTTCCGAACACAAAGGGTAAGACGGGACCCTATTACTAAGACTCCGCTGTCCTTCCGTCTGTCACCAGGCCGTATCTCATAAACCGTGATAGTAAGACGGTTCAAATTTTCACAGATTATGTATTTCTGTTGCCGCTATAACAACAAATACTAAAACAGAATAAAATAAATATTTAAGTTTGGCTCCCAAACAACAGACATTATTTTTTTGTCGTTTTTATTGATAGTGGTACAGAACCCCTTTTTTTGTATGGGAAATTATCAAATGACTTCTCCCGCTCTGGGCAGAGCGGAAGGGAGTATTTGAGACTCTTACTGACTAAAACCCACCCGTGATTCGATTCCACTTGTACCCTTTGTGTTCCAGGGCCGCTGTGACTATTTCTAACAAATTCCGCAGCGTGGTACGGAACGCTTCGTGTGCGAGCACAACTCGCATTAAGTCAGTTTTTTTTTAATGATGTGAAATCATCGACCGTGATTCAAAATCTTCGCTCTACCAATATCGTCTTTTACGATATACCTAACATCGTTCCAGGTTTGTACATTTCTCTTTCTTTATTCAGGCGATCTTCCTTTGGAAAGCGCTCCCTCTGAACATCAGAACGGCAACCAGTCGGTTGTCCTTCAAAGACATGAGCAGATTCGCAAAAAGTTGGTAGAATCATCACAGCTTTCATTCGTTGGATTCATTTCTCTCAATGCCATTGTTAATTATATTTGTATGTATGTTCTTATGATTGTACTTTTTCCCTCTCTGTTTGTCTTTCTTAGCTGCACCTGTCATGTTGTCTCTGCACCGACTGATAGAAAATGCCTAAGGCATTAAGTCCACCTTTTTACAGTTTTTTTACTAGTGCATAAAGTTTTAATAAATAAATAAACATCATCATCAATTTCTCATCCAATATTATAAAATAGGTTGATTAAACTACAATTAAGGGGTACCTCGTAAATCATCGTTTGCTGTGTAAAATGTTCGGTCGTCGCATTATGAACGACATCAATCATCATGGAGCTGAAAATTATACTGTCATACTTATAATGTTGCCATGTGAAATAATATGGACGGCTGTATTATTGTGAGGTGGCAACATCATCATCAAACTTGGTAAAATTGTAATATTGAAATTGCTGGTGATTGTTTAATCGATTTTGTGAATTTTTCCCTATCATTTATTTAAGACTAGCTAACCCGCGCTACTTCGTCTGCATTACATAAGAAAGAGAAAAAGGACCTGTTTTTGCAAAATTTTCATTGAAGCTCCTCCCTTATTGGTCGTAGTATAATGATAAAATCTATAGCCTATAGCTTTTCGCGATAAATGGGCTATCTAAAACTGAAAGAATTTTTCAAATTGGACCAGAAGTTGTCATTATGTTACCATGCCATACATAAGGCTGGCAAATGCTAAATAAAATCTTGTCACTGTTAATTTATTGCTGAATATTTAATTTTAATGTGTGTGTATGTTTAATTTAATGTAATGTTGACAATTTAAATGTAATGTAATGTTTTTATTTAATTTATATTTAATGTATGTCTGAATTAAATAAATGATTACATTCTATTATTATTATTAGACTAGGACCTATCACAGTAAGATGATCACCGAGCATACTGACCAAATATGGGTTAACCATTAAAGTTGTTGTGAACGTGTTAAAGCGCAAGCTTCTAGCGTAACGAATGATTTTTTTTGTATACTCACATTAGAATTAATTGGGGCTCACAAAAAATACTGCGTAGTATTTACAGGACGTTAAAATGTATGCTTCCTGTGGTATGATTAAATACTTTTTTCTTTCGTTTCATTGACCTATCTGTGTGAACTGTGCCACTTATTTCAAAACGATTTATTTGAAGTAGAGGCAAACGAGTCTTCATTGATGCGGCTTATTGTATCAACGAGACTGTAGCGCCCAGTAACGAAATGGAAAAACTAAGGGAGGTGAGATTAATTAGATACGGAAAATTGCAAATCAAGCAATGTTTTAATGTCTTTGAAAATATGCTGCAATGTTTTCTTGTAGAAAGTAAAACAGTATTTCGAGATACGGGTACATCCTTAAATGCTACATTCTTGGCTTGTTTTTTTTTCCTTCGCTGTAGGGCTTAGTGTTTGCCATCATTTTGCTCTAGTGAATCTCGAAAATTATCCCCAGATAATATACTCCCGGGAAAAATAATTTATTCTACCCACGAAAATCATGGTCCTGTGAGTCAAATTTCATTTACATAAACTCGTTCAGTCGTTACAACATGTAGAGGGGAAAGACATACACTTTTTTATGGATTTTCCAATTAGTAACAATCACCAAATTTCTTGTATGTACAACTCTGTCATATGTCATCCATCATTGATAGTAGTAAGTATAACGTCTTGAATGCCATTTTATATCATGGATGGGAAATCATCAAATTTAATGACTTCTTCCACTCTGAGCGGAGTGGGTGTGAGTCTCTTACTGACTAAAACACATCCGTGTTCCTCCCCCCCCACCCTTTGCGTTCAAGGGCTGCGGTAACACTTCGGAACAAATTCCGTTACTCTGGCAAGCTAAATATCCCAACCTAAACACTAAGGAACTCGCAGAAAAAAAACAATAAAAAATTCATTCCCCAAAAGCTAATGTTGCCAACAATGCACTTTCCACACACAACGCGTTGTAATACACTACATATATGTATATAATCTTGTGCGACGGACGTAGACGAAGCTGGGTCATTAAACTAGCTCGCTTCCCTGACAAACTGTTTGTTTTAGCGCTAAGATATAGGAGAAAGAACATTCTTTACGAAGGGATGGCGGGTTTAGATGTTATATAAGAGACAGTAAATAAGTGAAATTACGTCACAGAGCAGAGGTGTATTACTAGTAATAGTATATATGGCGCATCCAACTGGTTTAATCAGCCGTTTAATGAGCAGCCTAGCCCTTTCATACATACTGCCTACGAAATATCCAGCATTGGGGGTTCCATGAGTATGTACTCAATCCATGGTATCCGTTTGTGCACCGCAGTGCCTTCTACCGTTTGTATGTACATACATATGTAATGTATGTAACAAGCTTTCTCCCGCGTGCTTGCTCTTGTGGGCTACGTCGTTGGTACCTTGTGTCTTTAATCATCTGCCTAGCCTTTTCCCAACCCGCACTGGGCCCGCGTGGTGGATTACGGCCCATTTCCTCTCCTAGAGAGGACGCCTGTGTCCCAGCAGAGGGAACGTTAAAAGGCTGATTATGCTTATGCTTATGCTAGCCTTTTCCCAGCTATATTGGGGTCAACTTCCAGTCGAATTGGATACAGGTGGAAACAAGTATTTCATGTGCAGCGGCTGTCTACTAGACCTTCACAACCCATTTACTGGGTAACACGGTACTTCTAGGCAAGACTGGTGTTATATTTTTCTGGCTTCTGACAATCCGTGTAACGTCTGCCGGGGCTAAAGGCTTAACGTGCTTTTCGAGTCACGAAGGAAACTCGCTATATGAAGAAAGTCCATTCATCCACAGATCGACCTCGACAAGCAATCGACCCGTGCCTCTGTTATATTTTAGCCACAAGCTCCTCAGGTACCTTGTATCTTTCTGGACTAAAATTAGCTGATGGCACTCACCGATAGTGTAGCCTTCTATCGGAATTGCTATCGATTTAGAAACAAACCAACAAATTATTTAACTCTTTATTATTATAAATTAAAATAAAAAACTAAGCATCAGGTGCTCAGCCAACCTCGACACTCATTGAAGAGCACCGCGATAGGACTGATATTGAACTAACGCTTGACCGACGGATTAGCGACAATATCCTCCGTAGACGTGTCAGTATCACCTCGGGCATAGGTATATAATATATAATCAAAACCCAGTAACAATTAATTAGGTATGAGTCCTACTTGATAATCGAACAGTAGTCGCAGCAGAAGTTGCACTTACAACGTTCAAGACCCGTAGTTGTTGTAGATAGACTCACGAAACAAACGTAAAAGACATTTTTCTAAGAAACAAAATTTAGTGTTATTATTTTTTCATATCTTTTAAGGCTACAAATCACGAGCAACTTAATGGCGCAACAGTTGAGTCGGTAAATGAAATCGTATAAAACCACTAATTCGGGATTTTGTGGATTTGCGTTTTAATGTTCTGACTGAATTAGAGAGTGATATAAAACTGCTAGGATTACGCTGTTAATGTACATTGGTGACTATCGAATTTTGGCAACAATGTTGTAGTATTTTAAAATAATTAAAATGAGAGCTAGCTAGCTATGACCGGATTATTCTGTTCCGTACATTTTACGAGCGATGCAAGCGAAAATCTACCCGCAGATTTTTAAAAATATTATATTGTACTAGCAGCGCCCCGCGGTTTCACCCGCTTTGTTCCCGTTCCCGTGGCAATACGGGGATAAAATATAGCCTATGACACTCCACAATAACGTAGCTTCTATTGGTGAAATAATTTTGAAAACCAGTTCAGTAGATCCAGAGATTACCCCTTACAACCTCACAAAAGTTACCTCTTTATAATTTTGAAAATGAAAATAATATATCTAGTTTTAATTTCCGCGAATATTAGTGGGTTGCAGGTATGCACCTCCCTCCCGCCCGCTATATTATGCACATGCAAGATTACAAGGCAAATGCAAGGATTTTATGCACATAAAGGATGCAGCACTGTTGAATGACCAGACGAATTTAGTTTCTTCCCCTTTACTGCGAATGTTTGTGGGTAGTTGTACACAAATAACCAACGGTGGCAGTGTATAAAAGGGGGGTGCCTTGTACTAAATTCTCATTGCCCGGTTGAGCAGTAACCAGCCTTAATGTGCTGAACTGCGAGTAGTCCATTCAAAAAAAAAAAAAAAAAAACTATATTCTCAGTCGCAACTCAACGGTCAGCGAGTCAACACGTCCCCTGAGGATGCCTCGTGGAGAGGCGAAACACGTGTCGGTATTGGTGTAGGGTTTTGCTTTGCCTTCCTGTATGTGCATAAAATCCTTGCATTTGCCTTGTAATCTTGCATGTGCATAATATAGCGGGCGGGAGGGAGGTGCATACCTGCAACCCACTAATATTCGCGGAAATTAAAACTAGATATATTATTTTCATTTTCAAAATTAAAATGGATTTCCGCAAAGTAACGCCTGACTCAATCAATTTTACCTCTTTATAATATTTAGATTGGTACCTAATGTATTTTTTAATACATAGTGTCTTTGATTGATGTTTGGAATTATTTGGCGGGTCCATAAAAAACAACCCTTTAAAGACTTTCCGCGTTTATCGCTGTTCTCTCTATTAGCGAAAATCAAAAACTATATTTGCCGTGATATCAATAGTCAGCCCATTTGCAGCTATTTATAATTTGACACCAATCTGATTAACTTTGACTTAGTCATTGATATCCCTGTACTCTTATATCACCAACTAGCTTCTGCCAGCGACTTCGTCCGCGTGGAATAGTTACTTTACCCCCGATTTTGAAACTCTCAGCCCGATCGGTTTAAAATTAACAAAGTTTCATACAAACGTTCATCCCCTATTTTATCCCCTTGGGGGTAGAATTAATCAAAATCCTTTCTTAGCGGATGCCTACGTCATAACATCTACCTGCATGCCAAATTTCAGCCCGATCCGTTCAGTGGTTTGGGCTGTGCATTGATAGATCACTATGTGTGTGTGAAATATGTACAACTTACAACAAAAAAAGAAATGAAAGTAAAGCTGAAATGCCTGTGCAAAATTATATTATAATAACCTATACCTACTTCACTTAAAAATAAATACCTATAACTACGTATAATTAATTAATAAAATAACTACTAATTAAAAAAGTATCTACGCTTTTACCTACTTAATACTAAAAAAAACAGAACATAAATTAGCCAAAACTAACCTATCGGTATCTAAAAATCTATGCTCCTACTTCTACTAATACTTCACCTAAAAAGAAATAAAATTGAAACTATTAATAATTTGTAATTTGAATGAATATTTAAACATTACCAAAATAACTAATAAGTACCAATTTTATAAAATAGCAACAAAAGTTACACAAAAATAATCACATTAACATCTTACAGCATGATTCAGTAAGCGCGACGGCGCGATGGCTTATTATTGTATTCATGTATAAGTTTGGTGTTTCTATACCGATTTCTATGATTCTTTTTTATTGAATAGGTAATAATGTTTACTTTTTTTAATTAGGGATGAGTGAGAGTATTATAAATGTATGAGTAAACAAATATAATCAGAAAGCTCCGAACTGCTAAGCTATCGGGAGTTACACGTGTTATTGTGAGTCAACCATAAAAGATAGACATATGCTGTTTCGGGATATTTTTTAGATAATTTTATGTAGAACATTTCCGTAATACATGATTTCTATGTAACTTTAACCATTAAGGCTACACACGCGACGGAAGCTTAAAAAATGCAGTAACTTCTCCCGTTTTCCCAACATTTCCCTTCACTGCTCTGCTCCTATTGATTGTAGCGTGATGAAAAGTATACTATAACCTGCCCAGGAGCATGAAGAATAATTGCACCAAGTTTCGTTAAAATCCGTCGAGTAGTTTTTGTTTCTATAAAGAACATACAGACAGACAGACAGACAGACAGACAAAAATTTTACTGATTGCATTTTTGGCACCAGTATCGATCACTAATCACCCCCTGATAGTTATTTTGAAAATATATTCCCTGTACAGAATTGACCTCTCTACAGATTTATTATAAGTATAGATATATGTACTTAAAATATATTCAATATTTAGGGAGAAATTAACCGAAATAATAATAAAGTGTCAAAGTGGAGTCGTGGAGCCTGCCGCGCCGTCGGCTCCGTTATCGTAAATAATACTCGTCAAGTCAATGACCTAACTACGCCAAGATCAGTAGGACTGTATGAGTCCCACTCTATATTCTATGAGCCACCTTTATATTCCATAAAACCGTGAAAATTCTAATAAAATGTTGTTTTTGTATTCACCGTAGACACTACGCCGAAAGACGTAACAAAAATAAAAACAGTTTTCTCGACTCCCTAATAAGTATTCTGGTTGTTGTCTGCTTTTATTCAATAAAAACGATCGAACGTCTAAACGTAAATTCACTTTTATTTTATTTTCTTCTTTTGCATTTTTTATTTATATATCAACGCTACTTTGATTTATTTACGAAATTAATTTAACAATATTGTATTAAATTGACGAACAGACAGAAAAAAACATTCAATGGAATGTAATATAAAAATAACAACATCAAACATTGAGAGAGATATTCTGCTATTTCATAATAGTAGGTCTCTCTCAACACATTATTATCATTTCTTAGACTTTTCTACTATGCCAACTTGTGCTTTCAAGAAAATAATAGGCATTTCGTTTCAGTGTACTTGATATAGCCCAGAGGTATTTTTGTTTACTTACATATGTTCTGTATTACCAATATATGTATTCAATGTATAATACCGTATTCAATGTATAAGCCGTAATTGGTCTTAATTGGGGATTTTGCTCATCTGTATTTAACTGAAACTATTTTTGATTTCGAACGAATAATACCAGTTTATCCACATAATGCAAGACAGTGATTTGGATTTAATTTCAGTCAGCGATTACCTGAAATATTTCTTGAAAGTAGGCATCATCATTTTACGTTGTCTTTTACGTGCTACTTGTATGTTAAATCTATACTAATATTATAAAGAGGTAAAGGATGTAAGTAGGTGAGGTAGTACTCGTACCTCATCAACTCACAAACTTTATCTCTAGGTAGGGTAGGGTAGGGTATACCCCTAGATCTAGTGAACCGATTTTGAAAATTCTTTTACCAATTGAAAGCCACATTATTTGTGGGTGTCATAGGCACTAGGCATACTTATATTTATCCCCGTAATCCCAAGGGAACGGAAACTAAGCTGGTGAAACAGCGGGGCGCTTTTTTTAATATTTCGTTTGACCCATAGAAATAAAAAATATATCTTTGGTTTGACCACTTTATCGACGTTATTAATATGTATATATACCTATACCAAATTCTACCTTTCTAGTGCTAAGTGGACATGGCGAAACTATAAAGGTTCTGTGTTGACTACGGAACCCTAAAAATGCAAACTGTTGATGTGACCCAAATAGCAGCCCGACTTAAGGCAGGACATGTCTACCACAAACCGGCTGTGCTCTGGAACAACAGACCGTAGATGGCAGGGCAGGAAAACCTGGAGAATTTTAAGGAATGAAGATTGCCTTGTCCAGCGGGACAGCATCGTGATAATTGAGCTAATAGTAATAATTGATTAACCATTTGTCTATAAATAGTACCTAATAAAGTAATGGTTGCAATTAAATTTTAACTTTGTCATAGTTGACATAGAGTTTTTTATTTCAAAACCTAATAATCATCGCGAATTCTTAATTCAGGTATAGCCGACACCGCTATACAAAATTAATAGAAGTAGGTAACTACACAGATACACAACACAGACATAATTTTGCGAGCACGGCCTACCAAGTATACTGGAGCAAAATAACAGGCACAGAAATATTGCCGTAACAAATATAAGAGGCTCTAAGAAAAGGGTGGGTCTATATTAGCTGCATTATTCGGAATCAGTGATGAGTATGGTTCAGATGTCGCCTTTACTCCCACATAATCCTCTATTCATGAATAAATACTGTATATTTGTGTTGTTTTGTTACTTTTCTTTCGTTGATGTTACCATCTCACCGTCCGTGATAAGACCTGTCGTACTGTATGGATCAGAATGTTGGGCTGTGAAAAAGATGAAATGATGATGAAAATAGATTTCATGTAGCGGAGATGAGAATATTGAGATGGATGTGTAGAGTTACGAGGATGGATAAAGTGAGAAATGAGTACATTAGAGGCAGTTTAAAAGTGGCGCCAGTCACGGGAAAGTTGAAAGGGAACTGCTTGTCTTGATATGGTCATGTAAAAAGGAGGGATGAAACCCATGTAACTAAAAGGGTTATGAATATGAATGTGGATGGATGGAAAGGGAGAAGTAGGCCAAAGAAACGATGGATTGTGTGAGGAGTGATATGAAAGAAAAAGGAGTTAGTGATAGCGTAACGGCAGACAGGAGAGAATGGAAGAAAAAAACATGTTGCGCCGACCCCAAGTAACATGGGATAAGGGCAGGAAGATGATGATGATGTTACCATTACATGCTGAAGCTGGTTTTTTTTTTAGGACTTAGGTTTAGAATGTTTTTCGTAACGTGATCTAACTACGCTCAACGCGCTCGTGTAGACCAACCAAAGATTGGATTTGTTTGCTGATGAATTGAAGTCGATTTTGTTAGAATGTTTGTGGTTCTGTGAGAAAACAGAGTGTAAGATTTAATTCATTTGTTTTAAATGGCTACTTTGCTGTACTAAATATATAAATAAAAAGCCGTTCCACTAGATGTTGTATTTTACGAGTACGAAAATAAGATTTGGTATCTATTCACTATTTTTTTTACTTTACCAGTTGTTTTATAATGAATCTTATAAGAAGACAGACTACTGTAGATTTTTTTAACTGATGACATAGAGTAATACGTTTCAGTGGAACCACTTTTGATAACGAACGAAAATGTTGGCATGTGCCACAATGAACGTAGGTAAATACTAAGATGACATAAAAAAAATGTACGACGTAATGAACAACATTTATTGGACATGTATGGTGTGCATCATGTCTGGTCCAGCATAATAATCACTGTCCATCTAGATACGACTTTTACTGACTGGTTTTCCTTTCGCGTTACACTGTTTTCTTTTTCCGAAATATAGAAAGTGCTGACTTGGGAAAAAAAAAATCATGAAGGTAACCCACTGCCCTAGAAAACAAGTTCAACATTTTATTGAATACCATCCAAATGAAAGCACTTAAAGCGTAATTTTAATAATAAAAGCAGGTATTTGTTAAATAAAACAAGAATTTTAACTATCAAAGTAAACGGTTGGTTTTATTATACGATCATTAAACTTTGAAATTACTGTAATAAAATATTAACGGTTCACACGCGAAGGTGGCTCATAAAATATCTCAAGAACTGATTACAAACCATCAAAATAGTAAATTATAAAATGTTCCATTTTCAAACGCATAATCGAGTATACGCAATTTAAACGTCAGAGTCATACTATCTTTCTCTATCGCACACATATTGGAATAGTATCGAGATTGATTTCTCGTTCTATCAGCTACAATGAGGATGCAATATGGCTGTATTACCTAACGATAGTTTGGTAAATAGTTCTGGTTTCTAACACTAGGTAATCTCACTTTACACAGATTATAAAACAAACAGAAGCTTAATGCTAGCGTGAGTACAAATAAGACATTGAACCGTAAAATGACGTTCAGTCTGTGTGGCTAAAGAGGGATGTACAATGGAAGAATATCCTTTTAAGAATGCCTGTTAGATTAAATGATGAGTTTTCTTCAATTCTTTTATGAACACTTCTGTGTATTCTACGCCTCCAACAATCTATCTACTGCATATTTTAAGTTTTTGCTGTCAGCTCAAGAAAAGGTACGGAATCTTAGTATTTTTGAGCAGAAAGCAAGTTCTATATTTGCTAGCATATTAGACTCACTCATTCATAAAATGTTGAACTAGGTTAAGTACTCAAGTGCTGCAGAGTCACTTTCAATGTACTTTAATATGCCATGCTTAACTTTCTAACGTCCATATTTGGACCCACTTCTGATGACGAACATCAGTAGTGCTATTCTGTAACAATCTCAAGGACAATCAGGTGAAGTAAACTCGAAGTAAAACTGCCAATCCTTTGCATCATTTGAAATGACAACTCACTTCATGCCCATATCACCTAAGACTTGTCGGTGAGTTTTTTTTACAAAATCGACCGGCAGAAGTGGTTCCTCTGTAACTTATTACTCTGTGGAAAAGCTACATCCATCTACGTACTTGTGAGTGATTGCTCCTGTCAGGTTTATGTCTCTGTGAATATTAATTATGTTTGCGGTGTATTTGGGCTGGATTTCATAGTAATAGTAATTATGCCTTTGCGGAGTGCGAAGTAAATGCTTTGTTTAATGTCTTGTTCAAATAGAATACTTGTTTTAGTAGAATTGTGATTTATTGTTAAAAACTGTCTCGTTATATATAAATATGTATATACGAGCTTGTTTTCTTAGTAATATTGTTATGTAATTGAAATTAGTACTCTTTAATGTTCCCGTAAAGTTAAGTGAAATCGTTTGAAAGAAAAAAGGTTTTCAGCTACTGTCACCAGCCGCTGGTAAGTCAATTCTAACATAAATTAACCCTTAGGTTAACGCGGTTGAGTACGTTAGTAAAACTCGCACTAAAGCCACGGTAACAAACGCCTGTTAAAAACTTTTATAATACATTTTCCTTGACCCATAAACCCTGTTCCCCATTTATTAAAACAAAACGCTCCCCACTATCTCGCTCACCTTCCGTGACACTAAAGAATTAAATCAGTCGAACAAGGAACTAATTACGGGGCCCCGTGGTCGGAATCAGGGGATCAAACGGGCTGTTAAATCGTGGGGATTAAAACATTAGTTTGTGTCAATACAATGGAAAAGGCAATAGGTATCAATACTGAACAGACTATTTACCATCTTTTGATAAAAAAAAATGTTATAAATAACAAATTAATGTTAAAAAATTATGTAGACAAATAACTGTTGATTCGCAGTTTCAGTTTATTTATTTATTTTACTTTATTTGTGTTTCTGAGTAAACCCTCTAAGAAATAAAATAATTATTAAAATTATGATCATATTATAAACCCAACAGCCGAAAACGTACGCAATTTTCATTTTCAGTTTTTTTGTAAATTTGAAAATGAAAATAATATATCTAGTTTTAATTTCCGCGAATATGTGTGGATTGCATGTATGCACCTCCCTCCCGCCCGCTATATTATGCACATGACAGATTACAAGGCAAAAGCAATAGGTTTTGCTTTGCCTTCCTGCATGTGCATATTATCCTTGCTTTTGCCTTGTAATCTTGCATGTGCATAATATAGCGGGCGGGAGGGAAGGTGCATACCTGCAACCCTCACATATTCGCGGAAATTAAAACTAGATATATTATTTTCATTTTCAAATTTAAAATGGATTTCCGCAAAGTAACGCCTGACTCAATCAATTTTTTTTTTTAGTTAACTTTTTTATATTGTTCCTTTACTGTGTAGCAGCATTTAGAGATCTTTAGCAGTCGTTACGGATTGTCAGAAGCCAGAAAATCTGACACCAGTCTTACCAAGAAGTATCGTGTTCCCCAGTCAATGGGTTGTGGAGGTCTGGTAGGCAGCCGCTCCACGTAAAATACTGGTATTTAGCTGAATCCGGCTTGTCTGGGAGCCGACCCCAATATATTATTATGTAGTTGAGAAAAGGTTAGGCAGATGATGACTGTGTAGCAGCAACAGAATAGCGCCCTTAAATATGATCATGCACTTCTGGAACATCCTGTATACCCTTACTCAACAATAGCGTAGCTTTCTGGGACTAGAATTAATCTAATTAATCGCATCACAATTTTAAAGATATATCTTTCAACAACTTTACCAACCAAATAATTTTATCACTGTATACTCATAATATTAGTTTAGAAGACGCCTCATTACCTCTCAGGATCGCTATGGGGAAACAATTAAATTAAAATAATTAGGAAACAATTTCATTAGTCAAACAAGGAAATAATTACCGCCCCCTAGGCCGGAATCAGGGAATCAACCCGCGGTTAAATCGCTAGGATTACAGCCAGGTTCGCCCGCATTGGACCGGGTTCCGACCCGAAGTGACAGGTGACGGGCCTATCATTTATTGGAGATCTTTTCTTTGCAAGTTTACGAGATTTATCGATTTTGTTCGATGACATGGAGTTTTGGTTGATATCTATGTAAATTCATGTATTCTTGAATTTTCAAATTTTCAAGGTACCAAAGAACATTTCCGTTTTATAACTGAGAAATAAGCAACATTATTCTGGCGCTATTCATTGAGGAACTGTGAAAAAAAATGGTAAATTAGCTTTTTTTTCACAATTTCTCGATTGACCTGACGTGTTCTTATCTGAATTTATAAATAACAGTTCTTGAAACCTAATAAGAAAACAATCACAGTAGTAGCCTTTTAACACGACTGCTCAGAGAAGGAGTGTTATGTTTTTTGCAGATGGGAAATCGTCAAATTACTTCTTCCGATATGGAAAAAGCGGAAGGAAGTGTCAGACTCTTACAGACTGAAAAAACTCATCCATGTTCCTCCTAATCCCTTTACGTTCTATGGCCGTGGTGACTTTTTCGAGCAAATTATGCAACCTTGGCAGGCCTAGCGGGTCACGGCTTATATGTAGGTGGAACACAACGCGCCGTTGATCCGGGCCTGGATTTCTACGGACGGCAAGCCACCCAATTCTAGTCGTCCGTAGACCCACACCTACGGTGGCCAGGAATCGCCTTACGACTCTCAACGCCCGAGGCGTCTTCTTCTGTTGCAGCGGCTGGGGCGTAAGGTTTGGCAGAATTTTGGTAGAGTGGAAGAAGTTATTTGATGATTTACTAGCCATAAAAAGTTGTATGTCTGTCACAACTTCTAAGTTGATCTTGAGGAATTTTCCATTGAGGTAAGTCATCGTTCTCTCTTCTCACACATTCCAAACGCTGTGCCAGTGTGGAACCCCTTTACAGAACATGCGACACCTCCTTAATGAGCTTCTTGCGCAACCACCTTCACCATCCAAGTTAAAAAGGAGGCCAATGCTTAGCACTAGTCGGACAGAATTTAATGAGTCTATCGTCACGAAAAGAAGAACAAGTTTCGATCAACCAAATATAAAAAAAGAAAAAAACTAAATCCAACACTTTAAACTCTGCTGACTACATAACACAGCAGCACTATGCATTGCGATGGCAAGTGAACATTTATCGCCGTCACCGCTAATGCACGGGAGCTATTCCCCTTAATACATTTTACTTTGTTACTTTAAACTCGAGCCGTAATAGTTACGTGGTTAGCTTGTGAGATAGGGAATAGAATATTAACATGTGGAAACAGTGCTGAGGGAAACTGAAAAGGATTATCTTACAACGTATTGAATTATTAATCTAAATTGGATTAGACTATCTTGCTGAAGAAATTGAGGCTGAATAATAAGCCACACGGGTCGATCTCCTAGGTTAAGCAACGCTTACCAAGGTCAGTCTGTGGATGAGTGACCATTTTACCATATTGAGCCTCCTCCGTGCCTCGGAAAGCACGTTAAGCCGTTGTTCCCGGCTATCATTCGTAGATCTTTGGCAGTCATAACATATTGTAAGAAGCCAGAAATTCTGATACAAATTTTGTCAAGATATACCGTGTTACTTCGTTAATGGATTGTTGCAGTCTGGTAGGCAGCCGCTCCACGTAAAATACTGGTATTCAGATGAATGCGGTTTGACTGTAAGTCGATCCCAATATAGTTGGGAAAAGGCTAGGCAGATGATGGACTAGCCTATCTTACCTGTGTGGCAATCAATCTGACTAGCCTTCCCAAAACTACATTGGGGTCAGTTTAGCCGTTTGCAGAGTACCAGTATTTTGCATGGAGCAACCTCCACAACCCAATACCTTTATCTTTTCAAAGCTAAGATATTAAGAGTAGATTCAACGCCACAATCACACATATAAGGAATCAGGCAGGGTGGCGATAGTTAAACGAGCAGAGTATCGTTATTGTACTTTATTTCACAAGGAACTGACTTTAAAAATGCACAACACGTGCTTTTATAGTAATTTCTAACTAAAAATTTCAGATAGGTGGCGTGCCGATCATCTTCCGGAAGTACAGCTTTAAATATTAAATTTACCAAGATGGCAACCGTTTTCCGTTTAGAAAAGATTCTATAAACTCAGTTGCCAATGTTGCCATAACAATAAAATGATCAAAGACTAAATCTACTAATCAACAATATTTAGTGACATTATCATATAAAGCTAACATTCGGCCTTCCTGACATTAAGTTTGTCCTCAAACTATAAATCATACCATCACCTTAACTAGTCAACAAAAAGTCTCCGAAACGCCGCAAGCTACACTGGCCAAGCTCTCTTGCCAGCCACTGTACAACTTCCAATAATCGACTCATTTAGAATACATAAACACACATTTCACACAGTATACCACTTATTGCACCGCAAGCTTCACCGGCCAAGTTCTCTCACTTGCCAGCCACTATACGACTTCCAATAAGCGACTCATTACTAGAATACATTAGCACACATTTTAAACAGTATACCACTTATTGCACCGCAAGCTTCACCGGCCAAGTTCTCTCGCTTGCCAGCCACTATACGACTTCCAATAAGCGACTCATTACTAGCATACATTAACACATTCTACACAGTATACCACTTATTGCACCGCAAGCTTCACCGGCCAAGTTCTCTCACTTGCCATCCACTATACGACTTCCAATAAGCGACTCATTATTAGCATAAATTAACACACATTCTACACAGTATACCACTTATTGCACCGCAAGCTTCACCGGCCAAGTTCTCTCACTTGCCAGCCACTATACGACTTCCAATAAGCGACTCATTACTAGCATAAATTAACACACATTCTACACAGTATACCACTTATTGCACCGCAAGCTTCACCGGCCAAGTTCTCTCACTTGCCAGCCACTATACGACTTCCAATAAGTGACTCTGTCAGATTCTACACATGCCATACAGTGCACCGCAAGCTTCACTGGACAAGCTCTCTCACTTGCCAGCCACTATACGACTTCCAATACATGACCTATGCTTTAAGTGAGATGAGAGATGCACCGTGAGACTTCGTCGGCGATTGATTATATCAGCCAACCACTTCACGACTTCCATCTTACAATAATCTCCATTTCCAGTAAGTATTTTAATTTCAGTTAAACCAATATTTTCATTCTGTCTTCTAAGTTACAATCATTTATTATATCCTCTATTTAAATGAATATGCAAAAAAAATATCATTATTTCATTTACATTCAGACATTTACATTATTCCACTATCAAAAAAAAACCATTAACCTTTATTTTGTTAATTTCAGATCAACTGTAAACGAATAAAAGTAAATCATCAAGTTCAATTGTATCGATTTTATTGTTAAAAAATACAATAAAAATAATCTCTCCTGTATCAAATACTACTTTGAATTAGTCTTATCTAATCAACTAGATCATTCTTTTTCAGAATCAGATTCTGAACTCAATTCATTTATACTTGTGCTTATCCATGGCTGTATCTGATCCACAGCCCAAATATTACAATATAGCTTTTTCCCAATGTTAGCACCAGGTATACTTGAAATTTCATACCTATCATTATTTAAAACTTTGGATATTTTGTATGGCCCTGAATATACAGGTAATAGTTTCTTACTTTGACCTTCATTATGACTTATCTGTTTCTGAATTTTTACCAAGTCTCCTACTGCATATATCTTAGCCTCTTTTCGTGTCTTATCAAATATAGTCTTCTGTTTACATTGATCTTTCGAAATATGCTCGCTAACTTCAGTCCTTATTTCACTAATTCGCCTATCTGACTGCCTTGTGTCTACAAATATTTCATTCATAATATTCTCACCACTATGCGTTAAATTTCGACCAAACAGAGCTTCCGATGGAGATTTCCCAATTCCTTTATTTAGAGTGTTATTTAACCCCCATTGAATATTTCCTAACTCAGTATCCCATTTACTTTCTCCCAGTTTATCAGTATATGACGCTAGAGCTCCTAGCACTGTCCGATTATAGCGTTCCACCTGGCCGTTGGCACGAGGGGAAGCGACAGCATTCAGTACATGTTTAACGTGCTTTTTTTCGCAAAACTTGCGGAACTCTTCAGAGGTGAATGAAGAACCTTGATCAGAGATTAAACGCTTAGGGTAACCAAATGTTGTAAAAACATCTTCTAATGCCTTAATAGTTAAACTTGATCTCAAATTTCGCAATGGTTTTAAAATACAGAATTTAGTGAACCCGTCTACTATTACAAGTAAGTAAGCATTACCCCTTGAACTTTTTACAAAGGGGCCCAGGTGATCAATGTGAACCGTTTCAAATGGAATATCATTTTTAGGTATTGGATGTAAAAAGCCTTCCTTTTTACCCGCAGGCAATTTACCGTATGCGCAATGCAAGCATGCCTTCACATATTTAGTAATGAACTTTTTCATTTTTGGAAACCAAAAATCTTTTTGAATTTTAGATAATGTTTTATCAACTGCAAAATGGCCGATATCATCATGATTTTGTTTACATATTTGCCATCTAGCCCCTTTTGGAACTACCCATTTTATTCCACCATTAACTTTTCTAAATAAACGGTTTCGTTTTAAAACAAAATTTTGTTCTATATCAATAATCTCGTCATACTTTGCATCATTTAATACCTCTTTAATGAAACATAGTTTAGGATCTGTTAGTTGAATACTGAGTAGCCAATCGTCTTGTGTAATATTCAAAATTCTCATAGAATCTAAATCGTAACTTTTATCGCAATCTTGTGGGTTTCTACTTAATGCATCTACATGAGTCATACTATGATTATGGCGATAAATAATAGTGCAGTCATACTCTTGTAAAGTCAGCCACCATCGAGCAATTCGCGGTAGAATGTCTCGCTTACAAAAAGTGGATCTCAAGGCATTACAGTCCGTGACTATAGTGAATTTTAATCCGAGTAGATAAACACGAAAGCGCTGAAGTGAAGTAACAACTGCTAACGTTTCTAAATCATAGGCATGAAACTTTTGTTCATCAATTGTAGTTTTTCGACTAAAGTAGGCAACTGGCCTTAAAGGAGCGCAACTGTTTTCTTTCTGCAAAAGCATACCTGCCAATCCAATCTTGCTTGCATCAGTATGAAGTTCCGTGATATAGTTTGGATTATACAAAGTTAACAGAGGACGTTCAGTTAATTTATCTTTAAGAGACTGAAAAGCAACTATCTGTTCGTCCTCCCATCTCCATGGACAGTTTTTTTTTGTAAGATCAGTCAGTGGCCTTGCTATTATTGAAAATTTCTCTATAAACTTGCGAAAGTAACTAGCTAAACCAATAAATTGTCTAACTTCATGTACATTCCGAGGTGTAGGAAATTTAGCAACGGCCTCAATTTTAATCCTACCTGGTTTAATTCCTTCTTCCGTAATTTCGTACCCCAAATATTCAATAGAAGTTTGAAAAAAATAACATTTCTGTAAATTTAGAGTTAATTTGGACTTATTAAGCAGTTCAAAAGTTTTTTCTAATTTTTTAATACCTTCTTCAAAGCTTCTCGAAGGTATTATCAGGTCATCCAAATAAGAAATGGCTGGTTTTTCCGATGCAAAGCTACCAAATTCTTGATCAGAATTTAATTTAAGGGCTTGGTTCATTATCCTTTGAAATACCGAGGGTGCATTGGCCAGACCAAATGGCATCCTCTTAAATTGATACAGACCGTCAGGCGTAACAAAAGCCGTGACGTGTCTGCTCTCCTTTTTTATAGGCACTTGATAATAACCACTCATCAAATCTAAAGTTGTGAAGAACTTACAACCACTTAACTGATCCAACTGATCTTCTATCAATGGGAGTGGGAAGTGGTCCTTAACAGTTCGGCCATTTAAAGCTCTGTAGTCTACACACAAGCGGTGCCCTCCGGTTTTCTTTGGCACAAGTATGATTGGGCTAGCGTAACATGAAGAAGACTCCTCGATAATGTCATGTACTAACAAATCCCTAACCATTTCTTGAACTAGCTCTCTTTCTTTATAACTCAGCCTATATGGTCTATAAACTACCGGGGTGCTATCCGTCAAGTTTATTTCCATTTCTCCGAGATGAGTGCAACCCAACTCTGAAAGATTTTGAGCAAAACTTGATCTATATTTTGATATTAAACTTTGTACCTTAGTCATTTGCTCTGCCGTTAATTTTGAGTTAACATTAACCTGGCAAGCTTCTATGTGACTATAATCAGATTGTAAACTAAGACAACTTAATTCCTTGATATTACTGTTAAAACCTATTCTGTACGCTCTAATAAAAATCATATGCTTTTTCAAATGCAACGTTGTGTTATTTAAAATTATTATAGGGATATCACAACTATTCCTTAATATCTTGTAGACCCCTTGCTTGATCCAATATTGACAATGACCATAGCAGCGGTAGCTACCTGAGACAAAAATCACAGAGTCTTCTACTGTCGACGTATAACATTTAACTAAGTCCGTATTAGCTCCAGTATAATCGGAAACGTATAGTTTAATAATGCCACTATTTTCATGCTCAATACCAGGTAAAACCCCAGCACAAAACGCATCCTGTTTTAAAATCTCAAGACTACTATTAGTCTTTATAACTAAAATATTCGGTAATTCGGTAAAATTCTGTCCAACTAATAAAGGCACGTGCAGTTGTTCAGATGGAACAACATAAGTCGTGATCAATGCCTCTACCCCATCTATAATTACTGATATGTCAGTTTTACCTATAGGTACAATGTGAGTCTCCCCTACCCCTTTAATGGCAGGCAAGGAATTTGGACTAATGACTAAATTGTTTTGATATGCCAACGTATCTCTAATAAGAGAGCATTGGCTTCCAAAATCTATAAAACATTGAACCGTATTCATATTATTATTAATAAACGCATTTTTATAATATTTATTTTGTGAATTTTCTAACTCAGTACTAGTGGTCATCAAAACCCGTTTATTTTGAATATCTTGGCTTTTATTTTTATTTGAGAAGCAGTCTTCAGTTTTATGGCCGTATTTTTGGCAATTTTCGCATTTAATTATTGGTTTTGTACATTGTAAAACTCTATGGCCAGTTTGTTTACAATTGAAACACAAAGAAGCATTATTAGACTGCCTGCATTGGTTCGCACGATGACCACTTTTTTTGCAATTATTACAAATTATTGAAGAAATATTAGTCACAGAAGGTTTAGATTTATTTTTAGTCATAAAATCTGTTTGATCACGACACATGTCCTTAAGGTATTTTAATAAATCTTCAGGTTCAGAAAAACGTGCTGAAGATGCACCAGCTCTAATGGTGCGGTCCTCAAGACCGTAAATGACACAATCTACTGCCTTCTTGCCCGATATATCACATGCATTCAATAAAATCATTTTTTCGTAATAATAATCGTCGAGCGAATCACCAATTCTATATTTCCGTTCTAGCATTTCAAATAACAAAGCACCATAATTAGTGTCAGATGGAAACGCACGTTTTAAATTATGTTGCCATTCTGACCACGTATATTTAATAGTTTTAAGTCCTTCATACCATTTTTTAGCATGACCTATTAATCGAGGCAAAGCAAAATGGGCCGTTTGTTGATCAGACCAACCATAAATATGAGCACATTCGTTGACTTTAGTAAGCCAGATGTCTATTCTTTGATTTTTAACAGACGGGTCAAATTCAGGAATTATATTTTTATCACATTTTACTGGAGAATAAGCAGAATGATCAGGTTTCACACAAGAAGAAATAAAGCTCACTAAATCATGTAAATTAACTGGCAGATTCAAATTCAGTGGGTTACTCCCCATACCTTCATCTGCAATTCTTGAAGGTCCTGGCGCCGAGTCTCGTTCAGACTCAGCAGCCCGGCTCCCATTTTCTTCTGAGTGTCCTGAATTAGGCACGGAACGGCAATCTTCGACCGCCACAGAAGCAGGCAAACCTCCTGGTTGCCCCGTTGGAGTTTCACATGACCTGAGGTCATTGAAGGTAGTTCTACTGGAACTTCTGCTTTTCGCTACATTTTGGCGCGTTCTTTTAGTTTTATTTTTATTTTTGTGGGTACGTGTGCGAGATCTTTTATTCCTTCGGCGTTTTGAATGTCTTTCACGATAGGAATGACCACTTTTATCACTCGACGAAGAGTCACTAGGTACATCACGAGTGCGTTTAGGCATGATTCGATTAACCACACGAACCTACTGCACAGTTTATAATGAAGTATTCACAGTACACACCAGTTTATACACGTTAATGTAAAAAAAATATCCAGAAACTAACTTACTATATAAATGCTTAGTCCAATTGCACTTTTGGGTATTATCCGACTTCTGATATAAGGAATCAGGCAGGGTGGCGATAGTTAAACGAGCAGAGTATCGTTATTGTACTTTATTTCACAAGGAACTGACTTTAAAAATGCACAACACGTGCTTTTATAGTAATTTCTAACTAAAAATTTCAGATAGGTGGCGTGCCGATCATCTTCCGGAAGTACAGCTTTAAATATTAAATTTACCAAGTTGGCAACCGTTTTCCGTTTAGAAAAGATTCTATAAACTCAGTTGCCAATGTTGCCATAACAATAAAATGATCAAAGACTAAATCTACTAATCAACAATATTTAGTGACATTATCATATAAAGCTAACACACACATCACACTATCATTTGAGAAATTAAAAATAGCAATTCGAAATTTTTTGTTAAGCAAATATAGTATCAAACCTCCATAAGCATTAAATAAAATCAATTTTGGAAGTCAGTTTTTGAAAACTTAAAATTCTATTCATCCATACTTATATTATAAAGAGATAAAGTTTGTGAGTTTGTGAGGTTACAACCCCCTTACAACGTCACAACCTCACAACCTCTGGATCTACTGAACCGATTTTAAAAATTATTTCACCAATAGAAAGCTGTTATTGTGGAGTATCATAGGCTATACTTTATCCCCGTATTGCCACGGGAACGGGAACAGCGCGAGTGAAACCGCGGGGTACTGCTAGTATTTTAATAAAGCGAAAATAAAATACTATCTACCTTTTGTAATTTTGCACATTCAATTGTAACGCCTTTAATTAAGTCACCACGAAATTGCCTTTATTAGATTTTTTTCTGTTTCTTTAAAAAGAAAGAAAAAAATCTGTTTTATTCGGCTCTGATTTGTATCCAAGAAACTCACGGTTAGGGCCATAAATCAATCGATTAATTAATCACTCGTAACCACAGTGACGGAGCTGTTTCTACTGGAATAACATTTCAAAGTAATATATTCAGTCGTCCTTTGATTAAGACAAAGCTTTGTAATTCTCGCTTAGAAGAGTACCAATTCTAGAAGAAAGGTATTACGTATTTAAATAACAAAATTTCTGTAAATGAGCTCTGAATGGAATGGTCATTTTTCATCTAATTTCATGAATATATTTAAAACGATTAATTTTATACACTGAAAACAAAATTTGAAACCCTCTGAATAGCTCTTTGCTTTTGTCATATTTAAGACGAACAAACAGACACATGATTCCCTCCTATAAAGATTCCGTTTTTTACTGATGTCGATTCTAAAAAGTTAGGTGGGTTATGCTATCATTTAAAATTAAAAGTAGATATTATAAGTACTTAGATGTATTTAAGGCACTCCGATATCAAAAACGTTTCTGTAATTCCTTTTTTTATAGAAATATTTTATTAAATACTATAGTTTATAAAATAGTTTACTAAAGAAATGATCAATGAGTACGTTGCTTTAATCAAAACAAATCAACACAATACAATTGAATCAAATCCGCAATGGCTTTATCATAATCACCATATTATGAGGTTGCTTCAAATATCATCGAAATAGGTTGATATATTTAATGAAGTCGTTAACAATACAATATCCGGATTGATATACAATTAGGGTAGTCGTATTAACATCCAATCAACATTCATCATCATAATGTAGATAATATGATAAAAAATTGCATCATTATCAAAGTACCTATGCGTTATTTTAAAGAATGGGAAATCATCAAATCGCTTCTTCCGCTCTGGGCGGATAGGAAAGGGAAATTTCTATTGAAATAAATTACAAAATTGTCTTTTTTTAAGTATCATGTGTGTACATAAATAAATAATAAAGGGAGTGTCAGACTCTTATTGACTAAAACCCATCCGTGTTCTTTTAAATGCTCTCTGCGTTCCAAGGTAGCAAGCGCGGCAGAATCAAGGTATGTAGGAAAACTCGGGTAGGGTTTCTTGGCAAACGTGCACCTTCATTGACCACGAATAACGTATGCTGAAAAATACACTAGGTAAAATAACATTAAAAGTCATTTATTAATATACAGTATGTTAACTAACAGAGAGCGTTCCCGTTAACCCGCAATAGCATAGCATCCATACATGATAAAAAAATATTACCATTCGAAAATAAAATGTTTTTTTTTGTTTTTAATTTTAAAATAATCACTAAAAATGTTAAATTGATAAGTTAAAGAAACACTCTGTACACGCATACTTAACGGTTTGGGCATTGCTACTACGAGTACTATTCCGCGCTACTATTTTGATTTTAAAGGATGTTTCGAATTTATTCTCATTATTAATTATTTTTTAGAATTCGGATTTTTTTATGCTTATATTTTTACTTTAATCTATTAATGATATAGATTAACGAGTTTAAGGGTACGCCTTCTGTTATTTATCATACTGTATTTGGCTCAGAATCGGAATTTCTTGAACGACAAAAGGTACATAAAGAAAATTCACCACGCACCCGATACCACATCCCATTGTTTCAATTGGATTCGTGGCGTCCTTTGGAAACACTCCCATGTCCAGCAGTGACCGTATTTCTTTTAATTTACGAATACTCAAATCAATGTTATTTTTTTTTAAATGGTGTGACATCGAATACCGTCATATCTGTAAAGTTTCATCATTTAATTTGATATCATCTTGTACAAAAAGAAACCACATCCTCAGTATCCGAAATCCAATTAAGCTTAATGACTTAACTTTAAAAGACTGACGTCACAAATCAGAATGACGCAGTGAAAAGAATAAAACGAAATCTCCTTGGAACAAATTATGTTAAATCAAGAGCCAAGGAGCTCCTTTAATCCAGACAGCGATTTTATTTGATTACGTCAAACGTTTGGGATGATTTAAACGTTTTTAACATCTATTCTTAATGAGTACTGTTACTTTTTACGGCGAGAACATCTTGTCTTTATTGAGGAAGATTTATGTAGATTTGGATATTGGTGTCTCTTGTAGAGGCATCGAAACGTCTCAAAAGACTTTAGAAAATGTAATGAATCTATACTGAGAGCATTATTGAATACTAGCAGCACCCCGCGGTTTCACCCGCGTAGTTCCTGTTTCCTCGAGAATACGTGACTAAAAAGAAAGAGGCAGTGGTGGCCAGTGGTGTACCACTCGGGTAACGGCCCCGACTTACGAATTGTGGGTCGCGGGTTCAAACCCAGCCAGGCGCATTACTTTGTGTAGTTAATTTCATCACCACTGCTCTCAAAACGGTGAAGGAAAACATCGTGAGGAAACCGGCATGTCCTAGAATCAAAAATTCGAAGACATGTGACATTTACCAACCCGCACTGAGCCCGCGTGGTGTATTACGGCCCATTCCCTCTCCTAGAGAGGAGGCCTGTGTCCCAGCAGTGGGAACATTAAAGAAGCTGATTATACGTGGTTAAAATATAGCCTAATGTTGTTTACTATTGGTGAAAAAATAGCTTAAATCGGTTCAGCAGTTTTAGGGCTTATTCAGTACAAACAAAAAACTTACAATTCGTAAATCGGGGCCGTTACCACTCGGCCACCACTGCTCTCTAGTTAGCCACGGATCATGATAATGCTAGATATGTTGTTATAGATGTATTTTGTTAGCTTACCTATTTTTTTTGGTAGTATTGAATTAGGCACTGTTACTAGGCATAAAAACCATAAACATCAATACTGAGAGCACAACTTTTCCTTTGCCCATACAGGACCTGGGACCCAAGTCTGCTATTTTTATAAATTCGTCATTCCAACAAGACAAGAACAACATACCAATAAAAGTTCGTAATCTGCTAAATTCATAATGGTCGATCATTGGTCGGTCAATGGTCTCGTAATACTTTTTGATAACCGAGCTATTAAAAGAAATGACTGCACAGCGAGGTTCTAATGATATGTCACTGATCATAAGAACTGTCAAAATTATAGCAGATTACAGCATACGTCTGTCATTCATTTGTGATTATGTAGGAGATTACCATTCTATGCCATTTCTTTCAATGGAGTGTCAGTGGTTGACCTTTGGGAAGTCATAATGACGCTTTTATAGTAGTAGATTACCAAACTTGTCAAAATCAACCATTATGAAGTCAATGATAGACCATTCTGACACTATTGTAATATCAGACTTGGGGCCCTGATCTCATGTATTTTATTGTATAAAAGTACCCATTAAAAAGAGAGAAAGGACAAAAATGAGGACCAACTTAGCTAAGATGTTAACAGTGAACTACTAAATCTTATTACAGTACTTCTTAGCTCTATATTTGTTCCTTTTAATAAATTTTCCGAGTCTGACAAAGTTGGTAACTCTATTTACGAGGTAAAAGTCGAAAGAATTGCTAGTTGCACGCGACTATCTCGGGGGATTCTATTCGTTTACAGGTTAAGAATGTTTGTGTGGAAATATAGAGTATCAAGTTGTTTGAGAAATATTTACCATTAAAATGAGTTGTTATTTTGTACGAGGCTTCAGGGCAGTTAAGCCCAGGTTTGCGAAATATATTATACTAGCAGTGCCCCGCGGTTTCACCCGCATAAGTTTCGATACTGTGAGAAAATCGGGGTAAAAAATATCCTATATGTTAATCCTGGTTATAAAACATCGATGTGCCAAATTTCATCCAAATCCGTTCTGTAGTTTTTGAGTGAAAGAGTAACAAACATACATCCATATTTACAAACTTTCGCCTTTATAATATAAGCAGGATTTCAAAGAGTCACCGTTGCCCTAGAATGCTATGATGAACATGGCTGGGTTTTTGTCAGTAAGAGATTCTCCCTCCCACTGCGCCCAGAGCGTGAGAAGTATTTAATTACTTTTTAGTAACCCTTTTGAAAACGTTTAATTTTAATTTAGTTATGAGGTATGTGTATAACTTCTGTTAAAATAAATATGCTTTTATTTATATATTTTAAAAAACATGGGTGACCATCTTAACACACCAAGTCTCCTCCGTGCTTCGGAAAGCACGTTAAGCCGTTGTTCCCGGCTGTCATTTGTAGATCTTTGGCAGTCGTTACGGATTGTCAGAAGCCAGTAAATCTGACACCAGTCTTGTCAAGAAGTTAATTACCGTGTAATGGGTTATGGAGGTTTGGTAGGCAGCCGCTCCACGTTAAATACTTGCATTCAGTTGAATCTGGTATGACTGGAAGCCGACCCCAATATAGTTGGGAAAAGGCTAGGCAGATGATGAAAGTACATTGATCTTTCCCTAATATCCCTTAGCAGATACCCGAACAATAAATTATTAATAGTATTTTCGTTAGTAGCGAACTTAAATGCTCATGATAGAGGTCGATTCAGGCTAACTTTATGTCTTTATTTCTGTGTTTGATATTTAAAGAAGTCAATAAATGTATGTGGGTCAATGACCGTTGTTGCACATTTATCTGGAGTCTACCATAGCTCATATCACTCAAGTTTATTTTAAATAATTATTACTGCCGTAAGCTCGTCTTGTACAACGACCTATTAACCGCATGATAAAAAAGCTCTCCAGTGCTGCTACCATTTACAAATTACCGTCCAAAATATTCACACAGGTTCATTGACAGTCAAATTGAATATAATCTGAGGGTCGTTATTACCGACTTCACCGGTATAAGTGAGGTTAAGCACTTCAAGACCCAGAAGGTAAAACGGCTTGAAAAGGTTAAAGTGGAGACCTCTAGTGGCACAACTAACAACAAAGTAAATTCTCTAAAGATAAGGTACTTGATATTAAGTTGTAATCCAGGGCGAAACCACTCATTGCTTTGATTACTTTGAGTGGCATGGAAATATGAACTTTGGTGTCGAATACTAAGGTTTGAATTTCTGCGGGGGTTGCCAGGGTCAGTTATTTTACTTAATAATTCGAGATTGAATGAATTGGTGGTTTGTTTTCCTTTGAGTAATTCAAATTTGTGTATATTGTTTTGATTTTTTTAGATATAATTTATAATTCACTAGCAGAGTCCTGCGGTTTCAACCGCGTTGTTCCAGTTCCCGTGGCAATACAGGGATAAAATATGACACTCCACAATAACGTAGCTTTCTATTGGTGAAATAATTTTTAAAATCGGGTCAGTAGATCCAGAGATTACCCCTTACAATGTTACAAACTCACAAACGTTACCTCTTTATAATATTCGTATAGATTCAATGGTATATTCTGATATTTTTGCCGATTTTTTGCTGTTCTACTTAATCAATTGCCAGGCACTGTTTTTTAATTTATTTTAATAAACATTTTCAATTTTTAAAGTTTTGTTGGATCCATATATGTAGTTAATATCCTGCATCCAGCATCAAACAGCATTTCCCGACTCCTTACTAAAACAAACCAAGATGGCGCCTACATTATATCGTACCGAAATTTGCCCCCAACTAGAACCCAAAAACACCATAGGTACAAAAATCTACTACTACTATATTTCACTAAGAACTCTCCATAATGTATTCAAGAGGGTCCCTCATAGCGAAAGATAATGGAATTTTTTCCCTTGTATTAATATTCATAAGTTAGACAACAGATATGTTTGTTTGTGATCTTGAGTAAAATGGTCCTTGCTTTCTTAAATGTGTATTTGCAGTTTTAAGGAAATTCAAAGAAAAAGAATTTGTTTTAAGTGTCGTTAGAATCGTTTCTTTTTCTGTTTTTATATCGTGAGAAACAAGTGTTAAGTAGGCTTGGATCTTCAATAAAAATTAATGCGAAAATGAATTTTTTTGTTAATCTTTTACGCCTTCTCTTCGAACGGATTTGATGAATTTTGGTAAATATATAGGGATTACTGACTAGGGGGGACTGAGACTGTGTCTAAAATAAAGTAGGCAGTAACCGAGTCTAATTAAAATAGACTTGGTTACTGCTTGCCCACTTTAACGTGAGCGAAACTGTGAGCAAAACCACAAACTATATAAAAAGACCTTTTTTTAGACTAAAAGAAAATACAGAAAATTGCTCATCCGTGCGTCAAATACAACGCACTACCACAAAACCTTGACTTTTCGTATTTTGTAACTATTTCATTCTATTTATCTAAAATCTGAACACTCCGCCAAGGCCATGTTAATAAAGCTTTTACAAGTTTTGATATTGAAATTATTTTCTAAAAAACCAAAAGGAAGATTTACTTAGAATTTCAATATAGAGTAAATTCACGTCAATACTGCCAAACTGACTCACTATAACTTTGTAGATAATGTTCTTCTCTCGCTTGCAGCCAAGGAACCATATAGGTCAACCCATGCTTAAGTGCGTCAATCAAAGGATTTATGAACACGGCGAATCCCTTCTTTACCCCTCCCTCTGCAGAATTACTCCTGGCAACGGTACCTCACTATATGAATCTACGAAATACGAAATAGAAATAATTATTTCCCCCAATAATATAGGTTACAGATAAGGTGTTAATTTATGGAGAGTCCCAATACATTTTGCCTTACGGCATGCAACACTATTTAATTAATTGTATACATTTTGCCTAAGTTGCTACGTTTACATTTAATTTTTACGTTTAGGTTTACATTTACTTTTAACGTTTACATTTACATTTCTATACAATTGAGACACATAATGACATACTTCTAAAATGTATCAATTATAGCATAAAATAAGGACTTGCGTTTCATTTGATAGTCAATTATATACCTTTTTTACAGTATTTCATGCAATTTTTAATTTTGGGAAGAGTATCGCAGGAAGAAAATAGTAAAGTGCGATTTGTTGTCAAAGTGCGGCGAAAGATTTTTGTTTTTTCAAGTAAGACGTTGGAATTATTATAGGAATTTCTCCTGCATCGACTAGGAATTTCTCCTGTATTGTCAGTGTGTTCATAAGCAATAAACTCACATACACAAACAGGCAGACCCGGAACAACTAACCGTAGGCCATACAAATATATGTATGTTCCGTGCGGGAATCGAAACCGCGGCACGCAGTGCAGCAGCCAATCGCTCAACCACTGCGCCAACCGTATCGTTAAAGGTTCCATACGAAGAACGTTAAACTCTAAATATAAGAACAAATGACACCCCCCTCATTCCCTCCCTCCTCTGTGCTCTCTGCGTCTGTTTCTCAGCGTACGTCTCCTTAACCACGCAACAGATATTGATATAGGTTTCCCTTTTAGAAAGAGTCAATAAAGAGGTAGGTTTGAATAGATAATTTCGTCGGTTCCGTCGCTATTGTGTAATAAATAGGCCACTTATTTATCAATGATTCTCCTCCCGATATTCATTTCCACGACCTACACACACATAATACCCTACTGACTGAAACTAAGAGATTTCAGAATGACGTCATAGGATTGAATAAAATGCAGCTATAAAACAAAGTTGGGCATTTATGTCTGTTGGGTTACCAAAAAAAGTTGGTGTTTTGGATGCCGAGTAGCAAGTTTGGAGATACAGATTGCCATGTTTATGAAATAGTGTTCTGTTCGTGAGTAGAAAACTGATAGTTATATTACAACTATACAAAACATACTTGAGGATGGAAAGACGTCATTGGATGAGGTAATTTTGAATCTGGAGGGGGGTAAAATGACATCGGGCGCGATTGTTTATATAATTTTTTATTTGGCGTAATCCCATCAAAACTGCGTCGGCTGTCGCTGAAAACGAACACCGCGTCCCTGTCACACACATTATGCTGAGTGATGGCCGTTTCGAACGAATGAGAATACATTCATGTTTTTTTATTCGATTTTCGATGGTATATTGCACGACTGTTATAAGATAACTCTTTTCTTTCTATTTTGTAAAAAAAAATCAATCGTACAATTATTTTAGATCGTCTTCATCTCAATTCTTTGTAGTAGCCATCAATAACTGTAGCAGCAAAGGCAAACATCCCCATAAATGCTAGAAAATAGTTTCGTCTAGCTGTATTATTTTGTCCAAGGCCAAACAGGCAGATAATATGTACCTAACCTTTAAGCTAAAGTATTCTATTAAACCAACCCAAAGGCCAAACTAAACCCCACTCCGCCCCAAACCTTCTAAACAGCCCATATTTACAAGCAACCCCAAAAATATTCCAACAAAGTATACTATCATTTCAGATCTTTGCCCCACAGAGATTACTAGGTGAAGACGCTATTTGCGGAGCCCGTCTTAAGAGAAACTAACTCGGTACCATCGAACTCTCGACCGCACTCAAATCGCCCCATCTTTTATGTATAAGGCCATTTACACACGTAGCTTAACGTATACCGCGGACAAAGGAGGTCTCACCTTAGAGAACTTGGTAAGTGAAGGTGTTTTAAAAGGTTTTTATGATGCAGTGTTTTGGTGATAAAGTTATTCAAGGCTAATATTGATTAACTTACTCGTGGAGAGCGCGTGACTAAATAATAATAGCCGCACGGGTCAAACAACGCTTCTGAGGTCAGTTTGTGGATGGCTGACCATCACAACATATAGAGAGTCCTCCAAGTCTCGAATATCACATTAAGCCTTTAGTTCGGCTGTCATTTCAAGATCTTTGGTAGTCGTTACGGATTGTTAGAAGCCGGAAAATGTGACACCAGTCTAGCCAAAGGGTATCGCATCTGGTTAGAACGAAAGTCGATCTCAGCATAGTTAGAAAAACGCGATGCGGATTGTTTGAAAAATTACCCATCTCTGGATTTAAAATGTCTGATCAAGATTTCAGTTTTAAAATGCGTGGTTAATTCTTAGGTCAAGACAAGGTTATATTTTATCAACCATGACGTTTGTCAAACATCCTGAAATGTTTGGGATTGATTCCAAAATATTTTGGTCCTATGATAGTCATTATCTACTATATAAAAATAAGTCGGGTTTTCCTTCCTGACGCTATAACTCCAGAACGCACGAACCGATTTCAACGGTTTTGCATTCGTTGGAAAGGTCTCGGGCTCCGTGAGGTTTATAGCAAAGAAAATTCAGGAAAAATTTCAACAGAAAAGCGGGAAAATCTTTTTTCACAAACGAAGCCATCTGGTGGCGAAACGGAGTTCGCGAGGTTTGCTAGTCACTTATATAATAAACTTTAATGATGTTGTTTGGAGCCCAAAGATTAGTTATTGGTAGTTTCATGTTTGGTTTTGCTTCATAATAACCAGTTCTTTCTTCTTGTCTGTTTGTTATGGTATATGTGCGTACATCTACAGTAATGTTATGAAAAGGAATGATTTGTATGTTTGTAAAGAATAAACTTAAAAACGACAGCGACGATTTCAAAAAAATCTTTCAACATTAGAAAGCTACATTCACTTTGAGTAACATAGGCTATATTTTATCCCCATATTCCCACGGAAACGAGAACTACGCGGGTGAAATCGCGGGGCGCTGCTAGTTCATTTATAAATAAATGACAAAAAAGTAAAATTGATTAATTCAAAACAGCTAAAAAGACGAGCCTAGAATGAGTTCATTCTATATCAAGGCAACAATGTGATGTAACAGTTTTCAGTAAAAATAATAGTATAGTTAACTTAACTTGGAAACTAACATGAAGATGATAAAGTGTGTCAGCTGCTTACCTGAAACAAAGGAAACAGAATACATTAGTGTTGCTTTGTGGTAATTTTGGAAGAGTAATAGTGGCGCTATGTACTGTGTGGAGCACAGGTTTTAATTAATGAAATAATTGGTGAGGTTTACATATCATGTAGGTATTGTAAAGTTAAAATTAGATAAGATAGTTTTATTTGTCAAAACATGCGTATACATGCACGCATGCAGGATGTCGCAGTATTCAGTATTCCGTACGTATATCACCAGTAAGGCGAACGAATTTATGTTTATTTTGTGCAATATAATACAAGTTGTTTTTTTTTTTTTGGTGTACCATAAAGAATTACGAATTACAAAATTAAAAACTGAATAACTAAATGCCAAAATTCAGATACATAATCAGTCAGTCATAGACATTGATGCGTCAGTAATGTATTTATAATAAAATATCACTCTATTTAAGAATGAATAAAAAATAAATACTTAGCAAGTTTTTTGAAATCAGATGGATATTGGATAAAGGTGTGCGAAATGCAATAGAAAACATGTATTCGGGATAGACACAAACGTAAATCAACAGAGACAAAGTAACACAAATAATAGTAGGTACAGAATTGCACTGAGCGTGCTCATACCGAAAGGATTACCATCTCAGCATCAAACACCTAGCGCTGGTTTTGAGTTGGCACCCCGCAGTGACTCACGGGCGAAGGAAAAGAAATAAAAAGTTGTCATTTTTAATCTTTTAAGCCTTACTAATTTTTATCAGCATCTTCTGATAAATACTATAAATGTCGACTGAATGAGAATCGACTACGACGTATTTAGAAAAAAGTTTTTCATCTAGAAATACATAGGCAGATGAAGTTTTGATAATATGAGGGTGATACTTAGTTTGAGTACAACGTACTCGATCGCGTTAGAGTAAACGTTCGCTTATAGCAAATTGTTTATAGAAAAATGGGTTTTCCGTTTTTGTCACCTGACGGCGCTTATTCAGTTTAGGCTGACGAGAACGTGAACGTTAAAAACTCGCACTAAGCCCTCGGATCACAAATTATATTTTTCAAAGTGGCCTCTTAAGAGTGTGTACGCCGTATGGCATTTCATAAAACTTCGAGTCACTATTTTGCGAAATGACTGAAACTACACACATATAAGCAGGATACATAGGCCTAAAAAGTTAGTTAAAACATTTTCGAGATGTCTTATTTAAAAAAAGATACTTGAAAATTTATGTTTGTATGGAAAATTTAAAATGGTTCTAATTTCACTGTAACACCTATATATCCTGCTTATGTGTGTTAAGTTTCATTAAAATCGGTTTAGTCATTTCGGAAAATAAGGACTTGAAAATTTGTATGAAATGCCGTACGACGTATGCGCTCTTAAGATCTACTCAGCCGAAGACTTAGCAGGACAATTTTTTCTTCAAAAAAAGTACCTGCATTATAGCAGTCAGTGAACTGCATAGACTGAAAGAGAATCGGAAAAAAGGATGTCAAAGACAGACGATCATACATAGGTAAATGAACCCTGAAAATTTGACACTCCTTTTTCGGCAGTCCTGAAAAAAAGCGGCACTAAAAACATTCGCCTTAACCCAGCGGCACTAAAAACCTACGCTTCCGACTTAAAGCCTCCTGTTATTGATTGCCTACGCTGGGATTTCATCAAACTTGAAGGTGGATAATCAATTTCCTCGCTCCCAAAGCCTCAAAGACTGATTGGAAGTGAGTGTCAGAATCCATTGCGACGCAATACTTCTGCAGCAGCTTAGTTCTGCGGCAAGGTTGGAATGGTGAGGCACTGATTGTCGATGTTTCGTTCAATTATGATGAACTGTGCTGGTGACTTGTAGATGGTTCCGTGTTTCATGATTTTGTGAGATTAATGTATCTATTTTGCTTTATTACACACTTAATTCACAGAAGATTCTTGATTCTTGTTTTATTAACGTTCTGCCATTTCAGTTAGGTACTTATAACAAAAAGTAAGGTTGTAGATATTATTATTTTTTTCAATCAGTTAAAACGAGTCTCAAACAGATAATTACATTAATATGCGCTACCAAAATATCTCATGAAAATGGGTCCCACTATTAAAGTGTCATTTTGTCTGGAGACTAATGTGAGAATTACGTGGATGGTGAAGTTGTTTTACAAAACAATGTTGAAAACCGATGACTGATCATTTTTAACCGACTTCCATAAAAGAAGGAGTTTCACAAGTCGACTGTATTTTATTTTGTGTATGGCAAAATTACACATTAAAAAAATAACTGTATACGATGGTTTGAAACTAGAAAGGAACTACCTCGAAATACTAAGATGCTCTTCATCTTAGTATTTCGAGGTACTTCCTTTCTAGTTTGGTGAAGAACGAAGATACGAAACGGAACTCTCCAATAAATGATAGCAAATCATCCGGGATTGCTGAAATCGCATCTCTATTTATAGTTTACACCAGTTTATAATACGTATGTTGTGATACGTATGTTTAAGTTTGTGGGGTGTCACACACAAGTATAAAGTGAAAAATTAAAAATCTTTTTTTACTAAAAAATACAACCGAGTAGTACTAAATATGTACAAAAAATTAAGTGTTCAAACAAAAAACTAAGAAACAACCAAACTGACTTTCAAAATTAAAGTTATTTTATACTTTTTGTAAATTATACTAGTCTTCTTAATAAGTTTATTCGCAAATGCATCAGTATAAATAAAAACAAATGAACGGACATCGCCTGATTATTGTAACGTTGTGTCGTGATCAGACCACGAATCATTATCTGCCTAGCCTTCTCCCAACTATATTGGGGTCGACTTCCAGCTAAACCGGATCTGAATACCAGTATTTTATGTGGAGCGGCTGCCTACCAGACCTTCACAACTCCTAAACCAATTAACCGATTTTTAAAATTCTTTAATCAATAGAGAGCTACATTACCAGCGAGTTATCTGGGCTAGATTTTATTTCCGTATTCCCACGGGAACGGGAAACAAACTAGCAATAAACCAATCAAAAACATGAACCCTATGCAAGCGACTCGGTACATTTAGCTCGATTCTTATAGACGTAGTCAATAATAAAATAGCCTGCTAACTGTACCCTAACACGGAACCCATCAGAATCGATCCTGATATAAAAACATTTGCATAGTACAAAGTTTTTTAGGGTTACAAGAAACAAACTCATTTTATAGGACTGTTTTGTGACAAGGAAAGTTTGCAGAGTTTTTGTTCAACCCGGTTTAATTTCCGCCCAAATACGAGGAAGTGGAATTGAAAGGAAGGATTTATAATGAAAAAGTTAAGTGAAATTAGGTATGGTTTTAACTCTTTGCGCTTGTTGTGGTTCGTAAGATTGAGCTCTGTTTTTGTACGGGATTATTGTTAAGCTTCGTCTTTTAGTTGATTAAAGACCATTTTCATAACGGTGCTGTCATTTTTTTGTTTTTGACAGAATCATTTAAAAGCCCATGGATTATAGCAAGCCTATAGAATATTTTCATGATGTTTTGATCATGTTCTCTAAAAAATAATGTAGATCTGAGTAGATTTTCGGTTCGTATTTACGATTTCCTGTTGTTGTTTATGGTAATAGATTATGATAATATAAGTAAAATCAAATTAGCGCCTGGTGAAAACTAATTCTATGGCAAATTAAAACACATGGGTTTGAAATGAGTACCTAAATTATATGCGATAAAAAAACTATCTTATAAAAACACAAAATAAGTCATATTTAATTCAGACGGCCAATTTTAGGTGCATTGCGTTCAAGCTAAAAGTCATCTCAGCGAAAATTAAAGTGTAAATTAATAAATTTTGACGAAATCAAAACCTAAAGTCATTTATTCAAACTAGGCTTAGAGCCAGTACTTTTTAATCGACTAATTTAACATTAAGACAGTCCCCCAAAACGCCCGCCCACCACCACAACTTCCCAGTGTATGATTACGATGCGGATACGATCCTCTTCGCTAGAGATTTTCTCCTCTGGTACAACACTATTTGAAATTGGGTGAATAAAAAAAAGCACACTAAGGCTGGTTACTGCTCAACCGGACAATTAAAAAAAAAAAAAAAAATCTTTAACATCTCTCTGATTTTATTTCAACAACAGCAGGAAACTGAATGCCATGCTTGACATATCACGGGAGACATTTCACCATAACGCTACGGGGATAAAGATACGAGTAAATTGCGCATAAGCGGTGACAGATTGCCGGCTTATCCCCTGCAGCACCACAACAATTCATTTTGCTTGGCTGACTGGTCTCCATATACTTTTAGCGAGTAGGTATGAGATTGTTTCACAGTTGTGATGCAAGCGGAAAATAATGTAATTGTTTCTCGAATTAGTCTGATTTGTAGCTTAGGTTCAAAATATGTGTTTTGGGTGTACTCAATACTCAATCCTTTATTGCATTCCACAATATAGGCTAAAAAAAATAAATGAATAATGTGGGTTTAATATATCAGCCGCATGGATCGATCTTCAAGGTTTAGCAACGCTTGCTGAGGTTAGTCTGTGGATGATTTGACACACAACAAGATTGTTCTCTGCTCACAAAGCATGTTAATTAAGACTTTGGTCTCGGCTGCCATTTATAGATCTTTGCCAGTTGTTACGGATTGTCAGAAGCGAAAAAATCTGACACCAGTCTTGTTAAGAAGTACCGTGTTCACACAACACGGTACTTCTTCTCCTTCTTCTTCTTTCGGACCTCCACAGGTCTGGTAGGCAGCCGCTCCTCGTAAAACACTGGTATTCAGCTAAATCCGGTTTGAATGGGAGCCAACCCCAATATAGTTGGGAAAAGGTTAGGTAGATGATGAAAGGGATTTATCGTGAATAAACTGCATAATCGCATTTATCGTGAATAAACTGCATATATCGCATTAATCGTGAATAAACTGCATTACATACAGTTCTTAACGTTCGGTTGAAACATGGAAATCTAATAGGATATCTCGTTGGTATATCTTGTCTGTCGTTCTCTGTTATAGCAAATGTCTAATTTAAATCAATGGATTTAAGTATGGACTTATGAAGTCAATTTTGGGGGACGTTTCTTTTTATAACTCTGCCATGTAACATATCGAACGAGAGTGCTTGTTGTGAGGGGTCTTTCTATTTTTTCCACATATTCTGGAATCGTCTGCCGTGCAGATTAAATGATACAACTCCACCTTTATCAGAATTTAATATATTAGAAAATTACTGAACATAAATACAAAATGAAGCAGCTGCTTAGGAACTTTCGGGGCTGACATAACAACATTGAAACATGAATGCCACTGTTTCTCTTGCAATCATTCTATTTATCAGGATGGATCTGATCTGTTACATCAGGCACTGACGAGATAAAGTGGCCAAGTTTCTTTGATTGCAATAATGTTCCCGGAAACTCCAACCAGATATAGAAATATAACAAAGAGAACAAATTGATGAGATCTATTGGGAGAGTTATTTAGTGAAGATTGTGTTGTTTTGTAACGTTATGAAAGACTTCTGTGTTTGCAATAAACTGGTCGTTCGTCTCGGCTTCGCAAGTGTGGTCATTTATTTATTTTGATAATCTATGTTACTCATGTTAGCATTCTAATAATAGAAGAATATTTGAAATCTGTCCAGAAGTTTTTGAGTTAACGATGCACTGCAAAACATGACGTGTCTGATATCAAAAACGAAAAATTAGAAAAACAAAATGGCTTCCCTGATCTACAAACTGTTATTTTATATTGCTAGCAGCGTGGTCCCGTTCATAAAACGGGGATAAAATAAACCAGTGTTACTCGCTGATAATGTAGCTCTCCATTGGTGAAAATATGGTTAAAGTTGGTCTAGTAGTCTCGGAGCTTATTCGGTACAAAAAAAAAACAATAATTCCTTTTTATGATATACTAGCTGCTGCCCGCGACTTCGTCCCCGTGGAATCCCCGATTTTAAAACATTCTTTATCGCTGCTCCGTTCCTATTGGCTTAAGCGTGATGTAATATAGCCCAAAGCCTTCCTCGATAAATGGTCTATTCAACCCAAAGAGAATTTTTCAATTCGAACCAGTAGTTCCTGAGATTAGCGCGTTCAAACAAACAAACAAACAAACTCTTCAGCTTTATAATATTAGTATAGATTTATAGCATACATGAAGCTAAAGAGTTTGTTTCTGTGGTTTAACGCATTAATTTGAATAACTACTGGTCTGAATTGAAAAACTCTTGTAAAGGCAAATAGTCCATTTATCGAGGAAGGCTGTATAACATGCTATGACCAGTAAGAGTAAAGCAACAATGAAAACTGTTGCAAAAACTTTTCTTTTTCTCGTTTATATGACGCAGATGAAGTTAAATTTGTCAGCTTGTATATGATAAAGGAGCTTCTGCGTCATATAAGCGAGAAAATTTTAGCAAGAGTTTTGCAAATAAATCTTTATTCAGTGCATGGAGACCTATGCTAGAGAAAACAAAGACTATTTTTTTAGTATAAAAAAAATTAATAAACCGTGTATACTTAAAACAAAACTCTACACAAGCATAAACAAAATTAAAACAAATCCAAACGTATATAATATATAAACAACAGTCCAAAAGACAACATAATGTTTCCCAAAAACCATTCATCTTCGTCGCGAACATCCTAAAAATATAGCAGCCGCCTCTTTAACACTCGTATTACAAAAAGAACAAACCCAATTAGGTTCGAATAATACTAAAGGTGTATCATTTCTTGTCAATAAGAGGCTTTATGTACGTGAGTGATAGAAAAGATAGCCAATCCGCTATATGAAAGAAAAGGACAGAATGGTTTAATATTACTGAAATGTAATTAAAACAAAAAACTCGTAATTTTATTGCTAAGTCTGTGTTTTGTGAGTTTCGCGTTTATCTGAGTTTGAATTATGAAAATTATCTGTCCGTGATGGAAGTTGTTACTAAAGATAAGAATTTTATATTATAGGCTACATTAACCCGTATAAACAAACTAGAAAATTTACTGAATAATAATAACACATTACATTAAGTTATTAATTTTACATGTTGAATGGAAAATAGAATTTTGATTTTAATTAAAATAATCATACCTTATGAATAGGAAGTAAATTTAAATTATGTAAAAATTAGGTACAATGTATTATCTAATTTAAAAACATATTTTTATTGGTCATATGAAGCGGCTAAATTGATATAAAAACTAGCCGTACACCTTTTATATTAAGTTATATATCACAAACTTTTCGTGAAGAAACTTGAACTGAAAAATTTTAAAGCACCTATAGAAATAAATAGTCACCCCAAGATACCCAAAAAAAAGAAGAAAATACATGAAGAAAACTTAAAAAAATACAGTAGCCTTATAGAATTTCGCGATATCTTCCAGGTGACTTGGAATGGATAGAAATACCCTGGATACGAAACAAAAAAATAATTTTAACAAGTTTAATATAATTATGACAAAAAAAAACAAGCATGCTTAATAGGTAAAATGACCTTCGAAAATCGACATCGAAACAGCAAAAGCATACGTCACACATGATACATATTCAGCCAATAAAAAACGAAAACCCAATGCGAAACAATTTATCAATACATTATCTATACATTTTTGATCGAAAAAGACAATTTTCTTCGGCGATAGCTCCGCTATAAATATAATGGTCTACATATATCTCTGGCCCGAACTGCGACTGAACGACACTGCTCTTATGATTTATACACACGCGAACCATTCTCTGAGTCTTTTGTCCTTTTTTAAACAAGTTTAGTAAACTGTAAACACGCGAATTTTGTTGGCCGAGTTAGTTACCAGAATGAATTGCGATGGAAAAATGGGAAGTTTTTGAAGTATTCATTAGTAACTTAGACGATAAGTGCCTTTTCACACGCTCCGGTTAGTCGGTGCCGGGTAACCGGTGACAAATGTATGGGGCATTCGTCATTGGTTACCCGGGTACACCTATCCGACAGCCAAAGTATTGAAAACGAGGGTTAGGTCGTTTAAGAAGGTATTTTTTTGTGTTTCTGTAGCTGTAGCGTCAAAATTTTATTGCTAAGGCCTATATATACATATTTGGCAGTGAAACAGACGTATATAATCAGCGTATAATAGTGGTATCTGACTCTGAAAGCTGCGCTTAAGGATGACAAATCCATGGGAAGCGATCACCTCCTTCTGCAGCAGTAATTTCCTTAAAATTTTAAATCTCTTTAAAATCCAACCAAAGGTTTTCTTGAAAAGATCGCTTTTAACAATAAGGCCGCTCATTGTGTCACCCTATGTAATGTTTTCTTCATCTATATTTTCTATAACTTATATGGGGTACATAATAAAGAGTATTAGTAAGAGATATTCTATTCTAATTCTAGCGAAGGAGGAGGCAGGGAGATCGAAACTTCACGCCTCAGCCGCAGCAGCAGAAGAAGATGCCTCAGGCGTCAGGAAACGCAGGGCAAAATTCCCGGCCGGTGACTCGATAACAACCAAGCCCGGGTCAATGGCATGTCGTGTTTCACGCACGCCTCAAAGGAATATCAGCAAAGAAGTCGGGGTCCCCATAAGGTCAGTGTATGCTAGGGTTGCGGAATTCATTCGAATGAGTCGCCATGGCTCTGGAACGCTAAGGGCACTGGGAGGAACACAGGTGGGTTTTAGTCACTAAGAGTCTGATACTCCCTTTTGTTCTGCTTCGAGCGGGAGAAGACATTTGATGATTTCACATTCAGAAAAAAAAAATGATGTCAAACGTCGAATTCCAAAAATATACAGAAAATGTTTAATACAGCTATATATTTAAGATAGCAGTGTATCCATAATAATGTTGTTACTGTAAAATAACGTTACATAAAAAAAGAAAACAATTTCAGAAATCACCCCTTAATCTTGATCCCCCGATTCAATAATGACTGTGTTCAGTTGAGTACATCGAATCACAACCCTCAGGACATTAGGGTTATCCTGATTGGAGCCCCCTTAGCTAAGTAATAATTTAACGCTCCCCTCTTTTAAAAGTAACTTGAATTTGAAGATGCTACGAGGTTTTAAGATGCCATGGGTTAAGAAATTCAGAGCATGGTATTTAACGAGTCATGGATTTGATTTCTGAATGAGATTGCAAATAGTTGTTTCAGAATTTACAGGCTAAGGCAATTTTCAAGAAAAATTCGCAAAATAGTAAATGTATTGTGGTCCTCAGGCACGGTGGAGTGACGATTTGCGCAGGACAGCTGGCAGAAACTGGATGCGAGAAGCCGAAAATAGACCTAAGTGGCGTGCAATTGAAGAGGCCTATGTCCAGCAGTGGACTGCAATAGGCTGTTGATGATGATGATTGTCAGTTAGATGCGGGGAATCGGAAAGAAGTCAGATTTGTAGATACTTTATTCAAGCAAACACAACACTTCATCGACGTAAGTTCCTTTGAGCCAGCTGAAAGTTCCGTCAAACATTGTACACCGTACTAACATTAAATGAAAGAACCAAACAAACGTAGAACAAACAAAACACCGTAGGTACACGAGAAAAAAAAGTACAAAATTCACCTCGTTGAACTAGTCAAACTACCACCGATAACCAGAAAACTTGCTTAGCGCTCCCTCGCTCCCTATGCGGATCTGCCGTCGCCTATTGCGTTTTATTGAAATTTCGTGTATCGCCGCTTCGTAATGGGCAATCGGCTGCCGAAATACTCGTCTTACCAAAGCTTTGGTGTTAAATCGTGCGTTTCGGGTTTAAGAAACGATTTTGCGTTGCAATCTTTTAGCTATTTCAATGTCTGGCTTATTTTGCCTGGGATTAGAGGTCGTGGGGTGGCATGCAAAATTTTTGCGAATGGAAAAGGGATCGCATTAGCTGATTGGGTTATGATGAGGCGGTTCGGCTGATTACGGATTATGTTTTGGGTATGTGGGTTTAAAAAACAAACAATTTCAGGGTTGTTTTCCTGGATGAGGAAACTGGCAACGTAGTAAGTCGGAAAAGGAGATCACAATGACTACCCATAATTTGGTTCTAAAAATTCTAATAAGCATGAAGAGGTTCCGCTTATAGAGTAACGTATTTATACTAGAAATAAGTCACGAAACAGCATAAATAATAAATAGGAAAACCTTTGAAGAAGAAGACTTTTCAACTTCAAAAATACAGTGCATAAAGTGAAAAATCTCTCTGATAAAAACTCACTAACGTTCCTAAAAGGACATACTTAAATAAAAATCAGTTCAAGCAAGTACGCAAAGCAGTCACTTACAGCTCAATCGGATGGTATTCAGCCACATTTCGGCCGAGCAGTGGATGTTATTCAGGCCGGTAAACCTACGATGCCTAACTAGATTGCTATTTGAGCGGTCATATTTTGAGAACCGGTCGAAACTCGACTTGACGATGTCTACTAAAAATAACTGTGCTCCAGATATTATGACACAAGTGGTGTAAATGTGACAATTTATCAACGAAAACAATCGATGAAGTCTAAAGTCGATGTGGCTTTAGTTAGACACATTGACATTCTGTCAGCAGTAGCATGGCGAAGTTGATTGTCAAACAGCCAAAAGTGTACGGGATTGACATACGCTGTTGAAATGTCACGTGTGGAATTGATCTTAGTTTGCTATTTCAAACAATCACATTCGTAAATAGAATGGCGCTACTCAATTCCAAACACACACAAAAAAAAGCACTTGTCAATTCCAAACATTTTGGCTTTATTGGCGTCATTATCGACGGTTATAGTCAAAACGGTTTTTGTAGAATATTTATTTTTTGGCATATCAGTGACAGTTTTTCGATTGAAATGTTTAAATGACTTGAAAGAAATAAAATGAAACTATAATTTTAAATTGCCTGAATATGACGCGATTTTGATTTGGCTATCCATACTATTTAATTTTAGCTGATGGTGTGGGTTGTTTTTAATATAGGTAATATTGTGTTCCATTTCAATTTCCAAATCCACGCATAGCTAAGATTTTATTTTTGGACCATTTTAAATAGCTACCTACTTGAATGAACTTCTAACAAAATTGCTAAATTCATCATTTGAAATTCGGTTGGTATAATGCTTTTTTTGTCTGGTGTATTTGCTCTTGACTCTAGTCTAGGTCGCAGGTGACAGAGACAAAGTCGACGATGGAATGAGCTTACCCAGAAGAAGCCTGTTCACTCTTACTTTGAAGAGATCAGGGTTGAATTGAAATAGTGTGTTCCAGCACTCCACAAATCGTTTCCATACCGTTTCACCATCGATCTCAGAATCCCTACCATATCGAATTCCGTCCACCTATTTGCGACGGGCTCTACGCCAAAGGATTACGTGGCCAATTTGATACGCGGTTCAGATCAGCACTGCAATGGTTTATGAACCCATACGTATGGCGTAATTAACCGTGTTTGAAGTTGAAGCCCATGTGTTGATAATGTTTCAGAGTTACTGAGACTTTGCCGTACCTACTGATTTTAAGGACAATACCTGCGGATCATAAAATGAGATCTGATATTTTGAAGTATGGGTTTTCAAAGGCGAGTTAGTTTGAGGAAATAGTGGTTGGCATGGAAATGAAACTGGCAACAACTTCCAATACATATTTTGGAAGATACATAAAATGCTTTATAGAAAAAAAAAACTCTCATTTTTATCGTTTTTTCAATATACGCAAATGGACACCTAATTTACGTCATAAATCTTTCAGAACTGATGGCCTGTAGGTCGAAAAGTTTTAGACAGCGATGAAAGATCTAATTAATGCGGGTGGCATAGTAGGTACCCACTGCTCTGCTGGGGCTGCCGAATTTATTCGATAGAGTCACCGCTGCCCTGGAACGCAAAGGGCATTAGGAGGAACACGGGTGGGTTTTAATCAGTAAGAGTCTGACACTCCCTTCTGCCTTGCCCAGAGCGGAAGAAGTCATTTGACTTCCCATCCAGAAAAAAATGTACCTAATGCTCAATATGGCGACGCTTGGGAAAGATCTAATAGTGCACGTTTTTCGACTGAAAAGATGATTATGATGATAATTTCTTTAGTTATATTACGCATTCTCGCCAAATCCATCAAGATACTCACTTTCAAAAAGGCCCCAATAAAATAGCACATAAAAGGGATTTTTCGGAAAACCGCACACCGACAAAATATGCAGCTAGAATCTTCTTTGTTATGCAAGTATTAGTTATGTTGGCAACGTAAGCTGGGTATGCTAACAATTTGCCAGGAGCTCTTTGAATGCGACGGCGGCATAATTTGTATGAGGCGACACTGCTGGAGGTAATGTGTTTGTAACACTTCTGGGATTTAACACTCCTTTGAGGTACGCTTTTTTGATATTTTATACACGGTGATTAAAACTATGGTAAAAAGCTCATGGCAGAATAATAATAGAAGCACGGGTTAATCTACACTCCAAAAGAGAACCCTTTTTTATCGGTGGGAAATTATCATATGTCTTCTCCCGCTCTGGGCAGAGTGGAAGGGAGTGTCAGTCTCGCGTCCAGGGTCGCGGTAACTCTTTCGAGCATATTACTACACTAGAGCTCCGTAACCCTAGTCCCCAAGGAACTTAAATGTTAAAATACAGCTTTCTACGACCAGTCGTTTTGGTTGTGCGTCTGTCAGTCACTCAGTAACGTAAAGTTTTAAAATATATATATATATATTTTTTTTTTTTTTTTTTTTATATATATATATATATTTTTTTTTTTTTTTTATTATATATATATTTTATTTTTTATTTTTATATATTATAATTTTCCAGTGTATTCTGTTGGCATACCAATAGGATAGCATGAATGAATTCTTTGTATGTTTATAGTGAAACGCTTATCTGAAAGCCTCTCGAGAAGAGAGCAGAGAGAGAGGGAGACGTAATATTTTTAAAGCAATGATAAATTTAATAAAATAACATTGGTTTGGCTTCTCATAATTTACGAAGGCACAGCTACAAAAATTTATATAATAGAAAAAAATAATTATTCATCAAAATCATATAAAAAGCTTTGACGTTAGAAACTTCAGATATTCGCCAACAAAGTCATCTGTTTTCGTTCTAAAGTTTGAGAAAAGAAAATTCGAACAACCATTCTTTCGAAATACAGACAATATGTGGCTTCCACGAATTTAGAGGAGCATTACACAGTGGGAACAGTTGCAAAGGAACTACAAAAACAAACTTAGACTATGAAAAGTGTGGAGAACGAACTTGGCCCTTGAAGAAAAATGGGAAGATTTCGAAAGGACGAATTTTTCCCACAGTCAAAATTTTGACTGTGGGAAAAATTCGCCCAGTTAAAGGTTTCGTGTTCCTTGGATTGGAGATGCGTTTTGGCGTGCTAATTACCTGAAATTCAGAGTGTTGAACGCTGGATGCTTTATCATAATCAGATCCACTGCTGTAGTACCTACCAGGAACTTGGCAACGTTACATGATTTTGTTAGATTTACGATGTGAATGCGTAAATTACATGAGTTAGATAACGTTGTGCATTGTTATCTTTTGGTCTGTGTTTGTCCGGCTGCATTTGTTTTATTCTAAGACTTTTTTATTCTAAGAGAGATAAAAAATAAAACTGTTTTTGTAACATCTTTCATTGATGCAGTGCTCCTATTGGGGTCCGTAATGTGATGTTATAATATAGCCTCCTTCCTCAATTCCTTCCTCGATAAATGGGCCATCCCACACTAAAATAATTTCTAAATTTGAACCGGTAGTTCCTGAGATTAGCGTGTTCAACCGACCAAACAAACTATCCAGCTTTGCTATATTAGTATAGATTTGTAAAATTGTTGATTTGTAAAATATAAGTGTTAGTTGCTTTATTTTTTTTATATAAAACATTGCTCTGCGTTAGGAATTTCTCCTGTACCGAAACTTCGTTTACAAACATACACCCAGTAACAAAACAACTGTGTAGGCTATTATTGATCGGGGAATCGAACCCGCGACACGCAACAACCAATCGCTTAACCACGGCGACAACCGTGCCATCAGAAAATAATAACAATGTTGTTTACTGAGATGTCATTGACTGAATGTCAATGTTACAATATAAAATTGTGCCAATCAAGAATGTTAGTAATGTAATAAAATAAAATTAAATATTCCTTGTTCCATTCTGAAAGTATCCTCAATGAAAGCGTAATGTATAATATAGAAAAAAACATTAATATTCAAATTCTCCACTTCAAGTTCAATAAAAACTTGGAATTCAATAAAACACTGAAGTAATGAAACAGAAAAAAGGTACCAACTTTAATAATTCATAGCCATCTTAAAAAAAATCTTAGTTTTATTCGTCGTTTGATTTCATACAAGAAGGCTTGTTAGGCTGTTCTTATTATTGAGCCTCGTCTGGAACTTTTACCAAATGATGTTGTTGTAAAGGTTTACGACATTTTTCTTGCGACAAGTCTAGTTTAGAGAACAAGCCGCGGGAACTCGGCGCTCGAACAACTTTGTTCTTACGCTTTTTGAGGATAGTTAGACACGAATGAGAGTTTCACGAGTGATTTCCTTGAATTTAAAACTTTCCAAAGATGCCTTGGACCTACATTTGACTCGCAACGTAGAAAAATGTCGAATAAGACCACGATTGCCTGCGAAATCACTGAGCTCCCGCAGATTTTTTTATTGAAAATTCAAATAGCAGTTTGTATAGATTTATTTTATCGAGCAGAGTAAAGGTCAGTAAACGCCGCCGAAGCGACCTATCAAACGAAGTTAAAAGCAAATTCTCGAGACTCGAATGCGACTTAACTTCGAATTTTATTCCGAGTCCGGGGCGCTAATGGCGTCCGCTCTGAACAAAAACTCGCTTGATTAAAATCGTTTGTCGTAATAAAAGGAGCACTAAAAAGTTACAACCGTACGAAGCGCGAGACCGGTAGGCCCGTAAAATCGATCACCCGCCGATACTGATCACGGGGACAAAAATTTAACGGCCCAACTCGAGATTACGGGCCGTTGCTTAATTTAGTGCTTGGAATTAAAGGCGAAATATTAAATTGTCGCCGAGCTTCTTGCCGGCGCGGGCGTCTCGTGCTAAATGAGCCGTGAACTCTGCCGAGTATATTTTATTAGCGCACCCTCCCCGCGGCACCCCGAACCACCCCGCAAGTGACGTGCGCCACTCACGTCCTCGCGCCTACCCTATTTACATTCACGAGTGAAGCAACGGCGTGTGAAATTTTATTTCTTCGACAATCTGAGATGAGATTAGCTGTAAATTGAGTTTATGACGGAATCAAATATGCATGTACCCCCTCCTCTCCCCCCCCCGTCACTACTCTCACGGTTCATCGCATTCATAAATTCAGTATTCGCTCTTTTATTCTGACGACTTATTTCGTCTCATCTAAACGTACCTACTGATCGGCGTTCGAATGAAATATTATTTCTTACGGTTCGCTTTATTCAGATTCATTCAATTTTATTCATATTTTTCGTAGTAAAGTATGATTTATTGGTCTATCAAGCAAAATCAGACAAAGTTATATGTGAGTAGTTTTAATGGGTTTCTTTGATTGTTTTTCGTTTGGGGAACGTTATTAAGGTGTTGTCAGTCTCAGCGAGTTCCCATCGGCACGTAGGAGGTAATTGTATCGTGACGGTGCCACTTCGACCCCTCTTTCCCAAAGCTTTCCCGGGCGGAAAGCGGCACATTACTTTGTATACTTTTCTCTCCTCTAAAAATACTTACTCCCCTTTCTTTATGAATATTTATGTGCCGGAATATAGAACGCGAATCTATGAAGCTTAAGCAGCCATTATCTATCTTTAGACCCGTCTATTATGGATTATCGAGAGATGTTTTTAATGTTTGAGTCATTTAAATCATATCAAACTATTTTTTTAATGAATGACTATGATGTAAAAAATAAAATGGAATAGAATATTATTTTTATATGAAAGGAAACAGGAAAATATTAAAATATTTTCCACTCTTATCAATTTAATGTTCATGATCTCATTCATTACCAGGAAATGAATAAATACGTTAACTAACTACTAACTAACGATTGCAATTTTTAAATCGACTTACATATATTTCATAGCTAGGTTTTACCCACGCCTTCACTCTCGTTAAGGTAGCCTATATACTAGGGTTCCGGAATTTGTTCAAAAGAGTCACCGCGGCCCTGGAACGCAAAGGGCACAAGGAGGATCACGGGTGGGTTTTAGTCAGTAAGAGTCTGACACTCCCTTCCGCTCCGCCCAGAGCGGGAGAAGTCATTTGATGATTTCCCATCCAGAAAAAAAAGGCTTTTAATAAACGCGTTCAAAAATGTATTCATCGGCCAAAAAAACGAATGTAAAAAAACAATAATCACCCAACTACAGCGGGGACACACTCGTAAATTCAGTTGCACACAGCAAATAAACCATTCAAAGTAGCAATAACAGTTAGTCGTGCGGATACCCGCGGATCCACCACTCTGTGCGGATACGTGCGGATCTGCGGATATAACAGGTGATTAGCGTGGCCAATTAACACGTCCCGTGTAATGACGGTGCACTGTTTAACTGTTTTATTACTGGCATGATGGTAAGAAAATTAAAAAATATTGTCGAGGAAAATGAATTGGGGTGTGAGGGTGTCGACGTGGAACTAAAAGAGGTTTATGTGTCATAAGGGGTTTATTTGATGGATAGTAAAGTCTTGAGTATGAACCGTGTTATTAGATTTGTCAGTTAGAAAATTAAATGGAAATTTTTATTTTAGAATTCCCTCTTTCGAATATTATTCCCGTAGTCGTTTCGTATTAGCATGCCACTAGAAGTCATTGCTCTGTTTCTAATGTAAAAATCCGAATAAAGCTATAAATAATTTGTATTTAAAAAAAATATTTGAGCACTGCGATCGATGTTGATTCAGGACGGTTTAATATTTCTATTTACGTTTTTGTTATTTCACTTTATTTATAAGGTCAACAAACTTAAGTGGTCAATGCTCACTAGACCGTTATTGTATTTCTAAACCGAAACAACTATAAAAGGTAGTTTGGATAAGAAAAAGTTCCAGCACCAAACAAAATCCTTAGTAAAAATACAAACAACGATACTACAAAAACTTTCGAATACTCCTAAGTTGAAATCTCTTCAAAAATCGTCTACTTAATACAACAACACTGATTAACAAAGTTTTTACAACGTCTTATCTGTGATCGGATCTCGAATGCTTATACCGACCAACAAACACGATCGGATTCTCGTAAAATCGAATCAAAACTTTTTCATAGCCCGACATTAATATTTGTGCTATGAAACTTTTTGATGATCTGACTTATTATCTTGTGACGTATATTTTATCATACGTAAGGAGATTACGCACAAATTAAGTGGAGCGTAGCCTTGGTGTCATAAAACGTACGAATTTCGAGCGATAATAAGTCATTCATATTCCACATATTCACTGGAGATACGAATATGATTCCTTTGTCAAAGAATTTTGCAAGTTTAGGTTGTATTAACTAAGGTTTACTGCTTTGCTGTGGGCTGTTATTATTGTTTGTATTTTCCTTAAGCTGTGGCCAGGGCTTACTCTGGCAGTAAAACTTCTTAGATGTTTTTCGAAAGAGTCACTGCGGCCCTGGAACACAAAAGGCGGTTTGAGGCACACGCATGAGTTTTAGTCAGAGTAAGTAAGAATATGTCACTCTATTTCACTCCACCCAGATCGCAAGAAGTCTTTTGATGATTTTCCATCCTTAAAAATGGGGTAAGGCGTTAAAGCGACGGCAAGGTATGGAAATGAAACTGCCATTTGCGTCTATTCTGTCATGTCACGCGGAACCTTTACAACCACATAATAGCGCCCGACACTCATGCGCCTGCTGCTACCTCAAGGTCACGGCACATTATACCGGCTGCAGTGTCGGTATACACATTATACCGGCACTGCAACACGGCATTGCAACGGGCTACGGCTAGCCACCCGCGCGCTAACTACGCGTCGTCCAAGAGTGCATGCTTACTGTAACCGTGAACACAAATGTGATTGACCACGACTTGGACTTGCACGTTTTCGAGCTGTAGCTTAAATTCCAGGCGGCGCCGTACGGCAGGTGTACAGTTGCGGTACCAGCATAGTGTGCTATGACCTTTAATCACTGCCTTTGTATCGTTGTCTTACGTACTTCTTCGTAGACCTTTCGTAGCTCGTTGCTACGAAACGGCTACGAAATAACAGTCTATTTAAGCCGATATTACACCCACACGTGATATTTGTATCCCGTGTTCTTTGGTTTTTGCGAAGAAAATCCATAATCCTTGTTAATGTCCAACGGATATTAGTCTATTTTTGGACATGATTAAGTATATTGTTTTATTAAATAGTGTAATAGTTATTTCAGTGCTTGTTAAAAACTAGGTACAAACAAATTCGACAACACAAACATAATTTAAACAAAAATCGCAAAAACAACGCATCAAAATAATAATTTGCAGCCATTCACGGAAAAATAATGCTGTTTCGTTTAAATGTTATTTCTGTACTGGAAAACATGGTGACGGCAGTTTCCTCACGATTCCACTCGCCACTTGCAATGGGAATTTTAATTTATTTGACCAAGCATAACATTCGGGCCGGTTCGTGCCTCGCATACTATTACGAGTTTTATGAAAATTCCGTGAAAAATGCACTCTGAATCTGACGTCTTGGGGGATGTGGCCGATTAGGGGATTGTTTTGGGGATTGTGTGATTGTGGGTTTAGATTTTGAATTAGTATCAGCTATGTATCTATTTTGACAGCTTTAGTGATAATTTTAGTTATAATACTGACTATTTATTTATTAATTATATACATAACTAGTTATTTTCAACCAATTAAGTCTCATTGTCACCAATATTACGTTATTGATACCCACATATATAAGAAACTACACAAAACACTAAACATACTTGATTTAAACAGACATACGTTAAAACGCAAAATCACTCTATGGCTACTACAACAGGACTACCTCACAACGGAGGATCTTCTTGCATACATCTCGTAAAAATACAATAAAAAAAACCACGCACAAAAATGTTCACACATATGCACGCACAGACACACACATCTACACGCACACACACCCACACGCACTCACATCAACACGCACATACACAACACACTAAGTAACCTATCTAAACTTATTTCATATTATAACTTATGCTGCTAGCTTATGTAACACCGACACTGTTTCACTTGTTACAGAATTTCAATTATTTAGTGTCCCATTTGGTTGAACCCCATCTCTTAAGATACAGGCTAGACCTAGTTTAAGGGATGGAGTCAATAAAATCGTGCTTAAGTTGATAATTGTAAAATTATAATCTTTAATGTATACAGTGCAATGTGTTCTTGTTTTATGGAATAAATATTATTATTAAATTATTAATTGTAAGGCAAAGGACTTCCTTTCTTCTTTTCATTAATTCCTGCTTCGAATAAGCGTGGATTAATCCTGTAAGCATAAAGTTCGACCCGTCATCTCCGTCTGGGTCTATCGCCATGTCGCTGCGCATTTGCTCGAACCCATATTAGGATTGATTCGCACCAGGAACCGTTCGACGTGCATGAGACGTATGGCCAGTCCCATTTTAGCTTGGCGGGTCTTTGGGGCGTAGCGCTGCGTGCCTTACGCGGTCATTTAACCCAACTCCAAGAATGTTGAGCTACAATAATTCTTAATATATATGTACTTATACTAGCTGACCCGCGTAACGTTGTCTGCGACACATTTTTAATTAATGCTCGGTCTCTTTAGCCCATAGCCTTGACACTGAAATAATTTTTCAAATCGGACCAGTTGTTCCTAAGATTAGCGTGTTCAAGCAAACAAACAAACTCTTCACTGACTGACAGACAACGCACAACAAAACTACTGGTCGTTGAAAACTGAAATTTGGCATGTACGAGTAGGTTCCTCAAGGAGTGTAGGAGTGTTCCTAGAGGAACAGGAAAGAAATGAAAATTGAGTCCAAAGAAAATATTAATAGTAGGTATATTGTACATAAAGTGTACATAAATAAATAAAACTAGTTGATTGTAGTTATCATTTAACTAGCTCTTGCTAGCAGTTTAAATCGCAAATTGCCCAAGGAAATTAATCTATACTAATATTATAAGGAGGAAAGATTTGTATTTTTGTATGTAACGAATAAACTCAAAAACTACTGGACCGATATCAAAAATTCTTTCACCATTAGAAAGCTACATTTACCCTGAGTAACATAGGCTATATTTTTTCCCCGTATTCCCACGGGATAGGGAACTACGCGAGTGAAACCATGGGGTGCTGCTAGTAACTAATAAAACATACTATGTCAAGTTCTATCCGCATGCCAAGTCTAATCCAAAACCGTTCAGCAGCACAAAGTTGAAGTAAACAATTTAGTAAAACACCACAACGTTAGTTATGATACACCTAAATGCTTAGAATATTGACTTTATCAAACAGTAACTTTGAACATAACCTATTTGTTTCGTGATAGCCTACGATATAACGCATAAACTGTCTTCAAAAGCCGCCGATAAATTGATTTGATATGCACTAGCCGTTTACTTCTATCATAAAACAATATTGCGCTATCCGGGTCAGCTGAACTGAGCTATGGACGATGCTATAAAAAGGTGACTATCGTTATAAAACTTGAGATGAATATTATAAGAGATTTTTCAAAGAATTTGTTTTAAAAGCAAAGATGGTGTTAGATTTAGTACAAAAATATTCAATTTTTTTGATAATAAATACAACCATAAGAAAACGTTACTTTTTATCAAATCACATTAATAACAGCTTATATGCACCTACATATTCTCCTATACCCCCTTTCATTTTTAACTAGCCCGCGACCTCATGAATGTGGTTATCATATGAAAAAAACATTCTAATCCGGCCGGTAGTTCCAGAGATTAGCGTGTTCGAACATTCAGACAAACTCCTCCGCTGTATTATATTAGTATAGATTACATCCGGTTGAACTTGCTTCCTGCTTCATTAATAAAAATAAAATAAAAACTCCTTTTTGTAAAGTAATACAACCGACTTCTAAACAAAAAAAGCACACAAAAATTATGAAATAACTTAAACTTCGGAAGTCGCTGTTCTTCGTTTTTTGAGCGCTGTTTTCCGAAAAAAAAAAACTTTTTTGTTTTTCACTTTTCAGTGGTGACGCCCCATAGCTAAACGTACACATCACAACGTACATTATCTATACTAATATTATAAAGCTGAAGAGTTTGTTTGTTTGAACGCGCTAATCTCAGGAACTACTGGTTCGAATTGAAAAATTCTTTTTGGGTTGAATAGACCATTTATCGAGGAAGGCTTAAGGCTATATATCATCACGCTTAAGCCAATAGGAGCGGAGCAGCGATAAAGAATGTTTTAAAATCGGGGATTCCACGGGGACGAAGTCGCGGGCAGCAGCTAGTGTGTTATAAACTGGTGTAAACAATTAACAGAAATGATACGATTTCAGCAATCCCGGGAGATTTGCTATCATTTATTGAAGAGTTCCGTTTCTTCATCAGATCTTCACCAAACTAGAAAGAAACCACCTCAAAATACTTAGATGCTTTCCAAACCATAGTATTCAGTTTTTTTATTCATTTTATATCTACAAGTGAGAATGAGAATCATCAATGTAATCCAATCCACGCTTATGAGGTAACACACACACAACAAAAACACAGGTGACTTGAGAACCTCCTCCTTTTTTTAAGTCGGTTCGGTTCTCTGGGTTGAAGTTGGCAAACACAATAAATGGGCAACAAAAAGCAGAATCCATTTGAAAACCAAAAAGATTGGGTCCCAACCAACGCCCAAACCGAAAATTAGCCCACATCTATTTTTCTAAAAGCCCACAAATCTACAGCACTGTGGGGGACAGTATTATGCGATCGTTTAACCACAAGTCAAGTGCATGGCTAGCTCTGGTTATTAATGCTTTGGATTTTAGACTCGATAATTGTCCCTTGCTACCATAGGCCAAATGTGGCCGGAGTTCGCGACGATTGAACTAAACCGCTTAGTATAATATATTAGGTTTATGGCACTGTGGTTTGCTGATTAGTTATCCTACAAATTCTACTCAGGTATGTTATTTTCTGTTTTATTGACGAAAGTTGCGTTTTTCTCATGGGTTATTTCAATGTTCCGTTCGTCCGAATGAAAACAAGACAGCAGCTAGCAGCACGCTGTGATATATACATATGTATATTTTTTTTTAATATTGCGGCATATGCTGAGATAGGAGCCTTTTTGACCTCGCACAACTAAATTAATATTGTTAGTTTATTTATTTATTTAATTTATTATACTATCAGTTTTATTTTGTTTTTTATTTTATTTTTTGTTAACTGTTGTTTTATGCGAGTCCCAAATAAACATTTTTCTTTCTTTATCTCAAGCAGTTAACTCTTTTGGGTAAAAACTGTTAAAACACGGTATTATAAGATCTAAGCGTAGCGTAAGCAGTCATAAACAATATCACAATTAAATAAGATTTGGCAGTTCGTTAATTTTGAATAATCTGGAACAGTCACGTTCTAAGACAGCTGTCAACAATAGTTTGTCCAAGTGGACTGTTATTTGAAAATGGAACAAAAGGCCATCACTCATAAATACTAAATACTACATAATACACCTGTCACTACTGATTTTCGCCAAATTTCCCAGGTTTAGGATGGTAAATTAATAATTTTGATGAGTATGCTCCTGATAGAAATAATCTTTGAATATATTCAGCGTTTTCAGTTTGTAATATTACTTAGTACTTAAGTTTTTCTTTGATGAATATTCTCAATAGTTCCAAGAACCTAACTCCAGAAGGTTTATTCAAACATTTATTTCGCGTTTAATGAAATTCAAAGAAGTTTTTATAAAGCAAAGAAAGTATTTAGAAAATGCGAATATTGAAATAGTCACGATAAAATAACATTCCACAAAAACCGTACCTAGCTATTGAGTACGGTTTTTATTTCTGTTTACCTATGAGAAAGCGCATTTTAAAAATGGCGTATTATTTAACACGTTTGAAACCTTTTATTAGTAGTTGTTTTTTTTTTAAATTTATATTTTAATAATAATAATAGAATGGAGTGTTCATAATTTCGAAAACATTTAAAGAAGTAATTCACATCGGTCTTATTCCTTGGCGCCTTCTTTTTTTTTCAATTTGACGTTTTTAATAGACAAAGGGTATTGTAATTCATACAGCCAGTCTTGTACGCAGCGCTCCGCACTTTAGATTCGCCATCTAATTTGAATCAAGCTCTACTTAAAGTGTGCACCGTAATGATATATCTCAGCGCTCTTAGCGCTTGATGTATGACTAAGGTTTTTAATTACATAACGAATAGAGCGCTTGAACGCGCTATATGAAACGAGCAACATGGACACTGACAGTCGATGAATTAACGGATGACACTTTGGCATTATATTGTAATGACAGTCCCTAATTGAGTAATTATAATCTCAAAATTCGAAAGCATTTTACTTTTTACAATTTTCAGAAGTGCATGTCTGATAGTTTGGAACACAGAAAATAAATTCACTTGTCTGTTTGTTCTTAGGCAATCGATGTATAAACGCCAAACAATATCCTTTGGATTTTTAATTATTTCTACCTACGCGTTCAAGCTCCTCAGTTTTCTTCAATTTTATCGAAATAAACACTCCCTCGCTTCATTTGCTTTGAAGACCTATAGATTTCAACAGTAGATCAATAAATTTACTCAAGTCTTTTCCTAACAATGGGTTCGGCTTCCAGCCTAACCAGACGGGGCTGAAATTTTGAAGAGATCAGGGTTGAATGCGTTCAAAAACACAGACGCAGGCAGAAAGTTCCTTCACTCCTTTGCTTTGCAATTTAAAAAAGTCGATTGGAAACACTATTATTAATATTAATCAATGTCCCTCCTCGTCTCCACTTCAATAGCCAAAAATGTCCGAATTCAAACAAAGGTCCCTCCATCCTTCACTATCAAACTCCCAGTCGCACCCCGCTCTAGGTGTATCTAGATCTAGGCCAACGATCCGGTCCTAAGCACTATATACTGCTCAATATGTGCAGGTCAACTGTCACAGTGGCATTATGCCAACTAAGCTAATCTTTGAACAAGCCCGAACTTGCCAATTGTCGACGGGTTGGACGGAGAAGAAATGTGTGTGACACTGCCAACTCGCCGACAGATGTCGTTAGTAATTTAGCTTCGAGTGTAATTACTGTGCGCGCGTGTGGGTTTTTTGCCTTTTGACTTACACGTTTTTGCTGTGTCCAAATGGTGACTATTTCGATGGCTGGCAAGATTGGTTTTTTATTAACCACATTTAGGTAGGCTGTAGGTATAGATGAAACATTTATCTATGCAACAGAACATCAAAATTTAAATACACATCAATTAAATTATTACAGCTATTTAATTCTTGTAATAATTGATATGTATTAAAAATAAAATTAACCATTAGAGACATCCATCTAATTCCAACGAAACGGAATAATTGCAGCACGTAAACATAAAAAACATGTCAAAAACAAAAAAGTGATACTATGTCAAAGTCACGTCAAAAATTAAACGAAAAAAAAAAGAAAGAAAGAATAACATTTATTTATCACATCCATGAAACACGCACTGTACATGGATTTATAATAAAAATGGCATGCAAAAAACTTAGTGTGTGTCTCACGGCTGCACTAAAAAGGTAAATTTCAGCGATATGCCAGACAGACTGACGCTGTCTGAACCTGAACCATTAAATAACATAAAACCATGAAATGATCAATCATAGTGCGGTGTCCGTTTCAAGGTTGTACCAAATGGGAGTCCAGCTCTGCAAGTATCAGGAAAATTTACCTAAAGCTGATATTCTGCTGGATTCCTGCGGTGGCATATTTTAAGTAAACTTTCCACTTTTAAAATAACATATTACCGCCCGTCAGTAGTAAACAAACTAGTATTATCCAGCCTCTTACTATATCAAAACTCCGCATTACGCAAGATCAGTATACAGTACCAGTATCACAGTACTCGTCTGAAATTCGTGCAACTTGCAGCTTGTATTGCCTCGTCCACAAAAAACACATAGGTAGATGCCTCAGCGGCCATTAAATGAAACGGCTATTTTAAAACATTTCACACAAACTAATGTCTCAGTGAGTGTCACCATTAACTCAATATTTGATGTTTTGTCTCAATGTAAAACAAACAGCAAATTTGCACCTCAACAAACGTTGTTTTGTCAAAAGTCAGTGACAATTCAGTAATGCATTTTCTATACCTTTTTGCGTGATGCATTTTCATCTTTCCTATATCAACATTTTGTGAATTTGTGAGACAGTTCGTATGAAATATGTGACGCCCCAAATCGCGTACAAAATCTGAAAGATCGTTAGTCGGAATCGTCGGATAAATCGTTTCAAAATCGCACGTATGATATCTCGCTATGCCTCCAGTCAGAAACGGCCCGATGTTTTGTAGAACATAGATATGAAAATGCTTGAGTTGCAGCACCCTTAGAATACACATAACTTATTATTTTTATAATCTATCTCTTCAGATGCATACTGGCCACACGCTCCAGAGGGCCATGGTCATCTAAAAAGGAAGCCTACTTATCCCTGGTGAACCTGGCGGCCTACCGTTTTGGCAAAAGGAACGACTATTGAAGTGACGTGCATTGGAATGAAGCATGATGATCAAGACCGCTCGCGACGGAGGACTATTTACTGAGAACTTAATAAAATTGATTGAGTCAGGCGTTACTTTGCGGAAATCTATTTTAATTTGAAATTGAAAACAATATATCTAGTTTTAATTTCCGCGAATATTAGTGGGTTGCAGGTATGCACCTCCCTCCCGCCCGCTATATTATGCACATGCAAGATTACAAGGCAAATGCAAGGATTTTATGCACATGCAGGAAGGCAAAGCAATACCCAACACCATTACCGACACGTGTTTCGCCTCTCCACGAGGCATCCTCAGGGGACGTGTTGACTCGCTGACCGTTGAGTTGCGACTGAGAAATTAGTACAAGGCACCCCCCTTTTATACACTGCCACCGTTAAACAAACGAACAATAAAAAAAAAAAAACTGAGAACAACAACAAACAAACAACAACACAACAACAAACAACACAAAACCACAACAAACAACAACAAACAACAACAAACAACAACAAACAACAACAAACAACAACAAACAACAACAAACAACAACAACAACAATTGAGAACTTAATATTTTCTTCGCTTCGCTCCTATGAAATCATCCTATATACTTATCCAGGCCTTTACGTAACGATGTTCCATTTTCAGAGTTCCGTAAGCCTCCGCTATCCGTCCGTTTGTCTGTCAGCGGACTTTATCTCATTGATATATACTTATTAAACTTTTATTGGAATAAATTCAAGAGTATTTATATTCCACATATTGTATACGACAAAAATAAAAGAATTATTACAGAAAAAAACAAATTGAAAACGCGGCTTTTCGGTTTATGCTATGGAACTCTTCATGGTCGAATTTTCAATATGTTAGCCATTGAGGTGTCAGGGTTACTGCTTAAAAGCTTAAACCATTCTTATACAGTAAAGATATTTACACAAATCTCTACTTCCTTATTATCTAAGAAGTAATTCTCGTGTTACATTAATGTTTTTAAGTACCCAATTACATGGAAAGGAAATTGTACCCTAAACCAGAACAGTCTCCAAAAAAGACACAGAGAGGTCTCACTTGATATTATTTCCATGTACACGTAGTTTCTTCATTATTGTGTTATCCCAAATGTACAATTATCATTCCATTGTTATTACAAGGGTGGAAATGTCCAGTTTGGTTTATTTTTTGTAGCAGCTGTTCAAAATTGTTTGTCATGCTCGAGTGTGGACATAGCTATTTCTTCATGGCCACTAGCTGTTGTGTGCAACTTCTTCTGCATGCATTATAACTTATATTTTAAACGGGAAAATGTGTTTGTTTGTCTACTCCTGTAAGGTCCAAAGGGTTTTAATGATTTTTTGTACAGAGATGGATAAGACCCCAAAGATGGTTATAGGTTACTTTAACACAACGCAACGCAAATATGTAGATTTGAGTGATTTAGGTACACAAATCTTTCATACAAATCTTTTTTTTTTAAAGAAGCACCTACTTCTCTATATGCATAGTAGTTACCTATGGATTTATGACATGGCATTTTGGTGGGCGCAGTGGTTGAGCGTTCGGCTGCTGCGCTGCGTGTCGCGGGTTCAATTCCCGCACGTAAAAAATACTACAAAAAAAAAAACTAAACAGATAATTGATACGGGTCTGGGTGTCTTGTGTATGTAAGTTTTCATATTTGTGAACGCACCTACGATACAGGAGTACATCCTAGTGTGGGGCAAAGTTTTTTTTTTTTTTTAATAAGAAAGAAAGAATAGTCTTAGAGACAGTTTAAAGTAGCAGTCAAATTACCACTGACAAATAATTTATAAAATAATGCCTCCAATTCATCAAGTTAAGTCTGACCTACTGAATATACAGGAGCGACACATCCAGTGATATATCCTGAGTATCAAAATTGCGGCTGATTATAATGCGCGAATTATACCGTTTTGGTTGCCTCCACTATGAACTAATGTTCGATGCAAATTACTATTGCATACATTCAGAATTTTCCGCCAAATAGGCTTTTCAATTATGTCTTTTCATTGCATTGTGATAAAGCCTGGAGCATTAAATTCGTGCTTTGTCTATTTGATAGTTTTCGAATGGTAAAGTATGTTTTGTTTTAGTGGCCTGTTAAGTAGTGGAATAATACAAGTGTTGAGTTTTGCATTTATCGGAAAAGCATGTTTGTTGTCCAAATATTTATTATAACCCGAAACATATTAATATGGTTTTCTTATGACAAATAAAAGTATTACTGTCACAGCTACATTTATAAAATCATTCCCTAAAAACTCTTATTCATTACAAAAACAGGCATTCTTTGGTAACTACCTACAAAAATAACAGCATAATTCGACTCTATTCATTCCCGATTTTAGGGTGAGCCGCCCAATTGTCGACCGGTCACAACTTAAATAGAGCGGACCACAATCAAGACGGAACAAAATTCCATTTCGTAAACAGCGAAGCAGGTGGCCGTAGCAGGCAATCTCGTTTGTCTTGACTCCGAAGCGTCGACCCACCGAAACACTAATTGGACCATTTACCCTGGTAATCCAAGTAGCCGATTTAATTTGTGTTGCGTTTGTGAGCCGTGCGTCGGAACTATCTTAGGGTACGTGCCATATGTATGTAGGTATACGAATGGATAGGCAAAACTTTGGACATTCACAGCGTTGTTAAGGAAGAATGTGTTGAAGCTATTTTTAGCCTTGATGTTTTTGCAAGGGAATACTGACTAGTATATAGGTTACCTTAATTACATAAGCCCAGGGCCCCAAGTCTGCTATTTTTATAAATTTGTCATTCCAACACGATCTCATTGTCATTTTGTTAAAAGTTCGTAATCTGCTAAATTCATAATGGTCGATCATTGGTCGGTCAATGGTCTCGTAATACTTTTTGATAACCGAGCTATTTAAAGAAATGACTGCAAAACGTCGTTCTAATGATAGATCACTGATCAAAGGAACTCTCAAAACTTTAGCAGATTACCGCATACGTCTGTCATTAATTTGTCATTATGTACGAAATTACCATTCTTTCAATGGAGTGTCAGTGGTTGACCATTGGAAAGTCATAATGACGCTTTTATATTAGTAGATTACGAAACTTGTCAAAATCGACCATTATTAGATCAATGATAGACCATTCTGACACTATTATAATAGCAGACTTGGGGCCCAGATTCTGGGATAAAAATTAATGCACTTTAGCGATAACTCAAGACTAGGCTTCTAGGCAGGCGTTTTTCATATTTGACCATATCATCGCTTACCTTCAGTTGAGGCAATGGCTAAGCGCCAGACTATAAAAAAACGACAAACAATTAACCGACTTCTAAAAAAGGAGGAGGTTCTCAATTCGGATGTTTTTTTCAAACACATTACTAGTTAACTTGTGACTAGTTAAAATAATTTTCATCAGCCGTGTATCAGCGAGTAGTTTAATTTTTGATGCGTGAATATCTTTTTTTAGAAAGCGGGGATAGCCTCTTCTAGATTATTCCTAAGGCGATTTATTGTATCCTTATTTAAAGGTCAGAATACAATACAATTATAGCTCAGCTGTGGGCGCAAACGAAAATAATTATAACTATCCGTCGATTGCTCGCAAAAACAAATACGACACTACATTAACGAACACGACAGAAAACTGAGTTTCAGCTACCAACCAACTCTCTCGGTATATTGCATTAGTAATACTAAAACTTACGTTGTGTGTGGGAGAAAGAAAGGCGAATGACTGAATGAATGGGAATCGAATCAGAACCTCCTTTATATATGACACTGGCAGTGCCCCGCGGTTTCACCCGCGTTGTTCCCGTTCCCGTGGCATTTCGGGGATAAAATATATAGCCTGTGACACTCCACAATAACGTAGCGTTATATTGGTGATATAATTTTGAAAATTGGTTGAGTAGATCCCTCTGGATCTACTGAACCAATTTTAAAAACACTAAAACTTATGTTGTGTGTGGGAGAAGAAAAGGCGATTGACTGAATGAATGGGAATCGAATCAGAACCTCCTTTATATATGACATTAATTCACGTAAGCTTTCCTTGACTCGTGGTAATATCTTTATTGCTGCTCATCCATCAAAGTTAATATAATAATAAATAACGGAATTTGACGCCCTGAATAGGACGCTCACTGCTTGCCGCAAATTGCATGCATCACCCACGATTTTTTTTTTTTTTTTTTTTTTTTTTTTTTTTTTTTTTTTTTTTTTTTTTGGAATGGACCACTCGCAGTTCAGCACACTAAGGCTGGTTACTGCTCAACCGGACAATCCTGTGGTGGCCTCAAATGAATTTAAGGCCCCCAGCCAGGGCTAAAAACTACTAAAAGCTAAATGACCGCTTCGCTAAGGGCATCCCCTGTGGGATACGGGCCTCGGCTTAACGGGGTCATTGAGAGGGGCAGCAAGGGACAGGCTGGGTCAATTATTATTATTTAGGGGATTTAACGCTAATGGCTCAGCGGCGCGGGCTGGCTCGTTAGGCAAAAGTCGGGGAGGGATGTTACTGGGGCGTCGCGATGGGCCTCGTCGGCGAGGCCGGAATACGGAACGCGGTCTGTTTTTGTTTTTTCTAATCGTACTGGTTTCCCTATTACTCTCTTGAAGTAAGGTGATGGGGTCGTCGGGTTCGACTAGGGAGTGCCGTGGACGGCGAATCCTACTAATCTTGGAGGGAGTGTACCGGGCGGCCGATACAATGAGAGGGTTCTGATGGGATTCGGCGGACTCAATGAAACGCTTGTTAAGGCGCTTCATGAATTGTTTAATAGTTGGAATGCGGAGGTCGACATGGAGTCGATCGTTTCTAACGAACCACGGGGCACCCGTGGCCTTCCGCAGAAATCGGTTTTGGATTACTTGCAACCTATGGATCCGGTACGACTTAGTGTGCGCAAAAGTAGCACACGCATAGGTCATAATCGGGCGTATACACGTTATATAAATGCGCAACTTGCATTTAAGGGAAAGCTTGCTGCGTGCATTCAGCATGGGGTGGAGCCTACCGAGAGCGAAAGCGGCGCGATTACGCACCGTCTTTATGTGCTCACCGAAAGTAAGCTTTCGGTCAAGGATTACACCTAAGTATTTGGCTTGCTTCACCCAAGGGATCGGCTTGCCAAACATGGTGATCGGACTGGGTCACCCACGATCATGGGTGATGAGGCTATATATCCCGTGGAAGTGCGGGGGTCGTGGCTTCTTAAATGTTAAGACCCTGCTCGACTACGAGGTATGCAACTATGCAGCCTTAGGGAGTATTTAGGGATTTTTTAGGGATGTGATAGCAGAGAACAAAGTCCTTACTGTGCTCTCCATGGCTAACGAAAACTGGTGCAAATATGTGGTATTTGATACTAATGACCGAAAGGAAGCGGAGCAAAATGCTTCACGGTTGGTTTTATCGGGTCCTACGAGTACATGGGCCCGATGTAGAATTTTTAGCGTACGTGTCCTACTTATAGTTTGGTGTTCTCTTCGAGGAAACCGAAGTGGGAAACCATTTTGTCTGTATGATTATGGACGAAGTTATGATGACGAATAACTACCGGATATACATTGTGAAAGACGGTACGGTTGACATTTATGTCGGGCATGTCACTGGCCGGGGAACCCATCCGCCATATTATTTCCGGTTGTTGTTTTTGTTTGTCTAACGGAGACTATTTTCACAGGTATAACCTTGTGCCAAGGCTACTCCACCAGGAACTTGCTCCTAAACAAAATCTTTCTATTATTTCTATTGTGCTTTTGATGTCTGTACAAAACTTTGTATTTTAAGTATATCGTGTGTACATAAATAATCTTGTGTAATCGGAAGTACCGTACTATAGGTATGTGTCAAACGCAGTTCTCGAAAATTGCAATTGCATATTGTATTGGGATCGCTCTAACATCACTGACTGGACTATACTATACTAGAAAGTCGCACAATGATTGTTCATATATCAGTTCGTGACGAGAACTTCGTGAAGGCTGAGAATGATAAAGAAACGAAGTAGACACTATCTTGACTTGTCTCGCGAAGCAACATGTAGGATGCGAACACAGCAGTAATTGTGCCGATAATTGTGACGGCCAATGACATAATAGGGTAGTTAACTAAAAAAATCTAATTAGTCCGTCAGATAGATTTCCAAAAAATACTGGACACGTATTTTTTCTTTTTTCACGTAAACAAAAAATGAAGACGATACAGAGCGTTGAAAACTCGTGTGACGTCACTACTCGCTACAAATTTTACCGAGCCGTAACGTCACAAGCCCCCACTCCTGATCTTTGATGCATTGTATCTTCGTCAGTTTTTATAGATTTGATAAAGGAAAAAATACGTGTCCAATATTTTTCTATAATCTAACTGACGGACTAAACATAATCATATATTTTTTACTCAGGAAACATCCCTATTGCCAATAGGTTCGACTAACATTTGCGTAGTCTCTCGTTGCACAGCTGGATCAAGGGCTTGATCCAGAAAGCAATACTCCTGGCTCGTTTAGTTAGGAGGTTAAATAAATGGAATAATAATATTATGTCATTTATATACGAGTAACAAAGACCTTACAAACTATCAAACGTATTTATAAAAATACACAAAAATATGAATATATACTATGATACGTCACTTTGTGTTCATAGTATGATATACTATGAACACAAAGTGACGGTGGCGTTTTGCGTTGCGTGGTGTCGCGTAGCCTTCCGCGGAATAAGCAAAATACGACAGTCTTCAGGCGGAACTCTTCCTTCAGGAAGGTCTTAATGCTTGCAGAGGTCGGTCGATCGATCGAAATGATATATCGATCTGTGACAGTCGTTAAGGTAGTCACAAGTCTGGAAAACTTACTCCAGCCTTGCCAAGGGGTAATGTGTTACCCAGTCCACACAACTCAACTAAGTTGAGATAACATTCTGGTACGCAGCAGTTGTATTCAGTTACACTGGAAGCCTCAACATAGTAGAGAAAAGGCTGAATGATTTTTTTCATAAGGTTTTCCTTAGTATCTTCCGGGTTAACAACATTTAATTATCATGGTTTTAATCCCGCTTATTTTTATAAAATTAAAACAAACACCCAAACACACTTGTGAGTCTATTTATATCTCTTTTTTGTTGAAACAAAAACATGATTGTTATCATTTCATTGCGTACACACTGTACCGCAAAAATTCAATTTAATTACCATTAGCTAAGGCAGACAGGGTGAGGGTATAGTGAGGAAAGCGTTTGATTAAATTATTCCTCATTCGTTTCTGGCGATGGCATCACCTGACTGCATTTGCGCACTTAAACTTATCTTGCGTTCTTGGCTAATCCCTGAAGCTGAAGACAGCAGGACGAACCTGACGTCTAACAGGCGAAATTGGTCCACACTAACACAAAATAGAGAGGATTGTAACGAAGATAATATGCTAGACTATACGCACAGAAGATACTGAAAAAAAAAAAAACATTTTCTACAAAAATATACAACCTTAAACAAAAACACAAAAAGTGTAAAATAACGTTAATTTCGGAAGTCGGTGTGTTTTATTTTTTCATTTTGCATCGATAAGTGAGAATGAGAACATCATCAACGTAGTCGAAGCCACGCATTACCTATTAGGGACAACTCCAATACTATTCGTCAGATCTCACTCAAATTAAAATGCGACCACATGATATGTACCAGCTTTCGTATATAAAAAGAATCATCAAAATCGATACACCAGTAAAAAAATAAGGACACAAAAAAAAACAGTCGACTTGAGAACCTCCTCCTTTTTTGGAAGTCGGTTAAAACACAAAAATACTGTACTGTCCAGGTGGTCTGGAAGAGATCGCGGAATACGATAAGGCCGCCTATTGTATGTATGTGCTTTAGTATTGAGTTTCAATTTTCGTTTTACTTTTGGATACAACAAATAAAATACCTATCTATTTCAAACAAATTAGAACCCCACATCTAATACACAAACCGCTCGCTCTACCACCATGTGAGCATCCTTTATTTTTTCGCTCGACCGTAGGAGAGGGACAAAAAATGCGGCCATTTAGGTTAATGTGTTCCACAGAAAATGTATCGTCTAATTACTGGAGACATGATTCGCACATAGCCCTAATATTTTTTTGCTTTTGTTCATGAGCGAGTGAAGAAGTCGCGCTTTTTTGGTTGAATAGACTCACTTCAGGCTTTATCTGATAATAATCGCTAGATACTTACAAAAAAAAAGTCTAGTAACTCTGCTAGTCTATACTTCTATTATAAAGAGGAAAGTTTTGTATATTTGTGTGTGTATGTATGTTTGTAATGAATAAACTCTAACAATACTGTGCCGATTTCAAATTCTTTCACCATTAGAAAGCTACATACACCCTGAATAACATAGGCTATATTTTATCCCCATATTGTCACGGGAACGGGAACAACGCGGGTAAAACCGCGGGATGCTGCTAGTATTTTATATGGAGTGAATGCCTATCTTACTTCCAAAAACCAGTGGCCTTAGTGCGAGGTTTTAAACACAGTGCACCGCTGTTTCACACGCGTAGTTCCCGTTTCCGTAGAAATACGGTGTTAAAATATAGCTTATGTTACTCGCTGATAATGTAGCTGTCCATTGGAGAAAAAAATGATTATAATCGGTCCAGTCGTTTCGGAGCTTTTCGGAACAAGCAAACTAACACAGAAATCTCTTTTTATAATATTAGTATAGACTGGTAGACTCAACTGCATCCGTTTTTAATGAAAGCCGAATGTATGCAGTTGGAGAAAGGCTACGGAGATTGGTTTTATGGCAGTTTATTTCTTTAGTCGATTATGCAGACTCTAGGAATGGTTATGTGAAAACGTCTTGAAATCATAACTAGCTTTTGACAGTGGTTTCACCCGCTTCAAAGTTGGACATTATTCCAGAAGAACGGTACAAGCACAACTACGAGAAAGGGGCGTCTTTTTCTGTCCTTTAACAGAAGAAGACGCCCCGGGCGTCGGCAAACGCAAGGCTATTTCCGGCCACCGTAGGCGCGGGCCTGCGGACGGCGAGCTATGAGTGGCTCGCCGTCCGATATCAACCAGGCCCGGGTCGACGGTGCGTCATGTTCCACGATCGCCTCAAAGAGCTGTCAACAACGAAGACGGGGCCCCATAGGTTCAGTGCCTACTAAGGTTAAGAATTTGTTCGAAAGAGTCACCGCGGCCCTAGAACGCAAAGGGCACAAGAAGGATCACGGGTGGGTTTTAGTCGGTAAGAGTCTGACACTCCCTTCCGCTCAACCCAGAGCGGGAGAAGTCATTTGATGATTTCCCAATTTCCAATCTCTTTGAGGTGCGCTTGGAACACGATGCGCCGTCGAACCGGGTCTGGTTACGACGACAAGCCAAGTACAATGACCCCTTAAGAGGTGTTACGTTTATTTTGTTATATGTTGTATATCAGTGGACTCACGCAACTGATCATCGTGAAATACGACCAAACCTAAACATCGACCTCTAAGCGGGTTGTTGGTTGTTGTTTACGTAAGTAAACATAAACATATTGTTGTATACACGAGTAAACATTAAGGATTACAGGAAAACGAAGCTCCATTTAAACAGAGCAAATTATGTAATTTTCCATGGAAAACAGGAAAATAATTATACCATCAAATGAGCCTAAAGATTATAGTCCGTATTAAAAACAGAAGAGAAACGAAAACAAAATGTTTTCTGATTACGTCTTATTTTTTATTTTTAAATTGCTTTAACACCGCCTGATCTCAAACAAATAATATTATATTATTTAATTAGTGTTTTTCGTCTACTAATTAGTTTACAAATAACAACAGTTAGTTCAAATTCAACAAACAATTTGTTTAGTAAAACTATCACGTACATTTGGCTCATTACAGCAACGTGCACAAAGTTCAGTGTTGCCAGTGCTGCGACGCACGCATTAAACTTGGGTGAAACGTTTCAAGTTGCAACTTATGTTCCACATACACTACTGAACATGTTGCGTACCAGCTGGTGTTGCCACGTTTTGCTTTGAATCTAATATACCTACAAATGCTGATTCTGTATTCCTAATTTAAAATTTGTGGCCTCAAAAATGATTGCAATGCTACACGAGTATGTAATATTATTAAGTTATTCTGAATTTGACTATAGTTTCCCTATTTAAAATCTATCTGTATATATTCAGTTAGGTTAACTTAGCCGCATAACATATTAAGCTGTCTGTTAATACCTGCGGGCGTACCATGAGGTGTTAAAACGTGAGTCTTCCGAGCGAGAAAGAGGGATAGAGTTATACACCTTATATAGCTCCATCCCTTTTTCTCGCTCGGAAGACACACGTTTTAACACGTCACGGTACGCCCGCTGATCCGGCCGGGCAACTAAAAACAAAACACGATAAGAAAAAAAAAGTACCCTCTTTATGAGGCACTGGAGTAAAAACCAAAAAAATATAAATTACTTTTATACCACCTAATATTATTTTTCTCGCACTTAAAGAAACATCATTATCACTTGGCATGTACCAAATAATAAGTTAGATACGTGAGTTAGATATTAACTTTATTATTGCGACAGTTTTTGTCGACTCCGATGGGTACTCCTGGTACAGTGACACGGAAAAATGTTATGAAAGATATATCACATACTAGTGACCCAGCCCGGCTTTGCACTGGTACCATTTTTATACACATACTTTTTTTCGTTTATGGTTTTTTAAATTAGTGAATGTTTTATCAAAATACAAAGACTTTCACATAGTTTGTATGTATGGATGTATGTTACTCTTTCACGCAAAAACTCCTGAATGGATCTTGATGAAATTTGTCACAAAGGTAGATTATAATCTGGATACTTCATAGGATATTTTTTATCCCGGGAGCATGTTCATTGACAACCAAGCGAACAGAGTCGCGGGCGTCAACTAGTAAACCTATATTCCTTCCACGATATTTGGGTTATCTAACAATTTACTCCTGAGATTGGCGCGTTCAATCAACAGACAAACTCTTCAGCTATATAATATTAGTATAGATAAAATCTATACAGCGACTGGTAATTAAGTGCGTTCCTTGAAATGGGTTATTCTAAAGCTGATTTGCAACGATTTTGATCCTGATTTGGGGTAAATATTGGTTGGTTTCCGAGTTTTTCGCTCATGAACAAAAACTACAAATGGTGAGAAATCTGTTCCACTTTGAATAGGCAACTGATACTATTCTAGTTTTGATTTATTATAACAAAACTGTTTTTTTTTATTATTATTATTGTGATTTACTTGATATTTGGTTTAAATACTCTTTAACTTAATTAACCATAGTGAAATGATATCACAAAGTATTTGGTAGAAGATGGTATACTTTTTGTCGCCGAACTGTTATCTTAGAATAATTTTAGACACGGTTTGCGCAGTGGTTGAGTTACTTACTGCTGTGCTGCGTGTTGCGAGTTCGATTACCGCACAAAACAAATATTTTAATTGCCTACAGATAGTTGTTCCGGGTCTGGCTGTTTGTGAATGTGAGTTTTACCGTTTGGCAACGATTAAAAAAGAAAAGACGACAACGCAGCCGAGCCGCCGGCCGAAGCCAGTATACTATATTTGAAGAAAATAAGAAGTTTACACGTGTCGCGGTCTATATTCGAGTAATAATAATGAACCTACTTTAGTCTTACTTTTGAGTAAAGTTAATAAGATATACAGGAAAGTTTTGTGAATAATAGGATTGTGTAGGAAAATTGTTTTGTTAGGTTAAAATCAGACGATATCGCATACCAACATAAAAAGCTTACCAAACACCTTATACTCTAGATCTCAAGTCTAGGTATGCCTAAAAACGCGATAAAAACCTATATAATTATACTTCAGTTACTTTTGGAAGCAAGAACAATTCAAAATATCTTCAATAAAAAATAAGAATTCAAATATAGAATCTACGGGCCCTTATCATCACATTTCAGCCTATCTCTTTAGCCAGTATCACCTCAATGGTACACCGGTCATCAGTTGGTTACTGCGGCTACACAAACGTTCCAATACGAGTGCTAACTACGTCACGGCTTTAAACTGAGCGCAATCTCGTTTTGGCGTGCAGTGGGACACGCATTCAATATGTATCCGCTCGCTTTTTGTTTTCGTTCTCTTTTCAAAATGCACTTCGTCTTTTTTGTCAAATGATTTATGCTTGTTTGTGTCATCTGTTAACGCTTTTGAACGCAATGATATTTTTTCCAAGCTGAAGTTTTTGGTTGTTTCTTCGTTTTTAAAACACCGAATTCAGAAACTAAAGTTATTTTTGGTTGGTTGTATTTTTAACCAACTTCTTGATGATTCTTTTTATATTCGAAAACTGGCGGTCGAAATTGTTACCTACACCCAGTAAAAAGTTATGAGGCAAAAGTCACAAAAATAAAATACAGTCGATGAATTTCAAAGGCATGTTGAAGAGAGATTGTTTGAGCTGAATTACTAATTAATCATTTTCTTAAAAGCTTATCATTTACAGACACTTATCTAAAAAAATCTTACAGGCAAGCATATTATATTGTGTGGATACGCGTTTTTTTGTTTTGTTCTACTGAAAAAAAAAAGTTTGTAGCAGATTTTTTTGCTTGTGACTTTTCTACATAAACCACCATAAGTCCGCATTTTAGCGAAAAAACACCTTAGTCAATTTGTGTCTTGTAGAATACCTGTTCTACAAGACTGTAACCAATCCAGATTGTTCCTGTTTTATAAAAAGCATCTTGTCCATCAGACTCGTTCAAAAGGAAAGGAATTGCATTGTGAAGTAGTAAATTGCTTGCCGTAGAGCGTAAGTACCTACAGTAATCGGTTTCTGTAGATACCTTCTTACATTGAAGTTTTTGTTCAGAGTCATTGACGTCACAATGGATATTGTTCTTAGACAAATTAAAAAGTGTTTTAATGAGGAACACTTTTGAACCCAAAAATATCCTAATCAATGTAGAAATAGCTTTTACCCTAGGCTTGTATGTAGTTGTGTAAGTACCCTATAGCCGTCTTCAGGATCCCATCTATCTCTGTACTAAAATTCATCAAAACCGGTGCTGCAATTAAGGGGCAAGCGAACTCACTTTTGTATTTATAATATTAGTTCGGATGTAACCCTGTAAATTGTAAAAAATTAATAGGATAGTTCAGGAGAAAAAGTAACGTCATTTTTTTCTATGGTTTTTAGAGCGATAAATATATTACTAGAAACATTTCATAGATACTTAAAGTTTGAGTAGGTGACACAAATTAAAGTTACTGCAATGATGAAGCGCAATATGTTATTGTGACTTAAATGTCACAACAACAACAATAACAGGAACAAAGTCGTAGCTTTTTTTTTTCTTTAAAACAAGTCGTTCTTTCAATAACTAAAAGTATGTTATTTCCAGTAGCAGAAATGTCTAGAAAATGAATCAATAGAAAGCTTTTAAGAATACCGTGTGAAAAGTTTTTCTTTGTGAAAGTTTTTGAACTAAACTTCACACTAGCTACTCAAATTGACGGACTGAACGGGAAGCGTGGCAAGTCGAGGAACGCTTATTTGAAACTTTTCCAAGAATTTCCCGATTGAAATTTTGCATATTCCTTGCAGGAATCACGGAATGCTGTACGTTTTTAAAAAGTGATTGTTTCTGAACCGTAAAACTCAGATTAACTTCGCTCGCTGAAACCGCGCGTGTCGAGGTGATGGGATCACTTGATCATCCAGTAACTTGATGAGCCTTTCATACAGCACTAACTACACGTCTTTTGACAGTGCCAAATCCGCTGCCGGTTTGTAGGAACTGTCATGGAGTGCATTGAGGAGAATCTCTCGCTTTCTTGTACTATTTTTTCTGGATGGGAAATCATCAAATGACTTTATCCGCTCTGGCCGGATTGGAATGGAGTGTCAGCCTCTTACTTACTAAAACCCACCCGTGTTCCTCCTAGTGCCCCTTGCATTCCAGGGTCGCGGACTCTTTCGAACAAATTCCGCAACTTCCTCTTCTTCCCCTTCCTCTTTGAGGCGCGCGTGGAACACTCGGCTCAGGCTTGGTTGCTATCGGATGGCGAGCCAGCCACCCATAGCTTGGCATCCGCAGGCCTGCTTCTACGGTGGCCAGGAATCGCCCGACGCATCCCGACGCCCGTAGTGTCTCTTCAACCACTCCTCAAAGAGGGGACTATTCGCCACAATGGTGGCGTGCCCAGCCATTTTTTACCTTTCACGTCACTTTTGGCGTCAATCTCATTAGCACCTATCACTCCGTGAATGGACTTTCGTATGTTTGCTATTCGTGCAAATTGTGATCGAAAGTGAACAATATTCCAAACGACGCCATTTTGGGTATACTCGTCGCCACTGTTGCATATGTTGTGGGAGGCGAGTGAAACTACGATTTACTGTTAGCGCACTGGTTTATTACATGCAGGTGGCAGACCGGGCGGCGCACGCACACATGTACATGCGCGCACACATACCTAATATTTTGGATTTTAACTACGTACTATTTTTTTTCCTTGTTTTAATATACTTTTTTTCTTCACACCATTCAAATTGGACACTATAATGATTCATAATCAGCCTTTTAATGTTCCCACTACTGGGACACAGACCTCTCTAGGAGAGGGAATGGACCGTAATCCAGTACGCGGGCTCACTGCGGTTTGGTGTATGTCACATGTCTTCGATTTTTTTGGTTTTATATATATGCCGGTTTCCTCACGATGTTTTCCTTCACCGTTTTGAGAGCAGTGGTGATGAAATTAATTACACAAAGCGAATTACTTTGTGTAATTAATTTCACCTGGCTCAGTTTGAACCCGCAACCTACAATTTGTAAGTCGGGGCCGTTACCACTTGGCCACCACTGCTCTGATAATGATTATCTATAATGATTATATTACCATCACTATATTACTTGATGATTAAAAATAGAGATCTAAAACTACTTAACACCTTAAAATCGTAATACTCCCAATCAATTTTCATGCCAAAATTATATTTAAGTCAACCCGAAGTAAGTACTAAAACTTGAAGCTCCAAAAGGCTTTAGAATAATCTTTGAACTTTAAAGAACATTGATGAGTCAAAGTTACTTTAACTAACACAATAAAACATTTACACTGTGAAAAGGTCGTTAACCTTTTATAACTTTTCCCGTTGAAAATCACGGGGCACATCCGCGTTAATTATTAATTCCCGTTCTCACTGGTCAAGATTCAGGGTGAACTTTGCCCTGCATAGAGGCTTTGCAGTATCTCATGAGATCACGTCACTTTGTATAATAGAGTCTTAATTCAGTTAGGATTCAGTTCTAGATATTGATTTATTTGAAACTAGCTGCTGCCCGCGACTTCGTCCCCGTGGAATCCCCGATTTTAAAACATTCTTTATCCCTGCTCCGCTCCTATTGGCTTAAGCGTGATGATATATAGCCTAAAGCCTTCCTCGATAAATGGTCTATACAACCCAAAAATAATTTTTCAATTCGAACCAGTAGTTCCTGAGATTAGCGCGTTCAAACAAACAAACAAACAAACTCTTCAGCTTTATAATATTAGTATAGATTAAAGTGGAATGGAAAATTAAAGTGCGCTTCTGCTGAAAAAATAAAAATATTGAGTAAAGGTAAGTCATGTGCAACAAGCTTTTATTGAACTTGTCATCTATACTAATATTATAAAGCTGAAGAGTTTGTTTGTTTGTTTGTTTGTTTGTTTGTTTGAACGCGCTAATCTCAGGAACTACTGGTCCGATTTGAAAAATTCTTTCAGTGTTAGATAGCCCATTTATCGAGGAAGGTTATATATATTATATTTTATCCCCATATTCCCACGGGAACGGGAACTACGCGGGTGAAACCGCGAGGCGCTGCTAGTGTTAGTATACATCTGAATTTGAACCACTGCCTGATCCTACTAAGTTAAAAATGTAATGTAAATTTTAAAATATTTTGGCCTCACGGAGCAACTTCTCAAGAATCAACAGTTTTTTAGGGTTCCGTACTACAAAAGGAAAAAACGGAACCCTGATAGGATCACTTTGTTGTCCGTTTGTCTATCCGTCCATCTGTATGTCAAGCCCCTTTATCTCGGGAATGCTTGGAGATATCGAATTGAAATTAAAACCATATACTCAAGTCTAAAATCCCTTCAAGTTGCGGAAAATTCAAACTTTTAAGTTCACGTAAAAAAAAATATAGTCGTTTATGTCGCAAAAAACGTAAATTTAGACAATCTCAAGGGTTGCAAAATTAATAATATAATACTTTCCGTTGAGATACAACTATGAAATTTGACAAGTAATATCATTTTATACTACTGGTATTCAGCTTAATACGGTTTGACTGGAAGCCAACTCCAATATAGTATGAAAAAGGCTAAGCAGATGATGATTGTCTTATACTAAAAGTACAGGGAAAAATCTGAAAACTATACGATTGTGATGAAATCATATAAAAAAAAAAACTTTATTTAAAGTACGTAATCAAAGCTCTAAAAAATTGCGAGACTCGATTCCTGAATTTTATAATATGTACCTACAAGTTTTTACGGAACCCTCGGTGGATTAGTCCGACTCACACTTGTACGGATTTTTTTTCGTCTTTTTAGCACAATTCAAATAAAATCTTCCCTTTAAAAGTATTTTTTTACTATGATGTTATTCTTGTTTATGCATAACCTACTTTTTTTTGGATGGGTTATCATCAAATGACTTCTCCCGCTTTGGGCGGAGCGGAAGGGAGTGTCAGACTCTCACTGACTAAAACCCACCCGTGATTCTTTTTGCGCCCTTTGCGCTCCAGGGCCGCGGTGACTCTTTCGAACAAATTCCGTAACCCTAGCAGGCACTGACCGTATGGGGCCCCGGCTTATGTATAGCCTGAGGTGTGATCTTTACATAATGAACTTGATAAAAAGCAACTTAGGCAGTAGGAAAGGTATAATAAATTCGTGGGAAGATAGAATACATTTAACCGTTGCGCATTGCACATAAATGCGATCATACAGACGATTTAAATATTTAAGCAATAAAAATAATATTCAAGAGAAACTTCACTTTTATAGCCATAATAAAATATTTATCACTCAAAGAGTATGACTGTTTGTTTATAGCTTTTTCCTACCTGTTAGTAGAATAGGGAAGTACGATTGTAACAATTTGACTGTGACGCTATGTTTTGTAACACTAAGGACAGTTTATGTATTTCAATAGTGACTTACATGCGACCAAATATATATTTGAAAGACACTTAGTTCAGTGATTTACTTAATTTATCATTCTTCATAAAATCTATTTATAGTTTCTTTGGCATTTCTATAAAACCATTCGCATCACACACGCTCAAAATTATACTCTCGATTCTTTTATGCGTCGCGAGTCTAGGTAACAAACTAGGCACTTAAAATTTTCCTACATAAGTATCTGAGATGCTCAGACCTTTTTTTTGAGGAATGGAAGTCATCAAATGACTTCTTCCGCTCTGGGCGGAGCGGAAGGGAGTGTCAGACTCTTACTGACTAAAACCCACCCGTTTTTCTCCTAGTGCCCTTTGAGTTCCAGGACCCCGAAGCATCTTAGACCTTAAAGATGAATTTGACAATTAGGTATCTTTCTAGCCTGTAAATGATTTGCATGCCTGTAAGTGGCTTGTTCACACGGGATTATTTCAGATGCATGCTTGTCGTCATATTTTTTCACGTCATTGGTGTACCTATACAAATAAATAAATAAATCTCAGACACCAAATATATCTCTACTGCACTTGATATTATATAAAAACATACCCTACAGACTTTTTTTGGAAGGGACCCTATCAAACGACTTCTTCCGCTCTGGGCGGAACGGGAAGGAGTTGTCAGAATCTTACTGACTAAAACCCATCCGTGTTTCTCCAAATGCCCACCGCGTTCCAGGGCCGCGGTGACTCTTTCGAACAAATTCCGCTAAGCCCTCACAGACCTAAGATAACCTTATCGTACACCACAATCCAACTTGGAATCCATCACCCTCCTTTTCAGCTGAACATTTACAGAATTACCATCATTTGAAAGCAAAACAAAAAAGTTCTAATTTCCATGCAGTACCAACATAACAAGGTAGGCCAGAGGCGTCGACGTGCCGGATGTAGGCCGTTACCGCCACTTCCGGCGACACCAGCGGCGCCACCTGCCTCAAACTTGTCGAGTTAAAACGCCACTTTGTCGGAACTGAAAGATTTGTACATTGTTTGAAAATATATGAGCTTATTTTCCGCCTGAAAGTAGTTTTTCTAGAGTTGTTTGTTTGTTTTTGCTCGGAGTCAGAAAGCCATTTAGTTTAAGCCATTTAGCGAAGTTTTTGTTAAAGCTTTATTAAGGACGTTGATGTTTTAAATGAAGACGACAGGAAAGGGTTTTATGTTAAATTAGTTTAGTGAAATAGTACTCTTAGTGCTTAAAATGTCGAACTGCTAACTCTGTGCCTTCATTTATTATTTCTTAGGGCTGATTTTCTAATAGTCACATAGGCTTTATCTGAAAAAAAAAAATGACTGAGACGTTTTTCAAAACAGGCTGTACAAAAATCGACCTTTAAACAACTTAAACTTAACTTTTAATTTTAAAGTTATAGATGCTAAACATATTGGAAAGTTAATAACAACATATCAGATCAGTCTTTTATCAAAGATTTCAAGAAAACCTGAGCTAGTTAAACAATCAACGACTTTGAAACTCATCTGGTTACCGGTTAAAATTATAAACAAGTTTGTTCGCGAAAGCCAGCACGTGACATGACACAAATTCGTAGTAATATTAAAATTACGTAATCCTTAGGTTAGTTAGCTGCAGAACAGCTTTTGCAACTTGCAAGTCGCCAATATGAGATCGCCAGCTCAAGATTGTATAATGAGTTAAATCAAATACTGGCATTATACAATTTAACCAAACGGGAGGGTAAGAAAAAGTTGAAAAATTGGTTATTTGGTTATTTATTAATTTTGACTTATAATCAGACAGAATTACTTTTAATTGTTAAAAAGTAAGTAGGTATAATAGGTGTCTAGTATTGTTTGTAGCAAATATTTATTGATATCATCTTGTATAATGTCATACTACTTCCTACTAGTATTACAAACGCGAAAGTTTGTAAATATGGATGGATGGATGGATGGATGTTTGTTACTCTTTCACACAAAAACTACTGAACGAATTGAACTGGAAATTTAGCACACAGATGTTTTGTAACCAGGATTAACAATTAGGATATTCTCACGGGATCGAAACTTATGCGGATGAAGCCGCGGGGCGCTGCTTGTCTTGTATAATTATACAGAAGGTTTATGTTTGTTTTAAGCAAAAACTTGTTATGTATTAGTTAAATAATTTCAGGGTTGTGTCTAAGTCAACAGCTCACTAACTCCTATAATACAAGCTTGACTTAGTTTAGGAGTTAGAGCATTCCATTATTCTGTGTGTCAGTTTACAACCTCTAAACTAAGAGTTAATTGTTACTAAATTCAGAAATACGTACAGCAATTTCTGAATTTACCTTTATAGGTACAGCAATTTCGATCTCGATATCCGATGAAATAATTATTATTATTACTTACGCATACAAACTGCGTGCATTTTAATAACCAACCGACTAATCAAACATCCATTGTTTCCACAATCTACTGTAAAATTGAAGCATATTACATTACCACGTAATTTTGAAAACAGTAATGTAAACATCACTCGATTCTCATTAAACATCGGAATCGAATATTCGTGTCATCGCAATCGATTCGGATCGAACTCGTATACGTACAAAGCTCACGTATCTGGGGACTAATGAATAGTCGCCATTTTGAATTCGCTATCAATAATAGATTTCAATCGCGGGTCGCGAGTCAATTGGATTTTCACGACCCGCGAACCTACGGCGAGCCTTATTTCGCATAAATTACAGCAAATAATTAATTTTTATAAATTGTTTTTAACATATTTTTTTAGCACCAGTGATGAACTGTTAGAGAGTGAAATAAGAAGAAAAGTTATATAGTTTCATTTCATATAGTATGTTATTAATATAATTACATGTTTTGTTTATGTAATTCCATGTTAACTAATGTAATTGGACATGTACAGTCTTTGTTCACTATAAATAAACAAATATATATGTAATTATATTTCACCGGCAGTCTGTATAATTTCGGTATTCTACACAATACGTAGGTTTTGTATACAATTCCAAGGGATTGTATAGAATACCACCGAAAATGTATAAATTCATGGCATCTTGCTGTTTTGCTAAAATTGTAGCAAACATTTTTTATACCATTACAATATTTGGAATAATTTTAGTGACCCCTATGCACGAGCCGAGCGAGTGCCAGAAACAATTAGATTATATTATAGAAAAAAGAAGATATTTTTTACACGAATTTATATTCCAGAAACGACTTGCGCCACTATTAAAAAAGTCTTTATTATGACTAACCATCTACCCTCATAACAAAACACATTGTAATTTAATTTGTATATTCTGTTGAAGTTGCAATTTAATTTGCATATTTTGTTGAACTGACTCGAAAATGCAAATCTTTTGGGATTGACAAAGCTGACACACTGAATAGAAATAGTGAATTGAAAACTGACGATACTTAATCAATCAACAGCCTGTTGCAGTCCACTGCTGGACATAGGCCTCTCCAATTGCACGCCACTTAGATCTATTTTCGGCTTCTCGCATCCAGTTTCTGCCAGCCGTCCTGCGCAAATCGTCACTCCACCGTGCCTGAGGACGTCCTACACTACGTTTGCCGAGACGCGGTCTCCACTCTAAAACTCGTTTACCCCAACGGTTGTCGGTTCTACGACTAATATGGCCAGCCCACTGCCACTTCAGCTTACTAATCCGGTGGGCTATATCAATTACCTTGCTTCTCTGACGGATCACCTCATTTCTGATGCGATCCCTCAGAGACACACCGAGCATAGCCCTTTCCATAGCCCGCTGAGCGACTTTGAGCTTATGGACCATACGAGCCGTCAGTGTCCACGTTTCGGCTCCGTATGCCATGACGGGTAGGACGCACTGATTGAAGACTTTCGTCTTTAGGCACTGTGGGATCGACGATGTAAAGACTCGACGTAGCTTCCCAAATGCTGCCCAACCCAACTGAATTCTTCTGTTCACCTCGCCCTCAAAGTTGTTTCTACCTAACTGCAGTGACTGCCCGAGGTACACATATTTTTGAACAACTTCGAGAACGGCACCGTGAATCGCAATCGGTTCCGGTAGAACATGTTCGTTGAACATGACCTTGGTTTTATCCAAGTTCATCCGTAGGCCGATGCGTACAGAAGAGTCAGCCAGGTCATTCAGCATCTGTTGTAGGTCCTGCAGTGTTTCTGCCATAATGACGATATCGTCTGCAAATCGCAAGTGAGAGATGTACTCGCCATTGATGTTAATGCCACGTTCTTTCCAGTTCAGCGTCTTGAACATATCCTCCATTGCATTAGTGAACAATTTCGGGGAAATAACATCCCCTTGTCTCACTCCTCGATGCAACGGTATGGGACTTGTTTGCTGATTCTGTACTTGAACGGACATGGTGGCGGCCTCGTAGAGACATCTCATCACTTGGATGTATCGCCAGTCTACTTGGCAGCGCTGCAGGGACTCCAGAATAGACCAGATTTCAACCGAGTCAAAGGCCTTTTCATAGTCCACAAATGCTAGACACAGGGGCTGATTATACTCTTCGGTCTTCTGTATAATCTGCCGCACTGTGTGAATGTGGTCTATGGTGCCGTATCCGCTCCGAAATCCAGCCTGCTCCGGTGGTTGGAATTCGTCGAGTCTTCGCGCAAGACGGTTCGTGATCACTCTTGAGAACAGCTTATAGACGTGGCTTAGAAGGGATATGGGTCGATAGTTCTTCAACAAGGTCTTGTCTCCTTTTTTGAAGAACAAGACGACCACACTTCTACTCCACGCCTCTGGAGTTCTCCCTTCAAAAAGGACAGCGTTGAACAGCTTCTGGAGCTCCCTCAGTACGGGGTTACCCCCAGCTTTCAGCAGCTCTGTGGTAACGCCATCTTCTCCAGGGGCTTTTCCATTTTTAAGCTGCCCAAGAGCGATCTCGATTTCGCCAGTACTGACTTCTGGCAGGTCTTCGGTGAAATGGCGTGTCAATGTGGCTCTAGGACCCTCATTTTCGGGATCAGGACGAGATGCATGCGATGCGTATAACCGGCTATAGAAGTCCTCCACTTCCGAAAGGACTGCTGGCTTCGAAGAAACGACTTCTCCACTTGCTGTGGTCAACTTTGTCAGGTGGCTTCTTCCAAGAGATTGTACGAACACCTTTGACCCCCGGTTCTGCTCGATTGCTCTTTCAACCGAAAGAGCATTGAAGCGCCGGAGGTCGCGTCGTACGTGCTTGTTGATCTCTCGGTTTAGAAACCGCTTTGCCGACGAAGTGACAGGTGGGTTTTCACGTCGTTCCTTCATTAGGCCTAAAGTCTCTTCTGAAAGCTTAGACTTCTTGCCCTTACGCTGCATATCACAGAATCTTGTTCCTTCTTCCCTGAGGATCCGAGTCACATTTTCGAGGTTCTGGTTTACGTCTGTTGTGGTTTCCACGGCAGCGAATCGGTTTTCCAGGTTTGCCTGGAACGTTTCAGATCCAGCCATGGTCTGGAGCAGAGTTGGTCGGAGTCTGGACTTCATCAGAAGGACACGTTCGGCCTTGAAGTTAATATTCAGAGTGCCTCGGACAAGTCGGTGATCGCTACCGGTATTGAACCTGTTGATCACGGAGACGTCCCTGAATATATGCCTCTTGTCCGTCATGATGAAGTCGATCTCATTTTTGGTCATAGTGTCGGGGCTTTGCCACGTCCACTTCCTTTGGGGCTGTTTCTTGAAGAAGGAGTTCATCAAGAACAACCCCTCTCGTTCGAGGAAGTTGACGAGCATTTGCCCCCTATGATTTCTGCTTCCAAATCCATGGTGACGATACTTAATATTGAGCCTATATTTTTTGCGTCGTTGAGGTAAGGTTTAGGTGGGCATTTTATGAAATAGCCAGTTCTACGATATCGCTACTGCGACATATTTATTTGCGTCACGGTACGGCCTGCCCCCACACGTCTCCCCTTTCCCTGCTATCGCCTTTCACCAACATTGCCGGCTGCGCATTTGGAATTGTATAGAAAATAACTAGGTAAAGTATAAAATGTATAATATTTTATACATTACCTTAATGTTTAGATATTCTATATATCGCCTAGGTATTGTTTAGAATACCTCATTTTACAGATTGCGGGCATATATGAAATTAAAGAAAAAATATATATATTTACATAAAATTACAGCGTTTTGGCAAATTTTAAATATACTTATTTAAGAAATACATGAATACGAGTACAACAGTCGAAAACTAAATAATGATGTCCGTATTTAGAAAACGAAAACACTACTACTAAACACATTACGATATGTTAAGTAAGGTAATACAATAACGGTGCCAGTAACAGTCAAAATACCCGTTCTAGTAACAAAAATAAGAAATCGCAAATCAAGCCAAAGATTTTTTTACACAAATTGTGGATTTCAACAAGCATTCTCGTGCAAACCGCACGTGGCTTTTAGCTTTTCAGAACGGTGCGAAACTGATATCGAAAAACTAGATTTTTATGTTATTTTTGTTACGCAACAGTTACAGCGTATTCCTAACATTGGCGAGTTCACAACTGTTTCAAAAATCGAATAACAAAAAAATGGGGCAATTCACATCACTAGTTGCATATACATATATTTCACACTTCGTCAAGTTATAAATGGATTTAGTTTTACGTCGTGCATTTTCTGTAGGGATGCGTGCACGAGTCCCCTTTGAGTATCGGTGAACTGGCATCAACTCGAGTGAGCATTAATATCGATTTAATAACGATTAGCACTCACGCCTTTGCTGCTTCTACATACGAATTTAATTTTCGTAATGGCTGCCAATTAGCGTAATTTCGTAAGCGGTTTGTATGTTTTAATAAATAATTTAATGAGGCTATCTGTCGTATTCAGTTCGTGTTCTTTGATGTATGTTTTTGATTGAACGTTTCACTAGTGTAATGTTATTTGAAAAACATAAGCACTTCAGAGTCTATCTATACCTACATAGCAGCAATATAAGTACCTAGTTTATTACGTAAATTCTTTGTGTCAACACAATTCAGTTTGTTTTGTCGTAGAACTAATTTAAAGAGACAATAGTCAAGACAGGTACCTATTAGATCTGTCAAAACTGTCAAAATCAAAATGACTTTCACGGTTGTCACATTGGCATCAATTTTGTTTTAACATTGTCCGAATCGTGTTATCTGTCAACAGACATCGTATAAGTATTTTAAAATTTATTTATCTATAGGTATGACACGTATAAATTTAATATTCATTTACATTCGTAGAAATACATTCAACATAAAATACCTTTAGCGCGTATTTAATGGGTGTCCTCGAGGCAATTTGACATCGAGAGGTCATTTATATCCAATCAGAAGGGATGCCGCATTCGTTCGTACAGCGGATTTAAATTGGACAATTTATATTTGAATTTAACAAGCGATTTTTTAGGCCTCCGTGACCAAATGGTCCGTATCCTTTTGGTATGGCGACTAGGGAAAATGGGAAGTAGGTATATTGTAGATAAATGTTGGTTTATAATAATTGAAGAAACTCAGATGGTTTTTTTTTAACTTTGATAGCTACTTATTCAGCTCCATAAAATAAATAGGTAGGTATTGCGCGTAAGAACTCGAAATGAAATAATTATTAATAGTAGCTATATGAACCTATCTGCCTGACCTACTTAATGTATCTTAATCCAACACGTAAGCATAATAAGTAGTAAATGTGGGGGTGATGCCATATCTCTCCAAGTTCCGAGTTCCTCGAAATAATTTTTCATACATTAATTATTCTCAACATCCCTAAAATATAAAATTAATTTAATTATAAAGCTCACACTTGACCACTCCTCGTACTGACGCCGCCAAAAGTGTTAGAATGAAATAAAATCAGCAAATATTCAAAATTAACTTTATTTTTGATAGAGATATATTTTCTTTATGTATAATTTCAAATAAGTATGTTTTTTGAGATTTTTTCGAGATATAGGTATTCAAGATGAATTGGTATGGGTTTAAGTTTGCGTAAAAGAATTTTAATATCCAATAAAATATATTATATCCATTTATATGTCTATAATCCTAGAACAAACACGTAATTCCATTCATCAACAGGGACGGAGGCATCAGAGCCTACTAATATCTTCACTATCCCAACTCCCAAGAGTAGAATAATTCGTCCAACTTGCAAAGAACATTCATCAAAGGCCAACACAAAAACTTTGTTCCTCAAGAAATGCGCAAACACAAGACTACAACAGTCATCCCTTATAATCAGACTCGTAAATGGAAATTGAACAAACAAAACGAGTTAATAATAAGGCTTACAGCCCTCCTTCTCCATATAAACGGGGAGAACGCATAGAAACATAAATCACAGGGGCAAAGAAAGCCCCTACAAAAGATTCCAAGTAGATTCCACCATGGATTTGTCATGACAGACAACCAGTAACAAAAGTTTCGATGTTTTATTGGAAAACTGGGAACGTTTTTCACTAGCACTGGCTTATTTGTGGCGAAACTTGTGTGGACGCTCGTCACGTAATCTACGTGTATGATTCTGACGTGAAATGCGAATGGGACTTGAGAGTTTTGAATTATCCAGTCTAATATTATAAATGTCTGTCGGTTTGTTTCCTTTTTATGTCTTAACTGCTGAACAGATACGACGCCACCGGCAAAAAATGTTTAGGATATAAAAAACTATATACGAAAGAATATAACGTCTCTAAAAACTTTAATAATAAAGATGAAACATAAAAGTATTGTATTTCCAGGTAATAACATACAGGCAGAAATAATCATACTCGTAAACTAGAATTGGGTCATAATTTTCACTATAAAATTGGTACATTTCTTCCTCAACTCGGTGAAGAAAGAAGAATAAATATTTAATGGTTACAAAATAGACGTACAAGTTAAAGAAAAACATGTTGGAAAATCCTTTATTATGGAACTAGCATCGCCTCGCGGTTTCACCCGCGTAGTTCCCGTTCCCGTGGGAATATGGGGATAAAATATAGCCTATAGCCTTCCTCGATAAATGGGCTATCTAACACTGAAAGATTTTTTCAAATCGGACCAGTAGTTCCTGAGATTAGCGCGTTCAAGCAAACAAACAAACAAACAAACAAACTCTTCAGCTTTATAATATTAGTATAGATTACCTTAAATGTACATAAATATTTATAAATTAATGAAAGAAGAAAGAAAGAAAAGAAAGAAAATACATTTATTTGGCACATACAGATACACACAATTTAGACACAAATATAAGGAAACTTAAATTTAAAACAATAACATTGTGTGACCCGCGGCTGCGCCAAATAGGTCCAGTTCAGCAAAAATGCCAGACAGCTAGGAGCTGCCTGACGCTGGTTTTCAACTGAACCTAACGTTGAAGTGTACGGATGTAAATCAGTTTGTAAGGTGTTATAATTATATACAGGTAAATAGATACATCATAGTTATATACGTACATGTAAATGTGTAGTGAACGATAAATAATAATGTGATATAATAGTGTGATAAATAGATTTGAATAAATTAAGGAAAGAAAACAATTGAAAGAACAAACACAAATGTCATCAAATTAATTACAAATAAAAAAGTAAATTTAAATGTAACCACGCAAAAACGTTCGGCAACACGACATAACAGAACCGGTTTCGTGCGAACCCCGACGCAGAGTATTAGTCAGCCCAGTGCACGTTATATAACCATTTCGCCATGAACAGCCGTGATAAACGAGTTGCAAGTAGCTTAAATCTATGTTGATTTGTTGTTTCCATGGGTAATTTGCCACATATTTCGATCAGACTATGTCATAGAGGTGTGTGTTTTAAATGCTGTCGCAGATGTAAAACAAGATTGAATATGAATACTGAGAGAAGGTAAGTTTCAATTATGTACAATGTTAATCAATTGCAACATTTATCACTTGTGACTGATTTGGCTTTTTTTTTTTGGAAAATCCTTCGGATAAAGAACTGTACCCGTGCGAAGCCGGGGCAAGTCACTAGTCCTAAGATAAATATCAAATACTACGGATAAAATTGTTATGCATCGGTCTCAACAAAGTTTTCCATAGGTGACATGAGTTTAGTTGTGCCAATATTGTTCTTTGATCTATATTTATAATATGCAACAAGATTATGTCAAAGTTTCAGAAAAGTATACCTTTTGTACACATTTGCATATTTTATAACACTTTCATAGCAGAGTGAAAGACAGGTCAAATCGTATAAGTAGGTCAAGGAACCGGCTCTCAATAGATAGAGGTGGAAGGTGGACTGACAAGAGTGTAGTTCTGTTGAGGAAGATTCATGAGAAAATTATCCTTCAGATTGGTGCTTAGCACATTTAAAAAATAATAAGTAAAAAGAAGGAAGAAAAGCTTTTTCTATGTTTTGGAAGGAGGTTTTAAATACCTACTGCTTAAAATAAAATAACATGTGGGACCAACACTGAAATCGCGAAAAGAAATCGACTCCGCATAACTCGACATAATGTACTGAACACTTGATTTTTTTCGCACAATTAATGTTGGGGGACTGTCTTTTTGTAAAATTTAACGTTCAAAAAGTGCTGGCTCCCAGCCTATATTTTTTTAAACATGTTTTTTTATTCTTATTTATATATTTTTTTATTTTGATTTTGTTGGTCGTAATGATGAGTACACCCTTTCAGGTTTCCCTATATTCTGTAACAGGTTATATATTTATACAGATTTTTTTTTGCATAATTAATGTTGGGGGACTGTCTTTTTGTAAAATTTAACGTTCAAAAAGTGCTGGCTCCCAGCCTATATTTTTTTAAATATGTTTTTTTTATTCTTATTTATATATTTTTTTATTTTGATTTTGTTGGTCGTAATGATGAGTACACCCTTTCAGGTTTCCCTATATTCTGTAACAGGTTATATATTTATACAGATCCTACAGTGCAAGATGCGTTAGGCAAGAACATAAGAACCATATCATCTCACCATTTGGGATCTATACCCTTTCCAACAAAAAAATAATTTTTCAAATCGGTTGACAAGCGACGGAGTTATGGGCGAACAAACAACAAAAAAAAAAAAACATACAAACATCCGAATTGAGAACCTCCTCCTTTTTTAGAAGTCGGTTAAAAATATGTTCTAAAACATGTTATTAAGTTATTTAACAGGTTATTATTATTTACAAATGTTATATAAAGTTTTTAATATTCCCATTATCACGTAATTCTCCATAAAGTGTATTTTCACAAATAAGATTATTCTCCATCGTTTCACCACAGTATTTTTCTCTAATCAATAAACTAGGACGAACCCAGTATCTAATTTTTTCTTCCGTTATTTAACAATACAAAAGTTGCTGCAGCAGTTAGCAAAACGTCCTCTTGTGTCGACATTGTGAATAGCACTGCAGAACGACCAACGAAAATGTCATACAACATTGTTATTATGCATGCATGCAAAGTTGAAAAACAATTTGAAAATGAAAATAATATATCTAGTTTTAATTTCCGCGAATATTTGTGGGTTGCAGGTATGCACCTCCCCCCCACCGAATGTGTCTCCACGTTGTCGTCGTGGTGGGGCTTGAGCGTCTCAATGATCTTGCGAGCTTTCCCGGTAGAGCCACTCATGCCGGAAGGTCGCAAGTGAGGGATCAGACCAAGAGAGACACACGCAAGGAATCCCGCACACTGCCTTCTGGTACGCGTCTGCTCATCAGACGTGGCTGTGAAGGCAGTGAGCGGGTGGGAGGAGAGGCCCTGTGAGGGAGAAAGGGCGGAGGAGTAAGGGACCGCACCCTCTAAAAGGAAAATATGAGAAAAGGCATTTGTAAAATGAGTCCCCAGGTGGGTCCCGACTGCTCAGCGGTCGGGGAATCCCACCCCGCTTCGGCGGGCTGCCCTCCGTACTCTGGGGTGGGCACCAAACGCCTTCCGTTTGCCAGTGGCAACACGAGCCGAGGAGGCTCCCAATCGTCGTCATCCGAGTCCGCTTCCTTTAAGGAGCTGATGGCGTACGATTGCGTAGTTGAGGGTTCGCCTGAGCGCCGGGGTGGTGCGGAGTCGGATTCCGGCTCCGCGCCAGACCTAGTAACGGTCAGCTCGGCGGGCTCTGAAGACGGAGGAAGGGGGGTCGCTGTGGAGGGCGTCAAGCTCGTCCGCAAGCGGCCCAGACGGGAAGACGACAAGGAGTCGTCCTCCAAGGGCGAGTTCGCCTCCGCCCGCAAGATCCCCACCGCTAGGCGGGGCAGGGGCTGTGAGGCAGGGAGGGGGCTGGCTCCCTCTACCCGGGAGGAGCGTCGGGCCGGGAGGTTGGTGGAGGAGGGGCGTCGCCCTGGAGGGAGCGGTCGCAGGGCTCCCTCTACTCTTCCGCCTACTCTCGACTCTGACGACTCGGAGTCCCCGGGGGAGGAACCTCCCGCTGCCGAGGAGCAGAGGGCCCGGTTTGAGGAGGTAGTGGAGGCCGCGATCCGCGCTGTGGCCTTCAAGAGGCTTGACATGCGCATAGTGGGCCTGGATGACTCCGTGACGGAGGAGGAAGTTGTGGCCGCCGTCGCCAGGACTGGGGGGTGCTCTGCCGAGCTCGTCAAGGCGGGCACCCTCCGGCCTGACAACACGGGCATGCAAACCCTTGTGGTGAGCTGTCCCGTGACGGCGGCCAGAACTGTGTCGGAGGGCCGAAGGCTCTTGGTGGGATGGGTGTCTGCGCGGGTAAAACTGCTAGAACCCAGACCTCTGAGGTGCTACCGCTGCCATGTGGGTAACCACACGGGAGCTATGTGCCCCTCGGAGGTCGACCGCAGCGGACTCTGTTTCCGCTGTAGTCAGCCCGGTCATAAGGCCGGCTCGTGCGAGGCCACGCCGCACTGCAGTGCATGTGCGGCTGTTGGCAAGCCGGCCGAGCACTGGGCTGGGGGAAGGGCCTGCGCGCCATCCGCCCCGACCAGGGGCAAGAGGTCCGCCGCCACCGCCGCCTCTGCCGCCGCCGCGGCTTCTGTCGCCGCCACTGCCGCTTCTGCTGCGGGTGCTGCGGCTCCCAAAACTCGGGAGGGTGCTGAGATGGAGTGCCAGTAATGGTCTCATTTCGGCCCCCTCCAGAGACAAGTCGGCCGCTGTGCTATCGCGCAGTGGCTGATGCCTGGGGACGGTGAGCGTGGGTGGCTCGCCGTCCGATACCAGGTTGAGTCGACGACGCGTTGTGTTCCACGCGCGTCACAAGGAGCCGTCAGCACCGAGGACGGGGCCCCATAGGGTCGGTGCCTGCTAGGGTTGCGGAATTTGTTCGAAAGAGTTACCGCGGCCCTGGAACGCATAGGGCACAAGAAGGATCACGGGTGGGTTTTAGTCAGTAAAAGTCTGACACTCCCTACCGCTCCACCCAGGGCGGGAGGGGTCATTTGATGATTTCCCATCCAGAAAAAAAAAAAAAAAAAAAAAAAGGTATGCACCTCCCTCCCGCCCGCTATATTATGCACATGCCAGATTACAAGGCAAATGCAAGGATTATATGCACATGCAGGAAGGCAAAGCAAACCCAACACCAATACCGACACGTGTTTCGCCTCTCCACGAGGCATCCTCAGGGGACATGTTGACTCGCCGTCACAAATATTCGCGGAAATTAAAACTAGATATATTATTTTCATTTTCAAATTTTAAAATCGATTTCCGCAAAGTAACGCCTGACTCAATCATTTTTTTTTAATTTTTTTTTTAATCAATATTAGATAATGTGGACGTGTTATAAAACACAAGTAATACAACATGTTACTTAATCTGTACGCACCTTAAGGGACAATTTTTAACTTTCACACGAGTGTGGCCGCTGGCAAAGCATCGTACTTCTATAATTGGGTAAGTTTGAACTGACGAGTTTCACTCCACAGGGTGTAACAGAAATAACGTGAAACCAGCAAATGATTCATTATAAACAACGTACATAATATATATAGCCTCTTTTTTTTTGGATGGGAAATCATCAAATGACCCACCGGTGTTCCTTCTTGTGCCCTTTGCGTTCCAGGGCTGCGGTGACTCTTTCAAACAAATTCCGCAACAATATATAGCACCCTTAGAATGAAAGGAAACTACTTTAAAAAAAAAATTGGCAAATGAGCAAGAATCGAAATCTTTAAAAAGTGTTGAGTAAAAAACAAATTACTCCCGAGACCTATGTATGTATAAGCTGTCCCTTTCTCAATTATATTTCGGAATCTTTTTCATCACCGGGTTTTAGAGTATGTTTTTTACGTTCAGTTTATAGCAAAATTATAAGTTATAGAAATTTCAGTTTCAGTTTAGCCTCTTTCATTCTGAGAGTGCGATATGTAGGTATCATGGGACTGCAGTCTCTATAATCCTGAGATATCAAAATAAAAAAGTCGGACTCATGCAAACTGCAAAATAATCACTCATAAATATTCGTTTTATTTTAATTAACTGTTTATTTTTATAGTGAATATAAATATTCAGTGAATATTTCAAACGTCTACCTGTTGTTGTTATTAATATCGAGCAAAAAATCATGTTTGCTGTATGGAAGTCCCTTTAAACATTTATTTTATTCTCTTTTTAGGATTTTTTGTTAGAGCAGCCACAGAAATACATCATCTTTGATATTTTCAACTAACTAACACGGTTCATGAGATTCAGCCTGGTGATAGATGGATAGACAGAAGAACGGACGGACAGTGGAGTCTTAGTAATAGGGTCCCGTTTTAGCCTAAAAACTACTACCCCATACATTAATGTACCTATGTTTGCATAATTCGATAAAATGTACTGGGCCCCAAGTCTGCTATTACAATAGTGTCAGAATGGTATATCATTGATCTCATAAGGGTCGATTTAGACAAGTTTGGTAATATACTAATATAAAAGCGTCATTATGACTTTCAGTCATTATGGTTATCTCGTACATAATGACAAATGAATGACAGACGTATGCGTTAGTCTGTTAATTTTTTTACAGTTCCTTTGGTCAGTGACCTATCATTAGAACGTCATTGTGCAGTCATTTATTTTAATAGCTCGGTTACAACAATTATTACGAGACCATTGACCGACCAATGATCGGCCATTATGATTTTATCAGATTACGAACTTTTAGCAAAATGAAAATGGGATCGTGTTGGAATGACAAAGTTATAAAAAAATAGCAGACTTGGGGCCATGAACTTTTGTTTTCATAGATTCATATTAAAAGTTTTGATTATAATGACATACAGGATTTTCAAGTCTTACGTTTTTTCTTTTACAACTTGTATATGTTTTGAATATGTTATCTATATTAATAAATAAAGCTGAAGAGTTTGTTTGTTTGTTTACTTGAACGTGCTAATCTCAGGAAGTACTGATCAATAGGAGCGGAGCAGTTATGAATAGTGTGAAACAAACGAACTTGTGCGGGTCAGCTAGTCTTGCATATGCCTTGAATATGTTACGAGTACCTTGTATATGCTTTGAGTATGTTTTGTACTTTGCAGTAAATATGCGCAACGTGGACAAGCATGCAGCTTGCTCAGTGACCTCTATAATATAGTTGGGTCTCTGCGTTGTGATATCATCTACTGAATTATTAGGCTCTACAAGCTTTAGCTGTCGGGTGCAGAATTTGCGCCTGCCTTGTACATATTATGATAATATTATTAGTTTCTAGATGAAGGGGGGGAAATTTCGTGTGAAAAGTTTTAAGTATGAATATGGATGAACTGTGTAAGATGTTATGTAGCTAGAAAGGAAGAAAACTTTGAGCTAAGATTCTCAGAATTATGAAAGACGAAGACATATTGTGGATATTCTAACTAACGATGCTGCAAGACGCTGACTTGCTAACATATTTTTGTCGAGATTTATAAGGTCGTGGTCTTGGTCTGACATTTGTCGTTCACAATAGTTAGTTCATTGGTTTTATTTCATCCGGCGTCTTATCAAATCTAATTTGGGTTCCTACTCATGCTTGATACTAATTTGTTTATTACGTGTTTGATAACATCTTTTGGAAACAAATTGAGAAAAGTCTCTAAGTGGTTAAAGGACAAGAAAGAGAGAATAAGCAATAACCAATTAAACCATTGGACCATAAGAAGCCGTAAAGAGTCCGTTTAATACATAATTACAAAGCTTAAAAAAAATACAAAAATAAAGAAGATAAATTAATTGCCTTTTTAAATCCGTACTGGGCAACCAAATAAATCCTACTTAGCTCTGATTAAATCAGGTCTCTGGGGGTATCGATCGGACATTTTAACAGAACAAAGTTATCTAAAACTAAAATGCCAGTGGCCTGATTCAAAGCCTGGATATACACAAATCGGATTTGCGACCGCTTGCATGTACAGTAAGAATGAAGAAAAAAAAAAAACAAATACTAAAGAATAAAAGGCTCAAGCTGTGCAAAGGCAGAGCGGATTGTGGTAAGTAGCTGTTTATTGGAAAACGTACAGCGTTTCATTTGGTACGTAAATAATAAATAAATAGAATTGAAAATGTAAATACATTGCAAAAAATGTATATATACTAAAGTTAATAAGGTCTGTACTCTCAATGATTGCTGACTCGTTTTTAATCTTATCAGACATTTTGACAATACTGGATCTAACAAATAGTATATAGTTCTGTTCAACACAACATATTAGTTTAATTGGGTTTGAACTAAAAGCTTGGGAAATAAAAAAATCCGTAAAGAAAGAAAAATACAGAAGAAAAGCTGTTCCATATTTTCACGCTACCTCTAAATCATCTAGCATTAAAAACAAAAAAAAGATGCGAAAATGCTTTATTAAATTACCATTTAAGCATAAAAAGATAACCCATAAACTAAGAGAAGACCCCATAATTTTTTTCCACCTGGATAAACACATCTTAGGAATGGTTCCGATAAAAAATCCCTCTTGCATAAAGAATCTTACGCTCTCTTGAACCAATAACATTTCACTGCGATCTTACGATAAGCAATATTCATCGAGAATTTTATGATATTTTGATGTATTTCCATATTAGTTTTTAAGCAGTTGAGTTCAGAGAAGTTGGATTCAATATCAAGACGTAAAGTATTGCTGTTGCTAAGAGGAACCGGCCAAATGCGAGTCGCATAAGATGGGCACGTTTTATGAGACTCCATACATTTTTTTTTTTTCAATATATTTGATTTATCATAATTATATTGTTACAGCAACACTAGAAAAACAAACTCTGTCAAAATTTCTAAACTATGTGTGTTGTGTGTGTGTGAATGTGCGAATGTTGCACACATTGAACATTGACAGACAAACGGATAGACAGCTTAGTAATATGATTTCGTGGTTAACCCTTCGGGTAAGGAATCCTGAGAAAGGTATTGGTATTGTTTTATTAATGAACAGAAGTTTTCTGGATGTTTTGGATGGCATAGGACTAGTTATAGTGGGATTGCACGGATCGGCAGTGGACGGATAATGATGAAGGAAAATAATTATGTAAATAAATTTCATAATAATATACCATTTAACTATAATGAAATTAAGAGAACCAAGCTCATTTTAAACACTGAGATGCAACATTCGCAAACAAAAGACAACTACTTCTCTCTAACCAACGTTCAAAGCTGTCACAATGACATTGGCATAAAGAGACACAAAACAGTAAAACTGTATGTGCTGTTTAATAAAATGTTTGCAAAACAGTAGGCTACCACACAGCGTCCGTGACACGAACAAACAAAGCTGTCTCGATTGTGAACAGTTCACGGGCAACCAAGCGGCTTATTTTGCTCGCTCGCAGCTTATTTTTGCATGAACTTGACGTCCAACATAGCAAGCAAAATAAGGAATTAACAGCTACTTAATTGTGTGGCTTTTTGCTGAAGGAGAAAATATAGGGGCGGACGCTGAAAAGAACTTCTTTCTTTACAAAAAATTTAGCCCCCACTGTGATCTTTTCTGGTGCATTTTATGTACGGAGTTGAGATGGATTGCGTTTTTTCTGCTTTCTTTGTAATGGAAGAGACGGGTATTTATTTCTTCCCTTTGCCTTAGTATTTTTCCGGGAAAATCTCTTTAGTCTACAGCTTTACTATAACAATATAAATGCCTTTTCTACGTCATCAATGTCTGCATAACATATTGTAAAAATAATGAAGTATATTGATGGTCAATGGATCTCTATGGGAATTATGAACATGATGACTGAAATCAGAACAAAACTAGCACACACGTTTCCTGAAACACACAACTCCAAAAAACCTTAAAAAGACTTATCGAGAGCTTAGAAATAAATACAAAAATAATCCCGAAAATTACTTTTGTTCAGCCATTGTCAATTTAGGCAGTGGATGAAAATTTTCATCTGCCATGCGACGTAAACTTGTATTCGGTGACTGGAAAGGGTTGTCGGTAAATTTTTAGGATTCTATTGTGGCCAAAATTGTGTGCCAGGTTTTATTTATTGTTTTTAATATCGGTATTGGTACTGACATAGTTTTGAATGGAGAAATGGGTCGGTTATGGCATTATCTATGGAAAGGGCCACATTCGTGATAAGTTTAGAAGTGCATAACTTTTAAGGGGTGTACTTTGTTCAAATATAAAATAATTATTTTTTTACTGATCTAATCAAATGTTTTACTGGATCGTGAGGTGAGAAAATATGTGAAAAACATTTTTTGTGTTGATTGATTGGACGGAATTTATTGATCATGATCGCTTAGATAAAAGCGAAGCGTAGAAGAAGACATTATTAGACCTTGATTAAGAGACCTTGAGTATTTATTAATAGGTACGGCCAAGAACTGTGAGAGTACTACTACTTACTAAATGATAAAACCTGAGATGCTATAAAAATCATGAACCTTTTTACAAAGGTGTTCTTCTTTTGTTTATATATTTTCTTTTCTTGTTATACCAAAACTGTTTTATCCATCTCTATCTATCTAACAATGACTATCGCACACGCCCCTGCGTAAACTTATATAAGTAATAATAGTTTTGGTCCTAAAACAATACAAAAAGACCATGAAACAGCAAGTTCTCGTTCCTACCGCGCCCACATCATGGAGCAACAAGCTAAACTTAATTTACTTTTCCGCCCACGGTCGGTCAAATAACGTAATAAAATACCTATACGTGATTACGGCCCCCGGCTTTCCTCGTTTACTCCTATGGTAAACGAGTATATTATACTTTGCGGTCAAAAATTCATAAACGTCGTATGAAGATTGGTTCATATCATATATTTTTAGTGTGTACGTTGTTGTGGATATCAGACTTTTTATGGATTTTGTTTTTGTTTTATATTGGTTGTTTATTTTTTTGCTCTATGGAGTTTTAATTCATACTGTGATTATAAAACTAAGTATATAGAAAACCCCAATTTTTTTGGATGGGAAATCATCAAATGACTTCTCCCGCTCTGGGCGGAGCTCGAGTGTCAGACTCTTACTGACTAAAACTCACCCGTGGTCCTCCTATTGCCCTTTGCGTTCTAGTATCGCAGTGACTCTTTCGAACAAATTCCGGAAGCCTAGCAAGACATTTAAAACCCCTCTAGTCGTATACAGGGTGTATACGTATCTCGTTTTCTTTTGTCCTTTATCAGGTATTTGGAGGATATTTATTTAGAAATCCCTCTCTCTCTTGTCGAGACTTCACATCCAAAGATCGTGGTCAGATTTAAATTTGGAATGAATAAATTTATATCTATCAGCTAATCTCTAATCCGTGTTCTGTTTTGAAATAAGTCTATATTGAAATATCTCGTTGTCTGTCTATTTATTATTATTATGTATTTTCATAAATTTATAAATGAATAAATCAATGACATTCTTGACAATAAAATTGACTTAAATTATACCTATACCCACAGACATCTCTCACTCAGAAGACGAAAAATGCTTAAGTAGTTTGTGTAATAGTCTACTATATAAAAATAAGTCGGGTTTTCCTTCCTGACGCTATAACTCCAGAACGCACGAACCGATTTCCACGGTTTTGCATTCGTTGGAAAGGTCTCGGGCTCCGTGAGGTTTATAGCAAAGAAAATTCAGGAAAAATTTCAACAGAAAAGCGGGAAAATCTTTTTTCATTTTTTTATATAGGTATGACAAAACAACGTTTGCTGGGTCAGCTAGTTAGATATACAATAAAATATTTTGGTATATTCTTTTTTTTATTTGAGTATATTCTTAGCAAATTTTGAACTCTTATTTATTTTTATTTCATGTTACAAAAAAAAAAAAACAGTACAGAGTTCGTGATAACAACCACTCCACAGGTATAATAAAGTCACTCACTCATTGTAAATGCACACCACAGGTTGATGGTAACAAAAACCTTATTTTCATTAAAAGCCAACCTGAATAACGGACATATAAAAATCTGCTTTAAAAAATAGCCACAAAATTTATAGCTACACAAATCCTGGCGTTTTTAAAAGGCTATAAACGAAAAATTACTAATAAAATCTCTCTATAAAACTCTCTTTTGAAAGGATAAAAGTTTAAAAATAAAACTGGACTAAAACACAACAACCATATTGATGTTTACTGAACATCATTTTGCTATTTAACTGTTTTTATTTTATTTTAATACGTTCAGTTCAATTCGACCGAATACCGGTCGTGTATTTGCACGGGGCTTATCTTTGGTATAAAAATTACGTTGATGGAAATACAATTTAAAGTGTCAACTGCCAGTTTCAGTAACCTTTCAGTCTTCAGTAATCTATCGGTTTGTTATGTTTTGCTAGCTAGCCATAGGGTTACAAAAGAAAAAATAACCATACCGACGTCCCTATTTTTTTATATTCAGGCATGTATAAGATTTAATATTTCACAGAAAACCTATCTCAGAATACATACATAACAAGACTAAAAAGCCATTATCAACAAATAGAACCCACTAACCACAAAAACGAATTAAAAAACGAAAACCCTAAACCGAACGAATCTAATTCCTTTACGCCTTACAAATCAAAACGCGCCGCCTGTCCGCTCTTTCATTTCCATGCCGAAACATGACCAGTATACAAACCACACTCATCTTTTTCCGTATATTAGGAGGACCATTCATCTCCTCGCTGGACCACCACACATTTACATAAGGCCACACTCTCCCACAACCAAAGCATTTTATTTCCCTAACTTTATACTCATACGTAAAACTTTAGGAAAAAATCCGCCCTCGGTGTCCACTAAATTAACTATATTCAAAGGAAGACATTTCAATTTGTACGCAGCGAGTTTGTCAGTAAAAAATAGGGGTATGGATGACCGATGGACGAAAAAGTGCTAAAGGATTTTGCGACCTTCGTGATATAAAAGAACCTATATATGTTGGCGTAATAATAATTTTGTTCGTGACGTTCTGATAAATGGTCCATAAACGTTTTGTTGTTATTGATATTTCTTTGCAGTATGGTGGTGGTTTAGTTTCGATTTTTGTTTAAAGGGGTGGCAAACATCTAAAAGGATATTTGCCACCCCTTAAGACAAAAATCATAACTGATTGTGAGCTACCTTTTATGTAATTGATAGCCCGCTCGTATTGCAATACGGTATCATCCCCATATTTTCTTCAAAATCGTTAGTTGTTTGATTTGCTTAAAGGAAAATAGCTTTCCAAAAATATGCACGATCACAGAAGCCAAAACTTTCTTGTTAAAATAAGACCCTACATTTACCCACTCGATAATATTCTTACATATACTATACAAAGATATAAGTATTTAATGTCGTTTTAAGCTGCAGAGTTTCCTGGCATTTCGTGTACCTGCATCTTGTGCCAAGAATTCGTATTCCGGGTAATTTACAAATGTTTTTCCGTCTTCATTGAATATACTGTTCGAGAGTTTTTATGATCGTGTAAACTTGAACACGAACGTTCATCTGAAACCTTTCATATACTGTACTAAAGTTTTTATTATAATGGGAAAATGAATTGTTCTGTAGACTCCAGCCAAGATTATGTCAGATTTCCGCTGGTTGTCGTGGGGTGTTAAATCGCTAAGATAAAAACTAAAAAGACAAAATCTTAGCGTTATTTCTGACTCTCTTTATTGTATCTACATAAAAGTATACAAAATTGTCCAGTAATTCTACTTGCTATTGGGAATGTGACAGTTTCTGAGGATGGATGGTTATTTGTTACTCTTTCACGGAAAAATTAATACGCAGATTCTTATGAAACTTTCCAGAAATATAAATTATTACCCGCGTAATTCCCGTTCCCTTGGGAATATGGGGATAAAATATAGCCTATGTTACTCAGGGTGAATATAGCTTTCTAATGGTTAAAGAATTTTTGAAATCGGTCCAGTAGTTCTTGAGCCTATTCATTACAAACAAACAAACATACAAACAAAGTTTTCCTCTTTATAATATTAATGTAGATACATCAGATTAACACATAGGCTATTATGTCTAATGAAGGAAGCTCACTAACATCATCCAGTATCTAGTTTAAAATAACATCAAGCTTCAATCCTCTAAAGGGATAAGTAGACATGTATATAAGGTGTGTCTTCATATATTACATACCTACACATTTCACCAGTTGTGTTATAAGACCCTTGTAATTGGGGCAAGCTGGTTTCCATTAATCGACCACAAATCTAGACTACGGACCGCTACTTAGAATGTCCTAAGCTTGCAGATGTAATGGAACGGGCTCTAAGTAGCGATTGTGATTTCATCTGTAAATGTTCGTAACTGCTGGCTGTTTATTCTGAATAGAGTTATAGTAGATCGGAGAGACGTCAAATAGAGAAGTATGGTGGAATAGGACATGTTGCTCATACCTAAAATATTCGTATTCATATCCATACTTCTATATCCATCCATGCTTATAGTATTGTCAAAGAAAGTCTGTGTTTCGTCTATCTGTCTGGTGAATTGGCCCACGGGTAGACTATGGGTTTGGAATAGAATAGAATAGAATAGAATAGAAAACATTTATACTCCCCGGATCGGGTCTAACCTTTATAGCAAAGCTTGTTATGTCATAATATTATTTTGCATAGCAACGGATAAAATAATCTTTACTTAACAGAAAATTGTTTGGTATACACTCATTTGTCGTACATTAAAAACTCATAATTTTGTAAGTCAGAATCATCTTTAGGCATACATTTAATATTCATAATAATTAATTAAAGTAGAACCATCAAATCACCTATATGCCAAAGGTAATTATGCCAAATAAAATTCTGCCATCTTAATAGTATGCCATTGTTAATTCAGGGATTGAACATTCGGCCAAACAATTATTCTACTAAATATTTTTTGTGCCTTACAAATATTCGTTTATAGATTATGTCAAGTATGTTATTCCAAATATATTTCGGAACATTAAGTATCTGCCAGATTGAGGGAACCACCCCCCCCCCCCCCGCCCTCCCTCCCTCCCGGATCAAATGCTTTTGATGATGATGATGAGGGGAAGTCTGGCGCTGGCAAAAGTTATTGATGAATGAATCTAATTTTACCAAAGATTTGTATTTGATCAATGTAGTGCTTTATACAAAATCTTCCTTTGGTAATAAAAATATCTAACGAACCAACAAAAGAGGCATCGGCTCCAAAAATAGGTTATTCATAAAACCGACCGCAAACGCTCTAAATATACACCGAACTGCGGTAATACCTATAAAATGTATCAACGAGCTTTTTTCCTTCCAAAAAAACTCCTCGATCGAACATACCAATACATATACACAGCAATATTCAACACAAAAAACATTTCGCCTTGAACACCTGACCGCGTTTTTAACTCCAAAAACTTTCTTCTTATAATATTTTTGCTTCCCCTCATTCCGAATATGTACTTTGAATATTGAAGAGATTCTGTGTAGCGGACATCAGCAGTGGATAAAACGTTGAATCAACATGTTTACGAGTTACTATGAAACCAGACATTTTTGGGAGAAGTACCACTTGTTATTATATTTTCTTTTGACACCCCGTCTGTCGGTTGATTTTAAATCTTTATTGTAAATCCAGAAAAGATAACTGATAAAGTTGTTAAAGTTGTAGCTTGATTGATTGGGGAAAGCGAAATAAATGTCAATATTATTCTTGATAGTTTATTCTTGACATTGTTTTTTGTTCATTTGAATTACAAATTCACAAGGGTCCTTGTTTGGGGTTCTACATTACTTCAGCAAGTAAATAAAATGTATTACGTTTGATCAATATGATCATCGTGTGTGTGTTGAATTATCAATTAACTCTAAATTCCACATAAGTACAAACTTCAATGTACACATTTTTTTTTAAATTAGCATAAAGATAATATTCATGCTACTACGCATATTTTCACGGCACTGAACTACGTAGGTTATGTATTGGGCAATTATTATTAATGTATTCAATATTTGATTTATCTAAGAGAATTGATCATTTTGATCAATAACCAAGTCTCGAAACCTTATTCAGATAATACCACGTATCACGACTTTCCGAGCAAAACTATTGTTTACGTCCATATTCTGCTAACTAGGAGAGAGAGCATCTAGTTGAATCAATGGACACCCACCCCATCATGCAAATAGGCCCCAAACAATAGCTTATAGGCATTGTGAATATGATAATAGCAGTTATTTTTACGGTACAACGACATTTATACAAATATATAAAAATTATGTAGAGATTTATACAAATGTACATACGGCAAAAATTGTGTCTAGATTTATACAATTTATTCCTTAAGCTTCACTGTATATGAAAACTTTATTTACTCTCTTATTATCGAGGTTTTTCTATTTATGTGCCCATTCAGGAATAGAATGTTTATTAATTATCATACGAAAAATGCCCTATGTAAAAACTTAACGTATGGAATTTCTGTCAATAACACGATAAAATCGTAACACTGAGTTGCTCCATGATAATAATAAAGCATTTTAAAACTTGCAGGAACGCAGTTAATTAAAACAGAGAACAGAATGAAGTTTTGTTTGCGTGAAAAGAAAATTCTAATTGACTATTAAGTAAGCGGGCGGAATGAAAGTATAAAGCTAAGGGTTTTTATACAAGGCAAATATTTAAAAGGGTTATGACCTAATTCATTCATGGCTTGATAATATAAAAGGCTAACGATTAAAATAGTTGAATCATTATAATTATACGATTTAAAATAAAAACCAAAATGTCATGAAAGGTTTTAAATGAAACCTTTTGGAACACAGAGTGCTTCTTTAAAGCCGTGACAAATTGAGATTCTGTCAGCGAAATCTTTTTCTTTATAAGTTAAAATGTATAAGATTGACATGAGTTACCAAAATGTCATATCGTTTTCAAATAATTTGAACCTGGGTAATAGCTGTCGAAATATAACTTTTTCTAGAGCCTTTGGTCTAGATTTCATAAAAGATTACTATATTTTTATAATCGCGAAGTTCAATGCCCTCGAACTATGTCCCAATAGCTGAAGTGTTTATAGGATATCTAGACGCACTGCAGGTTACCATCCCTACCTTGTAATTCCACCAATTCGCACCAAGCGTTTTCATTCATCTTTTATAATGCGCACAACAAAGGAGTGGAACTCTCTGCCTGCGTTTGTTTCCAAACGCATTCAACCCTAATCTCTTCAGAGTTAGAGAAAATGGACTTCTTCTGGGTAAGCTCATTCCATAGTAGACTTTGTCTCTGTCACCTGTGACCTAGACTAGAGTCAAGAGCAAATCCATTTCAAAATAAAAAAGTGTCCCAAATGTCTTTCAAATACAAATGTCTTGTAAATGTTGGCATCGTTTCTGGTGTCGTAACACACGTATCTACCTTCAGCCTATTTAGTATAATTGTATAAATATAACTTGGACAGAAAAAAGAAGAATAAAATAAGGCTCAAGACAAGGTGTAATTTTTTAAGAGTTTAATCTCCCGACCTGTTGATAGGGCTAGTTTTATCGCTACGCCACCGCTTCTCAGTAGGTTATTTGTGTGTTACTACAATACTGAAAAATTCTTCAAGTTCGAAGTTTAAATCTAAACTTAAAACGACTCGATATCACTTACCAACAACATGTATGTACGCTGACCGCACTTGAGTGTGGAACGAGGGCGCGTCGGCCGACACCTCGCAGCGGTACCGCCCGGCGAGCGCGCGCGTCGCCTCGCGCAGTACCACTTGCTGTGACGTTGATCTTGACACCTGGGGACAATTGTACCAGTTATTCATAGTCCAGAAACTTGAGTTTACCTACTGATTCCAGTATATTATTAAAGTCAAGCAAACCTCTAGTTCAAGCCCTCAAGCCAAAGAATACCTTTAATTGACCATACCAGTTAACAGAATAATTTTTGTTGTTGTTGTGCGCATTATTAAAGATAATCTAGGTAGCTGTCTTTCATCTTTACCGTGTCACTTACTAACAATAAGACAGACAAGACCACCTCATGATCATAATCAGCCTTTTAACGTTCCCACTGCTGGGACACAGGCCTCCTTTCTAGGAGAGGGAATGGGCCGTAATCCACCACGCGGACCCAGTGCGGGTTGGTGAATGTGACATGTCTTCGAATTTTTGGTTCTAGGACATAGGGTGGACGACCTCAGCAATTCCCCCTCTGTAATTTTCCCTTCCTCTTTGCCGTAAATACTGCATACATTTCTGTCAATTTATTTAAATGGAATCGCAAACTAAAGTCCATTTGCATGATTTGAATCAGCGAACTATAAACTTTAAATATTGGGGTACCTACATAATCCGGCCTTTTGTGCATGTATTTTATATTTTGAGTACCATTCATAAATTGGCTAGGTAACGAGAGACGCGTGTAGAATTTAGAAATATATTTCGTGATACTAACTGAAATAAATAAATGGTGTTGGTTTCGTTTCCAATTCAATTTTTCAATACGTCTGAACAAAATGAAAAATATAGTATCTAAAATACTGCAAGAGACTTTAAGTGACGTAACATCTTTATAACGTACCAGTGACTCAAGAAGCTTCAAAAAAAAACAACAGAATCTTTTAAAAAAGCTTTGTTCAATAAACGGCTGAACGACTACAACACGAGTCCAAAGTCTACTCCTCAAAGCGACGAGGGCGTAATTAAAACACTTTTTTTTCCATTTCAATGTCCAGCAATATCCTGTGTCCCACTTCTCCTTATTGATCCTACATTGGAAAATAAAATTGCTATTCCCCACCCCCGGTTGTTTACTGACCAAGCTTCGAGCTCATTTTAATTTCTCACGATATTTTCCCCTTTATTATCTTTGATGACAGGAAGAGTTGAACGGCCCATTGTTCGAACGATGCTCGCTTCATAATCTCCCCTTCCGAACAGCGGAATAAAAATTTCTATTGTATCGGAATCAGTGAGATTACTACGATTTCTGTCGCTTTTTATTTTGTCAGTTGTTTCCGGGTAGAGATGGGACCGAGACCTTCGTTTCTCCGATTGTCGATATTCGTACTAAACTTGAACACTCCATTTTTATTATGCGATAAAATTTTACTACGCTAGTTCGGAATACTGATTTTTATTGGGAAAATATTCCTATTGGGATAATTGTATGTTGCCATAGAAATAATAAGATTATTTTTTTGGGAGAGATAATACGAAAATCGTTGTACAATGGTAGCACACATTTTTTTCAACATATGTAATTATAAATAAAACTGTGAAAGGAGCTCATAAATTTCCATAATTGGGATTTAGTTCGTTTAAAAAACCGTCTGAATAAAAGCTTTTAAAATATTTGATGAATAAAATACTGAAAGAGATTAGTAAATAACTTACAGAGGCCTAAGTTAATACGCTTGAGTACATTTTTCATTCATTCCCCGATGACCCAAAACAAACGTTATTAAATTCCTGCGCCCAACGTAGGTAATTTGCTAAAAGTAACCTCAGGCTGTTTACTTTAATACGACAGAAAATAACGTTACAAGTATGTACAAAAAATATGCCAAAATTTTTAAATTTTCACACTCTTCACGTGATTTTCAAATCGAAATCGCAACAAATAGTTTTTTGTGGTTTCATTTATATTAGTAACTAGCAGTGTCCCGCGGTTTCACCCGCATTGTTCCCGTTCCCGTAACAATACGGGGATAAAATATAACCTATGTTACTCAGGGTAAATGTAGCTTTCTAATGGCGAAAGAATTTTTGAAATCCATACAGTCGTTTTTGAGTTTATTCATTACAAACATACACACACACATAGAAATATTTACTCTTTTTAATATAAGTGTAGAAATCAAAACTTTATTTTAAAATTAACATTGAAAAATAACCTGTATACCCAATCCACAGGAACAAGCAAAACTAATCAAACTGTATGCATACTAAAATATAAAACATTGGTGCAATAAATCCATAAAATATACTTTTTAACGATATCAAACTTTATGTTGTGAGTCACACGATTCAATTCACGTTGTTATTTTAACGGGAGTTGAGAGAAGTCCTTTATATCGTCGACAACCTACACTTCAGAACAAAAGTAGGAAACTTTTAAAACGCTTCAAGTATAGGTTCTTATTTTTAACTTTGTTTTACTTGACGTATTTGCGAAAACAAAACTTTTTGTCTCTTTTAAGAATAATAATCTTGAAATCTTTGTTCAATTTTTATGTAGGTATGGTGCTCGAGTTCAACAGAAGTCAAGTTAATACAATACTCAAGTTCTTTGATGAGCCCTGCTTGGGTGGAGCACCGCTTTGTCCTCGTCGAGGCGATCGGCAGCGGCGACCTCTCGCGTCCGGCCCTGGTTCAAGCCATGGTCCGGAGCGAGGAGGCGACCGCTTCCCATGCCTCCTCACTGCGGCGAAGCAGTAATGCTAGCGAAGGAGGAGGCGGAACGCGTGCGAGAGAGGGAAACCTCACGCCCCAACCGCCGCAACAGAAGAAGACGCCCCAGGCGTCGGGAAACGCAGGGCGATTCCCGGCCACCGTAGGCGCGGGCCTGCGGATGCTGAGCTATGGGTGGCTCGCCGTCCGATAGCAACCGACCCGAGTCAACGGCACGTCGTGTTCCACGCGCGCCTCAAAAAGCCGTTAGCAAAAAAAAGACGGGGCCCCATAGGGTCAGTGCCTGCTAGGGTTGCGGAATTTGTTCGAAAGGGTCACCGCGGCCCTGGAACGCAAAGGGCACAAGAAGGATCACGGGTGGATTACAGTCAGTAAAAGTCTGACACTCCCTTCCGCTCCGCCCAGAGCGGGAGAAGTCATTTGATGATTTCCCATACAAAAAAAAGTTCTTTGACGAATAAAGTCACGTATATTTTCATACATGGGTTAGGAGGAAATCGACAGTCTACGATTTTGTAAAGATTACTAAATTATAAAACCACACAGGTCAATCTTCGAGGTTAAGCAACGCTTGCCGAGGTTGGTCTGTGGATGGGTGACCATCTTAACATAACCAGACTTCTCCGTGCCTCGGAAAGCACGTCAAGCCGTTGGTCCCTGCTGTCTTTTGGAGATCATTGGCAGTCGTTACGGATTGTCAGAAGCTAGAAAATCTGACACCAGTCTTGCCAAGAAGTACCGGGCCGTGTTCCCCAGTTAATAGGTTGTGGAGGTCTGGTAGGCAGCCGCTTCAAGTAAAATACTGGTATTCAGCTGAATCTGGATTAACTGGGAGCCGACCCCAATATAGTTGGGAAAAAGGCTTAGAATCTCGGCATGGAGTGGAAAACCAGAAGATGAGGTGGAGAACCATGGCAGAAGCATTATTGGCACCTAAATTTCTTAAATGTACCATTTTCGATCATTTTCAGCACGACTAAAAGTCCAATGAAGAACTTTAAGTTAAACTAACAATTTATCGTTCAAAAAACGCATTTTCACGAAATGTTAACGATCTTTTTTTTTCAACCAATGGATAATGAATTAAGTAGGACAGGTAATAAAACTTGCCTTAAGTGGAATGCTAGTGCTAAATTAAAATATTAATATCATAAAACGACAGCAAAACTAAAATAAAAAAAATATATAATCTACACTTTTAATATTATAACAAGGATTTATTTTTGTTATTTTAAGTTTGATTGTTTGCACCGAATATGCTCCGAAACTACTGAACTGATTTTAATCATTTTTCACCAATGGAAAGCTACATTCTCAGTGAGTAACATAAACATATTTTACCCCCGTATTCTCACGGAATCAGAAACTAGGCGGGTTAAACCGCGGGGCGCTGCTAGTATTTCATATTTTCGTTATACATTTGTTATTTTGGTTATTTTTCTACATATTTGTGTCGGAATATTTCACACCATTCCTCGTTTTAAAGTATACTGGATCGGATGCCATTGCGCTGATATTAGGTGATTTGGCAAGCCACTGCCAGACGGGTTCCCATCCAAAGCGCATTTGCTGTTGTAAAATATGACGTGAAGCGTTGGACAAGAAAAATCGATGCTCATTTACATTTTTTGTCCTTGGATATTTTTTCTGTAGAAAATATAAAAAAAAGCCAAGTTGCTTTGGTCATGTTGAGAGGTTCAATGAAACTAGTACCAGACAAATTTTATTTATTTATTAAAACTTTATGTACAAATAGTGGTACATGGGCGGACTTAATGCAACAAGGCATTCTCTACCACTCAACCTTTGGGTTAAAAAGAAAATTTAGACTGCCTCCTTGATGTCAAAGTGTAGCATATTCCAGAGTTTAATGGTAGAAATACCGTAGGAATTAAACATAAACCCGGTGCGGTGAGAAGGAATATAAAGAAGTAAGTTTTTGGATGCTCGAAAGTTATGACTGTGAGAACTAGTGCCCAACAAAAAAATTAAATATTATTTTAAATAATCAGGAGCAGACGAATCGTTCACTACAGTGAAGAGCATGCAGAGAGATCTGTGGGATCTCCTTTGACGGATAGGCAACCATTTAAGCTGAAAACGGAAGGAAGATATGTGATCATATTTACGAAGGCCAAAAATGAAGCAAATACAGTTGTTAAGAAGTCGATCCAGTTTTTTATTTTGGTGGAAACGCCGTGTACTATGTAGAAGAATGTTCTTCACATCACCAATGAGAGTGAGTGTATGTACACTCACTCTTATTGGTGGTGATGTTCTTCGGAACTGGTGAGCATGTGAGACTAGAAAACGATGGTCAAGTGCGAGTTGGACTCTCACACGACAGATTCCGTATCATAAACCAAAAAAAAACACATTTCTTATATGGTAGGTCCTTTTAATTTCAAATCTAATCTAATTTTATTATTTGTTGTTACAGCGGCAATAGAAATACACACTGCGAAAATTTCAACTACAGAGATACAGCCCGCTCACAGACAGAACGGACGGATCGACAAACGAACAGCGGAAGCTTAGTAATAGGTTTTCATTGGTTACTCTTTAGGTACGGGTCCCTAAAAAGCATAACAGTACCTGCAATAGCACAATCGACATCAAAAACTCAAAAATTTTTTTTTAAATAAACTCTCGTGCGTTACGAATGAAATTCTATGTCCCCGTCCTTTGGGTACGGTAACCAATTAAGGCACGTCTTATCACACCGCGTCTCTAGTCTGGCCAATAAAATTCACGTAATCCCCAAGGGCAAACGAACAAAACCGCGAGAAAAAGCTAGTAAAGTAAGAAGATCGATGCGACTTGAGCGTGTTCTTTTGAGAATTGACTTGTTTTTGTACAGAAACAGTGAAAATATTTTCTTTATTTTTAAGATGTGCGGCAGTGCAAGTGTTGCTATAGATATAATAGTTTATAATATTTAGATACTAGCTGGCCCGGCAAACGTCGTTTTGCCTCATAAAATAAAATAAAAAAGAATTGTTAGAGGGATGAAAAATAGATTTTGTCCGATTCGCCACCCTAGCCGATATGCACGCTGAGATTCACGAAAATCAGGAACAAGGAGGGAGATCACCTGAGTCTAAAAACGTTTTTCAAAAACATATACACAAGTGTATATATAATATAATATAGATATTATATGATTTATGTAAATAATAAAATATTTGTAAAAAATGCTTGATTTACCTTTTTTATGGATGGGAAATCATCAAATGACTCCTCCCGCTCTGGGTGCTCCCGCCTCCGCTCCCGGAAGGGAGTGTCAGACTCTTACCGACGATCACCCATCCGTGTGCCTCCTTATGCCTTTTTTCGTTCCAGGGTCGCGTTGACTATTTCAAACTAATTCCACAACCATAACTCTAGCAGGCACTGGCCCAAGCTAGCCCCGTATTCAATACTGACAACTCTTTGAACACCCGTGGACACAACGCGCCGTCGACCCGGGCCTGGTTGATATATACCCAACGCTTGCAGATCCCCACCTACGGTGACCGGGATTGATTTTACCTTACCACATTGGAGTTGGTTTAAACAAATGCAGCAGGTTACCAGTATTTGAATATGTGACTGGCAATCTCACCTCCGCAACCCATTCACTAGGTAACACAAAAGGTACCTTGGCAACACTGGTGTAAGCTTTGCTGACTTCTGAACCGACGGCTCAACGAGTTATCCTAAGCACGGCAGAGATCGGTACGTGATAGATAGTGGCCTATCTACGGATCAACCTAGACAAGCATTGCCTAATCCCTGATCAATCCATGCGCCTGTATTTAGCCACGAGCTCCTCATATTTGCAAACATCATTTCATACCTACCTGTCTACCAGAAAAAAATCCTTTGCAAAGTAGATACGAGTATTAATAGGTTAAAAAGACTTTTACATGGACACAAAGATTGTTTGATGACGCTAATAATGACATGGTCAGAAAATCACCAGCAATTGTGGCCTTAATCTCTAAGTCAGAAAACATTTCTATTACTACTATTTGACCAGTACAATTGTATGGACTTTAAAAGAGACTGATCTCTGAGTTTGTTTCGGTGTTTCTTCTCAGGGTAGTCAGCTAGGAAACACCGGCCTCATCTAGTTTATAACGACCAAAAATATTGACGTGTAAAAGTGTTATTTACAACCTACTTACAAAATAAATATCATTTATCATTTTCGGATTTCTAGTGATGCAATGACATGTTAAAAACTGCATTTTGTCGGATGGGAAATAATGAAATGTCTTCTTCTGTTCTGGGCTGAGCGGAAGGGAGTTTCAGACTCGTACTGACTCTGACTGACCATCCGTGTTCCTCCACATGTCCTTTGCGTTCCAGGTGCCACCCTATATTGCTGCAAAAACCCGGACTTCACCACCTGCCTAGCCTTTTCCCAACTACATTGGGGTCGGCTCCCAGTCAAGCCGAATTCAGCTGAATACCAGTATTTACCAGTATTTTTATTACCAAAAACCCGGACTTACTGTCTCAAAATAAAAAAGCAACATTGATTAGAGAGGTAGGCACACTGATCTAATATTTTTAATCTCTATCCAGTATCGACCCAGCAAGAAAACAGGTCGGCTGACATTAAATTTAGTAGAAAAGAATGTTCAGTGTCGGATATCTTTTACGATAGAAACGACATTGGATATGCGACTCGTTCATTAGATTCCATTGTTTAGAATGCAAAAATAGAGACTGCTTTTAGTTGGCTTTATCTGGCTTAATATTATTGGGAGTACGATGTGAAACGTACTGATTAGTTCTTACGTTCTAAGAAGACTTAGGTGTATTGTTAAAATCTACACTAATATTATAAAGAGGAATATTTTGATTGTTTTTTTTTTGTTTCATTGTTTGCATTGAATAGGCTCCGAAACTGCTTGACCGATTTGAAAAATTCTTTCACTTTTGGCAAGCTATACTATCCCCATGTGACATAGGCAATTGTTTATCCCCATATTTCTACGGGAACGGGAATTACGCGGGAATTACGTGAAACGTGCGGCTCTGCTATTATTGAATAAAATGACGTAAACATAGCGTAATGTATCATCCTACTAATATTATAATCGCGTTTGTAAGTATGGATGTATGGATGTTTGTTACTCTTTCACGCAAAAACTGCAAAACAGAATTGGATGAAAATTGGCACACAGATGGTTTATAACCAGGATTAACATATGGATTAATTTTTATCCCGATATTCCCACGGGATCGAAGTTTATGCGGGTGAAACCGTAGGGCGCCTCTAGTTAATAATAAAGTTTATTTTATTTAGAACAACTTAAGTTTACAGATTACACAGGAAAAACGAAGATAGCTACAGAAGTAAAATAACGTGACAAAGCTATCAACACCCAATCCAAAAATTAAAACTTTTTTGGTAGCTGTGAGTTTTATACTTTTTGAGGTAATCGAATCAAAGTTCCAAGGTAGCGAGTGGCCCGATTTATTTGTTGTCCAGTGTACCTACAATTATAGACATTGTTCCAGATTAATCTAAATTAATTGTGAACGGCCAAACGAATGACATATTACAAAAGAAAAAAAATTAAAACATGTCGTTACGAAGTGTATTTAGAGTGTAGGACATGATATCGGTACGTGCGTGACATATTTTGCACTTGCACGCTTCATTATTATACGATGATTTTTGTGTTAATAAGACGGGAACGGGGCCTCAACTCTGGTATTACAATAGTGTCAGAATGGTCTATCATTGATTTCATAATGGTTGTTTTTTACAAGTTTGGTAATCAAAGAAACGGCATAGAATGGTAATCTCGTGCATAATGACAAATGAATGACAGACGTATGCCGTAATCTGCTAAAATTTTGACAGTTCCTTTGATCAGTGAACTACCATTAGAACGTCATTGCTTTTAATAGCTCGGTTATCAAAACGTGTTACGAGTCATTTATAAATCTTTGACAGTCGTTACGGATCGTCAGAAGCCAAAAATTCTGAACACCAGTGTTGTGAAGCGGTACCCAGTCACTGGGTTGTGGAGTCTCGTATAAGCCATCAAAATACTGGTATTCAGCAGCATCCAGTATTGGCTAGAACGATTGAAGATTGACTGTTCACATTTTTACGTCTGTTTGGTTGAGACTCTCGTATTTCGGTAAATGTCCAGAAAACAATGTTTACCACTAGACTACAAGTTCATATGCAAATGTTTTGTCTGTTAGTAGTAGTACGTTTTGTTCTCTTGAAGAGATTTCCTCCGTGGAGAGATCTCAAGAGGTCTCTTAAGTACCTGCGAGGAACTAGAATTTCCTACCTGAGGTAGACCGTTCTATTCTTAGATAAGTACCTAGCCATTTCTGTTAGTATATTTCTTGAATTATACAAGGCTCTGTTTTTAAAATAAAATTAATTCATGTTACCTGTTTTCAGTGTCCTTTAATGTATAATCGCATCTATAGTTTTATCGTTTTAGTATGTCATTAGCGGTCAATGACGTGGGTCATTGACCACTAATAATTTGATTTTTATTGATATCCTCAATTTCAAATATAGAAATAAAGACTTAAACCCGCCCTGAAGCGAAATATAATAAGTAAGCTCATCATCCAAAATATATCGTGGATCACTGAAGGTCTTGTTTAAACCAAATATGCAAACATACACAAAAGTAAAATCTTATGGCTTCCCCGACAGAAATAGCTTCCAATTTCACTAGGGAACCCAAAAAAGCGTCCAATCGTGCGTCAATAAGTTCTCAGAAAGTTACATTTCAATAAAGTGACCCCAAACTCTACAGATTGCGCTTAGTTGACCCGTACAGCGGGATACGGACCGTATATAAATATTTCAGACGTCTCCGCAATAACGGCCACGGTTAGAGCTGATACAATTTAGAAATTGAGCTCAGGATATAAATGATAAGATATTTTCGAGGCCTTAAATGTGCGGGCGTTCCGTCGTCAAGAGTTTCTTAAGTAATTTGAGTTTGTTTACGTTATATGTATTTGTGATTCTTTAATGTTATTCTATAAATAGAAGTGTTTTTGGTTATTCGTAGTTACAATATCACTACTATTTTGTTATCAGTTAACTTGTTATCTTATCATGCCCAACAGACTGGTGTTGACCTTAAAATGATTTTCTCGACGAGTTGAAGTGTTTAACTCCGTACCAACGTTTCTGTAACTGATTGGCCTTTAACGGGACATTTATGAAAAGGGGTAGTTATGAAAAGTGGTCCAAGATTCAAGATCGTTTATTGCAATCCATAATGTTCACATACAGATGGTAAATATGAGAAATAGAAACAATTATGGACCCTGTCGGGCACAGCAAAACTTTAAATAATTTAGGAGAGAAAAGAGCGTTTTTTATTTTTATATTATCATTCATTATTCTTAGCATACCTAACACTATATATAAATATAAATATGCAGGTAAGAATAGCATACACGTATGCTATTCTTACCTGCATATTTATATTTTGTATTAAATTACATTTATTTTTAATTACCCTTTATAGTAATTTGTTGTATTGTTTATTCTCTTCGCAAATGGTACATTGGTATTGGTATATTTAATTATATATTTAGTATTATAATAGGTAATAAGTACATTATGTATTTATTATTATATATTAAGGATAACATAGAATAGAAAATTGTGTATTTATTTGTATTAGGTTGGTTAATATATCTTGAGGGATTTAATTCACGTAAACAGTTTTATTTTGATAAAGTCGTCGGCACTATTCCCAACTTCAACAACTTCTGAGAGCAGGAAGAAACAGTGGTGACAGCTAGCAAAACACCGAACCAGTAAAGTTCGACGAGTCCTGGTCAGACGATCCAACTGTCTTGGATCCTGCAACGTGTTTAGTTTGGGAATGCTACTCAAAGGCGTCACATGAAGGTGTATTTTTGAACTCCAGAGACTATATAGGGTGGCCAAATCAAAATGTTTTACTTAATTTATTTTTACTCAGTTAGAATGTTGGTCGACCTATTATTACTATTATTGGGGACAGTATAAGTCTGATGCTTTTGTTTTTGTTACCATTATTCTTATGTAATGCTGTATACAGAAGCTGTTGGTTGGTTTGCCTTTAATAAATAAATAAATAAAATGTTTAAAAGTTTGGTGCGCTCCCATTTCAATTGATTACCATTTTTTCTCTGTCCGTTTGTCCTATTATAGTTTAAAAATTGCAGTTTCTCTTAGTAGTTTTTCAGGCCAAGGTTATCGTATTTATTGGAGGCATTTAGTCCGAAAGTTCCTAAGTAGACTGTAAAAATGGCCAAATTTTTTTGGTAACGTTTCAGATTTCGGTGAACGAAATGTGATTTGCTAAAAAAAACACTGTTGTTGGAGTGAAGACCATTTTTTGTTGGTCCACGCATTATAATTCATTTTAGCGTCATTTTTTAAATTTAGTGAATCGAAAGCGTTAATTGACCTCCGAATTCATCAGGGGACTCTGTTGAATTTGGAGTTCAATTATCTTTTATATAGATCCTGATAATTTCTATGATGCTATATAAAGGGAGGAACTGTGGTATATTTTAAACAGAAAAATCAGAAAATTTATACGACCAAAAGGTATCACATTTTTAGGCTGCAATTATGATTCGGCAGATGTTAGTTACCACATAAAATCTGGCCTATATAATAATTATAATCATGGAAATTTATCTAGTCATTCTTGTTAAAAAAAAAAATAACGTAATAAAAAATTGAAAATTGCCATCCTGCACATAGACTATAAAACATAGATATAGATGAAAGTGTTTATTCTAGCACTGAAATAAATCAACACACCCACCAACGTTTTCCAATACCCTCACTTACTACAGGGTCATTCAAGTAAACAGCTTCATCACCCCACCTTCAGATAAAGCCGTGCCCTAACCGGTATCCAGAGAACCATATTATGTATAATTAGGGCGTGTATACATTGTTAATTTGGTTTAACGCCCGTGGTCAGGTGTAGTGAGCCATCGTGAGCCATCGTGAGCCGATTATGGTCCTTGGATAGCATCCTTCGCGCTGAGTGCTCAGGTAGGTACATATGTACGAGGGCGAGTGTTGTTTGTGACATGTAGTTGCTTTGGTTATGTGTGTTGTATGAGTGTCTTGGATAGTGGAAATGGCTTTTTTATTTATTTATTTAAATACTATGGAAGAGTTACAGCTAAATATAATGGTAATGTACAACAGATTGATAATTTAGCAGCCAATTATAAGTCTTCACGTCCAGAGCCAGAATGGTATAAAAGTACTGTGGAACACAATTTAGGGCTCCGTAACCGAAGTTTAACCAATGAAACCCTATTACAAAGCGTTTGCTGTCCACTTGCCTGTTGTCTATATCTCATGAACCGGTTTATATAGATTTGTTGTTTTTTTTTTTAAGTGTATATTTAAATTGTGGGTAAAACAACAAATTTATTTAAATTATAAATTAATGGGGCTTCATAGGCCAATGCGTGATTTTTTAAAGTTTACTTCTGGCTCTAATTATTTCTTTAGTTAAGACATAAGAAAAAACAAGTTATTTCAGTTTTCAATTCTAAGCACCTAGCGTATAAAAAATCAGAAACAAGGTCTAATTATAATTTCTGTCGTCGTATTAAAAGAAGGTCCTTTTGAGTAATAATTTTTTTTACAGAATTGAAGGATTAATTTTTTGAAATAAATTTGAAATAAATTATTATTATTATTATTATTATTATTAATTAATTTTTGTGTAGATCAATAGTGTTTTAAACATAAGTTTTCTATAGATATAAGTAAATTTAAAAACATATCGTTAATTCGTTAACGTTACGTTACTTAAATATAAGTTACTTATATATATATACATATATATATATATATATATATATATATACATATATATATATATACATACATATATATATATATCATACATATATGTTGTATTTATTGGGCAAGCAATATTTTCCATAACATACATAGACTATGCTATCTATTTTCCTTCTACTCACACAGCCGAACAAAAATACAGAAAGGTTAAAAAATAAACGCAACGAGAAAGCTCCAAATCTCATTCTACCACTTACCGTCCGTGTCATACCGGACGATACGGCGACATTACGAAAAAGATAACGTCCACTACACGGGGTACGGGTAACCCATTAAAACGGGCCTATTACCTTCTCCGAACAAAAACCGACCCGAATCTAATAAACACACAATAACACCAATGAAGGTGTTACAGTAATCGTTTCAATTCGAATCGGATCCGATTTACAATCGGTTACGCACGCCTATTATGTTTACAATAGGGATTCAGTATTATCGATATGATCATTTCGATCATTCGGGTGTGATTCGGCGAATGGTGATACGTTCTGTTTGCGGCGTTTGTTTTAAGGCAATTTACGTTGATTCATGAATATTTTGCAATGCCATTTTTATGACATGTATAAAGAGGATTGATTGTGTTTGTTTGGGATGTTTATTGCTGTTTCATCATAGTTTTGATTCAGCAAAAGGAATCAATACGCTGAATATTTTGCAATTTTAAGCGTCTCCTGGTCACGTTAAGTTCTGTAGAATTTGGTTGGCATGGCCTGGGATATCATATGCCCAAAAGGAATGGGGAAAATTTCGAAAGAATTTAGTACGAATATGCACAGTGTTAGTTAGGCAAAAGAAGACTGTATATTTTAATTTGTTTAACTGTTATTTGTTGTAAAAGATAAAATGTTGATAATTTTGCACATACATATAAGCATAAGCATAATCAACCTTTTAATGTTCCCTCTGCTGGGACACAGGCCTCCTCTCTGGGAGAGGGAATGTAATCCACCACGCGGGCCCAGTGCGGGTTGGTGAACACACATGTCTTTGAATTTTTGGTTCTAGGAAGCAGCCGGTTTCCTCACGATGTTTTCCTTCACCGTTTTGAGAGCAGTGGTGATGAAATGGATTGCACAAAGTAATGCGGTTGGCTGGGTTTGAACCCGCAACCTACAATTCGTAAGTCGGGACCGTTACAAAAAGAAGTCCCATCTTTAAAAATAACACATACCTACTAATAAAACAGTTCTTATATTAAAAAAAAAACTTACCAAAGAGTTTGTTCCTTAAAATTCTGTCAAAAAATATAAAACAAGCCATTCTTTTCCGCCGTAGAACCCAATATCGATACAGTTCCTTTCCAAGTTCCTGTTATCCACTTAAGTAAAAAATGTTCTGCTTACCCACTTACTCGACCATAGCGTAAACCCTCGGGCCTGTTTTTCGGGCCAATGAGTTTCGATATTAAATTTGCAAAGTTGCACGATAGTTGGCAACTTTATCGACTTATTAGACAAAAGTTATCTTGCAAACTGCTGCGTTCTACATGCTTTTATCTGCTAAATGGATATAGAACTATACTTCTAGTAATTAATGCGGAGTTGGTGGAGATCTAAAGTGGATGCTGCAGTTGATGGTTTTCGAAACGTAAGTAAATTTGGTACTTTGTAATGTGCTACATTTAATTTTTGAAATTGGTAGACCATATTTTATTTTAAAATATAATTTTGTTTGTGTTATTCAATCACAAATAAAAAAGAATAGCATAAAATGCTCTTTATTATGTACATCACATAAGTTGCATGAAAATAGATGAAGAAAACATTATACAGGATGTTCCTTATCGCAAAAATCTATCTTTTAAAGAAATACTTTGGATATATTTAAAAGAGAAAAAGAGGAACTTCTAGTCTAGCTGTATTATTTACATATATTGGCAATAAATACAGTCATAATATATAAAAGAGAAGTAGCGATCACAAGATTGTGATCTATCTTTTATCTTCTTAACTTTTTTCTGATTCTGAAAAAATTAGAAAAAATCATAATGAAAGATTATTGCTTATTTTGCCTGCATACTCCAACAAAATTCAAAAAAAGCTTACGTTGGGGTAGACTTTTGAGCCTAACCGGGTGTAGTTCAATACCAGTATTTTCATCGCTCATTATGGGCCTCATCAGAAGGCTTAAAGTCACCCAAAAGACTATGGAAAGGGCAATGCAGCTCGGAGTTTCCTTGCGTGATCGAATCAGAAATGATATTTGGCACAGCCGTGGGGCGCACACCTCTTATTTATTTTTTTGTTTATATCTTTTTTGTTGTGTGCCTCAACTGTGGCAAATAAATAAATTTTCTTTCTTTCTTCTTCTTTCTTTCTTTATAATATCCGCTAGAGAAGCAAGGTTACCGACATAGCCCGAAGGATCACCAAACTGAAATGGCAGTGGGCACATTGCTCGCAGAACAGATGATCGATGGGGCTGAAAAGTTCTGCAGTGGCCACCGCGTACCGAAATACGCAGCGTTGGAAGGCCTCCCACAAGGTGGATCGATGACCTGGTGAGGGTCGCGAGTAGCCGATGGATGCGAGACGCACGGGATTGGTTATTGTTGCCACACTTGGGCTATGTCTATGTCCAGCAGTGAACATTTTTCGGCGGATATGATGATGATAAATTTGCGTGGCGCAATTAAGCAGTTGCGCACAGCATCTAACTCCCTCAACCCAGTAACTGGAGAATACGATAATCGGTGATATTTTATAAGATTTTTCACCCTTTTTCTTAATCTGAAATTTCTTAAGCTGGTTATTTGTAAAACTGCCTGTCAATTTTGATTATAAATAAGAGTAGAATTAAAAACTAGCTTTATTATAATTTTAATGACACTAACAATCTAAAATAGATTCCTATGAGTGGTACCAAAAATCAAACCAATTCTCAGAAAAATAGTAGTCATAGTATAGTATACCTTCGAAGAATTCACATGTTTGAATATTCCTCTTTATCTAAAAAAAAAAAAAACAGTTTGACATTCACTGGCCCTTATAGAAAACTTGGCCAGTAGATTATCTGGGACTTGTTATGCTGATGCGAGTCGAAAAACAGGGAAGGAAGGATGATACATTATCCACTTATCTTGTCGTAAAACTTGATTGTAGGAAAGTTTCTTGAAGGTCGCGCAAAGATCGGCCTTGACTGGTTTTGCATGTTCGGGAGATATGAAGACGTCATGAGAGAAGATAAATTGTTGGATACGAATTTAAGATGGTATTTCAGATTAAACTTATTAGTACCACTGGTTGTAATGAAGAGTCTGCATTATGATCCATCTTTTACATTGTTGTCTCTCATGTAATGTGAAAGAAGTCATGCATTTTTCCGGCATAACAAGGAATGAAGTACCTATTATACAGTGCTATCGAAATCTGCCTTATTACTATGATCTGATGTGAGAGAGAGACGCAGTTATACACGACATATGGCACTATCTCTTTTACATAACGAAATCCTAATGACATTGACATTCCATAGCAGAGGTATATATTTAATTCCAGATGTTACACTTAATAAACATTAAATCAATTTATATTCTTTCTAATAATAGTTTTGATTAGCTATGATAAAATTTATGTTCAACTAGCAGCGTCCCGCGGTTTACCCGCCTAGTTCCAATTCCTGTGGGAATACGGGGATAAAATATAGCCTATGTTACTCAGTGAATGTAGCTTTCTAATGGTGAAAGAATTTTTGAAATCGGTATAGTAGTTTTTGTGTTTATTCGTTACATACAAAAATACAAATCTTTCCTCTTTATAATATTAGTATAGATATAGATCTTCTAAAGTTCTTCGAAAAATTAGCCATGGAATAGTAAAAACAAATTTCGCACTGTATACTGTTCTAATGCAGTACATGTTTTGCAAGCAAATACTGTTTTAACTACTCAATAATTTATTTTATTGACTTCTACGACCAAAAATTTACGACCTAATCCCTCCATAATTACATTAACCTAACAGCCATTTTTCACTTTCAAACAAATCCAAAAGAACCTGTTTATTAATAAAATAAGCCTGAAGAAACATTATAAATAACATTTAGATTAAGAAAGACTACAAAACAAATTGAATTCGTTATCGCAGTCCCTAGTCCCCTGACACAAAAAGCCGTTTCAAACAGTGGATTTGAAATCAAATCACGGCTCACTGAGGGAATAATTATCTTGAACATAAAATCATGGAGTTAAAAATATAATAAAATCCATTTTTTACTTCTAGGTTTCTCGTTTTTCTTTTTAGCGCATTTTGGCAACTAAATCATTTGCACTTCAATAAATTTATGGCCTGTCTTTTTGACTCTTGGAAAATGTATTTTATTTATTTACCTTTTAGTAAGATGTTTATCGTATATTCCAGTTAATTAAAAAAGCGAAAATTAGTTGTATGTACCTATGCCTAATTACCAACGTAAATAAACATAAAATAATAAATAAGTAAAACAATTAATATTCTTAAGTAACTTTGATTAAATTTTACATTTTACAATACAGAAAAATAATCACTCTTTCCAAAAAACAATTAGCAAAAAATAACACCTGGAGAAGAAAGCAATCAATCATTCAATTTACGTCTTCCGAATATTTCCCTCTAACAGACAAAACGAAAAAAAAAACAATTTCGCAAAGACCGTACGTAAAAATAATGTCGTAAAACGGAACGGGATTATCTGATTGGATACGATAATATCTGGCAATTACGTTAACATTGCTTTGTATTGGCGATGTCTTTATTTGGAATGACCTATTAATGCCGCAATGGACGCGGGCCTCCTCGTTAAAATCATAAGAACTGATTGCGTTTGATTGCGGGGTAGGTAGGTTGGTAATTGAATGGCCTGTGTAAACTCCTGTAACATAAGTACTTGCCGCGTTTTCGATTAAGGTTGATAATGAATACGTTAGATAGGTATGTATGTGCAACGATTGTAATGAAAATGAAGAACGTGCTCAGAAATGCAATTGTTTTGTGCCAATCGCATTTTCCCAAAAAGGTTGCAGTATTTTTTTTCGAGTAAGTCAAAACCGTCCAATTGAAGATTCAAATTATAAGAATAAATCTTCCCTTATTGAAGAGACGCATAAATAAAGCTACAATTTACTAGCGAAAAGCAACTGGCTAAATCCTGTGGTAGGATCTCAACCGCAATTGCTTAAATACCAGTAAAATTCACTACAATCCTGTGCCACAGTTTAATTCTTGTGGTAAGCAGGCTAGAACAGAATGAGATAATAAAAACAATAGCTGCTAGAGAATTTACAGATTTATCTCCCAGAGGTATTCCACTAGACATTAAGGGTGGGTTTAAATGCCCTCTATGCGCATTTAAGACCTTACAATCTTCATTAACCGTTCACGAGATCGTGTAAGTTCATGCCTCACGACCATACGAATGTACCTTTAATATAATAGAGCAAGATACCAGCGCCCGTGAGAGGAGTTCGTGGCTAAATTGTAACAGCAGCACGTGTCGACCTTCAAGATTAAGCAATGCTTGCCGAGGTTGGTCTGTGGATGGGTGACCATCTTAACATACCGAGACTCCTCCGTGCCTTGGAAAGCACGTTATGCTGTCGGTCAAACTGCCCGGCTGTCATTTGGAGATCTTTGGCGCTCGCTACGGATTGCCAGAAGCCAGAAAATCTGCTACCAGTCTTGCCAAGAAGTACCGTGTTACTTAATGGTCTGATATGCCTACCAGACTACTACAAGTTCTACTAAGCCGCTCTATGTAGAATACTGGTATTAGCTGAATACCTGTTATTTACGACTCCGTTTGACTGGGAGAGAGATGCTGAAGATGCCAGATCCACCAGACATTACTTATTGTATCAGTAACAAATATCAAGCAGGTACGCGTACGTTCAAAGTACATACATAGTAACATTCTATCCTACACATTTTATTACTGAGAAAATAAGTAACGTTCTGGGGCTCTGGGATCTTGGACTATAAAGAGCAAAGCTCCTTTTATTCGCAACAATCGGTAACATTTATATTCCGAACACGAAACACAATACATGCACATGTATAAAATATTCTATACCATTCTAAATGGGCTTAATCGCGGTTGGCACTTTCGACTTTTCAACTCGCATTTTAGCGTACTAATGAATGAAGAACCAATGTGAATATAGTACTCTCCATTGTTATGTGTCTCACTGTTAAGTTCGTGACCACATAAGTACGTATGACGCATCTTCAAGAGCCTTAAGTGAGTTTTTCATCCGTTCTCTCCATTACCCTTGGTTGACTGGTAATGGTTTTGAAAAAATCCGCTTTTGTATCCTCTAAGCAATATTATAAAAGCGAACGTGAGATTTTTTTTTAAACGTTGCCCTAGACTACGATTTTTTTCTGTATTGTGGGTGCCTTTACAAATATATAAACTCACATACACAAGCAGCCAGACCCGGGACAACTATCTGTAGGCTATACAAATATTTGTACCGTGCGGGAATCGAACCCGCGACACGCAATGCAGCAGCCAATCGCTCAACCACTCCGCCAACCGTGTCGTCAATTATTATGCTTACACGTCTAAACCACTAAACCGACTTTTTTTTTCACAAAATTAAATGAAAAGTTACATTATCAACGAGTAACTTAGGCTATATTTTATACCCGCAGTCGAAACCACTGGGCGCTGCTAGTGTATAATAAATTACAAAGTGAATACATTTATTTGTTACGCTTTAACGCCTAAATCTCTGAACCTATTTTGATGACTTTCGGTATAAACTTAAGTGAAGTCCTAGAGGCGCCTACAAGCCACTTTAACGCGAAAAAAGTCGAGTCTAAAAGTTATATTTTATATTGAAAGAAGTTAAAATAAATACATAAATGTTAAGGTAAACTCTTATATCCAAATACGTCCAGAGCACGCTCCTGGCATATTATAGATAGCCCTTTACTGATATCGTATTCTTCCTGAATAGGGTAGTTAACTTAAAAAAATCTAATTAGTCCGTCGTATCGATTTCCAAAAAAATATTGGACAAGTATTTTTTTCTTTTTTCACGTAAAAAAAAAATGAAGAAGTGCGTTGAAAACTCATGTGACGTCACTACTCGATACAATTTTCACCGAACCGTGACGTCACAAGCCGCCACTCCTGATCTTTGATGCTTTGTATCTTCTTCAATTTTATATATTTGATAAAGGAAAAAATACGTGTCCAATATTTTTCTATAATCTAACTGACGGACTAAATAATCATATATTTTTTACTCAGGAAACATCCCTATTGTTTCATTCATTCTGATGGCCGATGAAGAAGTCTCCGCCCATAAGGGCGTAAGGACCAGATGGTCTTAAGACATATTTTACTAGCGATTTGGAATAAAATCTTCATAAAAATACAACAAATTATATGTAAGATCAGCAGTTACTTATTTATATGAAACGGTAAGGTTTTAGTGCGGTCGTAAAACGATGTTCTTAACAATGGTTGACAATAAAACATGAAAAGTGCGTTAACGGCCTATAAAGTCTGTTTATTGGTAGTAGTTAAACAAAATCGGACTGAGAATAGGTCAGGGTATGGTACTGCAGGCTTTTGATCACCTTGGTGGCACTATAAATGTGATTATTATTTCGTTTTTTTTTTTTATAATTTTTAAAGGTAGGTAAATACTTTTTAAAACTCAGTATGTCTTATCAAAATCGAAAATATAATGTTTTGAAAAATATTGTAAGTAATGGCGGAACACGGCAAGCTATTATTGTAGAATAGCATAAAGCATAAGCATAATCAGCCTATTAACGGTCCCACTGCTGGGACACAGGCCTTCTCTACAGGAGAGGGAATGGACCGTAATCCACCACGCGGGCCCAGTGCAGGTTGGTGAATGTCACATGTTTTCGATTTTGGTTCTAGGACATGCTGGTTTCCTAACGATGTTTTCCTTTCACCGTTTTGAGAGCAGTGGTAAAGAAATTAATTACACTTTGTCTTTCTGCTGACATAATATACGTATATTATACCTTTTAGATTTATTTCTACCGTCAAAAAATTGATATTGAACATACATAATTATGTTATAATGCCCATGGGTTATACGCATCATCAAAAAAATATCTAATTGTACATACATTTTTATTGTTTTTTATTTTATTTATTTTTTGGCGCAAAACGCAATAAAGTTCAACCATTTGAAAATAATCTTATCTTAATGATTTAATGATAACTGACTTAATAATGTTAACTGCGGTTTGATATGATGTTTAACCAAAGCAAACCACGCTTACTTAATTATTATTATTAAAAAAAAAAACAAATAATTTCGCTATATTTTTTTAGACGGATCCTCTTCTCATAATCCATTAGTTGCCTTTCCCAGTATCCACGGTATAGTTCTCCTAAAATAAAAATGCGTATGTATTTTTTGTACATGTGGATTAGATTTCAGGATTTTGCAGTTTTTCAGCCGTTTTCTGTGAACTTCTCCAAACATCATTAAACAAAAAAGGCTTTTTATTTTACTCTTTTACTATTGATAGGCTCTCGTTTTACGACTATCTCAAGTAATTGAAATCAGTGATGTGGTCAATGAGTAAGCTTACCTAGAATTAAACTATAACTATACCTAGAGGTATACTACTTTTGACAAGGTACACTTTTCTGATCATTTCTGATCAATACAAACTATCAGAAAACATAGACTACAGAGGGTATTCTACTCCTCAATAAATAAGTCTAATAGATTAAGAATAATTTAATTTATAAGAGAGAAACAGATTTAGCCTTACATTTACTCGGCACAAAATTAAAGGCAAATAACTCGGCTACATGTCAATCAAAACAAAGTTTAAAAATAATCTCTGTTTTTTAAACATCAAAAAGCTGTCTCATGTCTGCGCCAAATATTCCGATCCAGATCAGTATAAAATAACTAATGCCTCCATGTTAATTCAATTCACTAAAACTGGGAGACAGTACAATTTCTAAAATTCCAACTTGATGTAGCTATAGATTTTTGGCGTACATTAAAAAATAATTTGACCAGGTTTTAAATTGAGAAATGCTTTTGTAGTGTACATGAGTTTTGAGATTATAAACTTTAAGTTTTATAAATTGCATTGTTATGTTTAATTAATTATTATTATTGGTACAGAGTTGTAGGTACATAATTCATGTTGATATTATTAATAAATATGTACATATGAGAACGATGTACAAAGGCGTGCACGGTAAAAGCGTCCGGAGGAAAAAAAACAGAGAGATGATCAGTCCCAGTGATCATCTCTCAACTGCAAGGGTATATTTTAATTATTTGTTCTTTGAATTGTTTTTTTTTTCCTCCGGAAGCTTTTATCGTGCACGTCTTTCTGACGGAGCCAAGTGATCAAACACATGCGCCACCTTGAGAAAGACTTTTGAGTGAGCGTGACACTCCCAACTGCCATTCAAGTCAAAGACAAATCCAAAAATGGTAGTATGAGTGTAAGGTCCATAGTACTGACACATATGTCGTTAATGTATGATTACACAATACTAAATAGACTTAGTCTATACAATATATACTGTCTTTCCTAACAAATAAAATATACGAGAAAACTTCCATAAAAAAAAAAAAAACTAAGAACTTTAAATGCACAGTCACCCTTCCAACTACTACACCAACTTACTTTAATTATTTACAAAGTATCTAATTAACATTCTAGGCAAGTTCGTGAAACAATCTACGCTTCACATGCTTTTAAAAGAATCTGTGTGCTCCACACGTAGCGCTGGACTTTGCTAGGGAAATCTGCTACGGCGTAGCAGTGCTACGGAAATTTGTAGCCGGGCGTAGTTGTGCTACGGCGTAGCATTGCGACGATTACAACAGTGACAGCTTGGATAGAACAGTAGAACTATAAACTTGATTGTGTCGTCGAACGCAAATGTTGCTCAAACTCAATAATACAAAAATAACGTGATTTTTAAAACTAAATTACACATGAATACTTTTTTTTATTCATCATCTGCCTAGCTTTTGGTTTTTTTATTGCTGGATAGTTTGTTGCAACACTTCTTTTTCCCAGCTATACCACAAGGAAGTTGGAGGAGCTCGAGGCTAACGAATAACACCTGCACGGGTCGATCTTCAAGGTTAAGCAACGCTTGCTAAGGTTGGTCGGTGGATGGGTGACCATCTTAACATAATGAGTTTACTCCGTGCCTCGGAAAGCACGTTAAGTTGTTGATCCCGGCTGTCATTTGTAGATTTTTGGCAGTCGTTACCGGATTATCAGAAGCCAGGAAATCTGATACTACTCTTGCTAAGAAGCATCGTGTTCCCCAGTTAATGGGTTGTGAAGGTCTGGTAGGCAGCTGCTCCACGTTAAATACTGGTATTCAGTTGAATCTGGTTTGACTGGAGGCCGACCTCAATACAGTTGTGAAAAAGCTAGGCAGATGATGATACCACAAGGAATTAGTGACGGGTCGATATTTTGAGGGACTGTCTTGATTTCAACTTTTTAATTGAAGCGACTGCCTGCCTGACTTGCACTACTCAGTAAATGGATATCACGATGGCTGGAGTCTGGCTGGTGGTCAGGTTATCGAACTTCCGATCGCCCGTACCGACTGTCAAAGACGTTCAAATGACAGCCGGCACCATCGGCTATGCGTGCGCTCCGGGGTACGGAGGAAACTTAGTACGTTATAGATGATCACCAAACCACCGCAGACCAACCACAGCAAGAGTCATTTACCTCGACCCAAAATAACATTATCCCTATTTTCATTCTACAAAGAAATGTATTCCAGGAAACGTTGATAAATCTAATCGCATCAATTACCCGCAATCTTCTCGAGATACATTCGTCCTCAGTAGTGTATATTTATGCATGTCAACGTATAATGACCGACCCCAGCAATTGCTGCTAAATCTTGAAGACAAACCTATGCAGATTTTATTATTTAGCCTCCATATCAAAGGGATACAAAATCCCCCCTTGAAGTAACCTTCCCCTCCCTGGTTCAAACCTCGGTACGGAGCGAGGAGGCATGGGAAGCGGTCGCCTCCTTCTGCGAAGCAGTAATGCTAGCGAAGGAGGAGGCGGAACGCGTGCGAGAGAGGGAAACCTCACGCTTCAGCCGCCGCAATAGAAGAAGATGCCCCGGGCGCCGGGAAACGCAGGGCAATTCCCGGCCACCGTAGTCCCGCGACTACGGTGGCCGGGAATTGCCCTTGCCTGCGTATGGTAAGCTATGGCTGGCTCACCGTCCGATAGCAACCAGGGCCGAGTCAATGACGCGTCGTGTTCCACGCGCGCCTCAAAGAGCCGTCAGCAGCGAAAACGGCGCGAAATTATATATATTTCAACGATGTCGAAAATACAGCAAGACTTAGAAGAAGCCTGCATGGAAACAGTCAGTTCAGAACTCATCGGCCATGCAAGACCAGATGACATCATGAGGGAGCTCGAGCTGCAATTCGGCCGACCAGATAGATTGCGAGGGCTGACACGATGCAGCGAAAATCCGAAGGACATTTGCTCATTCGCAAGCCAAGTGAGGTGCGCTATAGTAACGCTGCGAGCATTGAAGAAGGATCATAACCTGATCAACGCCGAGCTCATGCGAACCTTGACAGAGAAGCTACCGAACTCGATCCGTGTACAGTGGTACCGCATATATACAGAAAAGTTCCAGTCCTTGCCAGACTTGTCGCTGTTTAGCGAATTCATCACCGAACAAGCTCGATTCTGCGGCGCCTTTGCTCCTGCTGAGAACATCAAGACAGAGGGCTCATCCAACCGACGCACACTGCAGCAGAGGACTCACACAACAACAGAAACAACAGTGCCTGCTAGGGTTGCGGCATTTCGGGATCGTGCGGTCCATGGCCCTTTATGGGTCACCTGTGTGGGCGGACACCTTGACGGCCCGCAACGACGCTATCCTGCGGAGACCGCAGCGGGCAATGGCCGTCAGGGTGATAAGGGGGTACCGTACGATCTCCTTTGAAGCAGCGAGCCTCCTTGCCGGATCGACGCCCTGGGATCTGGAAGCGAGAGCCCTCGCGCTGAGATATCAGCAGCACGAGGAGGCGCCTGGACGGAGTGAGCTCCGCCAGATCCTAGTGGCAGAGTGGAGAGAACGACTTGCGCAACCCAGCGCAGGGCACGCCGCAATAGCGGCGGTAAGGCCCGTGATGGAAGAGTGGCTGGAGAGGCGTCATGGCGGCCTCAGCTTCCGGCTGACGCAGGTACTCTCGGGACATGGGTGTTTCGGGAAGTACCTGTGTCGCATAGGCCGGGAGCCGTGGTTCTCTCCATGGTCAGGAGCGAGACTGCGTGGGAAGCCGTCGCCTCCTTCTGCGAGGAGGTGATGGCGACCAAAGAGGGAGCGGAGAGGGAGAGAGAGGCAACTGCCTCTCTCCCTTCCTGCGCCAGACGCATCGGGCGCCGGAGGCCGCGCGACGACCTCCAGCCACCCTAGTGTGTGGCCTGCGGGCGCTGGGTTGGGGGACCCACCGCCCGATCAGTAACAGGCCCGAGTAGGCGACGCGACGTGTTCCACGCATGCCACTCAGAAGGACGTGGGGCTAGGCCCCACAGAAGAGAGGTCCGCCAGGGGCTGGCGGACCGAGACATGCCGGGGTTGCGGTGCATGCTTTTGCGAATCCCGCGACCCCGGCCTACGGTCAAGTGACGGAACACCGTGGTGGTTTTAGCCGGTAAGAGTCCGGCACACCCCCCCGTCATCCCCAGACGGGGGATAGTCCATGAGGATTTCCCCACGATAAAAAAAGGGTTGCAGCATTTGTTCGAAAGAGTCACCGCGGCCCTGGAACGCGAGCATGTCTTCCAGCAATCGTTAATAAATCTAATGCATCGCATCAGCTGCCCGCAACTCTCTAGAGATACACTCAGGCTCAGTTGTGTACATTCCAAGTTTCCTCCACAAGGTAAGTACGTTAGTACCGCTCAACCAAGTAAACGGACGAAGATTGCATATTAAATTGGCCTGAGAGGAAAAACTATGGCGTGGTTACAGGGTCATAATCTTTTGTGAATTGCAGTTTTGGGCTAGACGCTGTTTAGTCGTGCATTTGAGAATTTTCTAAACGTGTTTGCGAATTTTCTGGCGGAAAACTTTTTGGGTTACATTTTTAAATGAGTGACGCTTTCTAGAATAAAGCAATGAGCTATCTCCGCAGCCTTTTTCCATTTTTTAGAGTAGAATTTGCTGAGGTCAGTCTGATTAGACGCAGTTATACTCGTAATACCAGTATTATATGAAATACTGGTATTTAACTGCGAACCACTGGTTATCAAACCAAAACTCAAAGTCAAAGCATTTATTTCAATCAAACCCTTTACAGGCACTTTTGAATTGTGAATGTAGGTCAGTTGAAAAAGGTGAAGCTATTCGCACGTTACAAAGCGTAGATGTCTATGGAGAAGAACGTGCAAGAAACTCCACGGACACTCTTTTAAGTAATTATTTATTATAATTGTTTGAAAAACCTGCCGGGGTTTTAAGAGAGAAAAAATCCCGTTTTTTCCTGTGCCCGTAGAAATTTCGAGAAATTATCCTTTTTTACAAGGACCCAACATGCCAAGTTTCAGCTTTCTACTACCAGTAGTTTCGGTTATGCGTTGTGTGTCAGTCATCCAGTCATCAGTAACGGAAACGTTTTATATAATCTACGGCTATGTTACTCAGGTAAAATGTAGTAGTCTAACGGTGAAAGAATTTTTGTAATCGACCCAGCAGTTTTTGAGTTTATTCGTTACAAACGTACAAATCTTTCCTCTTTATAGTATTACTATAGATTGATGATTGATTAAAAACACTACAAAGGTGGACTTACGCTTATTTTGAAAGTGTTCACGAATTTACCGACGAGTTGCCGTACCAATGTGCTGAGAGAGCACTTTCCAAAGGGAGATCCATTGGATATACATACATACATATACAAGTGTATAAATCCAGAAATAGAAGGGATTTTTATTATTATTATAACTAACAAAAAAAAAAATATTCATCAAAACATAACAGTTTTAAGTGGTAATCATATATCTAAAAAGGCTAAAATTACAAAAATCTAGGCAAACTATATATTAACAAAATACAACCAAAGACAATATAATATAGAATATATATATATATATATATATATGTACAAGCGGAGTAAAAAGGAGAAAAGACTCATAGGGCATCGAAAAATTCGTCCACATCGCTGTCAACGGGAAAAGTGCCCAGAACACTGGCCGCATATAAGGGATATAGTTGCAAGCGACAATAATCGTCTTCTAAAAACTATTATTTAAACTTTTTTATTTAAAGGGGCAGGGAAGGTATATCGATGATACATGAATGGTATCTTATTAAAATCATACACCCACTTGTAATTGACTTTGGTTTCCATACCAAAAGACAACGCCTGACCCTTTTTATTTTTCCAATTTTGGTTAATTAAAAATAAAAGATAATACCAAACACATAACATCATCTTTATTGTTTCATATCTTTTAATTTAACCAAAATTCTCTCCATATTTTTTTGTGTTACGACCGATATGGTTTCTTTATTAAGAAATATTTTTTAACATAGCCGAAACATTTTCTTAATGATGTAATCCAACCTTGGTTCATCCGAAAAGGCTAAGGAATTTAATTAGTTTATTTAAGATGTTTTTGTACAACAACTCACGAGTGGCCATATTGAATCCTAATTTATTCTGGATGTCGAAAAAGCTAACATTATGTCAAAAACCTGTTTCAGCATGTTGTATTATATTATTTTCGGATCATTTTCGTGTTATTTGATTTTGTATTTGGGTAACTTCAAGCTTGCAATGCATGAAGAGGTAGATAGGAGTAAATGAAAACAACCTTGATTGCCTAAGATTTATCTGTCTAAGAAGAAAGAAAAAATATTGATTTAGGACTCGCACAACACAAACTAAAATAAAAGCTTATTATTAATTTTAAACTGTACGAGGCCAAAAAGGTCCCTATCTCAGCATATGCCGCGTTATATAAAAAAAAATGTAAATACCACAGCGCTGGTGTTCTGATAGGGCCTGTGATGCCACTGATACACTCACGGTACACATACCTACTAACATGAAATATATAATGTCTAAGATATGGCCTTAAAACATTTATAGAAGAACATTTAGTAGAACTTTTTTTCTCCTTGCTCGACTCCTACTGATACTTATTTCTCGTTTTATGTCTAAACGCTATACATAGATATTTTTTTATTTCCAAAGAAAAGAAAAACGAAAAATACTTTTCCACTTTAACAATTAAACAAAAGCATGAAAAAGACGACAACGGACCATAAATACAGACGAACCACTTAAAATAATTCTCAAACTTCGCAAGTTTTTCAACAGACCCATAAAAATCCGGGCGGGTTATTCATTAAAATAACTAGAAGTGGACTCAGCGAAATAACACAATTTGAAAAATTATTATACTCGACCGCCATTGCTTCACTCGATGAAGTTGGAACTTAACTTAAACTTAAAAGTTGGGGCGGTCGCAGATAACGGAACGCCATTGAACTAGGGTGCTTTTCTACCAGAGTTATGTGAGGAGCTGGGCGGTGCGAGGATATGTAGCGGTGCGGTAAAAAATTGTGATTGTGTTCACCAAAGCTGTGCGAGGAGCTTGTGCGGTGCGATACATAGTGAAAGTGTGAAACGGTGCTTAGCTGAATGGGGAGAGGGCGTGTAGCATAACCAGCCTTTTTAGTGTACCCACTGCTGGGACACAGGTCTCTCTAGGAGAGGGAATGGGCCGTAATCCAGCACGCGGGCCCAGTGCGGGTTGGTGAATGAGACATGTCTTCAAATTTTTGGTTTTAGGACATGGCGGTTTCCTCAAGATGTTTTCCTTCACCGTTTTGAGAGCAGTGGTGATGAAATTTTAATTACACAAAGTAATGCGCCTGGCTGGGCTTGAACCCGGGACCTACAATAAGTAAGTCGGGCCGTTACCACTCGGCCACCACTGCTCAGAGGGCATGTAGCGTTGCGGTAAAAATGTGTGATTAGTTCCACCAAATCTGTGTGAGTGTGAGCTTGTGCGGTGCGATGCGTAGTGAAAGTGTGAAACGGCGTTTATCCGAGTGGGGCAAGGATGCGTAGCGGTGCAGAGGAAATGTGTAATTGTTCCCACCAAAGTCGTGTGAAGAGCTTGTGTGGTGCGATGCGTAGTGAAAGTGTGAAACGATGTTTAGCCGAGTGGTGCCAGGATGCGTAGCGGACTATTTTCGCTCACTTCTCTGAACTATACATGAAGCTCACATCCCTTTTATTAATATAATGACCTAGCAGCTCTGCTGGCCATTTTCCACACGAGCCTGAATAGGAAAATAAATAGATCTCATTGGTGGAATTTTCCTCACACATCACCACGCTTCATCTCAACTTTGGTAGATAAGCACCCTTATAATTCGGTGGACGCAAATAACGTTACACTATCAAATTATTTTTCAGACGTAGGTTAACTTAGATGAGTTAAGTGGGTTTGCTGGTTTGCGGATTAAGGAACGTTGCATCGGCAATTTATGATCCGCTCCAAAGTTGCTAGTTTTGTTTTTGCAGTCCCGTGTTTCTGGGAAGTTTTTCACACTGCACACTCTGGTACGGTAAAGTTTGTGTGGATGTAAGGATTTTCCTGTGTAGTTTTCCTTGTAAGAAGTGGAAGTAAACATTGTGAGAAAACCTGAGTTTATCAGCCTGAAATCGTCAACAGGAGAGAGGTAGTACTTCAGTACTAAGTTTACTGATCGCGACGATGGGCCATGGTAAAGCAAATTAAAGTGATAGTGGACTGTATAACATGAGTATAAAAATAAAGAAATATGAAATTACGGAAGAGAACGGTTGATTTACGTAAATAATAAAGATATGGAACTTTAATATGCGCGAGCGCAGCCGTGTTCGGAGACGCTACAGCTGACTGGAGTGGCGCGGGATCTGCGTCCAGCTGCTCGCCAGTTGACTAGCCGCTGTCCCCACACCCCTCCTTCACTGTCAGCGTGCAGCAATGTTGAAATCAGTGTGCAGTGGCCTCAACATTTACTTCAATAGTAGAACTTACAAGTACTATGTAAATAAATCTTTGCTATTCTTACTATAAGCCCAGCAGCTTGCTTAGGCCCGCCATGTAGTTTAGCTTATTTAGGACGGTTTTCCGTGGAGGTGAGAATACATCAATCATATAAACATGAGCGTGTTTGGGGGATGTATTCAATGTTTTGAAACCTGATTTTGACAAAAGTGTTTGCTTGTATATTTAGATTCGTGCCTAGCGTATGCGATTAAGATGAACAGGGGAAACCACCTAAAACTAATTAGATTTTGCTAAGTCTCGTTTGCCACAATACTGGGTTGGTTTGAGAAAAACAAAATTGTGTCATAATCAAATTGAAGCTCACCGGGCCATCTAGAAACTAAATGTTGACGACACGGTTGGCGCAGTGGTTGAACGATTGGCTGTTGCACTGCGTGTCGCGGAGTCGATTCGCGCTCGGAACAAATAATTGTATGGACTTCAGATAGTTGGTCCGGGTCTGGCTTTTTGTGTATGTCAGATTGTATGTTTGTAAACGCACCCACGACTCAGGGGAAATTCCTGGTGGTGCAAAATTTCTAAAAAAAAAAACTTCCTTTAACAAAAATAACCTATTTAGGCTGATTTTAGTCTTACGCCGACGGCACGCGTACCGTCAGCGCTGATGTCCGAGATATATGAACTTCTACGAAGCGTTTTTAAATAACGCGTAGCTATCAGCGCGCACGGTGGTCAGCGCTGACAGCTACGCGGCCGTACGCGTCGCGCGTCGGCCTCGCGTAGCTGTCGGCGCTGACGATCGTACGAGCGCCTCTGCGTTCAGTGAGCGTTCTTGTGTCGAGGGGAGCGAACGTCGTCAGCGCGTACAGTCATGGTAAATCGCGAAGTGGATACAGGTCGAGTTATCGATGAGGTACGCCTGAGGAAGATATTGTGGGATGCATCCGATCGACTCTATAAAAATAAAGATGCAAAAAACAAAGTCTGGGAGGATATTGTGGACGCATTGTTCCAAAATATTTCAGGAGAAGAAAAACAACAACTTGGACCAGTTTATCCTGTATCTTTGCCAGTAATTCGTCAAAAGTTCTAGTTGACATTCGAAAGTAATTAAAGAATTTACTTTCGTCAACCCTCAAACTGCCATATAACAAGACAAAGTCTCCTGCAACGGCTCTCTGCTCAATTAATGGATGAACATAGTCTTCGTCGCTGCCGGTTTTTATTTTTTTGGGATATATAGTACAAAGCAGCAATAATTAATACACTCCGCCTTTTGGTCGTCGTCTGTACAGTAAGGCGGTCAGTACGATACTAAAACGAGTCACGCTGAGCCTCAGCGCTGACAAACTACGCGCTGAGCTATGAGCGCTGACGTTGAGCGTTAGACTAAAATCAGCCTTAGAGTTACAAAAACAAGTGTTTCAAGTTGATAATCCCAGTTCTTCAGAAAGGCCATTGAACTGTTTTCCATAGAATCAATCACATCCCACGTAGATAAGGAAATTTCCTAGATAGTTTATCTAAGATGAATTTTATTTAATCCGTCAGTTATATTTTCAAAAAATATTGTATTATCTGTCTGTGTATGTGAATTTGGATGTTTGTAAACCCACGAAACAGGAAAAATTTCTAATGTGGAAAAAAAGGAAGAAGTATAAGTAAAAGCTACTCACATCAACATCAATCCCCGGCTGCGCGAAGATCCTCGTGAAAGGATACTCTTTAGGCAGATAACTGAAGAACTCCTGCCTCCCTCTGTACCACTTAACACTGTATAACGTTTCGTTTCCCTCAAGGGTCCATTTACAGCCAAGAAGCACTGTGTCACCAAGTTTGACCGCCGATGGCGCTATGAGTTGGACATCCCGAAGGGCTATGGCGTCTGAAACAAAGAGAAAAGAGTATTTAGAAACATGGATGTGCTCATGCGTTATTTAAAGAACTTTCTAAACGTTTGGTTGACACTTTGCGTGACCCAAGGGCTGGCTTTTACTTCGGACAGAGGATAAGTATGGCTATACAACGTGGCAATGCCGCCAGTCTATTGGGTTCACTCCCAGTCGATAGCGATGCGGACGAGTTTTTTGATGCCATTTTGTAGTTAGGAGGATTTTAGTTTATTTTTAGGTTAAGTGTATATATAGTTAGATTTAAAGTAAAATATTTTTTTAGAAAAAAAAATGGCTGAGCCATGAATAATTCGAAGACATGTGACATTCATCAACCCGCACTGCGCCGGCGTGGTAGATCACGGCCCATTCCCTCTCCTAGAGAGGAGGCTTGTGTCCCAGCAATGGGAACATTAAAAGGCTGATTATGTTTATGCTAAGCTAAGTTTCAGTTGGATTTAAGCTGTCCAGGCCATGGCTTTCATAGGATCAATAAGCACAGAAATGGGGCACGTCGTTTTTTCTATACAATACATCAACGAGCAGTTTTCCATTATAAAAGATTGTAACGCTGTTGTGAAAAGTCCAAAGTGTGGATTACGTGACATGAAATTCTATTTCAACTTTTGTTGCTTTATTTATGATGTGTTCATGTATGTTCGTTTTACAGTATAATTTTTTTTTAATGATTTAAGTAACTGTGTTTTTGTGTGTTACGTTTTCTTGTCTTGTACTAAACCATTCTTTTATCTACACATAGTGTAAATTGAAATTTTAATTTTAATAAACGTCATCGCTGATAAGCTAACTTTTTTCTAAGTTCTTTTGTCTGATTTATAAAAGATAAAGCTTTAAGATATATGTTTATGTTAAAACTACAAAAGATTTAGGGGCGACTTTGTTTTCTTTAAGTTTTCAATAGTATTTAGTGGTAGCTAATTTGACATAAGTGCACAGTTACACCTTAACCTGAAAAGTGCCACTGATATAGGTACCTACATCTGCTTTCAATTCACACTCAAATGAATATGTATAAGTGATTTAATCTCGAAATAATCAAGTCATAGTACCGTAGGTTTCTACAATTTACAAATGAATGAATCGCCTCAGAAGTTCTTATTGAAGTTCAATTTAATTTTAACGTTCTATGTCAATTAAACTTATGTTAAACATTTTCTTTGTGTAAATTTAACAATAAGTCTTTGAAATAAATGTCATTACGTGGACAATATCTAATATAATTTACGCTTTGAAACAGAATTGTAATTAGTACGATATAATTATGTAAAACTCATTATAAATCAGACTTGTTCTCGACAGTCAGGAGAGCTCGCAATTATAAGGAGCTGAGTCGGTTGATAGAGCCGCACATTAACAGTAGCGAACGGGATTCAAGATTAAAAACACTGTTTCACGTAAACCAAAACATTTAATTAAATCTTGCTCACTATTATCATTGAGCGTAAAACAAAAGCGCTTGTCGGCAGAGAGAACTAGCCTACAGCCCGATCGTAAAGTCACTACTGCCGGCGGCTGGCCAGCGGACCAGCAAACTCGCGTACAAGCTCGTTCATAAAAACAATAGAAAATCGGAAAACAATATGTTACAGGAAAAGTAGGTAGAATGTAAAGAGGTTCCAATCGTTGGTAATTAATTAGTTCAGTGCGTCGTGCACACATCTCCCGCCGTCGCTGTCAAGCGATTCAGTAGGAAGCACGACGATGCGTTTGGTAGGTCTCCGCAGGGTATGGCCTCCCTTGGTGATCACGTCGACTACCCGAACCTGACCGTCCGTACCTGGGAGCACCTGGGTTATGCGTCCCTTGGGCCAAGTGTTCCGCGGAAGGTTAGGGTCGCAGATTATAACCATATCTCCGACCTTAGGCGGGGCGCCGCTGCCGTGAGGCTCCCGCCGGTTTTGTAATAGTGGCAAGTATTCGCGCACCCACCTTCGCCAAAAAACGTCAGCGAGGGCTTGGGCGCGACGCCATTGTTGGCGCGCTGTGATGTCTGCTTCGTTGAAGGTGCCCGGTGAGGGCACATGAGAGTTCGGGCCGATCAATATATGGTTCGGCGTGAGGGCTTCGGGTTCGTTCGGTGCCACTGTTACGTGCGTCAGAGGTCTAGAATTGACCGTATTTTCCACCTCTACCAACAGGGTATAGAGTGTCTCCTCTGTTGGATGAACCTCTTTTAGTGTGACGTTCAGAGCTTGTTTCACTGTCCTCACCATCCTCTCCCATGCTCCGCCCATGAACGGGGACGCGGGAGGTATGTACTTCCATCTTATAGACCGCATATCGGACTCATACTCTAAAGCACTTAAGGCGCTTTCGCCTAACTCTTTATCAGCCGCCTTAAAACATGTGGCGTTGTCACACCAAATTTCTTTGGGACAACCTCTCCTAGCTATAAATCGCCTAAATGCCGCGATGGCTGAGTCCGCACTCAGTGATTGCGCCACTTCTAGGTGTACGGCCCTACAGGTAAGACAAGTAAATAGCGCTCCATATCTCTTCTCCCTATGCCTACCTACAGTTACTGACATGGGCCCGAAATAGTCGAGTCCTGTAAAGGTAAAAGGTCTTACGTGATGGGCTAAACGGGGATACGGTAAGTCTCCAGTAGAGGGGTTGGCTGGCTTTGCCTTCTTTATCCTGCACGGCAAACAACTTTTGATAACATCCTTAACAGACGCGCGTAGTCTTATTATCCATACGCGCTGTCGCAACTCATTTACAGTAATCTCTGTGCTTCCGTGATGCAGACTTTCGTGTACATGGCCTATGTATAATTTTGTGTACTTATGTCCGCCGTCTAGTATACAAGGATTTTTTATTTCTTCATTTACATTTATTGCGGCTGCAACGCGACCGCGAAGACGTAATATCCCGTGATTATCTATATACATACTTAATGCGGCTAGCTTGCCTTCGTTCGGGGGTGCTTTGTTTAGTTTTAATGCACTTATTTCTCTTGAAAAACTGTCGGTCTGTGCGCGTTTGATCCACAGTTGTTCTGCTGCCAATGAATACTCGGCCGGCAGAGGTATGTATCTATTTTTTGACGTACTCACTAAACTGCTATTCGGCTTTTTTGTTGTATTTGTTCTTTTCCCGCCTTTATTTGTTTTATTCCACGCGGGGTCTTTTTCTACGTTTTTTCTTGTACGCTTGTACTGTACTATTTGTTTTGTCGGCCTGCATTTGTCAATGAATTGAAGGACTCGCGCTGTTGTCCTTATCATTCGCATCCATTTCGAGAAACGTGTTATATTAGGTAAATGATCATTTGAGTTTATGGCGTTTGTATTGTGCATGTTGCATCTAACTCGCTCTTCGCCTGTGTCCCGTGACGCAGCAGTTTTCGTCTCTTTCGGCCACTCATCCTTTTCTTTGTATAGGAACACTGGGCCGCGAAACCACCGGTGTTCTGAGTGAAAAGAATCGAGAGTGGTACGCGTAGCGTCGTCGGCCACGTTGTGACGTGAAGGAAGCCATCGCCATTGATTTTTCTTAGTGATTTCTTCAATCTCTGCTATGCGATGGGCAACAAATGTTTTAAACGTGCGCGGCTCGGCCCTTATCCACGCGAGTGCTGTTGTTGAGTCGCTCCAATACGTTTTGTTAGTAATCGTGTAGTCATGTTCCAATGCGACCGTTTGGGCTAATCGCGCTCCTAGCAAAGCTGCCTGAAGCTCCAGCCTGGGTACCGATGTCGGTTTTAATGGTGCCACCCTACTCTTGGCTGCTGCTAGTGCTACATGGACAGTGCCGTCAGGTCGTTTCGTTCGCCAATACACTGCCGCTGCGTAAGCCTCCTCGCTCGCATCTACGAACGTATGTAGTTCGTGGGCGGTGACTTCTCCATAGTCGTAACAGCGCGGTATTCGTAGACTTCCAATGTTGCGAAGCGACTCCATCCATTGCTTCCATTGCTGTTGTAGTTCCTCTGGTAGGGGCTTGTCCCACTCGGTCTTATATCGCCAGGTGTTTTGTAATATTCTTTTAGCCGGAATGGTAACAGGTGATATCAAACCTAACGGGTCAAAGATAGCCATGATGATACTTAGCGCCTCACGTTTAGTAGGTGGTCGCGTATTTTGTAATAATTCTTCAGGCGTCTTGTTTTTATTTATTTTATATACAAAGCAGTCTTCTTTTGTATTCCATCGCATGCCTAGTGCCTTTTCATCGTCATCACCGCCTAGTGTTTTTGTAGTGTGTGTAGGTGCAATGTCGCTACTCAATATGTTTTCATTGTTCGATACCCATCCGCACAGGTGAAAGTTCGCTTGCTTGTGTATGTAATCCACTTGTTCGATTATTTCCTTGGCTTCTGTCTCGCTGGGAAAGCTTTGGAGATAGTCATCCATGTAGTGATTGTGTTTTATTGCTGACACTGCTGCTGGGTACCTATCTGCGTAGTCGCTAGCGTTACGATCTTTGACGTACAACGCTGTACACGGGGACGACGTCGCACCGAAAATAACTGAAGTCATACGATATTCCTCCGGCGCACCTTCCCGCCGGTCACCTCGCCATAAAAACCTTAGCGCGTCGCGATCTTCTTCTCTTATTTTGATTCTCATGAACATTTCTTTTATATCGGCTGACACGGCTATTTTATTCTGTCTGAAGCGCATTAATATTCCGGGTAGCGATTGCAACAAGTCAGGTCCCGATAAGAGTAGGTCGTTCAGACACAGACCCGCAGTTCTGGCCGCTGCGTCATGCACTAATCGTGGGGGCTTGTGCGGTTTAGATGGGTTGACTACCGGAAAATGAGGCAGGTACCACGTCTTGTCTGTTCTGGGCGCACTGCCCGCTTTTTCAGCGTATCCCGAAGTGAAAAGGTTCTCTAGACGTTCTACATATTTGGTTTTTAAGTCAAGATCTCGATCTAGGCGTCTTTCTAGGTTCTCTAGGCGTTTTAGAGTACCTAGGTAGTTGTTGGGTATCCTAACTTCATCCTGCTTCCATAGTAGGCCTGTTTCAAAACTCCCATTGGGTAACCTACGACTTTTTTGTTCTAAAATCTGAAGCGCTCTCTGTTGTGGGTCGTCCTTAGGTATCTTAGGTTCGATACCCAGAGATTCCAACTTGAAAAAATTCTTCATTTGTGTTTCTATTGAATCATCATGTTCTGTGCCTCTTACATGACCGCAGAATACCGCTGTGATTTTATTTATTGAGTACTGGCAGCCATGTAATACCCATCCTAACCTCGTGTACGATGCGACAGGTTGATCGCGTTGACCGACGCGTGTGTCATGGGCTACTAATAAATGCCAATTATCCTGCCCAATTAGTATCATAGGCCGTGCATGTGCGTATACCAATGTGTCTTGAATATCGCGCAGATGTTCGCAACGCTCTATGTCCTGGGTCGTTATAGATTGCGTCGTAATTTCCAACCTATCCACTGTGCGCGCTGCTTCTATTTTGTGCATGTCACATTGATGCTTGCCTCGTATGGATAGGTTGACCATTCGGCTGCGCTCGTGTTTTACCTCTGCGCCGATGCCCTGTATCCACATAACTTTAGTTGGGCCGTCAACTCCTAAGACGTCGGCTATCGATGAATCTAGTAGTGTGACCGTACTACCGTCGTCTAGTAAGGCATACGTGTCCATTGTCGCATGCGGTCCGCTAAGAGTTACGGGCACTATTTTCAAATACGCGCGACGTTCGAGTTTTGCGGCGGCCGACACTATCTCTCGCGCTGACGTCACAGCCTCGCTTACTATAGGCATCGCGACGCTATGCGTTTCAACTATTTTGCGTTCGCGCTCCTGATGCAATAACTTGTGATGCTTCATTTTGCATTCCATAACGTCACATGTAGGCGCCTTGCACATATATCGTCTATGTTTACTGCGTAAACATCTAAAGCACATGCTACTATTTTTTGCTATTTCCCAACGTGAGTCTACATCTATTTGTTTGTACTTTGCACAATCAGGTAGCTTATGCCCGTATTGTTTGCATGCCGGACAGCTTTCGCTATGTGTTGGCGTTTCTTTCTTTACGCTATACGTGCGCTCTGTGCGACGCCGCTGCCTACCTCCGCTAGCGTCTTCATTTACGCGTTCCGGCTCTGCGTAAGCGCCGCACTTATCAGCTTCAATATTCAAAAAGGTACACAATCGTTTCAACTCGGGTATGTCTTCACTTTTCCTGTTCGCGGCGTAATCATACCATTTATTTTTAAGTATAGGCGTTAACTTTTCTACTATAACTCTTGACATCTCCGGACTATGCAAAAAATGCACACGTTTTAACGCTTCTACCGTACCCACCGTGTTAGCTATACGACTCGCGAATATGCATATGTCCCTAGGATTGTCATTTAATTTCGGCAACAACTTAACTTTGTCTAGTTCGGCTAGTATTAATGCCTCAGGCCTACCAAAGCGCCTTTCTAAGGCGTCTATCAGTACTTCTGGGTCGGGCTGGCTGAGAAGCAGACAACCAGCGGCCTCTTTGGCGGCACCTTTTAAACTCATCCTAATTCTAGCCACATTTTCTACCTCAGAAAAATATTTGTATGAGTCACAATACGCGGCTTTATAAGATAACCACTCACCGGGCTTTCCGTCGAAGTATGGCAGCTGCTGAATGTACTTTGGCGGCTCGCGCATGCTGCGCCCGGCCTGTGCTAGCGCTGCGGCGAGCGTATCCACATCGATCATTTTTTCACTGATTGATTCCTTATTCACTGTATCAACCGTATTCACTGCGTTCACTATGTTAACCGGGTGTACGCTGTCTTCGGCGTCCTCGATCTTCGTCGCGTCGGCCGTGTGCCTGCCGCCGCTAACTGGGGGCGGTCGGGCTTCGCTCTCCGGTGGCGGCGCCGGGCGCGCCAGCCACGTCCCTATTCTCACGGAGGCGAGGTCTTCTTGGTCGTCATCTCCTTCACTCGAATCTGCTTCTGCTTGCATTCTTTGCAGACGAAGTTCTTGCAGCTCTTGTTCAGCCTGTGCTTGCTTTACCTTTAGTTCTGCCAGCCTCTCTTTAGCCTCGAGCTCCGCAAGTAGTTTCTTTCGTGAAGCTGTGGAGCGGCGTGACCGTGTGTCGCCAGGCCTCAGCGTTTTATGTGAGCTGGCTGCCTCGGTTTGGTCTGCGTCTGTCTTCATACTGTGTGTGATGCCGGTGCTGGTGCTAGTGACTGTCGTTCCTGGTAAGTCACTGGCTCCGTTCTTCCGCGTCGCGCCGGACTCCGGGGCAGGTTCGCTAGTCCCCAGTCTCGCGGCCATCGGAGCACCTTGTTGAGTCTGTTCTCGACTTGAATCACCACTACGGCTACGTGTTATTACCATCTCTAATGAATTCGGCTCTCACTTTTAATATCTTTATTCGGCTACGAAGGACCAGTGTTCTCGACAGTCAGGAGAGCTCGCAATTATAAGGAGCTGAGTCGGTTGATAGAGCCGCACATTAACAGTAGCGAACGGGATTCAAGATTAAAAACACTGTTTCACGTAAACCAAAACATTTAATTAAATCTTGCTCACTATTATCATTGAGCGTAAAACAAAAGCGCTTGTCGGCAGAGAGAACTAGCCTACAGCCCGATCGTAAAGTCACTACTGCCGGCGGCTGGCCAGCGGACCAGCAAACTCGCGTACAAGCTCGTTCATAAAAACAATAGAAAATCGGAAAACAATATGTTACAGGAAAAGTAGGTAGAATGTAAAGAGGTTCCAATCGTTGGTAATTAATTAGTTCAGTGCGTCGTGCACAAGACTTATTAACAATTTGACGAGATTAACAACAACAAAAAAACAAGAAATTAAACGGCCTCTTTTACCATCAATCATAAATAAATTTATGGCTATTGTTATCTACACAAGCCATTTTTCTTTTAAAGATCTTTTTTTTCAGGATGAGAAATCATTAAATGACTTCTCCCGCTCTGAGCGGAGAGGAAGGGAGTGTTTGACTCTTACTGACTAAAACACACCCGTGATCCTTCTTGTGCCCTTTGCGTTCCAGGGCCGCGGTGACTCTTTCGAACAAATTTCGCATCCCTAGCAGGCAAGCATTGGGGTAATAAACATTCTCAATGCAGTGAAAATTTGTACCGCACTTTGAGAACTTGAAGTGTGAATAGTCATAAGTCACTCCTTTCAAACACATGTAAGCCATTTTCCGATACCGCAAAAAAATAAAACGTCAACAAAATACTATCTAACCAACTCACACGCTTTCATAAAAGATCAGCAAAAAAGGACATTTTCCCTCATTTTGCTGTAAATAACATTTGATTCAATATGTTGGTACTCGGTTCCAATCTAGCAACTGATACCGACGGTAAATCAATTTAGCGGAGTAATGTACAGAAACATTTGTTCCAATGTCGTGTTTTCTCGGTTTTTTTTTCTATCTGTACCCGCCATCATGCGGTGTGTATCGAGATGTATGGTACAACAAAGAGCGCGGAGCGGTTTTAGCTGATTAGTTTGTTTTGTGGTTTTTAATAGCTTTTTAACCGACTTCTAAAAAAGGAGGAGGTTCTCAATTCGGATGTTTGTTTTTTTTTTAATGTTTGTTCGCGCATAACTCCGTCGTTTGTCAACCGATTTGAAAAATTCTTTTTTTGTCCCATGAAAATTTTATCGAAATCGACCAAGCGGTTTTCGAAAAATCTAAAAAAAATATCTACATTATCTACATTGACGACCTCTTAGTTTACTGTGCAAAGGAGCAGTACGTTTTTTTTTACTCCAATGTGATTGGTTCGTTTAGGTGGGATGAGGGGAGAGGATGTAGGTACCACTAAAAAGTGAAAAATAGAAAACTTTTTACAAAAAAATACAACCGACTTTTACACAAAAAATCAAAAAAGTGCAAAAAAAAATAAACGAAAAAGCAACCACAAACACCGAGTTTTTCTTTTTTTTTTCTTTTTTTTATAAAACCTTGCCCCTCCTCCTCCAATATATAAAATCAAATAAACAAACAGGGACCCGGCACAGCTATCTGTAGGCCATACAGATATTTTTTCTGTGTAGGAACGGAACCCACGACACGCAGCGCAGCAGCCAATTGCTGAAGCACTGCGCCAACGTGCTGTCTATAGCTGATTCAAAACTATTTTTTTTTAACCTAAGGTTTTTCCTCGGTTGGAGATTTGGTAGATTAGGGACGATATGATTGTTTGAAGATAATTTATTTATGTAGGTATAGCTACGCGATGATAGATTTCTACAAGGACGGTACCATATACTTAAGAAAAATTGTATTACTATGATTCAACCTAATTTTAAATACTTACTTTTAATCCGAAAAAAAAAGAATTTTTGTATTTGCTGTTTAGAATATGTACTTAAGAAGAATAAGACTATTTTCTGAATTTCTGGCGTACCAACATAGTAATTACATAGTATACCTCCTGTAATTAGGTACAGGAGAAATTCATAGTTTAAGTTTGAAGTGTAAAATTATCTGTTTTTTTTTTTTGTTAACTTTGCCCCAGTTAACAAAAAAAAACTGATAATTTTCCAAATGAAAATTCATAATTTAGATCATGCGTTTTTCTCAGAAGCTTTCAACTCCTGAAATTTAATTTTTCAGTTGTTTTTCTGACAACTACTGTTCTTGTTTTCTTCTAGAAAATATAAATTAATTTCAGCGAGCTTATTTCCACTTTCCGAGAATTTCAAATTTAAACCAACTTCAAAAACAATATTTTGCAAAAGAATAACATTTTATGTAATACTTAAACATAACTTGCGAAAGTAGGTGTTCTCCTCTGCGTAAACCCTTCGGGGCATAAACATAACATAGCATACGCATAACATACGCTAAACGAGTCACTTCACTTACCTATTTTTTTCAGTAAAATTGCTCCACTCGATTCAATGATATAAGCTTGATATATTTTTATATCAATCGAAGGTCATGACGGCCTGAGTTTATTGGAATGGAGGATTTTTCCTGAAGGACATTCTAGATACTCAACTTTAGTTTCTGTACATCGCTTCTCAATCCGCTCCCCGCTCCTACCTCAACCCGACCGCACTAGCGCGGCAGCGGGTCGCTTTGACCGCAAACAATTACATTACATCAAGCGACGCCTGCGCCTAACGCAATTACAAGACACACGCCCGATTTATTTATCGTTACACCCACTTGCCAGTAACCAGGTGTGGTTTAAAGTATCTGATTAGCTGGGACAAGGACTTCATTAATTATAATTAGTGGTATGAACAACAAGACTTACACTGCAGTATCTACATACAGTACCTAAGCAGTTGTATGTACATAAACCGACTATGACACAGTAGCTTTTTTTTAACGTTAGGAAATCATCAAATGAAATTTTTCGCTCTGGGTGGAGCAGAAGGGAGTGTCAGACTCTTACTGACGAAAACCCATACGTGTTCCTCCTAACACCCTTTGCGTTTCAGGGCCGCGGTGACGCTTTCGAAAACATTCCGCAAACCTGACAGGGATTAGGGATTCTATTATATAGTTTTATATGGCAAACAAAGATGTCTATATTTCAGAAATATGGGAAACTCCTACAGATTATATCTAACAAGATTGTGAAATATCAATAAATTGAAACTGATAATTTTTAATATTTTATTTTATGCATCAAAATTTGATAATCTCTAGAAATCATTCCTAGAAATTGCGAAATAGTAAGTAAAGAACAGTTAAGTATAACAAATTCAACATTCTTAAATTGGGCTCTTATCTGTCAGCAGAGTTTAAAAAAACCTAACATAAATGGCATGACGATAGGTAAGTTCGCTCGTTTAATCGCGAATGCGTAAATATGTAGGTATTTCAAATGTTCAGTTAACAATTTATCGAGAGTTTACAATCTCTCAAGATATTTTTTAATCTTACGGATTTGCGATTATCCAGTGACATCTATACTACATCACTATTCTGCCAATGTCTAAAGGAACGAAAATCTTTGTAGAACTAATGTGACAAATGTCAAACGCCAATCGTAGCATTTGACATGCGTTTCAAATGTGATGTTTCAAACGTTGATGTATAAATATATGTAATTTATTTCTATGAGCCCCTGGTATGCTGATCATTCGTGATATCAAGAAAGAGAGGTAAGTATTTATTTATTCTTATTTTACATGTGTGAATGTATTAGTTTTTGTTTTAGCTTTTCAACAAGTAAATTTATAAAATATAAATAAATAACAACAACATTGCCACTCGAAACATTTCAGGCGTTAGATAAATTTTACTCCAGAGACTTTCCATTTCAGCAATATATTTACAGCGAAGAAAAACCAATATATAGAAATACTAGTAGTACCAGGGGAGCATAAAAAAAAACAGATGACAGAAGGTATGAGTGATCGTATGCGCGTGACGCGGTGCAATTCATCACTACACGCAACTTATTGTTGGGGAAACTTTGAAAAAAAAAAGTCGGTCAAGAATCTACCATAAATATACTGGCTTTCTGGGAAATTTTGTTATACGGTGTAGGTATCGAGTTTTTTTTTTTAACTTTGTTTAGTCATAAGCTTGAGTTTGGCACATCACTATCTCACCTAAGTAAATTCAATTCATTTATTTTAACTAGACCATTAAAAGGCACTTTTGAACGTCAAAATAAAAATATTATAGTGACTCTAGGTGTCCATTTGCAAATAGTAGATTCTTATTATATCTTCGACAACCGTTGGGGTAAACGAGTTCTAGAGTGGAGACCGCGTCTCGGCAAACGTAGTGTAGGACGTCCTCAGGCACGGTGGAGTGACGATTTGCGCAGGACGGCTGGCAGAAATTGGATGCGAGAAGCCGAAAATAGACCTAAGTGGCGTGCAATTGGAGAGGCCTATATCCAGCAGTGGACTGCAACAGGCTGTTGATAAGATTCTTATGGAGAAGAACGGACAAGAAACTCTATAGTTACTCTTTTCAAATATATCTTTTAGAATATTTGTATACATTAATCAATATTAATTATACGTATGTACATGAGGACGATGTACCCAAAATAACACTAAGAACAACGAAGTAATAACAGCAGAGGTAAAGTTAATAAGTTTGCTAGTAAGGGACATAGTACTCACATATTTTGTAACCATTGATTTATGGAGATATATTAGTCGTAGAACCGACAACCGTTGGGTAAACGAGTTCTAGAGTAGAGACCGCGTCTCGGCAAACGCAGTGTAGGACGTCCTCAGGCACGGTGGAGTGACGATTTGCGCAGGACGGCTGGCAGAAACTGGATGCGAGAAGCCGAAAATAGATCTAAGTGGCGTGCAATTGGAGAGGCCGATGTCCAGCAGTGGACTGCAACAGGCTGTTGATGATGATGATGATTTATGTATATAATTAACAACAATGGATCGGTGTGATAAAAATTGAGGATGTTGTCGACGACAGAGGATAGAGGTTTGCCTAGCATGGTCGTGGTCCAGTTAACTGAAATTGTTTTTGGATTTAGCGTGAGTAAAGCCTAAAAATCTTAGATTTGATTGCACATAGTTACGGAAAAAATATTGTTGACGCCATAAACGTCAATCTAATAATTTTACGCAAACCCGCAATTCGAAATTATAAAAAAATCTCGTTAGGCTGACATTTGCCCTCCCTTTTCCCTGCACACCGCATGTCCTACACTTGCATAAAAACCCATTCGCATATTCCCGCCGGGCTTTTTCCTTCGAGAACCACAGCAGCGACAACTTCCCATAGCACACGGGGGCCCCCCCGGATCGTCATCCTAGCAGAACAGCTGATTCCACGTGGACCATCGCCAGAGCCAGGAACCGCTGTATTCCCAGGTCAGTCCTATCTCGCTTTCTTTAATTCCCTGGTGAATGTCAGCCCGCGATGCGCGTTAAACCGCAACCGCTTTCAAATCCGCTAAATAAATATTTTTTAGACTAGATAAAATTCCCCCAAGTATGTAGGTAATATATTTATTTACGATGGCGAAAGAACCTTTAAAACGCTTCCATTTGAGTTATCTTCTCAATATTTTTGTAATAAGATGATCAAACTATACAAAACCCGAAATAATCTCCGCAAACTTACATTAAACCTTACCACGCCCCAGAAAGATCTAATAACATTTTCACACAAAATAAGAATCACTAACAACCACGAAACATTAATCAATAGTCGGAAACAGTAGCAGCTAATAAGTCATAACAGGAAAAAGTTAATTTGTGATGTAACGTTACTCCGTCGTACGGAACCCCGAAACGCTCGTGATAAATTAAGTAGAGCGGGTTCCGTTGAAGGGAAACTTCGGGAAATATCTGTGTCTTTTTCTTATCTTTCGTAAGGACAGTCACAATTTGTAAACTGTGTTGAATATCGGGAAATTGGAGCACGGAATTGCCATGGATTCTTCCCTTGTAGATTGTATGGCGGACGGAAAATTATGCGATGGCTTGGAGATTATGGAAATCGTTTCTCGAATACCTTGGTACATAGACAGTTTGGAATTCGTCAATGTGACTTTTTAATGGCACCTGCAATTTACAGGTCAATTTTGGACATAATTGGCCGCTAATATTTAAGGAAAACGTGAGTAAGCTTTAAGTTTGTGTCACACAATAATCAACCATGGTTAACAGCACAGTTTACTTTTTTTCCACCTGTGGCACACAGCACAACGCACCTTTGAGCCGTCTCCTCAAGACCATAACTAGTCTGTACAGGCCAACACCTCAAGAGGCATGGTGAATAATAAAATAAAATAGTATAGTTCTATAACATTTCTTTACAATATTATTCAGTGGCTAGAATGCTTGAATGCAAGTCTAGTGTTACGTTATTGTAGACGGGCATCGGTATGAAATTGAATAAGTGATTAACTGGATAACTAGTGAGTGATGAGTGATGTGGCGTGGTGGTGGTGGTGTTTTACAGCGCATATGCTAATTCACTCATGTAATTATTAGATCATATTAGCCGTTGGCTGATGATGATGATGTATTAGGAGCTCACAGCAAAAAAACAGCCGCGTCGGTAGATGTTTGAGGTTACACGATGCTTGTCGAAGTTGTTCCGTGTATGGTCCATCCATTTATTATCTTTGGCAGGCGATAATATTCAAATGCTAGAAAACCCACCACGCTTGCCAAGGAATATCGTGTTACTAGTTACTGGGTCGTGGAGGTCAGAAAGGCATTCACAAATACCTGTTAGAGTCGAAACCAACCCCAATATTTTTAGGAAATGGGTGGGCAGATTGATAAAATTAGTATTTAGGTGAGCACCATATAGATATAACCCCAACCGATTGACCCGATTGACTATATGATAATAATAATAGGTTTTAGTTAAGTTAGTATAGTCTATTTTAAGTTTCCTTATCTGTCTCTTTACACACTGTGTCTACATTTCTTATGCCACTCTCCTGTTGCAGGTCTGCTGGAAGAAATTTCTATTGAAATAAGCAGCACCATTGTGATCTTGGTTTCTGTACAAAATTTTCTATTTTAAGTATATTGTGTACATAAATAAATAAATAAAAACAAATATTTAAAAAAAAATGAGTTTCTCACGTCTTTAAACAAGCATCACCTTCTTAAGCTCTTCTTATTTATTCATTAATTATGTAATTCATTGTACACACAGGACAAACATTTATAAAAACAAGTGTACAAAAGGCAGTCTTATCGCACAAGGCAATTTCTGACAGAGAACCTTTGGATGGACTGAACGTAAGGTGATAGATTTAGGGCTGTCAGTGTACAAACATTCTAAATAACATTTTCCTTAACAAAAATTATTTCAACTGGATAAAGTTCAGGTTTCTTATGAAATAATACTCATAATTACGTTTCAAGTGTTCCCTGTCGAATTAACAGAATTTGATACGATTATTTTGATTCAAGGGAAAAGTGCGTAGGTCGTGAGCTTCTTAAAATAGTATTTGATAAGTAGCTTGCTCTTCTGAATAGAATTTCTCTAGATTGTAAGAATAAAACTTCCGATAAATAGGCTTTTGTTTGCCTTTAAACAAGACATGACGAGAATAAAAGTTCTCAGTAGCGTGGGCGTAGTTGCAGATTACACAACTCTTGAAGAGGAAAAAATTAATATCCCTTTCGGGATCAAGAAAATATTTTAGAGGGCTTCGCCGGGTGAATTTATTAAAAAAAAAACAGCACCGGGAGGAACAAAGGGGTCCTATGTCCAGGAAATGTTCTACCTGTGTATCAAGTTTAACCCAAATCCGTTTGCTGGTAAGATATGAAGAAACAAACAGACTAACAGACAAACATACATACTTATGTACATATTTTTTCTTACGTGGCTCAGGAGAGGAGAGGGGGCAGATGTGTATTAAATAATACAACTCTAACTTCGCTAGTAATAATTTTTGTATTATTTATTTTAAAACCCCAGTTAAAAATCAAAACGATATGTCTGATAAATCTCGACAGTTCAAAATTGTCTGTAAATGGTCTATTGGAAATAAATATTTTAGATTTTTAATGCACCATTCAAAAATCAAAATGACAAGCTCCTGAGATACAGCAATCCTTTACTACAATTAGAACACCGGTATAATATTACAATCCCCTAATGTTTCCACGTATTGTATCGTGTAATGTCGCAATAATTACTGATTACATTGCATGTACACATTACACATATGTCACCATTAGGGAGATAACATTAATTCTAAAACCAGAAGCGTTCACATATCGGTGACAATGCGTTCTACGAAGGTGAAATATTTAAACAACTGGAGGAGGCATTATATAAACACATCCCTCTTTAATGCAATTAACGTGCGTTTAGAAGTATAAAACAAGCCTAATATATTTATTAATTGAAAGAGCTACTTAACCAGGAAAGCGATAGAAGATAGCAAGTATAGTCTACATATCCCTTTAAACCGCAAGCTAGTGGGACTAGCTATTTGAAGGAAATGAAATCCACTCGATTTGTCGACAGAAACACAGCCATTACCGATAGTGAGTAATGGTTTGGAGAAATCTTCAGCAGATGGATCGTTCAACAATGCAACTGTCATGTATACAACCAGTTGACGTTCCTTCACATAGCGCCATACATTTGACGCTTTGTGGCAAGCCTTTATTTCGTAGGCAGCATTCTCGATCTTGGAATGACTGGCAGTGTTTGGCGGAAATCGCCATACAGTAAAATCATTGCGCCACCGAGTCATTGCGCTGATCTTTTAATGTTCGGTCAAGTGCTTCCAATGCGCATTTGTGCGCCATTTTGGATCTATCAGATGATGATTTTTGATCGTACTAAACCTTTAGCCATTGCAGAGTGATTGTAATATGTCGGTTGTTCAGTAGTTTGACGGTTTAAAGGTAATTTTTACGTTGAATGAGCCATCCGTCTAACAATATGGCCGCTATTTCAGAAGAAGCAACTGCTACCACAATGTCTAATCCCGCAGTTATGAGGAATATCTTCCCAGTTCCACCATGGGCATCCAGGAAAAATGAGCTACCATCATCAATTGCATTAACTAATGTATCATAGATTTCCATCTGGTTATGTTTCAAAGGGGGTGCATTCGTTTAAACTGATTAAATTAATTCATGTCGATCATGTTCACGTTCTAATTCTCGCTTAAATGCCTCATTCTTTCCGTGACCTGACGCTGGTATTCCTAGCCTGATGACATTTTTAAAATTAAAATACGCGATAATCCGAATATTGTGGGTGTATTTGTGTAAGTATCTTGTCGATTTTAAACCCTTGCTAATTTGCAATTTACCGATGGGACGAACATCAAATGTTTGATAGGTATGAAACCCGGGAACATTTTGGAAATTATTATTTTTTAAATAAATTTTCCATTGTCTTTAAACACAAACTCTACAAATCAAAAACCATGAACATCAGTGCAACAAAACCGACTATAATATAATATACTTAAATAATATATAGCTTCCATAAATATCCATCAAGAAAAACAGACCGAACAAGGAAATCATTTGGAACGTTTTCCGAACAATTCAATCGAATGTATGTACTGTAAAGATTTATATAAAACATAATTGGTTTCGTATCGGGCCGAGCAAGCTATTTAGGTAATGGACGGATCTCAGCAGTAACCAGTCTTACTTGACCTTGGTTCACTTACAATTTATTGGGATATCCGGGTCAGATGTGTTTCTTTTACAAAGTGTTTTCGGATTAAGAAAGGTATGGAGACTACGAGTGCCTTCTTTAAGAGTAATGGTCTTTTTTAGAATTTGATTCTTTGTTTTTTCAAGATGGGTTGGAGAGTCATTGGTCTCGATGGAGAATGATGGGTTAAAAAAATGGGAGGAATTAAATATATGCTTATGTTAAGTATTCACATTAATAAATATAATATGTTCTATAGCAGCAAGAAGTCGGGATTTTACATGAGACGTTTAACTTAACTTGAAAACTAAAAACCCTATTTTTATAGTGGCAAATGACTTTTACCGTTCAGGGTGAAACGGAAAGGAGTTTCAGACTCTTACTAAGTAAACCCCATTCGTGTTCGTCCTAATGCCTTTAAAAATATATGCTTCAGCTCTGTACTATGAAAATTTGAACAAAACGTTGAAACATCAAGCATTTAGTTAATAAGCAAAGTTGTTTTATCCCTCAACAATTTAGTATCAGAAAAAAACTAAAAGTATATTGTGTTTTTTTTTAATTTTACATGGACTGAAGAATGTGAGAATGAAAACCTCATCAATGTAGTTAAAGCCACTACTTTACTAGCGATAACTGAAATACTAATAGTCAGATCTCTCTCAAAATACTACATGATAAGCACCAGCTTTTGAATATAAAAAGAATTATCAAAATCGGTACACCCAGTACAAAGTTATGAGCTTTGCTATAAGCCTTTTCTGGAAGTCTATCCGACTTCCAGGAAAGGAGGAGGTAATGTCTTACTTAAAACACTTAAACTGAGCTCTTGAACATGCTCCGTCCATTATCTAAAAAGATTAGGTCAACATTAAAATGTTTTATTGCCCATGGACAGTAATAAAGCTTTAGAAGCCACTGTTCAGTTCTTATTCCTATGCAGAGAATCGATTATTATTATAATTATATTATTAAAAAATGTTTAGGATTTTACAAATTTACATATTACAGTACAAGCGTCTATTATTACAGTATTGCCAGGTATCAATTTCATCCAGATCAGTTTTCTGACGTGATGAAGTTACAAACATCCATCTATCCAAACTTTCATATTTATAATAAACTAGCAGCGCCCCGCGTTTTCACCCGCATAAAACCCGTTACCGAGGAAATACGGGGATAAAATATAGCCTATGTTACTCAGTGATAGTATAGTTTTCCATTGGTGAAAAAATGTTAAACTGATTTAGTAGTTTTGGCATGACAGCGTAACAAACAAACTCACATTGGCTTTTATAATATTAGTTAGTATTTAAAATAATAAGTCTGGGAGGTTAGTATACACCAGTCAAAATAGTACCAGGTAAGTAACATCACACCAAAAAATAGTAGATCAAAATAAATAAAAAATTGGTTGTCTGTAAAATCAGTTTACGAACGATAATTTAACGTGACCACGTCATAACAAAACGTTGATAAAATGATCGTGCCTCTCACTCCAATCGTAACGTTACAATGAGCGTAATGCTACAATGACTCATACTTGTTCGTGCGTGCAGCCGGCATTCATCGATTTATTAGACTTTATTACGTCAAAAAAAAAAAACATACATCGGTAAAAGACAACATCGTTTGCTAAACCTTTGAAAAATTCTAATATTTCCAAAAACTTCCACCAAACACAACCTCAACGCTAACAAAATATTTTATTTATTAAAATAGCTAGGAAATAAAAATGTTCGCACGAATTTTATGAATGCCTTTACGTAAGTTACATGCACTTTTTTAAAAAGCTTTAAAATTAGTGATGCATAACAAAGTTTTCTCGTTAGCCGGGAAACTAAGTTAAATATGCGCAAAGTGAAGCAATAGTTTCTGAGGGATTCAAACTCTGGACCTTATAGTCGTAATTTTGTTACTAAACAACCTCAAAATAAAAGTGGACATGTAAATAATAATATGTTCTTGTTAACAATTTGATTTTTATTATACCTCTGTCTATAATATTCATCTGTCACACTGATAGTACAGGAATAGGTACACCCCTATCAAAATTTTAGCTGAAGGACTTCCACAAATAGGTATAAGCCTCCTTAAACCCACAAATCGACCCGTCCTATGATTTATGCGTTCAGCGGTTTTTTGTGGCCGATGATCTGGTGATGGGTCATCGGTCACCTATTTTAATGCTACATCTCAATTTTTATTAGGCGTATACTCATTTCTTTTCTATAGTGTAGAAAAGAAATGAGTATACGCCTAATAAAAGTAAGTAAGTATATTATAAAGAGGAAATTTTTGTATTTTTGTGTCTTTGTATGTTTGTAATAAACTCAAAAACTACAGTGCCGATTTAAAAAATTCTTTCACCATTAGAAAGCTACATTCACTCTGAGTCATCATCATCAACAGCCTGTTGCAGTCCACTGCTGGACATAGGCCTCTCCAATTGCACGCCACTTAGATCTATTTTCGGCTTCTCGCATCCAGTTTCTGCCAGCCGTCCTGCGCAAATCGTCACTCCACCGTGCCTCCACTCTGAGTAACAAAGGCTATATTTTATCCCCGTATTGCCACGGTAACGTGAACAACGCGAGTGAAACCGCGGGACGCTGTTAGTGTAAAATAAACCACAAACAAGCCTTATTATCGTATCAAATAACGAACGTCTGACACACGATTTCTACTAAACATATCTTCCCACTTTGCCACCAGAAAATATAATGCGACTTAAGCTGCGTTTCTGCCTGCAAGAAACACGCATTCAAGTTTAATCACATTGCAGGTTACGACTGAGCCTGACTGAACTGAACTTGCAGGCAGATGGAAACGAGAATGAGAGTTTGAAAGAAGGTAGAAGCAGATTTTTAGACACGCAGGATTACTAGGAAATGGAACTCGAATTAAGAGTGAGTATAGGATGGAAGTATTTCGAAAATGCTGTTTTCTAAATAAGAAATGCAGTACAAAATGAAATTTCATGGGGTATATAGATATTTTGGAAACGCCTCTCGCTTCCGACCCTGGTTCGATCAATGGTCCGGAGCGAGGAGAAATGGAAAGCTGTCACTGTCCTTCTGTGAAGTAGTAATGCTAGGGAAGGAGGAGGTAGAGCGCACGAGGCAGAGGGAAACAGCCACCGCAACAGAAGAAGACGCCCCGGGAGTCGGATGTCACAGGCCAAGTCCCAGCCACCATAGGCGTGGGCCTGCGAATGGCGAGCGATGGATGGCTCACCGTACGATAGAAACCAGACCCGGGTCGACGGCGCGTCGTGTTCCACTCGCGCCTCAAAGAGATGTCAGCAAGGAAAACGGAGCATACGAGTGCTAGTGCCTGGCAGAGTTGCGGAATCTGTCATTAGGTCATCATCCGCCTAGCCTTTTTCCCAACTATATATTGGGGTCAGCTCCCAGTCATACCGGATTCAGCTGAATACCAGTATTTTACGTCAAGCACCTGCCTACCAGACCTCCACAACCCAATAACTGGGGAACACGGTACTTCTTGGCAAGACTGGTGTCAGATTTTCTGGCTTCTGACAATTCGTAACGACTGCCAAAGATCTCCAAATGGCAGCCGGGACCAACGGCTTAACGTGCTTTCCGAGGTACGGAGAAGTCTCGTTATGTTAAGATGGTCACCCATCCACAGACCAACCTCGGCAAGCGTTGCTTAACCTAGACGATCGACCCGTGCGGCTGTTATAATTTAGCCACGAGCTCCTCCTATTATTGTGTGGCATTAGGACAAACACGGATGGGTTTTAGTAAGTAAGAGTCTAACACTCCCTTCCGCTCTTTTCAGAGCAGAAGAAATCATTTAATGATTTCCCATCCATAAAAATGGTAAACTGATATTTCGCATATTCCTCGTCGTAGCGTTGTTCCGTGTCAAGGATGATATATGTATACTTATACTGCTTCAATATGCCTCTATGCTCTGTAGATAGTTACAATACAATTAAAAGCAATAGGAAGTAGGATTATTAGTTAGGCACGTTATTAAATGGCGGATTATTATTGGCCAAAATATCAGCGACCACACCGCGTTGTGGTTGCGTTTGTTTTAACTGAAACCGAGATACATTGCATTTTATAACCGCACGTTCTATTCGCTTGTTTATTATCAATGATCGATGGATGTGGTGCAGTTCGTTATTTACATAGATTATGGTGGAAAGGATGCACATAGGGAACGGGTAATAACGAATTATGTAATTTATTTTATTTTCTTTTGTTATAACCATCCATTGCTAAAGCATCTTATGATTTACTTCAATAAAAAGTAATTTCACTTTATATGACGTTCAGTGGATACAATATACACTAAAAAAAAATGTTCATATATTGCATAAGATTTCTTTGATCTAATGATCTTTTTATCCAATGTGCATTTTGCCGTCACTTAGGAATGTCGACGAAGTTGCGCGGTTCTTTTGTTCTTTTTTCAGGGTTTAGTTTAGGGGTAGGAATTTCTGTTTGCAGGGTTTAAAGGAACCTAACATGAATGGGATCACGGGAGCTAAGTTCGCTCGTTATGCTCGCTCACTCTAGCTCCCGTCAGCCCATTTGAACCTTCGCAAACTAACCAACAAACTTAATATCCGGAGTTTATCTCAAAAGCTTGCTTATTAGTAGCAAATAATACACGAACCACGATACTAATAAATATGACACCATATTATTTGGTGGCGACGCAACAGCAGATCCAATACGGTTCCTTATAAGTTTTCTCTGATTTCAATTAAGGCTGGGTTGTAAGGCTGACCGTCCATTAGACCGGGAGAAGCACAGAACTAGGATAAAATTAAGAATTTCAAAAAAAATCTGCCTCTTTTCATTACAGGAAAGCAGATATTAATTTAGGTATTCAAACCCCTGAATGAAGGTTTATAATATTATAAGTTATGGACACCAACATTACTTGTTCGTAAATCGTATCCATAACATACGTTATCAAGGACAGCCTTTTTAATTTGTGTTCAATATAATGTATTTGTTAATATACATTTAATATTCAGTCGGCTTTTTATATATGTATGTACTTATCGCTGAAATGTTTAATGTCATGTGCAGTGCTGCTGTCTACACTAATATTATAAAGAGGAAACATTTGATTGTTTTTTGTTTGTTTGCATTGAATAGACTCCGAAACTACTAGACCGATTTGAAAAAATATTTCGCTGTTGGGAAGCTACACTATCTCCGGTGAACATAGACTATATTATATTCCCATATTCCCACGGGAACGGGAACTACGTGGGAGAAACCGCGGGGCGATGCTATTTCAATTAATAAAAGCATAAACCGTTAATTTGTTAATATCGGTTTGTAATAGAATAAGAAAAATGGGATAAACTATATAAGTAAATATATCAAGCGATTTGTGCAAGACATAAAATGGCTAACCATTTTTTGCCATTTCTATTTACTGTGCGTGTGTCACGTATTTGTACTAAGTAAATTTTATTCTTCCTTACTTTATTAAGTATATCAAATAACTTTTTCAGCTTCAAGAGCCTTTTTCTATACACAGCACCTTCAGTGAACACGGACACACAACTACACTGGCACTGCTCAGTAGTCCTCGCTTTTCTCGGGTTATATGGGTTCATATAATATTGTTTTATTTTTATTTTTGATGACTATGTAGGTCAATCTGTTTTTACTTTATTGACTCAATCTACTCTTTACAATGTTTTAGTGATTTGATTTATGGTTTCCATGTTGGATAATTATTTATTAATTTTTTTTTCTACCTTTGTCATGTATACACTTTGCTCTTTGCATACTATTGTATAAGTTCAAGTTCTTAAAACGCAATAGACAGACGTGTTGCTGAGGAGTTTGTTGCGCCACTTCTTTTTCCCAGCTAAAACACTAGGAAGTGGTGACAGGTGGGCGTTTTGGGGGACTGTCTTTAAGTAAAATTTGACGTTCAAAAAGTGCTGTCTCTCAGCCTAGTTTGAATAAATAACTTTTGATTTGATTTGATTTCTACGCATGCTCGGCCCGCTCCAATAGACGGGCAGCCTTATCTTGGGACACGAATCTATTCTCGTGCGATGTAGACAGTGATATTATGTATTGGCTATATTTAAATGATCGGTGGGTCGCTTTTGTGTCCCGTATTCCGTTAAAGGTCACGGTTAGAGGACGATCGTTCTAAGAGTTCCGTTATATTAAAGGTAAAATTGTACCCAGGTAATAAGATTCTGTTTTATAAATAGAGACTTCTTTGAAAAGAATTTACTTATTTATTTGAAAACATTTTTTCGTTTTTGGAAATCCGTTAAAAATAGATCAAAATGACAATGTGAAGAGAAAATTATACTTCTTCGATTGGTCTTGGATGTAACTGAGACTGTATGTGTATGTGTGTGTGTGTGTGTGTTTGTATGACTATGAGAGGAAATTTCTAAGAAAAGCCACTTAAGTCCCTATTTATAACTAATATTAAAAAGAGGAAAGATTTTTGTTTGATTTTACCGAATAAGCGCCGAAACTACTGGGCCGATTTTAACTATTTTGTCACCAATGGAAAGCGCACATTATAAGCAAGTAACATAGGCTATTATATCCCTGTATTCCAACGGCAAAGGAAACGACACGGGCAAAACCGCGGAGCGCTGCTGGAATGAAATTTATCGTAAAGTCTACTGACTAACAGGCAACTAAACGACGATTGCACTGTGTATGATGATATCATTATTACCCCATACTGTCCCACTTAGCAAAGGCCTCTCCCAAGTCCTTCCAGGAATTCTTTTCCTCCTCTTCATACATATCAGTCCTCACGGTACTTGTCCAGGACCTCCCTCTACCTCTCTATCGGCGTCCAGATGCCCTCCACCTCCTGTGCTCTATGTTCCGGTACTTGCGTAGACCAGTCATTAAATGATATCGAACCAAGTCATTAGCTGTTCAAGTAAATCCGGGATATCACTTAATTTAACAAAAATTGTCGCTGATGAACGAAGCCATTGATCGACAAGGCTAGGCAGCCAATTAAACGGCTGATTAAGCTGGTTAGCACATTCGTAAACATCTAGAAATAATTTAAAAATTTCATCTACAACCCACAAAGACAATTACCACAACGGAACAGCATCGCATGCATTCTAACAAATAAAACGAGCTCAAAGCCTTGCACCGCACATCTAGCTACAAATTAATATCATTTAAAAGTGAAACGGAACGTCTTTAAGTTCGTTATTCAAATTGGAGAGAGGTAACATAGAGCAGGGAATCGCCACGACGATTGCGTCTAGAAATAGGGAACGTGCAGAATATATAGGTGGCAGCACAGACGCGTCAGTGTCAAGTATATTTTGCTTATAAGATTCAAATTTGCAACGCTAGATGGTACAGTCTACTTCGTGCACGGTCCCCTAAGCGGAGGGTGCAGGAAGTATAGGTGGCAGCACAGGTCAAATATTAACAACGTAAAAGTTTCGGATTTGTAACACTAGATGGCATAGTCTACGCTGTGCACGTTCCCTATTACGCATTTAAATTTATAGGGCTTATAGTACCATACAAATAAACTTGGTACACTTTTTTTTTATCCCAGATCTCCCGGGATACCTACTAAGTATTAGAATTTCACAGTGTGATGATGTCGCTTGCTGAAGCTGAGAAGAGAATTCTGACATGCACTTTCTATACTGTAACACCAGAAAACCTCTCCCCTTGTGTTACTATTCTAATGAATAAAACTCGGTTTGGAATTTTACTTCATACTTATTTATGGCATCTGCCTTATAAGAGCGCTACTCTATGACTTTTATAAAAAACAAAGTTTATTTTCCTTATTCATTCATAATTCAAAATACTCTTTATTCTTTTGTCAGACACTTCCAAAGTTCTATCAAACTTGTCTGTCAGTGACCCGCAGCGAAGGAGGCTACTATCATCACAATATCTACGAGTAAGTATAGGCACTATCTACACTAATAAGTGTTATCAATCGTTAATTACCGATATATTTTATTTGTAATGTTAATCTAATTTTAATATTTAAAATACTGTATTGACTAATGTAGTACCGACTCTGTTCGTCGACGGTACGACTAACCAATGACAGTCCGTTTATTGGAACGTAGACATAATGGTGGGAGAAACACCAGCTTGGTTGTCGTGCTAGGCCTATGAGCTCAGTCATGCGTCAGAAGTCGTGACCTAAGCGCCGAAATACGAAGAACTGAACTGTGAGTGTATATTTGTGTGATAGAAATATATCTGTTCGTTTTGTTTGTTCAGTGTTGAGTTTGAGAAATATAATAAGTAAGTACATGAACTACTATTGTCTATTATTTCAATTCCTTATATAACTCTAAAAAGCCCTGAACCCTAATAGCGCTAATTAATACTTATATTTAGACTGTAAACATGTTACTAGATTCTATGTAAGAGTCTACATAAGTTTGATGTTTTGTTTGGTTGAACGCACTTACCTATCATAGAATCTACTGATTTTAATTGAAAAATTATTTTACTGTTGGATAGCCCATTTATCAATGCCATAGCATCAATGAAAAGTGTTTAAAAAACTGTTGTTTTTTTTTTGTCTTATGTGGTGCAGACAAAGTTGTGAGAGTCAGATAGTCATAGAGATATATCATATCATCAGCTTCTTTAAAACTTCATTAGTATAGTTGTGCAGCTAAATGGTGACACTTCTGGAGGCAAGTTCTAATTTAATGCATAAAAAAACGTAATAATGAAAGTTCCAATATCATATCCAGTACAATCAATTTTTTTAAAAGTATCTGGGTATAGTATATATAAATGCGAGGTGATTTTGAGTATTTGCAAATGCGATGCAAATACCAAACACACTTCTTGAAAATACGAGAATTGCCTCCCTTTCTTTTTTTGTAAGGAAAGAGTTGACAGGTTTTAGGCAGAGAGTATCGACGATAACATAAAAAGCGTATGGATCTGTCATAAGTTACCGAAATGCCAGGTGGTCTATAGCAATTTTTTTGACAATTCCACAATTTTTACGGGCCAATTGAATTTCACTATGTCAATTAGCCCAATGCCATCGCTAACTGCGGCCACCGAGACATTTCCTAGCTCTGTGCAAGGTACGCCTTTAATTACCATTTCTGTTTCCAGTTTATGTGACAATGAAGCTTTATAATTTCCATGTCAGTTAATTGAACCGCGGGACTTACAATAAAATTAATGTTTTATCTAATTGTTTGTAGTATTTTGCATTATTCGGCTGGCATTGTTAATGAATAAGAAGTAATTTTGCTAAACAAGTGATTATTACTAGTAGTTCCTTTGTAGACTGAACAAATAGATATTTATTTTAATTTTTCATAACCGAGTATAAAGATTTCTGGCACAAAATATGACCTCGTCATCATTATCAGCTTGCGGCAGTTTACTGCCGGACATAGGCCTTTGCAGTTATACGAATTTCTAAAAGTCTAAAAGACCATGAGGGAGAAAATGGCACAAGAAGAAACACGGGTGAGTTTTAGTCAGTAAGAGTCTGACGCTCAACCCAGAGCGGGAGAAGTCATATCATGATTTCCCATCCAGAAAAAAGGCCCGTAATTCCCCAACCCTGGCCACTTTTAGTCGACCATCAGTACATAGAAAGTGCCTAGTACATAATTAGGGTGTTTACGTTACATAAAAGATTTGTATTTTTGTATGTAACGAATAAACTCAAAAACTGCAGGACCGATTTCAAAATTTTTTCATCTTTAGAAAGCTACATTCACCTTGAGTAACATAGGCTATATTTTATCCCCATATTCCCACGGGAACGGAAAATACGCGGGTAAAACCGCGGGGCGCTGCTAGTATTCTCATAAAGTAAATTATTAACTTAATTTTAAACCAGCGAAAAGGCACGCTTGCCTCGCCCCATGTTTCTTTATACTGTGCATGCAATTCCCGGAAGGATTACTTCAGAATCCGATATCTAAGCTTGCAAATGACGGTATCACATCGCAACGTCATAAGGGACGAGTGAAATTTCAATATGAAGCAGTTTATTAGAAAAAAACTTGCGAAATACGTGTCGGACCACGCATAGTGAATGGTTTCGTAGTTCACTGTCAAAATCTCATATCTCTAAAAGTAAGGCTGTGATGTTCCAACCAATTTTCGTTGGAAGTGTCTATGAAGCTCTATTTGCTCATTTTTTTTAAATTTTCAACTTCATAGTTTAAAAGTTACAGGGGGGGGGGGGGGACATTTTTTTACGAATTTGGAAGCACATATCTCAAAAAACTTTTTTGAAACCTCCATTGTATTTTCAAAGAGCCATCCAATGATATTGATTATCCACGATCACGATATTACCCACGATTATGTTTGTTGGTGTTTATTTTTTCATCCCTCAGTTACATGTATGGAGTGCAGTGGCGTGCAGTGGTTCGAGTTAGGGTAGGCCAGAGAAAATGTCCAAATAAATTTAAAAAAATAACCACATTATTCAGGGTCGATTTTAAATGAAATGAGTTTTTTTTAAATAGCCTATTAAAAAAAACACCACATTTCAACCCTGATTAATGTGGTGCGTTTTTTTTTTTTGGACATTTTCTCTGGCCTACCCTAACTCGAACCACTGCACGCCACTGATGGAGTGCCACCCCTAAAGTTATTTTTTCCATAATTTCACAGGTTGCATCTATTTAGCATTTCATTCAATTATGTAGGTTTAATGGTCTCCGAGTAAAACGGTTTCGTTTTTGCCATTTGGCTACGGAATCCTAAAAACTTTCTGAGTAAAGGTTTATACATCTACATTTCAGCCCCATACGCCCATCAGATAACGTTTCATGACCGGCGCGTTTCAATCATTCACAAAAAAAAAAAAACCGAAAGTCTATGTTACCGATCTGCACTGTGATAGTTTACCGTTTTTGAAAGACAATTCTATTAAAGTGCGTTGTCGCAACATTGTCGCATTGTCCCGTCGCTCTATTCTGCGGGTGTCTTAATTGTTAACGAACATGAAACTCCTGAAAAAAAACTCTAGCAAAATTGCCAAGAATTTTAATCTGAAAGAAAAACTGATAGAGTTAAGAGAAACTATTTTTAATTTCAAAGTAGTAAAAGTCTTTGGCATTTAATATTCCTGAAATTAAATTTATTTTGCTAGGGTAACGTTTTATTTGCATATATATTGGTGGAGAGCATTTTTGATGAACTTTGGAGATCTCTAGATAAGTGATTAAGATAAGAATATTTAATTAATAAAATTAAAATGAACTCAATGCTGGTATACTTAAGATACACCTCTTCCTATCGCTTTTTCGGAGTACCACCTACAAGCGTGATGTTATAGTATGCATAATTGCATAAATATAAAGTATAATATATATATTAATTAGAATAGCATAATCAGCTTTTTAACGTTCCCACTGCTGCGACACATGCCTCCTCTCTAGGAATGGGCCGTAATCCACCACGCGGGCCCAGTGCGGGTTTTTTGGTTAACTAAAATAAATAAGTTAAATTCTAGAGATGCCACAAACTATTTGGAATCATTACCGAATGATTGCAAATAGTTTGTGACATCTGAAAACCGATTCGGACGAATACCAAATACATCATTGAAAAAACAACTTAATAATACTCACGAAACTTAATTATGTCAATAAAAAATTAGCATATTTAATGTACTTCAAATCCTAAGTGTGGAAGTGATGATTTCTATTTCTTTATGATAATCAAAATAGGGATGTCACAGAATTTGAAGTAACGACGAACAAATAATGCGTATTGTTTTATTTGCGATTAGGTTGTCTCAACAAGAGACAACCTAATCGCAAATAAAACAAATACGCTCACAGCGTAGCAACTACACAAACTTGAATTATGCAAGTTGGAACCGAACACCCGGGAAATGTACTAAGCGCCGCCGAATATTCAGTGCTTCGACTAACAGGCCTCGCCGAGTTTTCGGGTATTCGGCAAAATCAGAATTCGGTAAATTCCTTAAGAAACTATTTAGTTCGTCAGTTAGATTGGCAAAAATATTGGACACGTATTTTTCTTTTGTTACTGAATCGCGTGATATCACGACTAAGAGAAAGCGACGTAACAAAGCCTAACTTCCGAACATTGATGCGTTTTATCTTTGTAAATGTTTATCGATTCCATAAAGTAAAAAAAAAATGTACAGTTTTTTGTCGCTCTTTTCGTCGGACGAAAATAATCGTATTTTTAATCCTGGAAACATCACTATTACAATAATACAGAAGGCCAAAAATTGCACAATACTCTTGGTAAAATGACCAAGTCTCCAATATTTCGTGAAAGACAGTACTAAAGCTATACAACTCAAAGATCAAAGGCTTTCAAAGTTCCAGAGTGGCTTGCTGGGGCGCTTTCCTGGATCTTCGGACCCTTTGTTTCACAATGGAGATTTGTAAAGCTCTGTTGGTAAACGAGGTACTGCTGTAACTTAGGTTCGCAATATTACTGACTAGGTTTTTCCCTCGGTTTTGCTCTCGAGGCAATTTACCGCAATTACCGCAGACATCGTGAATTTTTTTTTAAATATCCGGACCATGAATTGAACCAGAGGTCGCCGCCGCTGATCGCCTCGACGAGGACACGGCGTTGCTCCGCCTAAGCAGGGCAGACCTCCACCGTATGCTCCACCGTTTACTCCGGATTCTTAGGTATACCTCAGTTATTTTTTTACTCACAAAAATGTCAAAACAAGGTACAAATGTGAACCTGTTAGTCGATCGGATTTTTTGCCATCAGGCGAAACCAAAAATGAGCGATCGCAAAGAAAAACATTTCAGCCTGTCGTATTATTTTTCTTATTCAACAACGCTACTAAGAAATTCAACACAAAATTGTAAAATGAAAACCAACAAAACTAATTTAAACCCCCCTCTAAACCAAAACAGCCCCAATAAAACTAAACTCCAATTTATTTCCTCTTAAACTTAACGTCCTGATGTGAGTACCTCCTACCGAAGACCCTTAACTCCTCAAGACTTGATGTCGGACAACCCACAGACAATCAACGGGAAGGGCTTAATTAGTCAATCACGTGGACTAAGGACAACAATGTAGCCAGAATTGGTGTCGAGTTGAATTGTATTGTCGGAATGAATGGAGGACGGATGATAATAGCTTAGTGATAATTGGATCTTGAAAGAGAAAGTAAGACTAATATTTATTTAGCTCATTCATGAAACACGCACGTTACATAGACATAATAAAAAATAAATGATAGGTATGAGAAGTTGCGGAATCTGTTCAAAAGAGCGGTGGTGTTTAGTCAGTAAGAATCTGACACTTCCTTCCGCTTGCCCAGAGCGGTAGAAATAATTTTATGATTTCCCATCCAAATCAAACCAAAAAGGTATGCCAAAAACTAAGTGTGTGTCACGGCTGCACTAAATAGGTCCATTTCAGCGATATGTCAGATGATGCACACACTGATGCAGTCTGACACTGGTTTTGTAATGAATCTTTCAAAAGACGAGGTTCATTCCATATAACAAATAAATAAATTAGTAGATGTATTTGAACATGGCGTAAAATTTACTAAAAATAGAACCAAATTTAGGATTATTTAATAAAATGCGCTTGTGTACTTAAAAATGTGTTAATAAATACTCAGTTATAAAGGAATTTTAGTAGTCTTTTTGCATAATTATGACTATGTTTTTTTCAAAGATGTGTGTGTCGAATTAGAATCCACATTTAAACTTCTACACTTCACATTAGGGAAAAAAAGTTGTATCAGAAAACCCAACCGCAAAAATCTACTACAGTTCCAAAAACGTATCTTTTCATTCATATTTGATGCTACCAAATACTGTAGGTATGTGTGTCTTTATGTATATTCTAGAAAAAACATAACCGTCATAATAAAGCGGCTCGTAGCTGACGATGCCAAAGGATCTGCCGTTGAAGAGTGATTAATTATCACACAAGCAAACATACTGTTTGTCATATTTATAATATTAGTTGGATAAGATCAATTGACGACACGGTTGGCGCAGAAGTTGAGCGATTGATTGCTGATCTACGTGTCGTGGGTTCGATTCCCGCTCGGAACAAATATTTGTATGGGCTACACATAGTTGTTCCGGGTCTGGCTGTTTGTGTATGTGAGATTTTATGTTTGTAAATGCATCCACAACAAAAGGGAAATTCCTAGAGTCGGGCAACGTTTAAAAAAAAAAGAAACAAATCATTCTGTAAAAAAAAACATCTATTTAGAGTTACGAAAAGAAGTGTTTCAAGTTAATAATCCCAGTTCTTCAGAAAGATCATTGAACTGTTTTCCATAATCAATCACATCCCACGTAGATAGGGAAATTTCCTAGACAGATTTTATCTAAGATTAACTTTATTTAATCCGTCACTCATATTTTCAAAAAATATTGTATATCCGACTTTTTAATTAAATCATTAATTTCAAACCGATACAAGTTGACAAAGAAAATGCATCAAAGTTTTGGAGTTTGGACCTGTGACGTCACTTGGTTGTAAAACATGAACAACGCGAAATTGTAATAACAGGAAATTGCCATCGATTCATTTTCGTTTACAAAAGAGATCAAATACATATCCAATATTTTCTGGTAGGTAATGTAGCTGAAGGATCAAGTACATTTTTAACAGGAGAAATACTCTATTGCGTACGCTAGAGCAAAAATACAAAATTTATCGAATATATCCAACCAAAAGCCAGTTTTCAAAAATATCCATAAAAGAGTCAAACGTACATATTGGAAAACAAAAACTAACATGAACGGAGTTTTCGAAAACAACCTGTCAATATCATACACACCGTTTTATTTCTGTCTGTGTGATTTATTCAGAATATCAAATAAAAGTGGTCAAGCATGAGTTAGTGAGGGTTCTGTAGGTACATTTTATGTCCTTTGAACTTGACCTTTGACCGTGAGAGAGTAATAACAGTAGACATTAAATTATACTTCTGTCGTAGTAGTTTATTTTAAGGATTGTAACTTGTGAAGGTCATAAAGATAACTTCTTGTACTGTCGGTACTATTTACTGGGATAACGACCCTACTATGTGCATATATTATGAATAATAGTGGTGGGTCTGCAGCGTGTCGTATTCTACGCGCCTCAATGAGATGTCAGCAAAGAGACGGGGCCCCATAGGGTCAGTGCCTGCTATGGTTGCGGAATTTGTTCGAAAGAGTCACCGCGGCCCTGGAATGAAAAGGCCATTAAGAGGAACACGTGTAGGTTTTAGTCAGTACAACTCTGTGCGGAAGCAGTCAGTTGGTTGGCTTCCAATACATAAAATAAATATAGTTTAACGTGACAACGTCATAACAAAACATTGATGAAATGATCGTGCCTCTCATACTTAGTTTATCTAATTACAAACTTAAAGTACGAAAGGATACGAAAGAAATAGGTACGTATTTAAACAGTACTCAAAAATGAACCTCTACAGTTTTATCAGAAGTTGGTTATTCTATTATAAATAAATTACTGAAACCTGCACCACAACAACTCGCATGGTGAGAAACCCTAAAAATGCACGTTCAATATGAAATCCATCCCAAACACGTTTCTGACCTATCTGCGTATATCTAGATAAACGTCCGTAAAAAGTGCCTAAACTACGTCCAGGGTAAATAGACCTTCCCTTTCCCCCTCAATCCTTGTAACACAGAACCTAAAGGAATACGGAATGGTCAATGGAAAGCTCAAGGTAAATTGGTCGGTTTTAGACGTGGACTCATACTGTCATCGTTCTCTAGTTTGGTTTTTAAAATGCAAATTGAATCGCAGTTTAGATCCGCAGCATGTGCGCCTAACAACAAATTTGTGATCGAATCTTGATAAAGTTTTAAAGCAAAACATATTTTCCATGTCACAGAGTCCAATCGAATTGAAACGCATCATAGGATACGTGGTCTCATTTAACGTGATACCGTCAGCGCCATCTAGCGTAAGCAAAAGCTATTAAAGCCATTCTTACTCACAAAGGTGGAAAACTTCTTCAATGAGACCGCTTTGCATTCATAACACCCACGGCAAGATTATCTACAGCGTGGGTGCCTTTATCCGAACTAATACGTACCGAGAATAATGTGGGAGTACACTGTACAAATATACCTCTGTTTCGAGAACTTTACCTTAACGAGAGCCAACAATCACCCGCCAATCATATCATCGTATTATAATGTTTTGATATAGATATGTATTAGGTTATTTTAATCACAAATTCTAAATGTCATGTTTATTCGATTAGTTATATTATAATGTTAAAGGCTAAAGACAAGAAAATATTGTGTTTTAAGTTTGTCTGATACTGGTTGTGTTCTACTCAAGAACGTATTGCAGAGACAGGCGAGAACAGCACTTCCTATGAACCAAGGAAAATATGAGGTATAATCTTTTAAAACACTCAGGCTTAAATACCTATTATGTTCTGTGGCCGTACTATGAAGTGCCGATGCTATCATGATTCAGTGTGAGGGAAAGGGATAGTGCTATTCGTCTTGTGTAACTCCGTCTTTCTCTGATACAGGAATCATGATGGATTTAAGACGTCATGGTAGGGCTGCTGATATGAGTACTGATATGTACTGATACAAATCTAAATCTATACTAATATTATAAAGCTGAAGAGTTTGTTTGTTTGTTTGTTTGTTTGTTTGAACGCGCTAATCTCAGGATCTACTGGTCCGATTTGAAAAAATCTTTCAGTGTTAGATAGCCCATTTATCGAGGAAGGCTATAGGCTATATTTTATCCCCATATTCCCACGGGAACGGGAACTACGCGGGTGAAACCGCGAGGCGCTGCTAGTTAAAAATAAAACGATTGTCAGATACTTATTGACAGTCGAGGTTTGCATTTGAACAAGTTGGCATTGAGCACTTCCTATGAACCAAGCAAAATGTACCCAAGTAGTATGTACTGATATGAGGTATTTTTCAACTTGAGTCAACTACAGAGTCTCCTTTGCCAAAAAAAAAATGACACATCAGCAACAGTCGTCGCTCTCAAATATTCACGAAACCTAAGAGAGACATACAAAAAACCGAAAAAAATCAAAAGAAAAATCCTTTTAGTACCAGGAGCACATAAGCTAATCCGGTCTGTAGTGGTCGGTGCCGCTCCAACGGGCATCAACTAGAATATTTTACTCACCCGGGTTTCGGGTGACGCAAAATAAATTGGGGAATTTGGGGGCTCTTATTTATACACGTTAGCGTCGGTCTCGGGCTGTTACGCCGGCTGGGTTGCTTTCGTCGTGAATGGAAGTAGAATGTATGGGTAGTTATTTTATTGGGTATCCCTTTTTCTTGGGTATCAACTGGTAGTGATGAAGGTGGGATTGATTTAAGGGTCCTTTTTGCTGTAGAAAAAATGGGCTTGGGTCTTGGGAATGGCAATGATTTTTTAGAACCTCGAGAGTACTCGTAAGTCTTGCCACAAATACAATCAAGGCTGGGAAGCAAAGTGAAATCCACTGAATTGAAGCAAAAGAAACATTTCAAGCAAATGAAGGTAAAATCTGAACTCCTAAAAACACGTGCAAACACAATAATCCAGAAACATAACTGACTTTGTTAACCCTACCTCTTCTTGGCAACATTGAACAAATTCAACTTTCAAACTTAGTACTTGTTAGTGACGTTTGTACAAATTGCAAGTGAGATTCTGAGTAAACCGAATAATTCCGTGTCGCGTTTATCGTCTAGCTGGAGAAGGAACGCTTCAAACCCTCGTGTTAGTTCTTTCCTCGTTATTTTGAAACTCAAAAACTAGACGTTTTTATGGACTGACACGAGGATAATAATTTTGTATTGAATAACGGGAAAGTGACGTTTTTACTGTCATTACATGACGATATAAAAGAAAATCTGGCCTATTGCAAGCCGTTAAAAAAGGCAAAAAAGTCATGTATGTTGTATTGGACCTCCCTCCCCCCTCCTTACATATTTAATTTATTCTGCATTTTTTTGTGTATTTGTTATTATAGCGGCAACAGAAATACATCATCTGTGAAAATTTCAACTGTCTAACTATAACGGTTCATGAGATACAGCCTGGTGACAGACGGACAAACAGACAGAAGGACGAACAGTGGAGTCTTAGATATAGGGACCCATTTTACCCTTTGGGTACGGAACCCTAACTAAAAGTTATATAGGTAGTTCCAGCTAATTATATTGACATCATTTGGTAGTTGTAATTATCTCCTTTGTGTCCAATTTTTTTACCCTTAATTTTGACAGCGCAAATCTTGTTAAAGTTTTAGGTCTTGGGTCGCTCCAGAGGCAAATCGGCCGCTGTGCTATCGCGCAGTGGCTGATGCCTGTGGACGGTGAGCGTGGGTGGCTCGCCGTCCGATACCAGGCTGAGTCAACGACGCGTTGTGCTTCACGCGCGCCTCAAGGAGCCGTCAGCACCAGGGAAGGAGCCCCATAGGGTCGGTGCCTGCTAGGGTTGCGGAATTTGTTCGAAAGAGTTACCACGGCCCTGGAACGCAAAGGGCACATGGAGGAGCACGGGTGGGTTTTAGTCAGTAAAAGTCTGACACTCCCTACCCAGGGCGGGAGGGGTCATTTGATGATTTCCCATCCAAAAAAAAAAAAAAAAGGTCTTGGGTCGCAAAAGTACAACTCTGGGCTAGGTCAGACAATGAGGGTCTGCTCAATAATATCATCTTATCTAATTAAACACGTTTTATTATTATAGACTTGCATTTCACCACAATATCACCAAATAGAAAACTATGATGTGGTTGACATTTGCTGTCACACAATTCTGTTTTTTTCCAGTACCCGCCATTATTTTTGATATACTGGTTTGAATGGGTTTTCTATAACATAGTAAAATGGTTAACTTCTAGGTCAGTTCCCTAAACAGCCACGTAAACGTTTTCACGAAGCTAACCATCAATATTATCACAATTACCTCTTCCTTCCACAAAAAAACCTCGCCGACTCGCGGCATATTACCGCCGCTGTTCTGCGGGGCTAACAAGGGTTTATTCCTGCTATGTTCTCTCATATTTCCTCCTGTTAATCCATATTTATACGGCTGACCCTGCCTCAAACGGCTGCTGCGTGCCGATAAGACTTCAGCCTTTTTATATGAACACCGTTAATATATTTTGCGAGCAACGTGATCGAGTGCTGTCGGTTTTATTGGTACGAAACGTTTACTTCATAGTTTGGGGTTTGCGTTTCGTTTTCTGAGTTGGAGTGATGGTATGAATTTAGTTATTCTGTCTGTTTTATGTGTTTGAGTTTATTTACAGTCTAGAACCAAGGTGGGCATTTTAAACATCAAGATTTACAGTTTAAAAAAGCTTGGCTGATTATATTGATCAAAATAGATATTATTATACGATGTCGTTCGTTTATAGTGGACCATTATGATGTCGCGTCATATCATATTGGTATCGACCACTAAACCTTTTTTTTATTCTTTAAAACAGTTACGTAAACGTTTTCGTTAAGTAAGCCTGCAATATAGTGCTAACGCTAGGGTATAACACCGGTCAAACCCGTGTTAGACTTACGCCCTCCACATTTTTCGGCACTCATTAAACCTACATACATATATTACGAATCTTCTCCGTGCCTCGGAATGCACGTTAAGCCGTTGGTCCCGACTCATTTGCAGATCTTTGGCAGTCATTACGGATTGTCAGAAGCCAGAAAATCTGACACCAGTCTTGCCAAGAAGCACCGTGTTCCTTAGTTAATGGGTTGTGGAGGTCTGGTAGGCAGCCGCTCCATGTAAAATACTGGTATTCAGCTGAATCCGGCTTGTCTGGGAGCCGACCTCAATATAGTTGGGAAAAGGTTAGGAAAATATACATATAGTACGATCCCTTTGCATGCTAGCACTCGCACTTGTTGACACATTTACCTAAGCTTACCCAAATATGAGCCATCACTGAAGTTACGTAATTCCAATTGGCTGCCACCACAAAGACATAGCCCACTGCTCCCTTTGCTGTACCATGTTCCTCGACTAATGAACGAGGTCAACATCAACATGCCTCAATAGACGGAACGTAAACGCTCCATTTTTCCACACCCTCTCAACTTGTTCGTACTTGAACTAAAACCGCCAACACATCTCCCCGGCTAATTAGTATTTTCACAAGCGGTTGTCCCAGTTATCGTCACAAACTAGATGAGCTAGAATCTAGATGCGTCGAAAACAATGGCTTTACTTGGGAAATAGGTTAGTATGACAAGTATATAATATACTATGTTTGTTTTGCTATGATTGATATGGCGCAGACATGGTAAGTGCTTCCTGTGGAATTGTGGTCGTTTTTCACCATAGTTTTAAGTGAAAACGACAGCGAGAGATAGCGTAGCTTGCTAACAGTGAAATATTTATATTTTATTTTAGTTTATAAATTATCCTTACCTCCTACAAACTTTACCACTTTATAAGATTACTGTACTTACTTCTACGTTGATAGGTCTGCACTGGTCTCTCATACCTCATCGTCATCTGCCTACCTTTTACCAACTATATTAAGGTCAGCTTCCAGACAAACTAGATTCTGAATGCCTACCAGTATTTTAGGTGGAGCAACTGCCTCCACAAACCAGTAACAGGGCACTTCTTGGCAACACCCGTGTCAGATTTTCTGACTTCTAAAAATCCGCCTCAATACATCTATTACGTACATTCGTTTTTTTTTTGGATGGGATATCTTCAAATGACTTCTTCCGCTCTGGGCGGAGTTGAAGGGAGTGTTAGACTCTGACTGACTAAAACCGTTCCGTGTTGCTCCTAATGCCCTATACTGTCCAAGGCCACGGTAATTCTTTCAAACAAATTCCGCAACCCTAATAATAAATATTCATACAATCAACGCTTTTTTTAAAGCGCAACCCTAGTGGACCGTTTTTTTGGTTCTTGTTCATCGTTTGTTTGTTAAGAATAAGCTCAGAAACTACTGGACCGATTTAAAAAAAAAAAACTAATGGCAAGCTACATTATGATCAAGTAACAAATGCTATATTTTATCCCCGAAATTCCAACAGCAACGGGAACTATGCGGGTAAAACCGCGGAGCACTGTTAGTTTTATATAAGGCAACACACATAGGTACAAACATATCGTAAATCTACGAACGACTATCCTCTTACGAGAGCAGTCGGGTGAAGACGTAAATTACAGAGAAATTGAAGTGGTCGAGTCAGAAGTTTTTGAATATGATTTACGTATTTTCGGCGAAATTCAGTGAATTGTGGGGCGGGCGGATAACTCAGGTATTTTGCTGCTAGAAGAGCGATTTTGTCGAAATTAAAATTTTTAATGATGTTACAAATTTAAGTAATGTAAGGTAAATTAGTCGTTGTTGTATAGTCAGAACTTCACCTCTTAACGATTTTTATCAAATTTGGCACACGTATAGACCATGGGTTCAATTTCTTTTTCACGCAAGGAGAATATAGTTAGTTAATAATCTAACTACTTTTTAATTCCAAAATGTTGACACATAAATTCACAATGCATTTAGTTCTAGTAGCGCCCCACGGTTTCAACCATATATTTCCCGTTCCCGTGGGAATATTAGGATAAAGTATTCCCATCTCACCTGGGGATAGTATAGCCCAATTGTTAAATAATTATTCAAATCGGTTCAGTAGTTTCGAGGCCTATTCATTGCAAACAAACAATCAAATCTTTTATCTTTATAGCGTAGATATCTTTATAGTATAGACAACCAAAACATAAATCCAAAATCAAATTCGCTCAACTTTATCTCTGTGTAATCCATCTGTTTCATTAATGATGTATGGATTAAATCTAATTAAATGGTTATTATGATCATGACAACTTGACGTAATCAGTTCGAAGCTCGGTTTAAATATCATAATCATATTTGTTCGTGAATGTTTACTAAATACCTACTAAACATTCAAATGGATTTAGGTTTGAGCTGCTCTAGTATGCGGTGTTTATTGTTTACTTAAACAGTTGCCTCAACTGAACTACATAAATGGGAAACGCAGTCACTTTACAGGCATGAAAAACTCTTTACACGAAGCAAAAAATAATCTATTAATTTCTAAATTCCCGTGTAATGGTATGTTAGTTCCCGATTGAATAATAAGGTCAAGTCATTTTCAACACGACTGTCCAGTATATCAAAGAGAACAAAAAAACATAGTTAACGTCTGTACCAAAATTCATTTTTTTGGAGAGTGCGCGACGGAATCGCGTAGTTTAATTCCACCATGACCTAATTCCACCATACCCAATCTAAGAGCAGTGGTGGCCGAGTGGTTACGGCCCCGACTTACGAATTGCGTCGCGGGTTCAAACCCAGCAAGTGCATTACTTTGTGTAATTAATTTCATCACCACTGCTCTCAAAACGGTGAAGGAAAACATCGTGAGGAAACCAGCATGTCCTAGAACCAAAAATTCGAATACATGTGACATTCACCAACCCGCACTGGGCCCGCGTGGTGGATTATGGCCCATTCCCTCTCCTAGAGAGGAGGCCTGTGTCCCAGCAGTGGGAACGTTAAAAAGGCTGATTATGCTTATGCTTTAAGCCCGTTCCATCATTGGACCACAAGACGTATAACAATGCGCCACTGGTACATAGTGGACATCCCACGCACACGCACAAAACGTTTTGGGAACACATTCATGTGCTAAGACTAGAAGCCAAGGAGTAGAATTCCCTGCCAGACTCTGTGTTTTCTGATAGCTACAAACTGGGAGTCTTTAAGTACAGATTGAATAGATTACTTCTAATTGTAAGCAAACATGCTTTATCTTCGATCACATCACCGTTTACCATCAGGCGAGGTAGAGTCCATTTGCTTGCCTATAAAAAATGCGTTTTTTTTTCATATAATTGCCCGTAACAATATCTCTCTAGTATATATTTATCTATCATGTATATATTGTATATATAATTAGTACACCTAAGACTACCTACAGTACTGTATTTCCTTTTTCTCTTTCAAATCCATCCAAAGGTTGTCTAGAAAAGATCGCTTGTAGCGATAAGGTCGCCCATTGTGTCACCCTATGTAATGTTTTCTTTGTCTATATTTTCTGTAACTTGTATGGTGTACATAATAAAGAGTATTCTATTCTATTCTCTCTTATCATTGCAGATTAAAGACGTCTACTGATCGACAAACACCACCACATCGATCGGTCTAGTGCTCCTCACAGCTAATAAAACCTAATTCACTAGTACAATAAAGTTTAATTTACTGTGACAACACTTCACGATACCCTCAGGAAACACAACGTATTCTGAGACACGGCGACTTACTAAGGCCCCCACACATTAACTATAAATTGCGCGCGTCGTGGCTGGGAAGCGATAGTTAGCGGCACCTGCGACATCGGACACAAGAGACGTACGTTTAGTGCTTTCTGTAACAAACAGCGCTGTTGCTAAGACTATGGTAGGTTTGAGAATTATCTGATGAACTTTGAGGGACTTAGAAGGTAAGTGGGTCGTAGTGTTGGCCTTTATGAATATGATTGTCCTTGTTGATAGGTAGAATAATCATAGCGATAATGCAGAAATATATCGGTAAATAATTATTTCATTTTCTAAACTTTTTATACCTTCATTGTGTGCACAGCAAAGGATTGGAACTTCCTGCTGGAGTCTGTATAGGAGCAGTGTTGGGGTCTGACGGAAGGTCTTTAAATTAAGAGTAAATAGATTACTTCTAAGTAAACGTGCTCCATTGTCGACCACACCATGGCTTTCCAACAGGTGAGATTGAGGTCAATCGCTAACTTTTGAGGCTACTGATCTTTACATTGACGCGCTCCAGTGGCAGTGAAGGAGGGCCAAACGCAGACGCTGCGCCACTCCACTCAGCTTTAGTGCACCTCCGAGCATGGCTGTGCTCGCGCATATTTACGTAAAACAACCGTACCGTTTTACAATTTAATATTTGAAAATGAAAACAATATATCTAGTTTTAATTTCCGCGAATATTAGTGGGTTGCAAGATGACATGCAAGATTACTAGGCAAATGCAAGGATTTTCCCTCCTGCATGTGCTTAAAAACCTTGCATTTGCCTAGTAATCTTGCATGTGCATAATATAGCGGGCGGGAGGGAGGTGCATACCTGCAACCCACTAATATTCGCGGAAATTAAAACTAGATACATATATTGTTTTCATTTTCAAATTTAAAATGGATTTCCGCAAAGTAACGCCTGACTCAATCAATTTTTTTAATTTAATATTTCTTTATTATACTCATGTTATACACTATCACAATCATTTGCTTCACCACGACCTATCGTCATGACTATTAGCCTATATCTAAGGGGACCCATCTAACCAAAAGAAACGATCGGTGGACTGCGAAATATGATTTGTCTACACATACACAGACACACGCAGGGGTCGACTACCCACCGAGATGACGACGAGTATCGAAGAAGACATATTAGGCCGACCTTAAGCAAGTTGGGGATAAGGACGAGAAATTGGTGATGATTTTTTTGTCTAGTTAAATATAGGTACATATCTTGGAAAGCACTTGTGGTACACTTCAAAGACAAAATTGACAGGCATCACATGTAGGCCGTATTTTTTTTTTTGTAATTCTATCAAATTGGTACAAGATAGGTTATATTGAAAATTCATGATATAAAAGGGTGGTTGATTTAGAAAATCTAATTAGTCCGTCAGATGGATTTCCAAAAAATATTGGACGCGTATTTTTTTTATTCACTTAAACAATAAACAAAGACAATACAGTGCGTTGTGCAATACTCGTGTGACGTCACTAAGTTCTAAAATTTTAACCACGACATCAAAAGTCCCCACTGCTGATCTTGAATGCTTTTATCTTCATTATTTTTTATATATTATGTACTACAGCAAAAAATACGTGTCCAATATTTTTCGATAATCTAACTGGCGGACTAATTAACATCATATTGTTTTACCTAAGAAACATCCCTATTATGTTAAGTGTTAGTATGTATTATGCCTTCAAATGAATAAGAGTGTAAGTTATACAAAAAAGTCAATTAAAGACTTGAATCTCAAGACTATACACAAATATTAAAACACAAACCTTCAATACAGTCTGTTCCGTTCACACTGCAAAACATCCCAGCACAAAGTCCATCCAGAAAAACATCCCAGCACAAAGTTCATCCAGAAAATTCCATTGCGTTCGTATCGGAGCTCGCACAGCAATTCAATCGTATCCCTTCGCACTGCGTTTGTTTTTTAATCGACTCTGTGACGCAACGACATCGTTGTCGACATGAAGCGATATCGCGCCAAAGTGTCGATTGGTCTGAAACGCTTTTGACAGTGACCAAATCACTGCGTTGCGCTGTATTGTAGCGTACTTTTTATGGGTGGGAATCATCAATTTTGACTTCTTACGCTCTAAGCGGAGCGGAAGAGAGCGTCAAACGCATACTGCCTAAAACCCATCCGTGTTCCTTTTGTCAGAATCTCGGTGACTCATTCGAACAAATTCAGCAACATTGTAGCGTACCGACTTCGGTGTTTGTGCTAGAATACAGAGTGTTACGAAAATATGTAGACATATTTTTGAAAACTGATTTTAAATGTTCTAATAAAAAGTTATCATTTTTTACAAAATCTAATTTTGATAACTGGTTCACGGACCTTCATATATGTACATATGTACGTAAAATAACACAACATAAAGTTGTTCGGAGTCATGCCGTCTGATGAGCTAATACGCCTTCATAAGGGAAGTATATTTACTTTTTGTAATGAATGATTTTGTAATTATAATAGAAAATTGTCAAATATTTAAATTCCAAACTAGAGACCAGATTTTGATGGGTTTTCGTGATATTTTTAAAATCAAAAATCAAAATCAAAAGTCATTTATTCAAACTAGGCTGAGCGACAGCACTTTTTGAACGTCAAATTTTACATAAAGACAGTCCCCCAAAACGCCCACCCGTCACCACTTCCTAGTGTTTTAGCTGGGAAGAAGAAGTGGCGCAACAAACTCCCCAGCAACACATCTGTCTGTTGCGTTTTAAGAACTTGAATTTATACAATAGTATGCAAAGTCATTACATGCCAAAGGTAGGAAAAAAATCAATTATCCAACATGGAAATATTAAATCAATTCACTATAAAAACATTGTAAAAAAAAAGATTGACCTACATAGTCATAAAAATTACACAAAAAAATATATATATATATATATAAATGAACTCATATAACCTGTCCTAAGCTAAATTATAGAGAAAGAACATGATAAATATGACATTGTCTTGCGTTCAACACAGCGACCAACTATCTTTGTCGTCTAAATAGTCATTAATAGAATAGTATGCCTTCGAACAAAGGTTAGATTTAACTTTAGCTTTAAATGAGTTAAAAGGCAGGTCAAGAAAAGAAAGCGGAAGTTTATTGTAAAAACGGATACCGAGCCCCACAAATGACTCATGGACCTTACGAAGTCGGTGGGAAGGAGCATGTAGCTTGTGCTTGTTTCTGGTGTTAAAGTTGTGGATGTCGCTCATTTTACAGTATAGATGTATATTTTGCCTAATATATAGAATGTTTGCAAAAATGAATTGAGATGCTACTGTAAGAATTCCAATGTCTTTAAAAAGTTCTCTTAATGAAACTCTAGGCCCTAGCTGATATATTGCTCGCACAGCACGTTTTTGTAAGACAAATACATTTTGTATATCAGCAGCTTTTCCCCACAATAGAATACCGTAGGACATAACGCTATGGAAATAACTAAAATAGACTAACCGAGCTGTCTCAACGTCAGTATACTGTCTCACTTTCCTGACAGCGTATGCGGCAGAACTGAGCCTTCCCGATAAACTTGATATATGTGGGCCCCATTGTAGTTTGGAATCGACAGCAATTCCCAAAAAAACTGCTGAGTCCACAGTTTCAAGTACTTCGCCACTTAAGGTGATATTGGGTCCTAGATTTCTAACATTTGGTAAAGCAAACTTTATACATTTCGTTTTCTTGGCATTTAAAACTAGATTATTGGTCGTAAACCAATCCGTAACCATTGAGAGAGCGCTGTTTACGTTACTGAAATCTTGTCTATTCCTTTCTACTTTAAAAATAAGAGAGGTATCATCCGCGAACAATACTACGTCACAGATACCCTTTAAGAAAAATGGTAAGTCATTTATGTACACTAGAAACAAGAATGGACCCAGTATTGAGCCTTGAGGCACGCCTAAATGCACTGGTAGTCCGGAAGACTTCACGCCATTGATATCCACACATTGGAACCTATTATGTAAATATGAATCAATTACGTTAAGAGCATCGCTTTGGAGACCGTAATAACGTAGTTTACGCAAAAGCGTGTCATGGTTTACGCAATCAAAAGCTTTGGAGAGATCACAGAAAACTCCAATTGCATTTTGCGAGTTCTCCCATGCATTAAATATGTGTTTCAGGAGAGCAACACCCGCATCTGTAGTCGAACGTCCTTTTGTAAAGCCGTACTGTTCGTTATGGAGTAGTTTATTTAAATTAAAATGTTTTAACAACTGCTTAAGTATTAACTTTTCAAATATTTTGCTAAAAGCAGGTAAGATGGAGATAGGCCGGAAGTTGCCAATGTCATTTTTATTACCTGATTTAAATAAAGGTATGACTTTACTACTCTTCATGAGATCAGGAAAAGTTCCTAAATCCACGCATTTATTAAAAGTAAAAGCAAGATAGGGCGCTACTATGTCTATTATATTACTCAAAAGTTTAATGGAAATGCCCCAATAATCACCTGTGTTTTTAGATTTAAGTGTATTGAAAACGTTAACTACATCAAGTGGTGTTACGTGCTCAAAACTAAATAATTGATTACACTTAGGCACACTATTATGTAAAAGATTTTCAGCGTTAGAAGGGGACGAATTTAAGGAGCGAGTTGTAGTAATAGGTATACTGGAAAAAAACTCATTAAATACCTGAGCTACGTCAGCAGGTTTACTTACTAATTTGTTGTCGACTATGATTTCTAACTGATTTTCTCGTTTAACCGACTTGCCCGTTTCATTGTTAATTATTTTCCAAGTGGCTTTTACTTTATTATTAGATTTTTTAATTGTCTCGCTTAAAAAATTTGATTTAGCAACAACGCAAATCTTTTTATTTAATCACGAAATCCCATGAGCAGTCTCAAATTTTAATGTGAGTCAATCACTGTCATTAAAAACCGCAGTCTCACCTGACACATTCTTTGAATTCAAGGATTGCGAATGATGGAAAGGTAGAAGGAAGTATTCCGTATCCATCCATTCATTCATTTTTAACCAACTTCGAAAAGGAGGAGGTTCTCAAGTCGACTGTATTTTTACATTTTTTACCTCATAACTTTTAACTGGGTGTACCGATTCTGATGATTCCTTTTATATTCGAAAGCTGGTACTTGTCATGTTCTGATGACTAGTATTTGAGTAATCCCTAAAGATGTGTGGATTCGACTGCATTGATGATGTTCTCATTGTCTCATTGTCTCATTGTCTCATTGTCGATGTAAAATGAAAAAAAAAGAACTGTATACGATGGTTTGGAAGAGAGTCTTAGTGTTTCAAGGCGGTCCTTTTCTAGTTTGGTGAAGATCTGATGAAGAACCGAGATTGGAAACGGAACTCTTCGATAAATTATAGCAAATCTTCCGGGATTGTTGAAATCGCGTGTCTTTTAGTGGTGTAAACAATGTACATACGTTTAGGTGTGGGTGTGGTGTCAATACTAAAAGGTGAAAAATAAAAAGGTCGTATTTTATCGGTTGTATTTTTTTGTAAAAAAAAGTTTTTTTTTATCTGTGCTATTCCACTCCACTCTTTTAAACCAAAGACGTTTTTTATTGTTTTCTAAGGCAGACGAGTGTTAATATCAGCGAATAATGATCTGTTAAAAATTTATTATCTGTCTTTTGTTTAAAAATTCGTCGTAAGATTATAGCTTTTCTTTCTCACAACAAAGAAATTGAGAAGGCTCTCCTTGTGAAATAGCTTATTTTTAAACAGCGAAGGAATAATCCGTTTATTTATATTTTCGTCGTGTTTCGTCATCGTCATAGTTTTTTATTTTTACAAAAAAAATTTAGATGCCTGTTAGGACGTTTTAGCTAAGGATTGTTTTTAGTTAGAAAAAAAAAATTATGAAAGACGAAAGAGTACGTGATTTCATGGGGTACAATTTATTCGACCACTGAAAAAAGACCCATAAACTAACTACTAGATAAATAATAATTATCAAACATTAATTTTCCACTTTCACTGATTGCGACAGAAATTACGTCTAGCATGACGTATTTTCTATCTTGCAATTAGCGAAAAGTGGACGATTAAGGTAAACAAAACAAATTATGATTAAGTGAACATAAGTAGATTACAATCAGCAACAATACAACAGAAAACAATTATCAAGAGAACAACCGGCATAATACCTATATCCCATTTCATATTTCATAAACGATCACGTTCTAATATTACTCTTAATCCGAAATCTTAATTACGGCCAGCATCCGTAAATTCAATTTAGCCTGGACCTATGTCTAAGGCCGGGTTCAGACGCAAGCCAACTAAGGCTAGGTTTACACGTTCGGCCGCAATACATCCTTTGTTATAACCGTTTGTCACAAGGGCTAATCTCAAACACAACGCCTTGATCTCAGATCGGTACGTTTGCCAGCAGTTGTTTCATAATGTAATAGTTGTATGGATACAGAAATGTGTTGTTTTGGATTAGGTTGTAATCGACTGAGTGTATAGAATTGAAAGCTTATCATCATCTGCCTAGCCTTTTCCCAACTATATTGGGGTCGGCTCCCAGACAAGCCGGATTCAGCTGAATACCAGTATTTTACGTGGAGCAGCCACCTACCAGACCTCCAAACAACCCATTAACTGGGGAACGCGGTACTTCTTGGCAAGATTGGTGTCAGATTTTCTGGCTTCTGACAATCCATAACGACTGCCAAAGATTTTCAAATGACAGCCGGAACCAACGGCTTAACGTGCTTTCCGAGGCACAGAGAAGTCTCGTTATGTTAAGATGGTCACCCATCCACAGACCGACCTCGGCAAGCGTTGCTTAACCTCGAAGATCGACCCGCGGCTGTTATAATTTATACGCGAGCTCCTCTATAATAGAAAGCTTATATACTGTGTTATAACCTGTTTTGTAAATGAACAGTCTGTTGCTGGCACAAAATATGACTGACCTATTTTTCTATGTTTTGTTTTATCTTTGACTCGTTGATCCATCTAGACCGAAGCAAACTATACGAGTGATCGGCAATCCTCGGGAGTGATCGGCAATCCTCGGGAGTGATCGGCATTCCTCGGGAGCGATCGTATGCACCTGACATCAAAATTAAAATGACCATGTCACTTTAATGTGAATAAGTAAACGTACATATCTTTACTATTTCAATCAATGCGTTTTTTATGGATGGGAAATCATCAAATAACTTCTTCCCCTCTGGGCGGAGCGGAAGGGAGTGTCAGACTCATACTGACTAAAACCCACCCGTGTTCCTTCTAATGCCCTCTGTGTTCCAGGGCCGCGGTCACTCTTTCGAACAAATTCCGTAACCCTGAAATACTTACCTACCTTTAAATCAATGCCTAGACCTGTAGTTTAGTTTCATCATAATAAATTGCTAAAATCTAACAACCAATAAGTGCATATAAAGAACAATAACTCGTAAAGCCACATAAATATCTAAGAGATAAAAGCAGCGTTACCTAAAATCCGCAACCAATATTTTAAATGGCCATGTGATATGTCCACACAATTTTCTACTAGAAAACAAACAAACTTGCAAACTTGTACATGCCAACGAAATAAAATGACAGTTTGGAAGCGGTGCGCACATCAAAGCGATCGGAATCATTCGGGGGAATTCGTGAGGGGTCGGGGACAGTCGGAGGCACTCCAATTTATTGGATATCAAGCTGTCAATGCCTTTGATATAGTCACACGGGCGATGATTGTTCGGTCTGTCAATAGTTGCGAATGGACTCATTGGCGCCAATACAATAGTTCTGATATTGTCGAGTGCAAGCTACACATGTGGTTGGGTAAGTGCAGGTATATTTGGGGGTACATTCAACTGTTCAATCTTATTGTAGATAAATCATGTAGTATATGTATGATAACAGCTATGTTTTTTTTTTGGCTAATTTATTATCTCTTTATTTATTTTATATTTTTAAACATTTCTTAAAAAAAAAACAAAAGGCATTAGTCCGCCAGTGTCGGGAGCAGGATCCATGCTACCGGTGGTTAGGGCTCCAGAGAAAGGAACTTCCTCACAATACGAGCCGTTTCAAGAACCAACCTCACAATACCAACCGTGTAACGCCAGCATCGACAGATGGTCGTCGAAGCTTTTGACCATCAGGCCATTGGACGTAACGACAATCGGCACAATGACAGCCGAGTCTACATTCCACATATCGACAACCTCGTGTGCTAAGTCGAGAATAGATGATTGATTTAATCTAATAATTATTATTAGTTTTGAAGGCGTAAAACAAAAGAGGTTAATTGCAATTTAATAATTTTCACAGGTTAACTACTCACCCTATGAGATAAATATGGTTATTAAATCATTAATTTTACCACATTTTGGAGTAAAAAAAAACCTGCTAGCTTGACCAAAGTCATATTCGTTTTGGTTAAGGTTGTTAAAGTGTATTATTTAACTCGAAACCCCTAAAAAGTAACTAAAACAGATGTACCCATATAAAGATCATGCAATAATTTCCGATCATTGAAACCAAATTAATTTACCGCCAACCAAAATCCTCTTCCAACTGGCCAGTGACAAGATAGAGGCCAATAGCCGCAGCGACCATTACAATCAATTTCCATTAGTTGTCGGTTACAACTCACTGGCGTAGAAAAGCAACTCGTTTGTTTTTGTTACTCCCCCTCTCCACCCCTTAATCTTGGAACAAACACACTGTTCCGGGATCTGTTTATCTGATCTATTTATTTAATTCAATTACTGTTTGCACTAATACTTGCAGAGAGTCAACAACAACAATTATAAATTATTTTTATAAGCCAGAATATTATTAGTGATAATTTGAATTTAAAACAGTGAAATCATATGAATCGCATTCGAATTAAAACAATGAATACAAAAAAATAATTTAGAAGACAAATTACAAATAATGTAAATACCTACTTATTTAACACAAACGCCAAAACAATCTTTACATTTTTTGAGAAATATATGCTTATTGGAGTGGTATGTGATGATAATTATTTATTTTTAAGAAGTAATAAACGAATGTCTTAATGACATTCGAGGATAAGATTTGATTTAATTCTTGCAACTTCAGTACTGCCTGATTATGTAAGAAACGGTCTGATGTGTAACAGATCTGTGAAAGTGTTAGTTTTAGACAACTTACAAAAAAAAAATCGGTGGATGTGTCACTGAAGTTCTATTTGCACAATTTGTTCTAGAATTTTCAACTTCATAGTGTTTAAAGTTATAGGGTAGGGACCCATTTTTTACGAATTTGGAACATATCTCAAAAACTTTTGCCTTAAATAATAAACTTTTTTAGAAACCGCTATTTCATTTTGAAAAAGCTATCCAATGTTAACACACGCGATTATGTTTCTTGGAATTTATTTTTACATTCCTCAGTTACATGTATAGAGTGCCACCCCTAAATATTTTTTTTTTCATAATATCACAGCACTATTGAATACCGTTTCACAGGTTGCAACTATGTATCAATTTTCATTTATGTAGCTTTAATAGTCTCCGAGTAAAACGGCTGTGACATACAGGCAGACGGACATGCTGAAATTATAAAAGTTCCGTTCTTGCAATTTGACTACGGAACCCTAAAAAAATATAATTCATTTAGTGATCACTTAATTTATTAAAAGCCAGTTCTGTTCAACAAGAAGTAGGTATGTCAATCTTGTAGAAAGAAAACCCTGGTTACCTGGACCTTTTTCATATTGAATTACAGCCAGTCGTTGAAAAAAAATCATCAACCAACGGATGTAAATAAAATTGTGGCCGCTAACAACTAGAATGCACGTCCAAAAGCCATTAAAAATGTATTGCCTCGTCAGTCTGTCATTTTGGCAAAGACTTGACATTCGGAAAGCCCAACTTTTAATTTAAAATATCACCTAACAACTTTGGGTACCGGAGGCAGGAAATGTTTATCAATTTTCATTTCATCAGATTCCCCTCGGCGGCAAGAATAAATATTTTAAAGCGTCAAAGAACCCTCGACCTTATCAGAAAAAAATTGGGCTGAAGAATAACAAAAATCTTAAAGAATCCATTATAAACGAAATTCCAGCTCCCAGTGTTTACGCAACATAATTTTCGTAGTCAAAATTGTTGGAACAATAAAAATAAAAATTATATTTTTGATGATAGTGAATTTTCAATCTTGTGGTTTATTGTTTAGGGTGCAGATTTGGAAGGAGGAAATTGTATAGCTTAACTACGTGGGTTGACCGTTGGACATGTTCGGAGATTTATTGAAAGCATAATTGGTTTTGTTTCAGTCAAGGGCGGGATTAACGATAGTTTTATACGCCTAATGGGTGCAGTAAGCAAGAACACCGTTTTCTTAATGGTTCTATGTTATTCTAAGGGCTGTTGGGAAACTATGTTTGTATGTATCTTTTGTTTGTTTAACCTTCAACCGGTCACGCGGCGTCGATTCGACCGCACTAGATACGTTTTCGTTTATTACATCGAGATTTCTAATCACAAGTATTTTTCATTTCCAGTCGCTTGTCATTAGTTCACTATGCAAGAAAATAAGGCATTCCCTTCTTCTCCAAACTTCCAGAGAGGAACAGAATGCATTTGTTTAAGTCACGGCGCAGGCGTCTAAACGACTACATGCGCCTGCCTCTCACTTTTACCTTGACGAGAAGACTGATTCTGAAAAAACTAAAACTAAATTGTGAATAAACACATTTATACCAATTATTAGATCACATAGAACTAATAAAATATCTAAATAATAAAAATAAACACAAAAACTGTGTTCCCAAGAGAACAAACCTTTGGATTAGCGTGCATAGTTCGTTTCAAATACAAAAAAGTGGGTAATTTTATTTTTAATTCAAACAAATGGTTGCCTAGGTAAAAAATAATAATGTCTAAATATAAAAGGTAAATAATAATAATTATTATCAGTTTTCTAAATTCCTATCATTTCACTTAGGTCTTCCAGGTTACGCGCGACCGCAGTCGTTTCAAATACTCACGCGCCCGCTTATAGGTTAACTTTAAGTACAGTCGGTGATAGCAATTAACTGACCCCCCTAAAAATTACTCGATTTTACACCCTATGCTCATAACATTAAACGTTATTCAATATGGTATGAGTTTATCAGACTAAAACTACTCGATGAGCAGAAACAATAAATAATTTTGATACGCAAACTTGAGCTTTAAGAGGTTGGTATTAGGTCATTTATTTAATAACTTTTTACCTTTTTTAATAAGTGGGTAGTTAGACGTCAATATGCGTATTCAACAAAAACTGCTATAAATATGACATAAGGACTATGGGGTAGAAGAATAAATTGAACAAGATATTCTATGCACAAATAGCAGTGAATACGCGCGAACATTTTTACCTTGCCTTACTAAATTGGCTTTTTTCCTTTTTATTCATTGTTATCAGTTTTGATAGTTTAATCGTCATGTCTCAGTTGAGTGATTATTTAAAATACAAAATAATCTATTTGCATGAGGAGAATGTTGGTATTAAAGCGATTGCTAGGAAACTTAATATAGCGGTAAGTGTATTATTTTTATGCTTCATTTATAATTATACTTTTTCCTTAATTCGTTAGTCTGCTTAAAAGCCGGTGAATGTAGAATAATAGACAATTAACTGTGTTTCATTATGAGTCTAATTTGAGATCATTTATAGGTCTAATTTGATTTTTATAATCTAATTTGATAAACGTATTTTTTCAAACTTAATCGATAAATTATGTTTACCTATTCGTTACTAAAATTATGCTTATTGTGTTGTTTCAGAGAAATACAGTCAGATTGTCGCTAAGACGTTTTGAAGAGGCAGGGAATATTCAAAAAGATCGTCCTGGACCAAAACCTACTCAGTGGCGTGCAGTGGTTCGAGTTAGGGTAGGCCAGAGAAAATGTCCAAATAAATTTAAAAAAATAACCACATTATTCAGGGTTGATTTTTAATGAAATGAGTTTTTTTTTAAATTGCCTATTAAAAAAAAAAAAACAAAAAAAAGATACCTCAACCCTAAATAACGTGGTGTGTTTTTTTTTGGACATTATTTTCTGGCCTACCCTAACTCGAACCACTGCACGCCACTGAACCTACTACCTATGTTACATACTCCAGTGTCAGAACGTCATCAAGCAATTGTTAGAAGGCATACCGAACAGCCATTTTTGCCTACTCATTCAACTGCAAGTGGAAGTGATCGTTGTTGGAATATGGTGCGCGGTATGCGGGACCGCTTGCAACAAGCAATAGAAAAAATGGTGCTCCACTTCGCTATTAAAAGCATGAATAACTTGAGTAACCAGTGTTGGTCACAAACAATACTAACGTATGTCAGTGTGTGTGTTAAATTAACTATTGTTATAATTTGTAACGAAGTATTTCGAATACCTAGTTTTTTGTCAAAACCTTATTTTATAACTAAAATAACTATTCATAAAACAAATTGATATATAGTAGACCAGGTAGAACTTCAACGTATAATGCCGTTTTATTTAGTTCAATGATATTTAATGTAGTGATGTTATTGTTATGAAATAGAAATACATACCTATATTTCTAAATATTATAACATGCTGATTCACTACATTAAACTCAGTGCAGTTAACAACGTTATTAGTAAGCAGGTAAATATTATCATCTTCGTGTCGTCATCAATATCATTTATGTTATTCTTATAATATTTTTTTTATAAAATAAAATCGTTTTTACCACCATTTTGGTTTTTTATTTCTGTTCATTTTTTTTTGTTGTTGTTGCTAAAGTTATAATTTATTATTAATAACTTAAAATAAATATACAAAACAGAAACAAACGCGTCAATTACGCTGGTTACGAACTCGCAACCACGATTTGTCAGCTCACTACAGTCACCACTAGACCACTCGAAACATATCCAACGTGATCGAAATTACGTATTATATTACAAGTTAAAATAATATTCAAGAACATACCTACCTTAACACTGCGTATTAAAGATCAAATTCGAATAACTATTTTATTGATCGTAGACGTTGAACCAGTTCCAACGTTGTTCTAGTTCGATCGTTCGTAACAAGCAAAAGGTTCAAATTCGTTTAATTTTTAGGGGGTCAGTTAATTGCTATCACCGACTGTACACATAAGATTACCACAAAGTTAGTAAATTAGGTTTGGTTCTAGTTGCTAGGAAGTGTGTCGGAGGAACTTGCATAACTTTCAATGTTACATAGTGGTTACGCATGTATAATAATGTTGGCTACTGGATGCCCTTTCTGGGTTGCCAAGGACACTAACGTTGAAGAGTTTCCTCATAAACAGCTCAACATGAAGCAAACGGTAATGATGTTGCCTGAAATATTATCAACAACTTTTTCTAAACATACGTACATAATTATTCAAACCTCGAAACCACAGTTCTTTACAAAAATATAGCTACAAAAACTGCAAGGAAAAACACACATCGTACCCAGCATAGTTTTATCTTACTGCACCCTATGACATAAGCGACTTCATTAAAAAACAAAACAACTACGCAACACAGGAAAAGCGCACGAAAAATTTTAATTTATCTTCCAACATTTTTCGAAACTCTCTTCCGTGACGCATTTTGTCCCGGCGAATTTTCCTAAACCACTGTGTGGTATCTGTTGATATTTACGGCGTCGTTTCAAAAGTATTTTTTGTTCAAAATACTCGACAACTCTATTTCAATGCACAGTGGGGTAACGAGCGACCTAAGGGCGTGGTTATAAACAGTTTGAAATACACTACGCCGACTTTCATGACACAGTACTGTTTAGTTGAAATACGTCATTACGAGTTCTGAAGAATATTTTAACGAATGTTGCTCATTTTTTGACGTACAGATAAAAGAGATCGTTGATGTATATTTTAGTAGGTTTTTGCAGACGTAATATAATAATATTTTGAAATGGAAAGATGGACGTTGTTTTTTTGAATGTTTTATTTATTTTTTACGGAGGAAGAAACAGAGTATCGTGGATTTACATCTTGAGCACTGCCAAGATTCGGTAAGTATTATCAAAACTATAGAAACCAAGATCTTAAAGTCAAGAGCTTAGGACCCGTCAAGCTTGTGCAACGATAATTAAGGTGATAAAACCAGAAACCAATTAGGTATATACCAAACACTAGAAAACATATGATTTTATAATTATTTATTTATTGCTGATGGACTGTGTTCGATATGAGTCTGAGAGAAAAGATCTGTTTAGGGTCTTGAGGTTGAACAGACTTGAAGTAGGGACTTTTCATAAAATCCTGGCTCAACCAAATGGCGATGATGCGAAGAGTCTGTTCAGTTTCATGGCCCAGATATGACCAATGTGTTTTAGGGTACGATGGGACTGACATACGCATTGCGGTTATAAATGTCCCTAAATAAAAAAAATAAAATAAAAAATATTTATTATATACTTTATTGTACACTTTGTAATAATGACAGGAAAACATTAATAAAAAAAAAAGTGTAGCACAGTAATGAACGATACAATTATTATTAAAAATAACTTAAATAACGAATCGATGAGACGGTGAGATAGACAAAGAAAGACCACGAACTAAGAAATGCACAGCATAAAAAACAGAATTCTAATAATACATAATTGAACATTCCAAATCATAAACGGGAAAGGAAACAATAAAAGCTTGAGAAACATTCAACCCCACGCAACCGTGACTATCCGACAAAATTGGAAGTCATACATTCCCTTCGGGGTTCTAAGTGCTCAATTTACTTTCTAAATCGTTTGACTTATACTCAACTTGCTTATTTGAAAACGGCCCGGGTGTCAGACTAAACTGACTGAATGCATGAAATACAGGGTGTTTCTGAAGTCCGTGGTCATATTTAAGATTAATGTTCTGTTTCCAACATACATTAAGGAAACAATGGCAAAAAAAAACTCGATCTCGCTAAACGACTAAAAATTAACAAAAAATCAAGCAATCTGACGCAATATGACATTAAATTTATTTTAGTTAAATCACAGATTTGATGATACCAACTACATCAGACTGCTTAGAAATCATTGTTTTAGAAGTTACCAGTAAACACTTACTTGTTGCAATCAATAAAGTTATTTCCTTATTGTATATCGGATACAGAACATCACCCTTAGTACTATGACCACGCATTTCTGGAACATTCTGTATAATTACTTCAGTGCTTGGTCCTAATTAAAATGTGACTGGATTAATTGGTCTGTAATTGTAATTGCTGTTTGTGTACTGAAAATTTAGGCGAATTGTTTTAATTTATTGTATTTCGACTTTGGGCCATTTAGTTCTATCACAATTGCGTTTTAGTTAATAGTGATTTGAAATTAGATACGCTTTTCATCTTATCAGTTCACTATATTGATTATGTTAATTACTAGAATTGACCAAACACTACTTTATCACTGTGAGTTCTTAAATCTACTTATGTGATCATTAACATTGAAAAACATTAACAACAAATTACATAAGGTTTGAAACTTATTTAAATTTATGATAGAAGCTGCAGTAGTCAGTTATAGAGCTACAAGTTAGGTCGAATGTAGTTTCTGCCTATTTTCATGAGAAAAAGCTTGAAAAATCACGATCAAGTGTGTATGTAGACATAATTGTGATAAGGCTAAAATAAACCGTTTGTATATTCTTTTAAAAACAGTGGAACAACATACGTCTATCGCCAAAACGCACTGCAGCATGTAATTAAATTTGATCAAAATGACACCGATATAAATTCTCAGATAACATACAAAAAAAAAAACAAAACAATAACCACCCAATACAACATACCCATAACTTATCGATACCTCCACTACTTGTACAATAAAACGCATAACCGAACAATATAGCAGTCTATCAATCAAATACGAACTATCAGGCCTTATTGGCTGTACAAAGATTGGAAGAAAAACAGTTCCCAAATCCGTGTACATCAGGGGAATGGTATGAGGCCTATTTGACGACAGAAACGGTAGAAAAAGGGTCACAGAGCTAGTTTACCATAAAGACAAGCTTACGTAATATTACGAAGGAACGTATAAAAATAGACGGTTTACACACACATAGATATCATTGTCACCTATGTATATGGTTTTTAGGGTTGGCGCGGCGCGAATTTGAGAAAGTTGGTTGAAAAGAAATTGCAAGAAAATGTTTAAAATCTGTCATTTATGTTCTGACAGCATCTAGTTCAGTTGACTAGCAATTTAGAGAAGCTCTACACTTTATTGATAGAAGTTATGTACTTCTGTGCATTTAAATGTAAACATTGTCGTTTTAGTTGCATATAATGCAAATACAACCAACTAACATGGGTTCATTTCATTGGTGTTTGACATAGTGTAAGTGAAGAGCTCTTTGTGGTTTTTTAAGCAATTTTCTTGAACTACTGCTAAGTGTGATAAATATTTTTTTTTTAGAAATTGAAAAATCTCTGTCTCTTGTTACTCTTTTTTTAACAACCTTCACAAAGAGAAGGAATTTCTCAATTCACCATTTTTTTTAAATTTTGTTTAGCTATATTTTCGCCAATTTACCTTTATTTTCGACGATGAAGACCGGACCATTAAAAAAGTAAAGTGAAAAATAAAGAACTTTATTCTTAATTACAAAAAATATAAAACCGACTTCCAAATAAATACACTACAAAACATAAAAAAAAAACTTTAATTTCGGCAGTCGGTGTCATATAACGAAGACACAACCAAAAATATCGATTTCCGAATTTTTTTTGAAAAAAAAAAGTTATTTTATACTTTATTTTTTCAAAAAAGGTCTAAAGGTTTATGTATGTACTTATCAAGTTTAATTAATATCGGTCCAACAGCAAGCATTGGCGAGTTTGTATGAAATACCTTGCCTTGCATTTCACATTGCTAATTCATTAATTCAATTAAAAAAGTACCCTTAAACATTTAGGTCCCACCTACACTCCAGCGACACACCTCCCCACTAATCTCAACAGCGTGACATCCCTATATTCCCTCGTGTTCGCTGAGACAACACGCACGCGGTTTATAAAATCACTCTTTCTATGTTAATGTTGTTTTGTGATGTTTTTGATGATGCTAACAGTGTGTTACAGCCCTTACTAGGCCCTGTGGATAGATCAGACATGGGTTTAACGTAAGGGATTAGTTGCAAGGCTTCCGAAACTAAGGTACTTAAAAGCTATATTTAAACGTTAAAATAATCCTAGTAGGTACAAGGATTTTTTGTTGTTATTGCATCTTGTTCGGGATGTCTTGTTTTCATTAGATACCTCAATACTCAATACTCAATTGTTTATTGCCTACCTAGTATTATATAGATTTGATATTTGAGAGGGGTTTCCCTAGGTAACTTTCATCACCTTTTTTTTTCTGGATGGGCAAACATCAAATGACTTCTTCTACTCTGAGCGGAAAGGAAGGGATTGTCAGACTCTTACTGACTAAAACCCACCCGTGCTCCTTACCCGTGCTCCTTCCAACGCCCTTTGCGTTCCACGGCTGAAGTGACTCTTTCGAACAAATTTTACAAACCTAGCAGGCAAGACGACGTGCCGTTAACCCGGGCCTAGTTGTTATCGGACGGCGAGACACCCATCGCTCGCTATCTGCAGGCCCGCGCTTTCGGTGGCCGGGAATCACCCTGTGACTCCCGACGCTCGGGGCGCCTTCTTCTGTTGTGGCGGCTGGGGTGTGAGGTTTCCCTGTCCCTCGCGCTCTCTGCCACCTGTTTCGCTAGCTTCGCAGAAGGAGGTGAAAGCTACCTTTGCCTGGCCAGGGCCAAAACAAGGGCCGAACGCGAAAGATCGCCGCTGCCTGGACGAGGACACGCGTTGCTCCGCCCAAGTAGGACAAACCTCCACCGTATACAGGTACTCCTTCGTGTCCTCCGGTTGATCGACACAGTGTTGACATCCGAACGTGTCCTCCCACCGAATTCGAAACAGGTAGTTCAGTGAGTACGGGAGGAAGGTAAAGACGCCGTGACGCGTTCTCCAACCACTCCTTAAAGAGGGACTTGTCGCCACAACGGTGGCGTGAACATACTTTCGACACCTGAAGGCCAATACCCGTATTTCAAAAACATTCGCATCTGTATCACAGTCACAAATGGTCAAATCAATCTCTCATTTCCCTTTATTCTGATAAGTTAACATAGATGATACTGCAAATTGAATTTTACCTACTGAAAAATAAATGCAAAAGTTACACAGACATTTTTTGTCACTTGTCTGTTGTTACTATCGATGCTCTATCGCTTTTTATGAAGCACTCTCCTTATAATGACGTATTTCAAAATACCGTACTGCTGAAAAACTCCAACGAACCATAAAATTTATTTCCTGGAGCAGAGAAAACATGACCGACACGCGTACATTTAACACACGAAAAACTCAACATGATTTCCACTCGAGCAGGCTCCCATTCTTTCATTTAAATCAGCATTTACCGTGTGATTTTTATGTTAATTCGCTGCGGAACCCGCGGTTGAACGCTCGCTTCCCACGTTTACCGTGATAACCACGGAACGCCGATTGGCTTTCGTTCATTTGTTTCATTTAATTTATTCACGTTTTTTCGCTTTGTATGAGGATATTCAGTATCTACATAGGTATGATGTATGTAAAAATCTTTATCAGTCTCTGTTGTACTAAAATGCAGTGAAAAGTCGAACAGCTCGTTCAATAAAGACATTTCATAGTCATCTTCTGCCTAGCCTTTTCCCAACTATATTGGGGTAGCCGACCCCAATATAGTTGGGAAAAGGCTCCAGTCATACCGGATTCACCTTAATACCAGCATTTAACGTGGAGCGGTGGCCTACCAGACCTCCACAACCCAATAACTGGGGAACACGGTACTTCTTGGCAAGACTGGTATCAGATTTTCTGGCTTCTGACAATCCGTTACGACTGCCAAAGATCTACAAATGACAGCCGGGACCAACGGCTTAACGTGCTTTCCGAGGCACGGAGAAAACTCGGTATGTTAAGATGGTCACCCATCCACAGACCAACCTTGATGAGCGTTGCTTAACCTTGAAGATCGATCTGTGCGGCTGTTATTCTTTAGCTACGAGCTCCTCCAATAAAAAAATTTCATAGTGCATAGCGATAATAGTGTAGTTGACTAAAATAATCTAATTAGTCCGACAGATAGTTTTCAAAAAAATATTGGACACGTATTTTCTTTTTCACGTAAACAGAAAAGGAAGACGACAGAGTGCGTTGAAAACTCGTGTGACATCACGTTGCAATATACTTTTTACCACGAAATTACGTCACAAGCCCTCAGTCCTAATCTTTGATACTTTTATCTTTGTCAATTATATATAGGTAGGTAGGTAGGGTAGGTAATAATATTGAAGCAAAAAAAAAATACGTATCCATATTATTCGATAAAATCTAACTGACGGATTTTAACTGGCAGTAAAAATATACAATGAATTACTAAAAATAGAATAAATTTATAAATCAACTTAAACAAAACCTAATCCATGGAGCAAGATTACTACAAACAAATCTGATGCGGTTCAACCTCAAAAATCAGAAACGTATAAACTAAAAATCCGGACGCCGCGCTGTTGTCACCCGCATTCAATAAATGCAATGCGTGTGTGACGTTTCATGCATACCTCGAATCGACGCGACTATGATCCGATCTATTCTGTTAACATGTGAACCATATAAACTTAGGTGTAGTGACCATGAAGTGAACAGTCATTGTATCTTGTTTGTATGTTTACATAGTTCATGTTCGCTTACACGATGTGAGGTTTACAATCGCATTGCTGATAGGTTGGTCGCGCTTGTTTTGTGCCAGTCATATTATTTTTTATTTTTTTTTTCGTTTTATTTGACTTTAAAGAGATCGGTTTTTGCATCGGATAGGCTTAGATAACACTTAACAATAAACATAAATAAACTATACGTTTTCAATTTTCTCTTATGAGACTCGGTTTACTTTTTTTTCTTGTTAAATAATTTCCTTCTTTCTTATACTTGTACCAATTGCTTTGTCTTAGAAAAGGAACGAGCCGTTAGCCATATAGGGCTAGCATAGGTGAAGCTATCCCAATATGGGTTGGTACATGTCTAGTCTTTAAGTTTTTTGGATATGCTGATTTCCACTAAATAATTTATTGAAGTTTGTTACTGAAAAAATATATGCTTGTTCCTTCCAAAAGATTTTCTTCATTGTTATAGTTATTTTTTCGACAGCTAGTCAGCTGTATTTATTTACAACCCACTCAAATAGGTATGTTAAATACGGTCACGCGCTATCCACACCTCGCATGCCGCGTGACTATCAGATAGATTGAGCGCGTTTGTTTTGTGCCTGTCATATTTATACGTTCGATTTTTTAAATATTTAGAAACGTTTTGAAATAGTTTGAAGAGCTTGGATTTTGCCAGTCATATTTTGAAGTTCTATTTTTTTTTAATATTTTGAAGAGTGGTGTTTTTTTATTATTTTCTGCCAATGGGACTATCAAATAGATTTGACGCGTTTGTGCCTGTCATATTTTTGTACTATATCTTTTAAAACCTTATTTTAATAATAGACATAGGGTTTCAAGAGCCTGGTTCTGGCGTTATAAGCCGTTTTACTTTTCAATGCTGAGACTCATTTTCATTTTTTTTTTTCATTCTTAATATAATAACTAGCACACCCACGTCACTTTGTCTGCGTCTCATAAGTGAGAGAAAAGATAACCCCGTTCTTGCAAACATTTTCATTGATGCTCCGCTCCTGTTGGTCGTAGCGTGATGCTATATAGAAAGAATTAAAAAAAGAAAATCAATTTGAAACTGTAGTTCCCGAGATTAGCGCGTTCAACCACACAAAAATACTTTTCAGCTTTATATTATTAGTATGGATTGCTTACTTCGCTCCGTGAAAAGCACTGAGCTGTTATCAACTATACGGGCCCAGTATGGGTTAATTAATGTCTACATAATAATCTTATATATTATTTTTTAAAATTGTCAGATGGATATGCTCTTGACTCTGGTCTAGGTCGCAGGTGACAGAGACAAAGTCGACGATGGAATGAGCTTACCCAGAAGAAGCCTGTTCACTCTAACTTTGAAGAGATCAGGGTTGAATGCGTTCGGAAACACAGACTAAATAACATTTTCGCCACTTTTTGGTAATAATCTACATGGTTTATTTTTCTATGATATAAATTACATTTATTCGCAAGGAACTACATAATTATGTATTATTTAATTAATCACACAAACTATCTTATTAATAAACTGTTAATATAAAGTCTGTTTCTAATAAAATATTTAATATTTTACGTCAAAATAAAAAAAGAACCGCATTCACGCAATTACACTTCAACAAAAAAAAGAAAGAAAACAATAGCTAAAGAGAATGAGTTAAAATTCCTTAACGACAATTTGTTAGAAATGCTTGAAAGAGGAACGGGCGACATTGTTCAGTATTATTTCCTGCAATGCAGAGCGCAATTACCTTTAAAGCGTCAATTTCATAATGTAACATTGTATAGAGCTGCGACGCTGTGAAGTGTGCGTGTTTTAGGTACTTGTGAGACAATGTACCTGTCTTCCTGGGCTGGAGTTAAGATTGTATCGTTTTGAATTTGGTTTGGGATGACGTTATCTTTTCAGGAGTTTTGTGTCATGGAATTGAATTAGAGGAGCTCGTGGCTAAATAATAACAGTCGGACGGATCGATATCCAAGGTTAAGCAACGCTTTCCGAGGTTGGTCTGTGGATGGGTGACTATCTTAACATATCGACTACTCTTACGTGCCTCGGAAAGCACGTTAAGCCGTTGGTCCCGGCTGTCATTTGTACATAGGTCTTTGGCAGTCGTAACGGATTGTCAGAAGCCAGAAAAAATCCGACTCCAATCTTGCTAAGAAGTACCGTGTCACCCAGTTAATGAGTTGTGGTGGTTACGCGGCCGCTGCACGGCAAAAAGACTGGTATTGTGCTGAATCTGGTTTGATCGGAAGACGACCCGAATAAAGTTGGGAAGAGGCTTGGTGATGATGATAATTGAATGAAATATAAGTCATTTTTCTTTGAAATATCCGTGAAACTATTAGAATATATGAAAATCTATATTATCACATACATATTTGTATTTATGGGACAAACTAAATAGGTGTCATCCAAAATAGCTGGAAAAAATATGCGTGCTTGCGAATGGGTAAAAATGTGAAAGAAAAGTGTTTATTTGGAACCCAGAAGTGAGGGGAGACCTTTGGCTAGGCATAGGAAAGCAAAGGCTAGGAAAAAAACAAATACTTAATAAACTGTATATAAAGTTGCTGAAGCCGCGAAACTTTCTTGCGCTAACTTTTCTTCTTTATGGGTCCAGGAAATGGGTACAGAAAACATTATTGGTTCACGAAACCATTGCAGTGCACTAACTTACGCTACACCTTTGAGAGGAGGGAGGAAAGGAAATCATTTATATATTATGTACCTACTTCTATACTAATATTATAAAGAGGAAAGATTTGTATTTTTGTATGTAACGAATAAACTCAAAAACTCCTGGACCGATTTCAAAAATTCTTACACCATTAGAAAGCTACATTCACCTTGAGTAACATAGGCTATATTTTATCCCCATATTTCCACGGGAACTAAAACAAAAACTACTGAATGGATCTTGATGAAATTTGGCACAGATATAGATCATAGTCTGGAATAACACATAGGATACTTTTTATCACGGGATTGGGATAATTTCTGACATTCACCCGGGCGAAGCCACGGGCAGCAGCTAGTACTAAAATAAAAACACATCTCTACGACAAATTCGCTCAACCATCATTCAAATTAACATTAATTCCTACGCACTTACATATCCTCGGATATACGTTCGTTCAAATTTCTCTGTCACACACCACTGTACGCTGCGCATCTAAATTAATTATAAAAATTGTAATAGCCTTAGTAAAACGCATTATTCTATTCATCACAAAAAACATACAATATTGAACCATACAATTTAAATCTTCTAACAAAATCCTCAAAAAAATCTATACCGCATCAATAAAGTCAAACTTTTAATACAGACGCCCACAAACACCGACCACTGTCCCACAGTGCATCACAAATGACACTGTGGTTAAACTAGAACTACATATATGTATGTGGACAAAAACGAGAATAATGTTTGGTGACGCGAGAACCCCGTGGATGCTTCTTTGTTTGTGGAAAACAAAGCGATGCCATTCTTTGACCGCCGCAAGGACAATGCTGGGAGCTAGATCTGATAGTATTTTAGAGAATTTCGAGGAATATGGCCGATATAAAATTTGGGAATATTTATTTTTTATTGCGTAGGTTTTGAGCTTGTGACTAAACGATAAATGAAAGATTAAAATATTGATTTATAGATTGTGCGAGCAATATAATGAAATAAAACTTATTACAAAAAAAAAACCGACTTCTAAACAAAAAAAGTATAAAATAACTTTAATTTCGGAGGTCGCTGTTCAAAAAACGAAGAAACAGCCAAAAACACCGAGTTCCAAAATCAAAGTTATTTTATACTTTTTTGTTTAGAAGTCGGTTGTTTTTTTTTTAGGTAAAAAGTTTTTACATCGACAAGAGTGAATGAAAACATCATTTATGTAGTCGAACCCACGCATTATTAGGGATAAATCAAATACTAGTCGTCAAACCTCAATCAAAATTAAATGACACACACACGAAAAGCACCAGCTTTCAAATATAAAAAGAATCATCAAATCGGTAGACGCAGTACAATGTTATGAGGTAACACACACAAAAAAAAGTACAGTTGACTCCACAGATAACCTCCACTTTTTTTGGCAGTCTGTTAAAAATGGAGCGTGTTTGGTGACTTAAGAGAACAGAAGCAAAAAGCATGATGTGTTAAGCAAAAGTAACATGGGATAAAAACTATGGAACACGGACTTGTAGATGATGACCATTAGATTTGCTACGAGTATTGTACTAAACTAATAGTTTTCTATCTATAATATTGGAGACAGATAAAACGAATTGTTATGTCATGGACACATGACATTTTATAATTGTTTGTGAAATATGTATATTATTGAAGATAGTACAAATGCGTAATATTCCTATAGACCCTTATTATATTTTCTGGAAACTGTGTTGTTGACAATAGACATAAAGATTCGAAGAAATATTTTGTCACAAATATAATTAGTTAAACAAAACCACACACTGTATTTGTTGTAATTCTCAGAAATTTAAATTAATTTGAGTAAACAGACGGTGATTTATTAAATTTCTGGAATTTTGTTCCAAATTCATATTTAAGGAGGTAATAATAGAATACAATTTTAATGTTACGTAATATTTTATTTTCTGTTCTATTACATACGTATTCTATTTATTTTCCTATTTTATTCTATTCTAAATGAAAAATACAGTCTTCATACTGAAGTACACAAATGCTTTGTTGCATATTTTACCTCGATGGGTTCGTTAACTGAGGCTCACAATGAATAAACGAGAACTCCACAAAAGGAGCATGTAATTTCCTTAACATTCCACCTTCATAGTTAATTTAATTTGTTGCCTGAAAGCGGTTATGTTAGGTGTTTTATAGAAGTGTGCTGTTTTCTGTGGGTATGTGTGCCTTTGAGTATCTGTATCTTAACCATAATGAAATCTAGATTCCTGTGTTAATTATTTACCTCTCCTGTCGACTCAATCTGATATGTTTTATTCCGGTAGATGAAGGTTCATTATAACAGAAACGTAAAACGCTGTACATTGCCTAAATCCCAAGCGACGCATTACAGCCGTCTTATATTTTTCGCTATCTAATTACTGGAACAAGTACTAGACAATATCATACGGTTCATGTTGCTGTAAGAAAACTGGCCGATCAGCAGGTTTAGTAATGCCACTGATATATAAGAAAAATATTACGTTGTAAACAATCCTCATAACAACATTCATCGCATTTGTTTATCAGTGTATGAACAAAAACGAATTGGCCAATCCAGATCACAATAACGCGACCAAATTCAGAGATATATATACATTGACACACATACAAAGAAACAGAAATATACTGCAATTTGAAGCATTCTATTACAGAGAACAAGCGTAAATTGCTTACCTACTCACAAATCTTATTGAACTCTGACACCTCCATAATTCACGTCTCGCGCAAATGATTTAGCGGAAACAAAGTGTGTTGTTGAACAAGATCTTCTCTCCGCCTTTTCCTCAAAGAGAAGTACAGACAGTCATACAACAGATAATAATAAACTACCTCATTTTCTTAGCAAAAAGGCACATTGCCCCTAATTGTATGACGGACTTATTATTTTCAGTAACGAAGGAACGTGACCGAAATAAAGTGGTCTTTGGCGCTAACCAAAGGTTTTCGATTGCCTTTTTTCGAGCGTGAATTGTAAAGAAATCACTCAAGCGAATTCTGATAAAAAATATACCTTATTTTAATTTTCGTTGGACTAATTTTTTGGCGCCTAAAGACGTTATGAGAGAGACCTGTGTTATTTGAATTGATTCCTTTGCCGTTTTCTATAGACAAAGGCAGGAATAGAGAATATCTCATTAAAGACCTAGGTCACCAGTATTGAAGGTAGGTTTAGTGGTTTTAGATACAGGATCTGTGAAAATTTTCAAGTCTGTCTCTTATTGATATTTTTAATTAAATTACGTGTAGGTTCCTGAGGAAAGAGAGACAGAGAGAGGAGCTCGTGGCTAAAATATAACAGCCACACGGGTTGACCTTCAAGGTTAAGCAATGCTTGCCGAGGTGGGTATGTGGATGGGTGACCATCTTAACACAACGAGGCTCCATGCCTCGGAAAGCATGTTAAGCCGTTGGTCCTGGCTGTCATTTGGAGATTTTTGGTAGTCGTTACGGATTGTCAGAAGCCAGAAAATCTGATACCAGTCTTGAAAAGAAGAACCACGTTCCCCAGTTAATGAGTTGTGGTGGTCTGGTAGGCAGCCATTTCACGTTAATTTTCACGTAATCAGCTGGATCCAGCTTGACTGGGAGCTAACCCCAATATAATTGGGAAAAGACTAGGCAGATGATGTAGTTTCCTGAATGCACTGTCAAGGTATTTATGTCTAACAGTTTTAGTTTAAAAGCCAAGTCTTCACTAGAACACAATCTTAAATTAGCGTCTTCATTTAACTCGACAGCCCCAATTTAGCATAACGAGCGAGCCCACAGAAATCCAAGAACTAACTTTCAATAAAATAACCAACACCGCGCGATAAACATCTTGGTTGCTGAGCGTCATTGTCTAGCCTTCAGAAAGGTTCCTCCCATGCGAGCTATCACAGTTTTTCTCCCGTGCATTCTATGGAAGCAATTTATATGTAAAACCTTTGTAAATGTACAACGTTGGAGATAAGGAGAGTAACGGACCCTGTTGGGGGCTTGGGGGAAGGAATTCGGCAAGTTTAAATGTCAGTCCCCCGTGGATCTTAAGCGTTGGCTCCGTGGATATTGCGGCCTTATCGAGGTATGAATAATCGGGAAAGTTTTTCAGAGTGACTTCCGTTTTGGACTCATTTGAATGGAGGATTTAGTGGTGATGGTGTTTGCTGTAATATGTGTGCTGTAAAAGGACTTGGTTTAAATGTCATATGGGACCGTTTAAATGTTTTCACGCACAGCCGACAGACGACCATATTATGAGCCCATCGTGTACTTTTCTGTTTTATTTTTTTCAAACTAAAGGCAAATAATGCCTTATTATAAAGTCCACCTATGTACCACTACTGTACATATATTTTGTGTATAATTAAATATATTTCGTAAGATTTGTTAAAAATTGATAACGCAGTGAGATTATAAGATACTAGCAGCGCTTCACCGGTTTCACCCGCATAGTTCCCGTTCTCGTGGGAATATGGATAAAAAATATAGCGTATGTTACCCGGGGATAGTGTAGCTTCCCAACAGTGAAATAACTTTTCAAATCGGTTCTATGGTTTTGGAGCTTATTTAATACAAATAAACAATCAAATCTTTCCTCTTTATAATATGAGTATAGATATACAGCTGTAAATATTGGAAACTTTTGAATTTGGATGGGTTTTATTCTGTTTTTTTTTCTTCATAGTATATCGAGAAATATAATCTAAAAAGCTTATTACAATCTTACGAAGTCTACAATTTTACGGTATACAATTATACATACCTACGTATCCGCATTTTTCGAGAAATCGACAAATGAATTTACCTGTGACAATTATGACTAATAATGAATGAAATTATTACTGTTTTTCACAAATATTTCACATTGTCAGCTACAAGTACATTAAACACGAGTTTTCTGCTGTCCTTGTGTTCATTTATTAGCATTTACAAAATTCAGTCGTGTATATGTCAACAACTAAAAAGCGAGACTGGTTTTAATGAAACTTTTGTTAGAGTCAGCTAAATATTTCTAATCTCGTTAAATTAAAAGTTAATTTCACAAATGCAGTTTTGGGTAGGTACACGTTGTCTGTTCATTATTTCGTTTAGGTACAGATAATTTTCACACCACTGAAACTAAGTAACTACATATATATATGAAAATGACTAGTTTTACCAGGCCAAGCCAGGCTAGCGGTTTTAGGTGGGGTATGATAGTACACAAGGAATACGAAAGAATATTTTATAATTCAGTCATAAGTACATAAACCTAAGTTTTATGAAATCGTAGTGACATCAATTTGATTCGACAAAACTAAAGGTGTCTATGCTTTAGTTTTGTCGAATCAAATTGATGTCACTATAGGTACGGAACTGGAGATCGTTTTCAAATTGTTCTGCAAATGATTCGGCGAGGAACACTAATGCTGATGACAATACAGTTTCAATAGCGTCGAGCAGATTTACACCTTCAAGAGGACCGTGGTATTGCCATGCTCGAAACTATCCTTTAAAAAAAATGCCCCACACTAGGATTAACTCCTGTATTGCGGGTGCGTTCACAAACATGTAAATTCACATACATAAGACACCCAGGCCCGGAACAACTATCCGTAGGCCATACAAACATTTGTTCCGTCCGGGGATTGAACCCGCGACACGTAGCGCAGCAGCCGAACGCTCCACCATTGCGCCAACCGTGTCGTCGTATTCATTCAGTATTGTTACAAGTTTTATAATATCATTTATTTATCAGATAAGAAAGATCCATTGGGTTAGTAACAATAGTTTTGACCTATGTTAGTACTTAACCAAAAACATCGACAATGTACAGATACCTACAAAGCGACCTCACCAACGGGCTGTCATGTCTCCCGGCTATAGCGTGCAGAATGCTGTTGGGGCTGCCACAGAGTCTATTTAGCAGCGAGGCTGCTTTTATGATATGATATCTAGGGGCTGCTGGGGAAGTCTCCTGTGCCCCCAAGACAAACCAAAGGAAGTGGGTTACCTTTTCACCCAGCTTTCTGTCGTATTTTCGAATCCTTATCTTTTAGTCAAACCTATTGGTTTGACTTTTTTGGAAGAGACATTGATTTTCAATTTATACTTGAAGATCATATTTTTTTTCCATATTCAAAAATCTATGATATTATCAATATGACGTTCAGTATTAGAGTAAGAAATTTCGTAATGGAATCAGTAAAACAAAATTTATATAAATCATAACACAGTAACACTAGCAATTAAAATTTTAAAAAATAATCAGAATTTGTGGCAATCTACTGTAGAAGTGCCAAACTACCTACTGACATAAACGCACACACAAGCACGAGCGTCTCCTTTTTCATGAATCATCACCTTCCTAGCCTTTTCCCAACTATATTGGGTTCAACACCCAGTTATACCGAATTCAACTGTATACCAGTATTTAGCGTGGAGCGGCTGCCTACCAGACCTCCATAACTGGATACAGACATGACACGACTCAGCTCAGCGGCGGCTCAGCGGCTCTGGTCATGACATGACTGGAGTCAGATTTCTGACTTCTGACAATCCGTAACGACTGTCAAAAATCTACAAATCTTATTTTTCATGAATGCTCCGGTATTTATGGTCGAAGCGTGATGTTAAACAGCATACCGCCTTCCTCAATAAACGGGCTATCCAACACTAAAATATTATTTCAATTTGATCTTTTAGTTCCTGAGATTAGCGCGTTCAAACAAACTCTTCAGTTCATAATATCGCACCTCCGGTGCAACACTGTCACTTTCGCAATCCGCACTTTTTCCGAAGATTTGGTATCGCTTATGACAACCTGCAAACTGTAACGACACTTACTCCCTCACGTTGAATCTATAAGTACCATATCAATTGCATTATTGCATCAAGTGCAGAAGTATTTCAGGTCACTTATGTTATATTTACTTAGTTCATTTTTCAAAATATTGCTGTTGAGAACTCCTACTCCATAAACGCACAAGACATTAATAGCGACATCTTGAGACGAAGAACGACACCATACACTACATCGATCGTGATTGATTTATCTACAAAATTGTTCACTCACCCCTCTCCTTCAGTATTGTAATATTGAAGATAGCGAATACATTTTTGTTCGTTAAACTAAAGCATCGTTTTTTTTTATAATAATCCTCAACACACTAAAACATAAAAACCTGAGTTTTCAAACCTCACCACTGCCATTATATGTAATTGCAAAAGTGGCATTGTTGCACCGGAGCTGCAATATAATGGTATAGATAAATTTACAAAAATATATACATATGTAAGTACAAAAAACTATATCACCTTTCACCACACACAGCTAAATAACCCACCCGTCCCTATCTACAAAGTTACGAGTACATCAAAAGTATTGTGTGTCAAAAAATAAAGTATCCAAAAAGCGAGTTTGGAAGCAAACAAAATTCTATGTGGAGTAACAGGCCACTTTGTATTCCAAGGAGGCATACAACGTGACACATTCGATAGCAACCGAGTCAAAAGCTGTAGACAAATCGTGGAATAATAGCATATTTCATGGTATAAAGGAACTTTTTGGAACAAATATTGGAAAATTATTGGAACAAATATAGTTTTTTTTTTTTTTTTATATGGCTTATCAATGACCAGCTATTTCTTGGCTTTGCCAAAAAAAACTGTACATTTTTTCTAGTTTGTGACCCTAAAGGATTGTGTAGCTTTATTTAAATTAGCCAAGGAAATTTCATAAAGTTTTAGTAGTATAGTACTTCGTCTAATAAAGCTGTATAGTACTTGCAAGTAAGTAATTTATTTATATTATTTTATTTTACAGTTTTAGGAAAACTTACAGCTAACAATTTCTTACGCTTGTGAGTAACAAAATAATTTTTTTACAGATAGAAGAGAGCATAAGAACAAAAACAGAAATATTTGAGGCGGTAGACAAATCAAAATTTGTTTGAGCATAAATTAATGAAATCCGCGAAATTATGTATTCGGCGGTGAAATAAAATTCTGGGCGACCGACAGTAACAGAGTTACAAAATAAGAAGCCGTAATTACTATTGCACACAAAATACACAGATAAAATAATACTGACAAGTGTAAACTAATTAATACTAATAACGGTTCGCGCTTGACCGATCAGTAACCTTAGTGCGAGTTTTTAAACGTATTAAATCAACGTCATGTCAGTTCGTATTGGATAAGCATCGTGGTGTGACAATATCGGAAAACCACGGTTTTTCTATACTAATTAAAACAAGTCAACTTTCACGTAGACAAGATCGAGTGTGTTTAAAAACTCGCACTAAAGCCGTTGAACTTCCAGAGATAAGCTGCTACAAACAAACATGGAATTTCACTAAACAAACAAAAAGTATAATGACCGGCACGAGTCGTGTAAGCACAGATGGGCAGTAGCGGGGGCAAGCTCGCGCATGTACACTTTCGGCCAAATTTATTTAGTACCAATAGAATAGTAGAACCAAACGCGTGCAGCCTCGGCGCCCCCTGCCTTCTTCATTCCGCCAAAGAGACCGGAAAATTAACTACTGCGCAGGTGTCAGTTTGCGCTCACGACTCATGCCGGTTACTGTACTGTTTTGTAATCCAAAACACTTACACAACACATGTGTTTATATGGTAAAATGACCATAAATAACAGCCGCACGAGTCAATTTTCAAGGTAAAACAACGCTTGCCAAGGTCGGTCTGTGGATGGGTGACCACATTAAGATACTGAGACTCCTTCGTGCCTTGAAACCACTTAAAGTCGTTGGTCCTCGAGAGAGTCACCGCGGCCCCGGAATACTACTACTAATACCTATACTATTATATTGGTATATGTATGTATACCAATAATACCTGTATTACATATACTAATACTAATTACTAAATTACAATCATAAATACACGGTTTAGATTAGACCTAACTCATAATAAAATCGTAGCACCTTTCGAACAAAATTTAATTCAATCAATTTTATTCGGATTTTATGAAATTTATTCTAATTTATGTGAGCATGAACATTTGGATTGAATATTGTTTACGCAGGAGACGTAAATCGTCTTTTATTATGTACTAAATACTGATTTTATCTCAGTAAGTTTGAAATGGGTTCATACAAAACCAAAATAATAAAGCATTCAAAGAAAACGCAGCCCCTTTACACTATTCCAAAACACTGCAAGTCCTGTGGCCGTACTACCAAGTGCCAATGCTATCATGATTCAGTGTGAGGGAAAGGGATAGTGCTATTCGTCTTGTGTTACTGCGTCTCTCTCTGACGCAGGAATCATGATGTATCTAAGACGTCATGATAGGGCTGCTGATAGCCAGAATCAACATTGGCGACCACTAGAAAAACGCTCAGTCAACGAATCTCGACGAGTCCACAGTTTGGTCTGACATATGTGCGCCCAACTAGATCAAAGCGAACTCTCTACCCGTTCGGCTATGTTTGTGAGCAGCTGTGGGACCAAGAAATTTGGAATAACGTGTTTATTGCATAGCTAACGCATATAACCAAACATTTGTACTTTCGGAGGTACGGAGTTTGTTAAAACACAAAAAAAACAACTAAAATTCCATGAAATACTCAAACACAACCAAACATTAATAAAAATATCAAATCTATACTTATAATAAATCTGTAGAGAGGTCAGTTCTGTACAGGGAATATATTTTCAAAATAACTATCAGGGGGTGATTAGTGATTGATACTGGTGCCAAAAATGCAATCAGTAAAATTTTTGTCTGTCTGTCTGTCTGTCTGTCTGTCTGTCTGTCTGTATGTTCTTTATAGAAACAAAAACTATTCGACCGATTTTAACGAAACTTGGTGCAATTATTCTTCATACTCCTGGGCAGGTTATAGTATACTTATCATCACGCTACAATAAATAGGAGCAGAGCAGTGAAGGAAAATGTTGGGAAAACGGGAGAAGTTACTCCATTTATTAAGCTTCCGTCGCGTGTGTAGCCTTAATGGTTAAAGTTACATAGAAATCATGTATGACGGAAATGTTCTACATAAAATTATCTAAAAAATATCCCACAACAGCATATGTCTATCTTTTATGGTTGACTCACAATAACACGTGTAACTCCCGATAGCTTAGCAGTTCGGAGCTTTCTGATTATATTTGTTTACTCTTACGTTTATAATACTCTCACTCATCCCTAATTAAAAAAAAAGTTAGCATTATTACTTATTCAATAAAAAAAAAATCATAGAAATCGGTATAGAAACACCAAACTTATACATGAATACGCCATCCTGCCGCCCGTCGCGCTTTAAATACTGAATCATGCTGTAAGATGTTATTGTGATTATTTTTGTGTAACTTTTGTTGCTATTTTATAAAATAGGTACTTATTAGTTATTTTGGTAATGTTTCAATTTTATTTCTTTTTAGGTGAAGTAGTATAGATTTCCCATCCAAAAAAAAAAAAAAAAAAAAAAAAAAAAAAAGGTGAAGTAGTAGTAGAAGTAGGAGCATAGATTTTTAGATACCGATAGGTTAGTTTTGGCTAATTTATGTTCTGTTTTTTTAGTATTAAGTAGGTAAAAGCGTAGATACTTTTATTAATTAGTAGTTATTTTATTAATTAGTTATACGTATATGGTATTTATTTTTAAGTGAAGTAGGTATAGGTTATTATAATATAATTTTGCACAGGCATTTCAGCTTTACTTTCATTTCTTTTTTTGTTGTAAGTTGTACATATTTCACACATACATAGTGATCTATCAACGCACAGCCCAAACCACTGAACGGATCGGGCTGAAATTTGGCATGCAGGTAGATGTTATGACGTAGGCATCCGCTAAGAAAGGATTTTGATTAATTCTACCCCCAAGGGGATAAAATAGGGGATGAACGTTTGTATGAAACTTTGTCAATTTTAAACCGATCGGGCTGAGAGTTTCAAAATCGGGGTTAAAGTAACTATTCCACGCGGACGAAGTCGCTGGCAGAAGCTAGTACACAATAAAAAAACATTGCTCAATGGAATTTATTGGTGCACTATTTATTTTAGTAAATCTTATCTGAAACCAACACAATCGCATTCTTCTACATACATATATCTCCATCTAAAGTCATTCACCTTTTAATAATAGCAACTAAACTATGATTAATTATATAATGTATTTTCTTCAACAGAGCCTCGAACAATTTTAGAAAGGTCAATTTTGTTTAAAATCGCGCTTATCAATGTGGTTTAACGAACTTGGTGAAAATTGACTTTAGGTAAAGCAGAGCGTTAATTATTTGATCGAGTCAAAATGTAAGCAAGTTTTATAGTTTGGTCCAATTTATATCATAGTTTTTACTTTTATGGGACATGCGGTGCTAACCTATAATAAACTGTAATACTAACCTTAGTTAATAGAAAAACATTTGTATTGTAAATTGTACGAGTATATACAGTTGTTGGTTGGCCAAAAATAAAAATATAAAAAATAAAATAAGCAAACCTGTTTTGAAATCAATTTTTTATCTGCTCAAATGTAATCTTACTTGTCAATACTAATCCAATGAGTCCAAACACGTTGGTACTATTTTCTTTACTTATGAAGGTCCTATGCAGTTGATAATCCGGCTGTATCATCGGATTAAACTTCCACATTATTGCATTATCTCTGTCTCCGCAAAATTCCAAACGCGGTCAGATTGTGAAATAGAGAACTATTTCTTCTTGAAAACACACGGCTACATTGGAAATTCAGTTGGGATTTTATTCGGAATAAGTTAATCGAGAAATTATAATCTAATAAAGATGAATTACTATCTTACCGAGTCGGCGATTTTCTGGTGTCATCTCCAAAGCTGTAATTTTTCTCCAAGTTTAAGCTTAATTTGACTAGTTTACGAGTAAAACCGGACATATGAAAACCATATTTAATTAAAAACTTGTAAAAGACAACTCGACTCCTCAACGTATACATAATGTACTTTCAAGTCGTCCCACTCGAATAAAATAGCACTCATGTATATCTAAACTGACAGATGTCATTCGATTTGACGCTGAAGAAAGGTATATACATTGAAATGTATACATACATTACAAGATCTCCTACAGACAGACGCGATACAACCATACAATGTGCCTTTTTGTAGGTCGCGGGTTCGAACCCAGCCAGGCGCATTACTTTGTGTAATTAACCTCATCACCACTGCTCTCAAAACGGTGAAGGAAAACATCGTGAGGAAACCGGCATGTCCTTTTTTTTTTTTTTTTTTCTGGATGGGAAATCATCAAATGACCCCTCCCGCCCTGGGTGGAGCGGTAGGGAGTGTCAGACTTTTACTGACTAAAACCCACCCGTGATCCTTCTTGTGCCCTATGCGTTCCAGGGCCGCGGCAACTCTTTCGAACAAATTCCGCAACCCTAGCTGGCACCGACCCTATGGGGCCCCGTCCTCGGTGCTGACGGCTCCTTGAGGCGCGCGTGGAACACAACGCGTCGTCGACTCAACCTGGTATCGGACGGCGAGCCACCCACGCTCACCGTCCCCAGGCATCAGCCACTGCGCGATAGCACGGCGGCCGACTTGTCTCTGGAGGGGGCCGACATGGGACCATTACTGGCACTCCATCTCAGCACCCTCCCGAGTGTTGGGAGCCGCAGCACCCGCAGCAGAAGCGGCAGTGGCGGCGACAGAAGCCGCGGCGGCGGCAGAGGCGGCGGTGGCGGCGGACCTCTTGCCCCTGGTCGGGGCGGATGGCGCGCAGGCCCTTCCCCCAGCCCAGTGCTCGGCCGGCTTGCCAACAGCCGCACATGCACTGCAGTGCGGCGTGGCCTCGCACGAGCCAGCCTTATGCCCGGGCTGACCACAGCGGAAACAGAGTCCGCTGCGGTCGACCTCCGAGGGGCACATAGCTCCCGTGTGGTTACCCACATGGCAGCGGTAGCACCTCAGAGGTCTGGGTTCCAGCAGTTTTACCCGCGCAGACACCCATCCCACCAAGAGCCTTCGGCCCTCCGACACAGTTCTGGCCGCCGTCACGGGGCAGCTCACCACAAGGGTTTGCATGCCCGTGTTGTCAGGCCGGAGGGTGCCCGCCTTGACGAGCTCGGCAGAGCACCCCCCAGTCCTGGCGACGGCGGCCACAACTTCCTCCTCCGTCACGGAGTCATCCAGGCCCACTATGCGCATGTCGATGCGCTTAGTCGGCCTGGACACCCGGACCTCGTCCGCGGGTAAGACCACCCTCAGCCTTTCGGCCAGGGCGTCCGCGAACGGGCCACTCTCCGCTCCGGCGAGCTCGAGCTTGCGGGCACCGGTTAAGGTCCTCCTGACCCCGATGCCCCCGCTGATGCCCAGCTCTTGGAGGCTCACCGCCTCCTTCGCCCGCTTCAGTACGGCGAGATACGTCACGCCCCTCTGTTCCGCTTCCGGCTGCAGTGTGAGCACTACAGCCGCGGATTTCGGGGCGCGAAGCCTCGCCGCAATGGCGTTGGCCTTCCGCCGCTGCCTCCTCGCCTTGTTTTTGGCCGCTTTCGCGGCCCGCCGTTTCTGGCCAGCAACCTGCCACTCGGCCTCGGCCGCAGGAGGGTCCGAGGGTGGGGGTGGGGGCGGCTGCGGCACCACTGGCGCCGCAGCCTTAGCCGCTCCTCCAGCCTTCCTCCTACCCCTCTTCGCCGGGGCCGACTTGGTCGTCGTCGCCGGCGTCGTAGTCGCCGGCGTCACAGGCGCTGTCGCTGGCGCCGGCGCGGCTCCGCCCTTGGCCTTCGCCTTCGCCTGGCTAGACGTTCCTGGGCCGGCAGCCACGGCGGCCGCGTACGAAGCCGCCTTCTGCCGGCCCTGGGGCCTCTGTGTCGCCGCTAGTGGGGGACGCCGAATCATGTCCTCCAAAACGGAGAACTGCTTCTGGTAGGGAGCCAGCTCCTGCCGCACCAGGCTCTGCACCTGGCTCAGCACTAGGCTCTCCTCCAGCGTCGCCGGACTCGGCCCCCCCTGCGGCTCCTCCGAGGCCGCTCTGGCCATGCCAGCCAGGTCCCTCCGGAGCGACTCATTCTCTGCAATGAGTCGCTCCGTTACGGCCGCGAGGCGGGCGACCTCCGCCCGCAACTCTGTTGCCTCTCCGGACCCGCCGACGTTGGCCGCCGCCGCCGCCATAATGGAGGCTTTGGCCGCCGTAATGGCCTCCCGCTTGGAGGACTGCTTTCGCTTGAAGGCCACAGCGCGGATCGCGGCCTCCACGACCTCCGCAAACTGGGCCTTCTTGTCTTCGACAGTGGGACGCACCTCTCCCGGGGCCTCCGAGTCGTCGGAGTCGAGAGCAGGCGGAAGAGTAGAGGGAGCCCTACGACCGCTCCCTCCAGGGCGACGCCCCTCCTCCACCAACCTCCCGGCCCGACTCTCCACCTCCCGGGTAGAGGGAGCCAGCCCCCTCCCCGCCTCACAGCCCCTGCCCCGCCTGGCGGTGGGGATCTTGCGGGCGGAGGCAAACTCGCCCTCAGAGGATGACCCGCTGTCATCCTTCCGTCTGGGCCGCTTGCGGAAGAGCTTGACGCCCTCCACAGCAGCCCCAAACCGGCATGTCCTAGAACCAAAAATTCGAAGACATGTGACATTCACCAACCCGCACTGGGCCCGCGTGGTGGATTACGGCCCATTCCCTCTCCTAGAGAGGAGGCCTATGTCCCAGCAGTGGGAACATTAAAAGGCTGTTGATGATGTGCCTTTTTGTAACAGTTGTACGATTGGCACATTACTCGTGACACAAGAATAATTTCTATGAAAACTAGTCCTGACATTTATCGCATTGATTGTGTTTATCTGCGAAGGTATTAAAATAGCACTATAACAGGCTGAACGTTGAGGTAAAAGCCAGTCGCAATAACAGGGACGTTTCCTGATTAAAAAAATATTTAATCCATCAGCTATGTTATCGAAAAATATTGGACACGTATTTTTTGTTCTATCAAATCTTTAAAAATTGAAGACGGTAAAAAGCATCAATGATCAGGAGTGGGGGCTTTTGACGTCACGTCGTGGTAAAAATCGTAGCATGCAAAATCGTGACATCATACGAGTTTTCAACGCGCTGCATTGTCTTCGTTAAAAAAGAAGAAATACGTGTCAAATATTTTTTTGGAAATCTATCTGACGGACGAATTCGGTCTGTTTTGTCAACCCGAGTAGGTTTGACAAAACATACAACATATTGCAGGTTTCTTCAGAAACTTAGCGGTCGACTTGTCGTCTGACCTTCGCAAATAAGCAGACATGTACTCATGCGTGTACCGGGGATGTCATTTCCAGCTCAGTGGCTCCATTATCACTTCATTGCATTTACAAAATATTTACTAGACCGTTTTGTCTGGTTTTATATTTAACTTTTGGTTGTTATGAAGTAATTTCAAAACGCTGTTTGGAGCCCTGAATCAACACTAATGTTATAAAGAAGAAAGATTTGATTGTTTGTTTGTGTTGAATAGGCTCCGAAATCACTGAACCGATTTGGAAAATTCTTTCACTATTGGGAAGCTACACTATCCCCGGGTGACATAGGCTATATTTTATCCTCATATTCCCACGGGAATGGGAACAATGTATTTAATAAACTAAACCAAACTGTAGGTACAAGTTGATATCACCATCGCTATTAAAGATTTAATTATGACTGTATTTAGCCCGTCTTGCTTGGTTTATAGACACTTACTCCACAGACAATGCGATGACCAATCTTTGCAAAATTGGTTCTAAAATTTTTATGTGATACTAACGTCCCAACACGGCTTCGCAGGTGACATTTATTTATTATTTTATAGCCTATGTTACTCAGGGTTAATGTAGCATTCTAATGGTGAAAGAATATTTGAAATCGGTCCTGTATTTTTTGAGTTTATACGTTACAAACATACAAAAATAGGTACAAATATTTTCTTTCTTTATAACAAGTGTAGATTAGTGCAGAAATGATTGTCGCATTGTCGCGTCACATCTGACTGCGGAGATGAAAGCTCCGCATACGGATGCGACACGATAATCAAACCACTGATATTTTGAATCAGAATAATCTATCCTTTCTGAACTAATAATGACGACGCTACGCGATAGTAATAATCATCATCATCATCATAGTAAAATATCGGTGATGATTCTGATAATGATGACGTCGATGATGGTGGTGGTGATGATAATGACAATCAGCGACTGGACTTCGTGTACCAGGTGCGTTTCTTCGTAGATCGCATCTTCTTCATGTTCCCCAAGTTAAAATGAACTACCGAAAAAACTCGTACATGATATGGTGTACATAATAGAGAGTATTCTATTCTATTCTATGATAAGAGCTTGTCACAGGTACATTTATGGTGTGTGAGTTCGAGCTTGATTTGTTTACCAGGATCATTAAAAAAGTGAAGAAAACTTTGACTTATTGCTTTTTAGGGTTCCGTAGCCAATGGCAAAAAACTGAACCCTTATGAATTCGTCATGTCTGCTGTGATGTTCTGCTTTGGCTGTGATGTTCAAACCAATTTTCGTTGGAAGTGTCTGTCTGTCTCTCCGTCCGTCCGTATGTCACAGCCGTTTTTCTCGGAGACTATTAAATCATATTATATCATTTATTTACTAAAGCTACATAAATAAAAATGGGTAAGTAGGTGCAACCTGTTAACCGCTATTTAATAATGCTGTAATATTTATGGAAGAAAATAATTTTAGAGGTGGCTCTCCATACATGTCATTGTAACTGAGGGATGAAAAAATACATTCTAACAAACAAAATTGTGTGAGGATCATTGGATAGGTCTTTGAAAATGTGGATTTTTATATTTTTTGAGAAATGTGCTTCCGAATTCGTAAATAACCACTCCCCCCCCACTAGCTTTTAAACTATGAAGTTGAAATTTCTAAAAAAAAATTGAGCAAATAGAATTTTACAGACACTTCCAACGAAAATTGGTTTGAACATCACAGCTTATAGAGATATGAGATTTTAACAGAGAACTACGGAACCCTTCACTATGCGTGGTCCGACACGCACTTGGCCGGTTTTTTTAACATTAGCATCGCCTTTAATCACTCAAACCAACATTGAAAACCTAAACTTAAAACACAAACTTAGATCCGTGACCAAATAAACCCCGTACATCAGCCGGGTCATCCGATACTGCACACAAATTGCTAATATCGAAGATTTATTGAACTATCTCTCTTTACTGTTAAATTCACACTTTCACACCACATATTAAACTGGTCCGCACGAATGGCCATTGTTTGCGACACAATAAGGCTTGGACCCCATCCGATAATATTCGATAATGAAAATAGTTGGTGTCTATACCGTGGTATGTACATTTGATGGTGTGTTTTTGTGGTTTCAACTATTCTGTGTCTGTCAGTTAGAGCGAAAAACTCGTGGGATTGGCTTCTGAAACTATTTTAATAATATTTATAGTTTCTACTTTGGAAGTACTTCGTGGGGAATGGATTTTCGATGTAAATAATTTTGTTGTGTATTTTATGGACCTGTTATAAGAGGAACTTATGGGTTGACAATAATTGCTGCTAGATTCAATCTTCTTGGTTAAGTGACGCCTAGCGAGGTCCGTTCTTTTCTCCATACCTAGATACTTCGTTAAAGTAATTTATTTAAATGAAGCAATCGAGCAGTGGTGGCCGAGTGGTAAACTCAGCCCAGGCGCATTACTTTTTGTAATTAATTTCATCACCACTGCTCTCAAAACGGTGAAGGAAAACATCGTGAGGAAACCGGCATGTTGTAGAACCAAAAATTCGAAGGAATGTGACATTCAACAACCCGCACTGGGCCCACGTGGTTCGTGAACATCGCTGTCAATAGAAAGAGTGCCCAGAACCCTGGCAGCATTGCCACGTTGAAAGGCAATGCTGATTTTTGACCGAAGAAAGGCGAAACCGGCATTCGAGTTAATGAAAACGAGCATATCACTAATCGGACTAAAGGGCATGGCCTATCTTCCAGAAACTCGAAAACAAATATTCACTTCATTTGCCCTCTGGGTCAAAGAAAACGTTCTTGCTTCCAACAACGTTGCAGTCAAAGCTTCCTTCTCTAACTGTATTAACACTCAGGACACACATCGCTTGCACACCTTATGCCGCGTTTACACATAACCAGTTGTTTGTCGTGGGCGTGTCCTTGATTAGTCGGTATATAGACGTAGTAACTATCTTGATACAGAGTGGCTTTGACAGCCAGAAGCGTCGAGCCAGTCTGCCATTTTGTTCCAGTATTTATTAAAATATGATAATTACATGATCGATCATGTGTTTAGTTCAGAATTGAATTTTATTTTTGCGTCTGTCGTTATCAGTCTGCCTATCCTTTCCCCGACTATGTAGGGGTCGACTTCAAGTCTTACTGGATGTATCTGGGTACCGATATTTCACACAGTGACTCCTATCTAACCTCCATAACCCAGTTACTGGAAAACACGGTACCCTTGACGAGACTGGCCTATTTTTAAAGGGATTTGATTTCACATATTACTTGACACTATCCCAAAAACTGGATTAATTTAAACAAGCCTTCCACGTTTATCAAACAGTTCTTAGAGTACACTCGCAGAACACTTATGATCTGTCTACGCGGTACAGTCGAGCACAGTAGGTGTATAATCTCAGGGGGCAATGTCGGTCGACATCGCAATCTAGCACAGTTTACCATTACAATGGAACTCTCGACTATGTACAGTTAGCGACAAAAGACATATTGTCTGTTCGAAGCTGCGCTTTGCCAATCGCTCGTCCAGCAAGTCGGCTTCGATTGTTTTCAATGGCATAAGTCGAGTGGACTGACTGTATTTTTATTAAAAGGAATGGTAATTTTCTTGTTATTTTCGCCTTAGTTGGGTTCGATTTAAGGCGAGCAAATGAGCATGAGAATAAATTTTGTTCTTTTGAAATTTACGTTTTAAATTGTTGTGTATATTTTGGAAAACTGTTTAGTTGAATAACTTTATGTGTTGATTAAAAGCAGTTGATTCCTTTATGTTGTAAAATACACTGTACAATAGGCGGTATAATACCCTAGGCATTCCCTACCAGACGATTTTAACATGACAAGACGGAATATGACAAGGGCGAGACAAAGGAAAGACAGATAAATACAATGGCAAATACATACATAGATACTCATGTACATACGTGTAATCAAAATGAACAATTTTATTGAAGAAACCAATCTTTGCTTGGATGATTCTTCGAATTCCTTGCGTTCTCCACGCTCCACAATTTTGTATCAACCACCACCGCGTTTCTGTATTGTCTGAAAAGCTGTTATTTATATTTTGCCAGGCCAATATAAATATCCCCTCTCCCTATCTATTACCACCACAATTTAACTATCATACGAACCTCCCGAAACCCTATCGATAGGGCTTTCAACCAATTTCCGAACTCAATTAGCGAATAGAATATTACATACTCAGCCCTCTCTTTCCTTCCTATACTTCCGTTCCTGTCTACCTGTAAACGTCACATGTCTCTTCGTCCACGAGTAATGTACCGGTGATTTATCGTTGCGGCCTGCCCAATGGCCCGGAACCCTTTATGGCCCGGACCATGGCCCGTAGGACTACCGGTGGAATAACTGGCTTAATTACTGGACATTCGATAGGTGGCGAATCTTATTGGCATTTTGAGTTTTTGATTGGGTCATTAATTAATTACTTGTGTATTCGGGAGATAATAAGGCGAACCTGCTGACTAATTTCGTTATGTGTTTGTTTCAACTTGAAACTTTTAAGAGGGAACATAAAGGAAAACATCGTGAGGAAACCGGCATGTTCTAGAACCAAAAATTTGAAGACATGTGACATTCACCAACCCGCATTGGGCCCGCGCGGTGGATTACGGCCCATTCCCTCTCCTAGAGAGGAGGCCTGTGTCCCAGCAGTGGGAACATTAAAAGGCTGCTTATGTTATATTTTAAGAGGAGCCAGAAAAAATTGACAACAGTCTTGCCATGGCCTGGCATGCCTTTTGCTTAGTTACTGAGTTGTGTAGGTAAGAAACACAGTAGCTCCATGTAAAATACTGGTACTCAGCTACATCCAGAAAGACTGGAAGCCAACCCCAACATAGAGGAGAAAAGACTAGAAATAATCGAACGAAGAATAGGAATACGTTAACGTTATTGATTGATTTAAGTATTCTATTACTGCTTTAATACTACGTGCGCCGACACTTCAGCCTGAGAAACTTCGTTCTAATAAAATTTAGGATTTACATTACTGAAGTCTGTTGTGCTATCTGACAAGGTTAAATCCATTCCCCATCTTCAAAGAATTATGTTTGTTCAGTAGCGCCCCGCGGTTTCTGCTGTGTAGTAGTTCGCGTTCCCGTGGAAATATGGGAATAAAATATAGCATGACATGTGTTACTTCCAGAAAAAAATAATATGTAGCTTTCCATTGGTGAAATATTGTTAAAATCCATAACCAATACAACCAAACAAAAAATTCTTTTCCCTATACATATAGTATTAACATGGATTAGAATAGATGATTTTAAGAATAATAAAGTAGACTATGTTACACAAAATGAACATCTTATTTTCGAAAGCATTTTCTGTGAAACACAAAACGTTTGCCGAAGCATTTTAATCCTAGTTCTCATCTAAAATGTCCAAACCCAGTCCAACGACACTCGATACTATATACCCATCGCCCCGTCTTGACTTGTTTTGACGTCTTCTCTGTTTTTCTAGAGCTGTCCTGTTATTTTTCATCAAAAAATAACTTCTTGCCTCAAAAACAAGTGAAGGTGACAAACATTATTTTTTCTTCGCAAAATATATTTTTTTGCCTCGTCACGTACAGTTTATTGCGTTACGTTACAGAATTCGTAAGATGTGTCTTTTCTTATAATATTTAGTCTTGTATGTAGAGGTAGTTTTTGGAATATCTGAAATAACGATACTGACATCTCGATATTATATGAGAAAAATAATGCTATCTTAAGAAATTGTCGAAAACACAGGTGTATGAAAAATTGCTGAGCTTATAAGTATGTAAATATAACCCATTTGCAGCTTAGCAGTTCCACTACTACGTCACAGTACTCTCTCTGCGAGAAGAAGTGGGGCGCAATTAAAAAAGTAAGCAGTAATGTCACTTGTAATATTACCACTGCTTTATTTATAATACTAGCTGCTGCCCGCGACTTCGTCCCCGTGGAATACCCGATTTTAAAACATTCTTTATCGCTGCTCCGCTCCTATTGGCTTAAGCGTGATGATATATAGCCTAAAGCCTTCCTCGATAAATGGTCTATTCAACCCAAAAAGAATTTTTCAATTCGAATCAGTAGTTCCTGAGATTAGCGCGTTCAAACAAACAAACTCTTCAGCTTTATAATATTAGTATAGATAACATTCAAAGTTCGGCTACTACAACACAAAACCGAGGAATCAACGTTAACATAATATTTCAGTGATGAACCACGAATAAAAAACAAATGTAAAAGACAGCTCGCATGCAGAAGAATATTAATTAGTTGTAAAGTAAAAAGAAAGATCAAAGCGTGTTAATGTTTTGTGTTAAGTTTAATTAAAGAAAAATAAGGCATATCAGCTGCTGTAATCCCAAACAACTCGGAAGAGTCAACTGAGTGGGAAGAGTAAAGTTAGCGTCACATTGGAAGCGAAGTTATTACAGACATAACGTTGGTGACGTCCGCATACCGGGAAACCCAGCGTAGAAAGGCCTCCAACAAACTGGACCCATAACCTAGTAAATACCGCGGCAATCCACAAGATGCAAGACGCACAGGACTGGTTGATGCAGCGACGCTTTGGGGGGTTTTTATAACCTGTAATAGATGTATTTCGTCTGAAATTATGAATATTTGTAAAGATGTTCCGTTTATGATGTACACAAAAAACAAGAAAGGAGAATATTTCATAATGCAATCCTTAAGTGGGTGAAGAAAAGTAGTTTGGTGGGAAAAGTCTCGGCCAAAATCTAGCCATACATAAACCTGACTTATCTGAAATTGTAGTGACATCCATTTTAATCGATAAAACTAGACCGTGGCTACGCGGATAGTTAAAGAAATATAATGTTTTCTAAGTGTTCGCAAACGATTGCGAGAGGAACACTAGTGTTGGTACCGAGACCGTTTGAACAGCGTCGAGGAGATTCACACCTTCAAGGGGACCGTGGTATTGACAAGTTCTAAGTTATTCATTTAGTATTGTTACAAGTTTTATAATATTATTTATTTTTTAGATAACAAAGATTCATTCGGTTAGTAACAATAGTTTTGACCTATGTTAGTACTTAACCGTCAATGTAAAGGTGACAAGTGCCCTCACAAACGGGCTGTCATGTCTCCCGGCTATAGTGTGCAGTTGCTGTTGGGACTGCCACAGAGTCTATTTAGCAGCGAGGCTGCCTTTTTACGCCGTACAGCATTGAAGCATGATTGAAGCAGTCGGCACGTACCTCATCGAACATAGATGACGGACTATAGAACCGCAGCAGCCGCAACAGCACCCTAAATGCGTTATTATACTGGAACCGCAAATCATTGTAGGCCTTTACTAAGCCAAGCCAGGTCAGGGGTTTAAGGTGGGTATGATAGGAAAAAGATACGAAAGGATACTTGATAATTCAGTGACACATAAACCATAGTTTTATGTAATGGTAGTGACATCAATTTGATTCGACAAAACTAGACCACGGACACGCAAATAGGTACGGAACCGGGGATCGTTTTCAAATTGTTCTGCAAACGATTCGGAGAGGAACTCTAGTGCTGGTGGCGAGACCGTTTCAACAGCGTCGAGCAGATTCACACCTCCAAGAGGACGCGATATCGACTTGTTCGACGTTATTCAGTTCGTATCGTTACAAGTTTTCGTCTCTTTTGTTTTAGAGGTAAATGATTTTGACTCGATTGGGATGGTGAGATTAATTGTTGTTGAATGTGAATTATAAAGAAAATGTGTTCAATAGCTTGACATGACTAAGAAAGAAAACAAGTTTTTTTTTAAATATGTTCTAATATAATAAAGCTGAATATTTTTTTTATCTCTGGAGTTACCTGGATTTGAGAAAATATTTTTTTAAATCGCGCATGTATAAATCTAATATTTATATATTTTAGTTTTAAGTTTACGAACAATAAATAACGAGTAAAAGTGTTCTGTTGATTACCCTTAGGGTTTGAAACCAAATATTCTACCTATGTTTTTATTCGTATGCATACATGTAGGTACAGACAAATCATCTAACACAACGCTATATAGTACGTTTTCAGGATATCAAGCTAACTATTTCAATTCAATTTTAATTTATTCAGTTACAATTCACATTGTGTTTGAAATCATTAAAATTACATAGCTAACACATTTATAATACAATAAATCATAGAAAATAACAAATATATATATATATATATATACAAAATAATAAAAATACAATAACAATAAAATTCACTAAAACTCGAGGTATACATACTAATATCATTCAGTCTCTCATTAACTACATAATTAAATAATCAAAGTTTTAAAACGTGGATATGTCGTCGTCTATCGAATACAGACATACACCATTCACCCCACGAACACCACAAAAACACGCTCCACCCCGCTAACCATGTGATGCAAGCCTTAACGTAATATTAGAGGCGTGACGGATGAGGGCAGGATGTATCGAGTTGCAGGTATTCATACTGTTGCTTCGAGGAAACGAGCTTACAACGTGTACTTGTACGAACACGCCGTGGCTCATTAACTACATAATTAAATAATCAAAATTTTAAAACGTGGATATGTCGTCGTCTATCGAATACAGACATACACCATTCACCCCACGAACACCACAAAAACACGCTCCACCCCGCTAAGCATGTGACGCGAGCCTTAACGTAATATTAGAGGCGTGACGGATGAGGGCAGGATGTATCGACTTGCAGGTATTCATACTGTTGCTTCGAGGAAACGAGCTTACGACGTGTAGGTACTTGTGCGAACACGCCGTGGCTTGTATGTTAATTTTTATTAGGATCCGAGCGTTCGAATAAAAATTGAATCTTTAAACAGGACCTCAAGTCTGCTATTACAGTAGTGTCAAAATAGTCTATCATTGATCTCATATGGTTGATTTTGACGAGTTTGTTAATCTACTAACATAAAAGCGTCACTATGAATTTCCAATGGTCAACCACTGACACTCCATTGAAAGAAATGGTCATAATCTCGTAAAAATCTCGTACATAATGAAAAATGAATGACAGACGTATGCAGTAATCTGCTAAAATGTTGACAGTTCCTTTGATCAGTGACCTACCATTAGAACGTCATTGTGCAGTCATTGCTTTTAATAGCTCTGTTATCAAAAATTATTATGAGACCATTGCTCGACCATTATGAATTTAGCAGATTATGAACTTTTAGCAAAATGACAATGGGATCGTGTTGGAATGACGAATTTATAAAAATAGCAGATTCGGGGCCCTGGTCTGTCTGTAGAAGTTTACCTCTGCTGGTAATACTTTGTTCTATAACTAGTATACTTGGTGCATCGTCCTCACATATGTGAAGTATTTTTTTTAAACCAAATACTGTAAAAAAATATTTGAAAAGAGTAACTATGGAGTTTCGTGTCCGTTCTTCTCCATAACAATCTATCTTTGCGAATGGACGCTAGAGTCACTTAATTATGATAAATTTTAATGATGATTTTCAAAAGTGCCGTTTAATGGCCTTAGTGAAATAAACGTTTTGACTTTAACTTGACTTTGACTTTGTCTGTCTGTTTGACTTTGCCAGTGTACTCCGAATCTACTGGACCGATTATGTTCAAATTTGATGTATGAACGCATGCATTCATGTTGTTTCAAGGAAACGAGCTTGCTTTATGTACTTAATTACACATACCGTGGCTTGTATATTAATTGTGAAGGTTCCAAACTTCCATGTGAAAACGGAACCCTTATATGACTACACATGTGTCTGTCTGTCACAGTCTATTCCCTCCAAATCTACTTGACTGATTTAGTTAAACATTGGTACAAATGTGAAACTTTGTGAGCCTTCTTTGGTCAAGATATGCACGCGTAACGAAAAGAATTTTATTTTGATAATAGTTTCAATTTCGGGTACAAATTGAAATAACAAAAATGATTTCAGACTGTACCGTGCGTGTGACAAGTCAAATGAAAGTGGATAGATCATTGTGTAGAAATGAGATGAATATTAATCAGTGCCACATTCATTTCTGAAACGAATGAGCCAAGAACTTTATCCTATCCTAACTAATATTATAAACTTTGACGTTGTTTGTTTGTTTGGTACTCTTTCACGTCTACATCGTTCCATCGTTTATGATTAACTAGCTGCACTGCACAACTTCGTTTGTGTCCTATTTTTCATATCTGTTCCGCTCCTATCGTTCTTAGCGTGATAGTATATAGCTTACTGCTGAAAGAATTTTTCAAATCGGAGCGGCGGTTCCTGATATTAGCGTGTTCAAGCAAACAAACAAATTCTTCAGCTTTATATATTAGTATAGATTTATTACATACTAGCTGCTGCCCGCGACTTCGTCCCCGTGGAATCCCCGATTTTAAAACATTCTTTATCGCTGCTCCGCTCCTTTTGGCTTATACGTGATGTTATATAGCCTAAAGCCTTCCTCGATAAATGGTCTATTCAACCCAAAAAGAATTTTTCAATTCGAGCCAGTAGTTCCTGAGATTAGCGCGTTCAAACAAACAAACAAACTCTTCAGCTTTATAATATTAGTATAGACTAGCATCGCCCCGCGGTTTCACCTGCGTAGTTCTCGTTCCTGTAGAAATATGGGGATATAATATAGCCTATGTTCACGGGAGATAGTGTAGCTTCCCAATAATGAAATAATTTTTCAAATCGGTCAAGTAGTTTCGCAGCCTATTCAATACAAAACAACACAATTAAATCTTTCCTCTTTATAATATTAGTGTACACAGAAGAACATTATAAAACCCAAAAAAAAATTCATCCCTTTAACAAAATTACTAAATCTAATTTTAGATCATATATAATATAAATCATAGTCTACGTTTAATAATAAAAATCCTGATCCTATTTTATTATAAATGCAGCCCCAACCGAGAAGACTCATAGATTTTATGAAAGGATCACTTAACATTCTTCCTTGTAACTAAGAATATCAGGACATTCTTTTCCGCAAATTAATGTCATTAAGTCTTTACCCAGGGGACTTTGTAATAAAAGATTTTAAGACAACGTTTTTCATGTAATTAGTTAATAGAGGTCAAGAAATATTCCCTCACTTTGTTCTTGGATGCACTGGTACCGCGCAGACGTCGAATTTTGTCCAGTTTTTGCTTGAGAATGAAAGAATGAAGAAAATAATTTATTTGCTATGAATGGACGTACAAAATTATAAATGTTAATTGAGCATTAATAATACTTTGCTTTTGGGTGATCAAATAAATGCTGTATTAATATATCTATAAACCACTATTTATATATGGTAACAAAGTTATCTACTCCTCTCAAAACGGCACAGGAAACCAAATATCTCTTTCTCTATACGTTAGCTTATGTATATCTCTTTCTCTATAAGTTATCTTTATCTATAAGTTACCCTATCTTTTGAAAAAACAATCACAAATGGTGTTATTTGCTGATGATACGTCCTTAATTTTTAAGATAAATAGACGTTCCGCAAATCTTGACGAAGTGAATGACTCCCTACAGCAGGTCCAAAATTGGTTTACTGCTAATAATTTAGTATTAAATGAGAAAAAACTAAATGTATTAGATTTGTTTTACCGAATGTTAAAAGTAGTATTGAGGAAATAGTATTGAATAAAGAGAAACTAGAATTTGTCGAAAGCACAGTTTTCCTGGGGATAACGCTCGACTCAAGGCTACAATGGGGTCCTCATTTAGCATCACTTGCAGGACGGCTAAGTTCCCCCACCGAATGTGTCTCTACGTTGCCGTCGTGGTGGGGCTTGCGCGTCCCAATGATCTTGCGAGCTTTCCCGGTAGAGCCACTCATGCCGGAAGGTCGCAAGTGAGGGATCAGACAAAGAGAGACACACGAGGGGCACACCGTTCGGAGACCTGAGCAGTGTTTGGGTCTGCGGACGGTGTGCGTGTCAAGCTTGCTCGCTGCTCTCTGGTACGCGTCTGATCATCAGACGTGACTGTGGGAGCAGCGAGCGAGCAGTGAGGTGAGGGGAGGAGAGGAGGCCCTGAGATGGGGCGGAGAATACAGGGACCGCACCCTTTAAAGGAAAACCCAATGGACTCTGGCTCTTGTAAAATAAGTCCCCAGGTGGGTCCCGACTGCTCGGCGGTCGGGGAATCCCACCCCGCTTCGGCGGGCTGCCCTCCGTACTCTGGGGTGGGCAACAAACGCCATCCATCTGTCCTTTCGGACACAAACGACGACCACAGGCCTGACAAACGGACAACGATCAAGAATAAACATGATGACCATGGACCCTCCGGCTCCAAGCCTATGGAGGAGATGCTGGTACGGGACGCGCCACACTCCAAACTTTGGAGGAAGCCGTCGCTCGAGCGCGGGAAGGGTGCGGTGTCGGATTCCGACTCCGCATCTGCCGGAAGCGCCATGAGCGAGGAGATTGCTGGTGGGGAGGTTGCGGGGGCTACGGAGATCAACAAGTTCTTCCGGAAGCGTCCGAGACCGGAGGATGACCAGGGGTCGTCCTCCGAGGGAGAGCTGGCCTCAGCTCGCAAGGTCCCCACCAGCAAGCGAGGTAAAGGTCGGGGAGGCAAGGGACGACGGCTCGCCGCCCAAGAGGCTCGGCGAACGGCGAAGCTCGCCGAGGAGGGGCGGCACCCCGGGATGAGCGATCCCAGACCTCTCTCGGGGTCTTCGGGTGGCGAGTCCGAAGCCGCTGATGCCCCCGACGCTGGACGACAGGACCGAAAGGCCGGGTTCGCGGAGGCCGTTGAGGCCGTGGTCCGCGCTGTGACCCTGAAGAGGACGATAGCGTCCAAGAACAGGGCCATAAGCGAGGCGGCGGCCTCTATCCTGGAGACAGCGGAGGCCACCTTCCGCAGGCCTGCGACGGACGAAACGTCCAAACTGCGGAAGGAGGTCGCCCGCTTGGCGGCCACCACGGAGCTTCTCCATAAGGAGAATGAGAAGCTCCGAGCGGACCTGGCCAGTCTCCGAGGAGCCGGTTCACGGGGGCCACTACAGCCTCCAGGGGGGCAAAAGCAGGGGCAAAGCCGGCCCTTGCCTGCGCCGGGTCCGGCGCCTGAGAACCAGGTGCTGGACCTGGTGCGGCAGGAGCTGGCCGCCTTCCGGGAACGGTTTTCCGTCCTGGAGGGCATCGTTCTGCGCCCCCCGCTAGCGGCGGACCAAAAGGCCCAGGGCAAGAAGGCGGCCTCGTACGCGGCCGCCGTGGCTGCCAAGCCGGGTACGTCCGGCCAGGCCAACGCAGGGGCCGGGCCGACGAAGACGAAGTCGGCACCTGCAAAGCCGGCATCGGGTAAACCGGGGCCGGCCAAGCAGAAGAAGGGCGGAGCGGCTGCACAGGTGGCGCAGGCTCCAGCGCCGGCAGTGCAGCCCTCACCTTAAGACCCGCCTTCCAACTCCTCTGCCGAAGCCGGTTGGCAAGTGGTCGGGGAGAAGAAGAAGGCGGGCAAGGCAGCCAGGGCGGCCAAGAAACGGGCACGAAAACGGCGGCAAAAGGAGCGACGCGTCGCCGCGATGCTCCGCGCCCCGAAGACCGCAGCTGTAGTGCTGACGCTACAGCCAGACGCGGTCAAGAGGGGCGTGTCGTACGGCGACTTGCTCGCCAAGGCAAAGGAGACGGTAGACCTCCGGGAGCTCGGCATCGTCGGGGGCCTCCGGCTGAGGGTAACCATGACTGGTGCCCGTATGCTGGAGATCCCCGGGGAAGCCAGCGGCCCAACCGCAGACGCTCTGGCCGAGAGGCTCAGGGCGTCCTTGAACGCGGAAGATGCCCGAGTGTCCAGGCCCACCAAGTGCGCTGATATGCGCATCTTGGGCCTGGACGACTCCGTCACGGAGGAGGAGGTCGTGGCCGCCGTGGTCAGGACGGGAGGGTGCTCTGCCGAGCAAGTCAAGGCAGGCACCATACGTCCTGACTACACGGGCATGCGCACCGTCGTGGTGAGCTGCCCCGTGACGGCGGCCAAGAAGATTACAGAGGGTCGAAGACTTCTGGTGGGCTGGGTGTCGGCGCAGGTAAAGCTGCTGGAGCCCAGGCCTCTGAGGTGCTTCCGCTGCCAAGTGGGGAACCACACGGGGGCGTGTTGCACCTCGGAGGTTGACCGAAGCGAGCTCTGCTTCCGCTGCGGTCAGCCCGGTCACAAAGCTGGCTCCTGCAACGCCGCGCCGCACTGCACTGCATGTGCGGCGGCTGGCAAGCCAGCCGAGCACTGGGCTGGGGGCAAAGCCTGCCCTCCACCCACAAAAGCCGGGGGTAAGAAGCCCTCTTCCGCCGTCTCCGTGCCAGCCGCCGCATCCGTTGCCGCCGCTGCCACCGCTGTCAATGTAGCCGCCGCAGCAGCGGCGGCTGCTACACCGGAGCCCACTAAGGGTGCCCGGGAGGAGGCCGAAATGGAATGCCAATAACGGCTCCATTACGCCTCCTCCAGGCGAACATCAACCACTGCGCCGCCGCTCAGGACCTGTTGGTCCAGAGCATGGCGCAGTGGTTGATCAATATCGCCGTGGTCGCTGAGCCGTACTACGTCCCGCCCAGGGATGACTGGGTGAAGGACCTGGACGGCTCAGTGGCCCTTATTTCGTCGGCCGCCGCCGGTACCCCGTCCCTTGAGTGCGTTAGGAGAGGACAGGGGTGCGTAGCAGCACGGTTCGGGGAGATTGTAGTAGTGGGAGTCTACTTCTCCCCGAACCGAACTCTCGCCGAATTCCACAACTCCCTTAGGGAGCTGCGTATCGTCGTCGTCGGGTATCGTCCCCTCCCCGTGATTGTTCTCGGGGACTTCAATGCCAAGAACTTGGCTTGGGGTTCCCGTTATACGAACGTGCGGGGTAGGATGGTGGAGGACTGGGCTCTGGAGACAGGCCTGGTCGTCCTAAATCGGGGTTCTGTCCCCACGTGTGTGCGGATGCGGGGTGACTCCGTGGTGGACATTTCGTTCGCCAGCCCCGCTCTGTCACCGCGTGTCGTCGACTGGCGCGTTGTGGAGGAGGTGGAGACCTATTCCGATCACCGGTATATCCGGTTCGACGTCTCCGCCCAGACCTCAAGCGCGCCGGTCCGACAGACCCCGAGTGGTCCGCGGTGGGCGCTGAAGCAGCTGGACCGGGAGCTTCTCCTGGAAGCCTCGATCGTGCAGGCCTGGGTGTCAACACCGGACAGGCCTGCTGACATCAACGACGAGGCGGAGCGGTTCCGGGAGACCATGTCGGAAATATGCGACGTGGCAATGCCCCGGGTCCGGCCAGGACGCGCCCGCCGTCAGGTGTACTGGTGGTCGCGCGAGCTGACGTCGCTTCGAGAAGCGTGCGTTGCTGCGCGTCACCCGTACACCAGACATCGCCGGCTCCGCATCCGCCCTCCGGATGCGCAGGCCAGGGAGGCGGAGCTGTACGAGGTGTACAGAGCGGCGAAGACCGCCCTCCAAGCGGGGATCTTGCGGGCCAGGGATCTGGCTCGCAAAGAGCTGCTGGAGTCTCTGGACGGGGACCCGTGGGGAAGACCCTACAAAATGGTGCGGAACAAACTCCGCACCTGGGCCCCCCCGTTGACGCAGAGTCTCCGGCCCCAGCTGGTGGAGGACGTGGTGAGCGCTCTGTTCCCTACGCGAGGGGACCATGCTCCCCCGCCTATGGCTCCGCTACCCGTGGTGCCCGATGCGGACCACACCGACGACGGCAACGACGACGACGATACTCCGGAGGTGACCGAGGTAGACCTGAGAGCGGCGGTTAACAGGCTGAAGGCCAAAAATACCGCCCCAGGACCCGATGGCTTACCTGGGAAAGCCTGGGTCCTGGCCTCGGAGGCTCTCGGGCCTCGACTACGTGGGCTCCTAAGCGCATGCTTGGAGAGGGGCCAGTTCCCACGTCGCTGGAAGACGGGGAAACTGGTCCTCATTGCGAAGCCAGGGCGCCCTGCGGACTCTCCGTCCGCATACCGGCCCATCGTGCTGCTCGACGAGGTGGGCAAGCTCTTTGAAAGAGTCATTGCAAACCGCCTCGTCAAGCACTTGGTGAGAGTTGGGCCGGATCTGGCGGAGAACCAGTTCGGTTTCCGCGCGGGGCGCTCGACGGTGGACGCCATCATGCGCGTGAGAGCCCTCACGACGGGGGAGGCGATTTCCCGGGGCGGGGTGGTGGTGGCGGTGTCTCTTGACATCGCCAACGCGTTCAACACCCTGCCTTGGAGTTGCATCGGGGAGGCACTCCGGTATCACCGAGTGCCAACCTACCTCTGTCGCGTGGTCGAGGACTACTTGACGGATAGAGCCGTCATCTACCCCGGTCACCGGGGAGAGTGGAATCGGCGAGAGATGTCGTGCGGTGTTCCACAGGGTTCGGTTCTGGGGCCGCTCCTGTGGGACATCGGTTACGACTGGGTGCTGCGCGGCGACCTCCCTTGCGGCGTCAGTGTTGTTTGCTACGCTGACGACACGCTGGTTCTGGCGCAGGGGGGGTCGCACCAGGCGGCGGTCGACCTGATGACACGCGGGGTTGCAGCAGTCGTTGGGAGGATCCGGCAACTGGGTCTCGAGGTGGCCCTACACAAGTCCGAGGCTATGTGTTTTCACGGCCCTCGGAACCGGCCACCATCGGGATCCCAGATAACGGTGGGAGGGGTTTGCATCGGCGTCGGGTCGACGATGAGCTACTTGGGTCTCGTCCTCGACAGCCGGTGGAACTTTGCGGAGCACTTCCGCCGTTTGGCTCCCAAACTGGGGCGGGCCGGGGCTGCGCTCAAGCGGCTCTTGCCCAACCTAGGGGGACCAAACGCCTCCTGCCGGAGGCTGTACGCGGGGATCGTGCGGTCCATGGCCCTTTACGGGGCCCCGGTGTGGGCGCTGTCGCTGAGGCGACTGCCAGCGCGCCACCTGGTCTCGGCCCAGAGGGTCATGGCCATCCGGTTGATCCGGGGATACCGCACGGTCTCCGGCGAGGCGGCGAACCTCCTTGCCGGATTGCTGCCGTGGGATCTAGAGGCGAGAGCCCTCGCGCACGTCTACGCGTTGCGCGTGGAGGCGCTACGCCGGGGCGAAACTCTGCTGCCGCGGCAGATTGCTGCGCAGCGGACGGAGCTCCGGCGGGATCTCACGGAGGTATGGAGACAGCGACTGCTGCAACCCAGCGCTGGGCACGCCGCCATTGCGGCGATAAGTCCCCTCTTTGAGGAGTGGTTAGAGAGACGCCACGGCGTCCTCACCTTCCGCCTGACACAGGTGCTCACCGGACACGGCTGTTTCGGGAGGTACCTGTGTCGGATCCAGCGGGAGGACACGTCCGGGTGTCATCACTGTGTGGATCGCCCGGAGGACACGGTGGAGCACACGATGGAGGTCTGCCCTGCCTGGGCGGAGCACCGCCGTGTCCTCATCGAGGCGATCGGCGGCGGCGACCTCTCGCGTCCGGCCCTGGTTCAAGCCATGGTCGGGAGCGAGGAGGCATGGGAGGCGGCCGCCTCCTTCTGCGAAGCAGTAATGCTAGCGAAGGAGGAGGCGGAGCGCGTGCGAGAGAGGGAAGCCCCTCTATCCAGCCGCCGCAACAGGAGAAGACGCCCCGGGCGTCGGGAAACGCAGGGCGATTCCCGGCCACCGTAGGCGCGGGCCTGTGGATGGCGAGCTATGGGTGGCTCGCCGTCCGATAGCAACCAGGCCCGAGTCGACGGCGCGTCGTGTTCCACGCGCGCCTCAAAGAGCCGTCAGCAAAGAAGACGGGGCCCCATAGGGTCAGTGCCTGCTAGGGTTGCGGAATTTGTTCGAAAGAGTCACCGCGGCCCTGGAACGCAAAGGGCACAAGCAGGAACACGGGTGGGTTTTAGTCAGTAAGAGTCTGACACTCCCTTCCGCTCCGCCCAGAGCGGGAGAAGTCATTTGATGATTTCCCATCCAGAAAAAAAAAAAAAAAAAAGGACGGCTAAGTTCAGCAGCATATGCTGTCAGAAAAATCCGTCAACTTACTAATGTAGATACCGCGAGACTGGTCTATTTTAGTTACTTTCATAGTATCATGTCTTACGGTATTTTGCTATGGGGACGGGCTGCAGACATAGAGTCTATTTTTATTCTGCAGAAAAGAGCAATAAGAGCCATTTACAATCTCCGCCAGCGCGATTCTCTAAGGGAACTGTTTAAGGAAATTAACATCATGACGGTACCTTGTCAATACATATATGAAAACATTATGTATGTTCGGAAAAATCTTCATATGTTTAATAAGATCAGCGACAGGCATAATTTTAATACCAGAAATAAAAACAAATTAGATCAACCTAGGTTTAGATTGGCTAAAGTACACACTTCTTTTATGGGGTATTGCATAAAATTTTATAACAAAATACCAGTCGATATTCTTCAATTGAATGAGAGAAAATTTAAAACATGCATAAAACGCACACTATGTAGGCAAGCATATTATAAACTGGAAGATTATATCTATATATATAAAACAAAGTCGGGTTTGTTACAACACTTATAACTCGAGATCTGCTGGACCAATTTTCTTGGTTTTTGATTCGTTGGATTTGTCTCCGCCCCGAATAGCAGAATACATCTTAAAAACAATGAAAACTCTATTAAAATAAACGCAGTGGAAAATGGTATAGGTGAAATATATTTAGTGCGTTGTAGATAATTCAAAGTTAACAAGAGTGTAACCTAGCAACCAAAACAAAAGATTAATAAAATCTAGAAAGGTCGCCTTCATAGAATAAGGCTGGAAGTGCTTTCTTAACAAACTCAACGAATACATAATTATGAAAGATGAATCATTTTCCATAAATGTTCCTTTGTTTTGTAACTGTCAAAAATTCCATGCGCTAAAGATTCACAAGTACTAAGACCAGAAATGAAACATGTCGAAAACTTAAGAAGTAAGGATTCACGCGTACCAGCAGACCATAAACATGTCGAAGCATTTCTGGGGCTGGAATTGTGAGTGAAGACTTACAAAGTACCAGGATACCAGAACCATAATTATTTAACATCAAGCTATTATCCTTAGCAGACGAAAGAAAGATCACTGAGCCAGAAAGAATAAATGGCGCAGGCAGGTGAAACCATGGGATACAGCTAAGAAGTATTTTAGCTTTAAGGTTTCTATTTTAAAAATTATTTCACCAATAGAAAGCTACATTTCACCTGCGACTTTCTTTTATATTTATAGAACATCATTCATACCCCTAAATATTGTTTTTACTTTATATGGCAAAACAACGTTTGCTGGGTCAGCTAGTCCTTGATAAAAATGCTTGGCTTAATGCCGGTCCTGCTCCACAGCCTCAACCACTTGGGTTAGCAAGTGAGGATTATATATTTGGAAGAGATGCTCGCCTTTTTTTTGTCTCATTTATTTATTCTTTTTTAACGAAATATATAGAAGATCCAGAAGAAGGGCGTCATCCCCTAGACATTGGGAACGCTGATGACTTTGAGGCTTTTATGGAAGATTGGCTGGAGGAGGCAACAACCCAGGAAGAGTGAAAGGCTTTACTCACCAGTGTAACAGTATTACGTGTAGATTAAAAGCAAGCTAGAATATCGACAAAGACAACAAAAAAAAAACATAAAAGAGAAATTCTCAATTATTCATACATTTACAAATGAGTCCATTTCCTAAGGTCAGTATTAAATTATGGACTCAGTAAAACTGTCTTTTTGCCTCCACAATGATATTGTAGCAATTTTCCATAATCCACTCATATGTGTGGGAGTCACTTTTCAAAACAAAATAATAATATCGACTATTTTCCTTAACTATATGGCTATATGGCTTATTATTATGAGATTGATTAGTCTGTAAGCCTTCTTTAAAATAAAATAAATAAATATAAAAAAGAGGTTTGTGGCGTTAGTTAAAATATTAAACGAAGGAAACATAGTCTCATGGAGGCCCATTAATGTGTGTCACTGCTTTGACATACCACACACGTGATAGGCACGTTGGACCACAAAATGGCGGTCTGATAGCCTTTATTAGCATAGAGTGTACTCGCAGTGATGTGAGCAGAAGTAACTTAATTGGTTAACTGACTAAAAAATCTAATTAGTGTGTCAGATAGATTTCCAGAAAATATTGGAAACGTATTTTTTTTTTTCACGTAAATAAAAAATGAAGACGATACAGTGCGTTGAATACTCGTGTGGCATCACTACTCGCTACAATAAACATGACGACACAACCCTGACTCCTAATCTTTGATGCCCTTTTTCTTCGTATTTTTTTTTTTATATATTTGATAAAGGAAAAATACGTGTTCAATATTTTTCGATAATCTAACTGACAGACTAATTAAATATTTTTTTAGTTTAACTAAAAGAGGTGAAAACTGCTCACCAAAATTTAATAAGATGGAATAGACTTTCTATTAATAAATTTCTATTAAAGTTTATTGAACAGCAATTTTAAAATGTAGAATATTTTAAAAGTACCTTTTTTAATCCACGTCTCACTTAATTTTTATTCAACCATTTTCTATACAAAATTATTTTAATTTAAATAGAGAAGTTAAGGGACTTTAAAATTGTCAAGGCCTGTCAGTCAAATAGATGAAGCCAGTTCTGCGCTTGCAACAGGATCAGGAAGTTACATAATCTGCCTTTTAACGTTCCCACTGCTGGGACACAGGCCTCCTCTCCAGGAGAGGGAATGGGCCGTAATCCACCACGTGGGCCCAGTGCGGGTTGGTGAATATCACATGTCTTCGAATTTTTGGTTCTAGGACATGCCGGTTTCCTCACGATGTTCACGATGTTGATCAGGAAGTTGTTCTGCAGCAAATCACATTCACTGAGGTCCTCTCTTCACAAGTCTTTGGTTATGAAGAGAGGATTTCAGTGAATGTGGTTTGCTTCTTTAATCCACGTCAAACGATCAACATTTTACTCAAAATACAAAATAATAAAGGAAACAGTATGAAAATGGTTCTTTTTCGACATTTCCGTCAAATAGAGCCATCAAAGAGAATCTTTGTTGGACGCAAATGCCTAAAAAAAGTAATTTTGACCCATAAAAGGAGTGTTTGTTGCCTCGAAATGTTTATTTAGAAAGAAAACGTAAATAGAATTTGTGTTTTTTTTTTTGTACCTTCATTTAATTCAGATGGTTTTAGTGTTTTTTCAATAAAAACAAATGCGAACGTTTTCTGGGTGAGGACGAGAGTATGTTATCTTATGTACTTATCTTTCATATAATTACTATCTAATTTAAGGAAGGAATGATCTTTCATCGCAGCTATTGTTCACGTTGAAATATTAATTTTTGATAAATGGAGGGTCAGGTTTTTCACAATAGGTATACTGATTAGCTAAGTCAGATTTAAATAATGTTTGCATGTCTATTTGTTACGACTTCACGGCTGAACGAACTTTACTCATGGATGGGTAGACCATGTCTTTTTTTATGAATGACAAACCAACTTAAGACTTTTTCCGCTCTGGGCGAAGCGAAAAGGAGTGTCAATCTCTTACTGACTAAAACCCACCCGTGTTCCTCCTAATGCCCTTTTGCGTTCCAGGGCCGCAGTGACTCTTTCGAACAAATTCCGCAATGGGCAGACCATGTCCTGGCATATGACACTTTTCATCTTTCGTGTATATTCCCTTGGGCTGATGACGTCATCCGCTTGAAAGGCAAAAATCAGCCTCTGGTTAAAGTTACTTATTCATTTAAGTGAACTGGGTCAGATCAGAAGAAGGTGAAAATGGAATTGGAAATTACCAATCCGATATTTGTTTAGGTGTCTTAACCTTAAGCTTAGACTTTTGAATAAGTTAAAGTGACCCCTCCCCTTCACTTGAGCCTATTAGTTTGCCCAGGATTGTTCTGACTCCTGCTAAATATTGAAGTAGAATTAAATCTTTCCCTACTATTAGAAAGAAAATCAGTATACTTGGTGTTTGGCACAAATATACCTCATCATCTGCCTAGTTTTTCCCGAACTACATACAAGCGGGAGTCAAGCCGGATTCAGCTGAATACCAGTATTACGTGAAGCGGCTGCCTACCAGATCTCTACAATACATTAACAGGGGAACACGGTACTTCTTGGCAAGACTAGTACAGGGCACAAATAAACCTAAGTACTAAAAAATAAATAAACAAAATTACAAATTTTATGCAAGTTTCGAAGACGTGCGTCACATTCCCGCAAAACGGCCATCACTCATCATAGTGCTGGGACACATGTACGAGACAACCAGAGCGCTGGTTGTCTCCCAACTTGCATAACTTTTGTTGTTTTTTTTTCCTTTTTTTTAATTTAAAATATAAAATCCTCTTCATTCTTTCAGTTGAATCAGCGGCGTCAGGACTTACTAAGTTGACTAACCAGACCGTCTACTTTAATTAAAAAAAAAAAAAAAACAATATTCTAAATTCCGAAAATAACTGATCACATAACGTCCTCCAAATTTTATAAGTCTTTCATTCACCTGAAGTAATCTTTGATAAGTCCGACGCTACTAAGTTATACTAAGTCGCCATCAAACAGTAGATTATTATCAACTCATTATAACTTTAACATCTTCGTGAACTTTATACCTTGGCTTTGTCGCTATTAATAAGAATGTCTTTCACAAAGTTAATTGATATTATCTATTAGTGAATAATGTTGCAGTAAAACCACGATTTCCCTGCATGATCATGTATTAGCTAATCTTAGATATTGAAGATAAATATCGAAGTTTTTTAGCCAGTTCGGCCTCTATACCATCAAATCATTGTTGTGTCATGTATGTGGCCCTAGGCCCCAAGTCTGCTATTTTTATAACTTCGTCGTTCCAACACGATCCCATTGTCATTTTGCTAAAAGTTTATAATCTGCTAAATTCATAATGGTCGATCATTGGTCGGTCAATCGTCTCGTTATACTTTTTGATAACCGAGCTTTTAAAAGCAATGACTGCACAATGACGTTCTGATGGTAGGTCTCTGATCAAAGGAACTGTCAACATTTTAGCAGATTACCGCATACATCTGTCATTCATTTGTCATTATGTACGAGATTACCATTCCATGCCATTTCTTTCAATGGAGTGTCAGTGGTTGACCATTGGAACGTCATAGTGACACTTTTATATTAGTAGATTACCAAACATGTCAATATAAACAATTATGAAATCAATGGTAGACCATTCTGACACTATTGTAATAGCAGACTTGAGGCCCTGGTTTCGATTTATTCGGGCTCAATGCAACAATTCTTCTTCTTCTTCTGTATCATTATTTTGCATCCCATTCAATCTTTCGCACAGTCCATCCATCATATCTTTGGTTATATAAAATCATAACTGACCCTAGGACATTTTCCTCATTCCTCTAAATACTCTTTGAAATTCACAAATCATGCCAAAGTATTCCGATTAAGAAAGGGGTAAAATAATAAACAACGATCAAACACACTAAACCACTATCCTACATCAGCATACCGACAACGACAGAAAAAAAAAACGCAAAAACACCAACCAAAATAGCGAACAAAGGAGGTTGTTAGTATCAAAACAATCGCAAACCACACTCATGCATCACTTTGTTGGTCACAACACGTCAACAGGATAATAATCGTGTATGATCACGGAAAATACTGGATGAGACGCAAAATAACTACCATGTTTTGGCAGACAATGTTATGATACCATAATTTCTGTAATAGATTCTCGTAAAACATAGTTAATGTCGGTGTATTGTTGGGCTGAGGTGTACTCTTATAATATAGCGAATGATAATTTGGCGGTCAACGAACTTGAAGACTGTTTATGATATACCATGTCTCTTTTATTGTCAACAGCCAGTACTAAAGAGACTGTAGAAAGAATAGTTTTCTTTTCCTCTGTGGAGTCGTAAACTTGACTTTACTGTTATCAAAGGAACTAAGCTACATTTATTTCTGTGTAGTAGTTCACAAAATGTAACCTATGACCAATTCAAGGTAGGATTTGTAATAAACTAATCTATACTAATATTATAAAGCTGAAGAGTTTGTTGGTTTGAACGCGCTAATCTCAGGAACTACTGGTTCGAATTGAAAAATTCTTTTTGGGTTGAATAGACCATTTATCAAGGAAAGCTTTAGGCTATATATAATCACGCTTAAGCCAATAGGAGCGGAGCAGCGATATAGAATGTTTTAAAATCGGGGATTCCACGGGGACGAAGTCGCGGACAGCAGCTAGTGTACTATAAAACTAATACTGTAAGTGATAACTTTTATGCTTTTTTCCTAGTTAAGAGAGCTTAGGCAAATTTACATTCTATCAGCAATACGGTTGTAAAAGAATGCTAAATGTATTCAATTGACTGCCTTTAGCGAAATGTCACTTAGACAAAATCATATTTATTAAGTTTTAAATCAGTTTTCGCTTATATTTAGAAAGTTATTTTGTTTGGTGCTCAAGGACTTCAATAAAGGTAACAGCAGATTATAAGAATAAGCACGTTCAAATCCTAAGGTAATTTTAATATTGGTTGCGGAATTTGTTCGAAAGAGTCACCGTGTCGCTGGAATGCAAAGGGCACTAGAAGGATCGCGGGTGGGTTTTAGTCAGTAAGAGTCTGACACTCCCTTCCAGTTTCCACTCCGCCCAGAACGGGAGATGTCATTTGATGATTTCCCATCCAAAAAGAAAAAAAAAGGTAATTTTACTATTACCTTCCAGTATGACTTTTAACTCTATGAAGGGGCAGTGGGCGGAAACAGCGTCAGGCGATCCGTCGCGGGAATATACAGTGAAGGGAGACAAATAGGTCGCGAAATTGCCATTTACATACATAAATAACGAGTAAATATATACCGTGCGGTTTTATTTTCTTATAGACGCTGAACTAGCTTCCAAAACGAATTACGGAGATGCTTGGAAGAGTATACAACATTATTTTGTTGCTTATTTTTCTTTTTGTTTATTGTTTATTTTATACTAGAATGTTAAGAACAATGAACCAGTGTTTTAAGTAGCACAATGGTTGATTTTTATTGGTAAAAGCGTTTGATTAAAGCTTATTCATCTAAGTGGACCTGAAACGTAAATACGCTATACATAAATTAAATTAACCAGAGATAAACGAATAAACTCTATATATTAAATAGAGAAAAGACATTCCTACAGAACCCAGTTTAACGACTCCAATTACCTAAACGTACCCAATAAATTTTAAAGTCTATAAAAATCACTTTTATTTTGAAGACAAAAACGAATGGCCTAAGTGTCAGTTTAACAAAATAGCCCCTAAATAAATGCAATGGAAGACACAATAGGCATATAGAAAACAATTGGTCTCATAATTTATGTTGCCACAACGAGCCGTATATGGGTCACGCTTGCTGGTCGCACACTACGAGCAAAAACTCTTCACTCACTCACGCACACAATCAAAGCACAGCACTACACTCACTCAAATCACTACGCACACATTGAAATAACTTATAAGGCATATGCAAGTGTGTGTGAACCTATGAATGTGTGCGGAGTTGTACCGCACGCAATCGAATGAATGAATGAGCTGTTTGAGAACGATTGTACGAAGTGAACGGCAGGATTGGTGATCTGTGTTGTGGCTATTTGCATGTATCATTTTCTGTTGTAGTCAGCTCGCTGCAGAGACTAATGTAATGACGTAGATTCGGACAGACGTAGCCGATCGACATGCGAACTCAGCGTTCGGCAGCTAGGAGCATATTTCCAAATGGTTATAAATATTTGTATTGTATTATGCCCATAACATTGTTTAGAAATACCGATTCAACAAAACGCGCCACACAACAACAAACACAAGTTTGGACCCTTAATTTGGATCTTAGTCAGAAGGCAGTTGACAACTTTTTAGGTAAAAAGACGTCGTAATAACAGTTGAAGGAGATAATTGAGAAAGGAAATAGAACACAATCATTGTCAAAATACAAATCCCAAGTAATATCAGGCGACAGGCGTTATGGAATAGATAAATTTCACAATGTGTTCTTCTCTACAGTGTGTTCTATGGTTCTTCAGTTGTCTATAGTGTGACCACGGTGACAGAGTAGCAAGATGTAATGTCGGACTTTAAAATGGCTTGTCCAATATATCGTTTGTATTCTCTCTCATGATGATTATTCCTATTATTAAGACATAGTGTAATTTCGAAAGCAACATGCTTATGAAGAGCGTGAAGTGTATAATAGGTGTGGGATATGCAACGAGGAAGGTCAGCATGGATCCTTACTTAGAATCTAAGGACAGAATTTGTTACAAAGGAGGGCCAAATACGATGCGGAATTTGTTCGAAAGAGTCACCGCGGCTTTGGAACGCAAAGAACATTAGGAGGAACACGGATGGGCTTTAGTCAGTAAGAGTCTGACACTCCCTTTCGCTTCGCCCAAAGCGGAAGAAGTCATTTGTGATAATTTTCCAACCAAAAAAGGAGGTGATCCAAAGAAGCTTCTAATAGGATAAGTGTGAAAAAATACGTATGGAACCTATGCATGCATAATTTTGGACTAAGATATTCTTCTGGTGCAGTCGGGAAAAATAATATTCTAAACAGACATTTCTTTTTACGTTTCGTATTTTCTAATATTCAATTTATAACATAGACAGCGGAGGATGCAGGCGTTGGACGTAAATCTGGCATTATTTCAACAACACTGAACGCGGAAGCAAATCTTCGCAGATTTATATGGGACAACTTGACCGATGATATTTGTTTGGATATCGACTTGTAATTGAGGGTAAATGTGATGGAATGAGATTTTTCTTTTGTGTCCTTTTTGTTTTATTTTTGGTGCAAAATGAAGTACAACTGGCGACCTATCTAGTTTAAATATCGCCTCTGTTACTCAGGGGGTCATAATTATTATAAGTTCTCTTATACATAAATATTATTATTAAATATTATTATTAAATATCATATTTATTAGTTTATTATTTTAGTATATATGTATTTTATTAGTATTATTTTTTATTTCTTTACCTAAAATTGCATTTTAAAATTTATTTATTTGTTGTATTCCTACCACAGTATTGTCTTTTTAACCCAAAGGTTGACTGGTAAAGAATGCCTTGCTGCATTAAATCCACCCAGTATTTTACATAAAGTTTAAATAAATAACTTTGTATCATTCTAATGGTAAAATATTTTTTGAAAATACTCTTGTAGTTTTTGAGTATATTTGTTACAAACATACAAATCTTTCCTACGAATAAATGGATCCAGTAAAAGTTAAAAGCTGGAGTTATGACTCGCGTTAATGAAGGAAGAGCACCAGGAATATCTTTCTCCCAGCAGTTAGAGACACCAAAGATTGATTCTAAATAAAAAGTTATCTTCTGATGATGACGCTTTTTTATCTTCGATATATATATTTTTTTAATTTGATAAAGCTATAAATGTTGGTCCAATATTTTTAGATAATCTAACTGACACCTGAAAAAATTAGAACAAATTTTTCGTCGCATTTACACGGGAACCCGAACGACGCGGGTGAAATCGCGGGGTGCTATTAGCATATATATAAAATCTACAAAAACTCAAGGTACTTCATCTTTAAGTATCCAAACAAACCTCTAATATGAACGATAAAAATCCACTGATAGTAAGCTTACAAGACACAAAACGATCATCAAGACATCTACATAACAAAACCGATACTCAGGTAGTCTTTTAACGAAACGTCTTCAAGACGAATTTATAACGGACGTGGCTAAAAGCCCTTCATCCATACTGTATGTAAGTGAATAATATTTTTAGTAATATGTGGAAACGTTGTTGATTGTACATTAACCTACTTTATTGTATACCTAGATTTAAGACAAAATGTACAATTGTTTGTCTTCCCTAATAAAATAAAATAAAAATAAAAGCCCGATTGGATTGAACGGAATAATATTTTCTTCCGTTGTAAAGATTATTGACGATAGTTTTAAAAGTAGATTTACATGCAGATCTTGGAAAAGGAAATATAAAGTGCTTCACTTTATGTACAGAGGGAAACTTACTTTTAGTTTTGCTACATAATAAGGAGTCCTTATTTATTGTTTTAACTTATGCTGATGGAAATAAAGAAGATTGTTTAGTATATGTCAGATGCCAATATGTCTGCTTAACTGTGTTTTTATTTACAATATCGTAATTTCCGAACGGCTTAACCAATATATCTAGGTGTTTTCATGACGGTTTAGCCCTTTGAAACGTTTCAACAAGATCCAAGACACCGTCGCTTAAACACATTCTGTGACTAATCCTGCGAGACGTTTTGCATTAGTCTGGAAACCACCAGAATTTACCATCGCGTACCCCCCTAGCACGGGTGAACATTATCTGCGAGTGCAGTGAACTAGCTTAACACTTCCATGAAGAATTCCATGTGGTCAGCTACCGAACAGGAAAGCTCCGTTCTATAGCAACCAGGCCCGGCTCGACGGCGCGTCTTGTTCTACGCGCGCCTCAAAGAGCTGTCAGCAAAGAAGACGGGGCCCCATAGGGTCAGGTCCTGCTAGGTTAGGGTAGGGAGGAATTTGTTCGAAACAGTCACCGCGGCCTTGGAACGCAAAGGGCACTAGAAGGATTACGGGTGAGTTTTAGTCAGTAAGAGCCTGACACTCCCTTCCGCTCCGCTCAGAGCGGAAGAAGTCATTTGATGATTTCCCATCCAGAAAAAAAAATCCGTTCTCCTATCCATAATTTCTTCTGACGAGACGATTGTTCAAACCCGCCTCATATTAGCTTGTAACCCACACAAGATAACCGCCATTAATAAATAAGATCTTTTACACTAAATACCAAACCCACCACCAATATCCTTCTAAGATCCTAATCTTGTTATAACTGTCTAACACCGGTCTCAAAACACAAATCAATATTCACGACTCTTCTAACGTATAAAAACGAGAACTTCAATTCAACAACCAAAGCAACAGTGCCCTGTCTAAAAACTAAAATAGGCTTCCAAACTGTGAACCCCATTTTACATATTAAAGGCAAGGGAAATAAAAGTGTAAGAGCGGATGCAAAGCCGTGCATCAACTGTTCACTATGCAGTGCAAGTTGCAGGAGTCAAGTGAAACAATTGCCGCGTCCCTACGGGCAATCTGTTTCTACCATAGAGCATCGAAAGGCGTCGGCGGCTACTGATCAAAGCTATAGACATGGAGGAATGGACTGAACGTTCGTATCTTGCTGTGAGGTAAATACGATCAGAGAGTGAGTGAGACAAAGCGATCGTGAGGCCAGTTGTTTTCTTCTCTAGAATTATTTATAGACCTCGTAACAGGTTTGCAGCGTCATATTCGGCTGTATGACCTACTGAAAAGAGACAGGTATATAGGTAGGAGGAGGATAGAGTTGAAAATTGAGCAGAAATTAAAATTGATTTTTATTTTTGTTTTTGTTTTGATCACTTTGGTTTCTTTGTTTTGTAAACGTGTTGTACGCACTGTGTAGCTTTGTGCATTATTGTTCTTTCAATAATGTTGGCAAAATATGCCTCTAGGTTTTCTGAACTCTGTGCTTTCTACAGTAGCTTGGAATGTTTAAACTAAACGGCTCAGTGGAGTTTTTGAACGGCCGTGTTCTTGTGCCTATGTGGAGGCATGTTTGGAGATAGAACTTTTCGATTAATTTACTTTTAACACTGGATGTCCAATTGTCCATCGCTGACATTGTGTTGATTTATTTTCTTTTTGGTATGTTACCAATGGGATGACAAAAGGCTTTGAATTTGGCTTGGCAATGAAAAGATTTTTTTAAATTTTTTGTTATTGATAGTCTCGTAATTGACTACAATCACTTGAGCGAACATCTTAGTTCAAGCTACATAGACTTTCGAGACTTCTACATGAACGATTAAAACCAGTGTACCTAGAGTAATCATTCAGTTTAGTTAAGTGAATATTCAGTTCGTTCATTAGTTCAATCGTACGTTCACTGGACCGATCACTGTTCACTCGTGCGTCTACATTCCTTTCTTCAATTTAACATGTTATTTTTATTCCGAGTGCATTTAGTTTTTCATTTTTGTATAAAATTGGATGATAATATTTTTAAACCACTGAAATTAGGGACTAGTAATAGACTTTAAAAAATCACAGCTAATATGACTGCGATTTTTTTAAATATCTAAGTACCTATGTCTGCGATTGGCACCAGGATACGTTTTCGTCCATTCTTTGTCATAAAAAACTATTATAAACTTATATGAGACCAAGAAATAATGAGGGATCGCTTTTTAACCGACTTCAGAAAGGAGGAGGTTCTCAATTCGGCAGGTATATTTTATTCAGTGAAGAATAGTTTCTATTTGGTCCCATAAGTATTTAGTTCAGTTTCGGCGCGTAGTTTTTATTTTATGAGTATTATTGTTAATTTCAATAAATGTTAGCAAATCTTTCAGTTTCAAATCGCATGTTTGTTTATTGTTTACACCAATGTGATTGGTACGTTTAGGGGGCGGGGGGCACGTGTACCACTAAAAAGTGAGAAATAAAAAACTTCTTACAAAAAAAACAACCGACTTCTACACAAAAAAAAAAACAAAAGTACAAAATAACTTTAATTTCGGAAGTCGGTGTTCAAAAAACGAAAAAGCAACCAAAAACACCGATTTCCGAAATTAAAGTCATTTTGTACGTTTTAGTTTTTTGTGTAGAAGTCGGTTGTATTTTTTTTTTTTTGTAAAAAGTTTTTATACAGAGCCTTTCCTTATATAAATAAGACTCCATACACAATGATTTGCCAACTTTAATATTCCTTTTCATCGGCGAAAACAAACAGTTAATAGAATTGACATTTAGGCACGAAAACCAATCGCGATATTGGCAACGAAGAATAATACTAATAATGGCTGAAGCTGGGTCAAAGAAAATCATATTGAACTGGCAACTTTGTAAGAAGGAAACTTTCTTCAATATAACGAATTATTGGATCCTCCGAAGACGAATAATCATATCGGACTTTCCTCCGAATATATTTCGGGTCCCGAAAATTTTTCTTCCGGTGTGATTTGATTTTTGTCCAAATTGAATGATATGCTTTGTATATACCTAACGTTAACGCGTATTGAAATGTATTTGACCGATATTTCTATCGTTTTGTCGTCTGAACGCATTTTTGGGTCGGTGGCTCTATTCTAAGATATTGGTCTGATATGGACGCCCGTGGGAGCATTCTTCAACGTCTGCTAGTTGCTATGTGATTTTTTATGTGTAATTTTGGTTGCCTAGATATTATTGAAAAGGGACATTATTATAATCTTCTTTTGTGAGGCATTTTCGAAAGAATATCTTCGGTGATGCGATTAGAAAAAATATAACTAGACAACAATAAGCGAAATTATAGTCTAACCAAACCATTTATTATTCTTTTATTAAAGGTTCCAATCCAATTCTATTTTAATCTACATGTCTACATAGTTTATCGTAAAGGTTTACGTTCACTTCGATTTCTGTCTGGTAATAAACCATTAGTGTAGTGTAAAGTCAACAACCTTCCTCCCGTGCAATTAGTTCGCGCTGAATTGGGAAAACTAGGTTACTACTACTAGTTCAAAATACCTGTTCACAAAATGGAATAGCTGTAATTTATCTAACTGAAAATTAATTCACATTAAAGTACTCGTAAATTACTTATTACGTAGTATTAGACGTATTTGTGACTGAGTTCGTACTCCTACGCATAAGCATAAGCATAATTAGCCTTTTAACGTTCCCACTGCTGGGACACAGGACTCCTCTCTAAGAGAGGGAATGGGTCGTAATCCACCACGCTGGCCCAGTGTGGGTTGGTGAATGTCACATGTCTTCGAATTTTTGGTTCTAGGACATGCCAGTTTCGTCACGATGTTTTCGTTCACCATTTTGAGAGCAGTGGTGATGAAATTAATTATACAAAGTAATGCGCCTGGCTGGGTTTGAACACGCGACCTACAATTCGTTAGTCGGGGCCGTTACCACTCGGCCACCACTGCCCCTTCCTACGCAATTTAATGAAACTTCAAAAATGTTGTCTTTAATTTTCACTCTATTTTTTGGTAATGAAAAGTTAAACAATGATTGCGTACAATATTGCAAGATTACTGTCTTGCCAGTAACGTCTGTTGGGAATGCAGCTAAATTTCAATTTTTTCATGTAAAAATCAATCTTTCTTTTTCAGTTTTATAGTTCTACCCAAGACAAGAACAAAGCTTGACAAACAATGTTTACGCACACAGGCGCGGAACTTTATAACCAATTACCATCGATTCTTAAAAATGTAAGCTCCTTTAATACATTCAACGTAAAACTTGCCCAACATATAGTCGAAAAATATTGACAATAGCTGTCCTCATTGCTTCTGAATACATACATAATTAGAAATACTTACCCACATATAATTGTAATTACAATGAACGATAATTCTTTAGATAAGTCCTACCTACTTTTTGCAAAACATATTTCTCATGTAAGTAAGAGAAGACTGTGGCTAAATTATTACAGCCGCACTGGTCGATCTTTGAGGTTAAGCAACGCTTGCCGAAGTTGGTCTGTGGATGGGTGACCATCTTAACATACCGAGTTTCCTCCATACCTCGGAAAGTACGCTAAGCCGTTGGTCCCAGCTGTCAATTTAGACCTTTGGCAGTTGTTACGGATCAAAAGCCAGTAAATTGACTCCAGTCTTGCCAAAAAGTACCGTGTTACCCAGTTAATTGGTTGTAGCGGTCTGATAGGCAGCCGCTCCATGTAAAATACTGGTATTCAGCTGAATCCGGCTTGTCTGGGAGTCGTCCTCAATATAGTTGGGAAAAGGCTAGGCAGATGATGATTTCTCATGTAAGTGGCTGTGTTTTTATTAGAATCAATTTCTTTAAACCGACTTATACAACCCTTTTGGTGACCGACTGTCAGACTTTCGGGCTTCTGACTTCCCCTTATCCAATTTCAAATATCTATGAATGCCAGTCAGAAAAAAGGCAAATATAGATAGATACCACCTATTCATAGAGCGACTTTAGCAAGTGTTGCTTAACCTTGAACATCGACCCTTGCTTATTTTACCCCTCTTTGAATAAACAAGAAAATATATACCTTTAGGTTTTTAGGTCAACATTACAAACAACTCGTAATGGATATAACTCATACACACATAAGTCACGTGCTCGTAATTAACGTCGAACGTTTGAAAGCAATAAATATACTGAAAGTCGAAATCTCGTTATGAGGACTGAAACAACACTATGTTGGGGCTACAAAGTAAGCGGTATAGGTACAAGTAAATATTTATAAATTAAACTATGCATGTATAGTTATGCTACGCAAAAATTTGGAGAGATGTCTGTTCAACAATTACTGATCTGCCAGGGTTGCAAAATTGTTTCGAAAGAGTCACCGCGGCCCTGGAACGCAAAGAACATTACGAGGAACACAGATAGGTTTTAGTCAGTAAGAGTCTGACACTCCGCTCCACCTAAATTAGAATAAGTCATTTGATGATTTTCCATTCATAAAAAAGATTTAATCCATGCAAGGTATTACAGAAACTGTCTTTACTCTCCTTATCATTATGAGCAACTTTTACAATGAGGTCAACTGAAACCGAAAAAAAAAAACTGGGTAAGTGGAAGGGTTCCGTACCATTGCCATTATTATAATCCACTATTATGCGTTTAAATCGAGCAAAACGCATTTTGCATGTTTTCAAATATTTCCTGTACTGTATTATTTTTTGCGAACTTCTACTCACTGTACCTATTTTAGCTCTATGTTTAGATAATCCAATATAAATAAAATATTACGCCAAAAACACGGGCGTTTCTTCTATTTGTTTCTCTTTATTCCTCTTGCTGAAGGGGGGTGAGATACAGCCCGTTGACTGACAGTCAGACAGACGAACAGTGGAGTCTTAGTAATAGGTATGATCTCTTCCCTTTTTTATCCCCGTCCCTTTTTTTATTTTTTTAAACGTTGCCCCACACTAGGAATTTCTCCTGTATGGGTGCGTTCACAAACATACAATCTCACATACACAAACAGCCAGACCCGGAACAGCTTTCTGTAGGTCATACAAATATTTGATCCGTACGGGAATCGAACCCACGACACGTAACTCAGCAGCCAATCGCTCAACCACTGCGCAAACCGTGTCATCCTTTGGTTACCCTTTTGGTAGGGTACCGAACCCTCACAAGGGAATCAACTGCTCAGTATACTTGATGAGTTATGCACACATGAATGTAGTGTATGGCAGAATATTAACGAGAAGACCATTGAATTTTAAACTCATAAATCACATAAACATTCTTAAAAAAAAAACTTCTTATGCACTCTTAAAAAAAAAAACGAGCCTCTTAGGAATTTTGTAATGATTTTCATAATCTTAGATAACGTATAACAAAACCAGTCATACAGAAAATATTCACTAACAGCTTGTTGAAATTAATTTTAGAGTAACACCGTAATAACGTTTTTAGAAAGGGCATGAAACGAGTACGACTTAAGTGATTCTGTGAAACACTCAATATTAGAGTAGATATCAAACCAAATAACATTTTTTAAATATTGGGAATATTATTCTGTCTTTCAGTAACCATTATGTTTGAATATACTTTGTACATGTTTTTATTTAGAGCTTTACTAAATAAATACAGGGTGATCCAATTTGAAGTTCCAACATATGTATTATGTATATATGTACAGCTGTTGCTGTGTGTGTCATGGCAGCTATGGCTGATTTATACGTCAAATGTTAGTTTGGAACCAACACAATAATGATATGCATCGCTTGATCCTTCAACTACCGCCCGAAGCAATAAAATTGTTTTGTCATTCTATACAGAATGATTTGATTTTGATTATATTTGCTACGGGAACATTGCAAGGATTCTGATACTGTATTGGCAATATTATGCACTTAACGCACGTGCTTTTTTTTCATAGTAGGTTTTTCGTAAATTTCGTGTCTATATTTACAAACCCATAATATTGGGGCATATAACCTCAAGTCATAGCTAAATCACTTAATTTTAAAAGACCTTGTTTGTCCTTGTGTATTATTTTAAAAGACCATGTATTACATTCAGGATAAGAATGCTTGGAAACATGCTGGTCTTGCTCCATAGGGCAATCAAGGGTGTAGACAAAATCAAACTGGTTAATTTATGTATGGATTAACTATAAATGTAGTTCTTTATGTGTGTTTTTTACTGTTCACTTACACAGTTTCAATATTTGTTAATATGCGAGTACCATGTGCATGTAATACTGGGTTCTATAACTAGTATACTTGGTGCATCGTCTTCACATATATGAATTATTTTTCGTATACCAAATATTGTAAAACATTTATTTGAAAAGAGTTAACGATAGAGTTTTTTGTCCGTTCTTCTCCATAAGAATCTTTGTCACTTTATTATGTTAACTTTAAATGATGACGTTCAAAAATTCCGTTTAATGGCCTAATTGATATAAACATTTTGACTTTAATTTTGAATTTGTGCGAGTCAGTTGGACAGAATGTACTAGTAAAGGCTTTTATTTAAGTGAAGTCTGTTTCTTAAATTAATAAATAATATAATACCAAATCTTATAATAACAGAAACGTAAGTAATATGGAATTTTCTATGCTTTCTTTCAATGTTGGTTGGTTGAATGACAGATTTGCCCGATACAGTATAAAAATTATCATATAGAACTAATAACTTTCAGACCAAATATAAACAAACACACAATTAACGACAGTATCAGCTAATTACAAAACAAGTCTCAACCAACCACACTATTTTCTCCATACCTCGGTATAATGTTGGTAGCAACGTGAAGCGGTAGTACCAACATTCCGCCAACTTCAGAACCCGACGCACCAGCCAGCAGTATTTAATCAAACATTAACTGTAATTGTATTATGCTTGATTTATGTTCCTCTAGAACCTCCAGTTCCCGTTGAAAAGTTAATCAACTAAAAGCCTTCTTTTAATTCCTGAATTAAGAAACGAGTTAATTTATGGAGATTTGAACAAGTTCTTTTTTTATATTTTAATTAGGGTAGTCGGAGTTACATTTTGGAATTCGAGTTCGAAATTCAATTTGTGGATTGTGTAACTTATTTTTATCACGGTCTTGAGAAATGAGTTTGGGATTGATGTATTAAAAAAGGAACGCAAACTTTTCATTTGTTTTTATTTTTTAACGAAGACAGGTTTTGAATTTATGAGATTATAATTATACTTACTTGTTCAAAATCTATTCGTAATATTATCGATACTGGTATCTGTCTTACGTACAAGTATACCTATTTATCGACCTCATCATAAAACGAAAAGTAAGCCAAAATTTTATATTACATCCGACCGACCTACAGTATCTTTGAAGCTAAACACGCTCCAAATTAAGACTGACCCAAATTTCTGGTCCAGAAACCTACTTTTTAACGTGCTGTTTTTTAAAGCTAGTATTTAAAATGGGGAAAAAAAATTAATATACCTTTTCAAGGCAAGGTGCTCATACTACTTATGATATATATTTTTTAATTAGCATTTTAACAATTAAAATATTTTAACAAAATCATACAATTCAAAAAACTTTACGAATCAAAAAATAAAATTAGAAATCCGTTTTTATTTGCATAATAAAAATTAAAAAAATGGACTTACCGGATATCCAACAAATGAGCAACGACACACCGAAACTCAACGTCCCCATCTTCACATATAAAGTCTCATCACTAATTCTTTAACACCACAACACTTTGATATCCAACTAATTCGGCGCTCACATCAGAACGAATGCTCCATGACGTCACCATCCAGTATATTCTAACACCTGAAACAAAGAACATAGATTTTAATTAACGGAGGGTTCGCCTACGTAAATTACACGAAATATCTTTCCGAAAGCCGGAACTACTTCGGATAAATATTTTAGGGCCATAAAATGTTTGTTCGAAATAGTTTATTAGTTATAAAAGGGGCCTTAAATGTTTTATTTTATAACCGGGCAAGGTTGTGGGTTAGTTGGGATTCATTTTAGTGCCCAAAGCGTTATTTACTAGTTGAAATTAGTGAGCAATAAACTGGGAGCGAAAATTGCTTTCGGATGCTGCAACCTTTATTTTTTAGTGGCTTTGAGTACTGGGTCTTTGAGGATTCTAATTACGAGTTGTTATATCATTTTAATATCAGTCTGCAATTACTAAAGCTTCTGGGTCTCTTCTTAAACAGACTTTAAGTGAATTCCATGTTTGGTAACAGAGTTTCAATTTAAGACCACTACACTGACTACCTTGAAGAAACACTTAAACTGACTATGTTTAAGAGCGTGTACGCCGTATGGCATTTCATACAAATGTTCAAGTTACTATTTTGCGAAATTACTGAGCCGATTTTAATGAAACTTCACACATATAAGTAGGATACATAGGTCTAAAAAGTTACTTAAAAATCATTTTCGAAATGTCTTATTTAAAAAAAGATAAACTTATGTTTTTATGGAAAATTTAAAATGGGTCTAATTTATCTGTAACACTATTTATCGAAAATGTTTTCAATTAACTTTTTAGATCTATGTATCCTGCTTATGTGTGTAAAGTCTCATTCAAATCGGTTTAGTCATTTCGGAAAATAAAGACTTGAAAATTTGTATGAAAAGTGTCTCTTCAAAGTGGTCACAGTCATAGATCATAATTATGAGATCCATTTATTTCAATGCTAGAGATGATCTTTTGAAGAAATTACCACACATAGATACACTTTCCCCTTAATGTTTGTTTTTTTTCCCCGTGTGTGTTTTCTGCACTAAATAAATTTTATTCTTTCTTTCTTTCTTTAATGATATTATTGTAGACGAAGCGACTACCGGAGCTCCACAACCAGGGGCGTGCAGTGGTTCGAGTTAGGGTAGGCCAGAGAAAAAGTCCAAATAAATTTTAAAAATAACCACATTATTCAGGGTTGATTTTTAAAGAAATGAGTTTTTTTTAATAGCCTATTAAAAAAACACCACATTTCAACCCTGAATAATGTGGTGTGTTTTTTTTTTGGACATAATTTTCTGGCCTACCCAACTCGAACCACTGCACGCCACTGTCCACAACCCTCCATAACACAATGTCCACTGGTCATCAGACTTACGTACTTCTTCTGCCTACCTATAACCATTGCCAAAGATCTACATCTATAAACATGACAGCTGTGACCTCCAGCTAACATTACTCTCCAAGGCGCGAATGACTCGCTATATACAGTATGTTAACTAAAAGAGGGCATTCCCGTTAACTCGCAATAGTATAGCATTCATACATGATTTAAAAAAATAATACCATTCGAAAACAAAATGTTTTAAATTTTTTTTTCGTATTAAAATATTCACTAAAAATGTTAAATTGATATGTTAAAGAAACACTCTGTACACGCGTACTTGCCGGTTTGGTCATTGCTACTACGAGTACTATTTCGCGCTACTATTTTGATTTTATACAGTTTCGGAGAAGCTCGTGGCTAAAGAATAACAGCCGCGCAGATCGATCTTCAAGGTTAAGCAACGCTTGCCAAGGTTGGTCTGTGGATGGGTGACCATCTTAACATACCGAGTTTCCTCCGTGCCTCGGAAAGCACGTTAAGCCGTTGGTCCCGGCTGTCATTTGTAGATCTTTGGCAGTCGTTATGGATTGTCAGAAGCCAGAAAATCTGACACCAGTCCTGCCAAGAAGTACCATGTTCCCCAGTTATTGGGTTGTGGAGGTCTGGTAGGCAGCCGCTCCACGTTAAATACTGGTATTCAGCTGAATCCGGTATGACTGGAAGCCGACCCCAATATAGTTGGGAAAAGGCTAGGCAGATGATGACAGTTTCGAATTTATTGTAAATTTTTTTAATTCGGATTATTTTATGCTTATTTTTCTATGCTGATATTTTAATTTTAATCTATTAATGATATAGATTAACGAGTTTAAGGGAACGCCCTCTGTTATTTAACATACTGTAGAATTCAGTCTTAACGTAGTAGTTATAAAGTTAATTTTTCGTCAACTACAACAGCATAAAAGAAGCATGCAAGAGTATTTTGTTCTCCATTTTTCACAATAGCCATCTGACTATTAGCCTCTTAATTAACATGTTTATACTCGTATTAACATGCAGAAGGAGTTTTATATTAAGTGATTACTATTTGCATATTTCTTAGTGTTATGGGAACACTAATGACTAGTGTAAATTACTTTATAATATCTTAGTAACATTTTTCTGAAGTAATTCAGTTGCAATTTCTTTGAGAATATTTAATTTGGTATGGAAAAATATAGCTTTAAAGATGTTACCTTTATAAAAATAAATAAATAAGATCCATACAACAGCAAAACTTGTTCGTGATAACTCTAGAAATAAGATTGCATTATTACAAAACAAGGTACATCACAGAAGTGACCCGATATAATATCATTTCTAAACAGCAAAATACACTATCCATGTTCATAGGACAAGATATTATTAGAAACACCAAAACTATGTCAAACTTCTGAAGATATCATAAGTTATACTCAATGGCCTTGAGAACGATACGACTAATAATAATAGATGTAAAATTATAACCGAAAGGAACGGCGTCGAAATCTCACGTAGTACTTCGTAGACCCGTATGCTACGACGTAGCACTCCGTAGACCCATTTGCTACGGCGTTGTAAAATTTTAGACCGAGCTACGACGTAGCCCCGAAAGTAAATGTCAGAGTTCGAATAATCTCTAAAATAGGTACTAGCTTTTTTCGTACGACCTATATTTTTGTGGAAAACATTCTCAGTAGAATAATGTGTAGGTTGAGTTTTTTTTTAATGAAAAGAAATAGATAGAAGATCCAGAAGTAGGGCGTCATCCCCTAGACATTGGAAACGCTGATGACTGTGAGGCGTTTAAGGGAGATTGACTGGAAGAGGCAACAACCCAGGAAGAGTGAAAGGCTTTACTCACCAGTGGAACAATATTACGTATAGATTAAAAACAATCTAGAATATCAACAAAGGCAACAAAAAAAACATAAAAGAGAAATTCGCAATTATTCATACATTTACAAATGAGTCCATTTCCTAAGGTCAGTATTAAATTATGGACTCAGTAAAACTGTCTTTTTGCCTCCAAATGACAGTTCTGAAACACTAAAGTTCGCTCGTTCTCGACTCGAGCTTCGATCTAAAAATAAATTACTTTAGACAATTAGCATCTTCCATAAATTGAAATAAATATTGAGCTGAGAATTAAGTTAACAGAAAATTAATGTTAAGTACCTAATTAGAGAATTTATTACGCGTCTTATGTTCTCGCTGTTTACTGGAGGGGGATTTATCTGTTCGTAGCTGTGTTGTTTTTGTTGTTAGCATAAATGAAAATTGATTTATATGATTTTTGTTAAACAGGGAAAGAAACTTTATTCTTCACACAAAATCTTTTTTTTTTAAATCGTTGCCCTACAGTAGGATTTACTCCTGTACCGTGGGTGCGTTCACAAACATGAAAACTCACATACACAAGACACCCAGACCCGGAACAATTATCTGTAGGCCATACAAACATTTTTTCCATGCGGGGATCGAACCCGCGACACGTAGCGCAGCAACCGAGTTAAAAAAAAATATATATGCAACCTCGATTGTAAAAGGGGTTGGAAAACAGCACAGGCATAAACAAAATCTGTCAAGTAACGGGAAAAGTGGTGGCGATTGGCCTTCTTCTATTAGCCGTCATTTGTAACCGATTTAAAAAAAGGAGGAATTCCTCAATTCCACAGATTTCTTTTTCAAAGGCTTTATGTCAAATTGTGATGATAACTGAATCAATTTTATTTTTCAAGCAGCATCCCGTGGGTTCACCCGCGCAGTCTCCGTTGCCATTGGTATATTGGGATAAAATATAGTTAATGGTACTTGCTGAAAATATAGCCGTCCATTGGTGGAAAATGGTTTCAGACCATATTCGGTACAAACAAATAAAAGATCTCTTATTAGTCTATACTAATATTAGAAAGAGATCTTTATTTCGTATTTGTAGTAAATACAAATAAGTATTTATATATTACTTTCATTACGTTTGATATAATATTCATTACTTTTTCAAGAATCATCTATTGTTATGATTGATACAATTGTACATATATCATAATATATGTACATTTTTACATTCATATGTACATCCAAGAGATATAATTTCATTTTATACTAGCTTTTGCCCGCGACTTCGTACGCGCATATCCTGTTTTTTCCCATTCCCGTAGGAGTTTCGGGAAATTCTCTCGAAGTGCTCCCTTCAACTCTTTAAGGAACCTACACGCCAAATTTCAGCTTTTTACGACCAGTAGTTTCAGATTAGCTTTGTCTTTCAGTCATTCAATAATTAATACATACATACGTACGCACATACATACATTTATATGTACATACATTTGGATTGATAAGCTCCAGTTGACATATCATTATCACAGATTAAAATTTATAATGTTAATCTATACTAATATTATAAAGAGGAAAGATTTGATTGTTTGTTTGTATTGAATAGGCTCCGAAGTTACTAAACCGATTACATTTGGATTGTTAAGCTCCAGTTGACATATCATTATCACAGATTAAAATTTATAATGTTAATCTATACTAATATTATAAAGAGGAAAGATTTGATTGTTTGTTTGTATTGAATAGGCTCCGAAATTACTAAACCGATTTAAAAATTCTTTCACTGTTGCGAAGCTAAACTATCCCCGGATGACATAGTCAATATTTTATTCCCGTGATTCCCGTTCCCCGCACGGGAACGGGAACTTCGTGGGTGTAGCCGCGGGTTGCTGCTAGTTTAGTATAAAATTACTTTCCAATCGTCAACATGACATGCACGGTATTAGTAAATACGATGGCCACGTTATTGCCTCACGGAAAAATTATATGAAATGGAAAATTTTACAAAGTGTTTTTAGATAAAGTTTATGCTAATGAGAACATAATTTGGATGTCATAGCTTTTGAAAATAGAGCTAATGTTCTTATATTTATAATGTTCTTATATTTATAAGAACATTTGCTCTATTTGTAAAATGAGCGGCACAGACAAATTCAGAGTCATTGGCATATTCTCTCTGGACTAACTATCAATCGTTTATTTGGTCTTCTACACTAATAATATTATACAGTGGAAAGATTTGATTGTTTTTTGTTTATTTGTTTGCATTGAATAAGCTCCGAAACTTCTTGACCGCTTTGAAAAATTCTTTCACTGTTCGGAAGCTACACTATCTCCGGTGAACAAAGGCTACATCATTTCCCCATATTCCCACGGGAATGGGAACTACGCGGGTGAAACCGCAGGGCGCTGCTAGTCTCTTATAAATCCATCCACACCCATGCTAAAAACTTTCCACACAACTTGGTGCCTAATCGTTACTTAACGTCATAGTACTTCATAATTCCATATTAAAATCCGTAAAACATTTTAACATCGCCCTCAACGTAATTCAGCAGCCTTGTGGAAGCTTCCAACATAAATGATTGATCACCCCCGCCCCAGCAAGTGATAAAAAATGTACCCCCACTAACCTTTCGAGGAAATGTTACTGTATTGAAAGAAATCGTTTCAATTTAATGGTAAATGATATTTTCGATGTTTGTGCCGTTCTAAGAAATATTTAAAAAAAAACTGCTTTAGTGCGGTGTGAATGTAGTTTCCAAACTGCTACAATACGAAAGTAACACTGCCTGTCGGTTTGTTACCTCTAAAACTCTAAACGGATGAATGGATTTCCATTAAACTTTGCACACAGGTAGACGATATCCTGAATTATTTAAATAATATATAAAATATTAAATATTATGATTTTTTTTAGTAAATAAATCTGTTTTTTTAAATCAATCTATATTGTCCCACAGGGGTCCCAATCCAGAAATTAATATAGACATTCCGGTGTATTGACACCGGAATTTCTATGTTACACAATCATTAATTTAGTAATAGGTATCTAATTTTTATTTATTTTTATTTTCAATAGCTGTCAATTTTATACACCGTTTTTCTGATTGATAAACTACCAATTTTGGTCGCTAATATTTCTGAGTACATAATTATTGTAATATTTTGACTACGTAGTCAGTCCCTGAACTTAACAGAGTTATCTTTGTTGCATTTCAAGAAAAATACCTGTCTAAACTGTTTATGGCCTAATGAACTGAACTATTGAAATAGTGTTGACTTTAAGCTGTAAAATTTCTTGCTTTGTTCATGCATGTTTACCGCACCGCAAACTTGCATGAACAAAGCTTGTGATACTGACGTTAATGTGTCAAGAAGTGATCTCGCAATTTGCTACGATTATAGTTTTTTTTTTTTATGGATTTAATGCAATTTTTTTTTTTTCTTCTTCTTTTTTTTTTAAAAAAAAAGGTAGTTAAGTAGGTACATACATATTAACCTACTACTACCTTTTTTTAAAAAAAAAGGTAGTAGTAGGTTAATATGTAGGTTTTTTTTACGAGTTTACAAGTTACAATAACCAAGCTTAGATGAGCTGGCGGGACAGCCAAATATGACAAGACACGTGCGATGTTATATTATGTTTTGATTTTATTCATAATTCTTGAAAAGATCGTGTTAAGGCCGCCCATTGTGTCATCCTATGTATTGTTTTCTTCATCTTTATTTTTTGTAACTTGTACTATCCTATCTGTGATAGTAAAGTTCATGTACAAGGGTGAGCTTAGCTCATAGTTAAAATTTACTCTTAAACTGTCACTGGGATGGGTAATGCCCTTTGACTTTGCTCTTGAAGACATCAACCGCGGAAGTGTGGAGAGAGTTCCAGAGACGTACTGCAGGAGCCATCATAGCGGCAGTAAGTGTGAAGCAGTGTGCGAAAGAGAAGGGAACGATAAGAATCATACAATGTACTTAGTGTTGGTTTTCTTTTGAATACCAGTTCATCAAGCGAGCTTGCTCGTATTTTAAGCTGCTAGTATTTTAAGTCATAACGAGTATGTATGTGAGCGAGTGTTGCGTAACGTAATATTTATTTAATCTTACCTTATTTACTGAATCATTCCCATATAACTGCTTTTGATATTTTCAGTACGTGTTGCCTTTGCTTAATTATCCAGACAAATAGCAAACAAACATATTTGTCCTACATTTTCGTAACATGTTTGTGATAATTTGAAACTGTAACTCGAACGTTTTTCGGAACATAACTAATACATAGCAATAACGAGTGAAAAGGTAACCATAGTTCCATAATATAGAAACCCGAATATTTTTACCTCACACAAAGAAAGAAACAAAACACTAAGAAAATCTAACGACTACATCACTTTCATCACTCAATAAAGATAATAACTACTAAAACCCAGTCTCATCGTGACATAAACCCTATTGTTTACCTCCAAATCGATCGGTTAACGGGTAATAAACGGCAACAACTACCCATTTACGACTACCCAGATCTACATTCCGGGTATCGCTACTACCCAACCTTATAATGTAGCCGCGCCACCGGCCACTTGACAAAGAGTCCTGCGACTCGAACGTCGACGATAAAGCAACCGATATTGAGTCCACACAATGCCCGGGTCGGGCATAAAAACCGGGTATAAACCGGTCATAATGCTTGGGAAAGTTAATTAAATAGGTCTGTTAGCTGGCATGACATTTTTCAATCGTTCACTACGTGGAGCCTGAATGTAGACTGTGTGATTGTGGACCGATGCGGTTCCTTTAGATATTATTGGGCTCAGTTGAATTCTTGTTTGTTTATACATATATATTTATCAGTTGTCAATAGTTCTCAACTACTGGTTTACTCAACGTAATATTTTAAAATAATATCTATACTAATATTATAAAGAAGAAAGATTTTTATTTTTATATGAAACGAATAAACTCAAAAATCACTGGACCGATTTCAAAAATTCTTTCACCATTAGAAAGCTACATTCACCTTGAGTAACATAGGCTATATTTTATCCCCATATTCCCACGGGAACGGGAACTACGCGGGTAAAACCGCGGGGTGCTACTAGTATTCAATCATTTGAAGAAAAAAATACACAAAATACTTGTGTGGTACATTATTATTTTTTTCAAATAGGCCGAGGCTATATTGTCGACTCCTAAATATAATGGCAAGCTATACCATATAGGCATTTACAACTAACCGAAATATGTATTTGGGTTACAATATAAATTTTATTCGACAATTATTAATGATTTCAACAAAAAACGCATTACCTTTCCTTTTTTTAAGTCCACCACTGTAATGACTCACTTAAGATAAAAAGCATCTAACAATTGAATCTTAAACTGATCTCACAAATGGACAGATAATTAAAATCCACTTGACATCGATTCTTATAGCGGGATTGCACGGCTGGTGACATCGAAAGTATGAGAGCAATAATATTTTTTATAAGGAATCTTCAACTTTATTGGGGCGATTAAAAGCTTAAGAGCAGTTCCCTCTCGCAACTGACCGAACAAGAACATCGGAACCGTTTAAAAACAGTTATAGGTTTTATAATGCCTGGGTAAGAATTTAGTGGATTGGTTATATTTATATTAAAAACATATGCTACAAGAAATTTTACGGCTTAATGTCAACACTATTTCATAGTTCGGTCCATTAGACCATAAACAGTTAAAAGTTATTTTTATGAACATTAAAACTAATATTGGCTTTTGAACCAAAACTATATAATTTTCGTAAATATATATAGGACGTACTTTTATCTAGTATTTTCTTGGAGAAACGTCCCTTACTTATTTTTCCAAGAATCAGGCACTAGTTGGAACTACAAGTCCATTTGTCCGTGAAAAATAGTAAACATACTATAAATTGTGTTTGAAATCGGAAAAGTTACATTTGTAGTATTAATAGCTAGTACTACCAATAAATAACTAGCAACCTTTGAGGATAAGTATAAAAAGGGTGATAAAAATTGAAGTAAAAAATTAAAAACAAGATACATAATAATCTTTTTATTGCAGTCGGAGGACCTGTAAAGAACCAGTCAAAGGAACCGTCCCTCGACTGCAATGAAAAGATAAATTATCTACCCTCTTTTTTAATTTTTTAGTTCACTTTTTGACATGGCAGGCGTGGATTAAGTGCTTTTTATTTCATATTTTTTGTTGTGTACTAAGCAAGCTTGAGATAATGATTTATAGTCTAATATTTTCGTTTTTAATTATGAACCGGGGCCAAAAATTGAAAAAACGAAAATAGGATTTTTATTTTTCAAATTGTCACTAGCCTATGTTAACCGGGATAACTCAACACTTCTAACGATACCATATAAATTGATATCAGTAAAGACGTTCAGAAGTTATGGTGGAATAAAAAAACTCACAAAACTCTGAAAACGTAACACTCCTTTTTTGGGCAGTCGTGTAAAAAGATTCTCAATTTACCAAGAAGCAATAACAGTTTATCTATTCCCTTCCTTCTTTTTCTCCATTTCCGATCACTAAAAGCGCATTCCCAAAAAATGCCGTCTACCTACTTTCAAGACCTTTTAACGGTTACCCTTTGATGCAACTTCATTAAGAGCTTCCTAAACTAGAGCAAATTGGTAGAGAGCACCCCTCTATGTTTTATAAAGCTGAATAGAGCGGTCATGAATGTCGCACCCCTATTGACCAACTCTTTCCTGAACTTCATTACATCTTGCTCTTTTGAATCTTTTTAAAAAGACGGGTACTCATTTGGGTGGGTAGTTGGAATAAAAGGGGCGTTTTAATTAAAAAACTGTGCCGGTGGTTGTCGCGAATATTAAGGTGACTGATGAGCATGAAGCTATGAGTTACAATATTTTAAAAATTAATGTGATGCTCTATGCATTGGTGTCCACCGCCACGTGGTAAAGACCCATAACCCGATTTAAGTGTTAAGGTTAGAGTTCAAACCGAGCCAGGCAATGAATTTTGTATCATTTAATCCATCATAACTGGCCCAAAAACGATCAAGAAAAAAAAAATAAAAACAAGATAGTGATATTTATTTTTAGTGGGCATCTTCCTTTGAATAATATAATTACAGGTCCCCCCTGACTTCAATGAAAAGATTGCTTTGCAGTTTTCCTCTTTTGGTCTCACAAATATACATACATAGATGAACGCTGAAAACATAACACTCCTTTTTTGGGCAGTCGTGTAAAAACTATGATAGTGCCAATACGAATTAAAACAAATTAAGACATGACATGTGGCATCCATTAATCAGCACTCCCTCTCACTAAGAGAAAGCCGGTGTCCCAGCAGTGCCCATTGTACATTTATGTTTTAGTGCGTTGTTTTCTTTTGATGTAATTTTCAATGTACAATTAATTATATAATTAATAAATAAATAATGTTTTATTTAATAATGGTGTACCGTGATGGAAAAAACGGAACTCCAAAAGATTGCTCTCACAAGAACAATCGAACTATAATTAGTTACAACGTTTTTATTGAATACTAAAACTGTGTAACACAGTAATAAAACAAAGTCGTGTTTCTTACAGGGCATTTCCGACTTTGTAATGTTATAGCAATTTTATTTTTACGTACTCTCCTTTAAAACTGGCGATAGTAAGATAGTAGTAACACTTGAACGTTTTAGTGCAGCAGTTACTGTCTGGCAAGTATAAGTATTAACAGTAGCTAGTAGCTTTATTATTGTGACTAATGCTTGGATTGACAGACCTCGTTCAAAGTCCAAAAAAAAAAGAAAAAGAATGATTAAAGAAAAAATGGTGGTTATTTATTATTATTTATTATCAGAGGGGCGAGAGGGGGGTAGGGTCTTTTGGTGTCAGAGATCCATGTCACCTTTATAAGGTCTTTGGGTAATACAGAAACGCAGTGCTGGTATTTTAAATCTTTCAATGATTTTTTTTGTATATACTTTACTGTACACCAAATTAAAAATACATAAAGGAAAACTAAAAATATACAATGGCGTCCCTATCGCTTTCCGTGATGAGAACACCACACAATCGAGATAGCTTGGACTCGAAATAGAGTTGCATTTGGTGCAAATATAAAATCTCCTACTTATAAAATTATTTGTTGTGTTGGAAACTTTTTGTTGACATGACGACGTCTAATAAATCGATGAACGCCGGCTGCACGCACGAAAAAGGATGACTCATTGTAACGTTGCGCGCATTGTAACGTTACAATCAGAGCGAGAGCACTGCACGAGCGAGCGAGAAGCGCGATCATTTCATCAATGTTTTGTTATGACGTTGTCACATTAAACTACCGTCCGTTAACCGACTTCACAGACAACCAATTTTTTTTTACCAGCCTGCTTTATAAAGTTTCGTTCTTCAGTACGCAATTTTTACAGGACAGCTGCTGAGAAAGGAAGTACGATTCTCAAAGTAGTCATTTAATTAAAGGCAAACCAGTTTACATAATATAAGTTCTACAACGATTTGCGATTATTGTTAATGTAAATGGGACATACAGATGAGTTTATTTCACGTGATCTAATAAATAACTTCTTGTGAGTTTTCATGGAATAGGTTTCTTGGTATCAAATAACAAAACCAAGTATCATGTAATTGGTAAACTGAAACGTGTAGGTAAGATATAACAGTACGAAAATACAATACACCCACACTTTCTAAGAAAATTGCCAATGTTAATATACAACACACATAATATGGTTTAAATAAAAATAAACTATGCCTTCAACAATCAAATTAATGTAACATTTATTACAAGTGTACCCATTTTACACATCCGTGCCAAAAACCTACCACGATCAAATTGTTAGGAAAACCATTCCTCACCGCACGAACAATATCGCTGATCTTTACGAACCATATTGTATCCTCTTAGCGTAAAACACACAAATATTTTACTTTCCTATTCAACACTTTTCCGCTGTTTCTTCTGAATTTTTCCTTTTATATAATTTGATATCACCGCGGGCAAGGCCAAAGGTCCTTTACATAACATAAAACTACGCACACTGTAATAGTATTTGGTGTTTCTTATATTTATATGTCAGTATGGACGTGACAGTCATGCAAACGGTATCTTAAGTACAATAGAGCCTATTTCTTCGACAAATTTCTACGGGTAAAATTTTAAGAAATGAACGTAGGCGTTAGAAGAAAAGACTTTTCGGTAGTTTAATCACCGGTCCCAGAAGCGCCACTTTCCAAGAAGTCTATTCAGCAGAACTTATCTCAAACGTCGATAATCTAGAAAGATTTTAATAAACACAGGACAAAATTCGCAGCAATATTCCCGTCAGTAAATGAAACGCGATTGCACACTACACTTCATTACAAAAGAACAATGTACATGTACAAAAATAAAACAGCGAAAATTGTTCCCAGACGTCAGCGGCGGACAATCGGACGGGGCGTTATCGCGGCGAAATTCGCACAAAATTCTCGCCTCAATTCGCTGTTTTCCGCCTTCTATGTGTATAATTCGGCGTGCACCTGCGAGCTGAGCGCTCCAGGCTACGAGATTGCCACTGACACTATCTACCTGTGTTCAGTTTAAATGCACCGCCAGAATTGTTCTTGATTCTTTTGTATATATTTTGTTTTTGTGTGACGTTAATGTGGCCATAAGTGTACCTTTGGCGTTGTTCGCAAAAAAATGGGTATTGTACTAGTTTAATTTTTATGTATAAGTAGAAATCTCTTACGGTTCGGGGATCAGAGTTCAAAGAACGTTTTTATGTATGTGTGCCAGTTTGCCAAATAGGTTACTGTGCTTTACAAAACGATGTGCTGGGTAAAATTTACATAATAATATGTACGTTTGAGTTCGTTTTGTCCAATATATTATTGAACGAGGTTTTCCGGCTGAAGACGTAGACGGTAAACTACCTACCTCCTGTTTATTTATTGGGTTTCTTAAACAGATATTGCTTAGTAGTTGACCTGATTGAAGGGATGCGGATTTTTTTCCAGGTTTGAATTTATTCGAAAGAGTCACCGACGCCCTGAAACGCAAAGGACATTAGCACAACGCAGAACACAGAGGAGCACGGATAGGTTTTAGTCAGTAAGAGTGTGACACACTTTTCAGCTCTGTCCAGATTTGAAGAAGACATTTGATGATTTTAAGCTAAATTAATAGTGGCATTTTGGCAGTCATTCGATACTCTATGGTTGGGTCTTTCATTATCAATGTTGCAGAACGGCCAATTATTTTTTCCTATGAATAAACCTTCCCTACACCCTACTAGTAGTATACGCGACACCCAATCTTAATATAAGCACAACCAAATCAATAACTTTAAAGTAACTTCCCTACCTTCCGTCTGCCCTTAACAAAGCCGCGCTAAATCAAAACTATACAGCCCGTCTATTTTATTAGAGGGCCGTTTGAAACAAATAATACGTCACTTGCGCGCGATAACACGGTACCTGCCCCGATTCACAAGATCGCATCTGAAATTGCCAGCAAGATTTATAGTCCATTGTTTGTACCGTGTTTTGATTTGTTTCTATGTCGTAAATTCATGAATGGGTAAAATTGGCCTGACATTTTCCTAAAGATAAGTTTGTAAGAAAAGAAAGAATGTGATTTTGTGATTGATTGCAAATGTTTCTTTTACTTTGTTGGCTGTATTGGCAAGTGATTGTATTGGCATATTGGCTGTGTAGTTGTGTATTGAGTTATGTATACGTCATAGCGAGTGGGTTGATATGAAGATATTTAGTTGAGTTGTTTGTCGATGTTATTTTTGGAGTCGGTTGTCATGCTGACATAGATTTTAACTGAGAGTAACAGAGAGTAAGAAACGCGAACCACCTGACAACCGGTTGTTTTTTGACACGGAAAAAAAGACTTTGGTTAACATTGGATAGTCATTCCGTATGCTTAAACTTGATCTACCTATATGGAAAAGCCAAGCCTTTTTTTTCTGGGTGGGAAATCATCAAATGACTTCTCCCGCTCTGGGCGGAGTGGAAGGGAGTGTCAGACTCTTACTGACTAAAACCCACCCGTGTTCCTTCTCATGCCCTCTGCGTTCCAGAGCCGCGGTGACGCTTTCGAACAAATTTTGCAACCCAATGGCACTGACCCTATGGGACTCCGTCTGAAAAAAGCCGTGGAAAAGCCTGGCGTAATTTCTTTCTATGGAGAGTGGAATTCCCTAACCTGTGTTTCCATTCTCGAAATATTTGAATCTAACAGTGTAAGTGGATAGGTTACTTCTAGGGAAACATGCTCCATCGCCCACCACACCATCGCTTTCCATCAGGTGAGACCGTTAGCTAACGCACGCTTATCGAGAACTAGCAGCACCCCGCGGTTTCACCCGCGTTGTTCCCGTTCCCGCGGCAATACAATAAAATATAGCTTATGTCACTCCACAATAACGTAGCTTTCTATTGGTGAAATAATTTGAAAATCGGTTCAGTAGATCCAGAGATACCCCTTACAACGTCACAAACTCACATCCTCACAAACGTTACCTCTTTATAATATTAGTATAAATAAAAGAAAAATTAATACCTACATACACTTTCGTTTTTATTTTATTTTTCATAGATAAACATTGTATATACTTACAACAAGCCTTAAACTTACATTTTAAAGCAGATAAGTAAGCTGCAATAGTTCTTAAGTCGTAAGAGAAAATAAACTTTAAGGTGGGGATTATAAACAGGAGTTCTTTAGACGACACAAAGTCAGAAATGGAAGGCGCCGACCGTCTCAAGATAAAATGTCGTAAGATGAAATATGGCTGGCACTACTTGAAAATTTGTTGAATTACTGCCGAGACTTAGACATGTTCTCGTATTGTTACATTGTTTAATGGAGAGGTTTTGAAGCAACTGTTTAGGTAGCTTTGACTCACGTACTTATTGTTTTTTATTTAATGCAGGTTTCTTTTTTCATTCGAATTCAGAAAACAACTCTTCTCTCAGTTAAACTTTTTTTTTTAATATCAACAGCCCTTTGAAAGTCGGTACTTCGATGAAAGATAGACCTGTTCTCTCCGACATCGACAACAGCAGCCCTATTATGACGTCTTAAATCCATCATGATTTCTGTATCAGAGAGAGATGGAGTTACTCAAGAAGAATAGCACTATCTCTTTCCCTCACACGAATCATGATAGCATTGGCACTTCGTAGTACGGCCACTGATTAACTTGGATGTCCGGCTGCAGGTCTGAGAATTTCGAGGGAGGGCTGTCTACGAGTGGACAGTGAGGCGAAGACTCAAAGAAGCGAGGCCGTGGCTTCTCAACGTGCACAAATCCTCGGAATGGTAAGGTCACTCTGAAGCTCCTAGGAAGGTTCTGTGCTTCTGGACGGAGTTACGATGACCAGGACACCCACGCACAACGGACCAAATGGTGATGGTGATGGAGTCTCAGCACAAAAAACGAAGCCTTAAAGGCCCTTGTAACAATACTCGTACCTTAAACTGAAGCTGCTATATTATGCCATCAGTAACAACACAGAATCTTCCACATTAAATTTATGATAGCATATCGATTATAATAGTTGTATAGCACAATACCCAATTGTTGAATTATAAATCGACATAGTATAGACAATAATCCCAATGAATTGATAGGGGTTATCCCCCATTATCACCCCTTTGTATGGGGTTGTGTGGTGAATGCGAATGTTTGCATTATATTTGAGAACAGTAGGCAATCTTATGTTGCCATTATGATAGTGGTAAACTATTTCAGGAAACTCGAGATTCTACGTTAAGATTTACTTAATTGATGCAATTAAAACTTAATGAGGTATCTCAACTGCGAAATGAGAATAAACGCAATCAAAATCAACAGTTCGTTAGTACAACGTGTAACAGAATTAACACTAACCCAGAAAAGGGCCATTGTACTCAGCATTATTCATCATCTGCCTAGCCTTTTCCCAACTACATTGGGGTCGGCTTCCAGTCATACCGAATTCAGCTGAATATCAGTATATAACGTGGAGCGGCTGCTTACCAGACCTCCACAACCCAATAACTGGGGAACACGGTACTTCTTGGCAAGACTGGTGTCAGATTTTCTGGCTTCTGACAATCCGTAACGACTGCCAAAGATCTACAAATGACAGCCGGGACCAGCGGCTTAACGTGCTTTCCTAGGCATGGAGGAAGCTCGTTATGTTAAGATGGTCAACCATCCACAGACCAACCTTGTTAAGCGCTGCTTAACCTTAAAGATCGACCTGTGCGGCTGTTATTCTTTAGCCACGAGCTCCTCATCATTATTATGGGACTTTTACTATGAGATTAACCCCGAAATCGCCAAAAAATATCGACTGCCCCATATTCGATCGAATATACATATGTATGTATACTGCATAATCAGCCTTTTAACGTTCCAACTGTTGGGACACAGGCCTCCTCTCTAGGAGGTAATCGGCCGTAATCCACCACGCGGGCCCAGTGCGGGTTGGTGAATGTCACATGTCTTCGAAGTTTTGGTTCTAGGACATGCCGGTTTCCTCACGATGTTTTCCATCACCGTTTTGAGACCTCAAAATGGATGTATACTGAACAGCTCTTTGTTTTTCTCGATCAAATTACTATACACGGTAAAAGTTGTACAGAATGTTGAGTACAATGTCCTCTTTTCAGCTATTATGTTCATTCAATCAGATGTTGCAATCAAATGTTTTATACTATACATATGTATACCTACATCTCCATTGATTAAATCAGTGTTGTGTTTGTAAATAGACACACCCATTTTCAGGCTATGGTGAAATTTTAATATTGATTTTTAAAAGCTCGTACTTACCACTAGCTCAACGGAATATGGTTAACAATGATGCTGTCGAAGATGGAGAACGCTTGCCTAGAAACTAACTTACCTACCTATTACTTAAAAACCCACCAGTCATAAATATCAGGAAACAAAGACAAGCTAATAATTCAACTATTTAGGGGCTAAACAACAACTGATAACAACTTTTATCGTACATATTATATACGATAAAAGTTGTCAAGATATTTAAATTATAAAACATCCGAATTGAAAACCTCCTCCTTTTTTAGAAGTCGGTTAAAAAGTCATCATACTCTTAATCTTCCATATTTAAATTTAAAAAAACCAATCAAATTAAACAAAATCCATTCAACCCGCGATTCATTCAGAGTCAACACAATGATGTTGATCAGTCGAGTCATTTTACAAAATGTCCGGGAAAATTTAAAATCGTGCAACATTTAATGGCCGTCAATATCAGAACACCGCAACCCGCTGATGTGTGAATCGACACTTAATTAGACTTAATCGACTGCATAAATAACTATAATAACGTCAATTGCACGAAATTGCCGGTTAATGGCGAATATATTTTAATATTGGCCACTTTTTGTAAAGTTTTTTTGCGACCGGTCGTAGAATAATTAGTATTATTTTCAATGATCTGTATTAAAAACTAGTTTTCGTAATGATAGTTCCAAATAGAACAATTATATGGCTGCCCAGTAAGTGGCGACTAGCCGGCATAATTTCCAGACTAATATCCTCCTGGTCGCCGACTATGAACGTTACCGGATAGTCAGTTGTCTAAACTCTTTAATAGATCTCTATTAATCTAAGAAGATATCTGCATGACAGTAACAAAACTAAATTAAACATTTTCACTCGCTTCTCTGGCTACATAAAAGAATAGTTTCATTGCTTATCATAGAGAACTCCTTTAGTTTTAAAAAGAGTTCACAAACGAAATTGCATTAAAAGTTTTTGAACCTTGACTTAGCGTTCAAAAACTTTTAACAATCATACATTACCTATCTAATGTGATTCTTTATAAAATTATGTACAGGAGCGCAGATATTCCGTTTTAGTATGGCAATGCAGGATATTGATCAATCTACGTTTGTTGAAAAACTTACATAGCCATCCTCATCATGATGAAAAGTGCGCCTAAAGGCTGGCGTCGCTCGTGACCACGACAGGCTTATTTTTCTGGATTGGAAATCATCAAATGAGAAGTCATTTGATGATTTCCAATCCAGAAAAAAAAAAAACCTTTTTGCCCCTTTCTGGGTGCAGCGGAAGGGACTATTAGACTCTTACTGACTAAATGCCCATCTTCTTTGCTGACATCACTATGAGGCGCGCGTGGAAGACGCCGTCGACCCGGGCCTGATTGTTATCGGACGGCGAACCATAGCTCGCCATCCGCAAACCCGCACCTACTGTGATCGGGAATCACCCTGCGTTTCCCGACGCCCGCGGCGTCTTCTTCTGCTGCGGCGGCTGGGGCGCAAGGTTTCCCTCTCCCGCGCACGGTCTGCCTCTTCCTTGGCTAGCATTACTGCTTTGCAGAAGAAGGTGACCGCTTCCCATGTCTTCTCGCTTCGGGTCATGGACTGAAACAGGTTCGGAAGCGAGAGGTCGCTGCGGCCGGGCTTAACAATCCCTGACGTGACGATTTGAACTCCTTTCTTCCTTAGTTTGGTTTGGCTGGAGTGGGTAAAATTCCAAAAACGTTGAAAAACTATGGGGGCTACCCGGGCTAGACAGCGTACAATAATATAAGTCAAACAAAATATCCGTCCTGAATCAACATACTATGTCTTGAACCGATATAATCATTTTTGCAACTATTCAATACGAAAAATAATTTTACATAAAGATATAACAAAAAAAAACCGCTATAGTAAAAACAATCGAGAGGTAACAATCATTTAAACCTAAAATAAAATTCAATCACAATAAATAAATATAAAACAAAACACGACCGCCTCGCCCAACGATTTAATGAAACTCAATTATCACCTAGGTACAAAGTTACCTAAACTTTTTAATCACATAACAGATTCTGTTCCATTCATGTTTTGTGCGGACCAAATCAAAATCACATTGTTCAAGGTGTTTTGTCAAGGTCTGTACGCGGGAGGTCTGTGGGTCACCTACACCAAAAGGTCGTTGGATGACTTGCGCGTATAGTACAATGTTTTTAGGATGTGGTTGAAACTGCCCCGTTTCTCTAGCGCATCGGAGATGTTTACTCAGAACCGAAATGATGGCTTCCATGCAGTAATTGGTAAAAAAAAAACGCTTTTTATATTCTTGTTTGTTAACTACTGACACTAGTTATAAGATATTTAACTAACAAAATGGACTATATTGTTATCCGAATTTGACAAAACATTAATTTAATATGAAAAAAAAAACGAAATGTAACTCTGTATGTCTGTTACATTTTTCACACATCTGCCTCGGATTTCTTACAATAAATGTTGGTATATGTAGGACTGTAGGTATCGATTGGATCTTAGAGAATCACGGGATATATCACGTTTCCCTGGGATAATTTTCAACCGAAACTGCTTACAAGAGCTAGGATTCTAAACGAAGACTCGAAGAAAAAGAACGAATGAATTATTTTTATGAAGCTGAAATTTCAATGCCACAAGTTGACTTTCCTTTGTTATGTATTTTATACAGTCATCAGAGCTAGGAAAAATAATAGTGGTCTGCCATCAAAGTTAGATTTGTATCAGTTCATCCAATGCAAGAAACACGAATATCTGCACTGGCAAAATGAAAATTACACGCGCGGCCGCAAAAGCGAGGACTGTCTACACTTTAAATTAAAAGAAAAATCTTTTCTCTAACTTATGTGTTTTTGACAATCATTTTTTACCCGAGGAGACTTCAAATGCGAAAGGGTCTGTCTGTCTGCATGTTTGTAACGATTTCACGCCTAATCTGTTGAACTAATTTTGTTAATTTTTAGTAAAGACATAAATTGAATTCTAGCCCTGGAGCACGTACTCTAGATATCATAATTCCTGAATTAGACTCAGGCAAACTCGCCGGCAAAACCTAGTTAAATATAACATTAAAAGTTACCGCCATAAGGTGATAAATTAAACAGTTGCTAAGTACCAAATGGCAATTGTCGAAATTCGTCGATAAATTAGCTAAAAGCGCTGTTTGTTAGTTGCAATCGCTATAACTTCTAATTACGTGAGCGGCGACAATTACGCGGGTGTTTGTCTCCTTCTTTTATTTATAGTACGTGTCCCCTATTTACTGAGGGCTTCGATTTAGGGGGAAAGTAGGGTCTTGAAGTTTTCTGTTCTCTTTCTCACACTAGCACGAACGAGAAAGATTTATCTTGTGTTGTTTAATATCATTCTATTAACACAAGATATGTCTTGTGTCAATATTAGAATGATATTGACACAAGATAAATCTTCTGGTAAAAACGCCACGGCGTGCTCACCTTCCGCCTGACGCCAATACTCAACGAACACGACTGTTTCGGGAGATACCTGTTTCGGATTCAGCGGAACGACACGTCCGGGAGTCAACACTGTGTGGATCGCCCGGAAGACACGGTGGAGCATACGGTGGAGGTCTGCCGTGCTTGGGCGGAGCACCGCCGTGTCCTCGTCGAGGCGTCGACCTCTCGCGTCCGGCCCTGGTTCAATCCATAGTCCCAAGCGAGGAGGAATGGGAATCTGTAAAGCAGCAATGCTTGCGGAGGAGGACGCAGACCGCGCGAGGGAGAAGGAAACCTCACGCCCCAGTCACCGCAACAGAAGAAGACGCCCCGGGCGTCGGGAGTCGCAGGGCGATTCCCGACCGAGCTATGGGTGGCTCGCCGTCCGATAACAACCAGGTCGTGTTTTACGCGCGCCTCAAAGAGATTGTAGCAAAGAAGACGGGGCCCCATAGAATCAGTGCCTGCTAGGGTTGCGGAATTAGTTCGAAAAAGTCATGGCGGCCCTGGAACGCATAGGGCAGTAGGAACATGGGTGGGGTTTATTCAGTAAGAGTCCGGCACTCCCTTCTGCTCCGCAGAGCGGAAGAAGTCATTTGATGATTTTCCATCCAGAAAAAAAGTGCTATGGCAGTTAGGTGTCTACTATTTATGGGGACTTTAATTCAGAGAGAGAAATCTCTTCAGTTAATCACAAAAGAACACTAGATCGATTTACAAACATTTTTTTTACAAAACAACAAAAAATAACATATTGACAGAAAAAAAACTAGTCAAACGAATCGCAGTAGGTACATTTTACCATTTCCCCTAAAAGCCCATTGATCCATTCAAGTACTCCGCCGAATCAAAATTTCACCGGGTCACCGTACATCCCCTTTTTTACACTCCATTACACTTTTTCATCCGAACCAAGTTAAGCTGATTACTACTGAATCGGCGATGCAAATCATACACTGCAGGATTGTTGCAGGACGGTGATAAAATTGAGGTTTAATAGTAGCGGATGTCCGGGTGATGAATAATGAAATTTTTGACGTTTCGTAAATTGGATTAAGAGTTTCAAAGTGATAATGAAATGTGGAGGAAGATTGACGGTTCTTTTGGTAATGATTTAATCTTAAAAGATTCCGTTGCTCAACACTGGAAAGGATTAGCTGAGTATTTTTGCAGAGGTAATATTGAATGAATTATAATTTGATTTGGTTTTAGTATTGATTAATATACATAGTTTTAAGACCTTTGTTACCAATAATTATGAGCATAATAGACGTGATGAAATTTAAAAATCGGCCAATATTTTATTGTAATTTTGTCTAAACGATGCGACAGTCTTTATAGACTGACCTCTAAGGAATCTTAACTATTTTTTTTTCTATTGTTATTAATAGTCAAAAAACTGAAAGAGAATAACTGCAGTAGTCCTCAGTCTACACACATTTAACACGTTGTTATGTACGTAACACGCACACACAATTCTGCGTTAATATAAACCATTACAACTAAACGTTTTTGGATTAACTTCGTCACACAATTTTCCTTCAAAACGAAACTTTGGATATACAAGCAGGTACTAAAGTTGTTCAAAAAACCTCTCAATATCGCATCGATCTTAGGAACAGTAGCAAACTAAAACAATAGCAACCGTCATCAACATCATCTTAAAATAACTAAGACAAAACAATCACAGCTTATTGTCCTGAAACAATACACGACCCAATTACACGGACGCCACTAAATTACTCGACTAAACTGCTTATTTTACCTACTAAATCCTAAACCTTAGCCCGATCTATCGTATTTCAAGACCTCTTAACACTAAATTAATTCGGTAAAGTGTCACTCATCCTTTATATAGGTATCGCTTGAAATAAGGAAACAAAACAGCCTAGCCCCGATCGTATCACAGATATCGGCTCTCAGATGGAAGCAGCAACCCAAAATATACTATTACTAAAAAGTGGTACATGAAAATGAACTCTAAAGCGAAAATATCAAGGTTTAGTTTGTCCTGTTGTGCCGCACAGCTCCTTAGCATCGTTTACATCGCAGATAAGTTTGGATAGTGGAGTTTTAGGTCAACGGTGACATAGAATAGATGGTATTACAGAAGTTTCAGTTCGCTTGAAGCGTGTAAACAATATACACATGTGTTCCTTTATATGTGAAGACGAAGTCACATTATTTTTATCAACTTTCTTCTTAAGTTATTTCAATGTGGTTGGAAAACAGCTGTTTCGATATTCAGTGGCTTTGCTGCACTTTCGTGTGATTGTGTCTAACAGACTCAAAGGTCTCAACTAAACTGATAACTATAAGATATTTGCACAAGTTCTGCTCATAAAGCTTTCTGTATGCAAGTAAGTTTTGGTGACTCATTGCTATGTTCTGCATGGAAGTGAATTAGTATTATTTTTTAAATTAAATTACCCAAAAACTAGCTCTTTCCCCACCGCTCGCTCTTAGGTAGGTCAGATTCACACTAGTGCGGAAAAACGCCGCCGGATGACAATAGCTCTAGGCGTACGGAAAGAAACCCCCGAGTAATTTCTATTGTAAGAAATAACTCGGTTACTAAATATTATAGTAACGTTTTATACGTATATCGTAAATATGATACTTATTGCGTTCAGCTCCTCGGGCAATCAGCCCCAACGTTATGAAACTGAATACTTTCACCAAAACACGAGCATTTGTGTACGCTCAAAAATGAAGTAGAACCAAACACGTATCTACCTCTTTCCTTAAATCCCTCGCGTAGTTACTTGACACACACAGACGCATGACAGCGAATGAAGTAAAATTCAGAATATTCATACGAATTACGAGTCAGAGCGAAGGATGAAGTAAAGAGTGAAGTACATGAAATACTGACGCAAAGTGAAATGAAGTACGCGAATGAACGGAACGTAATCGCGCGTAAATTACTCTCGTTCCATTCATTAATCTTATCATTCGTTCTAATGTTTGCGCATCGTCATTTGACATTCTTTTGAAGTGCGAATTCCGTGTTGGTGCCTTCCTGTTTTGTTCATAAGTCTTTTATATCATTTAAAGTGTTTATCTTGCCAGCATCGTCAAAATCAAAATCAATATATTATATGGACAGTTCAAATGATTCATAGACAGAAGTATAAAGTGCCTACTTTTTTTTTCTGAATGGGAAATCACCAAATGACTTCTCCCGCTGTGAGCAGAGCGGAAGGGACTGTCAGACTCTTACTGACTAAAACCCACCCATGTTCCTCCTAGTGCCATTTGCATTCTAGGGCCGCGGTGACTTTTCCGAACAAATTCCCTAACATGCACTGAAGTATAAAGTACTTAAAGATGTACATATTTGCAATAGCAGACACTTTCAATAATCGTGACTTTGCCTCTTAAGAGAGATTATAAACACTCGGCAAATTGTAAACCAAACATTTGTACTACAATAATAGGAATCAATATTCGATATTATTAGGCGAATCAATTGTAGACCTAGGCACGGATGAATCGCCAGTTTATGTAAATGCGCAAATTCTTAACACGACACAGAGATCACACGACTATAGAATTTGTTTCCTAACATTGTAGAAGAACTTTTTACAATGGATCGAGAGTTTATAATCTTACAAGATATTTTTTATAATCTGACGGAGTTTGCAATTATCCGGTGATATCTACAGTACATATATTATGTACATACATATAAGTCACCACTTTCAAACATTCGGAGAACTTAACTAAGTCCCGTCAGATGTGACCCTCACTAATAATAGGCATCACTTATATCCATATTTAACCTGCACGTGCTTTTATCCATATAACTATAAGGTTGGAGACCTCACAGGATCAGCAGAATAAGTATTTAATAAAAAAAGAGCCTTGTATAAGGATTTTTAGGCGGTACTTGTAGTAAATCACAGACACTGCTTGGGAGGTCTACGTTCAGCAGTCATCATCTGCCTAGCCTTTTCCCAACTACTCGTATATTGGGGTTGGCTCCCAGACAAGCCGGATTCAGCTGAATACCAACTAGTATTTCTACGTTCTACATCCAAATCGGAAACAGCAAGGAAAGGTAATGAAAACAAATGATTGTGAGAACATTGTATGTTATTTTAACCATATATTAATATTTCAGATAAATAAATCGTTACTGTTCTACGTACGTTGTCTGCGTTCAGCAGTGGACACCAATTATAAACTCAGCACTGAATTTTGCAGATCACAAACACGTTAGTAACTATAACTCTATAATATTTAGAGGATAATCAGCATAACTGTATTGATGTTCATCAATCGAAGATCCCTGCCAGTAAATTACCGCCGATTTGCTTGGAAAAGTGGAATACGTTTGAAAATTAGAAACCGAAAATTGAAATTATGACCGGCCAGAACAAATGCGTTTCGTTCAGAAACGCACACAGTTGCAATAATTACACGTGGTTTAAGCTTGTATAGTTACAAACTTACATACAGTACCTACATACGGTACCTATATAGGTACATATTGCAAATGGATTTATAATCCGATTACCAAATAACAGTGTCTGGTATTTTGCTGAGAAGCTCCTGACTAAGTAATAACTGCCGAACGGGTCGATCATTAAGGTTAAGCAACGCTTGCCGAGGTCGGTCCATAGATGGGTGACCATTCATTGCAAACCAAGACTTTTCCGTCCTTCTAAAAGCATGACAAGCACCGTCACTTACCAACTGGCATTTTTTAGATCTTTGACAGTAATTCCGGATGATTGATCGGTTGATGGTAGATGAAAGCCAGAAAAATCTGACATCAGTCTCGCCAAGAGGTATTGTGTTGCCATCTTATTTGTACCTATGTATTGTTTGATGTTACTTACTGTCTATCTGAACTCTTCAACCTATAATGGGACATACTATGCTAAGTTTTAAGTCAATTAATAAAAAAGTTGGTAATTGTCAGTTCCCCCACTTTATCTCCTTAAGTAATGAGCCCAAAATTATGAAAAAAATCTATTATGATTCACTAGCTGCTGCCCGCGACTTCGTCCCCGTGGAATCCCCGATTTTAAAACATTCTTTATCGCTGCTCCGCTCCTATTGGCTTAAGCGTGATGATATATAGCCTAAAGCCTTCCTCGATAAATGGTCTATTCAACCCAAAAAGAATTTTTCAATTCGAACCAGTAGTTCCTGAGATTAGCGCGTTCAAACAAACTCTTCAGCTTTATAATATTAAGTATAGATTCGGGCGCGACCCTTTTGCGCGCGTTCCCCACTCGCAGATGTCCAGGTTTTTACGTGTCTTATCTTTCTTTCTTTGTCATTTATTCCTAAACTCTTTACCTTCTGATTCCCTTCTTCCTAGTGCACCAAACGTATGTATTTTCGTATCGTGAGCACGCGTTCGCCTAAGAGTCAGTTGTGAGAATTGGTTATTGGCCAGAACGGAATGTTAATACGGGGATAAAGAAAATCCGATTGTCTCGTTGATATGGTGGAGGTCAAATGGCCTTATTGATAATATTCTGCAGATACGTCATAACCTAGCGTTGATTTCATCGGTTTTCATGGTTTATCGATATAGGTGAATGTTGAGGTCTTGAAGTCGAGACTGACTGGGTGGAGTGGAGAAACACTCTTTTTTTAATGCATATTTAATAAATACCAACAAGCGACAGATGGCAATAGAAAAATTCACTATTTACAACCGACTTCAAAAAAAAGAAGAGGCATTATATTCGTTTGTATAGTTTAGTGAAAATGTGATAATTATATAATTTAATTAAATATTATTTAAAAAAAAAAAACGTTGCTCCACACTAGGAATTTCTCCTGTGTCGTGGGTGCATTTCCAAACATACATAAACATCCAGACCCGGAACAACTATCTGTAGGCCATACAAATATTTGTTCCGTGCGGGAATCGAACCCACGACACGTAACGCAGCAGCCAATCGCTCAACCGTGTCGTCATTCGCGACCCAATCCACGATTTTAACTTAGGATTATTTAAAGAAATGTTACAGTCATTTTAGATTAAAGTTACTGGAATACTAATCAATCTCTGAACGAATTTCGAAGATTCTATTTCAACTTCGATAGAAAATGTATTTTATATAGTTGGTGGTTTTCGTTAGCTATTCAAACCAATGACGCAGATAACTGATGAGATACTTGACTCTTGATTAATGTTTCAGAAACGCCCTGGTCTATAGTTACTTTTATTTAGTAGGTCCCTGGAATTCAAAAGTATTGAAAATATACTACATAGGTCGGTAATTGGAAATGATGTTTAGAGGTACTCGTGGGTATGTTTCAGTTTATGAGACACACACGATTTGTACCATACAAAAACCGACTTCTGAACAAAACAAAACAAAAGTATAAAACAACTTAACACTTTTTTCGGAAGTCGATTTTTTTAGTTGTTTCTTCGTTTTTTGAACACCGAATTTTCGAAATTAAAGTTATTTTTAAAAATCATAGAAACAGATATTCTTTTTTTTTAATATCGTAGCATATGCTGCGATAGGAACCTTATTGTCCTCGCACATTAATTTAAATTTAGCTTTTGTTAATTTATTTTACTAGTAGTTTTATTTTATTTTCTTGTGTTTACTATTTTAGTTGTCTTGTGCGAGTCCCAAATAAACATTTTTCTTTCTAAATATTTGAAAATATTACATTTAGATGGAATTTATTCTACACAAAACGAGAAATTATAAAACGCTTAATAAAATTACAATCCTACGGATTCTGCAATTTCCCGGTGACATAAGTATATACTTCAAGAGTACCTAAAAAACAAATAAATATATTGTATATAACTTGTGTATATAAATAATATATTGTATAAAACATTTGAAGGAGTCAAATGTTTTTCAACACACTTTTGCCCCTTTTTTCGTAAAACCATACATCTCAGGCCCTTAGCTTTCCGCGCGTGTCAAATAAAAGAATGAACATAAAAATATAGATAGATTTACGATTGTCTTAGTGACAGGGGCCGCGGTCAAGTGGGGCCTTATTGACAAATATCCCACTGCCTCGCGAAATAGAGCCAGTGAAGTTGTGACATAATAACGGATCGAGAGATACGTATGCTTTGTATTTGGGTTTTATTTTGTGCCTGTGTTTTAGTATTCTTTGTGAGGAATAAGCTTATGCAACTGTTGGTAAATGTAAGGAAATATGCTTGGATCCGTATAGATAATATCATTGAGGAATTTTCAGCAGGTGCAGAAAAGTTCAAAAGGCGCAAATACAACAACCTTATTGGGAATTATGTATTTGAGTCGTTTGGGGTTGAAACACTAAGCCCATGGGGTTCGAGTGCTCATCGACTTTTTCGTGAAATCAGCAAGCAGTTCGTCGACTCTTCACTTGACCAGAGGGCTGGCCTTTTTTTGGTCAACCAATCAGCATTGCAGCAGCAGTGTCCTGCGCACTTTTCCCATTAACAGCGATCCACATCGCTGTTAATGGGAAAACGTAATAAATAATAAGATACCTTACTTAAACATAAAATGAAATAAAGGTGAAGAGAAACATCATCGGGTAATCTGGACTTAAAGTCGACTGACGATGAGCTTCGGCACTGCACGGGTGTAATTTTTATTCACTTATCTTCTTCTCAGTGACAACTTGTATATCAAAATCAGAGGGCTACAATTATGGTTGAGTTCACATCCCACTTGTAAACAGCCACGCGAACCAAGTCAAGATACTTGATTTGTTTTTCGATAATATATTGTAAGTACTTTATAAGAACTCAACAAACAGCCTTACATTTGAATGCATGAAAACCCTGGTAGTACTAATTTAATACATATATCGAAATGTGTTAATACCTTTTTACAAAAATATAACCAACTTCTAAACAAAAAACAAAAAAAGGATAAAATAACTTTAATTTCGGAAGTCGGCGAATAGTCTTGTTAGATCTGTTGGTGAGAAAGCCATTTTTGGTACCTACATGAAGAGATTAGGTTTAAATCAACTCTCGAATTGATATATCTGCTTTTATGTGTGTCCCAACACCTACACTTCGACAGATCCCTAAACACATGTTCGGATTCGCGTCCCTAGTTTAGATAGGGATTAGGTTACCCTAAAAAGATCGAGCTACCGATTAATTGGGGTCCAGACACGTGCCAACCTTCAATATATCTTTATTCTATTTTTTGAGAACAAGTTACGGAGAAAAACAGTTTTAAGAGTACTTGTATATGGTTTTGCTTTTTTTTCTGTCATTAAGAATATGTCGTTTATATTGGAGAAAGTTTCCTTACTAAAGGATTTGGAACATGAGTGTAAGGGTTCCTCTAATCACCTAAAGCCCGACTAAACTACTAAATAACAGCCCAAAGTACAATACCCCGAGATTTCATGCTTAATACAAATAACAGGATTAACACAAAGCAGTTGACAGAACAATCTAGCGCAACTTCAGACGCCTGAGGACTTCAGCGGAGTTTGGATTCATCAACATAATTGTATCAAAGTAACACTGTTACCTGGCTGTGTGAGACACCTTTATATTTTGTGCCTTGCAATTGTTTCATTACATTTCTTAATCTACTTTTAAATAAATCTCAAATTAGCTGTCAAAAATTTTTCTGAAGTATTCCTTATAATAATAAATGTTTTTTGAAAATTAATCCCCCGACGGATTTTAATAGAAAATGTAATGTATAAAAGAAAGGCAAGCTATACTCAAACTCTAAGTTTATAAGCACTTTATTTTCACTGTATAATAAACTGTTTCGGCGTAGAGAACAGAATTAAGGGTTACAGGGTAGTTTGTCATTTTTTCCTCTGGGAAATTATATCGAACGTTTTTCAAGGAACCAAGTATACTTTGACATTTTCTGTCATGATATAATCAGTAAAGCTGTGCATTGTCTGATAGACAATGTATATACACTGTAGACAATGTATAAATCTAACAAGTCATTGACTAAATGACTTCTGAGATTAATAGAGAGAGACTTTTTTGTATAAAGAAGATAATGCTGTTTTCACTCTAAACAGCCCAGAAATAGTGTAGGTATTTAATTCCACTGACAGTAAGCTTCCCTCTTACAAGACATACGAAGCACGTTTGAACGCATGTTTTTAGTAAGTTTCCATGCCCTTAGGAGTTTTATTTAGGCCCGGGCCTTATTGAGCTCGAGTAAGCGAAAACTTACACTGAAGTTATTGATAGTTGGCAGGGGCGTGCGCTCCATATAGGCAATTAGGCTAAGCCTACCCTACCATAGCAACGGATAAATAAAACAAATGTATTTATTGTAACTATGCAATAAAATAAAACAAAAATATTTAATAACTCATAACGCCTAGTATAATGCTTATAGCAACTTCTCGCCCGTGCGTGTGACGTATTTCAAACTACGCTGTTCCTACGAAACGGTTCACATAGGCCACAATACGGAGAGCCTTATTTCAATTGATAAATTTTTGCATGTGTGCAAATGTTCTTGTGTATGTACGCCCATAATTTACACACACATGTATAAATTATGGGCGTTTCTAGGCTCGCTGGAGCCCACTACACGGGTCCTGATTGGTTCACCACACAATTCAAGGACAAGTAGTAAAATTTTATGAATGGAAATCGCTTAACAGGGTTGCCAATTTGAGAATAATAATTTCCTTAATAACTTATACTTAGATATAGTTTAAAAAAACTGGTTAGTATTATCAAAAGTATAAAATGTACAAAATAAATGTTAAATTGTAATTAATAACCCTCTAAATATAATTAAAAACCGCAAGAATTTAACTTTTCTCCCCAAATTTTCCAAACTTAATTTGAGAATTTGGTTTAAAGGGAATTAGAAAAATAAAATTGGCAACTCTGCTGACATAGAATTGTCAATTTTGGCGGGTTATGATGTATAACCCGGCAAAATGTCATTACATGTCATTCTTAAAGATTACGATAGGACCATGTAGCAATTTTTTTTGGAAGTGTATTGATTGTCTTTTTAAATTATATTTTTGCAAGAAAAAGAGAAGCCATATTGCTGATATTGTTTCATGTGACAAGCAATAGTCGTTCGAATATTTTGTTGTTGAGTGTTATAAATCATAGTGCATTGATTTATAAGTAATTCGTTTTGAGTCATAAAGTAGTGTAAATATTAAAGTTTAGTTATTTGTTTACATACTTAAAAATGGTCCTAAATTGTGAAGTTTGTGCTGACAATGTGTTTGTTAGAGAAAAACAGTAAGTTTTCACAGCTATCGTATAATGATAAGATTCAAGTTGTTTCTAAAGGTAGATGTATACCCGAGTTACGAGAATTAACTCAAAAATAATTCATCTCGTACTCGTCATTTCAATCCTCAGAGTTATGAAACATATAACTGGCTATGTGTGTACACACAAATTATTTTGTTTTCTGTGCATTTTGTTCAATACTTCTAGAAAGAGTAGTTTGTATCGTCAGAATATCGTGATTTGAATTTGGTGAGTTTTTAAAATTATATGTTTCTCATCGTTCCGTATCGTGATTTCAACCCAGTAGAATGTGGTGAGCTTTTTTTTTGGACATTATGTCTGGCCTACCCTTACTCTAGAACCACTGCACGCCCCTGATAGTTGGCAGCCTTAATTCTAGATATATTATGTTGATGAAGTCTATTTGTAACATTTTGGTCCAAACAAAACCCGAATACATAATTAGCCTATTACCCATAGCTTCTTATTACTGAAAAACATAATACTCCTTTTTTGGGCAGTCGTGTAAAAATAAGTAGTAGGAGTGGATATCCATCATGCAGACATTCACCTGGATGACACAATCACCTGGTTATCACGAATATCGCTTTCACATAATTAAAAACCAGCGAGTTTTGAATAAGCAGTTAGTTAATAATAAAAAGCGAACTACTTGTAACAGTATTATTTTTAATGTGTAAAATTATTTAATAATGCACACAATCATACACACAGGCAATGCCGTCCATGTATGCAAATGTTTTGACAGACAATTTAATTCATAATCATAACGTGTTCACTGTTATGATTATTTAATGTAAATTTTTCTTGCTATAAATTACGCAACACAAAACGAAAAATGTCCACAATCCATGGCCTTATTACGGACTAAATAAAAACAATAATCCCCCGATTCTACCTCTGGCCCATATTTCAGCGCATTGTCCGGGACAAGTCCATTTTTCATGTAACTGTAACATTATAAACGAGTCAACTTTTGTGAGGAATGACAATTTATTTGATGTCCCTCTTTTAAAACGCTTGACGGCATTATTTGGGAGGGTATGTAAAATAAAACGGCTGTAATACCCACTCATTTGGGTGTTATTTTCAATTAAAATCCAATTATGAGTTGTAATTGGGCTATATTTTACATTTATATACGTAATTTTTGTAAATGAGCACGAACAATGATGGTTTTCTGTGTATGAAGGAGTATTCAACGTGGACGGTCAATATAAGCTATTGGTAGGTACGTGTATACTGAAAATATTTTTCTTGAACGAACCACCATCTCTATAGTTAACTTTCCATTAATTAATATAGCATTGAATGACATACAAATTAAATCTTTAGTCAACCACCAGAACACCCATTAAAATATGATGAACGTTCATTACTAAGCACAGCACAAAAAAGCGACAACACTATTCGTCTGTAGTGTGTAGTAATATATAAAGCTGAAGATTTTGTTTGCTTGAACGCATTAATCTCAGGAACTACCTACTGGTCCAATTTGAAAAATTATTTCGGGGTTAGACAGCCCATTTATCGAGGAAGGCTATTATAGGTCATCACGCTAAGACTAACAGGAGTGGAGCGGAACGCAAAAAGCATTTGGAGGAACAAAGGAAGGAAAAAAGTAGGTTAGAGTTAGTGAAAGTCTGACTCTGATTGACTAAAACCCAATCGTGTTCCTTCTGGTGCCCTTTGCGTTACGGGGCCGCGGTGACTCTTTTGAACAAATTCCGGACCCTAGTATATAGGCTACCTTAACGAGGGTGAAGGCGTGGGTAAAACCTAGCTATGAAATATTTTTAAGTCGATTTAAAAATCGCAATCGTTAGTTCGTAAACTCTTGAATTTTGCGTAGTGGGTACATTTATGCCCACTACTGTACAAACAGGAAGATCCACACAAAACTTTCGCCGTAATGAACAAACATATATTTAATCGTTTATTAAGATTAAGATAGCAGACATTAATGCGAAACGGAGCAAGAATCAGGAGTAACGCTTATTGTGGACCTGTATGTGGGTCGCTGGCTTACGGAATAAGTTTTGTTATATATTATAATTAAATGCTGGCAGAGGAATGTATAAGTGTTTTTTTTTTTTTTGTTAATTTGTTCTACGTATGTAATTACGGTTAGTGCTGGTATAAATAATTTTTTTTATTTTTCCAAACTTACAATTTTTTAAAATTTTTAAGGTATAAGCAAGGTCTTCGTACGTTCAAATAAATAACAGTAAGAAATAACGTTAAGCGTTTGGACCCAGTTGTCACATGTAGATCTTTGACAGTCATAATGGTAGTCAGAAAATCAGACACCAGCTTTCCGGGTTCTGATAGTCTTTTAGGTAACTCCATCAGAGCCTCAAGTCTGCTTTCACAATCGTGTCAGAATGGTTTATCATTGATTTCATAATGGTTGATTTTTTAAAGTTTGATAATCTACTATGTAATATAAAAGCGTCACTATGACTTTCCAATGGTCAACCACTGAGTCTCCATTGGAAGAAATGGCATAGAATGGTAATTTAATCTCATACATAATGACAAATAAATGACAGACGAATGCGGTACTCCGCTTAAATTTTGACAGTTCCTTTGATAAGTTACCTTCTGATTAGACCACGTGAATTAGAACGTCATTGTGAAGTCATTTCTTTTAATAGCTCGCTTATCAAAAAGTATTACGAGACCATTGACCGACCAATGCCATTATGAATTCAGCAGATTACGAACTTTTAACAAAATGACAATGGGATCGTGTTGGAATAACAAATTTATAAAAATAGCAGACTTGGGGCCCTGTTTAGACAGAAGACCAATCCTAACTTAGTTGGGATATATATATGGGCTAAGTTAATCAATTGACTGTGTTGGTTTGGTTTCGTAAAGTAAACCATACTTAAACACATCCAAATGAATTGTAATGAAATGAATTTAACATTCTTTGAAACAAATTCACACATTTTCATTTTATTTAAAAGTATTCTCTAAAAGGAAACTAAATATTTATCTCTCTTTCACGGCTCATCCGAAAATAACAAAAACGGGTTGGGAACGGGTGTTCGTTGGCTTGTAAAGCCATGCAAGTTATAGGAGTCAATTAAGGGGAATGGGACACCCATCCAACTTAATGTTGTGCTCGCATGCGGTGTGCCGGCAATATGTCGCCCCTTACACGCATCGCTCTCTAAACTGTTCACGTTATGGATGTTACAGAACTTCGATGTTCTAGCTTCGTCGAAACTTCCTATTGATATTACACCTCCTTTTTATTTTATGAGTGGCCTCTCGCTGGTCAATCTTTTTTTAGGGATGGGAAATCATCAAATGACTCCTTCCGCTCTGGGCGGAGCGAAGGGAGTGTCAGACTCTTATTGACTAAAACCGATCCGTGTTCTTCTTAATGCCATTTCGAAGATTGGTACCTTAGATCAAGTCTCATTTGACTTTATCGAAGACTAGCTGCTGCCCGCGACTTCGTCCCCGTGGAATCCCCGATTTTAAAACATTCTTTATCGCTGCTCCGCTCCTATTGGCTTAAGCGTGATGATATATAGTCTAAAGCCTTCCTCGATAAATGGTCTATTCAACCCAAAAAGAATTTTTCAATTCGAACCAGTAGTTCCTGAGATTAGCGCGTTCAAACAAACAAACTCTACAGCTTTATAATATTAGTATAGATTGGTATTATTGACAGCCTGCACTGTGAATAAATAATATCCCAATCGCTTCCCAAGATACTTCTGCTCATGTTGAATTGTGCAACGGATGGCGATTAAATACCCGACCAATCGCGGGCCACTACGAAATTTAACAGCTTGGCGACTACCGCATAATAAATGGAATGCCCGACTACACTTTTCATTCTTGGCTACATAAACCATCATTTTAAGCCAAACAATATTTAAAACGTTCGCCAAATTGCCGGCGGGCCTTCTAAAAAAGTCAAGAGGGCCAATTAAATCGTAGTGGGCGCTAATTAGGCCCGTCGGGCCAAGACATTCATTTAATTGTTGCAACGAGCGGTGTAATATGGCCCCTTTTGAACGTAACCCAGCATTTTTTACCGCTAAATGGAACCACTTGTGACTGCAACGGCATCTCCTTGTTGCAAAAAGGGCAATTAGTTAACGAAATATTTGTTCCTGGCAACACTGTGAGGTTGTCAAGTGACTTATTACGGGGCTTTTTATTTATGGAGCGTGTGTTTTATTCTATTTTACTGCCATAACACTTTTATTGTTACTTTATCAAGTATAAGTATACATAAATTGATCGTTGTAAGGGACTTATATGTCCTAGATATTTTCGGGGCAAATAAATTTCAATTCGTGAAAAGATTAACAACTTTACTTAAGCTTGTACCTACAATAAAAAATGATTGAGTAAAAGTTCCTTGAGGCTACGTTCTATAATTGAATTAAACATCTTAATTTTGTTTAGATTTATTTATGAATGAGCCTATTAATAGGTACTAAAACCATTGACGAAAATAAAAAATAGTTCGTATTCATAGATATTACTCAACATTTTTAAATGTGTACAATATAAAACACTTGATGACGCCTCGCAACTTTGAATACGTCAGATAAAATAGAACAAAAAAAAAACCGTTGTTTCAACACTTCATTGATGCTCCGCTCCTTTTGGTCGTAGCGTGATGATAGATATCCTATAACCTTTTCTCGATAAATGAGCTATCAAACACTAACAAAACTTTCAGTTAGAACGAGTAGTTCCTGAGACTAATACGTTCAATAAAGCAAACAAACTCTTTAGCATTATAATATTACTAGCAGCGCCCCGCGGTTTCACCCGCGTTGTTCCCGTTCCCGTATAAATACGGGGATAAAATGTACAAGACACTCCACAATAACGTAGCTTTCTATTGGTGTAATAATTTTGAAAATCGGTTCAGCAAATCCAGAGATTACCCCTTACAACGTCACAAACTCGCAACCTGACAAACTCACAAACGTTACCTCTTTATAATCTATATATATAAAACAAAGTCGGGTTTGTTACAACACTTATAACTCGAGATCTGCTGGACCAATGTTCTTGGTTTTTGGTTCGTTGGATTTGTCTCCACCCCGAATAGCAGAATAAATCTTAAAAACAATGAAAACTCTATTAAAGTAAACGCAGTGGAAAATAGTTTTAGGTGAAATATATTTAGTGCGTTGTAGATAATTCAAAATTAACAAGTGTAACCTAGCAACCAAAACAAAAGATTAATAAAATCTAGAAAGGTCGCCTTCATAGAATGAGGCTGGAAGTGCTTTCCTAGCAAACACAACGAATACATAATTATGAAAGATGAATCATTTTCCCTAAATTTTCTTTGTGTCGTAGCTGTCAAAAATTGCATGCGTTAAAGATTCACAAGTACTAGAAGACCAGAAAGAAACATGTCGAAGCATTTCTGGGGCTGGAATTGTGAGTGAAGACTTAAAAAGAACCAGGATACCAGAACCATAATTATTTAACATCAAGCTATTATCCTTAGCAGACGAAAGAAAGAACACTGAGCCAGAATGAATAAATGGCACAGGCAGGTGAAACCGCGGGATACAGCTAAGAAGTATTTTAGCTTTAAGTTTTCTATTTTAAAAAATATTTCACCAATAAGCTACATTTCACCTGCGACTTTTATATATAAAGAACATCATTCATACTCATAAATAGTGTTTTTACTTTATATGGCAAAACAACGTTTGCTGGGTCAGCTAGTATTAGTATAGATTACAGATTTCCTATATCCGCCCCACTTTGCTTGCCTGCACGTGGAAAAACATTTTTTCTGTAAAAGCGCGAGTAGTGATTGCAGCAACATTTCCTTGCTACAAAAACGGCAATTAGATAGTGAATTATTTGTTTTGCACGAGTTTTGTCGTTACGGATAAAGTTGTGCGCTAGTTTCCAAGTATAAAGTGCTCACTTTATAGAGCCAAATTGTTAGTAGGTATTTGTATGCTGTATTTTTGGTACCCTTGTGAGACGCAACAATAATTTAACAATAGTTTTGAGTGTGGTCAAGTCGGAATAAATCAATAATTCGAAGTAAAGGGCATTTTCATCGGACTAGCGAAACCGTCGTAGTTTTTATTTTGTCTAATAACTTAAAATCTCATTGATTTTGCATCACAAATCAAAAACTGACATTAGTTTTTGCAGTCGTCATTTTTTTGTTTTACGTCGGTGTTAGAATTTTAAGACTGTTCCTGAATATTTCTATGCACTATCATCGACGGTGTTTTCATTTACTGTCGTACCTATCATCGTCTCCACATTGCGTAACGATAGTTTAGCAGCACCCCGCGGTTTCACCTGCATTGTTCTCATTCCCGTGGCAATACGGGGATAAAATATAGCCTATGACACTCCACAATAACGTAGTTTTCTATTTGTGAAATAACTTTGAAAATCGGTTCAGTAGCTCCAGAGATTATCCCTTACAACGTCGTCACAAACTCACAAACGTTACCTCTTTATAATATTAGTATAGACAAATTTTATAAAGAGACCAACACAATAACATGAACAAAACAGTTGCATAACCTCTTGCAACAATCATACGAAATTATACACTAACTTTTAAAACAAAGACCCCGAACAGATGCATTACAAAACAATTCAATTAAACTGAATCAAACTTAAATTACAATTAATATGTTGCAGTCCAAACTGAATCCTGAATGTAAGTTTTAAACCGTGCTTAGAGTATGCTTAGAATTGAATTAAGCAACGCCTGGACCAAGTTGGCGCTGTAATCTTGAATTTAACTTAGTCACTGCTTACTGTAAGTTAGTCTTAAGTTGAATTGTAACTGGTTTGTGGTCAGCTCTGACTTGGTTTCAGGTGCTGGTTCGTTATTTGTGGGGTATGTGCATCTTAGGTAACGTTATTCGATTATTTTTGGGTAATGTCTTTGTAAACCCCTCAACTCAAAACTGGGGAATGTTCTTGTGATGTTATGTCTGTTGTTTGTCTTCATTAGCTCTAACTTTGATGAGCAACTCCCAGAAATATTTATATAGTGCCTTGCGTTGTAGATGGGTGACCATCTTAACATATCTAAACTCCTCCGCGACTAAAATCCGTTGATCCACATTGTCATTTACAGATCTTCGGCAGTCCTTACAGATTGTCAAAAGCCAGAAAATCTGACTCCAGTCTTGCCAAAAAGTGCCGTGTTACCCAATTACTGGGTTGTGGAGGTCTGGTGACAGCTGCTTCACGTAAAAAACTGGTATTCAGCTGAATCCGGGTTGACTGGAACCTGGATTCTGACTTTAGTATTCTTCTTCGGATGGTTGAGCTTCCTAGTGTCCTGAAGCATTGTTAGTCTTGCATTTGACAACTAGTTCCTCAACTGATGATGGGCCGTGATGTGGCCAACGATGGAATGTCCTAGTAACCCTTTCAGTCTTCAGTTATAAAAATCCGTTAATAGAGATCATATATCTATACTAATAATATAAAGCTGAAGAGTTTGTTTGTTTGTTTGAACGCGCTAATATCAGGAACTTCTGGTTCGAATTGAAAAATTGTTTTTGGGTTGAATAGACCATTTATCAAGGAAGGCTTTAGGCTATATATCATCACGCTTAAGCCAATAGGCGCGGAGCAGCGATAAAGAATGTTTTTGGAATTCCACGGGGACAAAGTCGCGGGCAGCAGCTAGTTTTTTATAAGTGAGTATTCACTCTTTCATGTTGAGTTTGAAAATAAATATAATTTAATGAATCCCTTAATTGTATACACCAAAATAAAACACTCATTCCCCAGCTATTCTAAATAAAATTCTTACCAAACAAAACCATTACGCGCTACCTCATCTTTCGTCAAATGAATCTGCACAGCAGCCATCTTGTATTTCACGAAACCTTACATTGTTGCAGCCATCAACTGTGACTCACAAATACTATGGACGGAACCCTGTCAACACTATGGATGGTTACCCCTGAACATTTACATGGGTATGGCGAATAAATGTAAATGCACAATATATGTTTAGCCACCTCGAAGTGAAAGGGGGAAACTTGCAGAGTTCAGTCAATTGAAAGATTGGACGAAGTAATTGAAAGAATGTCGTGTTTCCTTGTGAATATGTACAAAGGAATGTGATTAGCTGGTAAAGTTTTCAATATAGAAAAAAAATAACTGTGAACTAACATTTATTTTTATTTTTTATAAACATTTAAACTAATATTGGCTTTTGAGCCAAAACTATATAATTTTCGTATTTATGACGTACTTTTATCTAGTATTTTCTTGGAGAAATGTCCCTTACTTGGTTTTCCAAGAATCAGGCACTACAAGTCCATTTGGCCGTGAAAAATAGTAAACATACTATAAATTGTGTTTGAAATCGGAAAAGTTACATTTGAAGTATGACATAGCTAGTACTAAAAAAAAATAACTAGCTACCTTTAAGGATAGGGTTATAAAAAGTGAAGTAAAAAATTAAAACAAGGTACATAATATTCTTTTGATTGCAGTCGGGGGACCTGTAAATAACTATTCAAAGGAACCGTCCCCCAAGTGCAATGAAAAGATTATGATCTATCTTGTTTTTATATTAATTTTTAGTTCACTGTTTGTCATGACAGGCTTGTTTTTTAATTATTTGTTTTTCATTTCATACTTTTTTTACAAGCTTTAGACAATGACAGTATAATGTAGTCTAATTTTCATGAAAACCATATATATTTTTATTTTTTATATATAAACCATGGCTCCCACTTTTTATTTTAGCTAGCCTATTTTAGCCGGGATAATTAACGCTTCTAAGGATATTACACCCATTGATATCGCTGAAGCCGTTTAGAAGTTATGGTGGAATAAAGAAACTCACAAACATACATACATACATGAACCCTGAAAACAACACTACCTTTTTAGGCAGTAATGTAAAAAATATATATATATATATATTCCTCTTCAATCACTTTATCTATTAAAAAAAACCGCATCAAAATCCGTTGCGTAGTTTTAAAGATTTAAGCATACATAGGGATATCGGGACAGATAAAGCGACTTTGTTTTATACTATTTAGTGATTAGTACTATTTTGTTGTAGTAACTAAATTACTGTAGAATTAAATCAAAATCCAGCAGTAGATTTTTCGTGAAAGAGCACAAAACATCCATCTATCCATTTATCTCTGTAAGAGGAAAATTACTACAGTTGTTCAACCAATAATACCCACTCACGTCACTCTTTGAGCAACTTCTTGAATTCGAAACCTAAACACGTCAGTTTCAAAGCTATATGTTATAACTATGTCAAGCCCATACATAGTTTCTACATTTACTCTAGTCTGGTGCTATTTGACTTTGACAAACGTAGTGGAGTCACTTAGCGAAGCGACTCGTGTCGACGAGTAATCGACTCTCCCAGGAATAATATTAGTTAGAATAACTTAGCAACTAGCGATGTTGGAAGATAATTTTAATGTGTAACAGTTGGGACGTGTTTTTAGATCCAAAGTCGTCATCTCGAATAGGCCGAAGGTTTTAAGGGGACGTGTATCAGCCATGACGATTTTCAAAAAGTGAATTAGAAACATGTCACAGTCACTGTAATTAGAACCTATTTAAATTTGATACTCAAAGCGTGTATTTCAATTAAACCCTTTACAGGCACTTTTTAATTATCAAGGTCGAAAGAGGTGAAGCTATCTGCACGTTCCAAAACGTAGATCTCTATGGAGAAGAAAGTGCAAGAAACTCCACGGACACTCTTTTAGTGATTTTACTGCGCACATACATATCGATATTTCATTATCTAAATCATCTATTTAACGTTTTTTTTAGAATATTTGGAAACAATCTATGAATAAGGCTTGCTACACATGCTATACATTGCAACTTTACAGGTAGTGTCGCATGCGTTTTGACGAAAAACCATGTTGATTTGCCACGTGGCGCCTGCTTACAGATGCCGTTAGTGAATAAAAAAAAATAGCAAATATGTACATACAGTTTACAACTTTCTTTTTATAAACGTCAAAAATCATTTTAGCAAGCCACGTTATCCAAAGTGCTGGTTCCAAGCTGGAAAGCCTTTAATCCCTTCTGATCTAGCTTTCCCAATAGAGCTAAAACTACTGGCTACATGGTTACAATGTTTCTACCAAATTGCTAAAGAATAATAAAATTGCAACAAAATTGAATTCTAAGTTCGTGAGACTGGGTATCGCATTTTCTAGGTCAGTGAGTCTCAAATTGTGTTCTCTTTGTTGCATTCATACATGGATCAAGAGATACATGTAATCTGCATTTAACATTGTACAGAAAGATATTTTTTTTTTCGTCAACCACCATACGAAAATCTTATGTGCGTGATATGAGCTGCAAGCATATAGGACCGAGCAGTACTGAACTTGTTCACAAGCAGAAGTTTTCTTTGATTAATCATCTGCCTAGTCTTTTCCAAATTACGTTGATGTTTTTTTCAAGTCTAACCGACTCCAGCTAATACCAGTATTTTACCTGAAGGAGGCATGGTATGCAATGAATTGTCACCCATCCACGGAGCAAACTCGGCAAGCGTTGCTTTACCTCTAAAATCAAACCGATCGTGGCTATATTAACCGCACTTTAATTATTAAGTCACGTTTCTTTACACAAAATCTCAAATATAAAACCTATTCTTAGCCAGAACATGATCTTTCACTATGTCAATAACGATGAAAATTGCCAACGAAATCAAAGTAGTATTTATAAGCACACTATACCTAATACAATACACAATTTGTGTCCAATTTAAGCATTGACCTCGATAAAAGTTTCTTGTTGGAAACTAAATCCTTTACATGACCTCTCGATTGGAACTGAGTAAGCCTTTATTGTGTATTTCTGTATATTCAGTAAGTATTTTATTTATTTATTGATCGTTGATTGTTTTGGACTATACTGCTTACAGTATAAGTATTATTGTAGATGTTTTGCTAATAGTTATGGGTAGCTATAAATACTTAGGGAATACGAAAGGGATGGGCTAGAACTGTGGCAATAAAAAAAGGTCCGAGATGTTTGCAAGCAACCGACTTTAAAAAAATGAGGAGGTTTTGAAGTCGCATGTATATTTTTTTTTTGTATGTGGGCTATATCATAGCTCTTTACCGGTGTAGTGATTTTGATGATTCTTTTTAAATTCGAAAGCTGGTGCTCATCATGAAGTCTTATTTAAATGTGAGTGAGATCTGACGACTAGTATTTGAGTTATGCCTTATAATGCGTGACTTAGCAAATTCGGGATGCAAACAAAAACTGTATACGATGGTTTGGAACATCGTAGTATTTTGACGTGGTTCCTAGTCTACTTTGTTGAAGATCTGATGATAAACTTGGAGATAGGAAACGGCACTCTACAATAAATGATAGAAAATCTAAGATGGGTATGCTTAGGTGTGAACTAAAAAAATCTAGGAAAGCGATGATTTGGTCGATGATGAAACACTCTTGGCTAGAAGTAACGTATACACTCTTGACTGAGAGACCCCAGGTTGTAGTTATGTGGAAACACAGACTCAGGCAGGAAATGCCACTCATTAGCTGTACACACAATGAAAATGTTTCCAAAACGTCCTGTGCAAATGGGTGGTATGTCCTATCTCATTATAGTCCACTGCTGAATTGAAGTGAAACTGGAGAGTTCAGCAGTGAATGTTTTTATCATCATGTCAGCTAGAAAAGCCGATGACTACACAAAAGATTCACTAAAATTACTCAACAGGTCATCAGTTTACCATAATTCTTTAAGGAAGGCACTTTTATACACATAATCTTAATATTAACAAAATACAAATAAGGAAGATATAATATAGAATATATAAATAAAATATATATATATATATATATATATATATATATATATATATATATATATATATATGTGTGTGTACAAGTGGAGTAAAAAGGAGAAAAGTAGGTAAATAGGGCATCGAAAAATTCGTCCACATCGCTGTCAACGGGAAAAGTGCCCAGAACACTGGCCGCATTGCCATGTTGAATGGCAATGCTGATTCGTTGACCGAAGTAAAGGCCAGCCCTCTGGTCACGTGAAGAGTCGACTAACTGCATTAGGAAGGCCTACAAGGCTGTTCACCTCTCCAAAAACTTTCAACCCCATTGACTTAGCATTCTGCGGGCAATGCGCTCTGCCCAGAGCCACATATGTATGTAGGTAGGTAAGTTAACCAATTTCTTCTGGTTATTTCGTTTAACTTACTGATCCTAAGAACTTACACCCCTTTCTGATTCTATTTCGCATGGAGATACTAAGAATGACCTTTTCTTGTGCTGATAAAAAAAACAATCGTATTCATGAATAATTTCCTTATTATTCGACAGTTTACTTAATGTAATATTTCCTGGCCTCGAAAATTTGGCTATTCAACATTTTCCTGAAATTCATTGAAGCATTATTCGTTCATATTGACTCAGTTAAAATAACATAAAAACAATAACTCACTTCATAAACTTTATTAATTTCGTTTCCAGTCGTTTAATGAGAACGTTCATGAAAACTTCTTGAGTACATGGAAATAATAGATATAGATAACGCTTATATTCGAATTGTTACAGAAAAATTTTGAAGAGATAATATTGTCAGTTCTAGTAATAGGAATATTCGCTCCCAATATTGGTACCTACATAATTATTTTAGCACTTAATAAAGGTTACATTAATATTAAAATGAGCTCGATTAACTGTAGAGTGTGTAAATGTAAATTGTGCACCACACTGGCGGCGGTAACGACGACGACGATACTCCGGAGGTGACCGAGGTAGACCTGAGAGCGGCGGTTAATAGGCTCAAGGCCCGAAACACCGGGTTGCGGAATTTGTTCGAAAGAGTTACCGCGGCCCTGGAACGCAAAGGGCACAAGAGGAACACGGGTGGGTTTTAGTCAGTAAGAGTCTGACACTCCCTACGCTCCAACCAGGGCGGGAGGGGTCATTCGATGATTTCCCATCCAAAAAAAAAAGGCCCGAAACACCGCCCCAGGACCCGATGGCTTACCTGGTAAAGCCTGGGTCCTGGCCTCGGAGGCTCTCGGGCCTCGACTACGTGGGGTCCTGATTTTCAAAATCAACAGCCAAAAGTTCAATATAAAATTAACTTGTGACATTTCAGTACGACGTTTGATACTCGTACGTGATACATTTGGACTTTTTTATATTTTATTTGTACAGTCCACTGCTTCTGATTTTGCTGACTGGCTAAAAAATTACGCTTCAAGAACTCGCAAGCATTTAAACACGACTACATTAGATTAAACAAGTTAACAGCCAAAACACCCAAAAAAAGCCAATCTTCCAAAACTAAGTTACCAGTGCTAATTCCCATCAACACATCATCTAAAAATCCAAGTCAATCGGCACACAGCACAAAACTGACACCAGCTTATTCAGTGGTACAACAAAAGGTTCACCAGATACAATAGACAAAGTTCCTGAACAGAACCATTTGCGATGTCTCCATGCTCTTTGTGCTCACTTTATGAATTGTCTCTGTAACTTTTATCTGCGAATGAAAATTTTAAACAGTATCCTGCTTAGTGCTTAATAGTAAACCTTTGTGGTCTTAGTTATTGGAATGAGGGCTTGTTGCTTTAGTTCTGTGTTATTGTTACTTTCCTATTAACTAAATATCTTGCCTCTGTTCTCTAAAGGGTTAGGTAGAGATGTACCTTAACACAACCAAATTTTATTATTTTATTTGCCCACTAGCATCGCCCCGCGGTTTCACCCGCGTAGTTCCCGTTCCCGTGGGAATATGGGGATATAATATACCTATGTTCACCGGAGATAATCTAGCTTCCCAACAGTGAAAGAGTTTTTCAAAACGGGCAAGTAGTTTCGGAGCCTATTCAATGCAAACAAACAAAAAAACAATCAAATCTTTCCTCTTTATAATATTAGTTTGCCCATGTTATGTTAAAATCCCACGTGTAATGGGGGCGAACCAATTGCTACCAACTCTTTCTCGCATCGTGTTCCTCTTTCCTGAGGGTCGTGAAGTAATTTTCTTGGCGATTTTCACCATATATGCCTATCCTTGGCATTGTGAAGCGCTTCGTAGAATTATGTGTTCAGATTAAAGAATTGCCGTCACTCAGATGGTTGGTGGTTCGACCATCCCATCAATTGCGAACCCACACAAATCTAAACTACAAGAAATTTCAGAATTCATCCATACATGTATCATTGCCGCAAGGTCGTGCCTTGTCAGGCATCCTGCCCACTCCTGTTTGAGTTACATAATTCAGTTTCCAATGTCGAAAATTGTGTGTGTTGTTTGAAACTCAGTCTTTATTCTGTATGCCAAGCATTGAACGCTCCGGCTTTCTGTGCTACTCTTAGCCTGTAGACAGCCTCCTGTGTGAGCGTCCACGTCTCAGCAATTAAATGAATACCCAGGATATTTTTTTAAAAAAAAAAGCACATTGCCCCACACTAGGAATTTCTTCTGTGTCGTGGGTTGCTTTTACAAACATACAATCTCACATACACAAATAGCCAGACCCGGAACAACTACCTGTAGATCATACAAATATCTGTTCCGTGTGGGAATCGAACCCACGACAAGTTGCGCAGCAGCCAATCGCTCAACCACTGCGCTAACCGTGTCGTCATTTTTTAAGACAATTATATAAGTTAAAAGTTGCGTCCCTCAAACAATCAACTTATCTTAAAGCAAAGAAACGAGGTTTGGTGGCCATTTCATGTTTTTCTTTTGTCCAAAATAAGCTGGGATAAGATAAAATTAATGACTTAACTTTAAGGCCTAGCGGGTTTCCTACCAAATGACTATTTACGTTTATACAAGGTTTACCTAGAATAAAGTATGGCAGTTACTTTGTCCTATTTATTTGTGCCTCGAGGCAGCCTTGTGCCTCAATGACATAGTAGCTTCATTTTCGTTAGTGCGTCTTCTTTGAAATTGATAATATTGTTGCGTATAAACAGGTTTTCTTTATGATTATGTTATCTGTAACATAATTTTGATGTGTGCGGTAATATTGATATTGTTGCAAATGGTATGTACAACTATAATTTAGAAAAATAATAATCAATAAAAAAGAAAGGGTAATGACTTAGTGAACGCTGCGGTAGTCAGCTAAATGCGAGAAGCACAGGACTGTTCAATGTTGCCATACTTATTGGGTCTATGTCTAGCAGTGGTCGTATTTGGCTGTAGTGATGCCGTTGATGATTAAAGCGACAGGGGGGGGGGGCATAAACAGCTTTATGGAAATGTCTTCTTCCACTCTGAGTGGAATTGACGGGAGTGTCAGACTCTTACTGACTAAAATCCACCTGTGTTCCTCCAAATTCTCTTTGCGTTTTAGGGCTTTTTTTTTCCTGAATGGGAAATAATCAAATGATTTCTCCCGCTCTGGGCGGAGCGGAAGGGAGTGTCAGACTCTTACTGACTAAAACCCACCCGTGATCCTTCTTGTGCCCTTTGCGTTCCAGGGCTGCGGTGACTCTTTCGAACAAATTCCGCAACCCTATGGGGCCCTTCTTCTTTACTGACAGCTGTTTGAAGCGCGCGTGAAACACGACGCGCCGTCGACTCGGGCCTGGTTGCTATCGGACGGCGAGCCACTCATAGCTCGCCATCCGCAGGCCCGCGCCTACGGTGGCCGGGAATCGCCCTGCGTTTCCCGATGCCCGGGGCGTCTTCTTCTGTTGCGGCGGCTGGGGCGTGAGATTTCGCTCTTACGCACGCGTTCCGCCTCCTCCTTCGCTAGCATTACTGCTTCGCAAAAGGAGGCGACCGCTTCCCATGCCTCCTCGCTCCGGACCATGGCCTGAACCAGGGCCGGACGCGAGAGGTCGCCGCCGCCGATTGCGTTTTAGGGCTGCGATGAATTTCGAACAAATCCTCAACCCAGTGTATGTAACTCTATGTTTCATTCCTTTAAATGGAATGAAATGGAATAAAAAGATACAAAAAGATACAAAAAGAAGAAAACTCATACCATATACCTACAGTGTTAACTAAGCGCTAACAGGCATTCAGTAGTCTGTCTAGTTTCCTTACTTAAGTATTCTACTAACAGCATCTTATTTATTCTCGCCCCGAGGCTGCCTTTGAAGAGTAGCTGTATTTACTGAATTTGATCGAAAAGTCGTGCTCAAAACGAGGCTTCGATCGTTTTAAGACCTATTTTATAGTCTGATAGTTTTTATTGCCCTTTTTATTTACTCCAAACAATAAAAGAATAGACCCTGATAAGAATGGATTATTTTCTATGCCACCATTTATTTCCACTGTCAAATAGATACATTTCTTTTTTTTTTCCTGTGAGAAAAAGGAGACGATAATTTTAGGTACTTTTTTTCTCCGAAATTATCATATTTCCTTGTGCTGAAAAGGCAAAATTTAACACCGTTTTCCTTTTCCGTTTGTAACTCTGTAAATTTTATTTTAAAAATGCACACACAGAGTGGAACTTTTTTGAATAATGAATAAGAGCAGGACGTCCAATTAAATGGTGTCCGACAGACGGTATATTTTTGCTCTATCATTGTTTTCATATATTCTTTGTAATGCTTCTGAAAATGATCTACATTTTAAAAGGAGACCATCCATACGAATATTATAAGTAAATGCGAAGGTGAATCTGTGTGCCTGTCTGTTTATTACCCTCTCGTGTCGTAACGGCTGATCGAATTCAGATGATACTTGGAACACGTACATATGTTCCCATGAGATGATTTTCGACTTAACGAAACAAGCACAGCAAACAAACAAACTTCGTAATGAGCTCGATGGGATATGGGTACAGATTCGTTTAGAACTTAAGAACATTTCTGTTAGATTAAATTTAAGAACTACGTTTGGGGTTGAAACTCTCGGGTCGTGGGGTCCGAATGCTCAAAACTTGTTTAAAAATTTGTGAATACGTTAACACTTCGCATGGCCTAAGGTCTGGCTTTTATTGGACAAAGGTTAAGCATTGCCTTACAGCGTGGCAACGCTGCCAGCCTTTATGGATACATTACCAGTGGCTAGCAATGCGGAGGAATTTTTCGAATATTTTTAATTTTAGTTAGTTTGAGTTATTAAGTTCTTAAGAGTTTTAAAAGTAAAAAAAAGAACTACGGTTAAGTATTCTAGACCGATTTCTAGAATACACGCCTAAATGCCTCCAAATCAAATATCGGGTCTATATTAGAACTGCTTCAGACGACCGATAATGTATGTGCATATTTCGAGGCATGTTCGTAACTTGTTCCATTTTTTGTCTCCTTTAGCAGAATTTTAGATTTCGCCGTGACAGTGAGGTCTCGGGTTTTTACAACGAAGAGATCTTTTTGTTCGACTTTAAATAAGGAGATTAATCAGTTTGCCCGTTCGTATATATAATGTTGCTTCTAGCAATGTATAGCAGTTTATTTGTCAGTCTTGGCAGTTTGCAGGCTTAACAGATGTGTCAAGTATGGTATGAGTGTGGTCTATATGTACCTCCATAAGATATAATTTGACTTCATAGGACGTTCAATATTTATTATTCAATGCATAAACTTGGACAAATTAAGCTTACCTGAGTTTTATTAAAGACGTATCGTTCACGCATTTTGATATATTATCTTAGTACAAAAAAAAAATAAAGTCACCGTTAACGAAAGACTTTGAAACTGACTTTATGGTTACTTGCCGCGCGCTTGCGAGCGGTCAAGCGACCCTTCTATCAGCCGTGCGCTCGTGCGTAAATATCTATTTTATTTTTGAGTTCTAGTTTCTACACTTAGTTCTGCTGTCAGAACATTGTGCGTGAGCCACAACGGCCATCACTCCAACCAGCCAACCTCCCTCCAGAAGTAGATAGTCCACTCAATATGTTCAGGATATCTGTAAGCGAATTCGGTGTCCTTATTGTTTGCCTCCGTATTTTAGCAACGCCTGTGCACTCAAGGAGCACGTGCGATACCGTTTCCTCCTCCTAAATTTGTTGGCATGTCATTTGACATAACCTTTACATAGAATAGAATAATGAATACAATAGAAAACATTTATTCGACACAGGCACAACACAACAGCAACAATACACAAAGTAAAAAATAAACAATAATAAAACAGCAATGATCTATTAAAATTGTGCTGAGCTAGAAATACTGAAAGGGACCTCATTCTCTCAGCATTTGCTGGTCGTCAGACACCCAGTGATCTCCCTAAAATTGAAAGTAACACTTCTCTATCTGCGTGTAGGGTTCTTCTCGTCCTAACGGCTGTACGGGTTTAGATGAATCTTAGTAAGTGTTTACTGATGCCAGCGTAGATGATTTCTATGCAATTATGCGTAAAAAAGTTACGTCGGTGGTGCGACGAGTACGGGAGAGCCCGAATAGCGTCCTCAGAATGATTGGCGAGAGAACCGATACTGTTCTGCTCAGTAGGTTCACTGAACTTCATGTGCTGCGAGACCGATGAGCCTACTGTGCAGGGGTAAACGGTGTGTATTTTCTTCTTTTATTACTTTTAATCACTGACATTAGTTATAAGCAAAATTTCTTACTAACAACGTTGTCTTGTCTATGGACTTTTTTGTCTGAAATAAATCATTTTTATTTTTTTATTTTATTAGTATATGGGTTAATCATGACCTAAAGGCCAAATCTACAAATTTTTAAACTGTCAAAAAATCCTCAAATTCCGTACATTGTTGCCGGATTGCGATTGACATGCGAGTGCGAACGTTACTTACGTAGAATTGGCACTCTGGATTGCGCATAGAATACTTTTCGACCGCCTCGCGAGTGAGGCCACGGGCAGAAGCTAGTCCAATAAAATTAAGTAACTCGTACAATATTATTGAGTTAAAACTACCAACATGTTCGCATCGCATGTTTCCAACTGCACAGTAAATGTATTCAAATTAAATGCTTTCAGGAAAAATGACGCATTGCTAAATAATAATGTTCATAAATTCACTGCAAACTGCTCGTAATTTTGTTTTTTTATAATTTTTTTAGGGTTCCGTTCTCAAAGGGTAACCAACGGAAACCTATTACTTAGCCTCCACTGTCCGTCCATCCGCCCATCCGTCCGTCTGTCTGTCAGGAGCCTTTATCTCAAGAACTATAATAGGTAGAGAGTTGCAATTCAAATCTGTGGGCTACTTTCCTCAAAAAACCACTTCAGACACCAACCTTCATGGTTCTCATATGATTTGACCAGTACAATTGTATAGACTTCAAAAGAGACCTTGACCTCTGAGTTTGTTTCGGTGTTTCTTCTCAGGGTAGTCAGCTAGGAAACACCGGCCTCATCTAGTTTTTATAACGGCCGAAAAAGATTGCCGTGTAAAAGTGTTTTTTACAACCTACTTACAAAAAATAAATCATTTATCATTTAATTTACTGAGTGTGCATTTCTATTGCCGCTTGAAAAAAAAAATGAATTAAATTAAAGCGATACAAGAAACGTGTTGAATGGTACAGAACCCTTCGTTTGAGAATCCGACTCGCTCTTGGTCAGTTTTTAAATATATTTTTGTATATAAATAAACAGGCATGAATTGGTTTAGCTTTTTAAAGTTCGTAATTAATAGCAACGTGAATAAAGGGTAATTATAATATGGAAATGAATACCACATGAAACCCATTTTTCTAAAGGTGTAGGTTTAAAGAAATATTGTGTAGCGGAATTAGTTCGAAATTTTTTAAAAGTTATATTGTAATACCCATTTATAGGGATTATTATTATTTATTATATACTTTGTTGTATACTTTGTAATAATAACAGGAAAAACATTTATAAAAACAAGTGTACAGAGGGTGTATCATTCATCATCATGCCTAGCCTTTTCCCAACTATATTGGGATCGGCTTCCATTTATACCGGATTCAGCTGAATACCAGTATTTAACGTGGAGCGGCTGTCTACCAGACCTCCACAACCCAAACTCCAGACCTCAATAACTGGGGAACACGGTACTTCTTGGCAAGACTGGTGTCAGATTTTCTGGCTTCTGACAATCCGTAACGACTGCCAAAAATCTACAAATGACAGCCGGGACCAACGGTATAACGTGATTTACGAGGCACAAAGGAAACTCGGTACGTTAAGATGGTCACCCATCCACAGACCAACCTTGGCAAACGTTGCTTAACCTTGAAGATCGACCTGTGCGGTTATTAATTTTTAGCCACGAGCTCCTAGGTATAGGAATGATAATATACACACACACACACACATATGTACATATTAGCTTTAGCCCACGGCTTTTCTCGCTTCAAAATAACCAATAACTGTTTCCAGGCTCCCATTTAGTTCTCATCGAGGCGATCGGCGGCGGCGACCTCTCGCGTCCGGCCCTGGTTCAAGCCATGGTCGGGAGCGAGGAGGCATGGGAGGCGGCCGCCTCCTTCTGCGAAGCAGTAATGCTAGCGAAGGAGGAGGCGGAGCGCGTGCGAGAGAGGGAAGCCCCTCTATCCAGCCGCCGCAACAGGAGAAGACGCCCCGGGCGTCGGGAAACGCAGGGCGATTCCCGGCCACCGTAGGCGCGGGCCTGCGGACGGCGAGCTATGGGTGGCTCGCCGTTCGATAGCAACCAGGCCCGAGTCGACGGCGCGTCGTGTTCCACGCGCGCCTCAAAGAGCCGTCAGCAAAGAAGACGGGGCCCCATAGGGTCAGTGCCTGCTAGGGTTGCGGAATTTGTTCGAAAGAGTCACCGCGGCCCTGGAACGCAAAGGGCACAAGCAGGAACACGGGTGGGTTTTAGTCAGTAAGAGTCTGACACTCCCTTCCGCTCCGCCCAGAGCGGGAGAAGTCATTTGATGATTTCCCATCCAAAAAAAAAAAAAAAAAAAAGGCTCCCATTTAGTTGCAGAATTTGTTCGAAAGCATCACCGTGGCCCTGGAACGCAAAGAGCAGTAAAAGGAACACGTATATATAGGTTTTAATTAGTAAGAGTCTGACACTCCCTTCCGTTCAGCCCAGAGCAGAAGAATTCATTTGATGATTTCCCATCCTAACTATCTCTGAAACAAAATTCATGAAAATCAGTTCAGCCATTTAAGCGTCAAAACGTTTCAAACAAACTCACTTTCAGATTTATATAATTAATTACGATTAGATTTCCATGTTTTTACTAAAAACAGTATTGGATAAAACATATCAGCCCAATTACATGTCTATAAATTTTTGGAAGTCAGTAAAATACAACATTATTTATACTCAAAATATTTCTTGAAACACATATTGCAGTTCAACAACAAACATGACTTCCACAACGGTAATGCACAGTACAAATCCTAAAAATATCGACTCTTGCTCTACTTTAAAGCTTAGAACATACAACATCACAATTCACAAACCTTTCAAAACGGAGACAAAACAAACGTTCACGACAACAGAATTACCTCGAAAAGGCAATGGTAGGTATGCGTCATTTGTCGACAATATCGAGAACATAAAGACTGTCTGCCCTTTGTCGTCGGCTTTGTAAGCCCGGCTTTATCTACAAAACGCTATGCAATTGCACAGAACGACTGCAACTTCAACTGAAGACTTGCATGTAATGATAGGGAGGTGAAATCTTGGAACTGCGTGCCGTGGTCTTTGGTAAGTTTAATTGGTATGTGAGAATGACAACCAATATAATTATGCGTGTTCAGTCTTCGTTACAAAAATATCTAACCATATCACGAGTTTTGGTACTAATTAGCAAGTTATGGTTAGTTTAAGTGTTGATAGTTTTGTCCTACAAAAATCTAGTTACTTCAAACTTTTGTCATTAATTTATAATCCCCTATGCTCCGAAAAGCATGGACACAAAAATATAGTTTTATCGATGTTTCTTTTGGTACAAGCTACTACTACTATTACTATTAATACTACTACTAATACTATTTCTAACCACTTCAACTCCTGAGAACCAGAATCCTCAGACGCACCCACCAGAAAAATGTCGAAACCTAAGAATTTAATTACAAATAGTCTATTACTAAACATGTTTAAGAACAGTCGCACATAAGTCACCTTTAATACAAAAAAACTTAATTGAAATCTCTTCATCCGTTCGGGAGCTATGATGCCACAAACAAACAGACACACACACACACACACACACACACACTCATCAAACTTATAACACCCCTCTTTTTGCGTCGGGGTTTTTTTTCTTTTTTATTTATTTCACCAGTATACTACAACAAATTAAGGTTGTAAGTGTCTAAACAAAACACGTTTGTTGTTTCGGAGCCCCCTTAAATTTTTATTTTATTCTGTTTTTTTAGTATTTGTTGTTACAGCGGCAACAGAAAGCAAGCAGATTACATAATGTGTAAAAAATTTCAACTCTAACTATCACGGTTCTTGAGATAAGTATAATCTGGTGACAGCCGGACGGACGGATAGCGGAATCTTAGTTCCGTTTTACCTTTTGAACGGAACCTTAAATAAAAAAACATTCACAATCAATAAAACCACTCAACAGAAATAAGCCATCAAAATCCAATGAAACGGATCCGGGTTCCAAAGAGATCCGCACGAGCACTCGTAAGGCGTGCTAACGGGAGATAGTTACCGCGTGTTAAGGCTCGTTTCCATGCATTTTTAACAAGAGGGCCGTTGGGCCGGGAGGGACGTACCGTACACTCGTTACGGAGGGAACTGAGTCAAGGGGCGCAGGTTCGTTCTTGAAAATAATTAGGACTGCGTCTAATGTGGGAAAGCTTCTGAGTTTTTTGGATACTTTGAGGTGTTGGAATGTCGTGTAGCGTTACGTGTTTACGTTACTAACAATAGTTTCTATTTTTTTTTTTTGTATACTAACCGCTGGATCTAGTTGTCCCAAAATAAATAATTCTCAATTTGAATTTTTAATTTGAGTTTTACGAACCAATCACATTGGTGTAAAAAAAAAAACGTACTGCTCCTTTGCAGAGTAAACTAAGATGTCGTCAATGTAGACAATTAGATATTTTTTTTTTAGATTTTTGTTGTTTTTTCGAAAACCGCTTGGTTGATTTCGATAAAATTTTCATGGGACCATTTGGGAAGTATACCCTTTCCAACAAAAAATCAAAAAAGAAAAAAAATTTCAAATCGGTTGACAAGCGACGGAGTTATGCTCGCGCATAACTCCGTCGCTTGTCAACCGATTTGAAATTTTTTTTCTTTTTTGATTTCTTCTTGGAAAAGGCTTTCTTTTTTGATATTTTTTTCGTAAACCAAACAATAAAAAAAAAAAAAACATACAAACATCCGAATTGAGAACCTCCTCCTTTTTTAGAAGTCGGTTAAAAATCAAGAGCGTTTCACAATGATTTCTGATAGGTCGAAAGGCGTGTCTTAGCATCGAGCTTTCCGAGCGCACCGCATTTCATTTATCATTTAAACAAAGTCACTTCCAACTGTCTGTCCCTATGTATGCTTAGATCTTAAAACTACTACGCAACGATTTTTGATGCGGTTTTTTTAATAGATAGAGTGATCGAAGAGGATGGTTTATATGTATAATAAATGCATAATATAGTAGAGATTTAGTATCAGCATTGCACCCGTGCGAATTCGGGGCGGGTCGCTAGTTTTTTTTATAAATTGGTCATTCCAAAATGATCCCATCGTCATTTTGCTAAAATTAAGTAATTCTTTTTTAAAAATCATTTCTACTAAAAGGTTTTAAAACAATGGCAATACGACAATGACATTCTAATCTGGTAAATTCATAATGGCCGATCATTGGTCGGTCAATGGTCTCGTAATAGTTTTTGATAACCAAGCTTTTAAAAGGAACTGTTAAAATTTTAGCACGCTTAAAATGTCCGGACGTGGATCTGTTTCTGTAAAATCTGGAACTACGATAATTCCTAAGATTTACTAATAAAATCTGATTATAAACTTTACAGGTAAAAGTCCGATTGTTCACACAACTCATTTGGATAATCTTAGGCTTATCTCACAAGTGTTGAAAAATAGAAGGTAAGTAACAAACGTTTGTTTCAGTATCAGCAGGTATTTTTTGGTATCTATGTATTAAATACCGGTAACGTCGAGTCCGTCTAGTGTAAACATATCCTTAAGCATATACTGCATGGTCATCACGTATTCATCTTCTTCCAAACCTTTTCCGTGTTTGCTTTAAGCACCGCTTTCAGTCTATTGAGGTCAAAATATTACGTATTTTATATTGAAATTCGATCTTCAATATATGCGAACTGTGGTCCAAATATTGCCTAGAAACATTTTATTAATTCAAGGATTTTGAAGCAAATCGGAGTGTTAATCACGTATTAACCATATCAAAAAGTATATCATCAACAGGAATGTTTCCTGGGTAAATGAATTTTGATTCTATTTAGCCAACAATTTAATTTCAAAAATATTGGACACGCATTTTTTTCTTTATTAAATCATCCAAGTTCATGGGCTGGGTTCGAGAGCTTGTAACATGATATAATATTTTTAATAAATGTACTAAGGACGTGTCGTCAAAGTACTGTATTGTATTTTTATTTTTTATTTAGTTGAGAAAGGAAAATTACGTGTCCAATATTCTTTCTTTTTTATATTCTAAGTAACGGACTTAACATATTTTTTAAGTCATCTACCGCTTTAAATAATACCTTTTACAGCATCTTTTTACTTAATCTATAAATAACCATCGCAATTATGAGAAATCAACATAATTACATTGTTGAAGCAAAGAAGAGTAGTTACTTACTCCTTCCTTTGAGAGCCCCTTTATGTAAGCAAACGTTTAGACAGCACCTATATACACTTTAAAAGATGCTATAACATCCTTTGTGGCAGGTAGGTATTTGTAAATACCTTTGTAGCTACGTAAAAGAATCAACAGAACGAGTTTAAAAATGACGAAGTTATTAATTTCTTGGAAAAGTATTTTTTATTATATTATATTTAAAAGTTTGAGTCGCAGAAGTTCGAATATATGTTTTTTTACCTTTTGTAGGAATAGACTTGCTAAGTCCATGCACGCGTTGATAACTTCCCGCGCTTAGCGGCCGTACGCGGGCAACGCGCCCTACCCCCGCGCACTGCCGCACAGTCCGGCCGGCGATCCCGTGACGTACAGACGCATTTTTGTTTCTCCGAAGTAATTAAAAATCACTGTGCCACGCATCACAAAACACCTAACCGTTAGTCTTCTTAGTATTATCTGTTTAACAATAGCAATAACATAATTGCACCCCTACACTTTCTAATTTATAGATCCCGCAAATTCGGAACAAGAGACACGAGTGATCAGGGCCTCAGGGCCTCAAGTCTGCTATTACAATAGTGTCAAAATGGTCTATCATTGATCTCATAATGGTCGATTTTGACAAGTTTGGTAATCTACTAACATAAAGGCGTTATTATGACTTTCCAGTGGACAACCACTGACACTCCATTGAAAGAAATGACATAGAATGGTAATCTCGTACATAATGACAAATTAATGACAGACGTATACGGTAATCTGCTAAAACTTTGACAGTTCCTTTGATCAGTGACCTACCATTAGAACGTTATTGTGCAGTCATTTCTTTTAATAGCTCGGTTATCAAAAAGTATCACGAGACCATTGACTGACCAATGATCGACCATTATGAATTTAGCAGATTACGAACTTTTAGCAAAATGACAATGGGATCGTGTTGGAATGACAAATTTATAAAAATAGCAGACTTGGGGTCCAGGTGAGTTATTTCCTTACAAACGAACGCGAGCTACTATTTTACACCAAAACAAGGTTCCTGACAATATTTATTCAACGACTTTCTGTTCCGTAATTACATTTAAACAGCATAATTACATTACATCGAGGAACCGTAACAACAGTAGTCTTCATTGAAGGGTAAGACTCCTTTGTGAGTCCCCTTGTGTCAGCATACGTCCCGCGGTCCACTCTAGGCGATGCGATAACATCTGTCGCGGCACGTGACTAAGTACAGATGCGCTGCTCTTTTGTGATAGAACAGTGTTTGTTGAGGTAAAAATAGTTTGGTTAGGTTTCCCTCATGCGAACGAAACACGTGAAGTTATGTATGAGGAGTTTCTGCCTGTGGCTTTGCCCACCTAAAGGTAGATTATCCAAAGGAAACGCACGTTCGAGTTAAAAGAAGCGTGTGTTCTATTCCAGGATATAATCTAGGCATGTCCCAACTTTCACGGATTTGGAATCGGAATTGTGGATCCAACTAATACATTTGTATATATGTATGTCTCCTCATCGGGACATGCGGACGTGGAATGAAACGCAACTTTACACCATGAGGCAGTAGTCATTAAGAATCTGCCAGGTTTGCAGAATCTTTCTGAAAAATCACCGCGGCCCTGGAACGCAAAGGGCATTAGGAAGAACACGGATCGGATTTATTCAGTAAGAGTCTGACACTTTTCAGATTTGCCCAGAGCGGAAGAAGTCATTTGATGATTTCACATTCTTAAAAAATTAAGTACTCACTTATGTGTTTATGTAGATTCTCGAATATTCTATCTACAAAATTAAAAACCTAACGTAAGAATTAAAACCACTACACTGAATAAAATCAAGAAACAGTACAATAGGAAGTCTTAGCTCGCTCCTCAACATACGTACCGTAGTCCACTTCAAGCGATGCGATAACATTTGTAGCGGTACGTGACTAAATACAGGTACGCTGCTCTTTTGTGATAGTGTTTGTCGAGGTAAAAATAGATTCTTATTCCATCTTATCGTGTAATCGTGTTACTTATCCATTTTAATATAAATGTAGACACAGTTGAACATGGACATGTGGAAAGCTTTGTCGAAACAATTGCCTTTCTTGATCCCGATTTTAGTCATTGTTTTAAATGCAGAACAGGGCAATCTGCAAAGAGACACGCCTGCGTTATGTCTGGTGAGGCACTGTCCGATGGTTGCTGGCTGGCTGTGGAAAATATCCAATCAACAAAAATTTACAAAAATAATTGTAATTTTATTACCAAAGAGGAACGAAGATCTATCCAATGAACCCACACATTTCACCAGTTACGTTTCAACTCCTATGTAATTGTAATAATGTACCATTAATAGATTTTTTTTTGTTGCTTACTGAATATTTGTAATTTCATTGTGTTTTCTTTTTAATTTTAATGTGATTATTTGTATTTTTTTTTGTCAATATTATAATAGCTAGTAATAAGCCAGTGTTATTTTGCTCATTTGAATGTTGGTCGACCTATTATTGGCGACTGTATAAGTCTGATGCTTTTGCTAATATTATTCATATGTAATGCTGTATACAGAAGCTGTTGGTTTGCCTTTTAATAAATAAATAAATTAGAGAATACTTAGGATTTACCCACAATGCTCATGTTTCTGCCAGTCGTTATTTATTTTTTATTTACTTAAAAAAAATATGTAGGTATGTATACTTACGCATGCTAAAAACATTATTTATTAATAATATTAAAGTAAGTACATATCTATTTTTAAACGACTTCCAAAAAAGGAGGAGGTTCTCAATTCGGATGTTTGTATTTTTTTTTTATGTGTGTTCGGGCATAACTCGGTCAAATATAAAGGTTTTATTCCGAAATGGTCCCATTTAAATTTCATAAGATCTGATGATGGGTTTTGGAGACACACAATGGAATCAAAGTCAAAGTCAAATCTTTATTGCAGAAACACAATAAAAAAAAAATAAAAAAAAATCCTTCATTAAATGATTGCAAATCTTTCAGGATAGCTGAAATCGCATGTTTGTTTATTATTTACACCAATGTGATTGGTACGTTTAGGTGGGTGTACCACTAAAAATTGATAAATAAAACAACTTTTTACAGAAAATACAACCGACTTCTAGACAAATAAAAAACTAAAAAGGACAAAATAACTTTAATATCGGAACTTGGTGTTTTTGGTTGCTGTTTCGTTTTTTGAACATCGAAGACGTCGTAGAAGTCGGTAGTATTTTTTTGTAAAAAGTTTTTTTTATATACCCATGTACGCGTGACACTGCAGGCTGCCAATTGAAAACCAGCGCTGTGTCTCTGACACCCTTTTTTTTTTTGGATGGGAAATCATCAAATGACCCCCTCCCGCCCTGGGCGGAGCGGTAGGGAGTGTCAGACTCTTACTGACTAAAACCCACCCGTGTTCCTCTTGTGCCCTTTGCGTTCCAGGGCCGCGGTAACTCTTTCGAACAAATTCCGCAACGTGTCTCTGACACCCTGCAAATGCTAAGAGCACTTTCGGTATCGGGCACGCTCAGCACAATTTCACGAGTATTGTATCATTGTTATGTTTTAATATTGTTCTCTTTTTTACTTTGTGTTTGTTAGTGTTTTGTGTGTATCGAACAAATATTTTCTATTCTATTCTATCATCATCATCAACAGCCTGTTGCAGTCCACTGCTGGACACAGGTCTCTCCAATTGCACGCCACTTAGATCTATTTTCAGCTTCTCGCATCCAGTTTCTGCCAGCCATCCTGCGCAAATCGTCACTCCACCATGCCTAAGGACGTCCTACACTACATTTGCCGAGACGCGGTCTCCACTCTAGAACTCGTTTACCCCAACGGTTGTCGGTTCTACAAATAATATGGCCAGCCCACTGCCACTTCGGCTTACTAATCCGGTGGGCTATATCGATGACGTTGCTTCTCTGACGGATTACCTCATTTCTTATGCGATCCCTCAGAGTCACGCATAGCCCTTTCCATAGCCCGCTGAGTGACTTTGAGCATGTGGACCATACGAGCCGTCAGTGTCCACGTTTCGGCTCCGTATGCCATGACGGGTAGTACGCACTGATTAAAGACTCGTCTTTAGGCATTGTGGGATTCTATTCTATATGGAAAACAAATCCTCATGTTTCCAATAAAATAAAAATCTGTATTACAAATCCGCTAAACAACACAACCTATACTCTTCAACCCCTCTTTATAAAAAACCTTAGACATCAGAACAAAAGCCATATCTCGGTATATCCAATTGTCTTCACTGTTCGCTACTGGTACACCGCTCAAAGGACTCGCCTTGCAGAAACAATAGAACAAGATGCTTGATAGCACATACGTTACCTTATCGAGAATCTTTAATATTAGTTGTTGGGTACACGGGTGACTCCGTATGTGGGGTGTATTGTGACCCCTCCCACGCAAATGGTCGTAACACTGTATTTATGATTGTTTGTTTTTTAGAATGTCTGTGGGACTCGTGCTTTTACGGAGCGTTTTTAATAGGGTATTTTACTGTAAAAATCTAATTAGTCCGTCTGATAGATTTACAAAAAATATTGGACACGTATTTTTTCTTTTTTCACGTAAACAAAAAATGAAGACGATACAGTGCGTTGAAAACTCACGTGACGTCACTACGTTGCTACAATTTTTACCAGCGACGTGACGTCACGTGAGTTTTCAACGCACTGTATCGTCTTCATTTTTTGTTTAGGTGAAAAAAGAAAAAATACGTGTCCAATATTTTTTGTAAATCTATCAGACGGACTAATTAGATTTTTACAGTAAAATACCCTATTATATTTTTTTTTCCTTTTTCCTTTATCTTTCCTACATTTTTTTCCTGACATGTTTGACATTGATAGCCGCTGCGGTGATATTGCGAATTGTCTTTCTAAATAGATACGGTTAAACGAGCGCTGTGTGTTTTATTATACCAAAAGAACTTAGTAAAAGGAAGAAATATAAAAGTGTTACCTAATCATGGCTATAGTCTCTCCTTGTGTTAAGTTTAATCTAAGGTTATTTTTTTAACACACACATATCACACACACACATACACACACATCGCACACACACATACACTCACACATATCACATACACACACAAGTTCGCAAAATAGGTCATAAATATGCTACAATTGGCAAATATTTTCATTACTAAGTTTTTTTTCTCATTTAATAAAAATATAATTATGGGAGTAATCCCTCTCATAACCATATATTAAATATACGCAACGCATCATCACCTAAAAATAGTTTGGGGTTTCATACGGAAATGCTACCCAACATGGATCTTGCAACATGGCTATTATGCAAAATAACAAATTTTACCGTACTTCCTTATGCGTAGAAAGTGTCGATTTCTTTGAATGAGGAGGTGGGTTGGCGGGAGAGATGTAGGTACAGTCAAGGCTGGGGTGATTGTTAATTACTGTTGCGAAGTATTTCTTCTGTTTTCAAATAGGAAACGATCGTCATCTTATCTCTAAATAACAAATATTCTCTCCCAACTGGCAAATGGATTTTACACGTTTATGTAATGACGTCCTACTATCTAAAAGGCTTTTTGTGAATGACTGAAGATGATGGGATAATAAAGATACCCTAGACTGCAAATGCATAGCTGTGTCATCAAATATTCAAAGGGGTGACTCGGTTGCGAGTTGTCACCAACCAAATAGTCATTCTTACTATACGTAGTTGATTTTGTGACGTTTGAATAGAACCCATATTCAATTTTAGTCTAGAATAAAGTCACCGAAGTCAACAAGTAATTTAATTTCATTATTGTTTACATTTACCTAATAAGAATTAAGTTTTTCCATTGCTATATCTGTGCCACAAGTTAACAATGCAATTCAAATAACATGACATAGAAGAAAACAATGCTAAAGTATTGTTTCCAGTAGAATAGAATAGAATAGAATAGAATACTCTTTATTATGTACACCATATACCGTGCCGTAGTACCGTGCAATGTGTCGTCTATACTAATATGTAACGAACAAACTCAAAAACTACTGGACCTATTTCAAAAATTCTTTCACCATTAAAAAGCCACATTCACCCTGAGTAACAAAGGCTATATTTTATCCCCGTATTCCCACGGGAACAGGAACTACGCGGGTGAAACCGCGGGGTGCTGTTAGTATAATATAAAGTAATTATATATATTGCTGTATAGTAGTCACAGACAACTGAAGAACTAGAAACGCCATTAATAATAATAATCTTACCCATGCAATTGGCAATGAGCACAATCTGCGACTGGCTTAGACCTTACTTATCATCATTTAAACCGAATGACGTACTCTGCTGCACAAACTATAACTATAACCTGGGAGTATTTAAGCCAACAGTGAAAAGATTACTTCTGGGCAAGCGTGCTTTATCTTCGACCACATTATCGCTAACCGTGAGGGGAGATCGTGGACAAAGCCTATAAATAGTAAATAAAAGGGAAGCAACGCTACTTCTGCATGGCCTTAGTGAGAGTGTTTTAACTTTCGCGTATCTATACTTTTGCCAATAAATTTATAAAGCTGAATAGTTTGTTTGTTTGTTTGAACGCGCTAATCCCGCGTGTTGGAAAGCCCATTTATAGAGGAAGTCTATAGGCTGTATAACAAAACGCTACGATCAATAGATAAATGAAAAAAAGGTTGCAAGAACGGGTTTATGTTTTGTCTCTAATATGATGCAGATGAAGTTTCGCGGGTCAGCTAGTGTTGTACATAGTTGTATGGAAAGTTTTCGGATTTCTATTATACTTAGTCACCATAGATTATCCAGTTTTAAGGCTACAGAACTGTCACGGATAAACGATATTCAGTGACACGCTTGGTTTGTATGCACAGTTTTGACAAAGCCGTTTCTAGCACTATCGCAGAAACATCTCGATGCTCTGTCATGGTTGTATCTGTGTGTGTATGTATGTCTGTAAAATAACTACCCCAACATAAGGGTGTGTCAGACTTTATCTTCGACTTGTTTCGTCTGATTTATTTCTTTTGCGTCCCGTTAGAAGCTTTATCTACAATATGGTGGGAATTAGGAAAATAGGAAAAATAAATAAGTTTGTTCTCTCATCTTTGCTCAATTATAACAAAACCAGCTATTGTGCGTCGGTTAGCCTTGTATTATACCGAAGATATCGTAAATGGTTTGTAGAGAAATTGATAAATCATTGAGTCCAGCTCAGCAAGTGTCAGGCAAATGCACCTGACGCTGATAGTCTACTGGATCCCTGCAGTAGCATACGGATGTCGAGCTGAATTTGTGGAAGAAGAGTTATGTTTTAGTAAAATGTGTGTAATTGTTATGTGAGAAATTAATTCGAAGTATACCTGCAATTAAAAACACACACAGTAAAGTCCAGGCAGAAAAATAAATTGTAAATCAAAATTACGTTGAATAACATTTCTTTATGTTCAATTAAATTGAATAAGGTTGAAAGTTACTTGCGCATTTTCTAATGAAAAGTTTCGACCTCATTGAAATTTCTGTTTACTGGGAGTTATTTTAAGTGGTAAACTACAGTTATGTAGGTATATATTTATTTATTATGCCTGTTATTTATATTTATACAGCAGAATATCTACACTAGCCCGACTTGAAGCCCGATAAAAACATGCACGTTGGTAATACTTTCCCACAAAAGCTCTTCACAAGTACCAAACAATAATAACACTGAAAACGCAACGCATTAAAATATTAATTAACCTTTTCAACATCCACGACCTTAAAGCTCATATCTTATTCGTGGATCAACGCAAACTTATCTACTGTTTCAAAGAGATACCAAGCATACTTCTCCGTAAAGGAGCCGCCTGAAATCTTTCCATGGGAAAACTCGTCAAAACTTGAGCCAAGTGAACAGTAAATTTTCGTATGGTGTTACAAAAATTATATTAAGTAAGGTTTCATATTACTTTTTTTTTTGACGAATTTTCCGCTTATGAGCGTTTTTCTTTTGTTTTTTGTACGTCGTTTTAGCGGGAGTGGGAGGGAGTGTCAGACTCTTACTGACAAAACCCACCCTTCAAAAATTCTTGCGAACAATTCCGCCACCTTGAAAGGTCTTCAGAGGTACTTAAGGCAAGTATGTACTAGATCATTACATAACAAATTACATTTTTCAAAAAGCAACACAAAGTTTACTAATTTTTAAGTAATGTAATAAATAACTTCAACATTTAATTGTAATTAAGTTAAAGCTTTAACGTCCGATCCGTCCGAAGTAGGTAAATAAGTAAATGTTTACTTGTATAGGCAAACTCGATGAAACTCGGTCGCGAACCACTTTGATGACGTCGTAATTAAATTCAAAATCTATTTTAATAAGGTCAATTAATGTATGTTTGTGTTTCAATGAGAAACTGAAGATTAAATCTCTAATTGATTTCATTTGTGCTAGTTATAGTTTAAAATAAATAGAGAGTATGTGGAAATAGACATCCCATCCATACGTAACAATCAGCTTGGAAAAACTCTGTTTTTTGGAATTTTGACAGCGTCAGGGAACGTGCAGAAACTATAGATGGCAACACAGACGCGTCAATGTCAAGTATATTTTACTTATAAGTTTCAAATTTGCAACGCTAGATGGCACAGTCTACTTCGTGCACGTTCCCCTAATCGGAGGATGCAGCAAGTATAGGTGGCAGCACAGATCAAATATTTACAACGTAAAAGTTTCAGTTTTGCAACACTAGATGGCATAGTCTACGCCATGCGCGTTCCTTATACATTTTTCATGTTTTGACAGTCGCCTTCGCCACATCTCTACTAGTGGAATGGCACTTGGTTAGAGCGTCTGGTATTAAAAAAATTCACCCGATTAGACTGAAATCTGATCCCACCATAGTTGGGAAAGCTAGTTAAATTGATTGATGCGGAATTTGTTCGAAAGTGTCACCGCGGCCCTGGAACGCAAAGGGCATTAGAATGAACACGGATGGGTTTTAGTCAGCAAGCATTTGAGACTTCCTTCTGCTCCGCCCAGAGCGAAAGAAACCATTTCATGATTTCCCATGCATACAAAACAAAAAAAACTTTTTACAAAAAAATACAACCGACTTTTCCACAAAAAATCAAAAAAGTACAAAATAACTTTAATTTCGGAACTCGGTGTTTGTGGTTCCTTTTTCGTTTTTTGAACACCGACTTTATATAAATTAAAGTTATTTTGTACTTTTTTGATTTTTTGTGGAAAAGCCGGTTGTATTTTTTTGTAAAAAGTTTTTTATTTTTCACTTTTTAGTGGTACCTAAACCCCCACCCCTCCCCCCACCTAAACGAACCAATTACATTAGTGTAAAAAAAACGCACTGCTCCAATGCAGAGTAAAATAAAAGGTCGTCAATGTAGACAATGTAGATATTTTTTTAGATTTTTGTTGATTTCTTTTCGCTGGTTCGATTTCGATAAAATTTTCATGGGACCATTTGGGAAGTATACCCTTTCCAACAAAAAAAGAATTTTTCAAATCGGTTGGCAAGCGACGGAGTTATGCGCGAACAAACAATAAAAAAAAATAAAAAACATACAAACATCCGAATTGAGAACCTCCTCCTTTTTTAGAAGTCGGTTAAAAAAAAGTTAGATTAAGTGATTGTATTCGTTTGAATAAAAGTGAAACAGAAAACTGGTATTTAACTTATAATAAAAACCTATTCAAATACACAAAGGTAAGGTTATTTTGAAACCAAAGCAGCTTTGAACAAGTTAGTGTCATAATGCCCATATTGATGTAATAGGGCTTCACTGCATTTTTCGGCATATTCGGCGTTCAGTTGAGCGTAAGCCATTCCAAGCTCTTTAGTTCATGAGTTATTACATTGTTGGAAAAAAACTTATATGTACCTACATAGGTAGGTATGACTCTGGTCGAATCAAAACGGAGAAGAGTTTATAAAAAAGGGATACGTAATATTAATACCTAATAATATTATATTCCATTTTTGCCTGTTTTTGTTAGCTGTAAGTCCTCCATGTACATAAATAAATAATGCTGAATATAATTAACTAAACATAAGTCAGACGTCAGTCAGTAGAATAACCTAATCATTTACTTAACTAACTATACACCAGAAACCATGCACTATACCACAAAAATCTACTTTTATTCTAAAAAATATAAATACTTTTCAAAAATACTATTGTGCATAAAGTTAACATCCCATACAACATTCATGTATCAAACTACATAGGTGCGCGAAGAACGTTTTCTTAAAAAAAAAAATACTCGCCTCCAATAGCAGCACAAGTTCGCAAAAACTGATAAAACCGTATTGCACCTCAGTGAGTTGTAATCCACTGAAGCATAAACGAAATGCGCATCTGGGGTAGCACTTATGTGGCCCAGACGAACTGCTACAGAGAAGTGCTAAGAAAATCCGATAGTTCTTACCAGGTGTAAGTCTTAAAGAACTTTTAAATTGAGTCGAACACAATAAGATTTCCTTTTAGGGAAGTGTGGTGCGAGCATTGCGTAAGTTGTGAATTTGATGGCAACTTAAGGAGCATGTTGTGTGAAAAAAGTAAAGTTACTATTGACAAAGGACATAAACCAAAATGGACTAACCGTAAACAATCATAATGGGAAAAAAGGAATTCACAAATAATTTTCTAATAATATTTGGTGGACATTGGACTCTATTCGGTATTGTCAAAATATTAAAATCGAATAAAAAATATTTTCAATTGATTATTTTGTTTGTGTATGGTGACAGTTACGGTGCAGCGTACAGGGTGCGTTGCGTTAGGGTTGACAAAAAAAAAAACAGAAAAAATAATATCGATATTTAATGTTTTGCTTCAAAACATTCTCATCAAACTTCGTCATATTTCCGTTACGACCATAATTTAATTTAATATTTATCATCAGAGAAAAATGATCCATAATGGCAAGTAAAAATTGTAACTTATAATTTATGTTAGTAGGATTACAAAAACGTAATCACAAAACACATTTACAACATAAGTAATTATTTACGTTTACTTTACTGTCCCTACCACAATACCTACTTACCAAAAGAGAGTGAATCGGACGGATAGTATCCTCAGAATGTTGTTGCTACTGCCGCGAATTCTATTTAAGCCAAATTTATACTCAATGAAATTAAATAAAATGATTATTAGATCAAATAAATCTTATGATATATGAGCATTATAACTATTTTTAATCATTCAATCACTAGTTTAAGTGAATTTTATATCCACTGAAGCTTGTCTTAAATTAAATTATATCTCATGGAGATATGTATATAATAAGATGTTATAACAATTTATGATTATAACAAATTAAAATAAAATAAATCGAAATTATACTATCGAAATTGTTCAGTATAGCTTACCACAAAACACAAAAATAATAAAATAAGTGTATAATCACACGAGTGACCATCATTTTCTTTTCAACCTTTCAACGACTGACAAATGAGGTGTAACTCCATACATCAACGTCACAAAAGTAACTGAGGCCATAATATAAAAATAAAAAGCGAATATTTCGCGACATGGGTATATTTTTGGCACCTAATTGCAATTTCTTATTTCTCTCACGTGTGATTGACGACCTGGGTTTGATGTTTGAGTGAGGATTCCATTATAGACCTTATTGGTTATGTTTTTTTAGAAAGGTCAGGTGCGTAGTACTTCCAAACGACTTAAGTATAGGACCAAACCCTTCTATGACTTGTCAATACCGTCTTAATTCCTTGTGATAAGGGATACCAATCACAGTAATAATGTTCTGTATAGCTCCGTCTCTCTCTCGCCATGAAATTATGATGACATTGCTACGTCATAGTAATGGGGCAGATATATGCAGATACTTAGAAGGAGTAGATACATAATGTAAGGATAGTAGTAGCAGCGGGCGTACCATGAGGTGTTAAAACGTGAGTCTTCCGAGCGAGAAAGAGGGATAGAGTTATACACCCTATATAGCTCCATCCCTTTTTCTCGCTCGGAAGACTCACGTTTTAAGACGTCATGGTACGCCCGCAGGTCGGGATAGTTAATAGACCAAACGTCGAGATTCGAAGACGTGCCAATGTCTTCTGCTAACCGAAACGGAACTAGGCAGGACACCTGGCAAGGCGTAGTGATTATAGGTGGAGTAAGGCGGTGACCTAGTAGCGTCCGCAGACTGGAAGAACAAGTGTGGGTCGTAAGAGAGCGAGATGGGCAAAAGACATTGTTGCTATCGTGGATAGAGCTTGGATGAAGCTGGCGGAATGTGGGGATTGACACAAGAAAAGAGAGGCCTATGCTCAGCAGTGGGCAAAATCGGGCTGTGGATGATGAGTAGCAGATGAGGAAAAACGCATGAGTTATATGTAATATCTCTCTCTTTGCTTCAATGATAGTGCATGAGTGTCCACTCAAAAAATTTCAAGATTAATAAGTATAACATTGTACTCCCCACAACATTGTGTAGATACTCCCCACAAATTTAGAAAGACCCCAAAAGCGTTTTTAGCCTGTGTAAAGTCTTATAGAATAGGTTAGGTTGAGATTATTGCCAATAAGCGGAGATGGATCTAAACTCCAGACAGGTACTGAAAATTTCCGAATAAGAAACCTAATAACGCTTTGTCCGTCCCAGTTATCGAGAGGCACAAACTCAATAATCGAGCGTCTTACGATTTAGATATCAATAGATAATGAACATGTTGTAATTAATTAGTTGGCATTAACCAACTACTTAATTATACAACATACACTATTTAGAAAAGAGGAGCTCGTGGCTAAAGAATAACAGCTACACGGGCGAGATCTTCAAGGTTAAGCAACGCTTGCCAAGGTTGGCCTGTGGATGGGTGACCATCTTAACGTACCGAATTTCATCCGTGCCTAGAAAAGCACGGTAAGACGTCGTTGGTCCGGCTGTGATTATTAGGTAGATCTTTAGCAGTCGTTACGGACTGTCAGAAGACAATATATCTAACTCCAGTCTTGCCCAGATGTCCCGTGTCACCCAGTTAATGGGTTGTGGAGTTTTGGTACGCAGTCACTCCACGTTAAATTTTGGTATTCAAATGAATCCGGTATGACTGAAGTAGATGATGATACACTATTTATAATACTACTTACACGTTTATGTGCTGTCCAGTGTCCTTGTTTCAAACAAATTTCTTTCTTTCTGAGGCATTAATGCCGGTTTCACCAACATCCCCTAAGTTTACAGGATCCCTTAAAATGATAAGGGGGCCGTTAGAAGATGGTTTCTGTTTCACCAACTTTTAGGGGTCACCTAAACGTTAAAAGGTCCCCTAAATTTAGGTCGAATTTTGGGCCCATAAACTGGCACTTACATAATGTATTATGTACATTAGTGATCTTTTAAGCAACAAAGATGGATAATATATGCACTAAATCGTCTTCGTTTTTTGTTTACGTGAAAAAATAAAAAATACGTGTCCAATATTTTTGGGAAGTCTATCTTACGGACTAATTAGATTTTTAAGGCAACTACCCTATACCCTTTGACAAGACTAGTGACCGATTTTTTGTCTTTTGGCTTCCCATGATGACTACGGTAAGCGTTGATAAAATAATCTTAAAGTTCAGGCTGTTATTATTTTGCCATGAGGATCTCCAATGGTAGATTAAACTACACGGTAACTGATAAATGCTTGCACTGTCTGGTCAGGTCCACTCAAATCTGTTTGGCACTTTCTACAAAAGGCCACCTCAGACATTAACCTACATAGTTCTCATATGATATGACCAGTACGGATTGTATGGACTTTTAAAGAGACCACTACAAACAAAAATGATAGGAAGTGTAAAAATGTTATTTAAATCTACTTAAAACGTAAATATCATTCATAATTATCATTTATCATTAAACTTTTTGCATGCCTTTGTATGCCCAAGGTGTTAAGTATAAAATTACCTTTATATAGTTACCTAATTTCTGTGCAAGTTAGATTCTATTGATTTACTTAATATCAGAGAGCCAATTCGCATTTGCATCTCAGTAAGGTGAGTGACAGTGAGGTGTTTTTAACAGATTGCAACTGATATGCAATTGCGCATGTTGTTTAAGAATTTGTAGAATTTGGCCCTCAGAAAATCAAAGAGTTAATATAACAGTCATTCATAAATCTCCAAAATACCTCCGACATTTAAATTTTGCATTTTAATACCCTCATCCCAAACTTTAAAATAGCCCAAAAGCGTCATTATTTCTCGACAAACAAACAGGAAAACCTGAGTGGCATGATTGATGGGAGTTATTCGCGATGGGTTCCGCAGGTAACAGAAGTTGTGCGGACTCCTGAAATTAATCATGCGTGTCATCCTGTGCACATGATAAGGGATTAAGTTGTTGGGGTGGTTAATAAACATGGTGATTTGGATGAGGTCGAGTTGTATGATTTTGGTGCAACCGTGAGAAGGTTCACTTATTTAAAAATCAATAGGGAACATGCAATATTTTCATCTTGCTTTCATTTAAAAGAATTCCGAGTAAAATAGACCATACAAAAATTAATACGCTTTAATGTATTGCCAAAATTGCGATTATAAACTGTTTTTCTTTTCCCGCGAAAACGATAACGATAAACGATATAGGTTGTCATAACACCAGTGACGTCACTAGACGCTGATAGTTTACGTTCAGTTTCACGTTATATTAATCCGTAATAGTTGTTAAAAAATCAATATTAACTACAATAAAAACATTGCCGTGCTTCTTTTATGCTATTTTATCATTTCAATAACAAATTGTTCATGAATTCTGTAATTGCATCTTCCCTATTTTGCGTATCGTCCTGTGCAAACAATAACAGTGCAAGTTGTTGGGTCGGTTAACGAACATGATGACTTAGATGGGGACAAGTTGCTTGATTTTGGTGCAATCGTGAGAAGGTGCATTTATTTTTTATTTACTGTTAAATAAGTCCATAATTCTTCTGGACTTGCGTGTATATGAATTTCTCCTCTGCACATGACTTGATGTCGTGAATCGGAAAGAGTCGGTGCAATTGTGAAAGGGTGCACATATGTATTTATAAATTAATAATAGGTGTCGTGTACTGTGCATATGAACACGATGCCCTAAAATGAGATTCTCAGATATAGCGTTCACTTTGTTACACTTTTTATACAGACGCGTTATACACTAACATCACCGCTCAAGAAAACAGTGCAGTTTCCTTCATTATTTGCTGCCATTTTAGCAATGCACCCATAGTTTATACTTATATATGAGACCTAAGGTATTTTGAAAACACATTATAAAGCGTTTTGCGATCTTACACACGTTGAATTTTTACTTGCGTTGATTGGCTGGTTCTTGTTTCATGCACAATGAATATAGGTTAATTGTGCATGAGACAACTGCCAGCCGATCAATGTATATTTAGGTACTAGTGGCCCGCCCCGGCTTCACTCAGGTGTTTCTTTTTTCAAAATTTCTTTCATAAGAACCTTCTCCTAACAATAAAAAACACAATAAAAAAAGAATTAGCGAAATCGGTTCAGCTGTTCTCGAGATTTGCGCTTAGTAACACATCATTCGGCGATTCATTTTTATGTATATTATAGATTGGTATTGGTTTAGTTTCGGCCAGAAGTTCAGTCTATATTTTACGATGCTATGGCGTAGCCAACCAGTCCTACTTGCGACCTTATTTATTTATTTATCAAATACTATGTCCAGAGGCGGACTCAATGCTTTAGGCATTTTCTACCAGAAACCTTGGGTGATCCAGAAAATAAAAGCGGAGGGTACCAAATATAAAAAAGGAAACGCCTATTTGTACAAGAAATCGAATTTATAGTTCGACATTTGCTTAAAAGTCTATTCAAAATTATATTGAGAACTTTTTCAAACCGTAACTCAGAAGATTATGTATATTACTAAACCTTTTTTTCTGGATGGGAAACCACCCGTTCCTTTTATTGCCCTTTGATTTTCAGGGCCGCGGTGACTTTTCGAAAAAAATCCGCAACCGTAGCAGGATATTACTAACTTTCTTTACTGGTTTCTGAATTCAGTATTTTTAAAACTGTAGTAATAGGTTGGAAACTGGACAGAGACGTTAAAGTGTTTTTGACAAATTTTCACCCAAAATAGTAATTTCAGAAACCAGCTCAACGCCTTATTTGCAAAACTCAGCCAAGAACCTCGCTATATAGTACGTACTTATTAAAGTAGAGACCTAATTATTAGTACACAAAGTAACCAGCGGTAGAATTATGTAGCATAATAGTTTGCGCAAGTATCCAGAACGAACTTACGCTATTATGGCGAACCTAACACTAACACAGACGGTATCAGCGGGAAATAACGAATGTTAGTAAAACTACTTAGATAACGTTTGTGTTAGCAATATGTTAATTGTTTTAAAATTTTATAATTAAGTCTTTAATTAGCCCAATATGTAATAAAAATAACAATAGCTGAATTCATTGGATTAGCGAAAGTGAAACTTTCAATGATTTGTCAATGCAGTGTAAAGTTTTATTCTTTTTTTAAGAATAAAAATATACCTATTGAAACCTAAAATTAACGAGAATATCATCTTTAGAACAATATTGACAGTTGGTCAATAAACCAACTGTCAAAATGGTTCTAAAATTTAAGTACATTATTGACCGGCCAGTATCTTTTTATTTCAACGGAAATAAATGAAGTTACGGAAAAAACTATGATGAGCTCAGTGTAACTATTGGTAATAACTGTACGCAATGATAATATAATAAACAGCCATCTACCTACCTGTATTTAATTAAAATTATATGTTATCTGTTTGTTGTATGTTAATCATAAAGGTATTTTAGGTATCAGAAGTACAAATAGAAAAAAAAGTATCACACAAATAAAACGCACAACACAAAATAATTCCACAATCAATATTCTAAGCCAACCAAACTATAATGATTAATTTATACTGTAGGTATTTGAAGTTAAAATATTCAAGTTCGATTAATCAAGTAAATAATCGCACTCAAACTATTATTTAAGTCCACTGTGCTGTGCAGGTCTCGTCAATAGTATTCCCAAGAAATCAAGATTTAATCACACTGCACATTAATCGAATTCTTATTTTGACAGCTGTCAACTGAGATGATTCATTTTAATTAAGAGATGAAATAGTGGAAATAAATCGTTTGCATCGCACACTAAGGCCTCTTGTACACACACGGTTTTTTGATCGTACGGCGTATTAATCGCGTCGTACAAAAAAACGTGAAAGCTTATTCACGATACGGCAAAACCACCGGACGAGACTACGGCCAAGTACGGTTCAGTTGCGTTTTTTCTAAGTAATCCGTCACGAAAACGTTAAAATGTCCGGCGCCGTCGACACGCTCTCATAGATTGCCATACAACAGTAATGAAAATACACGGTTCATCTGCCGTGCGTAGACGCGGCGTGCCGAGGGGGACGCACGGCGAACACGGCGGCGGCGCCGGAACGTAAAGCCGCCGTGTATGTCAACAAGCTTCTACAGTGGCCCATACAACACTGACAGCCGTGCCTACACACGGTGAATTTACCGCAGATTTTTACGGCGAAAAAACGTGTGTGTACAAGAGGCCTTAGCCAGATAATAAGGTCTAGTCTAGACAGCCAAATAAATCAATGAAGGATCACAATCATCATCATCTGCTTACCTTTATCGCTAGTTTTTTATACCTACTGATATTTTTTCGCGGGTACTAGATTAGTACCTGTATTACAGGTACCGAACTAAAATGTGGCTGTACTAGTCACTTCTACCTATCCCTCAACAGAACACTTGCAACATGCCATTCATTCATTCACAGTCTACGTGTGATCATCAGAATGTTTCGAACGATTCGCAAATCTAACTTTTCGTGCGTAAATTAAAATAAAACAATACACTACGGCTGCCTCCCGCCCGACTGACTTGAATACTCGTGTAAAGTTTAATGTAGCGTGGAGCGTCTACCAAAGATATGTACGGGAATACATTACAGGTGGATAAGGAAAAATTACCTGGTAACCTGAAGTTTAAAAGGTTATTTTTATGGGATCGTGTGGTGAAATAAAATAATGACTTTTGCACTAAACGGTATATTTAGCCGGAATTAATTTAACGGCTCAATAGATTTAGAAAGGAAGAAAGAAAACACGTTTATTTTACCAGTATTGACACACAAAATTAATAGAAAATAGCTTAACTAATTATAAAAACCTGTTTCACTGACAAACTATATTAGGACCAGACATAAACTACCATTAGTCACACCACTGTGACTGTCTATGGTCACACCACAGACAAAACACTGTTCAAAAATTGTCTATGGTATTTTGGATTTGTATGAAACGGCAGTCATGAGTAGTCCATGTCCTGTACCGCTGTACGTAGGATACTTTTACCCCGATAAAATGATCTCTTGTGTTAATATTCGACTTTTGCGCAGACGAAGTCGCTAGCAGTAGCTAGTAAAGCATACAAATCTGACATCAAATCAAAACAAATGTTTTTTTTTTAAATCTAAATTCGAACCTGAGAACCGAACAGTGACATTAGCAAAATCATCGAAAGTCCAACGATGGAGCGAAAACTTCAAAAAATTGAAAAAAAATCGAACCTCACGATAGACTTATACGACTATTTAAAGCAAATAGAAATATATTCCGCCAGCACGTATAAAGTTTCGTAACAATACAGCCTTGTTTTTCACACATTATTATGAATTTGCTTTTTTCTAGGGCTTATCGTTCCAAAAAGCTTTTTTATGGAATAAAAACAGCCATCGACACAACGATAATGTATCTTTCAAACAGTGAAAAAAATAATCGTAATCGGATCAGTAGGAATTTACAGTAACATCTTTTAACATACATACATATTTACATACGTACATATTTTATGATACAGAGACAAATAATTTTACCTCTTTTCATTTAATTCTAATTATTGGTTTAATTAAAGAAAATCAATTTATTTGGCACATAAAAATAGAGATAAAAGGAAACTTAATTTTAAAACGATAACGATTTGTGACCCGGGGCTGTTGTTTGCAACAATTGTCATTGCAACTAACATTATTCTTAGACTGAACCTACAGTGCATTTCAGTGAGTCACAAAGAAAAATGATGCAAAAACGTATATGTGTATGTATATATTTATTATTCGTATATTCTTTCTGAAACATTCAATTTTAATTTTTTTTATGCCTACCACGGGGTAGTTTTTTACCCAAAAGTTGTCTGGTAGAGAATGCCTTATTGCATTAAGTCCACCCATGTACCATTGTTGTACATAAAGTTAAAATAAATAAATAAAATGAAACCGAAATAATTTCAGGGTCCTTTTTAAATGACATCACAAATACAACTTTACTAAACATGTATTAAAATGTACTCTATTTACTGTTTACGCCGAGCGATATTTTGCTCCAAAAATGAACTAAATACATAACAACCACTCGTAAATTCAGTATCGCTATTAAAATAAAGACATTATTACTGTTCCAAACTCGGCTTTCGTTCTCCCGTAAGCAAAGCGGTTTCCTTCCTAAAGCCATTCGCTTACATTTTTTTGGCTAATGGAAAATTTTTCAATGATTTATTTATTCAATGATATCAGTAGATGTTTACTTATTTATTAATTTTGTTTGTGACCGACTTAAAAAAGGAGGAGGTTCTCAATTTAACTGTTTTTTCGAGTGCTGGAAACATCAAAGGGACAAGTAATTAAATAAAACGTAATGTTTGAACGTATCTAATTGTGTATGTTTCGTAAATTATATCTAGTTTATTGGAAGGTAATTTGTAACCCTTGATCCCCAAATTGAGAATATGATGTTGAATATTTATCAAACTCTAGGCTTTTCCCAAATATATATGGGTCGGCTTCAAATCAAACCGAATTCAGCTGAATACCAGTTTTTTACGTGGAGCGGCTGCCTACCAGACCTGTACAACCCATTAACTGGGGAAGACGGTACTTCTTGGCAAGACTGGTTTTCTGGCTTCTGACAATCCGTAACGACTGCCAAAGATCTACAAATGACAGCCGGGACCAACGGCTTAACGTGCTTTCCGAGGCACGGAGGAAACTCGGTGTATTAAGATGGTCACCCATCCACAGACCAACCTTGGCAAGCATTGCTTAACCTTGAAGATCGACCTGTGCGGCTGTTATTCTTTAGCCACGCTAGCATAGCAGCTATGCATTAGAACAAGTTCTTAACACCAAATTCTCAGACAGGTGGGACTTGATTGTCATTTGTTTTGCTGCAGTATGTTAAAAATTCGCAGTATTATTCCTCTTTCTGTATCTGCGTTTACTGTTTCTTAACCATGCAACAGATTTTGATACAATTCCCACAAACAAAAAGAGAAAGGTTTCTGTATATAAATTTGCAAATTTACATTTGGGTTTTTGCAAATCCGGGACGGGTCGCTAGTCAATCATGCCACAAGTTTTGCAATTCTAAGTACTTATGATGACAAACAATCTGCCTAGTTATTTCCCAAATGTATTATAAACAGGTCGGGAGCAGCTGAGCAGTTCTCTCATCTCCACAACCCAGTAACTGAGTGACACCGTACCTCTTAAAAATACTGTTGTCAAAATTCCTATCTTCTGATAATCCATTAAGATCTACAAATGACAGCTGTCACCAACGGTTTAACGATCTTTCCGAGGCACGGCACTTAAAAAAACCGACGATTATGAAAAAATAACGCGATTCTACTGATAAGACAACGTGCAATTTATAAGACTTTTTCTCATTTATACATATTTGAAGTATTCCCGTTTGAACATCGATTTTAAGAACACCAACGCTAATGGCGCCGAATATAATAAGAATATCTTTTTTTTTTTTTGCAGGATGGAAAATCATCAAATGAATTCTCCCGCTCTGGGTGGAAGGGAAGAGAGTGTCAGACTCTTACAGACTAAAACCATAATAATGCCTTTCTTTCTGGATGGGAAATCATCAAATGACTTCTCTGGGCGGAGCGGAAGGGAGTGTCAGACTCTTACTGACTAAAACCCACCCGTGAACCTTCTTGCTCTTTGCGTTCCAGGGCCGCGATGATTCTTTCGAACAAATTCCGCAACACCATATGAATGGCTTGAGTACAAACATTGGTGTACTTAAAACCAGTGCGCAAACGGGAATACTTCACATATGTAATTACTAGCTGCTGCCCGCGACTTCGTCCCCGTGGAATCCCCGATTTTAAAACATTCTTTAGCGCTGCTCCGCTCCTATTGGCTTAAGCGTGATGATATATAGCCTAAAGCCTTCCTCGATAAATGGTCTATTCAACCCAAAAAGAATTTTTCAATTCGAACCAGTAGTTCCTGAGATTAGCGCGTTCAAACAAACAAACAAACAAACTCTTCAGCTTTATAATATTAGTATAGATTTAAAATGGGTCTAATTTAACTGTAACACTATTTATCGAAAATGTTTTCAATTAACTTTTTAGACCTATGTATTCTGCTTATGTGTGTAAAGTTTCATTAAAATCGGTTTAGTCATTTCGGAAAATAAGACTTGAAAATTTGTATGAAATGCCGTTCGGAATATGCGCCCTTAAAACCAGCCGGCAAACGGAAATACTTCATATATGTAATTATTGTCAAGAACTGCTGACTACTAATAGATTAACGTATCTACAATAAACCATATTAGACCCATTCATCTACTACTCCCCCCGTCTCATACCGCTAAATGGTCATGAGTAAATATTGCCACAAACACAATCCTTAGCAAACATATCAGTGATCGCACTATGTTAGTTATTACCTACGACAACCGAAAATAGTCGCAAAATACGTTGAAGTTCGGCGTACATGTGAGGTCTAAAATTATTTGATGTTTAGTTACTACTGACCAAATATCTAATACATACTAACATTTAGGGGGACGAAAAATAGACGTTGTCCGATTTTCCACCCTAACCGATATGCACGCTAAGATTCACGAAAATCGGTAGAGCCGTTTCGGAGGAATTCAACCACAAACACCGTGACACGAGAATTTTATATATAAGATTATAATAGCGGAAATACTTGATTGTTCGTTTGTATTGAATAGGCTCTGAAACTACTGAACCGATAAGAAAAATTCTTTCACTATTAGTAAGTTACACTATACCCGGGTGAAATAGGCTATATTTTATCGCCGTATTCCCACGGGAACGAGAACTTCGCTGGTGAAACCGCGGGGTGCTATATATTTTTGTTTAGGGACGATACTAATTCTGATAAAATGAATGCCTGTCAAGTTTGTGACATCAGACGAGCGGAAAAGAGCGGTATTCAAAATTGAATATCTTGGTTTATGAATGTGTCAAACCCCGCTTTAATGTCAAATTCTATTTGACAGGTATATAATAGGATACTATTAACATCGACTATTACAATCAATCATAATAATAACATTAAATCTGCATTTTATCACAAATATTTACGACAAATATCCTAACATAACTTGTTACGATTTTTACAGAACTCTAGAGGCAAGAAGTCATTTTCCAGTTAGATATTTATTTTGTAAGTAGGTTATAACACTTTTACACGTCCAATACTTTTTAAAACATTACAAATGAAGGTAGTCATCAACTCATCGTTTTTATCCTAATTTATTTGAGATTGGTGCAACATGCCTTCTTGATTCGTAGTTCTCGATTCATGATCATATCTGCAGTGAAATCAATTTATGACATGTCCTTCCAGAGAATCATATCTTACCAAGGAAGACGTGTAGTGGTATCCGTGTTTGCTTATTTGACGTGTAATCATGTTCTTATGTGTTTCCTTATTTTGCATGGTCTAGATTTCCTACTTTTCTCACGACTGCCTACAAAAACGATTGTTGTGTTCTTCCACATTTGTCTTAAAAACCAAATCTTTGTTCGGAATTCTTTTATAGAAGTAGATTGGCGGTCTTAAATTCTATGACTTATCTACGACAAAACTAATGAAGTAAATTTAAGACCTATCTGATAGATTAACCAATAAGTACCATCAAAAATATGCAGAAGTTATTAATATCCAATTATCTATAATAATAATAAATGTATAACGGTTCAGTTACCATTAATATTTTACTAAGTACGTTTATTATAATCCCTTCAGACCTTTTTCCTCAATTTTGATATCAGGAAAAATATTTTCCTAAGATGAAAAAGTACTGAAATCGCAAATCCCCGAAATCATACTTTTTAATTACCGAGTCGTTTCCTAAGAAACCGAGACATCGTCGATTATTTGATTAAAATTAAAATAAGAGGAAAATTTACCCTTTCACCAAAAAAAAAAAAAGTAATACCATCACAGATTTTATCAATAAAACTTACCTCATAAAAACTCACAGACACTATAAAACACAACACTCAACAACACTAGAACGAATCACAGTTACCGTCACAAATCATACGATGGTTCTTTATTTAATACGTAAACGATGTAACCGCGTCGCGTCGCGTCTTCTCGCGACTACCCGCGACTCGCGAACGTAGCGCCAGTCCCAACCGGCGCCAGTACACTGAGCGCGTAGCTCCGACCCGTGGCCGATCTACGGCGCGCGCATCGTTCTACGAAAACGCTAATTCAAACACATTTATCAGGCTAATTCTGCAAATTGGACTAAATAATGACGTTAGTACGAATACAGCCTTCCTTCGCCCAGTAACTGTTTGTTGAGCCATTCAATGGTGTTAATAGCAACGTCTTCGATGTTAATAAATTAGTTTAAAGTTGATTCACTGGCTTGTTTGTGAGTTACAGTGGGGCGTTGAGTTGGGACTGTCAGACTTTGTTGGTGAGCTGAACCGAGAAGCTGATTCGTGGCAGATTGCACGCACACGCGATATTATAACTTGTTTTATTATTTACTAGCTTCTGTCCGCGTGGAATAGTTACGAACACTCCGATTTTGAATCATTCTTCATAGTTGCTCCGCTCCTATAGGTCTTAGCGTGATGATATATAGCCTATAGCCTTTCTTGGTAAATAAATGGGCTATCTAACACTGAGAGAATTTTTCAATCGGAACACTAGTTCCTGAGATTAGCGCGTTCAAGCAAACAAACAAACAAACTCTTCAGGTTTATGTAATAATATAGATATACGTTATTTTTACACTTCATAATTAGCAAATGACAACCATTTATAAAAAACAGGTGTGAAATGGACAGGGCAACGAACATCTTTTTTTTTTAATTGTTTCTTTGGTCTCACGCGTCTTTCCTTAACACAGTTGACATTGGCAGAATGGTCGACATCGGCACCATTGCCATTAAAAAAAATTAAAACTGGTGTGAAATTGGGGTTCTTATCGCACAGGGCTTTTAAAGACAACATTTGGATGGATAAAAGGAAGGGATCACTTACATCATAAATGATATTAATTAGATATACTCGTAATAATAATATAGTAATGTAAGTTTAACCAAGTACTGCGATTAATATTGAATACTTGTGATATCGCTGTGTAAAAATTGTTAATATATGTATTTTTCCAGCCAAAATAAAACGTATAATTCAGATCATCAACAGATTACTATTATCACAAGATGAATGTGCTCTTAAAAATTATTTTCAGCTTATTTGGTCTGAAAATATTACAAAACACAACATACTAAGAAATTTATATTATACGACAAGAAATACATATATATTTGACGACACGGTTGGCGCAGTGGTTGAGCTTTCTGCTGCAGCGCTGCGTGTCGCGGGTTCGATCCCCGCACGGAACAAATGTTTGTATGGCCTACAGATAATTGTTCCGGTTCTAGGTGTCTTGTGTATGTGAGATTTTCATGTTTGTGAACCATAAATCATAGTGTGGAGCAAAGTTAAAAAAAAAAACCTGATATAGCCGGAAATTATATTGTACTAAATATTATGCAGTTTCCAGAATCGTAGTAAGGTCAAAAATACAAAGATCGGACTTCAAAATGACGACCTCTCCCTTACCTATCAGTCCTTGCCGTAACTGATGCTCCATTGCCGCTTACTTTGAAAAGCTTTTATTCAAGCTATTAATACTATGGTTAAACGTGGATGGCGCAGTGGCTGTGCGATTGGCTGCCGCGCTGCATGTCGCGGGTTCGATTCCCGCAGGGAACAAATATTTGGCCTATAGGCCTATATAAGGCCTATAGATAATTTTTCCTGATCTGGCTGTTTGTGTAATGTGATTTTGTATGTTTGTAAACGCTCCCACAATATAGAAGAAATTCTTATGTGTTCTTTCTAAAATAATAAAAGTAAATGTTTGTATGTATGTGAAATAGTTCCACTTCCTTTTATGCTACGGACTTAAATTTTTTCTTGTTGGTCCAGTTCCCATTCCGGTGACAATTAATTTCTCTGAGAATAATGACTTGATTCTTCATGTAGATTAACACCAGATAGATCAAATCCTGAACAGTTAACGGTATTGACTCATAATTTAATTTCAGAATATTTTCAACTTTATAACCACAACACGACACCATATATTATATATAATACTTATGTGGAAGGTATACCTCATATTTTTCACTAAAATTTCGAAGCTGAATAATATGTTCTTGTTACCTGCTTCAGCTTAGCCCGGGTTAAAAAGTATCCTGTGAACATATCCGAGGACCAATCTATTTCTCGATCAAAATTAATCAATGCTGCTTAAGCGATTTAGGCTTGAAAAAACAACAAACGAACAGACAGTCAAAATTAATTTCACATTTATCATACCTTCTTTGAGTATTTTTCGGTATTCCTAATAGTTTCTGTCAACCACGCCCACTTAAAAAAATCAGCCTGTATATCAATAAAACACAAAGATTAAACAAAAAAAAATGGATGATCCAAGTACAATCACATGGCACGGCACGTCAGCATATACATACATACATACGTACATATGTATGTTACTAATGCAAAGCATTATGTAGTTAACAAAGTGACCAATCCAGACCAGCGTTGCATAAGCTAATACATCTGCTTCTACTACAAATTAACTATATAATTTTACAGACTTCTGGGGTTGAAAAACTAGGGTCAGGGTCATGGGGTCTGCATCGCACCTTCAGGTAACCAGAGGACTGACTTTTTTTGGGCAAACAAAAGAGCTGAAAAGTCTTATTGTCAAAGTCAATTCATTTATTTCACCTAGACCATTAAAAGGCACTTTTGAACGCCAAAACAGTTTGAAAATAAAAATATTATAGTAACTCTAGTTGGCACCTTTTGAAATCCTTGAAAAACTTATATTAATAGCTAATAAATCTTACAACACTGTAAAACTTTAATAGTGTTATGGAGTGTTTTGAGCTGCCTCAATTTTGAATGAAAAACAATTTATTTACTTGTTCATTACAGTGTACATAAGCATTGTGGTCAGTCCAAACCAACGCCGTACAAGCTCATATTTCTGTAACAAATTTGACACTCAAATGTCCGCTATTTACTATCACAGAATGTGCGAATAATTGCTACGCGTACATGTTTATCTTTGCTTTGTTTTCATTTAAATAGCAGACTGAATTATTATTATGGATCTTTTTAATTAGTAAGGCGATGTTAACATTTAGATGGTATTGTTCTAAAAGCATAAGCGTAATCAGCCTTTTAACGTTCCCACTGCTGGGACACAGACCTCCTCTCTAGGAGAGAGAATGGGCCGTAATCCACCACGCGGGCCCAGTGCGAATTGGTGAATGTCACATGTCTTCGAATTTTTGGTTCTAAAACATTTCCTCACGATGTTTTCCTTCACCGTTTTAAGAGCAGTAGTGATGAAATTAATTACACAAAGTAATGCACCTGGCTGGGTTTGAACCCGCGACCTACAATTCGTAAGTTGGGGCCGTTACCACTCGGCCACCACTGCTTTACTGACTTACTTTTCTCATGTTGTGTTGGAATCAATTGGCATAGTGTGATAATGACGTCATATATTGGGCTGTATGGCCGTTGATGACGTAAATCGTGAAAAAACAAAGTTTTGGTATGAGTCGATACTACAAAAAAATATGTTACCGAGAAATTGCAAACTCCATAATAAATCGTTGTTACGTTATAATTTCTTGGTATATTATGAAATAATCGTTTTATGTACAATAAATCCCATCCAAATTCAATAGTCTATACTTACATCTATACTAATATTATAAAGCTGAAGAGTTTGTTTGTTTGAACGCGCTAATCTCAGGAACTACTGGTTCGAATTGAAAAAATATTTTTGGGTTGAATAGACCATTTATTGAGGAAGGCTTTAGGCTATATAACATCACGCTTAAGCCAATAGGAGCGGAGCAGCGACAAAGAATGTTTTAAAATCGGGGATTCCACGGGGACGAAGTCGCGGGCAGCAGCTAGTATGTATATATTATAAAGAGGAAAGATTTTTGTTTGTATCGAATAAGCTCCAATAATAATAAACCGATTTTAACCATTTTTTCACCATTGAAAAGCTACATTATCACCGAGTAACACAGGCTATATTTTATCCCCGTATTCCCATGGGAACGGGGATTACGCGGGTGAAACTGCGGGGTGCTGCTAGTTTCCAATATATCTGTATATAGCTGTCCGCACAACTTCGTTTGTGTCACATTTTTCATGACTGCTCCGCTCCTATTGGTCTTAGCGTGATGATAGCCTATAGCCTTCCTCGATAAATGGGCTATCTAACACTGAAAGATTTTTTCAAATCGGACCGGTAGTTCCTGAGATTAGCGCGTTCATACAAACAAACAAACAAACTCTTCAGCTTTATAATATTAGTATAGATTATTGAGAAAAAAAAGTTTACAATCTCACGCGATATTTTACGATCTACGGCGTTTACAATTTCCCAGCGGCATCGACATTAATAAGTGTAGAGGAAAACCGACGAAACACTGGATGGACTGTTTAAAAGAAGATATAACTAAAAAAATTGTGAATATGGAGATGAAGAATAAAACAGAAGTATTGAAGAAGAAGACATATTGCGACGACCGGAAATCACATAATTAAGATGATTATGTAGTTTAAGTTCTCGATCATAAGGTTTCTGATCATCCAATTGGAATTTGGGACAATAATACAGTTGTTATTTTGACTAAAACCCATCTGCGTTCCTCCTAATGAAACTCTCTCTTTACGTTCCAGGGCCGCGGTGACGCTTTCGAACACACTCCGTAACAATACAGTTGGTATGTGAATTCATGTTACGTATGGTTCTTATAGAATTCCCGTTTTGGTCATTAATTTCCGAAGGTAATTAAAGCTTGATAACTTTTACGGATATTACTGTCGTGATAGACTAAGCGAGATGCTCGTGCATTTGGGGCATGAGTAATAATTATGACTATAGGTAACTGTATGTAATTATACTGATGATACTGAATCTCAACAAAAATATAAAACTCTCTTCTTTTTCTCTTTTAAGACAAATGTTTTAGAAGTCTTGTTCAAGCTGTGCAATAATGAAAATGGTTAGTCGTGCTCAATCTTTGTCCACTTTTAAAACAATGGTCAAAAATCACTACCTGTTAGTTAAGTGATTTTATATTTAAGTGTATACTATCTGTCTCTTTAATCGTTTTTACTAGCGTTGTATGTTTTTTGTTTCATCATTATTATTGTATATGTTTATCTTTTACGTATTTATTGTATATAAATACTGTACCTAAGACAACCTACAGTATACAGTAATGTATTTCCTTTTTCTCTTTCAAATCCACACAAAAGTTGTCTTGATAAAAAAACTTTTTACAAAAAATTCAACCGACTTCTAAACAAAAAGAAAACAAAAGTACAAAATAACTTTAATTTCGGAACTCGGTGTTTTTGGTTGCTTTTTTGTTTTTCGACCGACTTCCGTAGTTAAAGTTATTTTGTACTTTTTGGCTTTTTTGTTTAGAAGTCGGTTGTATCGTACGTGGTATAAATTGGTGTAAACAATAAACAAACATGCGATTTCAGCTATCCCGACAAATTTGCTATCATTTATTGAAATTAACAAAAAACCGCTTGTTCGATTTCAATAAAATTTTCATGGGACCATTTGGAAAATATACCCTTTCCAACAAAAAAAGAATTTTTCAAATCGGTTGGCAAGCGACGGAGTTATGCGCGAAGAAACATAAAAAAATACAAATAAAAAATAAACATCCGAATTGAGGACCTCCTGCTATTTTAGAAGTCGGTTAAAAAGATCGCTTTTAGCGATAAGGTCGCCCATTGTGTCACCCTATACCTAACAGAAAATATAGATGAAAATATTATTGTTTTCATCTATATTTTCTATTAATCATATCGGGTACATAATAAAGAGTATTATATACTGTTACTTGTGTCTTACTAACAAATATATTCTAATTTTACTGAGCTAATTAGGTATTTAAAAGTCTACGAGACTTCTATCCATTCCTCACAAAGTACCATATTACAGGCTTACCTACAGCAAAGAGGATACATACACCTTAATTTAAATACGAAATCCTTGAATCCTTTAAGCCAGGATTATACGTTCTACTAAGTCTTATACCACCTACTAATTACAAGGAGGTTTTATTTACATTTCACACGTAACCCTTCATTTATTTACCGTCTGCAAAGTCTGGATCTAGTACTACGCAAATTAAATCGACCGTAGTCTGATTAGACTCCCTCTTTTTTATTTTTTAAGCGAGGTTTGAGAACAGAAATCGCTTTTATTTGCCTGTAATAAAAGGTAAAGTGAATAATGCATAGTGCTTGGCCATATACTTAACTAGCAGTGCCCCGCGGTTTTAGCCGCATAGTTCCCGTTATAGCCTATGTTACTTACTGACAGTCTAGTTGTCATTGGTGAAAAGAATGTTAAAATCGGTTCAGTAGTTTCAAAGCTTATTCGGTACAAACAAAAGAGAATCTTTTTGCTTCGTAATATTAGTATAGAATAACTTCTCTTTGAAAGAAAGTTAGAAAAAGTATTTTCATACCAAAGTTCCTGAAAGATAGAATTGATAGTATACCTAATTAGAATTGATCATAAATATTGATATTAATTACTGATTATAAACAAAGTTTTTTTTACAAATTATCCCAATATTATTACATAGTTTTGAGGAGCTCGGCTAAAGAATAGCAGCCGCTCGTGTCGACCCCTGTTAACGCTGTGTCGATCGCCCGGAGGATACTAGGGAGCATACTTGGGCGGAGAAACGCCGTGTCCTTTTCGAGGCGATCGGCGGCGGCGACCTCTCGCTTCTGGCCCTGGCAATCCATGGTTCGGAGCAGAAGAAGCATGCTCCTTCTGCGAAACAGTAATGCTAGCAAATGAAGAGCCGAACCGCATGAGGGTGATCGAAACCTCACGCTGCAGCCACCGCAACAGAAGAAGACACCCCGGGCGTCGCGTGTCGCTGGGCGATTTCCGACCACCGAAGGCGCGAACCTATGGGTGGCTCGCCGTCCGATTATCGATATCGCATTTGTAGTCCGATTATCGCGAAACGCGGTAAGTTAAGATGGTCACTCATCCACGGATCGTGAAAAAGGCCATGGTTGCCAAGGTCATGAACAAAGGTTCTGTCTTCTGACTATCATTTGTAGATGCTTAGCAGTCGTTAAGAATTGTCAGAAGCCAATAAAGACTTCAGTCTTGCCAAGAAGTACCAGTTAATGAGTTGTGGAGGTCTGGTAGTTACAGTAAAATACTGGTGGATACAACCAAAGTTGATGATATTAGCTAATGACAATATATAAATACCAAGATGAAAATAAACACTTGCCTTTTCATTACATAAAGTTACAATGAAGCCTTTCAGGTTGATTGACTTATAGAAATTAATGATCCAAAAATTGAGGAATAAAATTAATTTAGGTTTTCCAGCCAAAAACCCCAACACTTACCACCAAACGCTCAACAGAACGACCTCTTTAAATATCTTGCAAAAATCTTTTTTCACGTCCGTCTCCTTTGCGGAGGTACAGTCGGTGATAGCAATTAACTGACCCCCTAAAAATTAAACGAATTTGAACCTTTTGCTTGTTACGAACGATCGAACTAGAACAACGTTGGAACTGGTTCAACGTCTACGATCAATAAAATAGTTATTCGAATATGATCTTTAATACGCAGTGTTAAGGTAGGTATGTTCTTGAATATTATTTTAACTTGTAATATAATACGTAATTTCGATCACGTTGAATATGTTTCGAGTGGTCTAATGGTGACTGTAGTGAGCTGACAAATCGTGGTTGCGAGTTCGTAACCAGCGAAATTTACGCGTTTGTTTCTGTTTTGTATATTTATTTTAAGTTATAAATAATAAATTATAACTTTAGCAACAACAACAAAAAAAAATGAACAGAAATAAAAAACCAAAATGGTGGTAAAAACGATTTTATTTTATAAAAAAAATATTATAAGAATAACATAAATGATATTGATGACGACACGAAGATGATAATATTTACCTGCTTACTAATAACGTTGTTAACTGCACTGAGTTTAATGTAGTGAATCAGCATGTTATAATATTTAGAAATATAGGTATGTATTTCTATTTCATAACAATAACATCACTACATTAAATATCATTGAACTAAATAAAACGGCATTATACGTTGAAGTTCTACCTGGTCTACTATATATCAATTTGTTTTATGAATAGTTATTTTAGTTATAAAATAAGGTTTTGACAAAAAACTAGGTATTCGAAATACTTCGTTACAAATTATAACAATAGTTAATTTAACACACACACTGACATACGTTAGTATTGTTTGTGACCAACACTGGTTACTCAAGTTATTCATGCTTTTAATAGCGAAGTGGAGCACCATTTTTTCTATTGCTTGTTGCAAGCGGTCCCGCATACCGCGCACCATATTCCAACAACGATCACTTCCACTTGCAGTTGAATGAGTAGGCAAAAATGGCTGTTCAGTATGCCTTCTAACAATTGCTTGATGACGTTCTGACACTGGAGTATGTAACATAGTAGGTTTTGGTCCAGGACGATCTTTTTGAATATTCCCTGCCTCTTCAAAACGTCTTAGCGACAATCTGACTGTATTTCTCTGAAACAACACAATAAGCATAATTTTAGTAACGAATAGGTAAACATAATTTATCGATTAAGTTTGAAAAAATACGTTTATCAAATTAGATTATAAAAATCAAATTAGACCTATAAATGATCTCAAATTAGACTCATAATGAAACACAGTTAATTGTCTATTATTCTACATTCACCGGCTTTTAAGCAGACTAACGAATTAAGGAAAAAGTATAATTATAAATGAAGCATAAAAATAATACACTTACCGCTATATTAAGTTTCCTAGCAATCGCTTTAATACCAACATTCTCCTCATGCAAATAGATTATTTTGTATTTTAAGACGAGACGAGACATGACGATTAAACTATCAAAACTGATAACAATTAATAAAAAGGAAAAAAGCCAATTTAGTAAGGCAAGGTAAAAATGTTCGCGCGTATTCACTGCTATTTGTGCATAGAATATCTTGTTCAATTTATTCTTCTACCCCATAGTCCTTATGTCATATTTATAGCAGTTTTTGTTGAATACGCATATTGACGTCTAACTACCCACTTATTAAAAAAGGTAAAAAGTTATTAAATAAATGACCTAATACCAACCTCTTAAAGCTCAAGGTTGCGTATCAAAATTATTTATTGTTTCTGTTCATCGAGTAGTGTTAGTCTGATAAACTCATACCATATTGAATAACGTTTAATGTTATGAGCATAGGGTGTAAAATCGAGTAATTTTTAGGGGGGTCAGTTAATTGCTATCACCGACTGTACACAGTTTTAAATGGAAGATCTAACGAACATGTCGCAGTAATTAGAAAGGGATCAAAGCTCACGACAGATTTAATTGAGGTCCTTCCGTCTGTCTCTGTAGCTATTCATATTGTGATTTATATCCTACGTGTACTACGTGCGTACATTTGTGCTTGAGCTGGGCATAGTTGGCGCAGTGGTTGAGTTACTGACTGCTACGCTGCGTGTCGCGGATTCGATTCAGTCATGGAACTAATATTTGTATGGACCTACGGATAGTTGCTCCAGGTCTGGCTGTTGTTGTATAAGAGTTTGTATGTTTGTAAACGCACCCACGAGGCAGGAGAAGATTCCTAGGGTGGGGCAACCACCATAGGAATTAATTTAAAAAACATCGGAAGTTAATCTTTGAATTGTTAATGTTATTAAAGAGAAAGTTGACCTCAAAAAAACGTAACCATAAAAAAATCCAACGCCAATATATTGAAGTTTTTACTAACTAATAAACACAGTACCTACAGTATAAACATAACTATACCCAGTTCGTTGTCAATGAGTATAGTGCTACAAAACACTTGCAGCATTGCCACATTGAACCACAATGCTGATTCTTTGGTTGAATAAAACACTTACATCACGTAACCTCAATCACAAAAAAAAAAACAAAACACAAAAACTCAATGAAAATTAGTGACAAATACAGCACATATTTGAATACTAGCTTCACTCATAGTTCAGTTCTCTCCAACCAAACCTTGAATATTTTAAAATCCCGCTCTGAAAGTAGCTTAGTTATCTCAGTGACTAACTGGGCCATCACAAACAATTTTCATTCCGTTACTTTTACTTCACTAACTATAAACATATTTATTCTAATTTTTCAGCAGGTGCAAAAAATCAGACAGGTTCAGTCAGAAGGCTTTAACCAATCAAACGCGACTAGGAAACATCACGCCACCTCGGATTGGCTATAATCTAATTTTCTTGTCGGGGCTGTAGTTTTTCATTCATGGAATTTCTGAAAGTTTTTTGTAAATTTCATCATCTGCCTAGCCTTTTCCCAACTATATCGGGGTTGGCTTCCAGTCATACCGGATTCAGCTGAATACCATTATTTAACGTGGAGCGGCTGCCTACCAGACCTCCACAACCCATTAACTGGGGAACACGGTACTTCTTGGCAAGACTGGTGTCAGATTTTCTGGCTTCTAACAATCCATAATGACTGCCAAAGATCTACAAATGACAGCCGGGACCAACGGCTTAACGTGCTTTCCGAGGCACGGAGGAAACTCGGTATGTTAAGATGGTCACCCACCCACAGACCAACCTTGGCAAGCGTTGCTTAACATTGAAGATCGATCTGCGTGGCTGTTATTCTTTTAGCCACGAGCTAAATAAGTAAATTTCCGGTGCGAAAATAGCGTGGGTTTTACTGAATAGTCCATGGTTTTAATGTTGATGTTAAAACCTTGTCTTTATGGGAGCGAGACAAAGCATGGAATGTGCCTGCGATTTGCCGGTATTACTTTTATGTTTCACATAAATACACACACACATCATTTTAAGTAATGTAATTTATCTTACTGTGTTTATTTTATTATTGTTTTTACATACACACACAGCAGACTTGGTCGGCACAGCATTACGCTGAGTGGAAGCCTCTTTGCCACAACCACGACATGCATTTCCTTTATTTATGTATACTCACTTAATCACTTCTGTTATTTGTATTCTTGTTAAATTTTAATTTGTCTTTGCTAACAAAATGTAAATTCTACTAATACTATCGTTTAGGTTTTAGTGGAACATCCATTAATGTATGTCGTTTTGTAGCAATTAAATACTTTTTATTTATTTTTTTTCTTCTTCTTGCTGCCAATTAAAAAGAAAGATTTTTTTCTAATTATACGCAAATTGCAGTCTCCTCGATCATAAAGCAGTTTAAGTCCTATATACCTAACAGCGGCAATGTTATGACGCGGGCATCCAAACTCTGGACTAGGTAGTACTGAGAAATTACTAAAAGATTATACCTCAGTAACAATAACCATATTTGTTTTAAATTTTAATCATGCTTAACGGAATAGGTTACACAAAATCTCAAATAACAATATACTATTCCTATATAAAGTGTAAACTCGAAGGCTCAGTAAAACGCTCAACTTCAAGTTTAACGACTTATAAAATACGACAAAACACTTATCAAAACTCGGAGTCCATGTCAGAACGAAGAAAGAAAGCTTTCAAGAGTACAGGTCTTACTTATGTTCAAGCAGATGCGCACTTTCTACTGAACTCTTAGTGGAAAAAAACAGCTTTTTGTGGATAAACAAATGTACTACAGAACATTTACTAAGCCGTAAACGCTACCCGGAAATGTTTGATGCAACAGATCTAAGAAAGGGCCAGAGAGGTAGCGAATTGTTTGAACCGAATAATTTATTTACAGGTAACAGTTAATTTGATAAATATAAAATTTAGCATAATATTGTATCCGCTTTCAGTTGATTACACACACAGAGCAGTGGTGGCCGAGTGGTAACGGCCCTGACTTACGAATTTGTAGGTCGCGGGTTCAAACCCAGCCAGGCGCATTACTTTGTGTAATTAATTTCATCACCACTACTCTCAAAACGGTGAAGGAAAACATCGTGAAGAAACCGGCATATCCTAGAACAAAAAAATCGAAGACATGTGACTTTCACCAACCCGCACTGGGCCCGCGTGGTGGATTACGGCCCATTCCCTCTCCTAGAGAGGACGCCTGTGTCCCACCAGTACCACCAAAAGGCTGATTATACTTATGTTTATGCTTTCAGTTGAATATTCTCTAAAAATATAAGAGTAACAATATGCAAATTCCATTAATTTTGATTTGGGAATAAGAATGAAACCTTTATTTTATATCTAACTAGGTCATCGAATAACAAAAATACAATATTAATAGAATAGAATACTCTTTATTGTGTACTCCATATAAGTTACAGAAAATATAGACGAAGTAAACATTACATAGGGTGACACAATGGACGGCCTAACATCGCTAAAAGCGGATCTTTTCAAGACAACCTTTGAATGGATTCTAAATAGGAAAGATAGTACTGTAAGTAGTCGCACGTGTACTATTTATATATACAATAAATACAGAATAGATATAGCTATAAAATACAAAAGGCATAGAACCCAAATAACAACGATTAAAGAGAGAGGTAGTGACTTTTTACCATTGTGTTAAAAGTGGATAATGATTGAGCGCGCCGACAGGGAAAAATAATTCTATAAGCACACTACTTGAACCGTAAAACATTTGTCGTAAAAGCTGGTGAAATGTATTGACATCTCTAGTCTAGTCTAGTCTCAAGTATTCCGATGACCTAAGATATACACCCCTAGTTTTTAATTAGTACAAATACTTTAAGGGCTTATTAGAAAAGGGCTTGTTATTATTTAAGAAAAGTCTCAAAAAATTATGTTAATAAACAGCAAAGTTATTAGCGTTTTTTATTTCCTAAAATGCCACTCAACTTATAAAAATATTGTACAGGCTATTGATTTATGAATGAATAAATGACGATTAAAATGGAAAAAACACTGTGCGTAGTATTTTCTAGTAGCAATTGTTATGAATGTTGATTAGAATAAGAATTTCGGAGTTTTTTAATAACTGGTAAATTCATAATAGATTATGAATTCACCAGTTATTAAAAAACTCCGTGGACAATTTAAAGTTTTTATTTTTTTACTTTTGACTACACAAATATGATCAGTAACGGGTACGGACAGAGCCCTGTTTTTTTTGTACTAATTAAAAACTAGGGGTGTATAATATATGTGTCATAAAGGAACTTGAAATGTTCTTTAAGATAAGAGGGGGTTGTAGAATAGAACAGAATACTGTCGAGCAGAAATAGAATATGAGAATCCTGGCGAAGGCATATGGGAAGCCATTTAATATGTGCGAAATTCAGATATGTAATCGTATTTGCGCAGGCCAAATATAAATGTTATGCAAAGGTTGTGTAGGTGCTCGAGTTTATCGAGTTGTGCTTGAGTGAGATCGAGACAACTGATATCAGCATAGTCAAGAATGGGAATCAGAAGGGACTGTGCGAGTGCAGTTGAAGTGGCAGTGGGGAGAAAGTTCCACCAGACCAGAGGAACCAGGCAGATGCAAACATTTTGCGGCTGACGTGCTGGAACTGCGGACCCTAAGATCTATAAATATGTATCTGATTTATCCATCCAAGGTTCTTAACCTTCTCACTATTGGAATAGTAGTTTCGTTAAATTGTACCTGGGGAAGCTGTGACCAATTTACTTTTGGAATCATTCTAGAGCTGCTAACAACAATGACCTGGGACTTTGATGGATTTACCTGAAGCCTATTTGCCTCTCTCTACTCACAAATTGTTATTGAACCTAAAGAAATATACTTAACATTTTTTAACGAATATATCCGTTCCATTCGCCGCCGTTTTCTACGGCAACTATGAGCCGAGTCTCACGGCTTTTGATGTCATAACCAACTTTAAAGCTTCAGAACTTTGTCGCTGATGAAGATATTTTATATATTCCTTCATAATTGTTTACTACACCTAAAAAGTATATATTTTAATAGCTTTTACCCGCGACTGCGTTTTTTCCCGTTCCCGCAGGAATTTAGGGAAATCCTATCTTTGAGCTCCCTACACTTCCCAAGGAACATGCCATTCAAGGTTTCTACGACCAACAGTTTCGGCTATGCGTTGTCTGTCAATTAGTCACTCAGTAGTGAAAGAGTTTCAAACATATTGATTTAGCAAATAAAAAGTTTGTTGAATGTTCACTTTTACCAAATAAAGCTTAAACAACGCCCATCTTCTTCCAAACATAGCAGAGTAGTTTTGATACGAGCCAATACCTCTCAGAGTCTCACTATAACCTAGCCAGGTTCCAGGTTTTATCTCCAATATCTTTTCCGCTGTTGTAGAGGCCTAAACTTAAGATATGGCCGCCTTTACCACAAAGGCGATAAAAGCGTGCAAGCTGACTGTGCGATGCCGTTGTGCGTGTGGCGCAAATCAAAAGAGGCTCTAGACCAGGTGATCAAGAGACGGCTTCTTTTATGGATGGGAACTCATCATGTGATCATCATCCGCTCTGGGCGGAGCGGAAGGCAGTTTTCGACTCTTACTGACTTGAATCCGTCCATGTGCCTCCTAATGCCTTTACGTTCCAGGGCCGTGATGACTCTTCCGAACAAATTCCTCAAACAGAAGATGGCTACTTGGACAGCTCTGTCATTTTACAGGGGCACTACTATGACGTCTTAAAACCATCATAATTCCGGTGTGACAAAGAAACGGAGTTATACGGGAATAGCTATATTTTGTCACAACGGAATCATGATATCAATGGTACTTCATAATATGGCCCCTGATCCTGGAAGGAGCAGGGATTGAACATTTGGCAATTTTTATCGCAGACAGAATATCACGTTGTCGAGAGCTAAGAACAGTTAGGAATTCTTCAAGTGGAAGTGAACGTTGAACGTTTTTAACATGTAGCGATTAAAGTTGTGATATTATTAGTAACTATTTTGAAGCGATCGTGGTATTTTCATTGAATTTACTCATAATTTGATCCAGTAATCAATATGGATAGGTAGAGACCTTTAGGTTTGTCTGTTTGTTTGTCCTTTTATTTCAAAACAGAAGAAGCTTCTTCATATAGGAAAATATTCGTTTGTGCGCCGGAGATTATTACATCCTGTATCCTGTATCCTGTATCCTGTCTTCACGTTATCTAGTGACCAGTGACCCAGAAAAATCTTCATTGATTTCGTGAGCTCTTCTACCGTTCGCTATATTTCAGCGAAGTATGCAAGCTATTAATGTCACATAATTAAACCTAACATTTCAACAGGAATAATAAAAAAAACTATGTCTTCATGTTTCTAACTCGACACGAAGATAAGATTCGGCATTGCACGTCAAGCTGTCTTCAAATCGCAAATCACAACTTCTGAACCAGCGCGTATGCTTTGGGCCTATAGTAAAATAAATCCGTGCCACTTGGTATTCAAAGTGTGCGACAACCCGAGAGCTACGCAATATAGTGGCAACATTGATCAATTTGTTGATGTTTGCCGGTCTGCTGAGACGTCTCCGCTTTAAAGAGGGTTTGCTTGACCAGGTAGGCTTGAATAAATGGGACAGTACTTGTTTGTCTTGGTGGAAAGTGGGTCACATGGGAGAGTAACTAGATTGTATGAAATCCTGTACTCTTCTGATTTATATATGTCACAGGGAAATGGCAAACTCCGTAAGATTATAAACTAACTTGAGAGATTGTAAACTCTCGATAAATTGTCGACTTAATATTTGGAACACTTTTTTATGTAGGTATCAACATTTGGTATTCTATATTCTCTCAAAGTTTCGAGAAATTGTAGCAAGTAACGAAACGTTAAGTATTACAATTTCAACATTTCAACCGACGACTGCTCCTATTTCTGTCTGCAGGGTTTAAAAAAAATACATGAAAAGTATGATGGGGGCTAAGATCGCTCGCTTATACGTAAAAAATATTAAAAATACTTCTTAAAATATCTTGAGAGATTCTTATTAACAGTTTACAATCTCTTAAGAAATTTTATAATCTTACGTATTTTACAATTATCCGGTGAAATATGTATGTACCTATATAAGATAATATTAGTTCTTGGGGTAGTAACATATTAACCAATCATCAGGTTGGTTCCACTGCGAAAGCTTATTGCTACTCATGAAGACTCACTAGTGCCCTGATTTAGTTTGTTTCTGTTTGTTCTGACTGACTATATCAATGCACCGCCAAAAGACTTAGGTACCTCTGAAAATTGGAATAGGCATTGGATGATTTTACTATGTAAGGTCCGTTAATAATTATTTTTAATAATAAATTAATAGGATTTTTGGAAATTTTAACATTAAGCAGAGATGGGAGACTGAACTATTTATGAAAGCTCAGTGTTACGTGTAGATGTTGGCTTGTTACGGAATTTGTTCGAAAACATCACGGCGGCGCAAAGCGCATTAAGAGGAATACGGATGAATTTAAATAAGAGTCTGATACTCCATTCAGCTCAGTCCAGAGCGGAAGTCTCTTTGAAGTCCCCAAAATCAGTAAGAGTAGGTATCAGCCCGATTAAATTAATCCCGAAAGATTTAATTAATTATTCCGCTATCACAATTCCCTCTTCAACGTTAAATCCGATCCCGTTAAGTACATTTCTAGTTTCTCGACCTTGTCCTGAACAAACAGACAAAACAGCCTAATATTGTAAATGACGAAGTATTTTAAGGGAGTATCTGATTGGAAAAATATTTTCATTGAGCCCATTTCACTGTTAAGGTCAAACGATTATTGGAGAAACATTTAAGGCGTATCGATTTACTGTTTCGCAAATGGTTTTGCGAAAATTGATGTTCCTAAGGAAAGTTTTCAGTATAATCTTTATTATTCTAATACATAACGCAATTGTTTTCGTTATGACGTAACTCATAACGTGTTTCCTTATAGTTTATCATCGATGAATACAGGATTAAGGTTGTGACTGAATTATTCTATTTTGTTTATATTTACTAATGGGTGTGATATTTCATTATTGAAAAAAAAACATGATCTATAAATGCTTTGACCTACATCTACACTAATATAAGAGGAAAGATTTGTAATTTTGTGTGTGTATGTTTGTAATGAATAAACTTAAAAACTACTGTGCCGATTTCAAAAATTCTTTCACCATTACAAAGCTACATTCACCTTGAGTATCATAGACTATATCTTATCTCCGTATTCTCACGGGAACGGGAACTACGCGGATGAAACCACGGGGCTCTGCTAGTATATATACTTGAGATCCTCTTCCTTTTTTGAAAGTCGGTTAAAAACGAAGAAACAACCAAGAACACCGACTTCCGAAATTAGTTAGTTTATACATTTTGTGTTTTTGTTTAGAAGTCGGTTACATTTTTTTTACATGAGATAATACTCATGAAAAATAACAATGCGACTGTCATGAAAACGAAGTTCTAAAGCTACAACAGTACGCCAGTTTAAAACCCGAACACACTCCCAATCCACCTGAAATAATCCCTAACAGCCACTGAAAGGTATGGTATACCCTATTTAAGCCAGCACACTACCGCCTCGACTATTAACACAGATTTCAGTGTATCTTTTACAACGCTCCACCGAACAAGATCCTTTTAAACCAAAGGCAATGGAGGATGTAGTAAAAAGTGGCGATAAACTGTCGTTAATATATTTGTATAGGTCTGTTTACGTCGCCGAGGTGCAAGTTTGGGGCTTCCTTTAGTAGTGCCAGCGAAGAGACTTGAAGACTAGCTTGTCTACACTCGCTGCCGGCCGCGTATTTGCAAAATACTGTTCATTTAAAAATAATGTTTATCTGTGTATGTTTTTTATTTTTCAGAAACGGGGTACGAACGCATTCAACCCTGATCTCTTCAAAGTTAGAGTGAACAGGCTTCTTCTGGGTAAGCTCATTCCATCGTCGACTTTGTGTGACTCTGTCACCTGCGACCTAGACTAGAGTCAAGAGCATTTATCCACCTGAAAATGAAAAAAAAATAAAAAAATTGAAAAAGGTCGGTACGAAATTCGTTGAAAGATATCTTACCGGTTTTAAAAACTTGGCAGAAAGTTTCGTGAAAGAAGTATAGCCATTTTCTGAAGACTGACTTATAGGTGAGATTTTTAATAAACAATACCAGAAAGCTATAGCAAAATGGAGACAAAGAAAGGCGCTACAACGAATCTACATAGCAATAAAATAATCTTCTCTTTCTCGTTTAATTAGGAGAATCTCGTAACACTACTATACTCGTAGTTAAAAATAAAAATACAAAAAGCCATAATTTTTAAAAACACCCCTCTGTTCCTGCATAATAACTACTCCCAACTTTAAACAGCAGTAGAAAAATTAACGTAAACTATGAGACGAAATGAGTTAAAAATAAACACAATACTTCATAAAGGTTTTAATTAAAACTGCAATCCTCCTTGGTTCCAGCGCAAGGTATAACCTGACCGAATTGGGAGCACTTTAGAATTCGGGTGGCGTCGTTTGCGGTGCGAGCTTCCGGCCTTGGTCGGTTTATCTCAGTGTTTTAGCACCTGAGTCCGGATGGGACGGCGACCGTGCCGGGCCTTTTACTAGTAAAACTAGAGGAAACTTTAACGTACCTGTAAGTATTTATTTTCCAAGCTCTTAGATAAGGTTTGGTTTTAAATGTTAAAGGTAGAATGGGGATTGCGCCATGATTGAAGAAAAAAGGTTTGACCATAGTGCTCAATTTTAACAACTGTGCCAGTGGGACTGTTTGGTGAAACTATTGTTAGGACTTAGTGTTTTCTCGGGTAATCATCTGGCCTGTTTGACGTATCATTATTCCAAATAAAGGTATCTATACTCCTTTTCAATCGCTTCAGTAAAATTAATGATGATAAAAACGAATATTAGTTTAATTGAATTGCTATTCCGAAAAACAACAACTTGGGTTGTTGATTTGGGGTTGAAACACTAGAGCCAAGTGTTTCATCAAGTATTTCGTAAAATCAGCAATCTGTTAGTCGACTCTTTATGTGACCAGAGGACCTTTTCTTTGGTCAAGGAATCAGCATTGCCATTCAACGTGGCAATGCGGCCAGTGTTCTGGGCACTTTTCCCGTTGACAGCGATGTGGACGAATCTTTCGATGCCCTATGATTTCTTCCCCCTTCCCCCCTGTTTACTCCGCTTGTACTATCTAATCCATATATCTTACAAGTTTTCAGGTAAAATATATCTCTTTCATAGTACAGTCTGTTACAACAGTATTACCTACCTATTAAACAGAGTGAAGCATATAAAGCAAGTGCTTTTAAGTTGGTTTGTAACCTAGTTATTCAGTCTCAGTACTACGAAAGTTACAAATGTTTGCGTTACTTCTACAGGTACCTAAAGTAATGACGTACCTATCTACCGGGACCCCAAGTCTGCTATTACAATAGTGTCAGAATGGTCTATCATTGATTTCATAATGATTGATTTTGACAAGTGTGGTAATCTACAAATATAAAAGCGTCACTATGACTTTCCAATGGACAGCCACTGACACTCCATTGAAAGAAATGCCATAGTATTGTAGTACTGTAAAAATAATAGAGATTACCGCATACGTCTCTTATTCATTTTTCATTATGTACGAGATTATTCCATTGAAAGAAATGGCACAGAATGGTAATCTCATAAATAATGACAGACGTATGCGGTAATTCTTCGCATTTATGCGAAATTTCAACGGGGCCCCGTATAAATAAATATAACATTAATAAATACAAATATAACATTATACAGTATTAAACAACGTTTTACTCAATAAATGGATTGTTAAGGCCTGATAGGCAGCCACTCCACATAAAATACTGGTATACAGCTGAATCCGGTTTGACTGGAAGCCATCCCCAATACATATATATGATGATACACTACTCTGTAGTGTAATCACGAGTGTACTGTGTGTAATAACGCAGACGCGTTATTACACACAGTACACTCGTGATTTTAATTTTGTATTCTGTGATTCAAACATAGACATGTTTGAATCACAGAATACAAAATTTCAACAGACTGAGTCCAGTGGATTCGCAGAAAATTTTCGTAAAAAAGAGCAAGTTTATCAACACATCCAATCAACCTTCCTTGCGAGTACAGCAAGCTAACAAACACAATAAAACAACGGACACATTCGTCGCGTAGTCACCACGCTGTCACTATGGCTTTGTATCGACGAAAGCTTTTAGAAAATGAGTCGGCAGGACCTCGCGGGCCCTTTAGGCTGCTCAGAGGGTCTGATGGCCGGCGATTGTTTATTCAGTTGGCAATACTGAGTGAGGCAAGTGATGTTATGTTAGGAGATCTTGATCGAATTTGCAGCTGTCATGTCTTGTTATTTGATTGATTTCTTTAGGAGGCTAGAGGAAAAATTCTTAAAGCTAAAACAATTTTTTTTTTATATTCATACGTCAATGGGATAAAAATAGCAGAATTGCCCCACGAAAGCCAAAATAATTCATAAAAAATATGTAGTTTTAAAGTTAGCGAAATTTAAAATCCAAAGAGTCGAAGAATCTGGCACTTTGTTTTTTTTTCTAATATTGTCATTTAAAATAAAAACTGGGTATGACAATATATTATAGATACCTAATACCCAATATTTATTTTGATGGCCGTCATCTCATTTTCAAAACCATAAAAAAACAATTCTAAAATGCTATTAGACTATAATAATACTTCAGTGGAGATATTACAGCAGATGACACAATCTTTTAGATTGACATTTGAAATCAAAATAAAATAATACATGAATCAAATCTTAAAATGACGTTTAATATTCTAGGTTTTACTTTTCAACAAAAACTCAGTATGTAGGTAAGCCATTCATGAATAAACAGCACAAAGATTCAAAATATTAAATATTTTAATTAATAAATTCAGATTTAAAAACTCTTGCGCTCTCTCACAACCATTGTTTTGAGAGTGTGCGCAAAAAGTTGTTAGATACAAACCTCTTTTGTTTGTATTTAACAATTTTTTTCAAACTTGTACAAATGGTTTAAAAGGGAAGAATGGGGCAAAATGGTGGTAGAATGAGGTAGAACGGGGCGAAACGGGAGGTAAAAAGGGAGTAGAATTCAATTCAACCTGACCATTGAAAAACAGCTCACCGCGGTTTGAACGATCGATCGCTTGCTATAAAAACGTTACACATATAAATGTCCTTTAAAGAGCTCTTTTGTACAAAGTTTCGAGTATTTTTGAGAGATGTTGTTACATAGAATTGAGTTAAGCTGGGTTGTTTCTTTGGTGAAACCGGGATTATAAGTATTTATAGAAGAAGCTTTATGTAAACAGTGTTGTTGTTTACCCTGTTTGAAATTTGTTTTAATTGGCTTGAAAATAACGATAAAGGAACATGGGGAGGTAGATTTGAAGTTTTACTATCGGTAAGCTAATGCCTTTTTTCTGGATGGGAAATCATCAAATGACTTCTCCCGCTCTGGGCGTAGCGGAAGGGAGTGTCAGACTCTTACTGACTAAACCCACCCGTGATCCTTCTTGTGCCCTTTGCGTTCCAGGGCCGCGGTGACTCTTTCGAACAAATTCCGCAACCGGCTACAAAGTGTGCCTGAGAAATAGACATACACAAGGTTATATAGTCAGTAAGGAAACAATGTTTCTACCATACTTCGTTCTTTGTTTCTTCGACCATCGAAAAGACAAGTAAGTAACAAAGTAAAGTGCTCTCCAAGTTACACCACAAAGGAATTAGTTAATTTTAAAACAGTCAGAATACTAGAAGAGTTCGTTGCACTTTTTACTACAATTAAGTATATTACTTTTTTTTCTAATCTTAATCAAAAAGGTTTTGTTTCACTATTTTTCTTTAATGAACACGGCACCAAATGAACCCAGCATCGATGATAATTTTTTATATCTCAAATTGTTGAGCAGGAAGAATACTGATGCAATATCACTATCTCTCTATCGGGTAGATAACATATTTTTGTGCAAATTGTAATTTGTAAGACGTTCCTTACAAAAAATCATTTCTGGTTCAAAATATTCATAATATTAGCTATGTTAACCGAATACAATATGAAGGCTTATAATTTTGATGGCAAAGTTGCATTATAGTTAGATATAAACCAGTCATCTAACATTTTGTTTAGGAATTAAGATCACTTAGGTATTGGTACCGGTTTTATTTTTTTTATATTCACCAATTAAGTGACTTACACTTTTGAAAATCGTGTCATCGACCCATCGAATACGGCGACACTTTATCCACTATAATCCATACTAATATTATAAAGCTGAAGAGTTTGTTTGTTTGGTTGTTTGTTTGTTTGTTTGTTTGTTTGTTTGTTTGAACGCGCTAATCTCAGGAACTACTGGTTCGAATTGAAAAATTCTTTTTGGGTTGAATAGACCATTTATCGAGGAAGGCTTTAGGCTATATATCATCACGCTTAAGCCAATAGGAGCGGAGCAGCGATATAGAATGTTTTAAAATCGGGGATTCCACGGGGACGAAGTCGCGGGCAGCAGCTAGTCGTATATATACGTATGAGGAGCTCGTGGCTAAAGAATAAAAGCAAGGATAAGCAACGCTTGCCAAGGTTGGTCTGTGTATGGGTGACCATCTTAACATACCTACCAAGTTTCCTCGGTGCTCGGAAAGCACTTTAAGCCGCTGATCCCGGCTGCCATTTGTACATCTTTGACAGTCGTTACGGATTGTCAGATGCCAGTAAATCTGACTCCAGTCATGCCAAAAAGTACCGTGATACCCAGTTAATGGGTTCTGGAGGTCTGGTAGGCAGCCGCGTTAAACCACGTTAAATACTGGTATTCAGCTGAATCCTGTAAGACTGAGAGCCGACCCCAATATAGTTGGGAAAAGGCTAGGCAGATGATGACTCGTATATTATTGTATATGTATGTACACTTTTTTTTGCAGATATTTTTAATTTTCAGATTAGAGTATCTAATCTAAATATATATACATAACTCAAAAGTGACTGACTGAGTGACATAGTGATCTATTAACGCACAGCCAAACCACTGAACAGAATGGGCTGAAATTTGGCATGCAGGTAGATGTTTTGGCGTAAGCATCCGCTAAGAAAGGATTTTTATTAATTCTACCCCCAAGGGGATAAAATAGGGGATGAAAGTTTGTATGAAACTTTGTAAATTTTTAACCGATTGGGCGGAGAGTTTCAAAATCGGGGGTAAAGTAACTATTCCACGCGGACGAAGTCGCGGGCAGAAGCTAGTTAGTATTATAATTGAAATGTTGTTATTTATACAGTATTCAAAATGAGCGAATGCGCCTGAGCTAGGCCGAGACTGTATTTCAGCTAACTTGGTTTTCGGGGAACTACTGTTATTAACTATCGATAATAATAGTAGTTTTCAGGAAACCAAGAGACCAAATTATATTTTACGTAATTATTTGTTGTAAAAATGAAGCGGGTTGCCCGTCTGCGCGCGAGCGCAGGCGAAACAAAAGCGGGGAAAGTCTCTAAGTCCATGTCAACGGGAATGTAACTATATCAGATTGATCATAAACCCAAACCAGTTCAAGTTTTTGATCAAAAATCTGGATTGTTACAGGTTTATGATGAAATTGAGTTTAAAATATGTCATCTTACGGTTTTTTTTTTTAACCTAATTTTATGAAAAACCTGCGATATATACATACTTAATTTACAACAGTTAGCATTTACTGTGAGTGTTGTGTGAGCCCTACTTGCAAACTTTCGTACAAATTCCGTTCACAGCAGATTTGGTTTGCCCTGGAACGCAAAGGGCACAAGAAAGATCACGGGTGGGTTTTAGTCAGTAAGAGTCTGACACTCCCTTCCGATCCGCCCAGAGCGGGAGAAGTCATTTGATAATTTCCCATCCAAAAAAAAAAAAGCAGATTTGGTTTCCGTACGTCATGTCCTAAACTACCACTGAAAATCAGCGCCATGCTGAGGGTCCCTCACGGCACAGCATTATGCTAAGAGTAAGTCTTTTTGCAACACCCACGACATGCATTTCTTTTACATATACCTACTTAATCACATTTGTTATTACATTTTTAACTTGTCTTTACTAACATAATTTAAGAACTACAAAAAAAAATCATTAATTTATGTATGTCGTTTTGCAGCAATTAATTACTTTTTCTTTCTTTTTTTTTCTTTCTGTACCTACTTACATACTCGTATAAGAATTCATACAAAAACTACTTAAGAGCATTAATACTACATTATCATCCCACAACATTGTTGAACAAGTAACATGTACCGATCTTTTTTAACCGACTTCTAAAAAAAGAGGAGGTTCTCAATTTGGATGTTTGTATGTTTTTTTTTTTTAATGTTTGTTCGCGCATAACTCCGTCGCTTGCCAACCGATTTGAAAAATTCTTTTTTTGTTGGAAAGGGTATACTTCCCAAATGGTCCCATGAAAATTTTATCGAAATCGAACAAGCGGTTTTTTTTGTTAATTTCAATAAATGATAGCAAATCTGTCGGGCTAGCTGAAATCGCATGTTTGTTTATTGATTACACCAATTTATACCACGTACGCTGTGATGGGTATGTTTAGCTGGGAGTGAACCACTAAAAAGTGAAAAATAAAAAAACTTTTTACAAAAAATAAAACCGACTTCTAAACAAAAAAAACCAAAAGTACAAAATAACTTTAATTTCGCAAGTCGGTGTGTTCAACAATAAAAAAGCAACCAAAAACACCGAGTTCCGAAATTAAAGTTATTTTGTACTTTTTGGTTTTTTTGTTTAGAAGTCGGTTTTATTTTTTTTGTGCGAATATCAAGACTACAGTGCCTACCTAATGGGGATGTTGCCCGAGTAAAAAATATATGATTATGTTTAGTCCGTCAGTTAGATTATAGAAAAATATTTGACACGTATTTTTTCCTTTATCAAATCTATGAAAACTGACGAAGATAAAAAGCATCAAAGATCAGGAGTGGGAGCATGTGACGTCACGGCCCGGTAAAAATTGTAGCGAGTAGTGACGTCACGCGAGTTTTCAACGCACTGTATCGTCTTAATTTTTTGTTTATGTGAAAAAAGAAAAAATACGTCTCCAATATTTTTTGGAAATTTATCTGACGGACTAATCAGATTTTTTAGTTAACTACCCTATTTGCACTCCGAGTGGTTTCGCTGCGGCAATGATAATATCCACCTATAACATCATATAGGAGTATTACGTCAATATGGAACCCACCTTTACCTTTACGAGAAACCTTCATGGTAATAGACAACAGTATCTAGTTCCGCCCACACTTGCCACCAACGTTTGGTGTTCAGACAACTATTATTAAACAATATATGCCTATACGAGATATATATATGTATATATTCGAGACTTCCGGGAAATGGCAACTCGTGTCGTCATTTCTCGGAACGAGGCCTATGAGGATAGCTCATAAAGCCAGCTCATGTTCATGTGTTTATGTTTATTATCGCCATTTAGATATTGAACTTATAATAACTATAGGTGGTGTGCTGCGTTAGGATAAATAGATGATAATTTCATTATACTTGTCATCATAACAGCTGAAATATTACTTTTTTTTCTAGATGGGAAATCATCAAATGACTTCTTCCGCTCTGGGCGGAGTAGAAGGGTCAGTTAGAGTGAAAGTCAGACTCCCTTCCACTCCGCCCATCCTTACCAAGACAAGCGGTTATATTTTTTTTAGATAAATGAACATGATTAAATTATTATGAAATAGGTTACGTTCAAAAAAAAAAATTGGTTGAGTCAGGCGTTGCTTTGCCTTCCTGCGTGTGCATAAAATCCTTGCATTTGCCTTGTAATCTTGCATGTGCATAATATAGCGGGCGGGAGGGAGGTGCATACCTGCAACCCACTAATATTCGCGAAAATTAAAACTAGATATATTGTTTTCATTTTCAAATTTAGGTTACGTTCTCTCGTATTCGAATATTTTATTTATATTTTTAATTCTTAGAGCATTAATTCTACCTCCATTCCTCAACAAACGTACTAAAGTTTAGTAATATGAGCTCATCACTATCTTTCAACAATACCGGCCATTCATTCACCCACACTCGGGCCGGATAATTAAAACGTAAGCTCAATGAGGCGTTCAATTAATGACATAATAGTTCACTTAACACGGCGATCATTTACGAGAATGGGGAGCTGTTCGTTCGTTCATTCCGGTGTGGAGAGATTATCAGGAAAACTATCTATTTTTTAAATAGGTAATGATACGTCATCATGAATGTCTACAGGAAAATATGGGAAAATCGTAATTAATGTTTTCAGAATAAAAAACACTATTGTTTGACGGATCGTTGATCACTATGTGATACTTTCCTTGGGGACCCCGGAATGTTGTTAGTTGCTTATTTTAAATTAATGATACGAATAAAAATTATATTTTATTTAGTTAAAAACATGGTACATTTAATGATTCAAGAGTTAATAGTAATTTTTTGCTTAGCAGATTGCTGATCGCTGTATGTTGTCTCTGAGGACACGACAATTCAGGCGGTTGGTCATTCATAGAAGTTCTTAAAAAATATAATTTCATACAAAAACTTTATTTTTTTATACTGGGAAATCATCAAATAACTTCTCCCGCTCTGTGCGGAGCGGAAGGGAGTGTCAGACTCTTACTGACTGAAACCCATCCGTGTATCTCCTAATGAACTTTGCGTTCCAGGGCCGCGGTGACTCTTTCAAACAAACTCCGCAGCCCGGGCTCATACATTACCATCAATATATAATCTAAGTCGATCCCGACTATTATTTTTAAATCTTTAACAGCCATTAGGTACATGCAACCAGAAGCCATAAAGTCTGACTATCAGAACCTATTCACTATGCAATTTGGATAAGTAGGTTCTCATACTTACCTTTTCGTTTCTGAAAACTGTAACTTACTTTTCAGTAAAATTGATTGAGTCAGGCGTTACTTTGCGGAAATCCATTTTTAATTTGAAAATGAAAAATATTTATCTAGTTTTAATTTCCGCGAATATGTGTGGGTTGCAGGTATGCACCTCCCTCCCACTCGCTATATTATTATTATTATTTTAAGTATGTTTACTTTTCAGTAAACATACTTAAAATAAATGAAGACACATTCAAACCCTTTAAGTTCCAAAACTGTCGTTCATATTCACGTATCGTTCATTCGCACGCGAATTGTACAATTAAAACAAAGGCCCATTGAGGCGCTCATTTAACGACACAATCGTTCAGTTAACGTTCGCTAATTTGCGGGTTAAACCAACATTATAATTGTCTTACGAGCTGTTAGACTTAACGACTCATTCATTACCACCATTGTTGTATTATTACTGATTAACTGATTACTTTTTAAGGGCTTGTTTTTGTGTAGACGGACGGTTTTTATTAATTTGTTACATATTCTAAAGGCGGAAAATCAACTAATTCAAGTATCCATATAGGTTTATGCTATGTTGTCTTAGAGAGTCTCAGCCTAATACAGTTGTCTTGTTTAGTTTTTTCGTGTGGATAACTTGAGTCAGACCATTAACACAACATCTCAAAATAGGAAGCAGAATCGTTGTACAATAACACATTTATGTGTACCTATACCCCATTCACGATAAGATTAGCCATTAAAATAGATCTTTTTACAGTCCTTTCAACCGATTTTGACTTCTATTGCGTTGGCGGCATGACACATAGTAGCTACAGTAAACAGTTGGTATTACAATCAGGTTTTTGCTTTTAATGCCATCTTTATGCCTACGGAATAGAAGTAAAAATCGGTTGAACGGACTGTCAACAATTTTGTTCCAATTTCTAATCTTATTGTGAATGGAGTATACGTACTTTGTACTCACTTTTCAAAATCAGAACCGCAAATGTTCATGTGCAAGTGCTACAGTGGGATGTTTCCTGAGCAAAAAAAAAAATATGATTCTATTTCCGTCACTTAGATTATCGAAAAAAATTGGACACATATTTTTTGCTTTATCAAATCTATAAAAAAATACAATGAAAAAGCATCAAAGTGGGAAAAGAGCAGGGGCTTGTGACGTCATGTCGTGGTAAAAATTAAAGCACCTAGTGACATCACACGACTTTTCAACGCAGAGTGCGCGATCGTCTTCGTGTTTTGTTTACGTGAAAAAATAAAAAATAAATGTCCAATATTGTTTGAAAATCTATCTGACGGACTAATTAGATTTTTAGTCAAGTACCCTATTTCGCAAAAAAACCCTTTTCAAGATTTTAAGTACAGCAAATCTCATTCCAAAAACGCAAAAGTAAATCATGCACTGCAACTGCCAACAAAAATCCTCACAACCCGAAGACCTAATAGAGTATCGGACTAGTGTTTTCTAATCACTTAAATCCCTCGTTCATATAACAACAGCAACATAGTTGTTGTTTTATATTGTTAACGTGTGTAGAACACAGCGCCAACCACAACAACTTTATAATTAAACAAACAAGCTGAAAGATTCGACAACTTTGCACCAACTTATCCGTTTTCTAGTTCCATATATCGATTATTTTGATGCACTGCTAACATGGACGAGGAATCGGTTTATAACAATTCTTTAAAAAGATTTTGATATACATATATTTCGAAGCATGGAAGAAGTAATAGCACTGAAATTATTCGTGTTGTTTAAGACCAAAACGAAAAACCAAAATAATGGAAGATTTTAGGTAAGGCATTCAGTGGTGAAAACTTTATTTCGCATTTATAACGTGTTTAGTATTTTCTTTTTAAATATAATTTCAAGTATCAATCATACTCACCGTGGTTGTACATACACTTTTTTATATTTTTAAATGTTGTTTTTAAGAAATATTATAAATGTTATTTAAAAGTGAATAAACAGAATAATAAACTCATAACTATATTATTAATACAATAACAGAACGACTTACATATACAAATAAATAAATGCTTCAATTTCTCAGCCGAAATACTGGAAAACGGTTCGAAAACTTAAAATAATATTTTTGACAACATTAACGATGTACACATGTTTTCATTAAAAACACTAAATTCTTAATTTTAATATAAAGAGTATTAACATAGATATGTAGAATTGTAGATCCCTTCTATTCTTAAAAAAACACTCTGAATTTCGAATTAAAATAAAGTAACGTAGTCTGATAAATTACCACAAAAAACTAATTTTGTTAACTCATCAATTTGCTAGAATTTAAGTTTAAAAACATGTCTACAAAAAAGTCTGTAATTATGGTAAACACAAAAGGGCGTGTTATATAAAGTCTGCTCACGGCCAGTCTCTGATATAACAGACAAACTGACAAATTAAATAAAAAAGAAACTACGATATTTTATTACTATTTTATGTTTATTTATTTTTTCATTTTTCACGCGGTCTCAACTAAATCCTATAAGATCCAACTTTTAAGAATCTGTGAAAAGAAATGTAATAGCCTAGATCAAGGCCCAATACTACAAAAAAGAACTAGCTTTATCTCGCAGCTTCGCTCGCAACGTACTCCTAGGAAGCCTGTAACCAGACTCCCATTTATCTTTGTACCAAATTTCATCAAAATCGGCTCGATGATTTATGCATGAAAGTAATACCTACAAACTCACTTCCACAAACTCACGTTATAATATAAGTTATGAAATCAGGATTTCACCCAAATCTGTTCAACCGTTTATGCGTAATAAATTCACGTGCGTGCATCATCGTCTAATATGACATGTAACGACCTATTCGAGTTCGTTCAAACAGACTCCAGACAGACAAAAACATGTGATACATAGTGCATCTTATGCTCCTTGTAACACAGAGCTACAAGAGTGTGGAAACGATAATATCATAGCTTACCAACAGGTGAGATTGTACTCAAACGCGAGCCTATCAATTCTTACTAATATTACTAGCAGCGACTCGCGGTTTCACCCCCTAAGTTTCCTTTCCCGTGCGAATACAGGAATAAAATATAGGTTACCTTACTCACTGATAATGTGGCTTTCCACTGACGAAAAAATAGTTAAAATCGGTCCCGTAGTTTCGGAGTTTATCCCGAACATACATCGTGACACGAGATTTTTATATAAAGGTTGTAAATATGAATGTTTGTTACTATTTCATATCGGAACCGCTGAACGGATCTGGATGAAATTTGACACGGAATCGGAAGTATAGTCTGGAGTAACACATAAGATAATTTTTATCCCGGAAGTATGTTCCCTTGGGATAATTTTCGCCATTCACACAGGCAGAGCGGCGGGCGGACTCGCTGACCGGGTGTATTCCCGTTCGTCCCCTCGACTTCGTCCCCCGAGGGGGACGAACGGGAATTTACAAAAATAATATTTAATTTGTTCCCGATCGTCCCAATCCTAATTCAAGAGGGGACGAATGGGAATATGTTCTTCGATTAGTGCCATTCGTCCCACTAAAAAGATTTGTGCAGTAATTTACTGACCCTATTTATGTGTTAAAATAATGAGTCAACTTTTCTAATTACTTACATAATGTAAAACGTAAAATCTTGCCACCATACACATAAGCAACTGTGACTACAAAAAATAGTGACTTATACATATTTCAAAAGGAAACAACCTGAATGGTAAAAAATCTGTTTGTAGTGTTTAATTGTAATATAATACAGACTTTTTTTTTATTATAAGCTCTATACACTGATTTTTTAATCATATTTTTTTAGTTATAAGGAGAAATTTATTCTTAATTAAAAAGAATATTATATATAAAAAAACTTTTTACAAAAAATAAAACCGACATCTAAACAAAAAACCAAAAAGTATAAAATAACTTTAATTTCGGAACTCAGTGTTTTTGGTTGTTTTTTTGTTGTTGTACACACCGACTTCCGAAATTAAAGTTATTTTATACTTTTTTGTTTAGAAGTCGGTTTTATTTTTTGTAAAAAGTTTTTTATTTTTCACTTTTTAGTGGTTCACTCCCAGCTAAACATACCCATCACAGCGTACGTGGTATAAATTGGTGTAAACAATAAACAAACATGCGATTTCAGCTACCCCGACAGATTTGCTATCATTTATTGAAATTAACAAAAAAAACCGCTTGTTCGATTTCGATAAAATTTTCATTGGACCATTTGGGAAGTATCCAACAAAAAAAGAATTTTTCAAATCGGTTGGCAAGCGACGGAGTTATGCGCGAACAAACATTAAAAAAAAAATACAAACATACGAAATGAGAACCTCCTCCTTTTTTAGAAGTCAGTTAAAAATATTGCGAGTTATCGCAAAGTTGATTCTGTGATTTTTATTCCTTAATAAATGACTGATATTTATTTCAAATTTGTTTTTTTTTGCCAATTAAAACCACCAGTCTTATATTATTTGGTGGGGAGCAATAGAACCAAAAAAAAGAATTAATAAATTATTCCCATTCGTCCCCTAAAAAATTTAGAGGGACCATCGGGAAAATAAATAACGAATTCCCGTTCGTCCCCCTCGGGGGACGAAGTCGAGGGGACGAACGGGAATACACCGCTGACCGTTGAGTTGCGCAACTCAACGGTCAGCGAGTCAACATGTCCCCTGAGGATGCCTCGTGGAGAGGCGAAACACGTGTCGGTATTGGTGTTGGGTTTTGCTTTGCCTTCCTGCATGTGCATAAAATCCTTGCATTTGCCTTGTAATCTTGCATGTGCATAATATAGCGGGCGGGAGGGAGGTGCATACCTTGAACCCACTAATATTCGCGGAAATTAAAAATAGATATTTCATTTTCAAGTTATAAATAGCTAATAATTTCAATCCCAGAGAGTGAACTCAAAAAAATTAGTTCACTTTCTGGAATTGGAAATATTGGTTTTTTTTTTGACAACAGGGTTACTTTGCCTAAAAATCTTATTAGTCCGTCAGATAATTTTTAAAAAAAATATTGGATATGTATTTTTCTTTTTTCTCGTAAACGAAACACGAAGACAATACAGCGCGTTAAAAACTCGTAAGACGTCATTACGTGTTACAAATCGTACCACGATGTGACGTAACAAGGCCCTTTTCCAGATCTTTAATGCTTTTTATCGTCAATTATTATAGATTTGATAAAGAAAAAAATACGTGTCCAATATTTTTCCATAATTGAACTAAAGGACTAAACATAATCATATTTATTTTTAATCAGGAAACATCCCTATTCTGGTCAGTTTTGTCTGTTCAACAACTGTAACACCAGAAGTATTTTTTCTCAAGGAAAAACTTCAACACAACGTCTAGAAATCTAGGAAACAGTAATTGTTTATAAAAAGGCGTGGCCCGAGCGCAGTGCAGCCAATCTGATGAAACGCCCGCGGTCACCACGGCTACACGCTATACTGGAAAATAAGCTTTTATAACTAACGTTTCTTCTACTATTCATTCTCAAGAAATAACTTCTTGTGTTGAGGAAATTAGGTAGGTTAGAACCTGATTTTTACCGTGTTTTATGTCAAAGCATAACATCTTGGAATGGTTACTGTCCAATCGGACTTACGGGTAAACAATTAATTAGTATCTATTATGTACCTACTTTTCAAAACTATCTCCTTTGTTCGAAGAAATTTGATAGGAATCAATTTTTGTACTATGTTTCATCATTACGTATTGGAATGGTTACTGTCCAATCGTACTTACGGGTAAACAATTAATTAATTAGTATGTATTATGTACTTTTCAAAACTATTTCCTTTGTTCGAAGAAATTTGATAGGAATCAATGAGTCACGTTAGATCTACGCTTTAGAATTTGTAAATAGTTGTTTTTCTGTCGCTGCTGCGACATAATTGTTGCTCCTGCTTGTCGCCAGCGCGGCAGATCTAATTTCACATGTTAGAACACCGACCGTGATACCTAATTCAAATGTGCCTGTAAATGATCAATCGATTGCTTTTTCATTTGATGAAAGTTTGTGCAAATCTTCTGCTAATTGAAATCTTAACAGATAATGTATTTTTCTGCCGCCCAGAAAAACCTGAGATGGTAACCCTTTCGGTATGGGCACGCTCAGCGCAATTTTTACTGCATTATTTTGTAATATTTATTCTTCGCACTACACAGACACAACAACAAAAATATATTAAAACTGTTTTTGTTGTGTTGTGTCTGTGTAGATTAAATATATTCTATTCTTCTCCAATTAGTCTGTTATAAAAGTGTTTTTAAGGTGAGGAAGTTAGTTTTAATTGCCAACTTTGCACGCTATCAAGCGCACAGCTCATAAACATGAGGGTCAATGGTACTTAGCATAAGCATAAGCATAATCAGCCTTTAACGTTCCCACTGCTGGGACACAGGCCTCCTCACGATGTTTTCGTTCACCGTTTTGAGAGCAGTGGTGATGAAATTAATTACACAAAGTAATGCACCTGGCAGGGCTTGAACCCGCGACCTACAATTCGTAAGTCCGGGCCGTTACCACTCGGCCACCACTGCTTCCACTTGGCCACCACTGCTTCCTAAACGTTATATTGTCTCTGTCAATCCTTTGTAGTTAGAAAAAGGCGAAATTACGTCTTAAAGATGTTTTACGCAATTCAATTGCTTTCCGGCCTCTTTATTCACGAAAGTTATTTTTATAAAGCTATTTCCTTAAACAATTTCTTTTTAAACGTGGAACTCCATTTCAACTCCGTTTCTTAAGCAGATTCGCACACACATTAAATGCGGTACAGCCACATGTAATACTATTATGGGTCTACGCTCGCCCCTATTGCCAATAAACACGAATAAATTCAAACTCCGGATTACGACTTAGAAATTACAGATGATAAAGCTCAATCCGGAGTCAAACCAACTACAGATAAACAAATGAAACAACAGAAAACCTATATCGACGGTTAAAAGGAAATAGGGTATAAGCGACAAAAAGTGAAATGTTCAGGAGAGCCGTTCAAAGTTTTAAATTTTAGAAAAACTGACGTAATTTTGTTATTTATTAAGATATCGTGAAAACTAAAACAGTTATAAAATCAGAAAAAAATGGAGCATTTACCGGTATTTTTAGTTTTAATGATGTGACGCTATTTAAAGTGGTTTTTGTCGCTTATAACAATAGCTTTTAATTTTCCAATGAGGAAATATGGTATAAGATACAAATGAAAAAGTAAAATATTAAAGGATAAGAAGCCTAAGCGACATACTGATTTCTCACACAGCAAGGTAAAAGGGTATAAGAGACTAGACAGTTCAATAAGTGTTTTAGGAAAAGAAGGATAAGGTACTTTTCACAGTGGTTGTATGGAAGCTAATAGAGCACAAGAAACAGTCGGCTTTCAAAACAATACCAGGATATAAGACATTAGTGACGCACAATGTCGCTTGAAAGCAAAGGAAAAGAAGGATAATCAACATTTGGCATTGCGTGAGTCTATGGAAATATGGATGAAAAGACACCCCAAAAATAATGAAGTAGCGCAACCAACACGATCCTTCATCAGGATAAGAGCTAAAACGGGTATTACACTACACTGTAACTTTGTCCCTAACTCGTAAAATAGGGTGAAGTATTTTAAAAGTATTAGGGAGTCGATTTTGATACAAAAAGACTAAGGATCCTTAGTCTTAGGGGCCTGTTTCAGTATACCCTACCCGTTCAAGTGATTCTAATTTACACTAAATAGTAGATTTCAAAGATGATAGTTCGTCATTATAGTCATTTTCATATCACCTACTTACCTATTTACTAACAAGCGGATAGTAGGATTTTTTTAAATAAAAAAAGACATTGACATGACATGGACACCTTATGGTGTCCTCCCCCAAGCACATCCAGTATATCAGATGACCCGATTCCAGGGTTATCCCTGGAATCGGGTCATCTGATGTACTTCCGCGAGGGAGACCAACAATCGCAAGGTGGCGTTGGGTTTCTGGTAAACAAGTCCTATCTAACAACTTTGTGGAAATGTCAAGTGTGTCGAACAGGGTAGCGTACCTTATTGTGAAGCTCACCGAGAGGTATAGCCTCAAGGTAGTGTACGCACCAACCTCGACACACTCGGACGACGAAGTGGAAAATATGTTCGATGACATATCGAGAGCCCTCCACTTCACTACAAAGACATAGTACATCGTTGTCATGTTGACTTTAATGCCAACGTGGGAGTACAGTATTGCTGCGAATAGGTAATAGGATACCATGGATTTGGAAGCAGAAATCATAGGGGGCAAATCCTCGTCAATTTCCTCGAACGGGAGGGGTTGTTCTTGATGAACTCCTTCAAGAAACAGACCCAAAGGAAGTGGACGTGGCAAAGCCCCGACACTATGACCAAACATGAGATGTCGATCTCATGTTTGTTCATCATGAATGTCAAGAGGCATATATTCAGAGACGTCTCCGTGATCAATAGGTTCAATACCTGTAGCGATCACCGACTTGTCCGAGGCTCTCTGAATATTAACTTCAAGGCCGAACGTGTCCGTCTGATGAAGTCCAGACTCCGACCAACTCTGCTCCAAACCATGTCATGATCTGAAACGTTCCAGGCAAACCTGTAAAACCGATTCGCTGCCGTGGAAACCACAACAGACGTAAACCAGAACCTCTAAAATGTGATTTGGATCCTCAGGGAAAAGGGTACGAGATTCTGTGATATGCAGCGTAAGGGCAAGAAGTTCAAGCTTTCAGAAAGAACTTTAGGGCTAATGAAGGAATGACGTGAAAGCCCACCCGTCACTTCGTCGGCAAAGCGATTTCTAAACAGAGAGATCAACAAGCACGTACGACAGGACCTCCGGGGCTTCAATGCTCTTTCGGTTGAAAGAGCAATCGAGCAGAATCGGGGGTCAAAGGTGTTCGTACAGTCTCTTGGAAGAAGCCACCTGATGAAGTTGACCACAGCAAGTGGAGAAGTTGTTTCTTTGAAGCTAGTAGTTTTTTCGGAAGTGGAGGACTTCTATAGCCGGTTATACGCATCGCATGCATCTCGTCCTGATCCCAAAAATGAGGGTTCTAGAGCCACCTTGACACGCCATTTAACCGAAGACCTGCCAGAAGTCCTATGGCATTAAGTCCGCTTTGTACAGTTTTTTTTTTTACTAGTGCGTAAAGTTTTAATAAATAAATAAGTCAGTATTGGCGAAATCGAGATCGCTCTTAAAAATGGAAAAGCCCCTGGAGAAGACGGCGTTACCACAGAGCTGCTGAAAGCTGGAGGTAAACTCGTACTGAGGGAGCTCCAGAAGCTGTTTAACGCTGTCCTGTTTGAAGGGAGAATTTCAGAAGCGTGGAGTAGAAGTGTGGTTAAGATAACCACACTTCTACTCCGTTCTTCAAAAAGGGAGACAAGACCCTATTGAAGAAATATCGACCCATATCCCTTCAAAGCCACGTCTATGAGCTGTTTTCAAGAGTGATTATGAACCGTCTTGCGCGAAAGCTCGACGAATTCCAACTACCAGAACAGGCTGGGTTTCGGAGCGGATACGGCCGCATAGACCACATCCACACAGTGCGGCAGATTATACAGAAGACCGAAGAGTATAATCAGCCCCTGTGTCTAGCATTTGTGAATCATGAAAAGGCCTTTGACTCGGTTGAAATCTGGTCTGTTCTGAAGTCCCTGCAGCGCTGCCAAGTAGACTGGCGATACATCCAAGTGATGAGATGTCTCTACGAGGCCGCCACCATGTCCGTTCAAGTACAGAATCAGCAAACAAGTCCCATACGGTTGCATCGAAGAGTGAGACAAGGGGATGTTATTTCCCCGAAATTGTTCACTAATGCAATGGAGGATATGTTCAAGACGCTGAACTGGAACGAACGTAGCATTAACATCAATGGCGAATACATCTCTTACTTGCGATTTGTAGATGATATCGTCATCATGGCAGAAACGCTGCAGGACCTACAACAGATGCGGAATGATCTGGCTGACTTTTCTGTAACATCAACATTTTTTCGCAGTAAACATTTTGACTTTGACTTTGGATAAAACCAAGGTCATGTTCAACAAAAATGTTCTACCGGAACCGATTGCGATTCACGGTGAAATTCATGAAGTTGTTCAAAAATATGTGTACCTCGGTCAAACATTGCAGTTAGGTAGAAACAACTTTGAGGGCGAGGTGAATAGAAGAATTCAGTTAGGCTGGGCAGTGTTTGCGAAGCTACGTCGAGTCTTTACATCGTCGATTCCACAGTGCCTAAAGACGAAAGTCTTCAATCAGTGCGTCCTACCCGTCATGGCATACGGACCAGAAATGTGGAGACTGACGGCTCGGAGGGTCAACAAGCTTAAAGTCGCTCAGTGGGCTATGGAAAGGGCTATGCTCGGTGTGTCTCTGAGGGATCGCATCAGAAATGAGGTGATCCGTCAGAGAAGCAAGGTCATCGATATAGCCTACCGGATTAGTAAGCTGAAGTGGCAGTGGGCTGGCCATATTAACCGACAACCGTTGGGGTAAACGAGTTCTAGAGTGGAGACCGCGTCTCGGCAAACGTAATGTAGGACGTTCTACACTACGTTTGCCGAGACGCACGGTGGAGTGACGATTTGCGCAGGACGGCTGGCAGAAACTGGATGCGAGAAGCCGAAAATAGATCTAAGTGGCGTGCAATTGGAGAGGCCTATGTCCAGCAGTGGACTGCAACAGGCTGTTGATTATGATGATGATGATGGGTAGGTAGCTAATACTGCAGCTAGCAGGTAGGGAACTTAAGAATTAATTTCGAACACTTGGTATGTATCCGTAATATAAACATTTAAAAAGGTAAGAAACATTATAGTAAATAATAAAAAGCTTATTGGGTATTGTAGTATAAGTGACGTATAAGTATGATTGTAGAACGTGGAAGTAGGTTATAATGTGGTTATAATCGACACCATGATATCTAATTTAATTTAAGTAATAAGATATTATCGACAAAACTGTATTTATATTGTACGCGGAAGTAAGGTATAACCAACAGTGTGATATTAAAATAAATTTAGGTAATAGAGCATAACCTGCAAAGCTTCCATAAAGTACTGAATGGTAATAGGGTATAACTGACAGAGTAATATGAAAATGAATTTCGTATATAGGGTACAAGCGCCATAGCTATGTTAAATTACGAAATGGAAGTAGGCTATAAACAACGTTTGTACTTTGTAAGGGGAAAGCTTAAAAGGCATAAACAACTGAAAGCTCGACACCCTTATGAAGTAAAAAAGCATTACCGACAACAAACACAAAATAAATCATTTTTGTAGGGGCACAAGCACCTTTGTAGCAAAAATTATTTGAATTTTCGTCGGTTACGAAAACTAATACTATGAAAACGATTTTTTTTGCTAGGGCATAAACGCCAAAAAACTCATCGTAGAGCCACGAGAGTAAGCGCATTCGAAAGAGCGGAAAATTTTACGTAGGATGGCATATATAACTCATTTTTGACCAAAATGTCGCTTATGCCCTACTTCCTTTTAACCGTCGATATAATTTTTCTGTTGTTTCATTTGTTTTTCTATCTCCAGTATGTGATAGATCGGTTATTGGGTTCGGCCGTAATGAGACAGTTTCGATCTTGATCTCTATACATTTTATACTATACAATTCACCGTATTACACAATACGTAATTAGCAATCGTGTAGGTATGCTTAGTAAAGACTTAACAAACATACCTATTATGGCTAATGCTAATTATCACCCGAGGCATTCGGAATGCCTCACCACGTTGTCTGGTATTCAACTAATAGTATAAATGTAAGAGTTTAGATGTTTGTCAGCAATCGCGTCCCAACGAGAGAACAAATTGGTATGAAACTTGACCAGAGGCCTACCAATAAACCCGACAAGCGATTTGTGAAAAATTACAATCTGATAATTTTGTCATTTTTTGTACATACACTACGAGTTTCCAACACACTATATCGCCTTCGTTTTTTGATTACGTGTAAAAAAAAATGTCTTACGGACTAATTAGATTTTTTTAGGCAGCTACCCTATTAGCCGTCGCAAAAATGTGGCAATTATATATTTTTTGACAAACATGCTGCATGTCAGTTCTATCCCGGTTTTCATGATGGTGCAGGATAATAGGGTCTATAAACGTAAAAGTAATTGTTTTGCGTTTAGTAACCAGTTTATAGAAAAATATAATACTAACAGTGAAAATAGAATCAAGTTAAAACGCTGTTTTCTGTGGTCGTTGATTCTAATCATGGCTTTTGACGTCAAAGTCCAGAGAACTTCGTCACTGATAATTTATAAAATATTTTTTCATTAATGATTTCTACTGAAAAATGATATACAAATTACATATTTCTTCTCTTTCTTTTACTTTCGCGTGGACGGAGCCGTTGTCAAAAGCTAGTACCAAAAATAATACGAATTAGGAACATTACCTAGTTACGGCCACAAAATTATGTTCATTGGTTATGACAACCAAGAATGAGAACAAAAATAAAATATTTTATTTTATTTATTGCGCTCTTTTTTAACCAGATTAGGCTGATTTAACTGACAGTTAGACAGTTATAATAATGTGGTAAAGAACCTTTGACTCTGCCAATTTTTTTTCAATTTAGGCGCAAAATTGAATTTATTTTCAGTTACAACAAATTCACCACCTACGTAAAATATTCCAAATCCAGTTTTTCGACAACCGATGGCATTTTTTGTCTGGATTTTTTTTTATCAAATGACTTCACCCGCTCTGGGCGGAGAGGAAGGGAGTGTCGGACTCTTACTAACTAAAACCCACCCGTGATCCTTCTAGTGCCCTTTGCGTTCCAGGGCCGCGATAAATCTTTCGAACAAATTCCGCAACCCTAGCAGGCACTGACCCTATGGGGCCCCGTCTTCTTTGCTGACACCTCCCGGGCCTGGTTGCTATCGGATGGCGAGACGACAACCGATGCCTTCGTCGCATCCTCGGAATCAAATAGCCCAAGACCACGTCTAACGTAGAGCTGTTTGAGAAATACCACCAGATCGAGAGTCGTAAGTGGGGATGAGTCAGTCACACGCTCCGGAGTGTTCCCTATCACATTTCCAAACAGGGCATGGACTGGAATTCTCAATGGAAAAGGAAGCGTGGTCGCCTCCGTCAAACCTCGCAAACACCGTGTTAGCAGAAGTGACGAGCATCGGAATGACGAGGAGGGAAGTGAAGACCGCTCTTAATGGAGGACTACTGTAAACGCGCTCTGCCCCAGCAAAAAGTCATAAGACCTTAAGTCAAAAGTCAAAGTACGTAAAACATTAAAGCAACAGAATACACTAGTCTTAAGGCGTTTCCCTGACCAAATAACCTTGAGCATTCGTTCCCTCTTTGCCGCCCGCATCCTGCGCACATAAAATTCACACAATTTTTGGAATTATTTTGATTAAAAAAGATAAGCGATCTTTTGAAATAAAATAAAACGTGTAGAATGTAGATTTTTAAATTATCTATCCATTAGTGTAATCCTCAAGTGATTAGAGCTTTGCATTTAGCAACAGATGCATAAAATCAACAATTTTAGTCATTTTTTAAAAGTAGATTTTAAATTTATTTATAACACATAAAAATTAGAACGTGGAATATTTTGATCAGACATCGAACATTAATAATGTGCTTTTACATGTAGATTATTTCTCAAAGCTAATGAGTTAATAGTCTCTGAATAGCGAAGAAAAACGCACTCTCGCAAGGTTTTGGTCGGGGTATCGCCTTCAGTGAACGCCCAGCCAGAATGACAAGGAATGATTGATGGGAATCAATGATTCCTTGTGCTTCCCTCTGACTGATGCAAATCATAAGGCGTTGTCCTATTGCAATGACAATGCAATGATGGCACAGTTGGCACAGTCGCTAGTCGGTGAGCGATTGACTGCTGCGCTGTGTGTCGTGGGTTTGATTTCCAAACGGAACAAATATTTGTATAGCCTAGTTGTTCCACGTCTGGCAATTTTTTTATGTGAGTTTAAATGCTTATAAGCGCAACCACGATAGAGGAGAAATTCCTGGAATAGGTCCCGTTTATTACTACAAAAATGCGAATACGTGAACGTCGTGTTTAAAAGCATTTACCTTATCTCTGGGCCTACATTTCAAAGGACCAAAAACTCACTATAAAATAACACTCCAATGAACTTCAATCCAATTTACGGCCTTTAAACGAAAATAGCTCAGTAAGCCTATAAAGAAATACCAAGAAAACTGTACGGTTATGTGTTTTGAGTGTTTAACCTAACAATATGTACTCGAAAAACATTACACTATACGCTTCCCACATGCTACCACCTTGTAATATTAATATCGAGTGAAATATCAGATGGTGGCAGTGAGAAATCAACTGTATAATATAAGCAACAAAGTAGAAATTCATGTGATAGTTGGTTGAAATGGTACAATTTAAAAGTGGGGGCGATTCAGTATTCAATTATTATGTGATTGTAGTCTACTAGTTGTAATATAGTAATTCTATCATACTAAGCAACGCCCCACGGTTTCACCCACGTAGTTCCCGTTCCCGTGGGAATACGGGAATAAAATATGTGACGCGCTGATAATGTAGTTCCATTGGTAAAAAATGGTTATAATAGGTCCAGTAGTTACGGAACTTTTTTAGTACAAAAAATAATTCCTCTATATAATATTAGTATAGTATAGATATACGTAACAGTTTCAATACAAATTGATGTTAACGCCAACGCGATCGAGCACGTTAAAAAACTGGCTCTAAGACCACTATACGTCTTTAATTCCATATTGTCATTATAGAAGGCCCATCGAATGAATCCTCCGCTCTGGGCGGAGCGGAAGGCAGTGTCAGACTCTTACTGACTAAAACCCATCCGTGATCTTTCTAATGCCCTTTGCGTTCCAGGGCCGCGGTGACTCCTTTCGCACCCCTGGCAAGAAAGCTCAACCCTACGCTTTTAATTTTTGATGACTATGAAGGTTAATCTGTTTTTACTTAATTGGCTCAATCTACTCTTTACAATGTTTTATAGTGAATTGATTTATGATTTTCATGTTGGATAATTTTTTGTTTTCCTACCTTTGGCATGTAATGACTTTGCATACTTACTATTGCATAAATAATAGACAGATGTGTTGCTGGGGAATTTGTTGCGCTACTTCTTCTTCTTCCCAGCTAAAACACTAGGTGTGGTGACGGGTGGGTGTTTTGGACTGTCTTTATATAAAACGTGCTGATGAAACTTGAAAATGGCGTTAAAAAGTGCTGTCTCTCAGCCTAGTTTGAATAAATGACTTTTGATTTTTTGATTGATTTTGATTTTGTTACACTACAAGACAGCGCTTCCCCCAAAACCGCACACAGTTCCTCACTTGCACCCCCGCCTTCACCTAAGGAACTAGTCCCTGTGTTCAGTTTCCTGCGGCACCCAGCCCGATGATACAACAGGTAATGTAGGGTGTATCGCCTTGTATGTTAGAAGCTTACACACAAGTTATGCATAATGGCGGCCAGAGATCTATTGGGATGTGTTGCTAATACTCGTACGCGGAATATGTTCGGCTATGCGGTATTTGCATAGATAGGCTGTCTTAGGCTCAATTTATATTGGAATGGAGCGGAAACGGGAGCGATTGTCAAAACCTCAAAAATGTATCAGATTGACAAGCGCTGTCAGTGATCGTCCCATTTTTAACCGACTTCCAAAACATTAAAAAAAATATAAGGAGTTGATCCCGAAGTGACCGTCGCGTTGTAACGCTATTGCTGTCAGAATGTCATTTGTTAACCGACTTTCAAAAAAGGAGGAGGTTCTCAAGTCGACTGTATTTTTATTTTTGTGTTTGTTACCTCATAACTTTGTACTGGGTGTCCTGATTTTGATGATTCTTTTTACATTCGAAAGCTGGTGCTCGTGGTGTAGTCCCATTTAATTTCTTTTTGTCCCCATTTTAATCGAGATCTGACGACTAGTATTTCAGTTATCTCTAATAATACGTGGCTTCGACTACATTGATGATGTTCTCATTCACTCTTGATGCTGAAATCACATGTTTGTTTATTCCAATTTATACCGTGTACGCTGTGATGGGTACGTTTTGATGAGGGTGGGGGGTTATTACCTCCCCCCCCCCTTGGAACACTTTTTGATAAGTCGCAACTTGATAAAAACTGTTAAACTGTTAAATAATAAATTACATTGATTAGAAACAAAAAATACCCTGCGACGTTCAGTTGTCTAGACTAGATCTTTGCTTCTCTTCTTCCTCTTACCACGGATTCCACAGACAGGACCGCAACTACGGAAATACACGAGAATTCCGCGAAAGACGTGCGATATTTTTATTGGCTCGTATCTAAACACATCAAAAGTATCTAGGGATCAACATATATTTTTGCAATAACTTTTCTCCTGATTGATATTAATTAAAATTTTCTTTAAGGATTCATCAAATAAAGTGTTTTCGTTTGTCACAGTAACGATAAACCAAGTCACCTTTGCATTAATAAAGAAATTTGCCATTTTCCTAATAAAGGGATTTTTGACATTTGAACCACTAACATTAAAGTTCGAAAAAAAGACTGAAATAACAGTTTTCTTTAAAATTTTATTGGGTAACTTAAACAATTAATAATCCGTGTTTCTACCGCGAACACTAACAACACAAGAACATCGGTTTGGCATACTCAAAATGAGTTCATCCAAATCACGCTGTGGAATGGCCGCCCATGTTCGTTGCAACAACAAAAAAAGGTCTTCTTGCGACTGGATACCCTCCATATTCGGCAGAGCTCTTCTCTGTAGCATATCCCATGCATGCTCAATCGGGTTCAAGTCTGGCGACTGAGCAGGCCAGGGCAGGACATTGATGTTAGCTGCGGCGAGAGTCTGTCTTACAACTCTTGCGGTGTGCGGTCGTGCATTATCATGCATTAACTGAAATAAGGGACCGATTTGCACTTGTAGAGGAACGATGACGTCTGATACAATCGTCTCAGCATAAATTTGAGCGTTGAGGTTGCCTCTGATCCAAATCAACTCAGTTCTTCCGCCGATCCAAATACCCGCCCATACTATGATGGTTCCACCACTATAAGGATGGACTTCCTGGCAGGATTTTAATCGCTGTTGGCGTCCAGGGGTTCTCCAGTGTCGTATACGTCTTGTATCCGGTCTCATACCAAAACGAGACTCATCAGAAAAGCACACGAAACGCCATTGTTCTTCTGCCCAATTTCTGTGTTCAAGAGCCCATTGATATCGAATCCTACGATTGTGCATTGCTATAGGTGGTACCCGTAGCGGTCTTCGGGAATGAAGGTTCACTTCATGCAAGCGGTTTCTGACTGTTTGGTCGCTAATTAAGTTCCCTGAAGAGTGATGAAGCCTCACGGCTAACATCATGGCGGTTATTGTTGGAGCTCTTCGAGTTAAGATTTGAATGTATCGGTCTTGTCTCCGTGTGGTGCAGCGATACCGTCCTCCATGGCGCTCAGCCAAGGTAAGCGAAGAGCTCTGCCGAATATGGAGGGTATCCAGTCGCAAGAAGACCTTTTTTTGTTGTTGCAACGAACATGGGCGGCCATTCCACAGCGTGATTTGGATGAACTCATTTTGAGTATGCCAAACCGATGTTCTTGTGTTGTTAGTGTTCGCGGTAGAAACACGGATTATTAATTGTTTAAGTTACCCAATAAAATTTTAAAGAAAACTGTTATTTCAGTCTTTTTTTCGAACTTTAATGTTAGTGGTTCAAATGTCAAAAATCCCTTTATTAGGAAAATGGCAAATTTCTTTATTAATGCAAAGGTGACTTGGTTTATCGTTACTGTGACAAACGAAAACACTTTATTTGATGAATCCTTAAAGAAAATTTTAATTAATATCAATCAGGAGAAAAGTTATTGCAAAAATATATGTTGATCCCTAGATACTTTTGATGTGTTTAGTTACTAAGCACCTTACTAACAAAAAAAATATAATATGAACAATTTCGTTACGATTCGCTTCTATTTCGTTCCGCGGTAATGTGAATTGAGCCTTATACCTACTTATATAATGTCGGTTCACGTGCGAGTTAGTCAGATGACAGTATTGTCATCTGACTAACTCAGTCACTCAGTTGTTTATCGCAACTAAAATGTTTCATTTTTTTGTATCAGATGAACCCGCTCTTGACCTCATAAAATGGTAAGCGATAGATAAAGTCTTCGATGAAGCGAACGAACCCAGAAGATGTGGTCTGCTTTGAAAGGGTGCCGGTGAAAGTATTGAAACAGTACACAAATCATGTTACATTACCTTCTCTTAATGAAATGCATTCTGTTCCCAATACGTTTCGGAGATGTATGATAACAAACAAACAGACAGATTATAAATGATTAAATGCAATCATTCGTCGTAAACCGACTTTACAGACAGACAATTTTTTTTTTTAAATTAGTTAAGTGCATTCGCTGTAATAGGTAAACAGTTATGCGTTTCAAGTCAGTGCTAGAACTTTTGTTTTATAATAATATTGCATTGCAACAACAAAACGTCGCCACGTGTCATCTAAATCCGGTTAGCAATAAATACGTAATCATCATCTGCCTAGCCTTTTCCCAACTATATCGGGGTCGGCTCCCAGTAAAGCCGGATTAGGCTGAATACCAGGCGACCTATTATGACGTCTTAAATCCATCATGATTTCTGTGTCAGAGAGAGACGGAGTTACACAAGACGTATAGCACTATCTCTTTCCCTCACACGAATCATGATGGCATTGGCACTTCGTAATACGGCCACAGGATTTTACGTGGAGCGGCTGCTTACCAGACTTCCTCAACCGATTATTTGGGGAGCTCGGTACTTTTTAGCAAGACTGGTGACAGCCATAAAGACGTGAAGAACTAAATAATAAACAAACTCTCTTTTGCATTTAACCGTATTGTAATAGTTAGGATTACAATTTTAGGTACACAATAGGGTAGTTAACTAAAAAAAATCTGATTAGTCCGTCAGATAGATTTCCAAAAAATATTGGAGACGTATTTTTTCTTTTTTCACATAAACAAAAAATTAAGACGATACAGTGCGTTGAAAACTCGTGTGACGTCACTACCCGCTACAATTTTTACCGGGCAGTGACGTCACGCGCTCACACTCTTGATCTTTGATGCTTTTATCTTTGTCAGTTTTTATATATTTGATAAAGGAAAAACTAACTGACGGACTAATTAGAATCATATTTTTTTAATCAGGAAACATCCCTATTAGAGTAAGATCTTGTTTTTTGTAATTTATGCTACGTTTAAGAAATCAAATTGACATGGAAAATCTAAATACTGAAACATTTTCGGGCGCACTCAATATTATTTGTAACATTGAACTATGGTATTCGAAACAAATGATAAGTGGCTACGTTTTGATATTTCACAGGTATATTAATAATTCAGGGGCCGTTAGCCTTCTGTTCGACAACTTGACAACAATAGATAGGACCGCGTTATATAGTAATTGATCATGAACCATCTAGTTTTCATTTTAAGTTTTTTTATTCTATTAATTTTAATTTACATTTTTGTGTACCAGTTTTCTTTTTATCATACAAGAATATTTTTTATTCAGTGCACAAACTTTAACAAACTAAACTTTGTATCTGACAGCCGGCTTGTTATTATCTAGAATAGACAGTGTCCATATTTTGCGGATTTAATCCCGGAAAAAAATCATTTTTGTTGTGCACTGCTTCAAAAACAATCCTGTATATTTTTTCAAATTTCTATTGCAAATTCTAAAACGCTGATTTCCGTTACACAGATGATTCTACCTAGCACAAAAGTCAAAATGTCTGTAATTTTTTGTACACATTTTATGCCAATTTTATCTTACCTTAGTTTAATAATATCATAAAATCAGCCTAAACTTATTTGATATATAAAGCCTAAACTTATTAAGATGACACTTAAAAATCCGCGAAGTTCGTTTCGCATAATACCGCAATCCTTAATTGCCTCCATAACATACATATATCTCATGTCAAAAACCGAGCATCCCTGGCGCCAACGTGGAATTTAATTTTGGGCCCATTTTCGTTACAGCTAACCTGAAACCCATAAAAATGACACCGACCCAACATAGTTGAGTTTATTCAAGCTTCCATTGCATCACATTATGGCTTAAAAATGCAACTTGCTAACAAACCTTAACTTTATTCCCTTGGAACAAGTGCTCGCCTGACAGTTCGCTTGCCTGTCAACAAGCGCCTCTCGTCATTTCCCGCTACAGTCAAAATACCTAGTAGCACACCAAAGAGATCAAGATACCAAAGAGTAATTTAGCTTGGCTCGCCCAGCTGATGTAGTTTTTCTTACGTACTTATATGCAACCCATTAACTAAGTCAACAACTCATCATCTGCCTAGCCTTTTCCCAACTATATTGGGGTCGGCTACCAGACAAGCCGAATTCAGCTGAATACCAGTATTTTACGTAGAGCAGTTGCCTACCAGACCTCCACAACCCATTAACTGGGAAACACGGTACTTCTTGGCAAGACTGGTGTCAGATGTTCTGGCATCTGACAATCCGTAACAACTGCAAAGATCTCCAAATGACAGCCGGGACCAACGGCTTAACGTGCTTTCCGAGGCACGGAGAAGTCTCGTTATGTTAAGATGGTCACCCATACACGGACTAACCTCGGAAAGCATTGCTTAACCTCGAAGATCGACCCGTGCGGCTGTTGTAATTAGGTCAACAACTACCTATGTAAAATTCACTTATTCACTAAGCTTAGCTAAATTAGCTTCTGCCTTACTAATATGCCGTGCCAACACCATGATGATTACGTTGTGAAAAAGGAATAGGTGCAGTCTCCCTCGCACATCATGGCTGTTTTGAGAGGTCATAGTAGGATCCCGCTGGACTGTAAATCGAATGGCAGTGATATCGACCGTTGACTTGTGAAAGTACCTATACTTTACACGTCTTGTCATTTTCGTGTTGCCACAAAGTAGCGAAAAGCACAAGTTGCCAACACTCTAAAAAGAAAAAAAAATCGTTGATTTTATTCCGTTTTAACAAGTGTTCGCCTGACTGATCGCTGGCCTATCAACTAGCACCTCTCGCCATTTCCCGCTACAGTTAAATTGCACCCGAGAATAAACGATCCACCCGACACCTTTCTTTTTTTACTACTTCATTAAGTGAATAAACAATTTTATTGTGCTTTTAAAAAGGTTTTTAAAGATGTTGTTTGTACAGGGAGGAGGAGTAAAGACTTTGAGAACGAAGAAGAATTCTGTTAATTCATGTTTGTATCTACAATATTTTTTTCTGAATTCAAATCCATCCAAAGTTTGCCTGTAATATATCGCTTTTAGCGATGAGATTGTCGCGGTTGGGACCGCCCATTGTTACACTCTAGTATTTTTTTAAATCCCAATGTTGAAAATGAAAATAATATATCTAGTTTTAATTTCCGCGAATATTAGTGCGTTGCAGGTATGCACCTCCCTCCCGCCCGCTATATTATGCACATGCAAGATTACAAGGCAAATGCAAGGATTTTATGCACATGCAGGAAGGCAAAGCAAAACCCAACACCAATACCGACACGTGTTTCGCCTCTCCACGAGGCATCCTCAGGGGACGTGTTGACTCGCTGACCGTTGAGTTGCGCAACTCAACGGTCAGCGAGTCAACACGTCCGTCCGTAATATAGCGGGCGGGAGGGAGGTGCATACCTGCAACTCACTAATATTCGCGGAAATTAAAACTAGATATATTATTTTCATTTTCAAAATTAAAATGGATTTCCGCAAAGTAACGCCTGACTCAATCAATTTTAAATCCCAATGTATTTGAAGTATGGTATACAATAAAGAGTAATTCTATTCTATTTGTGAATTGGTGTTTATGTTCCAGAAATTCACAAATCTTCCATATAAAATACTTGTTGTGGAGCATCACTCGAGAACGGCTGCACCGTTTCGGCAGTATTTTTTTTTTCAGTGTGTATGTAACTTAAGATAAGTATTGTATAATAATTTTACACATTTCTTCATAATAATCATATTTTAGACATTTCCACCGAAAACTAAACTGCATCCGTATGAAGTCGTAGCGGTTGATAAAAAAAACTTCTTAAATTATTTTTTTTACTTTATTTAAAGTTGTGTCTGGCTGTTTTTATGTCTTTGCCGTTTTCTCTCATATTATAATTTTCCTATTCTATTCTAATTTTCATACAACATAATTATGAACTATCACGTACAAAAATAATGTTTTGAAGCGGAGCGATTAATTTCACAGAATCATATTACATAATTTATTATTAATAAATGTACTGAAAAGTATTATACTCGTATGAATGAATCTCGTAATCCTTTAAATATTGTATATATTCAACAGAAAATGAACAGATAATTAATATTAAAATAAGATTTTATTTGAAAACTAGCAGCGCCCCGCGGTTTCACCCGCAGAGTTCCCGTTCCCGTGTGAATATGGAGATAAAATATAGCCTATGTCACCTGGGGATAGTGTAGCTTCCCAACAGTAAAGAATTTTTCAAATCGGTAGACTCAACTTATAATTAAAAAACACGCCTGTGATGTCAAAAAGTGAACTAAAAGATGAAAAACAAAAGTGATTTTATTGTTGAATGGTCACAAAGTAGGTATTAATGTTAGATTAAAATATTTTCTGTGCAATTAGAACGCCATTGTGACCAAAAAAAGGAAAACTAAAAATCAATCTTTTCCTCAAATTCGAGGGACTTTTTTTTTCTCTGTATGGGAAATCATCAAATGACTTCTCCCGCTCAGAGCGGAGCGGTAGGGAATATCAGACTCTTACTGACTAAAACCCGCCCGTGTTCCTCCTAACGCCCTTTGCGTTCCGGAGCCGCGGTGACTCTTTCGAACAAATACCGCAACAAGTAGCTGCAAAGAACTATTCAATGAAAAGATTGATTTTCAGTTTACCTCTTACACTAATAAAAACAAGCAAATGCTCCAAAATTGCATCCCAAATTTAATATAATAGCTACATAAAATATTATTCGACTTATCGTCAAAATTAATTAATATTTCCATGTTGTATAGTTATTTGTAATATGAACAGTTCATTTTATTCAATCATAATTAATTGATGTGTCACTGTGTTTTTTATTATTTATTCGGCTGCGATTGGGCAAATGAAATGTTTTTTCTTAATATAATGAACGTGCAGAAACTATAGGTGGCAGCACAGACGCGTCAATGTCAAGTATATTATACTTAGGTATAAGTTTCAAATTTGCAACGCTAGATGACACAGTCTACTTCGTGCACGTTCCCCTAAAGGAACCCGGAGGTTGCAGGAAGTATAGGTGGCAGCACAGGACAAATATTTACAAAGTAAAAGTTTCAGATTTGCAACACTAGATGGCATAGTCTACGCCGTGCACGTTCTCTATTGTGTAGGTACACAAACACGTAGTTACCTTACCTGTATTAATAATGGGTTATTTGGATATTGGGTCATATGTACTTAATAACCTTGTGTTCATCTAAGTCAAATAATAAATTACGATAGACCTTTAAAATACATTTATAAACGCTAAAACTACAGTACCGTCATTACTTTAAAAAAAACATAACCCCGATTTCTAAATTAAGAATTTGAAGTTGAGTCTTTGTCAAACTGTAAAGCACATTTTCAACAAATAATCAACTTTAAATTCGAACCCGAAAACCTTTTATAATTTTCTATGAAAGTAAGTTTTGACAAGTCCCTAATTCCAAATACCTACTTAATTGAAAAACCGGCCCTTAACGGCGACTAAAATTATGTAAAGTATTTTACAATTCCAGCGTTAGTTTATTACAATACGCTTTCTACACCGAACAACCAACTTATTTAATTCAGTCCAGTTGACTGTACAATTACTGTCCATCAGTTCACGTTGGAAACAATCTGTACGAGTCGACTTAGGCAAATGTAAGAGCTTGTACGATGTAGTGTAGACGATATGCTAACAATCCCTCAATGCCTTGTTATACTATCTAACTTGTGTTCAACTTAGAGTGTGTTTGGTTAGAAGTATATCACTTTACGTGTAGTTGTTTTATGTACTCGTAGTTCACAGATATTCTCGAATAAATAAAAAATATTGAAAGAAAATAAAGAAAGATTAGGTCCTCGACGAAGTGACATTCTATCGACGATAGCAAATGTCAAAAAGTTCATAACTCTATGGGATCCACCTGTCAAAAATAGATCAGTCAAAAATGTAGGGAAATGAAGACTTTTCCAGTAACTAATATTATCTGTTACTTTTTTTTGTTTACTTACCTTCGTGTCTTAACACTAATAAGTACTGTTATCTATAAAATCCAAAAACTTTTTGTTCTTTTGAACCTCGATTCACAACAAAAACTGACTCAAATTCACTATCGTTAATGAGAACCGATCATTAGTTCCTCTCCAAACCTTGACATTGGCAAAATCATCGTTACTTAAACGATGGAGTCAAAACACAAAAAAAAGACTTTTCTGACAGTCTCCGACCGGCATGCGATTACGAACGTTTCTAAAAATTAGTAGAATTCGTCCTCTTAGCCAAGAAATCTTAAATGTTAATTGGCAATTATTATATTTTGGTAGCACTTGACAGTCAAAATTTAACCTTTGATTACAAGAAGGTTTATTAAAAAAATTTAGCTATCAAGAGACAGAGCTTATTGCTCAGAGTAAACATCAAGTAACCACTTAAAAATCCTTTAATTTGGTTGCGGAATTTGTTCAAAAGAGTCACCGCGGCGCTGGAACGCAAAGGGCGCTAGAAGAATCACGGTAGGGTAGGGTTTTAGTCAGTATGAGTCTGGCACTCCCTTCTGCTCGGCCCAGAGTGGTAGAAGTCATTTGATGATTTCCCATCCAGAAAAAACAAGAGTCCTTAATGTCCTAATAATTTGTTAGTATTTACACTTACAGTGGTCTCTTTTATGCCTTGGCTGGACTTGGATGCCTGGTCGGTGCGTGCCATATCCAGGTTTAAGCGGTTTGTTGGACCAACCAATATGTAGCATTTTTTTTTAGTTTTGATAACGTACTTAAAATAAAGACTATATTTTTTATGATTTAATTACAAATTTACACTTTTCAGAGTTTTCCTTGTGATTATTTGTAGTCTGAGACGATATTACTTGCCAAATTTCATAGTTCTAGGTCAACGGAAAATATCCTATCAATTTTGATTCCCTTGAGAGTGTTGAAATATTCGTTTCTTGCGGCATAAACGGCCGTATCTTTTTTTACGTTATCTTAGAAATTTATTTTTTTCACAGCTTCAAGGGACTGTAGCTTAATTTCAACTAGATACCTCCACCCGTTCCCGAAATAAAGGGTCTTGAAAGACAGACGGATTAACGGACAGACGACAAAGTGATCCCATAAGGGTTCCGTTTTTTCTTTTGGAGGTACGGAACCCTAAAAAGAGTTCTCTTTTCAAGGAACGCACTCAATTACCCGCCATCCTGTATACGGTTCTTCATCACAGAATAACTTTTAGCGTAAGCACTTTAACTTGAAAAAATACATAATGAAATATTGTGGGCAACTTAACAAATTTTACTCTATGATTTCCCTAGGCAGGCAAATTTAATCTAGACCATAACAAGGAATAAATTAAATAAGACGCTGTAAATATTTACATTTTTCGTATCTGAGTAACCTTTATTTGTGTGTTGGTTTATTATTTCAAAGGTTTTTTGTCCCTATAGATAAATAATCGAGATACGGCAATTTAGTGAGTCTAATTCTAGAATTGTCCATAAAATAAAACAATTTCTATGAAAAGGCGTCCTCGTGTCGCTGTCAGTTTGACGCATCGCAACTGTCTGTGGCAACCTTTAGCCCAGGAGAGGGCTACAAAAAGTTGGTTTTAACAAAGAAAGATTTTACTTGCGCCAAGCATGACGCATAACATAAACCAAATTTAATGAGTAATGCAATTTGGGATGATATGCGTCACAACCGCTCAAAACCGTCATCCACACATAGAATCTCCCTTGTAGAATCGTCATAATTCCGAAGCCCATCTAATACTACCACCCAATCATAAAATCGCAAGACGAACACAAATGAGTCACTCGCACATAACCTCATCCCTCAGCGTAAAGGTGTTGAATGTGGAAGGCAACACGGCAAAGCTTTCAACTCATCGGTCATGTGGGCCCTTCCGATGAAAAGTAGCCACTTTACTCGTCAAACGCCAATCCTAGCCGACCCGTGGGGAAGGGAGCCGATATACTTCGTTGCACAAACGAAGAGTAAATTTGTAGATGTGACAATGGTGTTTGGGCAGTTTTTAGTTGTAAATTGCAAAAATGTGTAGGTCGGTCTTGTAGACAGAAGTCAACGTTTATGACGTTGTTTTTTTAATTAGAAAATTAGATCAAAGTACAAAAAAGTTTTTATTTTTTGCTAGTTTCTGCCTGCTGCTTTTCTATTTCGCAAAAAAAAGGAGACGGTTACAACCGTCTATCTCTACACCGTACTAATTTTAATTAAAAATCGTTTCGCGATTTAGGCTTCAAAACATACCAAACTCACTTTCCCATTTATAATATTTACTTGTAGTAACTCTGTATGTTTGTTACCTATAAACGTGCTAACTGTTGAACACATTTAAATGGTGGTGTGGCACATGGGTAGACTATGTCGTGGAGAAAATAGAATATTTTATCATCCTTGAAATATGTTGTCTTTGGATATATATATTTTTTTACTTACACGAAACTCCTGGCAAAAGCTAGTATTTTTTATAATTTGTGTGCTATCAAAAATACACACTTCGGCAACGTGACACTCTAAAGCACCATGTTTCTAACATTTTTTGCTTGTTACGTGTCCTCTACCCTTATATGTTTCATCTTGAGCCGCGATTTTGAAAAATAAAACAAAAAAAACATGGTGACTAGTGGCTATGCCAAATATTATTCAAAAAAAAAAATTAATCCTATTCAAAAATGTTCGAACCCCTTTGTGGCCTGTACAGATGACATCGCCATACAGAAAACAACATTTGAAACACGTAGGTGTCTCGTCTGCAAGTTTACTCTTTGCCTAAAATATAATAGAAGTAATAACATAAGATATTAGAGGGAATTAGTCGCGAGCCAGTCCATCGAACTCAATAGTTGGAGACGGCATTCAGTTGAGCAGATATTACTGCCCTATAGTTTATAAAAAGCACTTATTTCAGTTAAGAGAATGTTTTCTTTTATTGTTTTCCTAACGGAATAGTTATTAACGTTTATTGTACGTATTATTTCAAGAAATTGTTCTCACTGTGAATGTGCATACAGTAAGTGGAATTTCCTGCCAGATTCTGTGTTTGCTGTCAACTATAATCTTCCTTAACTCAGGAGTAGTTTATTTCTAGGAAAGCGTGCTCCATCTTTGACGACTCTCATAAGTTACCATCGGGAGACATAATGTCCGAACACTAACATATCAATAATACAAGAAAGCTCTAATGGAAACCAATGAAAAACCATCATAAAGATGACACGAATGAAGAAACTACTGCTCATATTCCTTTCCATAAACACGGTGGCCGGGTTCTTTGATATCCGCGACGTGACGTCAGACCTGCTGACGAGGCTACCGAAAGACTTCTCAATAGCTGTCAAAGATATTGCTGAAGCTTTGCCCACGAAGAGCATTGCAATAGTGAGAGGAAACTCTACGAATATCAGGTAAGAGCTTCCACGCGCCATAGGGTCAGTGCCTGCTAGGGTTGCGGAATTTGTTCGAAAGAGTCACCGCGGCCCTAGATCGCAAAGGGCACAAGAAGGATCACGGGTGGGTTGAGTCTGACACTCCCTTCCGCTCCGCCCAGAGCGGGAGAAGTCATTTGATGATTTCCTATCCAGAAAAAAAGAAAAGAAAAAAAAAAGGTAAGAGCTTCCTAGAAAATGTAGGTGGAACTAGCGTTGCCAGGTGTCCGGATAAATCCACGCAGTCAGGCTTTTTGGTTGAGTGTCCGGCCAAGTTAGACAGCATCAGGCCTGTTCGGATGTTTGCTAGGCTTTTTAAATTTGAGCATTTTTTTCCCTCACCTTGTATCGCTTCCTACGTAGTGCGTACTAATACTATTGCAATGATTGAAATGAATATTAATGATAATTGACTCACTCAATTTTATTGTTGTTTCATTAGAACTTAAGAAGATTTGATAGTTAGTAAATAATAAAAAAAAACTTTTGTCCGGTTATACTAAGACTATAAAATGTTTGCCCAAATGTCCAGCCAAACTGGCTGGTTTGTCCGGCTTTTCGGTTTTAAGACCTGGCAACGCTACGTGAAACGATGTTGAGTTATGGTTTAAAAGTTAGCAGTGATGTAGTTAGTGATGAACAATGAAGTTCTTTTATCGGGCGTGGTGTGTGATGAGTTGATATGATAGACTATTATTGCATTTGGTGAATTAGTCAAGAAGAGGAACTTGTGTTCTCTTTGCAAAACTTTCTTTCTATGAGGGTTGTAGGACAATTCTCGCCAACAGTTGGCGTCACTTACGCGAGAGGTCCTCTATTTTTTAAAACGTTACTTTGACAAGTGCGAGAAACGTGATGGCTCAGCTGCCCTACCATGACGTCTTAAATCCATCATGATTCCTGTGTCAAAAAGAGACAGAGTTACACAAGACGAATAGCACTATCCCTTTCCCTCACACACATCATGATGGATTTAAGACGTCATGGTAGGGCTACAGTTCTGCCGCCTGAGGCTCAACCAATGACATTCTGTTAGCGGCAGCGTGACGAAGGCGATTGTCACTTTGGGATCAATCTACTATCTTTTTTTGTTTGTTTGCATTGAATAGGCTCCGAGACTACTTGACCGATTTGAAAAATTCTTAAAAAATTATATTATATCCCCATATTCCCACAGGAACGGGAACTACGCGGGTGAAACCGCGGGGCGATGCTAGTTCCTTATATTTTCTAATTTCGACAATCCCCATCGGACCGTGTCTACAAACTCAGGTGTACATGTACAACCTTTGACGGTGCCACCTTTCAAAAATCGCCTGGAATAGGTATAAATATGTAGATTTAACAAATCCAATTTTCGTTTACAGATCACAAGACGTATTTGAGCTGTTATGCATGTTAAGTGAACATAATGTCCTGACTACTAATTTGGACATCGCTACAAATGAAAACAAAGAAAAGGTAATTTCTGACGACTTTTTCCAAGAAGGCACGACACATTCTTTTTCCTCGAAAAATATTTCGTCTAACAGAGGTATTGAATGAACTAGAAACAAAAACCTGTATTTCTGTTGAACCTTGTTCAATAATAATAGTTTTTAGATATGCTTGTGACATAATAAATATATAAATGTTAGCATAATAGCATAATCAGCCATTTAATGTTCCCACTGCTGGGACACAGGCCTCCTCTCTAGGAGAGGGAATGGGCCGTAATCCACCACGCGGGCGCAGTGCGGGTTGGTGAATCTCACATTTCTTAAAAATTTGGTTCTAGGACATGCCGCGCCGGTTTCCTCTCGATGTCTTCGTTCATCTTTTTGACAGCAGTGGTGATGAAGTTAATTACACAAAGTAATGCGCCTGGCTGGGTTTGAACCCGCGACTTACAATTCGCCAGTCGGGGCCGTTACCACTCGGCCACCACTGCTCTAAATGTTAACTCAAACCCAAATTTTATACCTATTACCTTATGAAATGTTACCTATGTATACATAATAAGCGCAATACCTCTTAAAGGGTCACTGTACTCATCATTATTACTAACTTTCACTATGGGACTAAACCATAAGTAGCGAAAAAGAAATCAGCTGGTCAATATATTTTGTTGATTTATGCTCCCGTACATAATACATAATATGTATATAGTATTTGATTTTTTTTAAATCTAAGAAGGCCGTCGACCCGGGCCTGGTTGCTATCGGAGGGCGAGCCAACCATGGCTCACCGTCCACAGGCCCGCGCCTATGGTGGCCGGGAATCGACCTGCGTTTCCCGACGCCCGAGCGTCTTCTTCTGTTAAACTTCAAAACCTTATACTTCCATCGTTGTGTTCCAGTATTACAAATTTCTGCGAAAAGCTTTGGATGTGTCAGATCAAAGAACCAGCCTCATTCTGTGCGAGCCGTATGAATGTGAGAATATTCTTTTTGAGGTGACTATAATAAACATATTACTAGTTGTTCCTACCAAAAGAATACACTGACGTTCTAAGAAACTGCATCAACGTATGCGGTAGGTTTCAAGAAACAATGTTCCGTATTATTTATTGATGAGTGAATATAGTGTAAAAATAATTAATAGATCGACAATTCTTTTGCGACTATGATCATCTACACCAAAACGACATGTGGCGTACTCTTAAGAGGGTGTACGCCGTATGACATTTCATACAAATTTTCAAGTCACTATTCTGCGAAAATACTGAACCGATTTCAATGAAACTACACATATAAGCAGGATACATAGGTCTAAAAAGTCAGTTAAAAACATTTTCGAAATGTTTTAATTAAAAAAAAATATAACTCGAAACTTAGTTTGTATGGGAAATTTAAAATGTGTCTAATTTAACTGTAACACTATTTATCGAAAATGTTTTCAAGTAACTTTTTAGACCTATGTATCCTGCTTATGTGTGTGAAGTTTCATTAAAATCGGTTTAGTCATTTCGGAAAATAAGGACTTGAAAATTTGTATGAAATGGTATGGAAGCCCGTTCTTTGTAAGCTACCCTGTACCTCGATGCAATTTTTTTTACGTAGCTGTACCACTCTGGGTCCTATTAAAAAGCGATCGTCGCGATCATTTGTCTGACAAACCCGAACGCATCGTTGCATTGAAAGAGAACGCTTTCCGGTTTTCCGAACAAATTACTCGTAGTGACAAATGATCGCGACGATCGGGTATTCGTGCAACGATCACATATACGTATACCTATAAGACCCTGTTCTAGGACACGGCCATATTCGAAATACAGTTTGACTATTTTATAACCTCGTTAGTAGAATGCGCGACTACCGGGTGTTTAGGGGTCATGGGTTCGACTCCCAGGTCCTGTAAAAAGTAAAAAATTCAGTTTACACTTATGCACTTTAATGCTAATCATCGTTGAGGTTGGCCAAAATTCAGTAGGTTGGATTATTAAAATTGTCATCAAACTAGCTAATAGTTTGGTTTCGGGTAAAATAGGGATAGATGCCACACTTTTTGAAATTATTTTATATCTCCCAGAAAACATTTTATTTGTAAAACTGTCAAGTGCTTCGATTTTTTATCTACAAAATGAAAAGTATTTTTTTTATATATTTCCTGAGTATTAGTGATTTTTGCGGACCTCTACGTTTTAGGACATATATCCCATATATAGGATAGTTGCCTAGTCCGTATAAATTACGTTTAGGATAAACGAAAAAACTATGATCGCACTTTGCCTTCCCATCCAATCGCACAGAGACATGAGACCGCGGTCCACTTAGTGGTAGTTGGAAAGTCTCCCGATACATAAATAAAACAGCATGCGGTTCATCCGCGAAACTAGAGTACCTAATTACAATTGGGGCACCTATACTACTGAGACATCTATCCCGGTTTTACCCTAAATAATATAACAATGGTATTTTAACAGAAAACGAAGCACAATATCTTCACACGGAATGTATCTGGTGTTGTTGTTTTCGTCTACCCCAACACCCCAATGCTGCAAAATGTTGAGAATAACACGCATTTTCAATTAAACTCATTTATACATACAATAGCTCACTAGACTACTATAATTTCATCCATTAACAAAATTTGTAAAAGCGCAGTATCAGAAACTCGTCCATGTTCTACTTTATTATAATTGTGTGTTTATAAATAACACACTGAACCAAACATATTATCACAACGTAGGTACTTCATAATTAATACTTTCACAATTTTCATTAATTAAAAAGATGGCTTTGACTGCATTAATAAATCACTTTTTGGATCTATATTCAAATTTATTAACGGCTGCGATCATTATTAAAAACATGCAGTTGAAACTGTAAGGCCGTTCAACACACAATTTTAATTTACAACGCAAACATGATTTATTCTGTATATTAATTTACTTGGATTTTAAGCTCATTGAGCTGGGTTTCCGGGTGTGAATTTGCTTTACTGAATCGTCTATTTACTTGGATGTTTAAATGAAAAGGGGATACAAGTAACTAGTACAAGAGCCCAAAGCTCAGAGACGTTACTTATAAGTAAGGAAATGTATGGGTGTATAGGTGAGACAAGTTTGAGTACTCGTACTTCGAACGATACACACCGGCTACTGGCTAGCTTAAGCCGGTTCAAAACACCTACCAACATTACTCAATCGCATGTTGTAACATTTTGGAACTCAGAAAATGGGGTGCTGAGATCTTGCTCTATAAGTTAAAAGGGTTTTAATTGCTAATTTAATCACTAAGCAGTTTGCCGAGCTTCGTATTGACATAAACTTTCATTGTTTGAAATATTGCTGTTATTAAAAATAATCACGGTTATTGTACATGTACAAAACTAAATTCAACATGACTGAAATAGATCATTGTGACAGTTACTCCAATTTCTTGGGAATTTAGAGTTAGAATCTGTCAAACCCTACATCAATGACAACATATGTATATTCAAATGATCAATTCAGAAACCGAGGAGTTTAAATTCACTAGGTTTTTTATCAAAATTGTTAAAGGTAATTGCATATTCTGCCACTGTAATAATTTCATCTCTTCCAGTTGACAGAGAACAACCTGATCCACAGTATGATCCTGTACTTCTTCTACTGGCCCTACGGACCCGTGAGTGAGACCTTCCTCTCGACCATCAAGGAAGCCATGAGGGTTGCTGTCATCACCAACCCGAGGGAGAGCGTGTGAGTTTAGAAAACAACCTGATCCACAGAATGATCTTGTACCTACTTCTTCTACTGACCCTACGGACCTTTGAGCGAGACCTTCCTCATGACACAAAAGCTTTTACAAAACCAATACGAATATATTTATTTATTACTAGCGCCCCGTGGTTTCACCCGCGTTGTTCCCATTCCCGTGGCAATACGGGGATAAAATGTAGCCTATGACACTCCACAATAACGTAGCTTTCTATTGGTGAAATAATTTTGAAAAAGAAATCGATTCAGTAGGTTACCCCTTTTTTTTTGGATGGGAAATCATCAAATGACTTCTCCCGCTCTGGGCGGAGCGGAAGGGAATGACAGACTCTTACTGACTAAAACCCACCCGTGATCCTTCTTGTGCCCTTTGCGCTCCAGGGCTGCGGTGACTCTTTCGAACAAATTCCGCAACCCTAGCAGGCACTGACCCTATGGGGCCCCGTCTTCGTTGCTGACAGCTCTTTGAGGAGGCGCGCGTGGAATACGACGCGCCGTCAACCCGGCCCTGGTTGCTATCGGACGACGAGTCACCCATAGCTCGCCATCCGCAGGCCCGCGCCTACGGTGGCCGCCCTGCATTTCCCGACGCCCGGGGCGTCTTCTTCTGTTGCGGCGGCTGGAGCGTAAGGTGTCTCTCTCACGCACGCGTTCCGCCTCCTCCTTCACTAGCATTACTGCTTCTTCGATCAGTGGCCTTACTGCGAGATTTTTAACGTTCTTGATCACGTTATTGTAAATGTCAATTTGTATTGAAACTCTATAAGCTCCGTCTGGTAATGATTACGGAAAGACTTTTTTCATACAAGTTGACATAAAAGAACGTTTACGTTAACGCGATATATTACGTTAAAAAACTCGCACTAAGCCCTAAGGTGAGATGTGTTCAAATGCTCCTAGCTTAACTGCGACTATACAATATTATGAATTTTTGTTTGTTTGTTATGCTTTCAAGCTTAGGTACATCTCTTGACGGTTCAGCGATAGACTTAAAAAAATCTATATTAACACGAGCAAAACGGCTGACAATAGCTAGTCATTAAAAAATAAACATGTCAAAATCTCATTAAACATGACAGGATTTTTAAAAGCCCGCCAGCCCTGTGCTATAACATAATGGAAATACTAATGAAGCGATTATTAATGGATAATGAAATAATTGAATATGAAAATGAAAACAATATATCTAGTTTTAATTTCCGCGAATATTAGTGGGTTGCAGGTATGCACCTCCCTCCCGCCCGCTATATTATGCACATGCAAGATTACTGGGCAAATGCAAGGATTTTAAGCACATGCAGGAAGGCAATGCAAAACCCAACACCATTACCGACACGTGTTTCGCCTCTCCACGAGGCATCCTCAGGGGACGTGTTGACTCGCTGACCGTTGAGTTGCGACTGAGCATTTAGTACAAGGCACCCCCCTTTTATACACTGCCACCGTTGGTTATTTGTGTACAACTACCCACAAACATTCGCAGTAAAGGGGAAGAAACCAAATTCGTCTGGTCATTCAACAGTGCAAAATTATTATTAAGGGTTTCCGGCTGTGTGTTTTAGAACAATTAGAGATTTTTAAACATAGTAATAATAATAATTTTGCACTGTTGAATGACCAGACGAATTTGGTTTCTTCCCCTTTACTGCGAATGTTTGTGGGTAGTTGTACACAAATAACCAACGGTGGCAGTGTATAAAAGGGGGGTGCCTTGTACTAAATGCTCAGTCGCAACTCAACGGTCAGCGAGTCAACACGTCCCCTGAGGATGCCTCGTGGAGAGGCGAAACACGTGTCGGTAATGGTGTTGGGTTTTGCATTGCCTTCCTGCATGTGCTTAAAATCCTTGCATTTGCCCAGTAATCTTGCATGTGCATAATATAGCGGGCGGGAGGGAGGTGCATACCTGCAACCCACTAATATTCGCGGAAATTAAAACTAGATATATTGTTTTCATTTTCAAATTTAAAATGGATTTCCGCAAAGTAACGCCTGACTCAATCAATTTTAATAATTGAATAAGTAGATACCGCGTGTAATTGGGTTACCGACAACGGAATATGGAAAAATTAAGGAGAGGAAAATATTTTTCTTTTTTTTTTCTCAGAAAAATAAATACTAAACTGAGCCAGTATTTTTTTTTAATAGGACCTCTCGCAGTTCAGCACATTAAGGCTGGTTACTGCTTAACCGGTCACTCCTGTGGTGGCCTTAGATTCTAAGGCCCCCAGCCAGGGCTTAAAACTACTTAAAAACTAAATGACCGCTCGCTAAGGGCATCCCCTGTGGGACATGGGCCTCGGCTTAGCGGGGTCATTGAGGGGGGGCAGCAAAGGACAGGCTGGGTCAGATTTATATTATTTAGGGGATTTAACGCTAATGGCTCAGCAGCGCGGGCTGGCTCGTTAGGCAAAAGTCGGGGAGGGTTTTGACGGGTTCGTCGCGATGGACTTCGTCGGCGAGGTCGGTATACGGAACGCGGTCTGAGTTTGTTTTCCTAAGAGTGCTCGTTTCCCTACTACTCTCTTGGGTCAGGGTGATGGGGTCATCGGGCTCTACAAGGGTATGCCGCGGTCGGCGGATCTTGCTGATCTGGGAGGGCGTGTATCGGGTAGCCGAAACGATAAGGGGGTTAACTGAGCCAGTATTTTGGTCAAAGGTGTTATTTTAAACATGCTGCATACCTATCTGCTGCCTTTAACTCCTTTATAAATCGGTTTGGGTAGACGAACCAACGGCATAATAAATTGGTTCAATGGTGTAGAATTGTAGATGCTACGGTGAAACATACGTACATAGGTACATGCATTTATACATACCGGCTTCATAACGGCATTCCCTATTCAAAACAGTGCGAGTAGTGCACGTTTATGTAGCTCAAATTGGTTTGTTTTAGTAGTGTTCTAGAATAAGATCTTCTACACACACTTTATATTTATCTGTGTCTCTAATATTCATAATGTCAATTTCATACATACCTATTATTTGCGTGGTTACTGAAATGGCAATTTTAGACGTTATATTATTTGAATTTTGACTATGCTGTTCGTTTGCTTATTCTAAATAAAATAAATACATACATAGACGGCTAAAATCATAACCCTTCCTTTTGACTTTGCCGTCGTCGGTTAAAAAGCAGAAAGCCATTCAAACACCTATATATGACTCTTCACGTGACCCAGCGATTGGCTTTAACCTAAGACAGAGGAAACTCATTGCCATACAACGGGGCAATGCTGCCAGTTTTAGGGCACTCTTCGAGTCAATTGCGTTGTGGAGGATTTTTTGACGCCTTTTACTATCTAAGGTTTTGGTACTTACAAGTTTAGGGTTTTTTTTATTAATAGGGCTTCATCTACTGTCAGGTTTGCGGATTTTTTTCGAAAGAGTCACCGCGACTTTAGAACGCAATGGACAGTATGAGGAACACGGATGGGTTTTAGTCAGTAAGAGTGACAATCCTTTCCACTCCGCCCAGAACGGAATAAGTCGTTTGATGATTTCGCATCCTTAAAAAAATGCCTTTTTTAAGGATGATTATGTAATTAGTTTCTATTTTATTAGTAGATATTCTTAAGGAACGCTCATTCAGGATTTTATACGTCTAGAAGCAATGTATGAAGTTCTGCATAACGAAGAATTAAGATCCGACGATTTATACTGGGTGTAGTTTTTCATTGAACTTAGAATTCATTAAATAGATTAGGTTTTTAAGTAGATTAGGTGCTTCAACTGAGTAGATTTTAAAAGTACAGCACCAAAGTGATTCCAGAATCTAGAACCACTTTCGATTAATAGGTGGTTTTTTCAACGTTCACCTTTTCACTAAATTACTATTACTGGTAAAGTAATTTGTTAAAAAGCGTTGAAAATACTTGAGACCATTATTAAAAATGGTTTCATAACTATTACCTACATATATCAGAATTTAATGTAGCTTTGTTGCCCAGAAATCCACAAAACTACCACTAAATGGCATCGGACTATTTAATTACCATTTCCCGCCATTAAAAAACTGGCAACACTCAATATTTCCCTCATTTTAATGTTCAACATCGGTTTCCGCTCCATTTAAACCGTTAAACAGTTAATGCAATACAGTGACGTCACGGGTCAGTAAACAAACGCGCATGTCGATCGTTTGACATATTGACATTTTAATAACAATATTAATGGATGGAACATTGTTTTAGCTTTTCATAACGGTAAATACAAATATTAACGTGAATGTATGGAATTTGAATTAGCTATCTAGGTATATGAGAATAATTCTGGTGCTTTGAACGCACTTTAAAAATAAACAATTCGAAAATCAAATCGCGGAAAAGGTTGATTCATGACTCATGTCTGTAGAACTTTATTATGAATTTGAATTTTAACATCTTGGTTCTCTTAGGAAACCTGTCGTAATTGCCTGCCTGCACGTTATTTTTTTTTTTCTTTTTATTCTTGGGCTTAGTACGCGTGTTCGTGGACAGGTTCCCACTGCTGCGCCACTGGATGCGCTTGCACACTGCCTTGTGAGGAGTGGACAGTTTTCCTCCTTTGTCAAATTTAATGTTTTGTACTTTTTATTTTGTGTTGTTTTGTGTTTTTCATGTGTAGTATTTTTGTCTTGTATGTTTTTGAGAATGTGTTGTGATGAGTAATTTTTATTGTATGTATTCAATATATGTTTTGTAAGTGTACCTATGGACAGAAAGTCTGAAATAAATGTTTATTATTATTATTTGGCAGTGTGATATTGTGTTCCACAGAACATTTATACCGGACAAGCTCTAGACGTGAAGACCTGTAACTGACTGTCAGATTATCAAACTGTTATCTATCACCATTTTATTAAGCTGGAAGTCTTCTAAAATCTGACATTCGTTTACAAATATATCTTGACATTCTCACTTAATATTAATCTTAATCTTTACCTATTCTTGACATTAATTTTTTTGAATGACTCATTATTATTTGCCGCGGTAAAAAATTGTGTTATTTAATAATTATTAAATTACAATAGATACAGCAAACGCATGTACCTAATACTGGTGCCCTTTGTGGTCCAGGGCCGCGGTGACTCTTTCGAACAAATTCCGCGCAACCCTAGCAGGCACTGACCCTATGGGGCCCCGACTAGGGTTAACGTATGTACCTGCATCATGAAAAAATCGATGGCTATTTGCATGCCTCAATGCGTAATATGGTTGAACTTTCCTGTATTATTTTCTAACAACTGTATGTAATTACCCATATTAGCAAATAAATAATTAAACAAGTAACAATCAGCACTACTTGACTAGTTCTTACTCGTGAGTGTCCAAGCAGATAAACCTTGTTACTCACTGCAGCAGCAGCACGCGACTTAAAGGATAGTAAACAGACGATACAACACAGTGTGTCTGAAGGAATACATGCATCATATGAAAGTTGGCGCTCTTATAGTCCTTAAGGTACAGATTGGAACAACAATATTTTTACTATCTCTCATATTGTTTGTTGATTTTGTATGGACTAAAACAAGTGCTTATGTTTTTTTTTATGGGAGATAGGTTTGCCCTTGACTCTAGTCTAGGCTTGAGGTGACAGAGAGAAGTCGACGATGGAATGAGCTTACCCAGAAGAAGCCTGTTCACTCTAACTTTGAAGGGATTATGGTTGAATTCGTTCGGAAATATAGACGTAGGCAGAGGGTTCCACTCCTTTGCTGTGCTCACTATAAAAGACTGTTGGAAACGCTTATATACAGTCATTCTTATCATTCATATATTTCAATATTATCAAAAATAAACAATATTATTATTATGATTATTATTTGATTGTCCTCTGGACGATCAAAGCAAACAGAGACTGTCTTTATATTTTCGCCAATATTGGGCATCAAAAATGTCTTCAAAATCAGTGTTATTTATATGATCTCGCTAAACATAAATACGAGTGTGATAGATGATTTTTAATTCGAATAAAAATAATGAGCTACAAATTTGTTCATGAGTATTTAACACTAGCTGCTGCCAGCGACTTCGTCCCCGTGGAATCCCCGATTTTAAAACATTCTTTATCGCTGCTCCGCTCCTATTGGTCTTTGCGTGATGATATATAGCCTATAGCCTTCCTAAATAATTCGATAAATGGGCTATCTAACACTGAAAGATTTTTTCAAATCGGACCAGTAGTTCCTGAGATTAGCGCGTTCAAACAAACAAACATGTGCTTAGATTTTTTACCATAAATATGTTCACTCAATGTTGAAACAAATAATCAAGAAAAACACGCCAAACACTGTCCAATGCAGCCAACAAAACAAAACAAGGCATCCACAACAAAAACACTAAATCACTAACTATAGAAAACTCTTCTGTCTCCACCAGTACTGCCAACCGTCTGATTGCCCCACCACGCCGCCTAGGGGTATGTCTAAAAATTACATTTCTCCCCCTCACTAAGTTCAATAGCTCCACAACAAATACAAAGTCTTGGACAATCACGTGCCTGGTAATCCAATTGTGATGCTGATTGAGAGTTGGCCCATGCTGGCCCGCGAATGCCCACTGTATTCTATAAGTGCCAAAGAAAACATTGTGAAACTTATTGTTGGTACTTTATTAGCTTAGCAACAATGAAGCTGTCATTCATCATTTTGGACTGGCTTTACGTGGAAATATTGTTAAATAAGGTTTGGTTTTAATTTAGTTTTGGGGCGTAATAAGATTACGGCGTTTTGTGGAGTTAGCGTCAATTTAAAAATCAATTTCTGACTATTTTTATTTCGTTTTGATGGTATTCTACACTAATATTATAAAGAGGAAAGATTTGATTGTTTTTTGTTTGTTTACATTAAATAGGCTCCGAACCTACTTGACCAATTTTTAAAATTCTTTCACTTTTGGGTAGCTATCTCCGGTGAACATAGGCTATATTTTATCTCAATATTCCCACGAGAATGGGAACTACGCTGGTGAAACCACGGAGCGCTGCTAGTTTTGTACATTTTTAAGGTTTCGTACCCAGAGGATGCCAACGATTCCCATTCCGACGCCCTCACCATCTGTTTGCCGTCTCCCTGACTGTCTCTTTGTCAATTCGTCTATCTATCACTTAACTGAATTTTTTCCTGGACCGCGATGACTCTTCCGAACAAATCCCGCAACCCTAGCAGGCACTGACCCTATGGGGCCCCGTCTTCGTTGCTGACGGCTCTTTGAGGCGCGGACTATCGGACGGCGAGCCACCCATAGCTCGCCATCCGCAGGCCCACGCCTACCGGGACTCGCCCTGCGTTTCCCGACGCCCAAAAAGTCTCTACCAGGAGTTCTTATTCCTAGATTCCGCATCTACTACAACCAAGGGACCTCGGACCGTCTGAACCACTTGACGCTGGTGAACTGGTGGGCCGGCAGCCTGTACAAGTCGCCTGTACTCCCGCCGCCCGATAAGGTCTACACTGACTTCAAGCGAAGGGTGTTTGAAGTTCCTGTGCTGCATGTAAGTTATCTGGGTTTCATTACAACAAACTAAGTTTTTTTTTAGTTTTAGTATTTTCTTTAATTAGAGTCAGTTTGAAAAGCCAGGATTATCGGCAATTATAAGTTCGATGAGACGAAGCTCCAAAGTCTTGAGCATCGATGCCGAGTTGCTAGCCTGTCGTCTCTTCGATTTCATTTTGGGGAGCGTGCGACGGAATTGCATAGTTTAATTCCGCAAATCCGTTCCATCATCGGACCACAAAACGTTCGGCATTGCACAACCATTACGTGGTGGGTATCCCATTCACACGCACAAAACGTTTTGACCACATCACACAAGCACAAAAGGCCCATAGATAAAATACAAAAATGATAAAATAATTAAACAAAATTAATTAAATAATTACATTTAAAATGTGTAACGTTGTTCCATATTTTGAACATAAAAAAAAAAACTAAACATACGAATCGGAAGAAAAATTACTAAAATCGTGTATTATCATGTTAAACTCATCTTCATCACTAATCTGTATTCTGTAACTGCACCTTTTGTAAATAAATAAATAATAATTTTATTTTTAACTTTTCTTTCCTTGACATATTCTCATAAGTTCACCTGCCGTTCATAAATATACTACGTAGGTACGAAACCTATTCGACGACATCCGAACATGTACTGGCAATGTGTTCACAGGCGCCGCCGTGGCATTTCGTGAAGTACAACAATGATAACACCATCACAGTCACCGGGGGACGTGACGACAAGCTGCTCGCGCTTATTGCTAAGAAGCTCAACTTCAAGTAAGAAAAACATACGACGTATAGTAATCACTAGATACGAAATAGAATATTTGAAAAGTATAAAACAATTACAAAAAACTCTTTTTTACAAAAGAATACAACCGATTTCTACGCAAAAACTGTAAAAAATAACTTTACGGAACTCAGTGTTTTGGTTGCTTTTTGTTTATTGAACACCGACTTCCGAATTTTTTTATAGAAGTCGGTTGTATTATTTGTAAAAAGTTTTTTTATTTTTCACTTTTTAGTGGTACCCCCCCACCTAAACATACCAATCACATTGGTACACAGCCTAAACACACCTAAGAACAGCGTACACTGTAAAAATTGGTGTAAACAATAAACATTCGATTTCAGCAATCCCTAATGATTTGCTTAAGTTTTTATTTGTTTTAAATAGATTTAAAACACATAAAAACTTTAAAAAAACCAACCGACTTCTAAACCAAAAAAGTCTAAGGCTTCTTTTAAAATGAACCAGACCTAAAAAGGTTTATATACAAAGGTATGAAGATCAGGGTATAAATTTGCTCGCCTTTCTTAGAAAAGGGAGGTTGTTCCGACCAGACGGGTATTGTGACAAGTAGGCCCGACGGTTGATATCGGGTTTTTGAATAAGAGTTGGACGCGCTGATAAAATGATGTTGAATACGTCAGTTTTAGTGTAAATATGTTGTATTGTATGGTAATGTACTACGTTATATGCACGTATGTTGTATACAGAGTGTTAAGATATGGTGTTGAATAGAATACTCTTTATTATGTACACTATATAAGTTACAGAAAATATAGATGAAGAAAACATTACATAAGGTGACACAATGGGCGGCCTTATCGCTAAAAGCGATCTTTTCAAGACAACCTTTGGCTGGATTTTGGTTGTTTTTTTTTTTGTGTAATCATATTTTAAAGAATGTTTCTGTCAATTTATGTATGAACAACATTCGGTAGTCATAATCATAAATTGCATCTCTGTACTATACTTGTGAAATAAATAAATCCCCAAAAAAAAAATCGTAGCTCTTTCAACTTGATCTGGACGTTTTTTTTACCTGTCTATGACTATATTTAAGAAAGTTGTGGGTCTACATGGGTAGAACTAGTTTTTGAATAATGACACACAAAACACAACAACTTTTCATAATACCCTGGAGATACACCGACATACTGCAGCTACATTGGACACACTAGCTCAATAGCTTCTATCGCGGGCCTTGAGCGTGGCAACCGAATCCAGAAATTCCGTAACGAAAATAACCTAACACCACTAGGTCATTCGATTAGGCCCCGACTTTTTAAAATGGTCGCTTCGTTACTGAGCTATTATGTCGCCGTCACCGAGCCGACCCGAACGTCTGCGTTCGGAAACAATCAGTGGGACAAAGTTAAGTGAAACGTATGTGATTTACATTAGTACAGTAACCCAGGTGAACGAATCGAGACCATATCACAATGACGCAGAGTACTAAATATATAATTGCATAAGTTGATAAAAAATGCTATGCAATAGCTTTACCGCGGCAGTCCCCGAGTGCCACATGTATTTTTTTTTATTTATAAGCGTTGCCCCACACTATTTTTCCCGTAACGTGAGTGCATTTACAAACATACAAACTCACATACATAAACAGCTAGACCCGAACAACTATCTGTAGGCCATACAAACATTAATTTGTTCCGTGCGGGAATCGAATCCACGACAAGTAGCACAGCAGTCAATCGCTCAATCACTGTGCCAACCGTGTCGTCGAAGAAAAGATAAAAAACGCATCGGCAAACCTCTTGGTGGCAGAATAGGGATGTTTCCTGAGGAATAAAAATATGATCCTATTTAGTCCGTCAGTTAGATTATCGAAAAATAGTGGACACGTATTTTTTGCTTTATCAAATCTATAAAAATTGACGAAGATAAAAAGCTTCAAAGATCATAAGTGGGGGCTTGTGACATCACGGCGTGGTAAAAATCGTCGCACGAAGTGACGTCACACGAATTTTCAACGCACTATATCGTCTTTGTTTTTTGTTTACGTGAAAAAATAAAGAATACGTGTCCAATATTTTTGGGAAGTCTATCTTACGGACTGATTCGATTTTTTTAGGCAACTACCCTATTCTAAGGACGCCAAAAACAGTTTCCTATGGATACTGAAATAGCCTGATTTTATGATACAATCCTGAATGCACGACATCGCACTTCAAGTCCAAACACTAGTAATTACAAACGTGACGTTCTTTACGATATAAATTAAATTCTTACACGAGTTTACCTTTACACTTTCTCCGTAATTAAAGCTGGTCAGGGTCATTTTATCTACAACAACTTACTTCTAACCTTATAGATTAAGTTTCAAAGTTCATTTTCCAGGTATAAATACTACGACCCACCAGACAGAAGCCAGGGGTCAAGTATTTCAAGTAACGGAACTTTTAAGGGTACTCTCGGTCTGATCTGGAAACGTGTAAGTTTTGCTTAATACTATGAACATATTTTCTCAAAGGAATCAAGGGTTTGCAAACAATACAGAATAATTATTTGCTAATTCTTGGTATGTTTTAATGTTTTGGCAAAATAAGATAGGGTATTGGGCCCTATCTTTTTGCTGTAACTTTAGTGCGTGGAAGGACCAGAACGTATAAGATTTTTTTAGGGATCCTTAAGTACAACTGAAAAAACAGAACCCTTATAGGATCGCGAGTGTCTGTCTGTCCGTCTGTCTCAAATAATTGTCTCTAACTCCAGAAACTAGATCGATTCGATATATGAAAATATTCCCCCAAGTCTACCGTTTTAAAATGACAATGTACGAAATAATCATAAAACTGAATTCTTTGCGCGTGATTCCGACTCGCAATTTATCAGTTCATTTACTTTAACCTTTTAAAATTATGCTTTAATCTGGATCTTATTTCAGAGACAACACCACGTAAATTGCGTGTAGGCCACATTGTATACTTACTCGTATTTCTAGCTTCCGGGGATCAGGGGATCATTTCTTACCATTTTTTTTTTTGGTTGGGATATCATCAAATGACTTCTCCCACTCTGGGCGGAGCGGAAGGGAGTGTCAGGCTCTTACCGTCTAAAACTCACCCGTGATCCTTCCAGTACCCGCCGCGTTCTAGGGCCGCGGTGACTCTTTCGAACAAACTCCGCAACATAATTTCTTACCATCAAGTTCGATTTCAGAACGACAAACCGGCTTTAGAGTTTAGCAGAAACAAGTTTAGTATCAAGTAACATTTCAAGCAAGAAAACATTCCTTACAGCAAGCAGATTTTTTCCTCGGCGATGTGACGATGACTTGGGAACGGTTACAAGCAGTGGAGTTCTCGTTCATGACTCTGGCTGATTCAGGTGCTTTCCTGACTCATGCTCCAGCGAAACTGAGTGAAACTCTGGCTATCATCAGGCCTTTTCAGTGGGAGGTAATTTGTCATTTGAAGCTTTCAATTTTGTTGTTACAACCATTATTAAGTTTAATCCAGATGAATCGAAGGCCCTTTAAAAAGGTAAAAAATAAATAAATTATGGACAGAATTCTTTGGATTTTTAAGCCAAAAATAACCCACACAAAGGTTATTTTTCTTAAAATAGATTCTAAAAATATTTTTCTTAAGTAAATTTTACCGTAATAAAAACTTTCTTGCCAAGGTGTTCTTCCAGTCATTTTACATGGGTAGCCTGTAGCTAAGACCACTACTGACTCTCTGAGTGAAAAATAATAATTTAATAACTAACCAATGACTGAGTACGCTCTTTAATTGTTAGTTTGTTTCAATCATACAATCTTGTACACCTATTTATGGAGCCTACTCGAATAACGCCCACTAGTGCCACATGCCTAGATAATATTTACACAGATATTGTACCTACCCACAAAAAAATTATAAATTTGATGGATTCTGATCATTGTGGACAATTAATTACTATCCCAAACGTAAACAAAATAAAGCCAAAAAAAGATATCACTGTAAACCCAAAATCTAAATATCGCCTGGAAACATTTAAAAATAAACTATTAAATAAAATGCCATGTTTGTCAACCAATGATGACCCAAATCAACATTACAATGAATTTTTCAAAATGTATTGCACACAATTTGACACTACATTTATTCCTAAAACTATTTCTGTTAATAATAATACTTCTTTCAGTGACTGGGCCACCATTGGTATTTATAAGAGCAGAGAACGGCTTTATGAGTTGTATGAAGAACGGGCTTATATTAATACAGCAGAGTTTAATGCATATGTTAAAAACTATTCTAGATTATACAAAAAAGTTTGTTATATGGCCAAGTCTCGGTACTTGAGTTCAAAAATTAAAAATAGCAATAATGTAATTAAAATGACATGGAATATTATTAATAGCGAAACGGGAAGGTCTTGCAATCGAACCATTGATTACAGTCTTGCTATTAATGACAGTGTAATTAATTTAGATTCCGAAGTCGCCGCAGCTTTTGAAACTTTCTTTGCAGAGATTCCCGTCTCAACAACTAAGTTTCTAAATTCATCACCCACCGCTGCAGAAATGTTACTTAAAGAAAACGTTCCACTATGTGATGCTGAGTTTAAATTCCAACATGTCACTTATAGTGATATAATAAAAACTTTTAATTCTTTGAATTTAAAAAAAACGGCAGATCTATGGGGTAATTCTGTTGATCTAGCAAAGTCCATTATACATATTGTGGCACCTACCTTAGCTGTTATTTTTAATAAATGTATCGACCGTGGTGAGTTTCCTGATCTAATGAAATATAGTAAAATAATACCTTTATTTAAATCAGGTAGTACGTCAGACCCCAGTAATTATAGACCTATATCAGTACTACCTACTTTTAGCAAAATTTTTGAGAAAGTTATCCTAAATCAAATGCAAAGATATTTTAACAAACACAAACTGTTACATAATAAACAGTTTGGTTTTACACGGGGTCGTTCAACAGCCGATGCCGGCATTGAACTGTTAGGACATATTTATGATGCATGGGAGGACAAATGCGATGCTTTGGGCATTTTTTGCGATTTATCCAAGGCATTCGATTGTGTTCTCCATGAGACATTAATCAGGAAGCTACACTATTACGGAGTCCGGGACGCCTCTCTGGATCTTCTTATTTCTTACCTGAGTGATAGGATTCAAAGAGTTGACGTCAACGGTAAAAGATCTCCTGGATCTGTAGTGAGGATGGGGGTCCCACAGGGCTCGATTTTAGGTCCCTTTTTGTTTCTCATTTATATAAATGACTTGCCGTACCTCGTAAAGGATAAACATGATATAGTGTTGTTTGCAGACGACACGTCGCTTTTATTCAAACTGAAACGTCAGCAGCATAATATAGACGCTGTAAATAGTGCCCTTACGATTGTAGTTAACTGGTTCAATATTAATAATCTTCTACTTAATGAGAAAAAAACGAAATGTATAAAGTTCACGTTACCTCATGTTAGACAGGTGAACACTAGTGTGTTAATAAAGGGGGAAGAGTTAAAACCCGAAGATAGCACACTGTTCTTAGGCATAACTTTGGATGCGAAGCTACAGTGGGGCCCCCATATAGATAAATTGTCCAAAAAACTTAGCTCTGCAGCATATGCCGTCAGAAAAATACGTGGCTTAACAGATTTAGAGACAGCACGTTTAGTATACTTTGGTTATTTTCATAGTGTGATGTCATACGGCATTTTGTTGTGGGGAAATGCCGCTGATATTCAGACAGTATTTGTGTTACAAAAAAGAGCTATCCGTGCAATTTACAAATTAAGTCCTAGACAGTCCCTCAGAGAAAAATTTAAAGAGATTAATATAATGACTGTGCCTTCTCAGTATATTTATGAGAATCTTTTGTATGCACATAAAAATATTAATCTATTTAAAAGATACAGTGATATTCATAACGTGAATACTAGGAACAAACATAATTTTGTCATTCCTAAAACTAGGCTCAAAAAAATAGGTGGTTCATTTAGATGTCAATGTATACGTTTTTATAATAAACTCCCTTCCTACATCCAAGACCTTAGTATTAATAAATTCAAATCGATAGTAAAACGTAAGCTATGCCAGAAAGCTTTTTACACAGTTAAAGACTATATTGAAGACCAAAAGGCTTGGGATTGAGCTGCTTCAACGATGTACATGGCCTACTATTACTTTTATCTATTGATACTTTTCTCAATTTTAGATTTGACATTTGATATTCTCCTGTTTGTGCAATTTTGACATGAATGTTTACTTTATGAAGTATTATTTTATTATTGTGACATGAATATTTACTTGTTGAAGTAATATATTATTTTTTTTTATTTATTATGTTTGACATGTATACTTACTTTGTAAAGTAGTATATTTTTACTTAATTTATTTTTGTGAATATGAGGACTATATGGGTATTATTTTCTTTTTCTTTCCTTTTTTAAAGTATATATAACGATGACGTCTGGCAGTTTAAGTACTTTTGTGGCCTACCCAAATGTCCCTTCTTTGGTATTGTTCGTCGGGTCGTTGAGCTCCTTATTGTTTTCTAAGTTGAGCTACTCGACTACTGACAAAAGCTTGCACTGAATGGACAGGCCCACTTAAATCTGTGTGGTTCTTTCTTCAAAAGACCATTTCAGACACTGATCTGCATGGTTCTCATATAACATATTGTGAATGTGAGGACTATGTAGATCGCCATATTAGGGTTTTATTTCAGTTTGTCTGGCAGTTTGAGTAATTCTTGCGGCCTACCCAAATGTCCTTACTTTGGTATTGTTCGTCAAATCGTTGAGCTCCTTGAAGTTCTAAGTTTGAGCTACACGGTATCTGACAAATGCTTGCACTGTCTGGACAGGTCCACTCAAATCTGTGTAGCACTTTCCTCAAAAGGCTACCTCAGACATTAACCTACATGGTTCTCATATGACTTGACCAGTACGGATTGTATGGACTTTAAAAGAGACTTTGACCTCTGAGTTTGTTTCGGTGTTTCTTCTCAGGGTAGTCGGCTAGGAAACACCGGCTTCATCTAGCTTAAAATGACCAGAAATATTTGACGTGTAAAAGTGTTATGTTTAACCTACTTACAAAATAAATATCATTTATCATTTATCATTTATCATTTAAAGCTACAAAAACCTAGCATGATGTTTTTAGCGTGGAATGTTTTTTTAATAATCATAATATAATAATAATATTTTTATTCTGAAAAGATGAGATACAATGCATGTTACATGATTGTGAAATTACAATATGTATTAGCTACACTTTTACATTTTTACTTGCTTCGAAAATCTCTTTTATGCGGAAGATCACATAAAAATATTAATCTGTTTAAAAAATACAGTGATATCCATAGCATAAATACTAAGAACAAACACAATTTTGTTGTTCCTAAAACCAGGCTCAAGAAAATAGGTGGTTCCTTTCGATGCCAATGTATACATTTTTATAATAAACTTCCTGGCCACATTCAAGAACTAAGCATAAATAAATTCAAAGTATTTATAAAACGTAAGCTATGCCAGAAAGCTTTTTACACAGTTAAAGACTATCTGGAGGACAAGAAGGCTTGGGATTGAGCTGCTTCAGTTGTGTACATGGCCCAATGTTTTATGTTGTTGTTTTGTTTCTGTGTTTTTCTTTTATATTTTTACACTTTGACATGTTTCAATTTTCGTTTAGTTTACTTTTGACATGAATGTTTACTTTTTAAAGTATTCTTTTTATTTTATTACAATTTCTTATTTTGACATGAATACTTACTTTGTAAAGTATTATATTTTTTAATTTATTTACTATTGTGAATATGAGGACTATATGGGTTATTATTGCTTTTTCCTCTTCAAGTATTTTTTTTCCTTTTTTTTTAGCGTTGTCTGGCTGTTTGAGTTTTTTTGTGGCCTACCCAAATGTCCTTTCATTGGCATTGTTCGTCGAGTCGTTGAGCTCCTTATTGGTTCTAAGTTGAGCTACTCGACTACTGACCAAGGCTTGCAATGAATGGACAGGTCCACTCAAATCTGTGTGGTTCTTTCCTCAAAAGACCACTTCAGACACTGACATGGTCCTCATATAACGTATTGTGAATGTGAGGACCATGTAGATCGCTATGTTAGGGGTTCATTTCTTGTTAGTCTGGCGGTTTGAGTTCTTTATGTGGCCTACCCAAATGTCCTTACTTTAGTATTGATCGTCAAATCGACGAGCTCCTTAAAGTTCTAAGTTTGAGCTACTCGGTAACTGACAAATGCTTGCACTGTCTGGACAGGTCAACTCAAATCTGTGTGGTACTTTCCTCAAAAGACCACTTCAGACACCAACCTACATGGTTCTCATATGATTTGACCAGTACACTTGTATGGACTTTAAAAGAGACCTTGACCTCTGAGTTTGTTTCGGTGTTTCTTCTCAGGGTAGTCAGCTAGGAAACACCGGCCTCATCTAGTTTATAACGACCAAAAATATTGACGTGTAAAAGTGTTATTTACAACCTACTTACAAAATAAATATCATTTATCATTTATCATTGGAAGGGCTCCCAGAAGGTAGACCGATGACCTGGTGAGGATCCACGGGTAGCCAACGAATGTGAGACGCACAGGACCGGTTGTTGTGGCGACACTTGGGGAGGCCTATGTCCAGCAACAGACGTCTTTCGGCTGATATGATGATGACTCTTGTAGACTCTTACATAGAATCTAGTAACATGCTTACAGTCTAAATATAAGTATTAATTAGCGCTATTAGGGTTCAGGGCTTTTAAGAGTTATATAAGGAATTGAAATAATAGACAATAGTAGTTCATGTACTTACTTATTATATTTCTCAAACTCAACACTGAACAAACAAAACGAGCAGATATAACCCCTAGTTTTTAATTAGTACAAAAAAACAAGACTCTGTCCGTACCCGTTACTGGTCATATTTGTGTAATCAAAAGTAAAAAATAAAAACCTAAAATTGTCCACGGATTTTTTTAATAATTGGTAAATTCATAATAGAATCAACATTCATAACAATTGCTACTAGAAAATACTACGCACAGTGTTTTTCCATTTTAATCGTCATTTATTCATTCATAAATCAATAGCATGTACAATATTTTTATAAGTTGAGTGGCATTTTAGGATATAAAAAACGCTAATAACTTTGCTGTTTATAACATATTTTTTTGAGATTTTTCTTAAATAATAACGAGACCTTTTCTAATAAGCCCTTAAAGTATTTGTACTAATTAAAAACTAGGGGTGTATATCTATCACACGAATATGCACTCACAGTTCAGTTCTTCGTATTTCGGCGCTTAGTTCACGACTTCTGACGCACGACTGAGCTCATAGGCCTAGCACGACAACCAAGCTGGTGTTTCTCCCACCATTATGTCTACGTTCCAATAAACGGACTGTCATTGGTTAGTCGTGCCGTCGACGAACACAGTCGGTACTACATTAGTCAATACAGTACTTTAAATATTAAAATTAGATTAACATTACAAATAAAATAGCTCGGTAATTAACGATTGATAAGACTCTTTTATATTGTTCAGGTCTGGCCCCTAGTCTTCGCAACCCTACTGGTGACAGGCCCAGCGCTCTGGATAGTGATCGCAGCCCCGTCGCTATGGCAACGACGTAAATGTGATCAGCTGGGATTGTTCAGCAGTTGTTGCTGGTTCACCACTACGCTGTTCTTGAGGCAATGTAAGAAAGATTTCTAGTTATTTCACTTACTAATGAAATCTCCTCCTACATGGTTGTTCGACAACCTGGCGAAGACCAAGGAAGTCCACTGGCTGCGAGGCTCACGGAACCAGTCGATCAATCGGTCTGCAACTCTTGGGGCAGGCCTATTTCCAGTAGGTAGTAGACGTCTTTATGCTAAAATGGTGATCATCAATGAAATTTTGTGCTCCGTAAGCTTACAACTAGGTTGTTCTTAGGCTTGATGTAAAATAATGCGATAAATCTTTAGCAATAAGATCCGAATTCCATTGACAAGCTGCCGAAACCAAACTTAATAATTTGATGACTGAGGAGACCCTTTTCAAAAACATTTTTACAAGCTGATATCTGTGTATCGTAGTAGGGAGATTTCGGCAGTTTCTTCTAAGGGAATTAAAGTAAGTTGATGTAATGCCTATGTATGAACTGATGTATGTTGCAACTGTAATTCGTTTCTCCAGCGTCCAGCAAAGAACCATCCAGCACACACAAAGCGCGCCTCGTCTCAGTTCTGATCTCTCTAGGAGCGACCTACGTCATCGGAGACATGTACTCCGCCAATCTAACGAGTCTGATAGCAAAGCCTTCGAGGGAACGTCCCATTGGAACCTTACCAGCTTTGGAGGAAGCTATGAGAGACTACGGTTACGAGCTAGTGGTGGAAAGTCATAGCTCGTCGTTGGCAATTTTGGAAGTAAGTTCTTGAAAGCTATATAGGTAAATGATGGAAGTGGATCAATTGTTTCTGCATGAAAATACTTATTTTCCCGGTTATTTTCATGCGCAAGATGTCTGAAGATGTATGTATTTATGTATCTTGCATTAAACATTGATTTACCACATTTCTAACTAAAACATGTACATACTTTTGCTTATTTTTCTAAAGACTTATCGACTGTGCTCTATTATATCGCAACCACCAAAACAGTTACTTTATTGAAAATAACATTTCTTACCCCTGGGTTTTGAAATCTAATCTACTTTAAGAGTAGTTTGTTTGAACGTGCTAATCTCTGGAACTACCAGTCTGATTTGGATAATTCTTTTTGTATAGTCACATTATTTGTCGGATTTGGATAATTCTTTTTGTACAGCCACATTATTTGTCGGATTTGGATAATTCTTTTTGTACGTGATATCCACATTCATGAGTTAGTATAATTATGCAGGTGCAGGTACAACGGGATACGTGCGCACAAAATCACGTAAATTGTATAGAACTAATCAGCTCTTATAAAAATGCAGAATACTCTTTATTATAACGCGCTTTTTCATACGTATTGAATCCTGCATGTTCGTTCAAGCAGAGTCAATATATTTGTGCATGTTATCACGTAGTGCAAATTCCAGCGTGCGATAAGCTTTGTTATTTCAGGTTTACTTTTTATGGTTCATAACACGATACTAGATCCCGTGTAAATAATGCCGGATTAAAGCTTCGATGATTTTTGATAAATTTACAAATACTTTCGGTTTGTATTTTAGAGATTGATGCTTTATTTTTAACTGGCTTCCTAAAACGAGGAGTTTTTCAATTCATTTGTATATATTTTTAAATGTGTTATCCCTCATAAAGCTTCGATGATGTTTGATAAATTTACGAATAGGTACCTATTTTTGTTTTGTATTTTAGAGGAGATGATGCTCAATTTTTAACCGACTCCAAAAAGAGAAGGGTTTCAATTCGGTTGTATATATTTTTAAATGTTTGTTCCTTATCCACTACAACGTCCAAGCGCCGCGGCGTCTAGCGTCTTAAGCGTCCGCGTCTCAAATTACACTTATCGTTTTTACGACCGCGCCCGACCCACTTAACATAAACAATCACTGCTGATAAACTACTTAAGCTACACTCGAACTGTAAACACTCACGGCAAGCTCAAACACTACAGAATGTAATTTGATTACAAGTAACTCATTCAAAGTAATAATAAATGATGATATTTAAGTGTAAAGTTGAGGAAATGACAAAAAATGTCGTATTTATTTTTTGTTTCGAGTTTTACAAGAAAAGTATAATAGTTTTTGCCAACAATTATTTTTTATTATAATAGTTCATTATATACCCTTTAAAATGACATACATAACTCAATATGAATATTTAGTTTTCTGTCATGAAAAAATAAACTTTTCAAAAGGTCCCCGTACCTCGGGCGACATAAAAATGTGACAAGGTGGCTTTAATTATCGTTTCTAGACCTCATTTCAATATATTTCGTTTGTAAAAGGCTAATAACGTGTTTATAGTGAAGTAATGAGAATTTAACCCAAAAATCCAATTAGAAAACATTGTAAACCAATAAGATGCAATTAGAATCTTATAAGGATGATTCAGAAAAGAGAAAGTTATGTGGTCAAAATGATCATATAACATTCCAGTTAGATTATTCTATGTAACCGTTTCGAAATTGTCGTAGTAATGCATATTTCGTAAAGAAAATATCTTCACGTTTAATTTGATGTACAATAACAATAGAAATAAGGTAAGAAAAACAAAAAACAAACCACATTTTGTTAGGAGCTCCACACAATAACACTTTGTTTACACAAAAGTCGAACTGTCACTTTCACTTTTTTTTTTCTAAATATTGTGTTGTAGTTCCACAGACAAAATTTATTCTGACGGTTGGCAAATTTAATACCCTGCCTTTTAGCAATACTCGACTAAACGACTATCGCCCGACTTTATCAGTGTTTACGTTTAAAGTGAACGATATCGTTTTGGGGACTGTAGTCCCCACGGACAGGCAAGGTAAAAATCATTCTGGTGACTAGAGTCCCCATGGACGTTTGAGTGGAGTCATTTCATCGTCATTTAAAGAACCGATTTGTTTTTTTTTTTTATGTGCAAGATAGAGTTTCCGATTGGTCCTATAGAAATTTAATAAAAAACGGTTCAGTGGGTTGATTTTTAAATCGAAATGGCTCGATAAATATGTCATCCATGTAAACGAAATTGCGTAATTTGCTTACCTGTGACATTTCAGTGTTGTTGTTAGTTGTGGTATACTATTAATAAGTGAAGAATAAAAGTAAAAACTTGCTTTAATTTCGGAAGTCGGTGTTAAAAAAAAATATGAAACAACTAAAAACACTGACTTTCAAAATTAAAGTTATTTTATACTCAGTAGGATTTTTTAGGAAATCAGTTGTATTTTTTTGTTTTTTTTTATGTAAAACTATTGAATGGTCGTTTGCAATATTTGCTACATGTTAAATGATATGATGTATTTATGATTAATGCTTTAATTGAATGATGCCTATGAGGAGCTCGTGGTTAAATAGTAACAGCTGCACGGGTCGATTATCGAGGTTAAACAAAGCTTGCCGAGGTCGGTCCGAGGATGGGTGACCATCTATGGCAGACCGAGACACCTCCATGCTTCGAAAAGCACTTCAATGCGTTGGTTCCGGCTGTACTTTATACATCTTTTGCAGTTGTTACGGATAGTCAAAAACCACAAAACCACACCCTCCACCACCCAGTTACTGGGTTGTTTATGATATGGAAGCCGCTTTTGACTGGTTTTTCTACTGAGGGTATGCGCAATTGGCACCAATATTGTGTGTATTAATGCCAGTTGGTTGTTTCTGTTATGAGGTTTCCAATTTATTATTTACTAGCTGCTGCCCGCGACTTCGTCCCCGTGGAATCCCCGATTTTAAAACATTATTTATCGCTGCTCCGCTCCTATTGGATTAAGCGTGATGATATATAGCCTAAAGCCTTCCTCGATAAATGGTCTATTCAACCCAAAAATAATTTTTCAATTCGAACCAGTAGTTCCTGAGATTAGCGCGTTCAAACAAACAAACAAACAAACTCTTCAGCTTTATAATATTAGTATAGATTATATACTTTATTGTACACCAAAAGTAACACAAAAGTAGACTTAAAACTGAAACACATACAATGGGCGGTCTTACCGCATCCCGCGATCTCTTCCAGACAACCTGGCATGGACAGATGATGGATCCTATCTTTTCTTTATACCGAATACTTCTAGAATGATTAGTTCAAAGTGATTGAAGTAAGTTTTTCTTTTCCCAGAACGGCACAGGCGTATATGGCCGCCTCGCGAACCTGATGCGACGCCAGCGTGTACAGCGCGTGCGCAACATAGAGGTGGGCGTACGACTAGTACTGTCCCACAAGAGAGTTGCTGTGCTGGGCGGTAGAGAGACGCTGTATTATGATACTGAGAGATTCGGTATGTACGGGAAAATAGATAAGGAAATAATAAAATGAAGTTTTGTCCACTTAACTTATTCATTATAAAGTAAGCAGCATTAACTTATATAGTAAGGGCAGAGCTGACCGCACTTTTTCCTGAAGCTAATAGCCAGTCCGGTCAGGCCGGTTTGGCTAGACCATATCATGATGTAGGCAGCTTGTATTTTCCATATCATGAAATGGCCAATTCTACTATATATTTATTATTTATTTATTTATATTTATTTATTTAATTTTAAAGAAGGCTTACAGACTAATCAACCAATAACACAAATACTGTAATATTAACAAATAGCTAATAACAAGCCTCCACATATAGGTAAGGAAAATAGTCGATACAAAAGAAAGTACATACAAGTTAATATAACCAGTTAAGAGAGCAGTAGATAAATTAACTGTCCTTAAAAAATAATTGTGCCAAAAGCCGTCTTAAGGTCATATACTCATAATTCAATTCATTTTTTTTTATTTGATAATGGTCACCATAAAAGAATAACAGCCACACAGGTCGATCTTCAAGGTTAAACAACGCTTGCCAAGGTTGGTCTGTGAATGGGTGACCATCTTAACATACCGAGTTTCCTCCGTGCCTCGGAAAGCACGTTAAGCCGTTGGTCCCGGCTGTCATTTGTAGATCTTTGGCAGTCATTACGAATTGTCAGAAGCCAGAAAATGTGACACCAGTCTTGCCAAGAAGTACCGTGTTGGGGAACACGGTACTTCTTGGTTAGGTTAATGGGTTGTGGATGTCTGGTAGGCAGCCGCTCCACGTTAAATACTGGTATTCAGCTGAATCTATCTGGTATGACTGGAAGCCGACCCCAATACAGTTGGAAAAAGGCTAGGCAGATAGAGACAATGGTCACCATGCCAACGAATGTTTGTTGTTAGATGCTTTGAAAAGCTACATGTATATATAATACTATGCATAAATCCAACCTTCGAATTTCCGTAATTAGCGGTTGACAGCGATACCGAAATTCTGTTGAATGAAAGTTGAGAAAATTTCGTTTCAGGGTCCCACAACTTTCACTTGAGTGAAAAACTGTATACACGATACTCGGCGATCGCTTTACAAATCGGATGTCCTTATTTGGAAACTTTTAACAACGTGTAAGTATAAAAATAAACAGCCTTTGATGAGTAAAAAACCTTTTTAAGTTTTGTGTTGTTTTGGAATTTTTAGAGTAAATTGTTTGAATTTACATCCCTGATTCATCTTGGGGCTTGTTGCCTATGTTTCAAGTTTACAATGCTCATTCTAGGTATAGGCAAGTGACATGCTGGTCAATATTGTTATCTTTATATTGATTTTTCATTTATACCCTCGTCCGTGAGTCACTGCAGGGTCCAGCAGCCCTATTATGACGTCTTAAATCCATCATGATTTCTGTATTAGAGAGAGACGGAGTTACAAAAGACGAATAGCACTATCTCTTTCCCTCACACGAATCATGATAGCATTGGCACTTCGTAATACGGCCACAGGGGGCATACTATTGTATAAATTCAAGTTCTTAAAACGCAACAGACAGATGTGTTGCTGGGGAGTTTGTTGCGCCACTTCTTCTTCCCAGCTAAACACTAGGAAGTGGTGACGGGTGGGCGTTTTGGGGGACTGTCTTTATGTAAAATTTGACGTTCAACAAGTGCTGGCTTTCAGCCTAGTTTGAATAAATGAATTTTGATTTTGGTGCTAACTGAAAACCATTGCAGAGAGTCCAAATTGGTGTTGGATACATAGCACTGGTTTTCAACATATTACCGAAGTGAAACGAAGCTTTGAGGCAAAGTCAACAAGTGGGGTAAATGCTGAGTTGGGTACCTTTTTGATATGACCATGCACAGGTCATGGATTGTGTATGTCTGTATCGGATAAATGTTTCCTGAAATTTACTTATTTGTTCAATCTTACAAAAAATGCTGTTTTAGAGTCATGACTCTTTTCGAAGCGGGCATTATAGCTAAGATGACAACGGACGAGTATAAAAATCTTCCAGAACAAGCTAGAAGATCAGAACCAGTGACGGAGAGTGACAAACAGGGCAATGAAGCAATGGGGGAGTCAACTGCTGCGTCATCGCAAACCGTACGTACTTAAGTGAAACTTTACTGAACAATTTACAACTTTAATTTCCGCTAAGACAGGCTTCACCGATGTTGGAGACAAATATGCGAGGCTAAAGTAGGATTTACAGGATGCACAAAGTCAGATGGGCCAATATCGTCTTGCGCTAGTTACTTGCAGACGAACGTCGCAAGCCGAAGCAGGTCTAAAAACGTTGGCATGCCGATTTGAACTCATTCCTGACGTATGGACCAGAAAAAGAAGTAGATAAAATTTGCTGTAAAATATGAGGGCAGCCTTTGCCCAACAGTGTGTTTGCAAAGGCTAACTAGATAAATAATTGACAATCGAGCAATAAGCCCAACACACGACATCCCAGGCCAGCCCAGCAGGCCCAGAAGGAGATGGCGGATAAAGCCTAGATCTTCGATAAGTATAAAAGTAAATATTCCTTATTAGCTCTAGAGTTTGATAGAGGGAAGTGAAAGGAGAGTGGGGATGCCTTTGCCTTTATAAACAATTTATTTTTATTTTCTCCAAAATATTACGCGTTTTCTCCAAAATAGTACTCGTTAGTAGGGGCGTTATATTTAGAAAAAAAATTACTAACTAAACAACATGTAATTTCATTAAAAAAATACTAATGTATAAACGGACATAATGACATTTTTACGATATAATATGACGGCAAAATAACAACTAAAAGTGGCTACACCACAATCTACATAATAATAAACTCTTATTGGTAAACGTACTCTTTTTGGTAAATAAAATAATAATTAATTTTAAATTTACGGACTCTTGTAACATATTTCAGTCAACCATCAAAACAAAAGATATTCATATTTTTACTTATATTATTAAATTTTGATCAATTCTTAGTAATATCCCTATACATGGTGTGTAGGTCGATATCATTATACGTATAGAGTTGCCAGACGGCCGGATAAAGCCGGACATAGTCATTAGTCAAACTTTTAGGATTCATATCCAGCCAAATCAGACCGTGTCCGCCCTGTCCGGCTTTTAACATTTTATAACATTTTCACTGAAAATTGCATGATAAAGAAGATTGATCTCTCCAATTTTGTGTTTTCATTACCTGTAACGTACAATTTTTTTTTCGTAAAATTGCAGACACCATTCTGAACAGGATAATATGACAGGCCCTTTCATTAAAATTTATCTAAAACTCCGGCAAAATTTAATGGTATGTTTGTCTTTGCAGTTTTAAGACCTAGTGACTCTACAGGGTTGCTAGGTCTTTCAACTGGAAAGCCGTATTAAGGATACCTTTGTACGTATGTATTCGACAAGCTAACCAACGGTAACCGCCCGAAGGCCTGAGGGTCAGCCTTACGTTCCTTCTTCTTCGTACTTTTCCATTAGTCGACATGTCTGTAGTCATCTCCTTCCTTTTTTTTTCTGGATATGCAATTATCAAATGACTTCTCCCGCTCTGGGCGCAGCGGAAGGGAATGTCAGACTCTTACTGAATAACCCACCCGTGATCCTTCTAGTGCCCTTTGCGTTGCTGGGCCGCGGTGACTATCGAACAAATTCCGCAACCCTAGCAGTCATCTCCTTCCTGACCATATTATACATACATATTTCACACAGTGGTTTCATAGATTCTTTTGTTGCCTCCTTCTCTTGTAGTCATCAATATTCATTCATACTCCAGTTTTCCTCATGAAAAGTTCTTCATTCTAGTGGGTCCACACGATACAGACTCCTGTCTGTACAGACTCTGAACACTGAATAAATAGTGACAGTGATGAGTATATCTCCAGCGGTACTAAACAATCAGTCGTTGAGAGGATCCGGCAACTGGGTCTCGAGGTGGCCTTGCACAAGTCCGAGGCTATGTGCTTTCAAGGCTCTCGGAACGGGCCACCATCGAGATCCCAGATTTGAGAGGAGTTCGCATCGGCGTCGGGTCGACGATGAGGACTTGGGTCTCGTCCTCGATAGCCTGTGGAACTTTGTGAAACATTTCTGTCGTCCAAACTGGGGCGGGCCGAGGCTGCGCTCAAGCAGCTCTTGCTCAATCTAGGGGGACCAAACACCTCCTGCCGGAGGCTGTATGCAGGGATCGTGCGGTCCACGGCCCTTTACGGGGCCCCGGTGTAGGCGCTGTCGCTAAAGCACAAGAAGGATCATGGGTGGGTTTTAGTCAGTAAGAGTCTTACACTCCCGTCCACTCCGCCCAGAGAGGGAGAAGTTACTTGATGACTTCCCATCCAAAAAAAAGGGGGTACTAACCAATAAGTTTAGGATTTTGGTTGATTTAACATTAAAGTTTGTGTTTGCAGTCGCAAGGGGACTCCACGAAAGGGTTGCAGCCCGTATCTTTGAGGATGTTGAGGGGCGCTTTCTGTTTGCTCGGCATTGGACATCTGTTGGCAGGTAATTTGGACATGAATATGAAGATTTTTTTTTCTCAATAACAATAGATACGATGATTGTTAGTGTCCAAAATAAAGCATAAGTACCTATTCAAAAGAAATAAATAAAACTATGGACGTTTTAAACGCAATCGATACGGCAGGTTAATTCCATTACAATTTGCCCGCAGGTGACTTTTATGTAGATTTAGCAATTTATAGGTACGCCCGCCCTTATAGCCCATTGCTTTCCAATAAATTCTATGAACAGATCTTCTTTTAAAATACCCGTTTTATTTTGGAAGCAAGAAAGCCCTTATTCCAAGTCAGTTTTGAGGGTCTCCACTCGACCAATATGTTATGACAACGGCAGAAATCCTCGATTAATGTTAAATGAATAAAAAGCTAGAACTGTCCATTTGATAATTCGAGATGCAGTTAAGTTGGAAAACATAACTGTGACATGGTATATGGAGGAGGGCCTATTTATCTATTATTCTAGTTGACGACACAGTTGGCGCAGTGGTTGAGTGATTGGCTGCTGCGATGTGTGTCGTGGGTTCGATTCCCGCACGGAACACATATTTGTATGGCCTACAGATAGTTGTTCCGGGGCTGGCTGTTTGTGTATGTGAATGTATATGTTGGTAAACGCACCCACGATACAAGAAATTCCTGGTGTGGGCCAAAGTTTATTACAAAAAAAGGGTTTGGTTCCGCACTTAGTCCTAGTGTTGGACCATTGTGTGTAAGCCACGGCCGTTATAGGAGGAGGGCTTCCGATTGGCCGAGAATCCAAATCTTACGAAATAACACTAAACATCCATCTGTTTTCCAGCAATATCCTTGGCAGTAGAGATCCAACTCCATCGCCGTTCCAAGCGCCGTCGTGACCCAACACCGAATGAGCACAGAAAGGCACAGAAACTGCTGGTGCTCGGCAAGTCAGTCATGCTGTTCAAACGAGGATGCAGGAGGGTGTGTGATACTGTGTATACCGGCATTGATAAGGCACTGGGGCCGGAGATTAAGGAGTAGTTTGTAATTTAGTAGTAGACTCTAGGAAATGTTCTTTGTAAGATCGATTATTTATTGCATGAATACGCGATCAACTAGATCTGTTGTACGGCAAACTCGAGCGCGTTGTAGCGCCGACAGTTGACGCCTTCCAGTTTTGCCAATCAAATGATTGTGTAACTCGCGTATTCCAGCGACTCTTACTCGTAAGAGCGCTTATGCCGTATGGCATTTCATACAAATTTTCAAGTCACTATTTTGCGAAATGACTGAACCGATTTTAATGAAACTTTACACATATAAGTAGGATACATAGGTCCAAAAGTTAGTTAAAACATTTTCGTATGTTCGTCTCTGTGTGTGGAAATTCAAGTTACTACGCAGTGTAGCAGTGTCAATGGCTCGACACTTGTAGGCCACAAAAACAGTATATTACTTCTAGCAAAAAAGGGCTTAGTAGCCTAGTATGCAATGATGTTTATTTCTATCAGTGTTTTAATGTTCGAAATCGGATTTCATTAATTTAGAGAAGTAGATTAGCAGATATTGTAATTAGATAAAGCGAATAGACTAATGCATATTGTTTTGAAGTTAGCAGTAAGTTGCAGCATTGTAGTCGTAACTTACTAATCGGTCCCATAAATTGGTTCAGCTAACTTCGAATAAGTTTGTTCTCAGCATAATCCTATAATCACATCGCTTAGAAGATGATATGCAACGTGGAAGCAAGTCAGTCGGCACAAGCTTTAGGTAGTTTATACTTACGCAAATTATGCACATAGTTGGATTTTAATAACATTTCTGGGAGATTTAGTAGTGTAAGCTACGCAATGTATTATAGATAGCAGCGCCCCGCGGTTTCACCCGCTTAGTTCCCGTTCCTATAGGAATATGGAGATAAAATATAGCCTATGTTCACCGGAGATAGTGTAGCTTCCCAACAGTGAAAGAATTTTTCAAATCGGTCAAGTAGTTTCGGAGCCTATTCAATACAAAAAAAAACAATCAAATCTTTCTTCTTTATAATATTAGTGTAGATATAGGGTCGCAGGAATCCACTGGAAGAGATGATACACAACGCACAGGGCCTGTCGATTTGGCGGCTTTTGGGGGAGGCGGAGGCCTATGCCCAGAGGACGTCATTAATTTGAAATTATGATGATGATTTAGCTACGGAATATTAAGACAAACAATATTTACCTAGCAATAGGACAAAAACAAGGCGATAGTCAGAATTTTACTTGGAAGAGTTCGAGTTCTGGCTCCAGCACCAGAGGCAACTAACTAGTGGCTAAGTAAGCCTGTCGAGGTCTCAATGCAGCAAAACCAAATGGGACTCCTCACCCCAGTATGCATAAAAGCTTGACATAATTCGAAAATTCTAACTCCTTTAGCCTTACTCGGAAGTTTTGAAATAAGAGATACGTTGTTAAGCAGAGATAAACGAGAATGCAAGGGCGAGCGAAGCAAGTAGCTCGTAAATTAGGCCTTAGAAAAAGTAATAATCAATTTCTTTAGTATTTACTAAGAAAACTTTTGAAGACTAAGCTTTTGTTTTTGTATGTCACTAAAGGATTTTAAATTGTTTTAGTTTATAGATTGTGCATACAAAATAAACGGATTGTAAATGTAAAGTTTTGTATTTTTGGGGTCCCGTACAGATACAGTAATCAGAGATGTTTGAATATCTACCAAAAACAATAATGTTGGATAAAAACTACCCACAAAAATGCTGAGAAAATGTAAATACTAATAACGCAACGCCTGCATGACAGAGGCAACACACGTCTTTCAGGCAGCCATAACACAAACTTCGCACAGCTCCGTGCAAAATATTGCAATTTTGTTGAAATTTCAACTAGACACTCATCAAGACGCTCTGTGTCTGACACAAGACAGCTTCCTCATTAAATTAGCGAAGTGAGAGCTGGCTAACGAAGTTATTATGATGGACAAGTAGGAGCAGCGAAGGTTCACTCGGTTCGAATTTGTTATGGAGTCACATGTCCATCGAAATCAATGATGACCAGCACTACACTGTTACTATACAGGTGGTTACAGAAGTGCGTGGTCATATTCAAGGGTGATGTTAGGTAGCTGATACACAACAAGGAAAAAAATCCCAAATAAAAAAAAACACACACAACCACAAATAAAAATTAATAAACCGATCAGTTTTCAAGCAATTAATTTTTGTATATTCTGCTACCCAACATCAACCTTAATATGACCACGCACTTTAAGAACATCCTATATACCACATACATTTGCAGAAGTTCTAAAAGCGAATTTTACCAAAGGCTATCGTATACTGCAAAGAACTTTCCTAGACTATAACTAGATAGAATACTTACTGGTTACGGGCTGGAAGCCGACTCTAATATACTAGAGAGAAAGCTGATCATAGTGACTTTGGTCCTAGGTGAATCAAATTTACGGGTAAAACACTTTAAGAAGAATGGCACAAATACAACAACCTTGATGTATTTGAGCCGTTTGGGGTTGAAACACTAAGGCCATGGGGTCCGAGGGCTCATCAACTTTTTCGTAAAACCAGCAAACAGTTAGTCGACTCTTCATGTGTCCAGAGGGCTAGCCTTTTCTTTGGTCCACGAATCAGCATTGCCATTCAACGTGGCAATGCGGCCAGTGTTCTGGGCACATATCCCGTTGACAGTGATGTGGACGAATTTTTCGATGCCCTATGAGTATTTCCTCCTTCCACCATTTTTACTTCGCTTGTACATTTATACGTATTTTCTATATTATAGCTTGTTTAGTTGTGTTTTGTAAATAAGATTAATAACAAAATACAAAGGTTTGTTTATTTACTCGTAAAAAAAGAAGAATGGTAAAGGAAATCAAAAACTAAACCATAAAGTTTTGAATAAGTCACTTAACCCTTTCCAACCGAGTTAAACCGATCGTGAGTTTTGACTTTACAAAATTCTGAGCAAAAATGTATACGACTTTAGCGGACGCAACCGGCGTCGATCTATCGTGACTCTATCTGAGAATGAGACAAAAATCAGTTTTGTACTCTGCGCGCACGTTTGGTCCCGCCAGTTCGTTGAAACCCGGATGAGGGATGGCTGCGTTTTGTAATCCCGGCGCCTCCGCACGTAAGTAGATCGATTTTTAGTCATTTTATTGGAATATTCAACATTGTTTGATGTTTTTTGATAAAATACGAAATTCTGTAGGTATGGCCATAGTTTTTTTGCAAATAGAAGTTTAGTTTCGTAATTATTTTCTGTTAAAATTAAACACGCACGATCATGCAACATCGGTCGTAGAACGTGATATTGCAACATTTTGTTGTTTTGTATTTTATTTGCTATTTTGATTCTATCCAGTGTTAAAATGCCTTTTTTTACTGTATTAGGGGCTCACATTGAGGATGATGCAATATTTGAACAATTGTTGGACGGAAATCTATCGGAGATTGAGGATTTTGACGACGATGATTTGGAATTTGAACCAAATACTCTGTTTGATCAATTGGATTGCGAAGATCTCTCCGATGGTAATAATCCTAATGAAGATGAAGAAGTTAGTCGCCAAACATCACCATTGATATGTTCACTGGTGATGCAGCCTCCATTTACATCGACTCCGCAACCTTCTGCTTCATTAATGACGCAACATCCTCCTCCACCAACGAAACAGTCTCAATCAACAATAGAGCCACCTTGCCCATCGTTATCATCTACGCCTCGTCGTTCTTTACATCGACAAAGGTCAGTACATTTATCCTCTGAACGATCGAGATTAATCACCATTACACGAGGAAGAAGATTGGTGTCTACATCACGTTCTCGAGGAAGACAATCGGCATCAACACCAAGTATTAGGAAAAGAATATGGAAGCAGGTTCCATTTGTAGATAAACTGCACAACTATCTTCCTTTGCCTACAAAATCAGTAAGGCGTCCCATTGAGTACTTTCGTGACTACATAGATAACGAGTTTACAGAAAGGATATCACACTGTACTAACTTATATTACTTACGTACTACAGGCCGTGAATTGAAAAGTACAAGCAGCGAGATCGCAAACCTCATTGCAATACAAATACTCATGGGATGTCTTCCTTATCCCCGACTGCCTATGTATTGGAGGGCTGGTACTAGATTGGAAGTTATAGGTGGTTTAATGTCACGGGACAGGTTCTTTACCCTTCGCAATGCACTAGACGTAGTTGACTCAGATTCTCCACCTGCAACCGAAGTTAGTAATCCGCTATGGAAGGTTCAACCCATGATCGATCAAATTAAACGTGCTTGTAGTAAATTAGAGAGGGTGCCGGGATTTTACTCAATCGATGAGCAGATGATACCATTCACAGGTCGCTGTCAACTACGTCAGGTAGTGAAGAACAAACCTAGGCCTGTGGGGTTTAACAACTTCGTCCTCACCACTAGTGATGGATTGATGTTGGATTTCGATACAGAGGTGCAAGGACGATGTTTGGTGATATGAATCTCGGCCTCGGTCCTTCGGTAATCCTACATCTATCTAAAAGTATTCCCCCTGGTAGCAGCAGTCGTTCAAAAATTAGGTGTGAAAAATGTAACGTATATTTATGTTTGTCTCGTGATAAAAATTGTTTTAAAACTTATAATACGTGTACACAGTAATTATGTCGATCTCATTAATTGTAGTAACGAAAAATTAAGATTTTGTTGATTATTGAAGTAATTATAGTTTAATTTTTGTTTTGATTTTATAAATTAAGAAGATCTCATTTGTAACTCATGATTTTATAAATACTTATATAGTTTATGTTGTAATAGAGACTGATTAAAGATAAGGGAACCTAAATATTCATATTTTATTTTAATTGACGATATTTATTGCATTTATTCGAACTAAATCATTGATAATTCACTTAAACTCACGATCATGCGACTAGCAAATTATTCCTGAACCTCACGTATGTGAGGGTCTGATTGCTGAAGACCAGCTTGCGCGGGATTTTTTTCAGTATTTTTTACAGGACCTCTGAACACTTTCCAAACGATCACTAAGTTTTTACTGATCTATGCGAGTTTTTTTACTCCCGGTTGCAAAGGGTTAAAGTGCGTAAAGAGGTGGACTTTCTGCCTTTCCTGTATTGTGTTGTAGGTAAGACAAGGGAACAAACGAAAACCTCACGCCTCGCAAAGAACAGCTATGATATTTTTATTATAAAAAATATCAACATAAAACACGCTTCCACATAAAAGATACTGTAGAGGTGTATGCGTATTTAAAAATCAAATAGGATACAATAATATGGTCCTTTCTGTTGCCAACGCACCTGTCTGTACCTCGTGAACCAAATCATATTGCCTCGTCATCATCTGCCTAGCCTTTTCCCAACTATAATGGGGTCGGCTTCCAGTCATACCAGATTCAGCTGAATACCAGTATTTTACGTGGAGCGGCTGTCTACCAGACCTCCACAACCCAATAACTAGGGAACACGGTACTTCTTAGCAAGACTGGTGTCAGATTTTCTGGCTTCTGACAATCCGTAACGACTGCTAAAGATCTACAAATGACAGCCGGGACCAACGGCTTAACGAGCTTTCCGAGGCACGGAGAAAACTCGGTATGTTAAGATGGTCACCCATCCACAGACCAACCTTGGCAAGCGTTGCTTAACCTTGAAGATCGACCTGTGCGGCTGTTATTCTTTAGCCACGAGCTCCTCGAACTCATATTGCCTCGTATGACAACAAATTATGAAAATTAAAATTAAATTGCATGGACTGGGCTGGAAATATCTGCCGTATGTCCATCTAGCGATGGGCCTATAAATCACAAAATTGATGCCCTGAAATCGCGAGAAGGGGCCGCGGCAGACCACGAATAAGATGGCGGGACGACTTGGATGTCTTCCTTGGTAATTGGCAGGATGCAGCAGAGGCGAGTAAAGGTGAAGGAGTGGAGGGAAGCCTTTGCCCGGCAGTGTGACATTTTAGGCTAGCTATAATAATAATAATTTATTATAATAAAGAGGTCATGGCAGGGCCATTAACTGGAAAAAAACACTTTCTTTGCGTGCGCTAATGTGATGCAGTGCTAATAAGACTCGTACTTAGCTGGTTTTGCATTATAGTTTTTTTATAAGACTGACCAAATTACAAAATTGGTTCAAGGGTTCGCCCCTGCACAGCACTGGAGCGAAACTTAAGACATCTTATGGAACCTACCTACTTCACAAACGAACAAGGCAATCACGTTTACTAGTAAAATAATCACAATATTTTCTCTTTATCAAAAAAACACCAACATAAGTACAAAAATGCATCATTTTAATACAGGCCATCCGCTGTGACCCAATTATTGAAAACAAACACCCTGTTTTAAACAAAAAACTTGCTCGTACGTGAATCCAGTGCTTTGTTAGCTGCATACAGAAATAAAATCAAAAATTCCTGCAGCACAGTCAGCATTCAAAGGGGCTATAGGTTTCACTTTGTAGGGTGGGAATGCTAGTTCTCGGTTCTGCTAGTAGGGTTAAATTATTTTAGCTTGACTCCTGGCTCTTTTGATTAGTTCTAAACAGTTTACTTATTTGTCGACATTGCATAATACTGAAATTAATGATACTTATTATTTGTGATAACTACTCGTACTAGTTTTTTTTTTTCACTTTAAATTTACTAAAAATTATATGTACCTACTGCTTAGGTAAAGGTAAATTCGGGCAAGTAAAGGTGCTGGAATCTACTGGCTACTTGGAACACAGGACCGATTGATAAGGCAACATTTAGGGGAGGCCTAAGTCTAGTCCAGCAGTTGACATCTTTCGAACGGAAATATGAAGACAGCTACCTATACTGGTATTTATTCATATTCAACAGTTCTGCTTACCCAAAAAAAGTGTTTGGATAACCAGAACTAACTTTACAATGCATTGTCCAGTTGAAGTCAACTGCACAATACATTGTAAAGTTTGTATCTCTAACTTGCTCTCTCTAAAAAGAGCATTCCATTAAGTATTTAAATGTTGACTTAATTGCGACTCATCACAATAATTAACTAAATTACTGGCACTTTAACTTTAACAGCTTTGTTTTTATTTTAGAACGTGAACCTAGCTTTAGGCATGATGGCTCGCAGTAATTGAACGTAAGGATTTTTAGCAAGAAAGTTTATTCAAGCAGATTGGCCTTTGGCACAGATCAGTGGAAATTAGGCCATTACATAACTAATCCGCTATTATTTTCTGATTAACCTCGTTGCAGGATCCAAGTAGGTTTAATCGTTTCTCAGGGCTTCAATGTCTCTGAGCTTCTCTAATGATCACTACTAATCAAAAAGTTAATGAAAGAGAAAAAGTTAAAAGTCCTCAAGCATTGAAGTGGTGTCAATAGTGTTGTAGCGAAACCCATAGAAAACGAATACAGCGAAATATAAACTAACGACATCCTGCATCGCGGTTCAGAGTTTTTCGTGCGATATGAACATGTACAACAGCCCAGATATCAACTATGGGTCAGTTTCTCACCAGACACGACAACTGTCTGGAGGGACGATTCTCGAGGTTTGTTGGACTGTACTCTCTGTATCGCATACCTCTATACTGTGATGGCTTGTCCCAAAAAATACTGGGATAGCTCAATCGAAATAAACGTAAAATCGGTGGCCGAAAACAAGTCTCTTCACCCTACATGTTTTTCATTCAGCTTTGTCTATTGAAGCCCCGAAAACGGGATGTTACGTCAAAAACTTACAAACAAAAATTCGTATTTTATGCATAAAAGGCTCCGTTGTTTTAGTCAAAGGCACTAACGGGCTCCAATCCGAACTATTTTTTAGAATAGGTATACTACGTATCATAAATCCCATTTAGACGGACTATGTAAATATGAGATCTAATATAACTTTTTCAGGAAATGAGTTCTGTTTTAATTTTAATCTAGTATTCATTGGTTTTTTTTTTCTTGTGGGTTCATTATAATATTCACTGCGTGTGGAATGGGAATGTAGTGGGTGTTCCCTCGGGCACAACTGCTGTGGGGTTTTTCTTTTGCAATGTAAAGAACTAGTGCAATTGTAGGTTTTTTGTTAACGAAATCTGATTTATCATTCATCAACTATTCAACGTAACATTGCATATGCTTATATGTATTCCTCTCCCGACTCATAACGCTTATTACTTATCTATACTAATATTATAAAGCTGAAGAGTTTGTTTGTTTGTTCGAACGCGCTAAACTCAGGAACTACTGGTACGAATTGAAAAATTATTTTTGGGTTGAATAGACCATTTATCGAGAAAGGCTTTAGGCTATATAAAAGCGATAAAGAATGTTTTAAAATCGGGGATTCCACGGGGACGAAGTCGCGGGCAGCAGCTAGTTATTGATACTGCGCCGGAGTGGATGCAAAAGGTCGTGATTCTGAGCAGTAAGAGGACGACGATGAAGAAGAATTGTAAACGGAAGCTCACGTATCAATGCTACTCGCAACTGAATAGATGATTATCTAATTAAATCAATTGTTATCACCTATATTTTAACCGACTTCTAAAAAAGGAGGATGTGCTCAATTCGGATGTTTGTATGTTTTTTTTTTATGTTTGTTCGCGCATAATTCCGTCGCTTGCCAACCGATTTGAAAAATTCTTTTTTTTGTTGGAAAGGGTATTCCCAAATTGTCCCATGAAAATTTTATCCAAATCGAACAAGCGGTTTTTTTGTTAATTTCAATAAATGATAGCAAATCTGTCGGGATAGCTAAAATCGCATGTTTGTTTATTGTTTACACCAATTTATACCACGTACGCTGTGATGGGTATGTTTAGCTGGGAGTTAACCACTAGAAAGTGAAAAATAAAAAAACTTTTTACAAAAAATAAAACCGACTTCTAAATAAAAAAAACCAAAAAGTATAAAATAACTTTAATTTCGGAAGTCGGGGTGTTCAACAACAAAAAAGCAACCAAAAACACCGAGTTCCGAAATTAAAGTTATTTTATACTTTTTGTTTTTTTTTTTTGTTTAGAAATCGGTTTTATTTTTTGTAAAAAGTTTTTAACAGCTTAGGATGAAAATGAATCGAGGGAGAAGAACACAAGACATTGTAAGCGCTGCAGGACCGTGGCAAAGGCCATAACAGGAGACATGTATCATACAGAATAGATCCTCTTCAATATTTCCTTGATATATATTATTGTATCGGTGTAAAATCCAAATATATTGACACAAGTGCAGCTGTCGTAGTTAGTTCGCAACTTGTCTATGGACGTTGTGGTGTGGTACAATACGCATACAGTGGCCGTACTACGAAGTGCCAATGCTATAATGATTCAGTGTGAGGGAAAGGGATAGTGCTATTAGTCTTGTGTAACTCCGTCTCTCTCTGACACAGGAATCATGATAGATTTAAGACGTCGTGGTAGTGCTGCAGATAACTATCGATGATATAATCATTTGGTTCTTTATTATAGAATACGTCCCACAAATTATTACAGTCTAGTTCTTTCAGGAAGGACCATTAACTTACTGAAGACGTTTCATACTTTTATGTTCTCTTGAATATATATTTGTGTATTTCATTTTCAGAATTTTAAATATAATCACCTTTGCAGCAATCAGCAGCAATTACCGACTCATGCTTTGATAAAAAAAAAATATTTAATTTTTAATAAGCGTATGGTATTAACTTCTATTACTTTATTCACAAACATTTCTTTCGGCGGTCAGGGTCGCTACGCGAACTAGTTTGGACTCGATACACACCTTAGGGAGACCACACCCGGAGGACACGGAGGAGCATACGGTGGAGGTCTGCCCTGCTTAGGCGGAGCAACGCCGTGTCCTCGTCGAGGCGATCGGTGGCGTCCTCTCGCGTCCGGCCCTGGTTCAATTCATGGATCGGAGCGAGGAGGCATGGGAAGCGGTCACTTCCTTCTGCAAAGCAGTAATTCTAGCGAAGGAGGAGGCAGAACGCATGCCGATAGCAACCAGGCCCGAATCGACAGCGGGTCGTATTCCACGCACGTCTCAAAGACCCGTCAGCAAAGAAAAGGGGGGTCACGGGAAAGATCACGGGTGGATTTAAGTCAGTAAGAGTCTGACACTCGCTTCCGCTCCACCCAGAGCGGGAGAAGTCATTTGATGATTTCCCATCCAGAAAAAAAGGGAGACCACACCCATACACATTTTTTTATTGTGGCCTATTGAGGCCAGTGAAAGGAACCTCCTACGTGCCGCGTCCAGAATTATCGCTTTCTGAATCAAGCCCTTGATTCAGCCGCCCAAAGAGGACCTCCTAAAACGTAGATTAGAGACTCGAGGCTCGTGACCACTAAGCCACAGTAAAAATATGAAACAGTATGGAAACTAAGCCCATTTGTTGAAATAATTACCTACGCTCCAGTAGAGAGTTAGGGTTGTCACTTTTAATGTTTGTAATAAGTGTTTTATAGGAACGAAGTTCTTTTACACGGCTTGCGGTAGGAGTTGACTGGGAGAAATACTCACGCAAAAATGCGGTAGTGCATGTTATTCCATGCGACTTTCTTCTTTGGTCAAAATGTAAATAATGCCATAGAAAAAAAAAATTACAAAAAATTATTGTTTATCATTTCTACGCCATTTTATTCCATTTCAATTATAATATCTGCCCTATTTGATGAAGGATTTCTGTAAGTAGGTATGTTGAAAAATTATTGTTACTAATTTTGTGAAGTAAGTAAGTTCCTATGTGTATGTTTCGAAGGGTAGATTTCTTTTGCCAAGACTAGAATATAATGCTGTCGTCAAATTAAAGTCATTTATTTTTTCATACTCATAAGAATTCATTTATTCTATATGTTATACTAGCTTCTGTCCGCGACTTCGTCCCCGTGGAATCCCCGATTTTAAAACATTCTTTATCACTGCTCCGCTCCTATTGGCTTAAGCGTGATGATATATAGCCTAAAGCCTTCCTCGATAAATGGTCTATTCAACCCAAAAAGAATTTTTCAATTCGAACCAGTAGTTCCTGAGATTAGCGCGTTCAAACAAACAAACAAACTCTTCAGCTTTATAATATTAGTGTTATATTAATTATAATAGAACTAGCGACCCGCCCCGGCTTCGCACGGGTGCAATGCTTATGTAAATATACCTACTACAGAATGTCCTTATATACAACGTTCACAGCTTTTTGACATGTTTTGACCCCCGGCCGGCCGCGGGTCGGTACCGCCGCGGCGGCGCCGCAACAACTACGTCCCTGCATTTTGTAATATCTTCGGAAATATTCACTTAAATTACATGCTGTAACAATGTACAATTTATTTAAGGTACTTAATTGGATAAGAATTAATGCTGTATTATTTAAAATCACTTCGTAAATAACCATTTTTTAGTAAAGGATAAAAAATGGTTATGGTGGGTTATCCCTAAGAGATAGACATATACCATCGCGGACTTTTTTATTGAACTTTTTAAGGTGGACAATACTGTAGTACATTATTTCTGTCTATCTCGTAGGGTTCAGCCAGCGTTTGCAATATAAGCGCAAAAAACGTGCTTATTTACGACATCACATCAGAAACTTCTAAATTTATCAGTGTTTCTCTACTATATTATGCATGTATTAATATATAAACCTTCCATAAGAATCAGTCTATCTATTAAAAAAAAACCGCATCAAAATTCGTTGCGTAGTTTTAAAGATCTAAGCATACATAGGGACAGACGGCGGCAAGCGACTTTGTTTTATATTATGTAGTGATCTAAATAATAATCAAACGTAATACAAGACGTCAAACTGCAGTTCATGCATGCTTTCTAGACCTTTCGAAAGCTTTTGACCTGGTGTCCTATGATATTCTATGGAAAAAGTTGGAAAAAACTAATCTACCAATTGAACTCATCAACATCTGCAAGTACTGGTATGGAAATCAGGTCAATGGCGTGCGATGGTGTGGAACCATGTCGAAACCGTACAGGTTGGAGTGCGGAGTGAGGCAGGGGGGATTGTCCTCGCCAACCCTATTCAACCTGTATATGAACGATTTGATTGTGACACTCAGTAGCACCCGGGTAGGTTGTCACATAGATGGAATTAATGTAAACAACATAAGCTATGCTGATGACATGGTACTACTGAGTGCATCGGTATGTGGCATTAAGAAACTGCTTACCATCTGTGAAGCATACGCCGAGCAACACGGATTAAAATATAATCCAACCAAGAGTGAAGTCATGGTTTTTGAGGCCAGAGGAATTAGTTCGAGTAACGTGTATCCAGACATCACGCTTAATAGTACAACTTTGCGTAGGGTGTCGAAATTTAAGTACTTAGGACATATGTTGACCTCTGACCTCAAGGACAATGATGACATTGAGAGGGAACGGAGGGCACTGGCAGTGCGGGCGAACATGATAGCTCGTAGGTTTGCACGTTGTTCGACAGAAGTCAAAATTACACTTTTTAGATCTTACTGCACCGCTTTCTACACGTGCAGCCTATGGGCTGACTATACTCAAAAGTCATACAGTGCCCTCCGAGTTCAATTCAATAACGCATTCAGGGTGCTGATGGGGCTGCGGCGATTCTGCAGTGCATCACGAATGTTTGCTGAACATCGCGTAGACTGCTTTTATGCTACGATGCGTAAAAGATGTGCATCCCTGGTGCACAGAATACGTGGCAGTGCCAACAGCATCCTTGGCATGATCGCTAGTCGCCTCGATTGTAGTTACGTCAATCATTGCTGCGCCATTTCTCACGGGATGGCGCAGTAGTGATTGATCGTGTTTTATTGTTGATAGTTTTAAGTACATATAACTAACACTAGTCTATAAGAACATTGTTACTAACAAAATGGACACCAAGGTCTGAAATAAAGTATTATTATTATAATCAGTATTCGGTACAAGGATTTAATACTAGTATTAAAAATCCCACGAGCGCTATCTAGAGACCGTAAGCAAAAAGTCATAGCCATTATAATAGTGTAGGTATTATCTATGAACACGGCACCCGCCACTGAGAGCACCGCGAAGGTCCCTTAGGGGCCTCGTAGAAGCGCGCGTCTGTGTGAGTGTGCCGTTTCGATCGTTTGTTCGTAGTTTCTATACTGTTCCATATTTCTACTGTGACTAAGCCACCGGTTGACACGACTGTCTATACAATGATATATTATTATTAACTCGCTACATCTCATGTCTTGGACCACAAAGTAACATCTGGACTGTAACGTAGGGCCAAATGTTTGGATATTTAAAGTTTAATAGGGATCCCAGCGCTAAAACGGTGAGAGGTACGCCAATATCGGTAGGTACGTTTCTAATTACTTGAACCAACTGCACTGCGTCTAGCTGACAGGTTGGGTAGAGGGCACACGTACATTCGTTTTATAATGATATTTTAATTCGGATTTGTTAATTACGTGCTGCAACACAATCACGAACCAAAGGGTCTGAAGTGGCGACCGCGTAATTTTGCCTCCATATTTATTTATTTATTTATTTATTTATTTATTTATTTTTATCAATTGCTTACTATACTAACAGTTTGCACCAAAGCGTATAGCAAGCCAACAACATTATATTATACTTAAGAACTAAAAAAGTTTACACAATTTTTGATCATCGATCTTTGAGTACACGTAAATACATCGACATCCGGTTCCTGAGCAATCAGGGCGTTCAGTAAACTGATCGCTTGCGCCGTTGGGGCATAGCGAGCCGTGAGGGTACGTGACGGCGGAGCAGCAAACAGGCACCGCGAGGCACCGGCGCGCGACACCCGCTGTCGGTCCGGAGTGAACAGTGAACAGCGGGCCAGCGTGGTCGCGTCGTCGATCCTATTGTTCAGTAGCAAGTAGTAGTGCATCAACAGCGCACATTTACGTCGCAGCTCTAGCGTATTGATGCCCACCATTCCCGCGACAAACAGAGACGGATACAAATAGGGATAGTACCCATATAACTTTTTATATAAGTAGCGAGCAAATTTGCGTTGAACCCGTTCTATCATGAGCTTATATTTTTGTTCGTGCGGATCCCACACCAGCGAATTGTACTCCAGTTTGCTACGCACAAAGGAATAATACAAAACTACAATAGCATTCCTGTCTGTAAACCTACTTGTCTGCCTCATGACAAAACCAAGTGATTGGAAGGCCTTGATACAAATATTGTAAATATGCTGATTAAAGGTCATGTTCACGTCCAATGTCAGTCCCAGATCTTTAATTTCGTTGACGCGCTCCAAGGAGACACCCGATATATGGTAGTTGTACTGAATGGGAGCACGAGAACGAGTAAAAGTAATGGTCTTGCACTTAGAGACGTTAAATTCTAAGTGGTTGACTTCACTCCATTTGACCACCATATCGATATCCCTCTGAAGCGCCGCACAATCTTGTACGCTATTTATCCCAAAGAATAACTTCAGGTCATCAGCAAACATCAGACACCGAGCCGTCCTGACGACCTTGGGCAGGTCATTTGCCATTATTATGAACTGTGTCGGCCCGAGGGTACTTCCTTGACTCACACCAGAGCAAGTTGCAAATGTTTCAGACTTATGCCCAAAGAGTTGGACGTACTGAATGCGGTCAGAGAAATAACTCGCAAAAAGTTGAAGCAGATTAGGGGTAAAACCAATAGCAGACAATTTTTTAAGTAAGACGTCATTTTGGACTCGGTCAAACGCCTTTTTGAAGTCGAAATAGGCTACATCGATTTGCTTATTTTTATCCATTTCTGTGACAGCAAAATCTACAAAGTTAATGTGATTCGTAACTGTAGATTTTCCGGGTCTAAAACCATGCTGACATTCGGAAAGTTGGGTTTTGACTTGTCTGGTGATATACCGATTCAGTATCGACTCAAAGACCTTACCGAAGGCCGACATGACCGCAATAGGCCTGTAATTGTCAACTTTTGACCTGTCGCCACCCTTGGGTATAGGGGTAACCCGTGAGATCTTCCACTTAGCCGGATACGTAGCTGTTCTTAAGGCTAAATTGTAGATAAACAATAGTGGTTCTCTAAATACTTCAGAACAGTCCTTAAGTATAAATGGTGGAATTCCATCAGGGCCTGCAGACGAATGAGCTTTTAGGCGGCGAATAGCTACTGATAGATCGGCAGAGTCAACTACATCTATGGCAATCCGCGCGGAACACAACGAGTCTGCTGTCTCCTGCTCAGCCTCCGCTGCAGATAGAACGGGCTCATATGGAAGAAACACTGAGCTAAAATATTGAGCAAATGCATTTGCTGCGTCAGCTCCTGTCACAACCCGTCCATCAAACTCAAACTCATTACATACTTGCCTAGAAGTCTGATGACCTTTAACAAATTTCCAGAAACTTCTGGGATCCCTTTTTATATCCGTCTCCGCCCGTCGGATATACTCGCTGTAAGACTGATCAATAAGGTCCTTTGCTCGCTGTCTATAAAATTTATATAATTCCCGATTAAACTCTAAGTGAAGCTGTTTAAACTTTTTTAGATGAAAATATTTGTCCTTTATCGTTTTAATTATTACGGGTGTAAACCACGGCGGATACTGGTATTTCGAATTCGTTATAGTTTTACACTTTTTTGGTACTACTTTGTCAAAAATGTCATGTAACTTATTATAAAATAAATAAACAGCTTTGTCTACGTCTGTACATAAAAATAACTCTTCCCAATTTAGTAAATATAACTCTGCATATAAAGATTGGAAATCAGCTTTACGAAAATTCCATTCCTTTGGTAAAGTGTCGTCATCACAGACCGAATAACGAGGCACACGCGCCGGACGAGCTCGCGGCGGCACCGCGCACTTACTTCGCACGCTCACTGATAGTGGCGGGTGGTAAGCATCAGCGGGAACCACGGGTTCCGCGTCACCACTCACATCAATACACTCAACGTCAAAACTGCTCAGAACCAGATCTAACATTTTACCAAACTTATTTTTAATGCGATTGTGTTGCGTCAATTTACAAAAGGATAACAAATAATTATACTGCATTATAACATTTTCACTGCAAGAGTTCAAATTAAAATCACCTAAAATTAAAACTCCTAACTTATATTATGTTGAACATAGGCCCGTTGAAGGCTGCTGGATGATTTCTTAGGTACCCCTAGAGCGTCAAATTGATTCTTCTAATCCTTTGTCCATCAGTAGACGGCGTATACCCAAAGGCAAGTCGGATATATGCAATAGGGGATAACAGCTTGCCATCTGAACTATTGCTTCGGTAAAAAGTTGTGCTACTGTAGGTTTCTACCCAAAATAGTTCTATCAAGGACTCAAGGATTGACAATACCTTTCTAAAATATCATTAGAACTTATAATTGGATCCTGATAGCATAGCTGTACTCATGTTCGATATCACTGAACACATGTTTGTTCCGGATCGGATGTGTGTTTGTGTAATGACAACCACAACACGTGAACTCAGTGTAGGTATGACTATTTCTTCGAGCTTTTAAATCCATTGACCCTGTTGTTATACATTCAATCGATATTGACTGTATGAAACAATGTCAATGGATCGGATTATTTTTTATTCAGTGCACAAACGGGAGCGGTGGTGGCTGAGTGGTAACGGCCCCGACTTAGGAATTGTAGGTGGCGGATTCAAACCCAGCCAGGCGCATTACTTTGTGTAATTAATTTTATCACCACTGCTCTCAAAACGGTGAAGGAAAACATCGTGAGGATACCGGCATGTCCTAGAACCAAAAATTCGAAAACATATGACCTTCACCAACCCGCACCGGGCCCGCGTGGTGGATTACGGCCCATTTCCTCTCCTAGAGAGGAGGCCTGTGTCCCAGCAGTGTGCAGTGTGAACATTAAAAGGCTGATTATGCAGTACAGAAACTTTGACCAGTTAAATTTAAACGAGTTTTACTAAACACATATTTTTAATCTTAGCATGTCTTAGTACAAAAAAAATAAGTTATCCTTGACGAAAGTTGTTTACTTTGAAATTGATTTTATGGTTACTCGCCGCGCGCAACGAAATGAAATGTGCTGCACTACCCTCTTATCAGCCATGCGCTGATACGCAGGCATTTACGTAGGTTACGATGTACTGATCACTGATTGATCAGGTTTGAACTTGTCTTTATTTTTTAAGTCCATGATCTGAAGTTAATTGAAGAGTATTTCCAATTTTCCCTTCATACTGTCATGGACCATCAAAATGCAGAAAATAAAGCATTATGATCAATTAAATTGACACTTTTAAAAACATCTTAAAATTGACACTGCCTTCTTAGAGCATTATGCATAAGTACCTACTTCTACATTGAGTCCGAAATCAAGCAGCCAAAATCATTTTTCATTAAGGACCGTGGGTTACGGATCCCATGGGCAAGCTGCTCGTAAATTTCTATCACTTATTAAATACAATCGCATCATCTCATAAAACTCGCGGTCACTAAACGATACGAACACATAACGCGGTCATGGAAAACGGTAAGACACGACATCACGGCAGCTGCGCGTACGATGATACAACTGTCAGGCACATAGATATACTGTATTTTATATTTCTATGGTCAGGCACCACCCAGCCGCTCGCGGCTTTTCGGTATAAGAGAAGGGGTGCTCTAACATTGCCGTGTACGCCGGTTGTCTGGTTGGTGCCACGCTGTTTTTTCCATATTTTGCCGATTTAAAGTCGGATTTAAAATATATTTAAACAAATAATGGACATATGTTCTATCACTGATATGTAACCACCAAAATTATTTTTGTGCACTTTTTGACTTGATTGACTTACAATCTAATTTCACGCATTGAAAAACTCAAACTGTTGCTTACGTGTGCGTAAACTTACAGTGATGTATTTATACTTTTATTCTAGTTCTTGTCTTTACAAAATTATTCGTTCAATCCGAAAAAAATATAGTATCAAGCATCCAAAAAACGCCAAGTATCTAAGTAAGTAATACATCTTAATGTTTGTTCATGCCAGCACGGCAGTCAAGCAATATGAACAGAACACGTCGAAACCTGTTTTGTATTCCGTAGCAGGTGGGTGGCTGATTAGGAATCGATTGAAGGACCGGCAGTTAACTACACTGCACAGAGTCTGCCCTATACCTAGGATGACCATGGTATCATAGCAACTTCTAATACGACTAACCTTAAAAGTGGGTTTATTGAGCACCACTACTCCTCAGCTCCCAGTCTGGACGCACTGTTTCACTAGGCACAGTTAAGTCTTACAGCGGTTAACCACGTGGTGGATCAGTTCGGCATAGCGGTTAGAAAAGGCCACCAGCAGTCCGGTGGTAATGAGAGACGATCGCTAAGGCGGACGTGAGGCGAGCGGTAAGCGGTAGGGTCACGCAGCGGGCTTTAAATCCAGGATTACGGAAGATCAGGCGGTTGATTTCCACGAACAGTGCATCTGGTGACAAACTCATGAATATCAACAGTGGTTCAACGGTTACTGTCTCAGTGGCAAACAGTACATTCCGTGCAGCGGGAAAGAGATAGAAGTAGTTCTTATAAAAGTCAACTGAGGGTATTTCACTTAAAAGTAAACACCAAAGATTACAATTAGCAATTTACAATTTTAAAATGCTACAAGTAAATGTTACGCTGTTTGGATTAACTGTCAAATAAATGTGTATTCTATGCGAAAACGAGGGACTGATAACACGCCCTAACTTAATAAAGCACAATACTTAAAACGTACCTCATGTTAAGTGTTCAGAAAAATCTTACGCCTCTCTGTATCGATTTGATATCATTAAAACATCGAACATAATCAGATAAGTAATCGGCAATTGAGAGTGAGACTAGTTAACCATAAGATTAATTTAATATTACACATAGACAAAACACCGAACACAAAAGACGACATTTCTATAGCAACAAACACCCATTGTGTCTAATATAGAATTTTATGAAAATCATGATAAATGGCGCGTCTTACTTAATAACAATTAATTAATTAAACCGTCAATGCGTATTGTTAAACCCAATGAGACAAAGGATAGTTGACTAATTAATGAAATCTGATTTTAGGTAAATTAATACCCCATTCAATTATATTCGGGTGGGGGTGAATTTGGTTGACAAGCGGAGCAGTTACATGCAGCAATTTCAAAAAGATTTATAAAAAAAAACCTGTTCGCACGGTATAGATGGCGCTCATTGTGCCACATAGTGTTGTGTTTAAAACGTTACTAATTTTGAAACCCGTAAGTTTCAGGGCATGATAACTCGTTCAAGGGAAATAATTCTTTTGATTTTTGTTTGATATGAAAGACAGATTACATGTCCATGTATTAAGTTCAATTTATTTTCCTATGTCCAAATGGCTACGGCATTTAGGCATGAATACTGAACCTTTTCCATGACACAATAGAGCAGTTGACTAAAAAAATATATAGATTTCCAAAAAATATTGGACACGTATTTTTTCTTTTTCACATTAACAAAAAACGAAGACGATACAGTGCGTTAAAAACTCGTGTGAAGTCATAACGCGCTACAATTTTTACCACAGCGTAACGTCACAAGCCCCCACTCCTGATGTTTGATGCTTTATATCTTCGTCAACTTTTATAGATTTGAAAAAGCAAAATATACGTGTCCAATATTTTCGATAATCTATTAACTGACGGACTAAATAGAATCATATTTTTTTTACTCAGGAAACGTCAATATTAGACATTGCGGATAGGACGCCTTAAAATACCGCTGAACGATATTATTTTCAAAACACTCTGCCACTGACACCCCACAACTTATTAAAATATCTCATTTAATAACAAAACGGACAGCGCTGTCAACTAAAATAATTTATTATTACGTCATTATCAATTGATACCGTAAAATAACAGCTCATTTGAAATTGAACAGCTGTCTGATTCTGTTACTTTATTTGTAATTGGAATCATTGATTTATTTATTTTGTTCAAGTTAATTGCTGAGTGGTAATGCGATTTAATTTTTCGGTCCGTTGGTGATTTTGTTTTGTAGCAACACTGTGCTGTCTAATCAAATTGTTTCTGATTCATGATTTGGGTTATCGAGGATTTCCGGGTCTGTTGTAACACTATGCATCTGAAGAGTATTGATTGGCTTCACAAATACGTACAGCCTTTTGGGAATAGTTTCATTGTCGAAGGAAGTGGAATCCCCTACCGGAGTCTTAGTATTTCCTGATAGCTAAAACAAGTAAAGGGTGAATAAGTTGTTTCTAGGCGTAAGCATACGGTTAACAGTAGTATCGTCACAGCGCTAATATTTTCCAATTACGTTTCATTTTGTACTGCTTAAATATTTCGTGTATTTATCTTGCTCATTTGAGTTTTTTTAATATATTTATATTGTATGTATAGTTCATATACGTATTGTCATTCAAATATTTGTATTTCAATAAATGTCAATTTACGCTTACCACTATTTTCTGCATAAGCCAAAGATTAACTCGTAGAGAATGCTTATAGCATTAAGTCCGCCTCTGTATATTTGAGTGCGTAAAGGCTTACATAAATAAATAAGCGTGCTTCTCCAACGACCGATGTGGTCGTTGGAGAAGCACGCTTCATCGACGATCCCTTTCCATCAGGTAATGATTGTGGTTAGAGATGTCAGCATAGGAGACGGGGCCCCATAGGGTCAGTGCCTGCCAGGGTTACGGAATCTGTCCGAAAGAGTCACCGCGGCCCTGGAACGCAAAGGGCATTAGGAGGAACAAGGGTGGGTTTTATTTATTCAGTAAGAGTCTGACACTCCCTTCCGCTCCGCCCAGAGCGGGATGTCATTTGATGATTTTCCTTAAAAAAATGTATTTTAAACTCACTTTCGCCTTTATAATATCCATTAGGAAATGGACATTATTAAGGCGAAAGTAAGTTTGTTTGTTACGCTTTCACACATAAATCGCTGAACCGATTTTCTAAATTATGGTACAGAGAATGATGGCCTAGACCTTCGCCGTAAAGACAGTCATAGACTACTTTTGCAAAAATCTTCGTATATTAACCAACGCTAGCGAAACCGTAGCCAAGAATAATATCTATTAACAAAGCCCACACACAACATAAAAATAAATACCACAAGCAAAACACAGAGCAGCAAAAAAACTAAAAATACAAACAAGAAGATCGGATCAGGGGCCTTATGTTATCCCAAACTAAGTTTACGTTCAGAAAACCCATCCAATAAACTAAATAAGAGTCGATATGTCTTTAGTTATCCTCGCTCCGACCTCCGGCAGGGCTGAGGGACCCTCGAAACTTTATACTTCGTACGACCGCAGAAAACAGGATTGTCGGGACTAGAGACATATGGATGGGGAGATTGTTTTGAACCAACAGATAGGAAGCCGGATGGTTATTAAAAGTTTTGGAATGATTACAGAGACTCTAGTCAAATATTTTCAAGACTAAATAATTATCTAATACTAGCTGACCCAGCAAACGTTGTTTTGCCATAATTAAAAAAAATGAAAAAAGATTGTCCCGCTTTTCTGTTGAATTTTTTCCTGAATTTTCTATGCTATAAACCTCACGGAGCCCGAGACCTTTCCAACGAATGCAAAACCGTGGAAATCGGTTCGGGGGTTCTGGAGTTATAGCGTCAGGAAGGAAAACCCGACTTATTTTTATACAGTAGATTATGTTCTGTAACGAATGAAGAAAAAGGTGGAGGTTCTTAACGCTGTCAAGAGGCGAAAACTTGAATATCTTGGCCACATTATGCGCAGCTCGAAATATGACCTGTTGCAACTTATAATTCAGGGGAAGATACAGGGGAAAAGAAGTCCAGGTAGGAGCAGAACATCTTGGCTTAAATATCTGCGCCAATGTACAACAGAGGCACACGTTCCCTATTTAGAGCTGCTGTGTCGAGGGTCCAAATTGCCATGATGGTCGCCAACCTTCGATAGAAGATGGCACTCAAAGAAGAAGAAGATGCTCTGTAAATCTTCTCAAAATACTAAAAGTATCTATGGAAAGGATTCGTGCAAGATTAGAAGCAACGAGTTTGTATCTATAAATTATTCAGTGTTTTAATCGGTAAGAGTCTGACGTCTTTCCGCTCCGCATAGAGTGGGAGAAGTCATTTGATGATTTCCTACCGTTAAAAAATAGGCACACCTTTAAGTTTGGCGGAAAAGGTACAAACGGGGTCCAAGCTTTGGGACAAAATAGGCAAGATACTTAAAAAATACAAAATAGGCTAGATGCAAAAAATTATGTAAGGAATAGACATATCCTATACGTTACGTTCTATGAAACTCTGGTTGTTTGGATATTTATTTAACAAGCACGCGCGATGGCTGAACTGATCTCGGCTTGGATAAAAAACCTATTCGTAACTATATCCTGTCTTAACTGTCTCTTTTACGTGAAATAGATAAACATATAATCGTGAGCTATAGTTCACTTGATAACCCATTACAATACATAAACCAAGTGGCAACGTTTCCAAACCATAGTCACTGAAACCACACTCACAAGTCCGTATTGTTGTGTAAGTTTTAGGGACCGCCAGAACTTCAGATACGCGCACATTCACATAGATACGGTAAACGGACGGTGTAGTGAAATTATAACTTTTCCCTAACATTCTTTCATTTCGAATTGAATTAAATGTCTGGAACTGTCTTTTTTTTTTCTTTTCTGTTTCATTTGTCAAGACGCCCGGGCATCGAGAAAGGCAGGGCGATTCCCGGCCACCGTAAGCGCCTGCGGACAGCGAACTATGGGTGGCTCGCCGTCCAATAGTAACCAGGCCCGGGTCGACGGCGTGTCATGTTCCACATGCGCCTCAAATAGCTGTCAGCAAGAAGACGGGGTCCCATAGGATCAGTGCCTGCTAGGGTTGCGGAATTTGTTCGCAAGAGTCACAGCGGCCCTGGAACGCAAAGTGCACTAGAAGGATCACGGGTGGGTTTTAGTCAGTAAGGGTGTGACACTCTCTTCCGCTCCGCCCAGAGCGAGAGAAGTCATTTTATGATTTCCCCCGCTGAAAAGATTTGATTATTTGTTTATTTGCATTAAATAGGCTCCGAAACTACAGAACCGGTTTGAAAAATGTTTTCACTGTTGGGAAGCTGCACTATCCCCGAGTAACATAGGCTATATTTTATCCCTGTGTTCCCACTGGAAAGGGAACTATGCGGGTGAACCGCGAATTTTCTTGAATTTTGGGTTGCTGACTCTTAGTGATTGTAGGAACTGTGAGGTTTTAGTCGGTAGGAGTCCATGAGGATTTTCCCACAAAGAAAGAGGTTGGTGTAAAATCAAATTGTCTAAAAAGGGTAACATTTCCGTCGAACTTTAAATATACGAATAATGTAAATGTCGATGGAGAGGTAGACAAAGAAAAACAAACAAAGGACAAAGAAAGACAAAAACAAACAAACAAAGACAAAAAAGGACTGGTTGAATTATATAAGGAATGATATTTATAGGAAAGGGAGTTAGTAATTGCATAATAGTAGACCGAACGGAATGTAAGAACGTGTTGCGCCACTTTCAAGTCCTTGTTGGCGGGAAGATGATAAACACAATGAAATATATGTATATTTAAACAGCGACGTTGAAGAAAGTTACAGTCAAAAAGCACCGCTATCGCATGAGGGATTGAATACAACAAAAATAACTTTCATTAAAATAACTAAGCGATAAAACATACACTAAAATTAATCACAATACACACGACAGGTACACTCAGACAAATTAATTATACAGGCGACTTAGTAATCACGGCGATACATTAGTTACAACTGAGACATTAATTACGCTAGAGATTTTAGTGGCTGACTTTACGTCATGAGTTGCTGTCTGCAGCAAATGGTTCTCTCATGTTTGTTTGTAGGTGAAGAAAATATTATTAATTGATTATATTTGTGCATATTCAGGGATCGTGCGTAAGTAATGGCAGCCATTCGGGTCGATTTTCCAAGGTTAAGCAACGCTTGCCGAGGCTATCCATGAGTTATCGAGATCCTTCTATTGGGAAATTCCGGCTGAATTATAGATTACTCAGAATGCTCCAGGTAGTCAGAAGCCCAAAAGCCTGACAGTCAGTCTTACCAAGGATTTTGTCTAAGTATAACCCATACGGACATACATATAAGACAAACATATCAGACTGGATCTGGTTTGCCTTTTTTTGTTATGGATGGAAAACTAATTGTTAAGCTTAGTTTTAAATGTTGTTTCTCAGTAATTTAATTATGTATGCAATTCTTTATGATAAATAAAGTTGTTCTAAACCTTAAACCATTAAATGACTTCCGCTCAGGGCGAAGCGGAAGGGAGTGTCACAATCTTACTGACTAAAACTCATCCGCGTTCCTCCTAATGCCCTTTGCGTTCCATCCGGTTACTCTGGCAGCCGTTCCCAATATGGCAAAGGCATACTTATTATAAGCAGATTAATATTTTATGTACATTCAATACTATTTGTCTTTAGAAGACGGATAAAATTCGACCAATAGGATTGAAGTATTATCACGTCACATAGATTAGGAGCGAACATCATAATCACCTTACCTCAACCTGGTACTGGGTGATATTATACGCTTCATAAAATACTGGTACTTATTCGTTCTGAAGTCAGTTAGGCTGGAAATATTCCCTAACATAATAATACCTACGTAGTTAGGAAAAGACTAAGCAAATATATTTATTCATAAGCAAAGCTTTTGTGTCTGGATAAGACAGACGACAGAAATCGACCAATGGGATTGAAGTATCATCACGACACAGATAAGCGGAGTTAATATCATAATCCTATTGGTCGATCGAGTCTCAGTTTCGCTCCGCTTCAGTGAGCAGGTTTTAGTACGTTCTGTTTTACACAGAGAAGATATTTGGTTACGATAAAATGGAATATTTCAAAATGAACAATGCAATTCATCTACTTAATTATTCAAAACTTAAAGTGAATTACATAAGAAAGCATAAATAATAATTATGATTATACAAGACTTCTAATTAAAAAATATAGATGTGTAGGTACAAACGGAGTAAAAAGGAGAAAAGACTCATAGGGCATTGAAAAATTCGTCCACATCGCTGTCAACGGGAAAAGTGCCCAGAACACTGGCCGCATTGCCACGTTGAATGGCAATGCTGATTCGTTGATCAAAGAAAAGGCCAGCCCTCTGATCAAGTGAAGAGTCAACTAACTAACAATAAGTGTTATTTGTGGAAGGAAATAAATATATTTATTAACTGCTTACTGATTTCACGAAAAAGTCGATGAGCACTCGGACCCACGGCCCTAGTGTTTCAACCTCAAATGACTCAAACACGTAATTCCCAATAAGGTTGTTGTATTTGCGCCGTTTGAGATTTTCTGCAGCTGCCACAGCCGCCCCAGCACAACTCGCCGTGCTAAGAAGATGGGATGGCGCAAGGATATCGACTTTCATCTATCTATACTTATAATAAATCTGTAGAGAGGTCAATTCTGTACAAGGAATATATTTTCAAAATAACTATCAGGGGATGATTAGTGATCGATACTGGTGGCAAAAATGCAATCAGTAGAATTTTTGTCTGTCTGTCTGTCTGTCTGTCTGTCTGTCTGTCTGTCTGTCTGTATGTTCTTTATAGAAACAAAAACTACTCGACCGATTTTAACGAAACTTGCTGCAATTATTCTTCATACTCCTGGGCAGGTTATAGTATACTTTTCATCACGCTACAATCAATAGGAGCAGAGCAGTGAAGGAAAATGTTGGGAAAACGGGAGAAGTTACTCCATTTTTTAACCACTGAACGGATCGGGCTGAAATTTGGCATGCAGGTAGATGTTATGACGTAGGCATCCGCTAAGAAAGGATTTTGATTAATTCTACCCCCAAGGGGATAAAATAGGGGATGAACGTTTGTATGAAACTTTGTCAATTTTAAACCGATCGGGCTTAGAGTTTCAAAATCAGGGGTAAAGTAACTATTCCACGCGGACGAAGTCGCTGGCAGAAGCTATATTATATAAATTGCTAATTTTGCCAATTAACAGGGATATCTGATTGTTTCTTTGTTGTAGTAAATTGTCTACTAAAGAAAATATATCTAGTTATTCAGATATGTTTACAACTGCATTCAAAGACCAACACTATGATTGGTATCACTCTTATTCCTCCATGTGAAAGGAATGTAATTCGTATGGAATAATAGAATAACCACGCTTTGTCCTGCTTCCCGAATATCTGTTAGCTTTAAACACAACGAAAGCAACTCTAACGTGGTGCTTTTAAATAATAATTTAACTAGAAGAAATACATACAATGAAATTCACACAGCTTCAAATGAGAAACACCATTCCTAACAAACTAAAAATCTGCCAGTAAACAAAGCTAACTAATGAAAACCAACCTCCTTCCTTACACCGTCCCCGCTATACATTTCCATATAATTTCACATTTACATTATTCCGTATTCAAGTTGGGTCCGTAGTCCCATAGACTTAGAGAATGGACTGAACAAAACCTTCACAAGACTGAACACTCTGTAGAAAGAGAAAAAGCGACTGTGCGACCATACCTCTCCTCTCCTCTGCCTCTTTTCTGTAGGTTGCAGTGTTGAAGATGGCATTGCAAGTCTATGACGTACCCCAAACAGAATTTTAGAGATTCTCAGTCACGCGCATTTGAGTTGCAATGACTAATATATTTGACTTACTTATACATATTACATGACAATGCGAGTTGCAGCGGTGTAGGCGGTGACCTTTTTTTTTTAAACGATCATCGAACGAAATCATCAAATAACTCCTTCCGCCCTGGGTGACTCTTACTGGCTAAAACCCATCCGTGTTCCTCCTAATGCCCTTTGCGTTCCAGGACCGCGGTGATTCTTTCGAACAAATTCCGCAACCCTGGCAGGCACTGGACCTAGCGGTCCCCGACTGCTACCTATGCTATCTCTTTGAAGCCCGCGTGACAACGCGCTGCCAACACGGGCCTGGTGCCAAGCCTGTGCCTACGGTGGCCGGGAATCTCCCTGCAACTCTCGACACCTCGGGCGACTTCTTCTGTTGCAGCGGCTGGTGCCTGAGGTTTGCAAGGCGGTGGCCTATGTTCCGATTATACACCTAACTATACTCTCATTTTGCTTCTTAGTTTATTATATTTTTTTTTATTTTTGTTCTACTTAAATCATACACTATCTAAAGCAAATGCCGACAAACTATTACGCAATTTGTCGAGACTTATTAAATGTATATAAAAAAATTTGATCCAAAAAACTTTTTTACAAAAAAATACAACCGATTCTATGTTATTTTGTACTTTTTGGGGTAGAAATCGGTTATACTTTTCACTTTTCAGTTGTATACCAGCCCCCCCCCCCCCCCCCCCAAAACGTACCAATCACATTGACAATAAACAAACATGTAATTTCAGCAATCCTGAAAGATTTGCTATCATTCTTTTAAGAGTTCCGTTGTCTGTCTCCGAAACCCATCATCAGATCTATATGAAATGTAATTGACACCATTTCAGAATAAACCCCTTTCGAATTAAAAAATAATTTTGCAAAACCTGTATTTGACGGAGTTATACCCGAACATACATTAAAAAAAAATACAAACATCCGAATTGAGAACCTCCTTCTTTTTTGGAAATCAGTTAGAAATAAAATAAAATAAAATATATATCACAGCTACTTGCCGCACGATCGTTTTGTCTCTCTCACACACAGTTTTCTTCCCGTATTCACATACCTGGTCAAGGAAATATGTAGTCAACCCATTCTCTATGTGACCGGTCCGTCCTGATCCTAGTTTCGTACGGTACAAGTAATTGCACTGTGGACATGGGCCATTCTAGTGGACATGTAAGGGTCTAGGAATGTTTAATCTGTTTTAGAACATTTTTTTTTATGTTTTGTTTTTAGATACGTTGATTTGGTTGTTATTCGGGTGGTTTTGGGACATCTCGTAGAATGCGTGCAATGTTTAAGAAGATTACCTGTATTTTATTTATATATATTTTATTATAAAGGTACTCCAACGACTTATTCACTATAACTTAATACATTAAGAACTTGTACATCGAGTATCATGGTGAATTTGTCACTTATAGAAGTACACAGCTTAAACATTAATAAAATATACATACACAACTATGAGATCTGTTTCAAATAAAAATTAAAAAGATAAATATGAATCACTTTACAATGTTATAGTAGGAAATGATAAAAAAATTAGGAACAATTTACGATTTCTAGTATATCTGTCAGATTGGCTGCTTTGCGTTGTACACGTCTCTTCAATACTTAATACTTTATATTTTTGACACAACAACGAGATAATTTTACACTTAATCCTGACTATTCTTGAAGTAATAAGTTAATACATCACATACCTTACGTGCGCTATAATGAGCCCGTTCTCATCAACAATGTATTAACTTTATTCATAACTTTGCCGAGTCAAAACTTCCACTTCCTCAACGGAAATGATATTTAATTCTAAGTTCTACCCTCATCATCATTGTACAAGAAAATCCCGAAAACATTTTCCGAAAAAGAACCGCAGCTTTAATAATTACGAACAACTTGGTAAAGTTCGATTCGTCTCGAAGATTAATTGTTCAAATCGCTCCCCATTGTGCGGCCGGTGTTGACGCTTTGGGACCCTTTTATGAAATTCGCGAGCTATTGTTTTGGCCGGATTTGTAAAAAAAGTTTAAAAAAGTTGGGCCCGCGCCGGCACCCGCAGAATACCACAAACTCAACAGTGCGCTCTATCCTTACAATCCTAGCACCTTGAATGGTGCACAACACATTTTTTCAACTGCAAAACAAAAAATTGTAATCGTAATAACGAGGTCACTTTTTTGTTTTTCGTCGGTCATTTAAAACTTTCATTAGTGAATTCGCGCGCGTTTAAAATTTTTCAATTTATTCCCACTTCAGAGCTGAATCGCTTGTGCATTCTGTTGCATCGCTCGCTGAAGCGTTCAAAACACGCTTCTTTACAACAGAATGTTTTTAACAAAATGTGACAAAAATTAAAAGGAATGAAGTGTCAGCGGGTAAATGGAAATCTTTTAATTGCCTTTCACTGGGCTGTGGAATTTCGAAATACTGTAATGAATGGCCATTACTGAAATACTCATAATCAACACCATTTCAGCCAAAAGATGTTCTCCGCTGAACTAAGCCTCCCCAGGTGTCGCCAGATGGTCAGCTCCTGTGCGTCTTGCGTCCAGCGGATTCAGCCTTCAACAGGTCATCGATGCAGCTTGTGGGAGGCCTTCCAAAGCTACGTCTTCCGGTACGCACGCAGTCGCCACTCTAGAATCTTCCGACCACAACGTCTATTTACGCTGCCCACTGCCAATTAAATTTCGAGGTTCCTCGGGCTAATTCAGTAACCCCGGTTCTCCTGCGGATATCTTTATTTCTGATTCGATCTCCGAGTATAGCCCTTTTGTTGCGGAATTTATTTGAAAGTGTCACCGCAGCACTGGAATTCAATGGGCATTAGGAGGAACACAGATGGGTTTTAGTCAGTAAGAGTCTGACATTCCCTTCCTCTCCGCCCAGAGCGGAAGAAGTTATTTAATGATTCTCCATCCATAAACAAGCCCATTTCATGGCCCTTTGAAATACTTAATACGAAAAAAAAACTTTCTCAGAATGCGAACCCAACGTTTTCAACAAGAATAAAAAACAGCCAATAAATCTAGTCCATCTTATTAAAACCAATAAATAAATACGAAGTCAGTGCTGGCAAATCAGCATAGGGGTGCGATGTGCGAGGAACATAGCGAACGGATCACTTCGCCAATTTGTTATGTTAAAGCTTGCCATGCCGACCCTCGTCCGCTCAACAGATTGAGCCTACGGGAAATGCGATGGATCAAACTAAAAATATACAGCCTTTCTACAAGAAGCTATGAAGATTTTTATGGATGAAGATGTAGTAAGAAAGATATTTATTAGTAAAATTGATTGAGTCAGGCGTTACTTTGCGGAAATCCATTTTAAATTTGAAAATAAAAATAATATATCTAGTTTTAATTTCCGCGAATATTAGTGGGTAAACTAGATATATTATTTTCATTTTCATATTTATTAGTAGATTTTTTCTTCCGAATAAAGTTGAGATGGCACGCAAATGCATAGCTTTCCATATTTGCGGATGAAACCCAACATTACAAGCGTACCAAATGTGCTACGACACCGTAGCCGGTTCTTGTTGCGTAGCACTGCTACGTCGTAGTCGCATAAATAGTAGGTACTAACTGTGAGTTAACGCATTCAAACGCAGTGATAGTGAAAATATACATAAAATATTAATTGACAAGTATTTTTATAAACCAGTTTTTATATATTTCATATATATCCTTTCATTTGATAGATGTGCACATCATCATAAAAATATTAAAAAAAACATTACACCGTTGTAACTTGTGATGTAATTCAGTGAAGATCAAGATTTTTAAAGCATCTTGTCAATATTTCTGTACCTGCAACCTGTGGGTTAGTAATTCACAGCGGGCATACAGCGACCTGCGTTTCCAATACAACAATGCACTCAGGGTACTGTTAGAGCTGCCATGGCGATGCAGTGCGTCAGGAATGTTTGTTGAGGCGCGCGTTAATGAGGCACTTACCTTCGTGGTAGCACCAACACTGAGTGGTTTTGCAGATAGGAGATTTTTTGCAGATGGAATCTGCCATGCTGCAAAGATGGGTTGGTGATGGCTTCGTGTGATAGTGTAGTTCAATACTTTTATTTGTTTTTTTTTTTTGAGTATATTGCCAACAAAATATGAACCTGGTATGAAATATTTTTTTTATTATTATTACTTCGAACGACTTCCTATGTAAAGCAATCCCGGGTTCTGCAGCCAAGTATGGACGAATAAAACTAAAAATGCGATAATTGCTAGCTTTTTTATCCTAGGCAACGAATTTGACGAGCGGGGTCATTTATTGTCGTACTGTAATGGGATTCTTGATTTTCAATTAATTTTCTGGCAATTTAATTTTATATTCAAACTATTCATACCATGACTGATGGATGACACAGAACCTTTTCTAGCTAAACTTTTCTTGTATAAAAAAACACATATTTGAATTCTAAAAATTTATCCGGCTCGTCTGAAACCTCAAAAAAGGCTATGACGATAAGTTTTGTAGCAATTTTGCTCAAATATGTAGTAACTAACTATACTCCATTCACAATAAGATTAGACATTTAAACAAAATAGTTTACAATCCGTTCAACCTATTTTTACTTCTATTCCATAGGCATAAGGATGGCATTAAAAGCAAAAAGGTGATTATAATACCAACGGTTTACTGCAGCTACCATGTGTCATGCCACCACCGCAATAGAAGTCAAAATCGGTTGAACGGACAGTAAAAACGATTTGTCTAATGTTATTGTGAATGGGGTATAGGTGTGTTAATAAGGGTTTTCTGAAATGACGAGCACCAGGTGGTAGCACAGAGGTAAAAACGGTAATGTTTTCTGACATTTGTTAAATTGAAATCAACGTCATGCTTAACTTAAAGTCGTTTTTTCAAGGAAGAGGACCTCTCACCTATGTGGCGCCAACTGGTTGCGTAAATTTTCCTGAAAACCCTCATTAAAAACTAGTAATAATAATTTTAATGCTAGCATAATAATGCCAACGTCTATTTTGAATCAGGTGGGCCGCCTGCTTGTGTTACCACCCAATGCCACAAAGTACACTATTGTTACTATTTTTATGCCTGCATACCCATGCAGGGAAGTAGGTACAGATAAATCCGGAAAAACTTACTCTTTCAACAAAAATGCCTCATCCAAATCTTCCCACTCCTTGACCCATCAAACCTGGGCACACCGAATCCTGGCGCGCTATCCCTCATACATAGTGCCCTCCGGAGGATACCTGTTTTGTTTAGTGCGGCCTGCATTGATCAGTTCACTCCACAGAAACCGTTTTATAGATATTGTAGAACGAGGCTGTTCAGCGCGGTCGGGTAATCTTCATAAAGTTTGATGCGGGCTTAGGAACTAAGGCGGTGTTAAGATTTTGTGAATATCGTATAGAAGGTTATTTTGCAAAAGAAGTTGTTCAGTAGAAATTACTCGGTCAAGCCAATACGGTTAATTCGAGACTCATGCGGTATTTTGGATTGCAGTAGGCAAACGGTATCGGGGGAGCTCAGGGCTTAAATAATAACAGCCACTTGGGTACTTCGAGGCTAAATTACACTTGCCGAGGTCAGTGGTACCAGTCTTGGCAAGGGCTAGCTGGGTTATGAAGAACAGTTTCTGATGTGTCTTCTCGCGTTCCTGCAACCTGTGGGAGTGATTTCGAAATGGGACGGAAGTGTGTAACAGGAAGCCGGGGAACCGCGAGCTATTTGATTTGCCCAATGAGCGCGCGCGGTGGTAGAGTTGGCTGTCAAAAGGGACTGCAACAATTTTGGTCTGAATTATAAAAAAAAACTGTTTACAAATAATTCTTTACAAATGACTCCAAGTGTAATTTAAATCAAATACATTTTTCATTTCGAATTTTTCTTTGTTATGAAAAATCAGTTCAAGTAATACACTAATATATTTTTTTCAGGATTTACTTTAGTATTAATGTTGTTTATTTCTAAGGTAACATGTTACACATCATATGTGACCACTGTAAGGCTCGCTCATTTTGACCACAATCTCATCTGACGGAAAGCGAATAAGTGGTCGACGATGGCGCACTCTTGGCCAGATGTAACCAATTCACTCCTGTCTTGTAAGTCAATACACAGGCTGAAGCTTTGATTAATCAATCAGGAAACACAGAGTAAGGAATTCTCAACCTTAAATATACACACAGTGATAATATTTCCAAAAAGTTTTGTGTGTATGAGTGGTATTTCCACCATCCTCCATCCATCCACTTAGAACTTGTAGTTCGATCATTCGATGATTTAACGGTTCGGTGGAATTAAGTTCTTTGTTAATTACAGACACTCAGTTGCATCTGGTTGGACTGTAGTAGAAAATTCCTGACGTGGTTAAAAAGAAATACACGTTGAAACAGACAATGGGCAAGCTTTATTTTATTTTTTTAGTATAGGTTTTGAATCTGGTCTCCCATCGCTATCAACGACAATTGGGATATCCCTACCAAGTCTTTCTCCACTCCCAAACAACATCAATCTCCTACGAACTACAAACATTTAGCATAAGCATAATCAGCCTTTTAATGTTCCCACTGCTGGGACACAGGCCTCCTATCTAGGAGAGGGAATGGGCCGTAATCCACCACGCGGGCCCAGTAAGGGTTGGTGAATGTCACATATCTTCGAATTTTTTGTTCTAGGACATGCCGGTTTCCTTCACCGTTTTGAGAGCAGAGACTACAAACATTTGCAACCAATAATTCTAAAAATTCCTGCCATACCTACGTATAAAACGGGGGGCAGATTAATTAGTGTGTCACAAGGTTTACATAGCTCGCCGGGTGACTGCTGGGACGAAATTAATCAAGCTGTGATCCGACACATTATATCCGTTCAGATGACTTGAACCCTTGCCGTGTGGGGGCACGAGAACGGCGGAGTATTGTTGGAAGATTGCTGTTAATGATGTGGCTAGATTAGGCGAAAAGTCATAAGGTATTATTTTTTTAGATACCTATGTATATCATTATCATATCTGGGCAGAGGCAAAATAAGTAAACGTAGTTTTTTCTATCGTCACTGGACTCAGGTTTTAAAATTTGTGTTAAAATCAAATTCAAGTGTCCAAGGTATTTTTAGGGAAAAGTGTAAAATATATGTTATCTATGTCACCGGAAAATGGCAAACTACGTAAGATTATAAAATATCTTTTTATTGAGATTGTAAACTTTCTATAAACTGTCAACAGAAATTGCAGAAAATAGATAACGACGCGTTATGTATCACAATTTCAAAAATTCTAAACGTGAAAAGGCACTAGGAGGAACACGGGTGGGTTTTAGTCAGTAAGAGTCTGACACTCTCTTCTGCTCCGCCCAGAGCGGGAATATCACTTGATGGTTTCCCATCCAGAAAAAAAAAGCGCTACTCCCATCTATCTCTATAAGAAAATTCGTAAAACTCAATTTGACGATTTAGGCAAACTAAAGCGCACGCAGCAAACCAACTCTTTTCCTCATTTATAATACCAGTTAGGATTATAAGACCACACCTAGTACCACGCTGTCTCCGTGGCCCCATCACAAGATCTCAGTTACAAGAGTTAACGCGCGGGTCGCTCTTAACAAGAATTGAACAGTGAACAGGGTGTTGGACATGTTTGCCGGCCGCCTTCGACACTAATTGAGAGCTCTTCATTAAGTGCTCTTATTGTTATAATTAAACGAAACAAACTGTATGGCGTGTGGACAGGCTTGTTTAAACTTTGATGTCAACTAGTGATCGGAGTAGCTAAAACTTTACTGACAGATTGGAACATACAGAACAGATAAGTTCTAAAGCAGCTGTCGAGCTATGGGCAGATGGCGAGCTATGGGTGGCTTGTCGTCCGATAGCAACCAGGCCCAAGTCGACGGCGCGTCGTGTTCCACGCGCCCCTCAAGGAATCTTCAGCAACCAAAAATTCGAAGACATGTGACATTCACCAACCCGCACTGGGCCCGCGTGGTGGATTACGGCCCATTCCCTCTCCTAGAGAGGAGGCCTGTGTCCCAGCAGTGGGAACATTAAAAGGCTTATGCTTAACCAGCTGTATGACGTGCGGACAGACTTTTGTCATGATTCGGTGGCATAATTCGAGAGCTTAGTTCCTCAAGCGCTGACAGACGCCAACCAAAACAACAGACTGTAAAACGGTTTGCCCTGGTACAGTTTTGGTTAGGTATTGAAACTAGCCTATTGTAGCACTATTCGGCCCACTCTACGAAGGATAGCTTTCTGGGCAATCAGTTAAAAAATTGTTTTGCAATGGTGTCATGACGAGTAAAGGCGCTGTAGAGTGAGTCCTAAGTGAACATTCATTCGTAAAATGGATTACCGTAGTAAAACTTAGAATAAAAAGAAGCATACCATGAAACACGAAACAAAATTAGTGTCTTATACAGTAATTCTAATTAGTGGTAAAACCATAAAAAAAAAACTATTAGCTATAAATAAAGGGCTAACGATCTTTCTAGACCGCCAGGGCCTCAAGTCCGCTATATTTATAAATTTGTCATTCCAACACGATCCCATAGTCATTTTGCTAAAAGTTCGTATCTGCTAAATTCATAATGGTCGATCATTGGTCGGCCAATGGTCTCGTTACACTTTTTGATAACTGAGCTATTAAAAGCAATGACGTTCTAATGATAGGTCACTAATCAACGGAACTGTCAAAATTATAGCAGATTACTACATACGTCTGTCATTCATTTTTCATTATGTTCGAGATAACAATTCTATGCCATTTCTTTTAATGGAGTGTCAGTGGTTGACCATTGGAAAGTCATAGTGACACTTTTATATTAGTGGATCTTGTAAAAATCAACCATTATGAAATCAATGATGGACCATTCTGACACTTTTGTAATAGCAGACCTGAGGCCCTGTACATCACATAATAGCCTACACACTAACCGCGAGCCGATTCGTCACGATACAACACGAATATAAACGGAAAACAATATGTTTTGAAAGTGACACGATCCGTATCGACACTGATCTGTCTTCACATTACGTTCAATAAAATAAAATACTCCAGCCGAATGCTGGTTATTATTGTTTTTATTTTGTAAGAGCTTGTCAACGGTTGTGTCGTTGTAATGTAATTGAAGGTAGCCGAGTATTAAACGATATTGGCGAGCGAAAATTCAATTTGTACAAGCTGATCGGGTAATAGTTGTTATTACGGTAGTAATAGCGACCATCTTGAAAGAACTCAATTTTTTTAAGTAACGATGCGCGTGTTTGCGATGAGTGTCAGACTCGTACTGACTCAAACCCATCCGTGTTTCTACTAATGCCCTTTGCGTTACACGCAGGGCCGCGTGACATTTTCTCACAAATTTTGCAACCCCGGCAAGCAATGGCCCTAACGGGCACTGACTGGCCGAATCAGACATTTTTTAGAGACGCGCGTGGACAAAGCGCCGCCGCTTCAGGCCTGGTTGATATCAGACGGTGAACCACCCATCGCTCGGCGTGCGCAGGGCGATTCTAGGCAGGGCTATTCTTCCTCTGTAGCTGCGACTGGGAGTGAGATTTGCATCTCTCTCACGCGGCCCACCTCCTCCTTTGCTAGCATTACTGATTCGCAGCAAGGGGACTCAAATGCTAGACACTACACAATTGGAAAACATACCTATAACTCAAATTTATATGTTTGCTTCAGTTTAGAAAATGGAATGGAAGTTATGTCAGAACATCTAGCACAAAAGCAGAACTCAAAAGTTGGGCCTTGTTACTGGATTTTGTCACTGGCTCCAACCCGTTTATATGTAAAAGAGACTTAATTACATATTACTGACAAAATGTGGGAGTAAATGGCAACAGAATTGCCCCCTATGGGAAATGAAGTATCTAGATACCTAATTTCCCATAGGGGGCAATTCTATAAATTCTAATCCCATAAGACATCATCATCTGCTTATCTCTTCAGGGAATACAGACTTGCGGTTCCGTTACATATATCTATGTATCTAGAACTGCCAACAAACTACATAGGTAGTGTTACATGCAGAATTCTTCTGATTGATCGATCGAACCCGAAAAATAATTCGAAGCTTTCGACGAATTTGTCAACAGAACGACACCTTGGGGAACTGAGCCCGGCAGTAAAGGTATTTTGGTATTTTATAACTTGATTTGGGCGTACTTTGTTATTGGTTTTAGTAGGTATTTTGTTAACTTTGGTAGGGAAATTAAAAGAAAACGTAAAAAAGAAATATTGCCAACAACAGCCACTGTCAAAGGCTCGGCGACTGAGTTATATTTTGAACTAAGACAAAATATACTTTCTAGGTCGCAATATGATCCAGAAAGTGTATTTTTAAATTACGAGCTATATATACCTACTATTCAATTAAAAGTATGTTGCGGCAACGAGTTAACGCGTCTGACATACCGCTGATAAACCCGCGATGGTTTGTGTTGGTTTGTTTATATGTTCAACAAATGTTTGTAAAAATTGTAGTTACTTGTATTTCACCCGCGTAGTTCCCGTTCCCGTAGAAATACGGGGATAAAATATAGCCTGTGTCACCCGAGGATAGTTTATCTTCTCAACAATGAAATAATTTTTGAAATCTGTTTAGTAGTCTCGGAGCCTATTTAATACAAAGAAACAATCAATTCTTTCCTCTTTATAATATTAGTATAGATGACCTAGAGATTTATTTTCAATCTCTTATCACTGTGCCAAAAAACGTCATCACTAAAAACAACAGCGATTTATAAAACCCGTCACAAAATACTGTATTTCAGTCTCGCCTCAATCTTTAATGATCCCACCATAATCACGGCAGCCTCACACCAAATTATCCGATCGCAATAAGAACAAAAGATTCTATTTCTTGTGTTAAACCCTATCTGGAATCAGCGCACGTTCGCCCCGTCCCATTGCTTAATTTACAAATGTAATTAAACTCAATTCGCCTAAGAAAAAACGGAGAAGGGCGATTTTTCACCCTGTAGGTAAGGTGAGGGCGATTCTTTTGTGCAAAGCCTCTGATAAGTTAATCGGGCAGCAAAAATAAGCGGTTGTATGTGACGTGGTTTAGAAATAGATGTGGTGATTCTTACCTTTGCGTTTGTATTTAAGTGATGGAGTTTCAATAAAGCGCGCTTTGGTTTTAGTATGTTGTGGGCCTAATTGTTGCCGTCTAAAAACTGACACACTAAAGCAATTTCTTTTTACTTACAAATAAAAACAGCTAGTTGGCAAAGCTGCAAATAACGATAAAGTTGAATAAAAAAGAATAGTATCGAAAAATAGTCACTTGGCGGATTCAAAGTTCAATACGTAATAGCGTAAATACTACAACAGATATTATATCCGCCCATAAACATGTATGTATATAGCCAAGTATGGAACACGCTATGCCATAAAAGGCCGTATATTGCGCGGTTTTCAAAGAAATAGAGCGATAAAACAAGTTCATTATCTCAGCGCATGTCACGAAAATAACTTAAAAGAAAATCGAGCATATTTGCATAGTTATTTGTTAAAGACAGGGCCGGATATTGAAAACAAAAGATACACGTTCAGGGTCTGTTCACATTGATACGCGAAGCGATGAGATGATGTGGTTACCTAATAAATTACATAATAATACAATATAGAACTTTATTTCCTTTAGGAAAAGTACACATTTCAATGAGAAAACTCTAATTAATTAGATTTTTATGTTCCAAGGAATATTTTTTTAAAGGACGTACCACGATGGAACTTCACGTTTCAGTGACAAAAGAAAAAACTATGCAGCCTCGCAGAATCGCGATCGCCCATAAATTCTAATATTGTTCTGTCTGTCTGACTGTTGATGCGCAGCGCTAAGCAACTGAAGCTGTAGACAAAGTGCCATCCTATTAGCGAATCTATACTAATATTATAAAGAGGAAAGATTTGTATTTTTGTATGTAACGAATAAACTCAAAAACTACTAGACCAATTTCCAAAACTCGTCACCATTAGAAAGCTACGTTCACCCTGAGTTACATAGGCTATAGTTTATCCCCATATTCCCACGGGAACGGGAACTACGCGGGTGAAACTGCGGTGCACTACTAGTACGAAATAAAAGGGATTGATCACATTACATTTGGACAGCATACGTCAATCCCATACATTTTGACGTTTTGACAATTGCCTTGCCGCTTCCTCTGACAGAATGACACTTTTCTGGAGCCCAACGACTTTTAGTAATCTCGTCGCGTCGTTTCTCAGCGTGAACAAGCCCTAATGCGGCAAAAGTTACGGAAATTACCATCCCGATCGAACATGGCGACACAGTCAATCCTTTGTGCTCGACTCAATCCATTATCTTATTAATGAACTCATTATGGAATTACGGGAAAATACGTCAAGTTTGATGTGGAAGTTAGAGTTACGCAGCCGGATCGATTGTACCGTTGTTTTATTAAAAGGTAATTTTTAAGTACGCGGCTTGTGCTGTTAAAAGGAATGTTATTATTTACATACTGATAGAGTACCTGTGATAACCTTTAAAAATATTTGTTCACAATCACCATTTAGGTACTATCTACTCCACAACCCAGTAGTTCTTTAGCAATTAAAGTTAACCTGTGGTTTTCATCATCATCATTGCTACCCAAAAAGATGTCCACTGCTGGACATAGAACTCTCCCCAAGTCCACCACATCACCCGGTCCTATGTGTCGCGTAGCCTTCACCAGTTCATCAGCCACCTTTCAGGAAGCCTTCCAACGACCTATCATATTAATTAGGTATATGTAATTGCTATGTATACCTTGAAACATTCGAAGCCACCAAGCACGTCTATAAGTCTTCCTTCCTAAATAAACAACCGTACTACGTTCACGTTGACAAAGCAGCGCATTCATCTAAAAAGGCAAAAGATTTAAGTAAAATAATACGCAAAAACCGGCAGCAAAAATAATATCGTCGCCGACAAAATACGCGTACAGAGTGCAGCGTTTCCTAACATCAAAACAAACACACCTGTACGAATGAATAAAATAAGAAAATTCCACGCGAAAACATTCCCACACCGAATATTTAAAATTTCCCAAGCCCAAGTAGCGAAGAAAGCGTAGCGCTTAATCAAAAATAACGCAGCAACAAAATTCAATAAGAGCGACTCATAAAACACGTTAAAATGAAAAATATTAAATTTCAGAGACAAAAAATATATATTATTCGCTTTGCCAGCGTACATAAATAATTTAATTTTAAGCGCGAAAAGTTTGTGCGAAGACGTCGACTTCAAAATGCGGTCTGTATGTGGATAAAGTGGAATAAATCAGTTCTTTTATCAAATATAATCAGCATTTTATCACGTTTTTCGTGAGATACCTCGCTCGAGTAACCTCTTTATTTCCTCGAGGTGTCTTAACTTACACCCGTTAAACGAGGAATGTAAATTAAAGTATCTTAACACCTGTATACATGTACACAAGTAGATATGACGTTGATAGATGGTAAAAACTCCATATTTAATTTAACGGCCACGTTTTATTGCGGTGTTTACATAAACGGAATACTTAATTGAAACGAAATTAACCACCGCTGCGCTTTTTAGTTAAATGTATTTTTTATTGACACATCAATAAAATTTAACGCAAATAAAAATTGGAATGAAAAATGGTTGCTGTATGTTTGTAATTCAATTATTTTGGGAAAATGGCATGACGAGTGAAAATAGAACGTAACAAGCCAATTGATTTATTCATAAAAAAAACGTTTGCCCACAGCATAAAAACGAGTAAACAGAGATAAGTTGTTGACCGTACGCTCTTGAGCAGCGCAGTTATAACTCTTTCGTAAGGACTCGCGACGACTGACACTAAGCTCTTGAAACTTGCTCTAGAAGATATCAGCCAGTTTTGTTTTCGAAAGAGTAAACTATAGAACTTATTTTTGTTATTCTCTGTTTAACTCGTGGGACTTTAATTAACAACGATTCGGCACTGATGATAGCATCATTAGGAGTGGACGAAGCTTTAAATCAAAATTAATGTCAAACTTCTTGCAATTTATACCCTCTTTTGATAAACCCGATAGAAACTCCTTTAATCAAACCTCAAGAGGGCCTGTGAGGGAAACAGCTAATCATAACCCGAACGCACTGAATACTAAAAGGGAAGGGCACTTAAAACCGTAAAATAATTCCAATGGCCATGTTCCCTAAACGGGCCCGAGGCAATGAACATAAATATTTTAATTCCTCACGGCGGCAGTGTTGCAAGCTAATAAAATAACGGATTGTGGCTACACGGAAAAATAAATTATTAGATTTACCGACTTTGTTACGTTTCGCGGTGGGAGTTACATTTTATTTAGCGCGGCGCATACGGTTTTTGAGTTTAGAGCTGGTTGCTATTTATTTTACTGAGGTCAAGATTTATAAATAAAGCTGGGGTTTAAAGATTTGTACATTTAAATCGGTAAATGCAATATTATGTTATGTAAATGCAATATCTTGCAAATTGAAAGTTGAATTGAAAAGTCAACTTTTATCGGTACTTAGATATACATATATCCATTGTGGCGGTAATGTTGCGATTCTCAATACATGGCGGCAACCATTATCACGGCATGTTGTATAATAAGATGTGTAAGTTTTCCTATGGACGCGCATATTTCGTGGTTTTTAGGTAGGTTCAATAGTGAAACTTGTTCATAATTATGAGTAGGTACAATGACCTCTTTTCAGGTATTACGTTTACTAAATGAAAACAAAAACTACCATGGCTTTAGTAGATGGTAGTTTTTTTTTAGCAGCTGGCAATTATTATCGTCACACAAATACAACTTTTGGAAAATCCAGAGGATCAGTATACCATCTGGTGAGATAGTGTTACGGTAAATACCAAAACCAAGAACAGGGAGTAGATAATATTTATTACACTAAATACAATAACCACACATAGACGGAAGGAACTCGAGTGGCTTCATATCGGCTCCGCGCGTGTTACGCCTCCCACAGGATTACAAACAAGCTGCTTGTAACGCTTCAGCGCTGTATTTAGCGAGTGATCAGCTGAATGCAGCTTTGACAGAAGTCCTAATATAATCTATATCTACACAACATTATGTGGGGTACGAAAAAATGCTAGAAGCTGATCAAGATGATGCTAAGATAATCTAGCATGCTTTTTGTGGTAGGTAGGGGAGAGTGGTTAACAGTGAATCACGGGTGACAGTGAATTATTCGTTAAAACTCAGTATAAAGAAAGAAAGAAAGAAAACGAGTTTATTTGGCACAATCGAGACACACAAAATACACACCATAAAAACTTAATTCTAAAACAAGAAAAGAAGAGAGAGAGAGAGTATGTGTATTGCTTGTCACCCACAAACGCGTGGCCACTGCTCATTCAGCCATGCCCAGCTAGTCAACGACGCGCTTATACAGTATATTCATCTATGGACGCGCTGTCAAAGCAGAATGACGTGCTGTTACACTCCGGTCAGTAGGTAAGTACAATTTTTTTACGCAATTTAGAATTTTGCTCTAACTCTTGATGATTGAGAATATGAATTATAGTTTTATGTTTTACACTTGTTATTTATTAAAGCCGTTGTAGATAATGTAGTTTTGTCTGAAATATGGGTAGTTTTATTTTGTTTTCTTTTTTCTCGCATAACGGCCTATGGGTCACAATGAATAATTTCAGTTTGGGTCCAGTCAAGTCCAGTGTATTTACATGAAACAAAAATTTGTTTTTTTTTATTTGGTAAAAATGCGTCGCTTATACGAATAAGAAAAACTAGCATTGGACTTCACAATGAAGAACAGATAAGTGAAGGCTTAAAATGATGGTCCAACCCTTTACAGCCGACAAGTGCTCCGTCTGTAACAGTAACTGGTACTTCCGCCACAAGTAATGAAATGTTTTTTATAGGTCCATTGCAATAGGTTACCTAGTTGACTAAAAAATTCGAATTAGTCCGTCAGATAGATTTTCAAAAAACATTGGACACGTATTTTTTCTTTTTTCACGTAAACAAAAAACAAAGACGATACAGTGCGTTGAACACTCGAATGACGTCACTACGTGCTACAATTTTAACCACGGTGTGGTGTCACAAGCCCCCACTCCTGATCTTTGATGCCTTTTATCTTCGTCATTTTTTATATATTTGCTAAAGCAAAAAATACGTGTCCAATATTTTTCCATAATCTAAGTGACGGACTAATTAGAATCATATTATTTTTACTCAGGAAACATCCCTATTACGAGGGTTATCTATAGCGAGCCCACGTAAAGGAGGAAGAGTAGGTACCCAGGCGTAAAGGGACGACAATAATAGCAACTGACACCCCAAATAATGATGATAAATGATTTTTATTTTGTAAGTAGGTTGTAAAAAACACTTTTTAAAAACTAGATGAGACCGGTGTTTCCTAGCTGACTACCCTGAGAAGAAATACCGAAACAAACTCAGATGTCCTGTTGAAGTCCATACAATTGTATTGGTCAAATCATATGAGAACCATGTAGGTTGGTGTCTGAAGTGGTATTTAGAGGAAAGTATATAACTATACAGATTTGAGTGGACCTGTCCAAACAGTGAAATCCAGGATATGGAATGAAAAGAAACAAAAACAGATAAAAGCAACTGCTAAAACAAAGAAAAGTTTTGCAAGAAAGTTCCAGTGAAGATGAAGATCAAATAAGTGTTTATTCTGAAGAAGAACCCATTTTAGAAGATAATTATACGACGGTAGATCCGAACAACTTTCCTGCACTAAAAGGGAGGAGGAGGATTTTAGGTATTATTGTTGAATTCTAAGTAAAACGGATACGATATTTTTATGTAGCTAAAGGTATAGGAGAGAAGGTGCAAATAAACGAGTAATAATGTGGAAATGTTGTCTTTTATTACATTTTTTTTCAATAGGTCCAGTGTTCCCCTATATGATTCAGTGTAACCCCTGAGTTGATCCAAAATGACCAGGTCATAGTGGAACATTTCATATATTTTTTTTGGTATAAAGTGGTTGTTCCTTGTAGGTTTGTGTAGTAATTTGGTATGAATTGCTGATTCACTGTAACTCAGTTTCCCCTACAGATTAAATGGCTTACCTTCATACTCATGCTGATTTAAGTCTTATGTTTAGGGTTTATTAGTTCGAGTTAAGATCACTAACCAAATTTCTATAAATAACCAATTAAAAAAAACTTTCATAAAAGTCAGACCATTGGATACCTACCTATGTACCTACGTAAACAGAAATAGAAATCTTCTTGAAAGTATATTTATATAGGCCAAATTTACACATATAAATAATTTTCTATTAGTAGGTACCTAAGTACATTTTGAGATAATATCGTCTCCCAAATATAGGACGAACTAAGGTCAAACGTGCTTGTTCGCTTTGTATACTTTTTGGACAAAAGGGACATATGGCAGGCGGGCAGAATGTTTTAAACAATTACGACAAGAACAGATATGTCAAAACAAGCTGCGTTTTGTTGGTGTTTAATATTAATGAAAGAGACGAAACCGCTTTCATTTGAATTAATTCACTCTGTATCAACGTTGTTTTTTATTGAAAGTATCTGAAAAGTTCGCCACACTGTAGCTCTCTAACAGACTTACACATTATCTACGTATTTTGTAAACAAGAAATGAGGAAACAAAAGTTTTAAAACTCCATACATAGATTGGCAATAAAGCATACTCAATAATAGGATTTTTATTCACAGTTCTCCACATTAAGGGACCACTAAATCCCCTACATGTAGGTGGAAGAGGATTGCTTTGTTCAAAAGAGTCACCGCGGCCCTGGAACGCAAAGAGCATTAGGTGGAACTAAAACCCCATGTGTACAGGGTTTTAGTCAGTAAGAGTAACACTCTCCCCCCTGACAGAGCGAAATAAATCATTTGATGATTTCCCATCCATAAAATAAGGTTGAAAATAAAAAAAGACGCTGTCTGCTTCTGTCAATGTCTGACTTCTTATCAACCACGCAACGAATTTTGACACGGTTTTCACGAGTTAAAAAAGCGATAAATGAGGTAGTTTCGTGTATAATAAAAAAAATAAATAAAATAAAATCTTTTTATTTCAGACTTAATTGGTCCATAATAATATTAGTGAGACTTAAAAAAACTATGTTAAAAGAAAATAAAAATATGAAATTAATTTAGGTATTTGCCGCCCTCTGGGGCCCCAGGCACACGGACTTGCGCCTGAACCCAGTGCCCCAGAAGGGGGCTGTCCAGCTTGTGGCTAAGCACGTTCAGGATGGTGTTGGTGCTCCCACGCGTACGGAACATCAGCGAAGCGATGCGGCGCCGCAACACAGTGTGAAAGCCGTCTGTGTGCGCGTGCGCAAACATCGCAGACGCACTACAGCAGCGTGGGAGCCCCACCAGCACCCTGAAAGCGTTATTATATTGAATTCGGAGAGCGTTGATGGCCCGCTGCGTATAGCTGACCCACAGATTGCAGGTGTAGAGAGTTTGGCAGAATGCTTTAAACAGTGTGATCTTTACCTCCAGACTACACCTAGCAAATCTGCGTGCCAACATATTACAGCGGACCGCCATCGCCCTCCTCTCCCTTTCTATGTCACGATCATCTTTTAAATCCTCAGTGACCACATGGCCGAGGTATTTAAACTCCCTCACTCTTCGAAGAGCGACAGCGTTAAGCAGCACAGGTGCCACCTCCCTCAGTTTACGACCCCTGGCTTGAAAAACCAGGAGCTCGCTTTTCTGACCATTGTACAGAAGACCGTGTACCTTCGCATACTCTTCACACACGCCTATCAACTTTCTGAGCGCGGCTATCGATGGGCTGAGCAACACCATATCATCTGCGTAACTAATACTGTTGATACAGTGACCATCGAAAAAAAATTAGCATCTGTACAAAACGAAGCTAGGTTGCTAGGACTGGCTGAGTCTACTTACTCTCTGAGCCTACTAAATAATAACATCAACTTATCTCTGCAAAGGACAAAATAACAAAAAAAATGGCCTCCATTTTAAATCAATTTCAGCCCCCGTGCCTCACATATTTCAAGTTCGAACCCTCATTCAGGGCCCGGTTGGGAATTGACTGAAAATCGTTGATATCATACCTACCGTAATTGTTTGTTCATAGAAGTTACTCGATTATGTATACTTATAATCAATTTTCCTTTAGATTTTTTTTTTGTGGGATTACACATACCTAGTTACATACATGAATGTAAACAGCGCGGGTTTTTTTACATCTGGACCGCTGCGTCTTTCCTTGTGTTTTCTTTCTAAGAAAACAACAAGCTCAGTTCGATAAAACTCGTTAATTGCTTGCTAACTACGTTCATGCGTTATTAATTCATTCACTAAATAACCAGTTTAGGTACGGTTATAAAATAGGCTCTCAATAACACTATAATTGTTTTGAAAATTATGCTGGTGTGGACTTATGAGCCACATGAAAATTTAACTAATGTAAAGTAATTTTCTCCTTTACGTAAGTATTATAAAGATGTGACAACTTTCATTATAATTTATTATTACTAAGTATATATACACGTAAATAAAAAACTCTTAACTAACTAAAAATAAAATAGTCAAAAGATGGCGTCGAAAAATCCTCCGAGTCGCTGGCCACTGATAATGTAGTCCAAAAGCTGGCAACATTGCCACGCTGTTATGGTACAACCTTCGATGGAACTGTGGCCATAGACGACCGTAAGTCGTGCGTGTGCTGGGATTGAAAGGGAGGTACTCACGGGTCATCTTCACAAACGATGCTTTTCTCATGGCGTCACTCCAATACAATCCGCGGACGTCACTCGTTTGTCACTTAACACTTCACTGGATTGTTGAAAGTCTTCGTAGGTGGGTTTTGGTTACAACATTGTTCATTTATAATTTATAGCTGGCATAGGATCGCACGCGCCATTTTTTCGTTGAGTTCTTGAGAGTGAGTTGTCAAAGGATTGACATGAATGCAGAAGGGAGGAAATGAATGAATGTAGGAATGGTTTTGAATGAGGAAGTTGTGTGATTGTGCGTTAGTCAATTGAAGGTTTCTTTTATATTTTGTTTTATTTATTTTGATACTTTAACACACGCTGTATGGCATTGTTTATCCTATGTCCAAGGTAATAGTATCCAAAAGCCAGAAATTGGGTCAACTTATTTGTTATTTAAAGTTAAAATAAATTCCCGAAAATTGTAAATATAGGAATAGGCGGTACTTACCTATGTATTTGAAATTCGGATCCCAACCCCAAGTCGAGATTAAATAAAGACATTGCCAAATAACTATCTTAATATTCACCGAAACTTACCTACCCCTAATTAGTCAACGTGCTTCGAACTAGCCTTATACATCTCATCAGTCCCCTCATTTTACTTGAGTAATCAGTGCCTAAGATTTTAATCAGAAACCGGGAAGCAAATTGTAGATAACGTAACCTTTTTACACAAACACATTTACAAACTTTCATACTATTACGTAAGCAACGTTGAGAAGTTTAAGAATAGACGAAAAAAACTATTTTACACGCATTTATTATAGAAGTTTCTATGTCCCGAAGGTGTAAGACGAAACATCGGGTTCGGTACTTTGAGGCGAATGTTCCACCCTCCCCTTGTGGCTAGGGTGTTTCATCGAACATCAATCTACAGTGCGTTTGACAGATCTGTTCGTGTATCATTTTCTTTTACACATTTCGGATTCTGTATTTGTAGAATACTTACTTGTCTAGACAGTTGTTGGTTGATGCTTACAAATAGCAGATAAAAAATATTAGACAGATTTAGAGCTCCATTTTCTGCTTACCGAATGTCAATATCATATCATATTTTTTACACAAACGAGCATTTACCTAGATAGCACAGGGTCCACATCCAGACCTATTAGTTTATACAGGATACCTCCGATACTAAAAAAAAAAGTTGTAAAAACTGAACCGTTACGCATCGAACTAAAACATCTGCACCAAATCCGAAAACCCAAAAAAAAAACAATTCTCGGCTGAATATCGCAATATCGCGGTCACGAAAAAAAAACGGCGCCGCTCGAACCATAAAACAGTTTCAAAATGTCGGTCAGTGAATACGACATATGGTTTACGAGCAGGCCAGGTGTCACCCGGATAACGGCGGCTATATAAAATTGATCTAATCTTCGTAACGCGGTGAAACGTTCGCGTAAAACCTTATACCTAGGACGCTAAGGTCATATTTATTAGAGTTTGCGAGACGTGTTACTTGGAAAATAAATCCCTATTTTGGTGGATGTTTCATAGGACAAAGTACCGAAATATCATAGCAAAACCATGAGGCATAAGTTATAAAGGCAAGCCTACTCTATCCTCAATCACAGTATGTCTTGTTATCAGATGATATAGTGGTCAGAAACAGCTATTGATTAGATATAGCATTCTAGTCCTTTTGCTGTACCGATGAATTAATCAGCCGTCTGGAAAAAGCATTCGGTATTTTTCACATACTTATTAAATGACTTAAAAAAAGAAATTATGTCACTTCTTTCTGGAAAAGCTGAAATTAATAAACGCTTACCAATTATTTGGTCATTAGTACCTATGTCACACTTAATTAGATCAGCTTATACTTGACTATCGAAAAATAGCACTACAATTTCCAAAAACACCTAAAATAACATTCATCATTCCCCGGGTCCCCGTTAAGAAAAATCGTAAAAAGAACAAAAACACATACAAAACGGCCAACAGTATAAATTACCTAATGCATGCAAACGTTTTACCGCCAAATTAATTTAAAAAACCAAAGAGCTTGAGCACCTATCCTCAATCCTTAATTAAAAATTATGACTGTAACAAGAAAAATACTTGTCCCAATGATTTATTTTACCGTTCCAATTGTTCCGGATAATGTTCGACAACTATTCGGTAGCGCGATAGAGCCGAATTCCTAGAAGAAGAAAACTCTTCGCTAGTCCGGGAGCTTGGAATTGTTTTTCTAAAGGTACTTGTTTTTTTTTCTCGAATTTATTTCACTTTGGAAAGTCTTTAAGGGATCCTGTTTTAAATACCTACTACGTTATCCTCCTTTTCTTCCGTAGTCAAGACAATCCCACTTTATGTGGTAGGTTCGAGGATCAAATAAAGGCATAGGTAGTAGGTAAAATATAGAAAATTTAATAGGTCTTCGATACAAGAATTCACTGAACATCATCAATCAAATGGTATGTGAGGCTATAAAACTGCAAATGTGTTACCATATCATAAAAAAAAATTAAGAAACTTACCATGTTTCGGTGCGTCTTAAAACTACAAATTATGAAACCTATGAAACTGTATGTAAGTGAATATTCATATGTATATTATGTATAGGTTCTACCTACCTACTTACATAGGCAGATGCGTACTACCCTGGCAACTGCCGCAGGTACGCACTAGAAAATGTATATAAAGTAAGATCTAGGTTGTCGTGACATGTAATGCAAAGAGCTTCTTATTGGAGGCCTTGTCTCTCTCTTAAATAAAAAGCGTTTGTGTAAATTCTGTATTAAACCTATAAGAACCTCATTTTTGCATTTTATAGAGAACAATGATGATAGATACCTGACTGAATTTGAAAATCTTTTGATTTGTTCTGCAGTCGCCCCAATTTCAATTTACGTGGAGCTAGCTCCATATTAAATCCAAAGTAAATTATAAACCTACACAAACCTTCCCCGCATCGTTCTTTCTAATACTGAAAACTATATCAAAAGCCGGTGGGGTGGTTCAGAAGTGAGTGGAGAGACAGCGAGGCTAACATCGACTTTGTTTAAATTACAATTATTTGTAAGAAGTTTTTAGGGCAAAAACTTGGAGAAAATGCAAAAGTAACCATTATTTTATGCATAGACAGTAGATTTCTACATAGGTATCATTTTTTTTTCCTTCATACAAATGGTTTTTAATTGGAATAAACTAATGAAAAAATAGATCGAATAAAATAATAGGTATAAAATAACCTATCTCACAAAAGCCCTCCCGGTCTAAGAATCCAGGTGGCAGGATATCAGTTAAAATACGTGGCAGTTTTAATTACGCCGGTCTATCGGCATTCCGGTCGGCATCCGACACCGGATTGCTTCCGACCTTTATAGGAATCCGTTCCATTAACCGGCAAACTTGCCGGATTCTTTAGTGAGAGTCTACGGGCTGCGATTCCATGTTGAATTCTGTTCATTTTCTTATTAACGTGTCTGCCGTTCGTTGATTTCTTTGGTGATTAGCCGTTGACGTTGTGATTAATTAGCTATGGTTTTTGGGTTTATTGAGATTGGTTTATTTGTATTTGCTTGATTAGTTACTTCAGTAGACATAGGGATTATTCATTTTAAGTAGTGATAAGCATGTTAAGTAAGCCTTGCCTAATAGGTAAAAGCTTATTTTCATTGGAATATCACATACTTAATAACAATCTTATCTGCATCTAACCTACCTGTACCCTGTAAACGGAGAAAAAAAAACATTTTTGGTCTATCGATCAATCAAGTTAGCCCATATGCACTCCACTCCACTACTAGACACAGGCTTCTCCGAAACTGTGATTCAATACGTTGTTGGTACTCGGTCTTCCGCATCCAGTCTTTACCAGACACATTTTTACTGTAGGTAAGTGGTAGTAGGGCGCACGATATTTGGACCTTGAATTTGGTTTTGTTAACAGTAACGTGCAACCTTTTTTTGTGAATGGGAAATCATCTAATGACTTCTTCCTATCTGGGTGAAGCGGAAGGGTCACTCTAACCTACTGACTAAAACCCATCCGTGTTCCTCATAATGCCCTTTGCGTTCCAAGGCCGCGGTAACTCTTTCCAATTCCACCACCCTGGCATGGACTTGCCTTAGCGGGCCCCGTCTTCTATGCTGTCAATGCTGACATCTCTTTGAGACGCACGTGAAACAACGCGCCCGGGCCTGATTGCCATCGGATGGCGAGCTACCCAACGCTGGCCGTCCGCGGGCCCGCGCCTACGGTGGCCAGGAATCGCCCTGCGACTCCCGACGCCCGGGGCGTCTTCTTGTATTGCGGCGCAGGAAGTGACTGCCTCCCATGCCCCTTCATAGATTGAACCAGGACCGGAAGCGAAAGAACGCCGCCGCCGATCGCCTCAATGAGGTCAACACGATGTTTTTCCACCCAAGCAGGGCAGATCTCCACAGACCACCTCCCGAAACATCAGTGTCCGGTGAGCACCTGCGTCAAGCGAAAGGTGAGGACGCCGTGGCGCCTCTCCACCCACTCCTCGAAGAATGGACTTATTACCGCAATGGTGGCATGCCCAATTAACGTGCGGCTTACTGTACGTAATGGTAAAAACTTATCTGAATCTTCTTACTGTTTGTTATATTGAGATTATTGAGAACTAACCAGATACGTTCTTCAAAATTGGCCGTTAAAATCCAAATCGTCAATTGTAGGAATCGAACAATATGTTGGCTTTTTGGGATGTAGGTCAAATATTTTAGACGATTGCAAGCTGCAGTTGCAGCCTCAAAAAATTCTTGTAGGTACGGACGTTAGATGCACAGTTCAATAACAGCATTTAATCTCGCTAAAAGCTTCATTTATAGCCTTCCGGTCATTTCACAATGTTATTGACTGCGAGTAGGAGGGGAGGGGATAGCCGGGTAATGGATGGTTCGTTGAAATCATTCAGAGAAATACATCATAGACAAATCAATTAATTTATTAAAATTCAGAGATTACACTGATGACAGATCACATAATTTGGAATTTCAATAATAGCTACAAACTATCTAGAATTTGGGTTACTTACAAATGTGTACTTTTAATACTAAACGTTTGACGCAAAGGTTATTTTCACACTTTTCCTTAAATCATTTATTTATCTTTTCAGTTTGCACAGAGAACCAGTCATACTTATGCTCACAAAAAACAAAACAAAAATGCTCAAAGCAATCACATTCAATAACAGCCAAAACGATTATATTAACATGAAAAGTAAATTATCTTTACTCTAAGACCGATCGAGGAGGCTCGAGGTCGTCCTGGGAATAATGAGAGCCAAGTTGTATGGAACGCCGCAAGTCAATTAATGGCTGTTAGCACACTTAGTTACACTTCAGTTGCGCTCTCCCAGAATACCTTAAGAAATTATACACGGTTATGTAGTATTTAAAGAAGTGGCAATAGAGACGCCAAAAATAATTTTGGATTGAAGTTACGTAAGGATTGCAAGTAGATTGAAATATAGCCTTTTGTGAAGGTAATCTAATAGAAGCGAAAATGCATGGTGCTGTAAAATAGATACAAATCACATGTACATTTATTATAAAACCTAATCGTAAGAGCTAAGCTCAACATAAATAAAGCGGTTGCCGCAAATTAAGTTTTTCTATAAGTCTATACAGCCAGGAAATTGCTTTAGTTAGCCGTATAATGCTTTATGAACCTAGCAGAAGGATCGGACACCCCGGCAACCCATTTCGGCATCCAATAATAAGGAGTAAACACATGCTGGCCGGGGTACGACTTCTCAAACACGTACCGATAATATTTCGACTCGGCTGTCTTTGGCTGTACTCCTGGATACACAGCGTTTTCCTCTATCGACCTCTCAGCAATAACCTCCCCAATAATAGTAAACAGTGACTTCTTTACAGACGCCACGCCGTCGCTGAAGGCCTCTTTGTGACGCCACAATATCGTGTCAGGCAGTAAACCACTTTTAGCGAAACTACTTCTTAGCAAATGCTTCTCTATGCCGTTCTGGGGCTGCCTCAATTTGGGATCAACGCTGAGGTAGTGGTTAGTAAATTGTATGTCCAAAAACGGTACACGCAGCTCCAAACTGAATGCACTAGTAGTCCTGTCCGCTCGGAGACCGTCGTACAAGTAAATGTCTGAGAGCAAACGCAAACTCTCTTCGTGTGCAACGTTCTCTGAAGGAGCATCCCTAAAGTAAATATAGCCCTGTGCCAATTCATCGGCTCCCTCCCCACTGAACACTACAGTCGTGTTTGTCTTCTCTTTTATATACTTCGACAGCAAATACATAGGCAAACTAGCACGTATCGTAGTTATGTCGTAAGATTCCAAATGATAAATTACATTGTCCAAGGCTTCTTTCACGTCGTTCTCGTCAAATTGTACTTCATGATGCTCTGTGCCCAGGTAATCGGCAACTGCTCGAGCCGCTATCAGATCAGGCGAATCGCCCATTCCTATAGCGAATGTTTGTATCTTGTACGGCAAGTTATGCTTTTTAGCAAGCTTTACCACCAAAGACGCAATAAGTGAAGAATCTAACCCACCGCTAAGTAAGCACCCAATACGTCTGTCTGACATCAGTCTCTTTTCACACGCAGCCTCTAAGAGAAGCGCAGTTTTTTCTTCTATACTCTTGCCTTCTAAATCTCCATCCGGAACGTATGGCAAGAAGTTCGGTGGCATACCAGGCGACGTGTATCGTTCGATAAAATCAAGTTTAACTTTACCATTGTCTAATATACTCCATTGTGCGTAATGACCCGGCGGGAATTGTCTTAGCGTAGCACCGCCGTTGCCGTTCTGTTTTAACTTAATCAAACCTTTGCCTTCCGAAGAGATTCCTAAAACACCTTTTTCCTCATCCCAGTATTCGAAAAGGGGACGAACGCCGTAAGGATCACGAGCGACGCAGATTTTTTTCTTTTCACCATCCATTAGACAAAATGCGAAGACACCATCAAGGTTCTTCACAGTTTTTTGGAAACCAAAGTTGTGATAAAGATGTGTGATGGCTTCCACATCACACATAGTTTCATATGGGAACTTGAATTGTGTTTGTAGCCGCTTGCAGTTGTAGATTTCTCCGTTGCAAATGAGAGTTGTACGAGGATAGAGATGCAATCTCATAGGCTGCATACCGTGAAGACCGTCCACAATGGCCAGTCGTCGGAAGCCGAATATTGCGAATGGTTCCCGAGCGTCGGCCTCAAAGCGCCACGCGTCAGGGCCGCGGTGACGGATTGCCACGAAGCTCTCCGTACATAGTGGACATAAGTCTTCACTCACGCCGAATAACGCCCAAATTCCGCACATTTTAGATCTGAAACAAAAACAAATGAATTTTTAACTTTTTTTTTTCTTTCTCATGAAGAAGTAACCTTTAAACGAGTATCTATCGAATCGCTGGTCCGCAAATTGGGTCACTAGTTCTAATAGCACTTACAAAAAAATAATTTGGATTTTACAAAAGCGACCGTCCGGCCGGCGTCAACTCCTCGCGTTTGCGAACAAATATCATTAAGCAAATTACCTGTCATTATCCTGTCAACTCGAAACAATGAGACTTTACCTGGTAAAGGCTATCAAATTACTAATTCAATGAACAGGAAATTATTCAAGGCGATTATCTAGTCTTTAACGGCGTATTATGCAGTAGAAAGGCTAAAGAAAGTTTTAATGAAGTCCTATACATTAGCTAATAAACAAACTTCGGCAAAGTTATAAAGAAGCCCGTTTTTTTTATTTGCTAGTAAAACAAGTTTTTGGATTTTAGCGTTTAAATAGTACACAAAAAGTAGCTCGTACAGCTCCAGACTGATATAAAATACCAACTATTTTGAATCGATACACGAATGCAAAACCATTTGCGAAATCCGAAAACAAATAGATGATAAACTAGTCAAAGATGGAGCTAAAAACAATATCCCGCAAAATCCGAGGATTGCATTAGTTTTACAATGAACCGAGAACCGATAACTTATAAGAGTTAATTAAGCAACCGAATTTAACTTGAAACTTGAACCATTAACGAGAGCATTAGGATAAGGATGAGTCGGCTAACTCAGACTTACTAAACGTTCACTTTAAAAGCATTGATTCACTTTCACAAAGAGCCCAACTGTGTGTTTTGTTACCGCAAATTGAAAATAGTGTGGGACGGGGATTGTTTGCTATTAATTTCTATCAGGGGTTTGAAGTAAACAGCATTTCGAACTAGAAATAAAGAGAAACGCTAAACAAATGTATAAATAAAATACAATGATGTTTCAGACATTGCCCTATACATTTAAGACACAATAAAACAATTCTATTGATATTTAATGTGCTACTCAATTTATCCTTACAGTCGACGATTGAATACTTAATAGTATAACTTTATTAAGTGCCGCTTGTGCTACATTGAAAATCATAATAACCCTTAATAATGAAATAAACCAATCCATCAAAAAGCAATTGACAAAGACTAGCTCACCAACAAATCTCGTTGAATTCCCGGATAATAAATTTGGAACAACAATAACGTCGAATCTCCATACTAACTTAAATTGCCAATTCTAAATTCATCACGGATTATTATTTAAGCAACAAATCTATTAATCTGAGCCTACGGGAGTGGAATACATAAATCAATTAACCCTGACAAGACCGTCCGTGTTGAGGCCGCCAGCCCATTTCGGGGACCAGTACCCTATTTTGGCGACACTGTTCCCCAGGGGCGTTGAATCGTCTCCAGTTTAATTCAAATATTACTTGTGGAATTGAAGTGTCGGTTGGGCCACTACATTCGGGAGTTAAATACGTCCAAATTCTATTATCCAATTGGGTTACACTCGGCCAGTGGCGTTGATTTGAATCAGGGATGGGGTGCAAGGAAATCCCTACCCGAAGGTCCGATTCATTTATATACATATTATTTGGAGTATTATTCAAAACTGCGTTACATAATATCATTAAATTTTCATACAGCATCTGCTTGTCAGTTGTTCCTCTATAACAATCAGCTTAATACTGTCCACAGAAAAGTAATCGATTACCGTGTTATTGTCTTCCGAAGAGTACTTAATCTATATTTACGGAACAATAATAAAATCGCAGTTTTACCTAAACAGCAAGACAAAAATAATCTCTGAGAAAATAAGTGGATCATTTATACCTACATTCGTTTTTTTTTTACAAATAAATTAGGTCATCTTGTCCCGGATTTCTATATTTTTGATGCTATATTCAATTCTTGTCTCAAAATAAATTACATTTTCACAACCATTGACAATAATCTGGGCATTATACGAGTGGCGATAAGAATTCGATAAAATACTACCGATCTAAATGATTTTGGCCTTGCACTTTCAAAAACTCTGAACCAGTCTTAAGAGCGCATACCTACGCCGAACGGCATTTCATGCAAATTTTCAAGTCGTAATTTTCCGAAATAACTAAACCGATTTTAATGAAACTTTACACACATAAGCAAGATACATACATAGGTCTAAAAAGTTAGTTGAAAACATTTTCGATAGATAGTGTTACAGTTGAATTAGACCCATCTTAAATTTTCCATACAAACATAAATTTCCAGTTATCTTTTTTTAAATAAGACATTTCGAAAATGGTTTTGACTAACTTTTTAAACATGTGCATCCTGCTTATATGTGTGAAGTCGCATTAAAATCGGTTCAGTAAATTCGCAAAATAGTGACTTGAAAATTTGTATAAAATGCCATACGGCGTACACGCTCTTATTATAAGCATATTCGATTAAATAATTAATATTTGAGAACAAACCGTTGATACAGGTGTTGTCCGTAACTCTTATACTACTCGTGCGTAGATATTGTATTATTAGGTAAGTAAGTATTTAAATCGTGCCACGCTTTGTTTTACCACGACCCACTTTTATTTAATACATCACGTGTTTTTTTATACCTAAATTTCATGTCGCTTTGAGCTCAAAATAATAATATATTTTAGTATAAGCAACACTTAAGCTATCTTTTCTACTGTGTTTATCTCGGGACTTCCCTTGTACATTAAACAGCCAAAAAGATCCCTGATGCAATTACTGTTGCATTTATATCATAAAGAACGCAGATACAATACAACATTAATGGCGGCATTTCAAGAGTCATATAGAAAGTAAACGTTTTCTGAACCTGTGAGCTCTCTCTACAAAATATTAACGAAGAAAAACATCTGAATATTCTACAAACTGGGATTAAGGATACAAACCGCGTGTATTGAAACTACACGTGTGTATATTTTTGACTGATTCCATAGCAACAACGAGTCTACTTTATGACGACGAAGCATTAAACTAAAAAAAACTTTTTACAAAAAATAAAACCGACTTCTAAACAAAAAAGTATAAAATAACTTTACTTAAATAACTTTTTTATAAGTCGGTGTGTACAACAACAAAAAAGCAACCAAAAACACCGAGTTCCGAAATTAAAGTTATTTTATACTTTTTAGAAGTCGGTTTTATTTTTTTTTTAAGTTTTTTTATTTTTCACTTTTTAGTAGTTCACTCCCAATTTTAGTATAAGCAACACTTAAGCTATCTTTTCTACTGTGTTTATCTCGGGACTTCCCTTGTACATTAAACAGCCAAAAGATCCCTGATGCAATTACTGTTGCATTTATATCATAGAGAACGCAGATACAATACAACATTAATGGCGGCGTTTCAAGAGTCTTATAGAAAGTAAACGTTTTCTGAACCTGTGAGCTCTCTGTACAAAATATTAACGAAGAAAAACATCTGAATATTCTACAAACTGGGATTAAGGATACAAACCGCGTGTATTGAAACTACACGTGTGTATATTTTTGACTGATTCCATTGCAACAACGAGTCTACTTTATGACGACGAAGCATTAAACTAAAAAAAACTTTTTACAAAAAATAAAACCGACTTCTAAACAAAAAAGTATAAAATAACTTTAAATAACTTTTTTATAAGTCGGTGTGTACAACAACAAAGTTGAGTTCCGAAATTAAAGTTATTTTATACTTTTTAGAAGTCGGTTTTTTTTTTAAGTTTTTTTATTTTTCACTTTTTAGTAGTTCACTCCCAGCTAAACATACCCATCACAGCGTACGTGGTATAAATTGGTGTAAAAAATAAACAAACATGCGATTTCAGCTATCCCGACAGATTTGCTATCATTTATTGAAATTAACAAAAAAACCGCTTGTTCGATTTCGACAAAATTTTCATGGGACCATTTGGGAAGTATACCCTTTCCAACAAAAAAAGAATTTTTCAAATCGGTTGGCAAGCGACGGAGTTATGCGCGAACAAATATTTTTAAAAAAAAATTACAAACATCCGAATTGAGAACCCCTCCTTTTTTAGAAGTCGGTTAAAAATGCACTGCTCATTCTGTCATTCACAATAGAAACTGCCATGAAAAGGGCAAACCAACCTTATCAAGGAAGCAGTAGGTAACACTAGGAAGTGGTGACAGTAGAGTTAATAGGAAGTGGTGGGGTGACGTGTCTTTATAAACTGCTGGCTCTCAGCCTAATTAATGTGAATAAAAGATTTGTTTACATTTTTTTTTTAAATTATATACATGGGAACCACGCAGCAAGCACGATGTAAAAGAGTAACTAGAAAAGAAACGAATAAATTAGCGATCAAAACGTGTTTAAAAATTACACGTGCATATTTTTTACTGATTCCATAGCAACAACGTTTGCCTACTCAACGACGACAAAACACTTAAACTCAGAGCTGTACTACACATTAAAACACTAAAACTCAGAGCTGTACCGCAACAGAAACTGCAATAAGAAGGGCAAACCAAACCTTATAAATTAACACTAGGAAGTGGTGACGGGGGACGACGACATTATGTAAAACCATTGTAAAACTGACGTTCAAAATGTGCTGGCTCTAAGCCTAATTTCAACAAATGACTTTTTATTTTGTTGTTACTATGAAATACATAAGAACACGTACCAAAGCACGCTGTAAAAGAGTGACTAGAAAAGGAACTAATAAATTAGCGATGAAAGCATGTTCAAAAACATTGTATCGGGCGGGCTGTCTCGTCTGCAAAATCGTAACGCGTGCAAATCTAAATTAGTTTTATCGGTCATTGACATTGTATCAATAATTGAGACCTACAGAAAAAAAATAAAAAAAAACCTCTTTGATGATCGCGAGGTTGGGTCTCTACATACAAAATATCACGATTTGAACCAGGATGTGTTTTTATAAATCTACTAGCTGCTGCCCGCGACTTCGTCCCCGTGGAGTCCCCGATTTTAAAACATTCTTTATCGCTGCTCCGCTCCTATTGGCTAAAGCGTGATGATATATAGCCTAAAGCCTTCCTCGATAAATGGTCTATTTAACCCAAAAATAATTATTCAATTCGAACCAGTAGTTCCTGAGATTAGCGCGTTCAAACAAACTCTTCAGCTTTATAATATTAGTACCTATAGATTTGTTTAAATAAAAAACAGTACTTTTTCTATCGGATTCTGATTGGCTGCGAAGGCTATGGCCGGACGACTTGAATGTCTTCCAGAAATGGAAGGACGAGCCGCAAATTCGTGACCGTTTGGAAGGCGGAGGCGCCTTTGCCCTGCAGTGAGTCATTACGGGTATTCGTTATCTATACAAATATGTATTGTAAAGAATGTATAAAAAATATTTTTGTTTATTTGTACCCTATAAGCTCTGAAACTACTAAACCGACTTGAACCATTAATGGGCTTTACATTGGTAAAATAAATAAATTACTTAATAGCTTGTTTATCAAAAAAGAAATATGGATATCCCGTCTTTATCTTTTCAAATAATGTGTGTGTGAGTGCCATTGTTTCCTTTGGCGGTTTTTTAGGTACCTATGGCGAACTGCAATACGAATTATACAAGGAGTAACTGTATTTACAGCAATCATTTGTAAATAAGCGCAGCCGGTAACATAATAAATATTTGCGAAAAATGTCAGTGTATTGCATATTGCATGAAATTAATTCTTGTATGAAAATTGCGCTGTGAAATCGTGCGATAACGCGTTTACAAAGGATGATTTCTACAAGTACCTACCTGCTTAGAGGTATTTCCTGCAGTAACGGGAAAACCAGGAAACAAGATTTCACAGATACTAGTACTGTATTGATAATATCGACATTTATAAAAAAAATACCTAGTTAAAATATTAGTAAATTTCCTAGGATTTATAGCAGCGACAAGTTATCGTAAATCCTGACGTCATCAATATTTTCCCGCTAAAAAGTCCCAGTAGATAACACAGCACCACAGATAATATAATACAACATGCAAATGTTTAATTTCACACAAATTTTAAAACTATGAATGAAAAACGTGACTTAGGGCGGAAAAGTTGTACTAATTGGTTTGCTAAAACTAATTAACACTTTTCACTATGTACGTTGGCTGTTAATTTAGTTTGCTGACCTAAAAAGTTCCCTTGTATGCTTAGCTAGTAGTTTAGCGATAGTTACTTGCCTCGCGGTATGAATAGATCGCTCGCTGCATGTGCATGATGCAATCTATGCAAGCCGTTTCAAATATTTGCCGTGCCACTCAAAATCAACAAAAATATTTTTACTATTTTAATTTGAACCCGACATTTTGTACATTTTAAAGTGGTTATTACTTATTAACAACTGCACCTTTACGAGTAAAAAATAAACATCAGCCCTGCTAACGTATTTTTGAAATAAATATTCTTCTTCTACAAAATAAACTTAATCTGTTTCCTGTTATATATACTAGTACTAAATAATTGTTAAATTCAATCGGAGCATTAAATAATACGAATTGTTTCTTTCTTTTAGAAAACCCGAGTTGTAGTGAAAACCGCGGAAAACTTAGTTACGAAAATATCTAATAGATGCCACTAGTTGTTTCAAGAGCAACCCAATTTATACGATGGGATCAAAACAACATAAATTATTCTAGGCATAAGAATTAAAGAATGTAAAACAACGAATATTTGCGAAATTTAACAGCAGGCGTATATTTGACAAATTTTAACCTAACCTTTGACTGAAAATAACCTAAAAGCCGAAACATTGATGTCGCTTAAATTACTACTTCATAGCTGTTGGGCTACTTACCAATATTATATACTCAGAAAGTTTATTATTTAAGTAAAACCACTTAACACGTAGACTTATCGGCTTTTTGGATACAGCACGGCACGATGCAGTGCTACTTTGACAAATCCTACTTGACGTTGACAACTTACTGTCAATGGAATGCGCAGAATGCGCTGCCGTAGTTTTTCACGGTTTAGACTCCTGTCTTTTAAGCTTTTCACATTGACTTTTCCACCACAGGGTAATAAAATTGTAACAGAAGACTAGAAATGATGCGTATATAGGAAAATATGAATTTATCTCCTCTTTTGTCACTATAATTGTTACTGGTACGTAGAACTGTTTTATTAGCGTTTAGCAAAACAACGTAGTATGGACGAGAATCTTTATTAGCCGAACACTTCACATCACACAGTTACATGGCTGTTTACATAGGTTTATATTAAAACACATTTTCTATAATAATAAATTAGTCTAGCAGGCGTGCAGGCAAAACAATCCTGCGGCGCGCCTGCTGGTTCTTCGATTATTATTGACATTCCATGCCGCGGGGTTCTCACCCGCGGCGTCGCGGGAAATTTGAATGTCGCGCGTTACAAGCGTTATTAAAATGCGAAAAAGGTAATTTATTACTTAGCCCACGCATCTCCAGTTAGATAATAATTACCGTATGAAAATCCGTTAGGGCAATTTTGGGTTTTTTGCATACAAATATACAGTCAAACGCAGCATGCTCGGTTTTATACTGACAAAGCTTTACATATTTGTTTTAATAAGCAAGATTTTTTTTTCATCCGCACTTTTTTTATTCTGAGCAGGAATCAAAACCACAAGGGGTGGTCGTCAAACTTCTTTTTCAGCCGTTCTGGTTCGTTTCGTGCACGGGGATAGCTGATTCCATGAAACAAAGAAAATAAAGCCTATCTGTCAACAAAGTGGGGCTTACTCACAGCGTTGAATGTACAGGGTGAGCCTACTTCCCTAGCTACACTTCAAAACAATCCACACGTCGATACATTAAAACTAAAGTTAATACTTCCTTCTGAGCCCGTATATTTTCTATCCGAGTTGGGAAGAACAACAAACCCTCACGTGTAAAAAACAATCCAAACAACGAAAGTTTGGGAAGTTTACTTTCAGATGGGGGTAGTGATCTGTGAACGACGTAACTGTCCCCACGGGAAGTCCGAATCACGATGCCACAAGAATTGTATAAAAGTCGACGTAGATAGGTACACTCTTGGGCAAGTACAAATACCTACACTAGCTTTCGCCTGCGAATTCGTAGGCACATATCCCGTTTTTTTCCGTTACCGTATAGTCTATAGACTTCCTCATGAATGTGTGGCTATCATAAAATTACAAAATTAATTTTCCATATCCGACTTGCAGTTCCATTATCATAAGCTTTTTACTACTAAAAAGCGGTTATATGGATATATACGGTACAAACACCAAAATATCAATTTTTACAATTTTTGTGTGTCTGTCTGTTTGTTCCGGCTAATTTCAGAGATTAGCCGGAACAAACAGACAGACACACAAAAATTTTGAAAAGATTATAAAGCTGAAGAGTTTGTTTGTTTGTTTGTTTGTTTGTTTGAACGCGCTAATCTCAGGAACTACTGGTCCGAATTGAGAAAATCTTTTTGGGTTGAATAGACCATTTATCGAGGAAGGCTTTAGGCTATATATCATCACGCTTAAGCCAATAGGAGCGGAGCAGCGATAAAGAATGTTTTGAAATCGGGGATTCCACGGGGACGAAGTCGCGGGCAGCAGCTAGTCTCTGAAATGGCTGGACTGATTTTGACGGGACTTTTATTGGCAGGTACCTGATGAAATAAGGAGTAATTTAGGCTACTTTTATTAAATTCTTTTATTTAAGAAAAATAAAGTAATGTTGCAATGTCCAAGTACTGTCCAGCGCAGATCACGAGCATGCATAGATTATTTCTATGCGAGCATGCCACCACTGTGCCGTCACGTCGGGCGCCTCCCACCAACGAATCAATATCACAAAGAATCGGGGGGTTAGTAACTATTCCACGCGGATGAAATCGCGGGCAGAAGGTAGTAGGTAGAGCTAGGTACCTATTTTTAATGTATCTATTATTAGGTTTTTAAACTATGACATTGGAGATTTATATTTTTGTTTTTTTTTTTTATTATATCTAATCAAAGTAGTTGCCCGAATAATCGAAACAATTTTGCCATTTTGATGGCAGTTTGTTTATACCTTTGCTGTGGAAGTCTGCTGTTCGCGAATAACTCAGCGAAAGCGTTTTGTGCTGCCTCTCGGGTGTTTAGCATAATCAGCCACAGGCCTCCTCTCTAGGAGAGGGAAGGGGCCGTAATCCACCACGCGGGCCCAGTGCGGGTTGGTGAATGTCACATGTCGTCGAATTTTTGGTTCTAGGACATGCCGGTTTCCTGACGATGTTTTCCTTCACCGTTTTGAGAGCAGTGGTGATGAAATGAATTACACAAAGTATTACGCCTGGCTGGGTTTTAACCTGCGATCTACAATTCGTAAGTTGTGACCGTTACCACTCGACCACTACTGCTCAATTTTTCCAATTAAAAATTGTCGAAATTTTGAAGTCTTGTAGCTTTGCGATAGTCTGTCTTTAAGAGTGAGCTGCCGTCAAGAAGCAAAGTGGTAGAGCGATTGACCAGTCTCGTTTGTTAAATTACGAGCTTCTCCATCATTGCATTTCTTGGCAACAGACATCTGCCCCCACACTTGTATCATTCGGTAAGGCTGTGATGTACTAGTTCGGCAATGGTCCACCAGACAGTCATCATCATCTTTCTATGATTACTTAATCTTTTCAGCGCACTGTTAGGTGCTGTACCCGGGTCGACCCACTGAGACGAACGCTTACTTACGGTTACGGTATGGTTGTCGCACAGGATCCACTTTTCATCGCAGATAACAATTCGATTTAGAATTCCCTCGCTTCTATGCCGATTCAGTAGTGCTATGCATGCTTCGACAGTGCTTTAATGCTATTTTGAAAATTCCAAGGCCCGCAAGCTCAGCCGTAGATCGAGTTAGTTCCGCTTCCTGCACTATCGCCTTAAAATCGTCGTTGTCGACACTAGTTACCGGCCGACCGCAAGCCTCGTTCTTCAACCCAAAATTTCCAAATTTAAAACGATTGAACCAATAAATAACCGTTTTTATGGAAGCAGTGTTAGGCCCACAGACGTCGTTAATGTTTCATGTTGTTTGCGCAGCGGTATTTCCACGTCGTCGTACCTACTCATATTCGAAATCTGTACGAATTTTCAGTTTATCCATGACGCCAAAAACTACTACAATTTCCCAAAAATAAAACAGTAGGAAAGTATCTAAAAACAAATTAATGACTGAATTCGAAATAGGACTGTTGATAAAATATCGAAATATCGATACTGTTATTTCGAAATATCGATATTTATTACTAATATTTGTTTGGACGATATATCGATAGTTCGATATTGAAATGTCGATATCGATGGTCGATATTTTTTTTTTATTTTTTTTTTTTTTCGTAATTTATTTAATCTACAAAATCATCGTAAAACTTAATCTACCGTATTGTGCCCAACAATCGTAGTAGCCAAACAGCTGAACATATAAAACAAAGAGTATTTTTAAAAACAAGAGTTTTTAAAAATACTCTTTGTTTTATATGACTGAAAAATAAAACCGACTTCTAAACAAAAAAAACCAAAAAGTATAAAATAACTTTAATTTCGGAACTCGGTGTTTTTGGTTGCTTTTTTGTTGTTGAACACACCGACTTCCGGAATTAAAGTTATTTTATACTTTTTGTTCTTTTTTGTTTAGAAGTCGGTTTTATTTTTTGTAAAAAGTTTTTTTTAATTTTCACTTTTTAGTGGTACCTACACCCCCTCCCCTCCCCCACCTAAACGAACCAATCACATTGGTGTAAAAAAAACGTACTGCTCCTTTGCAGAGTAAACTAAGAGGTCGTCAATCAATGTAGACAATGTAGATATTTTTTTTTAGATTTTTGTTGATTTTTCGAAAACCGCTTGGTTGATTTCGATAAAATTTCATGGGACCATTTTCATGGGACCATTTGGGAAGTATATCCTTTCCAACAAAAAAAATTTTTTTCAAATCGGTTGACAAGCGACGGAGTTATGTGCGAAAAACAATAAAAAAAAATACAAACATCCGAATTGAGAACCTCCTCCTTTTTTAGAAGTCGGTTGAAAATATTGGCATACATAATTGTTTTATTTAAATTTAAAAAATAATTACTAAGAACTATAACCTAACACTTACGTACATTCGTAATTTAATTTGTTTAATAAATATACTGGACTATAAACTGTGTATTCATTTTTGAGCAGAATTACGATTTTTTTTTAAAATAAAGCCGATATATCGAAATATCGATATTGATATATTTAAAAATATCGATATATCGAAAATCCGATAATTTAAAAAATATCAACAGCCCTAATTCGAAATTAAAATAACACGGCTTTAGAATAAAGTTTATTTGAATTTCGAATTGCGGGCCCATCTAGAGACAATTAAATCTGAAAATGCTGGTTATAAAATCTATACATATAATAAATCTGTAGAACAGTCATTTTTGTACATTGAAGAAATTGAAACAAAAAATAGCCAGCGTGTGAAAAGATAAGTAACAGAACCCATTTCCATCATTTTTGAAATTTTTGTCTGTTTGTCGGTTTGTCTGTTTCTCTGTTTGTTTGTGCGCACATCACGTAAAATCTACGAATTCAATGCTGACAATGTTTATATACAAAAATTATACGCAACTTGAGGTTTAACTTAGTTTTTGTTTCATCGAAATCGGTTCACTCTATCAAAAGATATGATTAATTTAGTGAGTTCAAGAAGTAAAATATTAGGTACGTTATTACGCAATTCAGTATAGTACTTGCAACGACATCTTAAGACTAAAAATAGAACTAATGTTGATAGTTGAAATCCAAATCCGATAGATGGCGTTGTGCAAATGACGTCATTTTCTGAATCGCGGTGTTAAGATTTTCCGCGCGAGAATGGGTTTCCCTGGCTGGGGGCCTTAAATTCATTTGAGGCCACCACAGGATTGTCCGGTTAATAGAGATGAGATATACCTGCCATTCTCCATACCCGGCCTTTAAGGTATGGGTATCACTAAATACCTGGTACAAATACCAGGTATCAAAATACTTCTAAGTCTTTGGGTATGGTAGGATTTCGATAAGTAAACGTATGCGATAAGTATGGTATGCCACCAATATAATGTAGGTACGATGTTTCAAGTACCTATACGTAATTATGCATTATGAGATATGAAATCTTTCCTTCCTACTTTACCAGGCTTAGGACTGTCGGCTATGACGATGGTTATTAATGAATTCTAGTTATTTCTTTATAAATTAATGCAAAATAACATTAATTATATTTAAACTGACTAACTAGCCGGCGTAGTTAAAATATTTCAAATCAATTTATTTACAATCCTAATTTTAATTTGCAATATTGTATGTTCCTTATGTTCTTAAAAATAAGTACCCATTTTGTCTAACTAAATTAAATCAACCGAATGTTCATAAAGCACGAATGACGTTTCGGGTCCCTTCGTAAGCTGTCGGGTAGCTTCGGGTTGCTTCGGCGGCGCACCGAACTACCGATAAAACAGGGCGCTACCTTGTGGTAGCGGTTCGTATCGTACTATGCGTCTGACGTCATACCTTCAAGGTATTTACCCAGTATTTCGGTCCGTACCCGGCCTATGTACTGGGAAGCTCATACTTGGTATATATACCTCTACCAGTATATACGTCTCATCTCTACCGGTTAAGCAGTAACCAGCCTTAGTGTGCTGAACTGCGAGTGGTCCATTCCAAAAAAAAAAAAAAAAATAGGCAAATTGTTGTGTGTAGGTTTCGTTAGGTGTCGGACTATAATGCAGATCCGATTTTGCATGACATAGAAAAAACACATATGGTTCACGGGCCATGTGGCGTCTTAAACAGGGAATCACCGTGCATGAAAGATGGTCAATGCTCAAAAAAATACCCCAGAGCACTGAAAGTGAAAGAACTAACTATGGCTGGGGAAAATGGGTATCCGCAATACCGGCAAAGGTCACCATCACAAGGTGGTTTCACAGCTTTTCAAGCACACATTAATGTTGAAATTTGTAATAGCGTCGAATCTATAAAATATATAATATGTAAATCTATCTTCTATCTATCTATACTTATAATAAATCTGTAGAGAGGTGAATTCTGTACAGGGAATATATTTTCAAAATAACTATCAGGGGGTGATTAGTGATCGATACTGGTGCCAAAAATGCAATCAGTAAAATTTTTGTCTGTCTGTCTGTCTGTCTGTCTGTATGTTCTTTATAGAAACAAAAACTACTCGACGGATTTTAAAGAAACTTGGTGCAATTATTCTTCATACTCCTGGGCAGGTTATGGTATACTTTTCATCACGCTACAATCAATAGGAGCAGAGCAGTGAAGGGAAATGTTGGGAAAACGGGAGAAGTTACTCCATTTTTTAAGCTTCCGTCGCGTGTGTAGCCTTAATGGTTAAAGTTACATAGAAATTATGTATGACGGACATGTTTTACATAAAATTACCTAAAAAATATCCCACAACAGCATATGTCTATCTTTTATGGTTGACTCACAATAACACGTGTAACTCCCGACAGCTTAACAGTTCGGAGCTTTCTGATTATTTTTTTTACTCTTACGTTTATAATACTCTCACACATCCCTAATTCAAGAAAGTTAACATTATTACCTATTCAATAAAAAAAGAATCATAGAAATCGGTATAGAAACACCAAACTTATACATGAATACAATAATAAGCCATCGCGCCGTGCGCTTTAGTACTGAATCATGCTGTAAGGATTATTTTTGTGTAAGTAACGGTTGCCGCGCTCGACACGGGTCGCGGCTGTAGGGTGTAAAAAGGCGGGAGGTCCGTGGCTGGGGGCCTTAAATTCATTTGAGGCCACCACAGGATTGCCCGGTTAAGCAGTAACCAGCCTTAGTGTGCTGGACTGCGAGTGGTCACATTAAACAAAAACGCGCGAGCGTCATTCAATATTTGGCTGTTGATTCAGAGCGTTCGACCTTATTGACAGACAATGATTGATAGGTATTAACAAACCGTGCTTATCAGCGCGACTTTTAGTCTTTAAATAGTTTATTTGAATTTATTTTGTTGTTATTTTATAAAATAGGTACTTATTAGTTATTTTGGTAGTGTTTAAATATTCGTTCAAATTACAAATTATTAATAGTTTAAATTTTATTTCTTTTTAGGCGAGTAGTAGTAGAAGTAGGAGCATAGATTTTTAGATACCGATAGGTTAGTTTTGGCTAATTTATGTTTCTTTCATTAATTAGTAGTTATTTTATTAATTAGTTAGTTATACTTAGGTATTTATTTTTAAGTGGAGTAGGTATAGGTAATTATAATATAATTTTGGACAGGCATTTCCGCTTTACTTTCATTTCTTTTTTATTGTAAGTTGTACATATTTCACACACACACAGTGATCTATCAATGCACAGCCCAAACCACTGAACGGATCGGGCTGAAATTTTTCATAATCATTTATTTGCATAAAATGTGGTAGGTACAGATGTTACAAAGTAAATTTGGCATCCAGGTAGATGTTATGACGTAGGCATCCGCTAAGAAAGGATTTTGATTAATTCTACCCCAAGGGGATAAAATAGGGGATGTTCGTTTGTATAAAACTTTGTCAATTTTAAACCGATCGGGCTGAGAGTTCCAAAATCGGGGGTAAAGTAACTATTCCACGCGAACGAAGTCGCGGGCAGAAGCTAGTCTCCAATAACATAGATAAAAGCTATTATATCAAACAACATACAAAACTCTATGAATTACATACATGTACAGACGTAGGTCATGTGGGTGGAAGTGGTATCCTGTGTGAGTTAGGTCCATAAATGCCAATAGGTATGTAAACAGCTGTAAACTCAACTCGAACTCCAGCTCATGCTGGAGTTCGAGTTGAGTTTACAGCTGTTTCAAGCACGAAAACGTCAATTGACTCATGTCAATTGACGTTTTCGTGCTTGAAAGAAGAGTTATTTTGACAGTCACGTATTTGTCAACACGAGGTATTACCTTTGATAATAACCGACCGCATGACCGCACGTAGATACACGTATATAGGTACGAGATAATTAGTTTTATGCAAATAGCTGCCGACGCCAGAGGAGAACAGCTTTCTAACAGCGCAGCGGCCTATTGAGAGCCTACCAAATTATATAAGTAGGTAACGTGTGTCAGAATTGTGAAAATTTTAAGTATTATGACGCTCTCTAGTATGAAAAGGTTCTACAATTACTTCTACTGAATCCTGATAGGTAGGTATCAATATTTTTTCAATACAAGGCTGGAGCCCTCAATCCTGGCCTACGAAATCTAACTTTTTATAACATCCATACTATAAAATTTTCTAACAATTCACATAAACAACAAATAAAGACACTAAAAAGTATAAAATAACTTTAATTTCAGAAGTCGGTGGAAGTGGGGTTGTTGTGTTTAGTTGTTTCTTCCTTTTTTTGACAACGATTACCGAAATTAAAGAAGACCTGGCAATCCTATACGTTTACACTTATAAGTCAGCCAAGCAAATGTGCATTAACAGGCATTAACAGACATGAGCGAAGGCGAACGTCATTGAAATGACATCATAAGAATAACGCCATCAATCGACCATAGAGTTGACTGTTAAAATAATATGTAGGTAGTTCGGAGGATATAACGATAAGATAATAAAATATTCACTTTTCCTTTACTACGTATTAAAAGTACCTACATACTCAGAGTCTCTTCTTGAACGTTCCATTCTCTTTAACATTTTCCTACTGGCATTGTAGATCCCGACCCATAATATCGAGTATGAACCACTTTCGCACAAAATAACTATACTAAACCCGAAGTTGTTGGATATCCGCCCTTGACCGTTCTTATCTCTTAAGAGCACACTTTCCACATTTTATCACCTATACCTAATTACCAATTTTCCAGTTAACTGAACGATGAGACTAAATGATTGACCTATACTCAGAGCGAGAGTGAATGAGTTGATGTGTACCCTAGCTCCCCGGGTAGAAGGGCGGGAAAAAATTGATTGCGTCGAATCAATTCATTTGCGGTTCGTTCGGGCCTTCAGGGTTCGACTTCGACGCGTTTTTGTTGACACCTTTTCCTAATTTTGTATTTTGCCTACCTTCGGGACCCGGCGCGAATGAATCGAAACGTGACATCGATTTTAATTAATCGCATGTTACTGAGCAACTCGTTTCTTTTTTTGTTAGAAAATTATATTATATTAAAAACCTTTGATTATATAATGTCGTACCTACTTCAAAACAAACATTATTCGACATAGAAACTAGTTACAAGCTTTTATATTTTGAATGCAAAGCAAAGCCAGATAATGTACATTTTGTACGATTTATTTTCGACTGTCGTATTATATAATTATATCTACCTATCAGAAACGGCACACAACATTAAACACATAATGTACCTACCTATAAGTACCAAATTATGGAGTGAAACTGAGAAGGAAAACTAGAAAGCTCGAAATACGAGAAAAAAAATACATTTCACAAAAATTTCAATTCGAATCGAAATTCGAACGGAAACTATAAAGCGCTCACCTTTTGCACCGCATTCCACTAAATTCAGTTGTGTATGTGCAAATTTTGGAATCGAATATCTCATTTGAACTTAGCTGCACGGTACAGGAGGCATGTAGAAAGCCGGGGTGTATTTCAAAGCCTTCAATTTGTACCCGTCGTAATTAGACTCCTGTACCGAAGTGCACCCCGGATCTAATGGGGTCTGCATACGGGTCAGATCACAGTGGAGGGGAACGCAGTTAAAAATAGGAATAAATTAACGTAGGACTGGGGTGTTGAGTGTCACATGTGGAGTGTAGACTGCGTGAAGAGGAACTGACTCGAGTTCAAATTTCAAGGGGTAAAGCGCTGCGCTCGACATGACGCGTCTAGTGCAGTTGTAGGATGTTTTTGCACTTCTAAAGAGGCAGTCTGTTGAGCCGCCGCGGCTCAGTGAGAAAAGGCATAATTTTTTTTTTTTTTTCTAACATTATAGGTCGAGAAAGGACAAGAAAGTCCAATTAAATGCTACTTTTTTAAACAAAGAACTCTTACACAACTGGATATGCTCAGCCTATGTGACCTCACCCTATGAGGATGAAATGTAGTGCCTATTGGGTTGTACCTTTGTAATGGAATTAGAAAACAAACGGAGCATCAATAACGCGCAAAACCATTAGATATCTGGTGAAAAAAAAAAACAATTATCACGTTATATTCAAATCTCTTTAATTAATTGAACCTCCACAATTTCTTAATTAAAATTGAATCTTAGAAAACAATAAGCCTACAAAATAATTCAGTCATTAGTAATAGACATAATTAATACATAATATATCTATTAAAATTCTAAACATAAGTTACAATTCTGTTCTATGGTTATTTTTATCTTTCTCAAATACCGATTACTTATAGGGTACGAGAAATAATTATTAATTTACAAAAGCAAAATAAATGTAAAGTTAAATATATGTAGAAAAACAATTAATGTAGGTAAGTATCAAAAGTAATCTAAGTTAGTACAATTTTTAATACAAAAGTAGTATCGGCAAGAATCGTTTTCTAAACTGACGTCATTTATCGGAATCTGAAGTATGAAATACTTTAGTTTCGATATCATTCCGGAGCTACCGCGATACTTTAGAAATTAGTTTATAGAAACACTGGTTGAAAGTTCAAATTTATACAAAATGTAACACGAAAATAATGCTTGTATATCGACGGCCCCTACGTACATAAAGACATACAAAAATGACATTTTTTTATTGCTTAGTGGCTTTGAATTTTCCACTTGCACATACATACCTATATAAGTTTTTTTTTTATAATATTAACTTCATGTATTTAACTTCATTTACAAATCGAATAAAAATTATTTCTAGAGCGGTTTGAACATTAATTACGCTCTGCTGTAAACCTCGATTTTGACATGTCTTTATGTACGTAGGGGCCGACGATATGTCCCCACAAACTGAATCGAAATTAAAAATGACGGTGGTATGATAGGTACTGTGCATATCTCACACAAATTAAGTCTTAGCTTAATTGACGGAAATATAAATACCATATACAATTAAAATCAACAAATTACAAAATGCATTCAACGCTAAACGGATTTAAATAATAATTCTATCTCTCTCATCTTCAAACAATGAAGGATTTAGAGCAAATATTTATATTCGATTAGCCCTAGTTGCATTTTATGATTTGTCCAATGGTCAAATGGACCAATTTTACATTACAATAACTTATAAAAAAAAAACATAATTCCTATACAATACATTTAATAAACATCAAAACATTTACAAAAATTAATCATTACAAATATTAAAGCAAAATATTTTTAAACTAGTGTTAAAACTACACTTAAAAACGATAGAAACAAGGCTTTTTTAAAGACGTCGAGAAAACGAAAGAATACTTAGTATTATCAGATAGAATGGCTTTTTTCGTTATTTTTAAACTCATGAAGAAGAGTAGTATACAAATGAAATCATTTTTTAGTCCAAAGAAATCAATTTTATTCCGAACTTTTGTTCATTACTATTGAAAATACAAATACGTGCCAAAAAAACAACCATCTTTATTTATTTAAGCGACACGTACAAAGTGTAATACAAAATTTTAGAGCTATTAAAATTAGCATACACATGGAAGGAAGCCCATATAAATATCACATGTTTGTTTTCAACGTCAAAATTTGAATAAAGTTAATAAATTATAAGGGTACATAATTTTTGTGATAATATTTCTTAAGTACCCAGCAAAATGGTCATCTCTTCAATAGTCAAAATAGAAACACTTTGCAACATTTAGTTGATTATTTGTAGAATGTGCGAGTATATTCCCACGAAGTACTAGCAATCACGCGTGGACATAATAGGGCGTATAACACGAGCGACCAATCAAAGCGCCGCACTCAATAATTCTGACGTACCCAATATCGAAGTTTCGATTTAGATTAAATTTTAGTCCAAACTTCGCGAATGCAGATACGATCAAGCCTGAGTACCTACATATTGAAAGTCCGAAACGTATTATTTCCACTTAGGTTGTTTGAATTTCTAATATCTGCCACTCTGCGAAATTGTTTTGTGTATAAATTGTAATTAGCAACAAACTTCGGCTCGTGTATTCTGCAAGTTTCGAAGGTTTCAAAGACATTTTTGTGACAAAATTAATTAGTTACCCAGTTAATTTGTGACTGAGACATTCTCAAAGATACTAAACGAGCATTCTCTATTTCTAATATAGTACACGTTTTATATTAATTAAACCAATCCTGTACCGCAATTAAATACTTTACTTCAATAAAATCTTAATTAACAGAACATCAGGATTAAAATCAATCAGTCAAGTATGTATCAAATGAGCTTAGTATTAAATAAAATCCTTAATACTCGACGATAGCACAAACCTTTGTAGCCTAGCCTACTGTGTAGAGTCCTGAGTGTTGTCAGGTTTCTTCACTTCCTGGCGACGGGCGGCGGCCTGGAGTACGGGTGCGACTGGTACCTGTCCCGCGCGCGCACTGCTTTGTAACCGACTGATTTTTGAGTGACATTCGTCTTTCCACGAGCCATCGAGTCTATTAGTTTGTTAAACGGCACACGAACACGACATGTAAGGGAATTATTGTTAGTGGGTTAATATTTTGGACATTCACTGTATTAGAATCAGGTGCTATACAGGCAGATTTTTTTTAAGTAGGCGTTTAAAAATCCAATGATGCAGTTTTTAATTTGCATGAAAGTTAGGTTCCAGACATCTTTGAGTATTTATTGTTGTTCCTTATACTTTCCGATTCCGCCATTCACACCCACTTGAAAAATTCAGCCTGTATCTATATTATATAGATCTATACCTACTGTTTTAAAATATTTATATATAATTCATTAGTGAAGAATACTTTAATAGCAAAACAATATTTAATCAATGGTATGTATATTAAAATTGAAATCGACGCTGTTACTTCAAAATAAATAAATTCAATTACTGATTCGTGCAAACACGTGCGCAAATAACGCAAACCGTAAATAATTCTGATAACGCCTTTGCTTGGCATCGCAAATTGATACGGTATTTTTTTAAACGTCTAGAAATTGTTACTAAAGTCACTCTATAACAGGGACACAACAGTTATACTACAACAAACACAAAGACGGGACAAACAAAAACTTCATGGCCTGTTTCATTGCATGCAGACCAGTGACTACCAAAGTATCAAGTTTTGTAATGTAATAGTACAACTTGACTTAAAATATTATAATATTTTACCAAATATGTATTAACATTCAATTAACTAAAGCTAGCGCACCACGCTGACTTGAGAATAACGCTGCTTAGTTTACGAGTGTTTCTACTATAGTATAGTATATTTTCGACTTTGAATACAAGAAAAGCGAAGGTCACATGATCAGGAAGTAATGAAACAGGCCAAGGCCCCAAGTCCGCTATTTTATAAAGGGCTTGCTCAGTTCGTTAGGGCAATTTGGCTCAACATGAACATTAAGTATAATATTTAATGACTAGGATTTTTAATAGTTTGTACCTAAAAGAAATGAATTATAGTAATAAGGTTGCAGGAGAGTGTAAAAATAGTTCATATTTAGCATGTATATTGCTAAAACTTGTCGCTGAAAAAGTTACAATTATGAGTGTTTATTTTCCAAAATAAATCATTTGCCTTTTTAATCATGATATTATTTTATTTTGAATCCGGTTGTAACATATCCTAAGATCATTTAAATGGAAAAAAATAAAACTAATATTTTTAATCGGAATGGTAAATTAATAAAATATCATCTAAAAAATGGGCAGGCGGCCTAATATTATTTTCATGCCTTGCCCAGCTTAAGTACCATATTGTGGTCATAACGTGAGCACAGCAACCCACCGTTCTTCGCCCTACAAGGCAATTGCAACAATATTGAGTAATTGCTTCTCTGCCTTGCAGATTATATTAATTATAATATACCTATACGAAATATAATTTTCGGCTTATGTGCCTGCTTTGAATTTTTCCTCGTAATAGAGTGCAATTGCCAGATAAGGGTAAACCTTCAAGGTTTCACGTTTAACAAAACAGCACCAGGGTTATCGTCATGAGCAGATTCAGTGTCCAAGGGTAAAGCCGGGTCGTCAATTGAAGTGGTATCAGAGTCCATTATAACTATAACAAAAACCAAAAACTTCGCAAAAATAACTGAAACAACATTCACAATACACTTCATAAATAATATTTTCAATTCAATTTCAATTCAATTTTTTTAAGGTTATGGCTCCATCGAATAACCTTCGATGATTTTGCCAATGTCAAGGTAATGAGATGATAATGATCGGTTCTCAATTGCTGTTAATGTTTAACGACTATTGATCAGTTTTTGTAGCGATGTCTTCCATTATCACACCATGCTAAAAAGGACAAAACATTTAGGTTAATATATAAATAAATAATTAAGACGTCACATAAAGGGTTAAAACATTAACTAGTTAGATTTAATAATATAATACTAGATATAATATTTTAAAATAATTATAGATGAATTACAAACGGGTTTTATTAATATTAATAAATTTATAAAGAATTTTAACCACAGGAGTATGAACTAAAGACAAGAGGAAGGGAATATTAATTGGGCGGGGAATATCAGGAGGAAGTAATTCGTAAAGGGGAACTATTAGTCGAGGACAGGAAAAAAATAAGTGCTCCAGAGTACCCTCATCCAGACCGCATTCACACAAAGAGTTGTCTCTCACACGGAGCTTAGCCAAAAAAACAGGAGTGCAAACAAACCCAAGTCGAAGTCGAATTATGACAGAAGTAGCCAGTTTATTGGAAAATTTGAGTCTGCTGAACCAGCACTTTGATGGAATAACTGGCTGAATCGAGCCGTAGAATTTTCCTTTTATTAAACGAGTTTTCTGCCATTGAGTATTCCAGCTATTCATCATTTCAGGTTTAACCTGACAGCGTAAATCTCGGGAGTAACAGGATGTGTGTAGATCAATCCCATTTCGGGTAGCTGACTTGGCGATCGAGTCCGCGTTCTCATTACCAATAATCCCCGAGTGGCTGGGGATCCAGGCCAGAGCTATGTCTATGCCCAAACAATGACATCTATATAAAAGTTGTTTGATTTGTAAAATTAGGGGACAATTGTTACGGGAACGAAATGGAGATTTTATTAAGTCTTGTAAGCAGCTAAGAGAATCCGAGAAAATTATAGATTTGTTTAGACCATGCCCTTCAATAAAGGATACCGCTTCAAAAATAGCTATCGCTTCCCCAGTGAAAGTGGAGCCAAATGCAGGACTACGAAAACTTAAAATTATTTTGAACTTCGGGATCCACACAGCAGATCCAACATTGCTATTATCTGACAGCTTTGAGGCGTCTGTAAATATTGTAAGCCAATCATGCCATTCCTCTGTTAGAATTTGATTGAATTTGTCATTAGCAGCAGGATCATGTTTAGGGATGCCAAAGTTAAAGATAATTCTAGGGCGAAAGAGTAAAGAATTAAAATCTACTTCAAATATTGGGTTAATATTTGATTGGACTATGGAAATTTTCATATTATTAAATTTATTATAACTATTGACAAGGAGAGGAGGGTTTTTGTGAGACCAATAGCGGGACGTACGGATTAACTCAGAAAGAGTGCGAAGAAGGGGGAGTAGAGGATGTGATTTAATTTGGATGACTTTATAGAAAAATCTGTCACAGAGATATTGTCTACGTAAATGAAGGGGGGGCTCCAAACATTCTACCTGAAGGGCATTAATAGGGGAGCATTTCATAGCGCCCGTTATTATGCGTAAGCATTTGGATTGGATCTGTTCTAGTTTTGCAATAGCTATCTTGTTGCATGGTTCCAAAAGAAAACTACCATAGTCAAAATGGCTACGAACTATAGCATTATACAAAATTCTCTGGGAAGTGGGATGGGCTCCCCAGCGAACTCCAGACAACGCACGTAGAACATTAACACCTCTTTCGCATTTCTTCGAAATATATTCCAAATGATAAAGACCAGTTAATTTAGAGTCTAGGATAAGGCCAAGAAATATAACTTTATCAGAGATAATAATGGGTTCATTTTCAACAAATAGGTTTACAGGGGGAATGTTACGTTTACGAGAAAATACAACTGCTTGGCATTTAGGAACAGACAAACTCAAACCATGATCACCCAGCCACTGATTTAGGTAATGAAGGGCAGAGTTTAGGCGATTTGAGGCGTCGGAGAGAGAATTTGAACTTACGTAAAGAGCTATGTCATCAGCATACTGTAATATTTTGCAGAAGCAGCTAACCGATGACTCCAGGTCATATGTGTATAAATTATACAGGATAGGGCTCAGGACCGACCCTTGAGGTAGACCCTTCCACACAAGACGGGATGGAGAAAGAATGTTCTGGTGACGAATAGAAATAGAACGGAACATAAGAAGGTTACAGATAATGTTGATCAGTCTCACAGGGATACTCAGCTGTAGCAGCTTTTGCCTGAGTATAGGAAGCTGGACATTATCATAGGCGGAGGCTATATCAAGAAAAACACCAAGAACACTTTCATTTTTGGAAAAGGCAATACGAACATCGGAAAGAAATACACTGAGGCTGTCTATGGTACCCAAGCCTTTTCGAAAGCCAAATTGGGATCTGGCTAAGATGCCTTTGGTTTCTAAGAGAAACTCCAGTCGATTCTTGATTAGATTCTCCATTATCTTAGCCAGGACAGAGGATAGGGCGATTGGGCGGTAGGAGGCAGAATCTTTTGGGTCTTTCCCAGGTTTCAAAATGGGGATAATGATTTGGGATTTCCAGGATTCTGGAACTTGGCCAGTTGCGAAAAAGGAGTTGATGAGGTTGAGGAAAAGGAGTTTACAGTTAGAGGAGGATTTGGTGATGAAGGAATATGGAATTCCATCGACACCCGGAGCTGAATCGCGAAGATGATCCAAGGCACATGTCAGTTCGGAATAGGAGAATAGATCATCGAAGCTATCAGAGGAAGTGGGAGGAGGGGCATCTATAGTAGGAAGGCAGTCAGAACTAGGAACAAAAGGGGGGGCCAATTTAGTGATGAAGTCCTCTAACCAAGAACTAGGGTCATTGGTTGTAGATTCGGCGGACTGACTGTCGCAAGTTCGGCGAAAGATTTTAATTTTTTTCCACACAAGAGAGACAGGAGAACGTGGAGACAGTGACTCGCAGAACTTGAGCCAGCCAGATTTTTTCTTTTTTGCCAATAACCTGCAGACTCGAGCAGAAATCTTTTGGAAATTAAGGTAATCGGGCATATCTAAAGTAATAGCAAAAGTATTTTCTGCCTCTTTGCGTTTACGAGCGCCATCAGTGCACTCGGCGTCCCACCAAGGAGGAGAGGGGATTAGATGGCGGGCAGAGTTTTTCAGGGGAATCGAGGAATCCGCCGCCTTCAACAAACTATTAACAAAATCATTATAGGTGGAGAGGGAATTGGAAGAGTTTATAGGAGGAAAGTTTTGGAGCTCTAAGTCCAATTGGGACGAGAAATGGGACCAGTCCGCTTGTGTAAGGAGATATTTTTGGAGGGGTTGAGTGGGAGGAATATGAGGGTGAGAACTTGGAAAGGAAATCAGTATGGGAAAATGGTCACTCCCGTAAGAATTGGGGAGAACCGACCAGGAGAGTGATGACACTAAAGAAGGGGAGCAGAAAGTAAGGTCCGGGACACTTATGTTTTGTGTAGGCGAAACCCTACGGGTAGCAGACCCATCATTAAGGATGCATAGGTTGCGGTCATCTAAAAGATCTAGCAAGAAGCTGGAGGAGGGGTCGTTACAGTGGGAGCCCCAAAGGGTGCTCCGACAGTTGAAGTCACCTAGTACAATCAATGGAGATGGAATAGAAGAGAGGATGGCGTTAAATTCAGATAAAATATTAGCATTGGGGTGGGGAATGTAGGCAGAAACGAAGGATATGTCAATAGCTCTAACAGCCACAACATGTAGACCAGGATCATGATGAGGGATGGGGATCTCAGAAAAAATTATGGATCTGCTAACCAATAGGGCACAGCCCGCCCATCCGTCCTCTCTGTCATCCCGAAGACATGAATAACCAGGAACCCTAAAGAGAGCTCCGGGCCTGAGCCACGTCTCCGACACGGCAAAGACGACTGGTGAGTAACGATTTATGAGGTAAATCAATTCATGTTTCTTTCTGCGGATTGACCTACAGTTCCACTGAAGGACCTTTTCCATTATGGCGAGTCCACGATTCCAGGAGTTGTTGCACTAAGATCACGACATTGTTCGGTATTGCATCACTGAATTTGGACAAGATATTAATAAGTGAGCATGTTAGGAGTTCTATTAAATTATCGTTAGGTGTAGGAAGGGGAGTAGAGTCAACAAAAGGAGGGTTCAAGGCACAACCATTAGGCTGGGAAGAGGGAGGAGTGTAGACCATGGACCTGTGAGCTTGGGAATCGTAAGATTTCCCCAGCTCTGGTCTAGGCTTTGGGGAACGATAAACAGTTTTGGTATAGGAAGACTTGACAGGGGTTGAGTATGCTGAGGAAGAAGGGGAATTAAGGGGGGCAGTGAGGAGGAAAGATTCAGAAGAAAGAGGCTGAGAAGGATGGGAGATGGAAGGACCTGCAGCAACATTCGAATATAGCAATTTAGGTCGTGGGAACCTAACTGAAGCCTCGCGATAACTGAGGTTTTCTTGCGACATTATTAATTTAATGGATTTCTGCCTTGAGTGTTCCGGGCACTTATCATCAATAGCTTTATGATTGCCACCATCACACAAGAGGCAAGTTAACTGAGACTCTGGGACATTACAACTATCTCCTGGATGAGGCTGAGCGCATCGGTAGCATCGGGGCTTTGATCTGCACTGGGTGCTGATGTGTCCAAAGCGCAGGCAGTTACGACATTGGATGGTGGGTAGATGGTAAACAGAGACAGGAAGTGAGGCATTATAGCAAAAGACTTTTTCTGGGAGTATTTGACCAGAAAAAGTCAGCACTACCGTTGTTGAGGGTGACCACACAACAGAACCCTCTCTTTTATTTTTAAAATTCAATCTCCTAGCCTTAATGACTTCTCCGCAGTTATGAGGGGTCTCTATACCCAAAACTAGTTCCTCGAGTGTCCAATCAGTGGGGACGTCTCTGACAACTCCCATACGTGTAACATGGAAACGTGGGATTGATGCAATAAATTTGGAATCTAATAAAATAGGGTTATTGACAAAATTATTAGCCTCTTGGAATGTAGCAAAATCAACAGACATCCTGTTACGGCCCATTGACTTCACACTGCCCTGTATCACACCCTTGAATCCTTTTTTATGAATAAATTGGGCAAACTTCAGGGAATTTAAAGCTAGGCCTTGCTTTGGGTCTGCTTCCACCCTGGATACAAACACAGTAAAGGGAGCTCTGTCGTTCTCGCTATATTGTACCTTGGAGTCGCTCTCAAAACCTGGTTTGGTAAAAACAGATTGGATTGAGTCAGACGGAGGCTTATTTCTTTTCGCGTCAGCAAAAATCTCAGGTTCTCTGGGGCGTTTTCTGATGTCAATTTTTACGCGACCATCTACAGAGTTTTGTGAGCACTCCATAATTTCAATATCTGGAGGAGATCCTCCACCCCCGTCAGGGGGTTCTTCGGCACTCATTTCCTAAGAAATGAGTGCCAATAAAATCAAAACCTTAAAATACTAACCTTATATACTAGATCCCTACACCAGACAACACAAGATAACAGATACAACAACAAAAACTAATATTTTTAAACAAAACAAACAGTGAGGTTAAGAATCGCGTGCTTAATCTCACCAAGACAATAGCAAAGTCCAATAATATTTTCATTTCGTTGTCTAGATTTGTCATTATTGACAGTTAGTAATGTTGCCAGGTAATAAAAAAAATCGATTTGACAACGATCAAACTAATACTATAATCGGATGTAAAATGATTTGTTGGCCTAAAACGACGAATATTTTGTTTGTTTTAATGTAATTAAAGGAACATAAGTATAAAACCTTTAGAATAAAAAACTTAATTACAGATTTTTAAGAAAATACATACTTTTTACTCAGTTTTAGCAATCGATTATTATCTTTAATAATCGATTGAAATCACAATTGTTATTAATGTGGCCACACCGAATCGGTCGCCAACCATAAAATGGCGACGCTTTTTAAACTTAATCGGCTTAAATACTTATTAAACGACTTGTTTTTATATTTAACTTCCTGCAACGAGAATCAAAAAATTATTCATTTTAGTTTTAATTATATTTTTTCGTAAAAATACTTTTCGCATAGCAACTTGTCCACGTTAAGCCAATAACGAGCAATACCCTTTGTCATTCCAACACGATCCCATTGTCATTTTGCTAAAAGTTCGTAATCTGCTAAATTCATAATGGTCGGTCAATGGTCTCATAATACTTTTTGATAACCGAGCTATTAAATAAAAGAAATGCTGCACACAACGTTCTAATGATATGTCACTGATCAAAGGAACTGTAAAAATTTTAGTAGATTACCGCATACGTCTGTCATTCATTTATCATTATGTACGAGATTACCATTCTATGCCATTTCTTTCAATGGAGTGTCAGTGGTTGACCTTAAGCGTGATGATATATAGCCTAAAGCCTTCCTCGATAAATGGTCTATTCAACCCAAAAAGAATTTTTCAATTCGAACCAGTAGTTCCTGAGATTAGCGCGTTCAAACAAACAAACTCTTCAGGGGCCGTATTATGATCTCTTAAAACCATCATGTTTTCGGTGTGAAAAAGAGACGGAGCTATACAGGACGAATAGCACTATCCTTTTCTCACACAGAAAACATGATGGTTTTAAGAGGTCATAATACGGCCCCTGATTTATAATATTAGTATAGATTACCAAACTTGTCAAAATCGACTATTATGAGATCAATGATAGACTATTCTGACACTATTGTAATAGCAGACTTGGGGCCCTGTACACTAGTACAAAGACGAGCACAAGGTCGGTATGGACACGTACCCTGCTGGCTGCGCGGCGCCTGGTCGCGCGGCACGCTGGACCCGAAGCCGAAGCCCCTCGTCGCGGGAGGGTTGGCTTGTGCCACCGGCCGGCGGAACGGTATCGCTCTGCCGACTACTGGCTTCACTATTTTTGCTGTACAAAATAATTTTGCTCATCATCAAATCAGTTTTATTATATATAATGGGAGATGATTAATACTGCCACTGGAAAACATTATAGGAAGCTAGTTGGAAAGTTAGCTGGAAAAATTATGCGTAGGCCTTAGCACAGCAGTGGGACACAAAGTAAGCTTATGCGATGTCCAGAACTATGCATATGGGTCGAATAATATGTTCGTGTGTCCATAACTCGCATACGAGTCGTTGCTATATAAACATACATGATTCGACTAGTTGTGAGGCACACAAACAAATTATTGTTCGACCATGGATGGTGACCTAAAACCCAAAAAAGTCATCTCTCTCTTTCGGTGTATGATGATTTTTTATACATACTTATCTACACTTCTGGAAAAAATTAAGGAATAAAAAGAATCTAAATTTTTGGGCAATTTTCAAGAGGCCGTAACTTTGAGAGAAAATAATGGTCATACAGGAAATCCAAAAAAAAGGAAATTGTAGCTCCAAGTGTCCAGTTTTTGGACTAGAACTTTAATTTTGTAGCCTAAGTGGTTCTTGAGTAATCTTAGAAAAACCAACAACAATTTTTTTTTTAATCCAACAAAAAAAGACAAATTTGTGGAATCTTTTAGAAGTCACTGCTTTTCTAGCCTTATCAAAAATAAAGATTAGTAGCACAGTTACGTAAAATATGATTACATACCTTTATCACCGAAATTGACCGTCCTCGTCGGCATAGTATTCGTCCTATCCGTCAATCCCCTCTTTGGAACATGTTCCATTTTAAACTCAGTCTTCACAGGATGCTTTAACGCAGCTTCCATCTTGCCCGTCAAAACGAACGTCGAATTCAAGTCCTTTGGGTCAATAATACCATAGTTCTCCACATCAGAAGCAATGTCATATTCCCTCTTGATCTTCTTTGCCGAGTTCAAGTTCCTAGTTGTATCCAAGCTCTCGAAGGAGTCATTTATAATTATAGTTTCGTTATTAGGCAGTTTGATAGGCGTTCCTTTGCGTTTTTTAGCTGATAATCTTATTGGTTCCTTATTCTCTATGTCAGTTAGGTCTTCACTATCGGTAACGATGTCTACAGTAGCGTTTCCATCGTCTTTTTTGGAGAATCGGTATTCTAATGTCGTGGAAGGTTTGTGTAGGTCCAAAGTTGAGATGAATTTGAAGTGCGAGTCACCTTCGTGACCGTCGTCTGACCACGTTATGCCTTTAGCCAACTTTGCTTTCTTCATTATCTCTAAGTATTCAGTTGTCAATGCTGGTGGGGCTTTGTCGTACCCTTTGAGTGTCAAGTACAACTTTTTCAACATAGAAGGCATATCACTCATGTATGCTGTGAAAGCTTCAATCTCATCATTCTCTATGGACAATAGTTTCTGTCTCAGATTGTCTCTGGCCTTGATCTGTCTTAATTCGCTATTCAACTGTACTTTGTCAATGAAGTCGGTTAATTCAGGGAAGTCGGCAAGAGCCTGCTCGCATAATATATGTAGTTTCTTCTTGATTTCATCATATTTCGTCCAGGTGGTCATTACTTTGGAGTCAAGACTCACTGATTGTTTCATGTAATTTTCGGCTGCGCGCTCTTGTCGTGGTATTTCTTCGGTGCACATCTAGATTGAGAAAAAATATTACTACATATTAAAAACAAAGTCGCCCCGCCGCGTCTGTCTGTCTGTTAGCGATAAATTCAAAAACTACTGAACGGATTTTCATTTGAATTTCAATAATGGATGGGGCTACTCATGAGGAAGGTTTAGGGGTATAATTTGTTAAAGTTTTATGTAAATTGGCTGAAAAATGACGGTGATTGTTGCACAATGTATCAAAAATTTGCGCTGCTAGAATTGTTAACGATACATATAAATAATGTAATACATGTTTAAAGTGCTCATCAATACCCACAAGAAAATCCGCGAGGCTATATGTCTAACTATTATAATTAAGTCACAATAAGCAATTCTAATATTAGCGTGTAAAGCGACCTGCTCCATAGGCTCCGAGGAGGAGCGGTGCGCGAGGTCGGCGACGTGCGAGAAGGCGCGCGTGCGCAGGCGCTGGCGCAGCGCCAGCACGCGCTGCCGGCACATCAGGCTCAGCAGCTGCGACTCCACTGCGCTGTACACTTCTTCTTCTTCTGATATGCGCTTACGCCACTCTTGTTTTGCTAGAAAAAAAAGTGTTTGTAATGCACATAGAATATCTATAATTTAATGATTCGACTCCTACAACTAGCAAAGGGCAGGTTTGAGAGAAAACGAGAGACGAAGCCATTGCCCAGCAATAGAATAAAATAAGCTAAATAGATCAGGATGAATGAGATTCGCCGACACGAAGCGGAACCTTAAGGTCACATAATTTTCAAACTGTGAAATAGTATCTGTCAGATAAGCAGATTTTTTTTTTTTTTGTAGACATTATAGTGAATGATGAGCTAATGAATATTGAGAGACAAAAGATACTATTTTAAGTTATCAAAACCCAAAATTTCAATACCTTTACTAACGTAAGTTTGAAAATAATACTTTTATTCCAAAATACCTTTCTCCTTAGCCAAGTCCGGCTCCCTGGAAACCACCTTAACGCTAGACAGCGACAATTTCGCCTCCAATTCCTTGACCTTCTTCTTCAACTCCTCAGTAATCTTCACATACTGTGACAGCCTCATATCACCATCGACGATATTCTTTTTGATACTGAGCTGTATCTTGTTGGCTCGGGCTGCATATTTGAGCGTATTGTATGTGTCCTCGTAACTGGCGCTTGCAGGGGAGACATTAGCGATCATGACCGTCTTGCAGTTGCCGCCGAGGCTGTCTTTCAGGAGGCGGGTCAGCTTTGAATCTCTGGAAGGGAAGATTTTCAATTAAATATTATAATTTAAAATTAGAATTCTATTTAACTTACAAATGAATGAATCTATGTAACCCGCATGTGCCCGCAATATTGCGCCGTGTTGACAACAAGAGAATTACGGTTTGAAGACTCTAATAAGCCTGTTTAGGTTTTATTTCGACAGTTCAAGTAATAGCATAATAACAAACATACGTTATCACGAGTTGCTACTGTATTTCTGCGGCCGCCCATTTACGCTTTTGAAAAAATCATATATCTTAAAATTAATTCTGCTCCCGTAAGTAATATAAATACTACTATGAGCGACTCTATGAATGCTGACGACACACAGTACAGTAATCTTGTTGATTAGAGTATTCATGCCCTGTCTGAACCATTACCTAATGCTGACATTATAAGCGAACAAACGAAAAAGGCGAGATTAGTGACCAAATAGTACCTGTAAGGAATATAACTGCTGCCATCAGCGAGCCTATTGATACAGTTGCCCAGAGACAGTAGACTCTTGTTGATGTTCGCACCCTCCTTGAACCGGTCACCGACGCAGCCAGTGGCGGAGGCGCGCTCGCTTCCCGCCAAGTCTATCATAGACAGCTTTACAATGCGCAGCTGGCTGCTTGTCTTGTACCGCATTTTTACATATACCTGTTGAAAATGGTGGTATGCTAGTGGGCTTGGGCTCTAGTCATTAGTGAAAGAAAATGTAAATGACGTGAGTATTGAATTTTATGAAAACACAAGTAGAGAAACCAAACATCATGCTTGTGATCTCTGAATGATTAAACAGATGTGTACACCAATATTTCAGCTAAACCTTCAATTAATGTGAAGCGGCTGCTTAACTGGCGAACACGGTACTTCTTGGCAAGACTGGTGTCATATTTTCTGGCTTCTGAAAATCCGTAACGACTGCCAAAGATCTCCAAATGACAGCCGGGACCAACGACTTAACAGTCTTTCCGAGGCACAGAGGAGTCTTGTTATGTTAAGACGGTCACCCATCCACAGACCCACCTTGGTAGGCATACACTCAAACCGATGGTTGGGGAGGGTTCCTCTTGTGGCAATCCACATCAACTGGTCTAGTGCTTTTGGATCAAATGGACTCCCAGTGCCTTGACCATCACTAATATACCTATATTCTACTACCTGAAAGATAAAGCCCAGCTAAAGCAAGCTGGTCGCTCACTGTGGACTGCAAATAACAGCAAGAAAGTGACTATTAGATAGAAAAAAACAAACCTGAAAGACAGCATGACTCCTAGAACTCTCAGCATTAGCATCAGTGGGGTGCTGTGTCCTGTTCTTGTTGCCATCCTCAAGCATGTTGAGAAGCTCCCTCGCAGTCTTGATATTGTTCAGGGTCAGACCAGCCACCATCACACCATACTTGGAGTCTTCTCGCAGTTGTAATGGGGTATTTGATGGCTTCAGCAAGTCATAGACATTTTCATTGTATACCTGGAATTTAAAAATGTTTTGGTGGTTTAAATTAAAACTGGGCAAGTGTGGGTTTGAATTGAACTCAAAGGGTTGCATAAACCAAGAAAGAAACGGTAACTTTTAGTCCATAGAAGAAATTAAATTAATTTCTTCTATGGACCAAAAAATAACATTATATTTCGTTTGCAATAAGCAGTTCCTTTATACAAAAATTGTAATGTTGTCTCTTACTTATTGTATGTGTGTACATAAATAAACAAATACATATAAATATTATAATGTTATTGTTGTTATTATAGCAATAAAAGCTACCTACCAAGGTTAAATATAGTTCATGAGTTACATCCCAATGACAAAGAAAAATAGATAAGGCTTATTAATAGAGTTCCATTGGTTACCATGTGGGTATGGAACCCTATAAACGAGATGGTTTACATTTAAGATAGGTATTTACCAAACTTTGAGGAAAAGACGTCAACACAAACAACTTATTTTAAATTGTATTTGTACTTAAATATACCACTCAAAAATTATATTTTACATACAAAAGAAGTTGAAAACTGTTAAAGAAAAGTAAGTTAGCTATATATATATAAAATTATTTCCCCAGTAAAGAATAAACAGTTTATAGGTCAAACTTATAATAAGCAAACTAATGCATGGTTACTGAAACCAAAACAACTATGAATAACTCTCAAGTTTAACTAAGAAAAGTTGCTATAAACTAGCTACAGACTATGTTGATTAGTTTCGAGAAACCATAGGTCACTAGAAATAACATGAACACCACTTACTTCAATGTAAGAAACTCCAATATCAAACTCCCTTTCCTTTTCAAAAGAGTTTATCGTGTAGAAAAGGTGTTCCATAGTCAAATATGTGATGCCTGGATGCTCTTTGCTACCAATCATTGTGAAAGTCTTCCCCGCGCCAGTAGCCCCATAAGCAAACACTGAACAGTTATAGCCCTCCATCAAAGAAGCCAGGATATCTTTCGTGGTAGTCTCGAAGACATCTTGATTGGTCGCATTATGGCCACAAACATTATCAAACACAAACTTTAACTCTTTATTCGCGCGCTTTAAAAAGTTCTTATTAGGCTGCTGGACTCCTTGGTAAAAAAATGGTCGAATCTCCTCTTTGGGGTCGAACACCAGCATCTTATCGTCCACAACGTCCACAACAACGCGTGTATTCATTTCCATTTCCCTCTCGTTCAGAGGGCGAACTCTCACAACAACCTTGACGTTTGCAGCCATATTTTGTGTTGATCCACTTTTTGATGGAGCTAAGGCAGTGGACAAAGTCTTTGGCCTGCCTGTGTCTGGACGCCCTGGGGCTTTTTCCATTTTAACCATTTTTAGTAACGCACCAACTTTTACTATCTCATTGAACGAACACGCCTGCCACTGGCAAATTACCAGCACAACTGCCAACCACTTAAAACAATAACTGTAACGGTTCCTTCACGTCACATGAATCACAAGGCTTCTTGATTTAATAATAAATAATTAAAACCCCACAGCGGTGTTTGAAAATCTTTCGTTCGTTCGCGTAACAGTCAAAGTAACCGTCAAAATTTAAATCGACTTGACAGACGCGTTCGGCGCCCACACCAGAAATATTACGTTACGTTCCACGCAAAGGAAAAAACAAATTAACAACAGTTTTTTAATACAATGTATTTTAGCAGTTTTTTAATTAGTTTTTTAATATATATAATTATTTATTTTGCTTTCTGATTGTTTTACTGATAACAAAAAACCCCATTTATTGAAATATGAGAAACTACAGTCAGTGGCATTGCCAATTGCTGTAATTATTGCCAACTTTTTGAACAGTACCAACCTAATAACAAAATCATCCCGCCAAAAGTTCGAAAAGGCAGGTACTGCAGGTAGCCCGCGAAATTCAAATGTCACGTCTATTGAAAGCGCATCATGTTACATAAATTATTTATATAATATATTCCTTACAAATATAAACCCAACCAGTGTTAGGTTTATGTTTATAAGGAATATTAGTTTTAAGGCCAAAATTACAACAAGGTATGTTTTTGATGACCATTTATAATAATGGCCCAACAAGAATAACAATGATATTAACCAGGTATCAACCTTTGTATCAACTATCCAGATCTTCTTCTAAAAAGGCAAAATTGTTTTTTTTTATTTTATTTTAGTGGTGACACAGCCACAGCCAAACCTACCCCATCACAGCGTACGTGTTATATGTATACAATTAACTGGTGTAAACAATAAACATACATGCGATTTCAGCAATCCCGGAAGATTGCTATCATTTATTGAAGAGTTCCGTTCCCTATCTTTTAAGTTCTTCCTCAAATCTTCACCATTAATAGAAAGGGACCACCTCAAAATATTACAATGCTCTTCCAAACCATCGCATACAGTTTATTTACTGCTTTGCTTCAAATACTAGTCGTCAGATCTCAGTCAAATTGGACCACAAGACAATCACCAGCTTTACTATATGAAAATAATAATTAAAATTGATACTTACAGTAAAAAGTATTGAGGTAACACACACAAAACAATAAAAAATATAGTCGACTTGAGAACCTCCTCCGTTTTTTGAAGTCCTAGTAACCTAGTCTACACTCGCAAGTTAAATACAAATATATCCTTTACGATTAAACTATTATCTAAGCATCTATACTACTAATTTTAATAGAAAATTAACATTTATTTATACACAGTGTCGCAAGGATATCGTCTTTATTGTGACATCGTCGCTGTATAAGAAACAAATACAATTTCCTCTTAATTTCCGCAGCGATCTTATCTGGACATAACGACTGGCTTAACATTCAACCGGGATTCTTACTAAAACTTCGGAAATAGACACACTTTCATTGTTCCTCTATATTACATAAAACTGTTTATGTAGTCATCGTTCTGAGACCGTCTTCAATACACATAAAATGATAGTACATAGGTACCTATCTACATTTTAAAGCAAGTGGGCAAGCTTTGTCATTGCAGCCGAGGTGCAACTAGTGTTATGGAAACGTGAGCCCAATGGGAAGGCTCACGTGTATCAAAGGACGTTTTTCAACGTTCATACGAAGAAACAATGAATAAAATTCATTACCTACATTTTTTTCAGTAACCACTGTTTGTGAGAAACTGCTAACGTATTTTTTCGACCACCGTTTTCGATTTCTGTAGAGATATTAACTATAAATCAATTAAATTGAATAGAACTGCGGCCCAGGGCCCCGCTATCGGTGGATCCCCCCCTGGGTTTGGCGAGATGACCTACCGAAAACTGATAAATATAAATAATAATAAAATTATATTGTGAAGAACGGTACGGTTAACATATGTCGTGCATGTCACCGTCCGGGAGAATCAGTCCGCCACATTGTCTCTGGTTGTTCTCGTCTAGCTAACGGAGAGTACTTGCATAGGCACAACTTCGTAACCAGGATTATCCACCAGCAACTTAGGTACTCTAAAATACTCACTTGTGGAATCGGAGGTGCCGTACTACAGGTATGTGCCCGACCCAGTTCTCGATAATGGCAATATCATATTGTACTGGGATCGGTCCATCATCACTGACAGGACTATTGTTGCCAATAAGCCTGATATAGTGTTGGTGGACCGAATCGAGAGGCGTACAATGATTGTAGACATAACCGTTCCGCATGACGAGAACCTCGTGAAAGCCGAGAAAAATAAGCAAATTAAATATCTTGACTTGGCTCCCGAGATTGTTGACATGTGGGATGTGGATTCAGCCTATAGCCAAGAGCCTCGACCAACACCTTAGGAGGCTCTCGTTAGGCAGCTGGATCAAGGGCTTGACCCAGAAAGCGGTACTTCTGGACACGGCTCGCATTGTTAGGAGGTTCCTCTCTCTAGAGCCCTGACCGGTAGCTTGGACCCTGTTCCCGATACCGGTGGGCTACTATTTTTTATATTTTTTTTAATTTTTATAGAAATATAATTAATATAATAATATGTACTTATATTGAATATGAATAAACGTAATAAAATTAAATGTAGGGATATGTATATATATTTACATATCCACCTCTAAAAAGAACGCTTTTCCAAAAAATATTGGACACGTATTTTTTCTTTTTTCACGTAAACTAAAAATGAAGACGATACAGAGCGTTGAAAACTCGTGTGACGTCACTACTCGCTACAATTTTTACCGAGCCGTAACGTCACAAGCCCCCACTCCTGATCTTTGATGCTTTGTATCTTCGTCAGTTTTTATAGATTTGATAAAGGAAAAAATACGTGTCCAATATTTTTCTATAATCTAACTGACGGACTAAACATAATCATATATTTTTTACTCGGGAAACATCCCTATTAACCACATACCTGAAGTACTCATCTATAGTAAGTACTCAGTATCATTGTACTCATGATTACGAACAAGCTCAAATACTTTATCAGGTATTTGAAGACCAACGACATCAATTTTAACAGTAGAAAGAGGAGGTTAACGGAAAAAAGACAGCACATAAAAACGTTTGCTAATTACCTACATCTTTCATTGCAGATATCTAAAACTAAAAAGGAAAAAAACAGGGTCACTGAAAACCTCTTCCTATTAATTTTTTTTTTAACATTTGCCCGACCTTTTACTTATTGACTTTAACAAAACAACAAATGTTATTTTTAACACCCTTTTGAGAGTATGACTGGTCAGTTCAATATCATAATTTCAATCTTTCAATACCCCTTTGTCATTGCCGTAATGGCCCCCGGACAGCCCGAACTTTATCGATGGGGCTTAATTTTATTCCTCGGACTTACGGATATTTTATGGCATGCACATTAAAATATTGTGAGAGCGGACACTGTTTGGTCGTTAAAACAGCAAAAGTAGGTGGAAAATATTTTAAAGGCTTAATCGTGATTATGTTATTGTTGTATCTGAATTCATGGTGCATCCATAAATATAATAATCAGTAAAGCCGCACGCGGTCTTCAATGACATGCAAGACTTTTAAGGACAGTTTAGATAGGTACCCATTTGTACATCCTTTTCATACCGAGACTACTGGTTAGTTCCACTGCCGCCTCGAACACAACCCTCATCATACGCTTCCAAATCATCTGGCCACCTTTTTTCTGCCGGCCTCGACAGTATCTTCCATTTTCAGCCCATATCTTTAAAATCGAATTAATGGTTTTTGTGTCGAACATCTGCATCATACGTAATGTTTTATCGTTCGCTGTTTTATCATCTCATCGCCATAATTATTGGGGCCCATTCAGCACTGTCATTACCATATATCGATCTGTTATTTTATTTCTGTTTATTCTGGCAATGACTATCCCCTGGCCACTGTGTACTTTACGTGTATGAACAGGCAACAATATGCAATGTGTTTACCTTGGCACAGATTTATGGAATATAATAAATGTTTTAATTTAAACAGTCAGTAATTATTCAGACAGTATGGTTTCACCGACACAGTAGTAGGTACGGTGAACACAGGTTAGATGAGATTGATAGATAGGTTTGTCCTGTACTAGATATTTCAGGTACACCCACATTTTTTCAACATTTTTTTATTTCATTTATCAGAATTTAATATTCAAAACAGTTTAATAAAATAACACACGAACGAAATGAAATTACGTATTTCCTACATTGTAATTAGGCAATACGAAATAACATACGCCGAAGAACTGAATTCTTAATAGAAAATCTGAACGGCAAAAGCACCCTGTTATTATTCGCTACTAAATACACGTAACAACTGCATTTCACATTAGAGTTCTCACGCCAATTATACTGAATTTTAGTAACATTTAATACCAGTATTTCAAAGCGATCAGAAGTTACCAAAATGTCGAGCGGATGCTCGATTTTAAACATTCTGAAATTTCTCGAAGACCCGCAATATCCTTCCATAGGACCACATCTAAAACTACTAGGTCTTACAGGTCTTTGGCACCCAAATCCTAGCTCCCCTTTCGGACGTTTCAAACAAATTCTTTTCTACGTCACTATATCGTTCTTCTTCAGCCAGTACGCCAAGTGCTTCATCAACTTCAACTCTGATTCCCTCAAACTAATCCTACAGTATGCTCCATTTCATATGGGTATCGTCAAGTCATGTTTCTTCCAGAAGGACTACAAGAAATGGCAGCTTCTTATTGAGTACTTGTCCTCAGTGGAACGGGATCAGTTAGCCGAAAGTGATCCGAAGCATGACGAAATAATTCATGGTTACATCAAGAGGAATCGGAAGGTGTCTTACTTCTTTTGGGCTCTGGCTTTCTTTTCCAACTTCAGCATTTTCTCTGAGCCTTATCAGAAGAATCAGATCAATGTGAATGGGACCAGCATCTATTTGAACATATTTGACGGCTACACTCCATTTAATAAGGAGCCTCCTGGTTACTACATCTCGATGTCAATCCAGACAGTTTTGGGTCACATTGTCAGTGCCTACGTTGTTGGCTGGGATACTCTAGTGGTTTCTATAATGATTTTCTTCGCTGGGCAGTTGAAGATCACCTGTTATTATTGTAGGATGATGATAGACGCTGCAAATTTGAATAAAAGTCATTATAACATCGCGGAATGTCATCGGTTCCATACCACATTGGTCGAGTAAGTTTTGTGTGCGGTTCGTGGAATAGACATATTATCCTGAGATATTTAGAATGACCTTTGCCGTTGGCGCCGAAACGTTCTGGTGTGGTGACCGCGTACCGGAAGATGAATTGTTGGATGACCTCCCAGAAGATGTAACGCTAACCTGGGAGGTCGGCGGTTGTATATATCAACTCTTGGGGATAAGCCTATATCCAGTAGTGGACGTCTTTTGGCTGAAATGGTTTGTGATGACGACGTAAGCTAAATGGGCGTAACTTGTTCTTATATTACAAATTGCAATCATCGGCACACTAATCCATAATACTGCAAATGAAGGGATACTAGGATACTACTTTTGGATCCTTTTAAAAATTATACTCTGATAATATATTTTCAGATATACGCATCTATTCAACGCGCTGATATCACCGGTGATGTTCGTATACCTGGTTGTTATTTCAGTAAACCTGGGAGTCAATATCATTCAGATTGTTGAGGTAAGGAGCTAAATCTTATTGGGTGACGTACATCTTTAACATGAGTAAGTTAAAGATGCACGTCACCCCTGCCATGACGGGAGAACAGTTTTCTTGGAAAACTTTACGCCCTTGGTCCCAATTTTCATTTCTAGATCTTTGAAAATCGTTATAGAGAATCGGACGCCTAAAACTCTGACTACTAGTCTCACCAAGGGGGATCAGGGCTACTGCGTTGTGTAGATCGGATAGGCAGTCTTTCCCTAAAAATATATATTATATTCAGCTGCATCTGGTTAGGTAAACTGAACTGGAAGCACATATTTGGGAAAAGGCTATGCTATGGCTATGGCTGTGACTTGTACATTATCGAAAGGGGCTAGAAGAGTCTGCATTCTGCAGTGCCTCGTAAGCCGCCCACGAAGAGGAACGATATCCAGAACTGCCCGCAGGAGTCCTATAGATATGAAAAACACAAGAGCTTGTGTTTAAAGAGTACCAGCCGCAACGAATCGATCTTCATGGTTAAGTACCGAGGTCGGTCTGTAGATGGGTGACCATCTTAACCTTACTAAGATCCCTCCGTGCCCCGGAAAGCACTTTAAGCCGTTGGTCCCGTCTTTCTAGATGTCATTTGTAGATCTCTGGCAGTCGTTACGGATATTCAAAATCCAAGCCAAATATGACAGCTGTCTTACCAAGAATTACCGCAGTTAATATGTTGTGTTGTTAGCCGCTCTATGTGAAATACTGGTACTCAGGTCAAATGACTGAATCCGTTTGACTGGCCGACCCCAATATACCTAGTTGGGAAAAGGCTAGGCAGATGATGTATAATGCGGCGCCGCTAAAGGGAGGCTTATGTCCAGCAGTGAATAGCTTCCGACTTAAATGATGACGAATGATTATGAATTACATATGTGCAGATTCACGACGACATTACGACGCTAGTGTCCAGCATCCTGTTCGTGGTGGCCTGTTTGATACAACTCTTGCTGTTCTACTGGTTTGCCAACGAAGTCACCATTGAGGTAACTTTTTCGTAATTCATCGAGTTAAATAATGTTTAATGTTTTTCTCACCATTCCGAAAGTCTTTACTGATTAATTTGGTTGCGGGAATATTGAATGCTTCAATGCTTCAGCGCTTTTATGTTGTAAAATAGTATTACATTCACAAGGTTACTTCATAAAAGAAAACAATATGGGTTTTACAGAATTGTTTTTAGGGTATTTAGGTTATTCCTATTAAGAGTGACGAAGTGTATGGTTACTTTGTCACAAGAAAAACAAATGAAGCAAAATTTGTTCCGCAACAAAAAGAAAAGCAGCGCCATCTATCCCGCCAGCGAAGAACCACTGAACGAAATCCTGCATCGCGGTATCAGAGTTTTCCGTGCGATTTGAACATGTACAACAGTCCGGACATCAAATATCGGGCAGTTGCCAAGTACGGTCGGAGGATTCTTACTTTTTCACCCAGCCGTGCTATTCTGAAAAGTTTATTTGCGAAATCACTTCCGAATCCGCAGTGAAATCATGTTAAACTAAAGAGTTTCACTAAATCATGTTAAACTAAAGAGTTTCACATGATTTCACTGCGCATTCAGAAGTGATTTCGCAAATAAACTTTTCAGAATAGCACGGCTGTTCCGCATACTTCTATCTATAAAGTCTGAAGTATCTAGAAAGTGTTGCGGAATTTGTTCGAAAGAGTCACCGCGGCCCTGGAACGCAAAGGGCACAAGAAGGAACACGGGTGGGTTTTAGTCCTCTACTTACCTACTTAACAAGTTAAACCTGCGGCTAAATGAATGAATATTGCATTAAGTCCGCCCAAGTACCACTATTTAAATTAATGAATAAACTATTTTCTTCCTTTATTTTATTGTAGAGTACCTTTGTGAGCTACAGTACTTTTGAAAGCAATTGGCCGGTTGCTAATAAGAAGATACAAAATGAAGTAGCGATGCTGGGACTAACTACTGAGAAGATACTGATCTTCAAAGCCGGACCTTTCAATGAAATGTCCCTGGCCACTTTTATTGCGGTAAGTGACGATTATTGCGTTTTTTTTTCAAAACACAACACAATTTATGTGACAGAATAAAAAAACATTTATTTTTCCACAGTCTATTAAGCCCACACACTTAAAAGTAAAAAAAACCCGGTGTTCGAAAAACGAAAAAGCAACAACAAACACCGAGTTCCGAAATTAAAGTTATTTTGTACTTTTTGGTTTTTTTGTGTAGAAGTCGGTTGAATTTTTTTGTAAAAAGTTTTTTTAGTTTTCACTTTTTAGTGGTACACCCTCCCCCACCGAAACGTACTAATCACATTGGTGTAAACAATAAACAAACATGCGATTTCAGCAATCCCAAAAGATTTGCTATCATTTATTGAAGAGATCCGTTTCCTATCATCTCTGTTCTTCTTCAGATCTTCACCAAACTAGAAAGGGACCACGTTGAAATACTAAGATGCTCTTCTAAACCATCGTACACAATTTTATTTTTTCATTTTACATGAAAAAGAGGGAATGAGAACGTCGTCAATGTAAACGCCACGCATTATTAGGGATAACTCAAATACTAGTCGTCAGATCCTAATCAAATTGTAAAATGGGACCACACGACAAGCACCCGCTTTCGAATATAAAAAGAATCATCAAAATCGGCACACCCAGTACAAAGTTATGTGGTAAAACACACAAAAAAAAATACAATCGAATTGAGAACCTCCTTTTTTGGAAGTCGGTGTCGGTTGAAAAAGGCATGAAGGGTGCCTCGCAACTGCGCTAAAAAAAAATCTTTAGTGTTGCCAGACAGTTGCTGTTTGGCGCTGATCTTACAAGGAAACTTGATTGACCATAAAAGTAGAGCAGCTTGTAAAGGCTTGACTTGGCGTCAACTATACGCAACGTGTACCAAGGTCGGGCGGCGCTGGATATCCATCACGCCAAGAATTCTTGCCTCGGAACTTGTGAAAAGTCTAGACAGATGGTGACACACCTTTTTGTCGTTGAGATGAGATTGAGTTTCGGTAAAATGCAGGTTATGCTGTAGGTCCATGACACATTTTTAAGTGTCTCTTTCTTCCACTTATGTTAAATAAATTGTTGCAGATATTACGGGCCAGCTACAGCTTCTACACCCTACTGAATAGCACGAATTAGAAAATAAATAAATAAAAACATGCACGGTAGAAGGATTGCCAGGTTATAATTAAGATTTTCATTCTTATTATCCGTCACGGTAGTAACAAAATAAAGCAATGTAATGTTATGAAAAAAATGTTTTCCTTAAAAATGTTTTAAATTGTATTTCCTTATCCCTTGTCCCTTAGCCCTTCAGTATTTACGGACATAGCTTGAATCTCTCTGGAATTCTGTTGATAAAAATATTAATGAAAGAATAATATAAAAATTGAAAAGGGTCATTTAATATTCAAAATAAATGTAATTACTGGGAACCACCCCTTCTTTGGGGAATTTATAAAGCGATTTATGTAAAGGGTTTAACAAATTGGACCTAAAAATGGTTCGAAAAGAAAAGAAGAAATAGTAGGCAGAATATTAGATTTCTAAACCGCACTTACGTGAATTCAAACGTTGTTCGTATAGACTAGAATGTGATTTGAAAGGAACGTAATACCTACTTTTTCAGGGGCAGTGTACAAATAAAAATGTCCTTATCAGTATCTACTCACACAAAGAAATGCCTAAAACCTAGAACGTCAACTAAACCAAGATTATCTACGCTTATAACAACTGGCATGACCGCCAAATTCCCAGAACAAGGAGCATACTGTATGTACGTGGCCTGACGTATTGCACAGTGGACTGGCGTACGGCCAAAACACCATGGGGGACGGAAGAACGGATGTTGTAATTGTTTGTTATATCAAACCAGTGGGACAGCTTAATTAAAACTTTCCTTACGTAAATATACTACCATCACAACAAGAAAGTCACAAATATCGAAGGCCTCTTGTTTCGTAAATTCAATAGTAAATCCAAAGTGTCGGTGATGCATAAAATTGGTCCTTCCTCAACCATGGTGATTACAAGGACATCCTGATTGACACCCGGTCCCATATTTAAAACTCAAAAACCACTTCTGAACAAGTCATCATCGAAATCCATTGGCGTAAGACCGGATATAGCCTACAATACGATACAATCAGACGAATATTAACTAACGCCGGCGAACTTCGACAACTCCCAAGATTCCGACTAAATCGATTAACGAGAAATTTCGAGCTTAATCGATTCTGATTCAGCGAGCTCTCGATTGCAATGCAGTTGCAGATTTGAATTCGATTAAATGCTGTGTAGTATATTTGTGTGTTCCCTCGTATGAGCTATCACTGTCCTGCCTGTGTTTTCAATTACCAACACGATTTTGTCGGTCCAAATTGATGAGCTTACTCGCTAAAGCTTTTCACCAAACAGAGACGAATAACGTTGGTGGCATAGCCTGGCCCGCAACGTTCCACCTAATCTATTGTGCTGATCGGTGTGCAAATGGCTCGAAAATATTCATGTTCGTCGATTTAGGTCGGTTTTGTTGTCACGAAACCGATATTTCTTTGTTCAATATGGTTAAACTTAAATGTGATAGAGTTTTCCAGGATATAAACTTTTGTTAGGTTCTGATTTTATATGGTTCAGTGTGAATGTGAATCACAATCATCAAAAGACTTCTTCAGCGCGTGGAGCGGAAGGAAGTGTTATGCAGATTCTTGCTGACTAGGACTCATCCGAGTTCCTGCTTCAAATTCCACAACCACGTCGAGAGTCTACTACTATGTCTTTGAAATCTGAAACAAAACAGAATGGGCGCGTGACAACGGTGCTGTGAAAGTCTTGAATAATTAATTATAAAGCTTTATAAAGTTACCCTGCAGAAATGATTAAAAACAGCATATTACACGTATAAAGTTAATTTCCTGTCCCGTCTAGAGCAACATTATTGTTTTGCCTGGATTTAATCCGAGACCCACACACGCACACATCTTGCATAGCTAAATTTTCCAACTTCGCTGACCCAGTACAATTTGTGTTACCAAGCTAGTCCAAACTTAAACATAAATAGTCACTGTCACACGAATATGAAACATTTTGGTATGGAATATTATCAATGGATGAACTCCTTTTTGTGAGCTGACTTACGAAGTTATGAGACATAATATCTTTAATCACTTTTGTAGCTTGGCTGAGTCGGGATATACTTAGATTTGTTTGTGGTAAGTTAGCAATACTGTTTCAGCTTCTGCCATCTGCAATGGCAACTGTTACTTTCGGTTGTACATATATATATGCTGCCGTTGGTTATCGCAGTAGTGTATCAGCTTGTGTAGTGATAGATTCGTGTGATTTTGTACTAGTGAATTTCAAGACCTGTCATCAGTGAACGCAAATAAAACATGGAAGCATTCCTAACTCAAAAAAATCCCCAAAGCACATTGCGCCGCGGTACCGATTGCGCCGCTCACGTGTTTAGTTACACGGCCTATTCGTTACATGGTATTTTAAACCCAAATACTTGGGAAATAAGGTCAATTTTTAACTGTGCATCGTATTAGCAATAATGTTGTTTGGTGTGGTTCGGCGAATCAGCGACGAGGTTTCGATGTGTGAGTTTGTTTTAGAGATGAGATATACCTGCCATTCTCCATACCCGGCCTTTAAGGTATGGGTATCACTAAATACCTGGTACAAATACCAGGTATCAAAATACTTCTAAGTATTTGGGTGTGGTAGGATTGCGATAAGTAAACGTATGCGATAAGTATGGTATGCCTCCAAGGTACGATGTTTCAAGTACCTATACGTAATTATGCATTATGAGATATGAAATCTTTCCTTCCTACTTTACCAGGCTTTAGGACTGTCGCAAAACTTACAACTGACGCAAAAAAAATCAAAACATTGTCGACCTAAGTACCACTAGACAACGTAAACATTCAAACACGTAATAATATTCCCTAACATAAACAAACTAAGGAACTCTTTCACGTCGTGACAAAAAATGTAATTATGCTATTATGTTCCTTATGCACGTAAAAATAAGTATCCATTTTGCCTAACTAAATTAAATCAACCGAATGTTCATAAAGCACGAATGACGTTTCGGGTCCCTTCGTAAGCTGTCGGGTAGCTTCGGGTTGCTTCGGCGTACCGAACTACCGATAAAACTGGGCGCTACCTTGTGGTAGCGGTTCGTATCGTACTATGCGTCTGACGTCATACCTTCAAGGTATTTACCCAGTATTTCGGTCCGTACCCGGTCTATGTACTGGGAAGCACATACTTGGTATATATACCTCTACCAGTATATACGTCTCATCTCTAGTTTGTTTGGATTTTTGGGTCACGATTCGCGCTAAGATCCCTCGAAGTAATGCTTCCATATTTTATTTGCGTTCACTGTCTACCGATATAAGTATTCTGTTAGCATCTTAACGTGTTGGTAAACTTAGGTGGAGTGAGTATAATGCTCAGTTCACTCGTATCTGCATCCAATCGTACTGCAGGATCCATCTATAGGTTAGCTACTTGCTAAATGTTCACACAAATTCTATCGCAATAAACAGATCGCTTCGTCCCTACTCATCTCAATAAAGTAGATAGATGATTCTACGATTGACAACGTGCCCGGCTTGTTCGTGGTTCGGGGGCATTCGGCTCTAATTCGTTTGTGTACAGAACCCAGTCCATATCTACAGAATTAACATATAAATTGTTTTGAATCCGGCGACTACACCGCGTTAAATTATTTCGCGAACTTCGCAAATTTACATGGTAATTGCTATAACTCAAGATTTGTTGTTGAATTCCTGATTGTGCGGTTAGACAAATCTGAGTAGAATTAACGAGATAAGACTCGAGATCTGTTAGTCAGATTAGCTTGATGTGTTTATAAGAACCGCCGTTACAGGCGGGCCGTTAAGCGCATAATTTTGTGTTAACTGTGCCCTGCGTATAATGTACACAGACTTCGGAAACTCGTCGCCGTGAATGTAATTATTCAGGGAATATTTCATCTGAAGCCACCTCCCTGTTGTCACGCGCCCATTCTGTTTTGTTTCAGATTTCAAAGACATAGTAGTAGACTCTCGACGTGGTTGTGGAATTTGAAGCAGGAACACGTATGAGTTCTAGTCAGCAAGAATCTGCATAACACTTCCTTCCGCTCCACGCGCTGAAGAAGTCTTTTGATGATTGTGATACACATTCACACTTAAAAAAAATCTATTAACATAAAATAAATCATAAGACATTTCTGGCATTACAGAAGGCTTTTCAACTTTCACATTTTGTTTACATTTCCTCACAAAATCGTAAAATTCGCCGATGCAAATGTTTAGATTCAATTATAACTGTTACTCTGTTGCTAAACTTTATGCCTACCTTGCTTTATCTAAACTTTAGTTGATCAGAAGGAGTTCAACTGTTCGTTTCAATGGCGGCAGCCCAAGAAATAAATAAAACTCAAAAACACTAACAATTTAAACTTTAATACACTTCAGCTCCCAAAAGGGCCATCAACTGGGTTGCCAACATAACTTTCACTCGTCGTAGAATGTTAGATTAGACTCTGTAGACTGGTTTTAATCGATTTCACTCAATATTTGTGTACGTGAATTTCGCTTCACTACCACTCCTAGTTTGAACAACTTTTGAATTCGACAACAGGATTAATGTAGGTACAAAATGTTAATATTGAACTGGAGAATCTTATAGAACTTATTAAAACGAAAACAAAATAATGCTTCTATATAAAACACAGTTGTACCTACGTTGTTCTATAGATAACAGTTCTATAGGATTTCGTTTCACTTTTTTTTCTCTTAGTTATTATCATATGATTGAATAATCAGAACAATAAGTCGCCGAATAAGCATATAACTACTTTGAAAAAAAAATATGACAAATCAAATTTTGTGTTCCAATATTCATATCATAGAATAACAAATCAAATATTCTTTTCCCTAATATTGTTTAGTTAATATAAAACTTATTACCAAGAAGAATATTTGCAGTGACAGTTTCTAAGCGTTTCAATAGAGGCCTTTGACATTTGAATTATGGATAGCATAACATTTATTTTTACATTTTCGTTGAAATAAAATACCATGGACTGTATACATACGCCGAACAAACAATATTAGTTAAAAATTAATTCTTCTGTTTGATAAGTTTGTTAAATGAAACAATTTGACAGTAAAATTCATTGAATTGTGCTTCTGTAAAATATCTTTCGATCAAGTATGAATATGAAACATTTGTTGCGAAACGAAAAGGGAACACCTAAAAACACATTATTGATCCACTAAATTATTCTTAAACTTGGCTATGCTCTTTACGTGCTTGCAATGCACTTCAAAATTAAGTTATGTGTACAAAGGCTAATTTAAATACTTCTACTAAAAAAAAAAAAAAAAACAAATATTTATTCAGACGCTAAGTAACAAAAGGCGTCAAAATTATTCAAAATCCTTACCTATCACAGCTTATCGCTAAAGCCGCGTGGCTCATCCCCAATAGAATTTTATGTGTTTAAATATAAAGTTACCCAGATCACTCGAAAATTCCAAATTCAATCAAGGAGTTGAGTATTTTGTAAATTCCTGGAAACGACTAGATTGGCTTAGTTCGGGATTAGCTGTTGACGTAATTTAACTCCGTTGGCACCTACAGCGTAGATAAATAGCCTAATTTACTCTAACTTTGGTGTAGTATAGGTATGCTAAAATATATCGAATTAGTGCTGAGTATAAGTTATAGTCTCTAATCTTTAGCAGGTGGTTTACTGAGATTGGGAAGCTGTGACACTAATCTGGCTGACGAAGTAATATATCTTTTTTTACTAATTAGATGTAATGTCATGATTAGATTATTCAGCCGTTTTTTGCGATTAGTAGGCAGGCGTTTGACCTCTATTTCACCTGATAATGTTCTATATTTAAATATTCTGAATGTTCAAATAAAAAATCAAGGATGTTAAAATCGTTTCTCAATTTTATTGGTGAAACACTTACAAAATAACTATTTTGGAAAAATAACAGGTATGAAAAAAATATTATGTTATAATGGTTGGTTCGTCTTGGCCTTCGCTCTACCAAGACCTTATTATTAAGAGAAAGAGAATATTGATGATGACTTAATTGAGAGTGTTCTTATAAGTATGTACGAGTACCTATAAAAAGTATATAAAAAAAAAAACCCTGGCACAAAAACCTAAGCTCCCCTTAAACAGTAAAAAATAATAAACAAACTCAATCTTAAAGTACCTAAGTATGCAATAATAATTCTAAAAAAAATACGTCGCGTTGGGGGACCGCTCCAAACCTAACAGCAGCGCGACGTATTTTTTTTTAGAAATTAAACACCCGTTGCGGCCGCATCGTACACTGCTACGAGACTACTACCAGCGTAGCAGCGCGCCGTAGCCTGGCTGCGGGTTACGTAGCTGCCTACGTAGCGCGCCGCAGCTAGGCTACGCCGCGCCGTAGCAATCATAGGCAAGGAACTCGTTAATTTAGTTGTATTTAATTTTCAGTTTTTCTTTCTTTCATTTTACAGATTACAAATTAGGTTTTTATTTGAATAAAATTGAGTTTGAGTAAAAAATTAAAGTGAAACGGAACCCTTTCTTTTTCTCAAAAATATATTGTTAATGTTGAGATAACACAATTTTATCAGGGCGACCCGGAAAATCCTGAAAACAATTTTTCCTAATGATAAATACATAAAACTATTCGAGAATATTGTACACGTGTATCTATTAATAGAACTTTTCAAAACTCATAATAATTCGGATTAACATTGAATTATTCATTAGATTGTACTTTTAGGTTCCTTGAGTAACTTTCTATCTGCTTTTAGTAACTTACCGGGAGAAACTTAGGCACAGGTTGTAGATTATATGTACCTAGTTAAATTATCTAAAACTCTAATGATTATTAGCATAATATTACATTTTTATAAAACTCTTCAATGTTAAACATGCCTAAAAATCAGCAGGAAAATGTAAAACAGCATTTATTTACCTACAGATTTTCTACCACACCAGGTATAAACCCCTTATATGGCAACTCCTCCAAGTAATATGGCGGCAAATTAAATTTCGAATGAGAGTCCACGCCGGTGACAGCTGACGAAGGTCCAATCCAGCGTTGTTTTTTTTTAATTCCACCGGCCCATTGGCCTATAGCACAGATAGATATTATAGACTTCAACATAGAAGGAAGAAATGCAAATGACTTTTTTCTGTTGAATTCTTTAGCTAAAGAATTTTGTTTTCCTGTTTCGACATTCTTAGAATACGGTAATGTTGTAAATCCATTGTTATAGTACGGTATTTGACAAAATATCGCCGTTCACCTGAAGGAAAATTTCTTGATAATTATATGTAAGTATAAGTATGTGTCCGCCTGATTGTGGCGGGAACACAAGACTCCATGAAAAGGACAGTAAATCTACATATCACGTGAACGGATATCTACCGCTTTTCTTACGCGAAAGCGAAGTTGTATTTTGTTTTTGGATTACCTAAACGTCTCAAAAGTTTAAGTTCATCAATCATCATCATCATCATATCAGCCGAAAGACGTCCACTGGACGTTAGCCTGCCCCAAGCGTCGCCACAACTGCCGATCTTGTGCGTCTCACATCCATCGGCTACTCGACCGACGACGTCTCCCTGCCTCAAACCAGCTGCAGAGTGCAGGAGAATAGGTTTGATCCTCTGAACTCGAACTGACATGGTGGCATTTTCGTACAACTCGATTTATCCTTGTTTAAGCAGAAACCAGAAAAACCAGTTTTCTTACTTTTTCCACTAAAGTATCTGCATACACGCACTAGAATATTAGAAACAATATTATGACTATCGCTAACTTCCCAATACCTCCGTGTACTTACCATTGCTTCTCTGTTTTGTCCCTGTACATATAAATCCAGATTTGCTGTTGTTGCTAGCATAATTCGAGCACAAATATTTCGCTCGACTTGTACAAATTCTCGGGTAACTCCCCACTAAAGTGACAAAAGACTATGCATTGTAATGTTATGTGAAATGCCAGGTCCACTACTATGTGACTTGTGTATCAAATCACTTGTATACAGGTTACATAGGTTTACAAAACAGTTTATTTTTTATATTTCACTTTTTTTTTAAACTAAGAATCCACCAAAAACTCCGAGTTCCGAAATTAAAGTTATTTTATAGTTTTTATGTAGAAGTCGGTTGTATTTTTTTTATAAAGTTTTCTAACTACTGAAGAACATTAAGTAAGTAGGTACATAATCACCAAAATCCCTCTGAATCTTTTGGACGTTCAAAATTCAAATCACCAACATTTGGGAGTATGCTCGCTTTTCGCCTGTTTTTCGGTGATGTGATTTAAGAAAAACATGTTATTAAGTGTAGAGCACCTCTGTTTATTGAGTAGGTTTAAAAAAGGAACCGAACGAAACGCGAGTCTGCTTAATTCTTTTTTCCCGTCCTTACAGCAGTCTGATAGGTATGACTTAAGTAGGGTCTTCGACTTTTAAAATCAACTTCAGTTATGTGCTCCAATTAAGTACCAACCTAACAACAACGAATCTCGATCGTAACCCAAATCCGAGCTAACAGTGCTACCACACTCATAGTAAGGGACTCTAGTTACAAACAGGAGATGAGAGTTTGTTTGCAAGCGAGCCGGAATCTCGACGTTATAATGTGATCCGGAAACGTCATACCGGAACCGAGTAGCAGTCCTTTATTAGGTAAACCGGGGCTCCGTACTCCACACGACGTCTTAGCGAGTTTGAATAAGATTTTGTATGTAAACAACCTAGTTGGGTTAGAGAAACTAGGTAAGGAGGAAGGACTAAAAAGTTTTGCACGAAAGACTATGTTTCTATACTGAGATTATGAAAACAAGTTAAATATAGCTAGCTTATTTTAAAAAAAAAAACCGGGGACAATATTAGCTGCATTATACCTCCGGCCAGGTAGGTACAGTTTTATAAATCTGGAGCGTGATCTGTAGGAACTTATTTACAAAATGATAAATCGATTGTAGATGAAACCTGCATCTAAATAGGCACCTCTATCTGCTGAGCACAAACGTGTGTGGACCTTATGTGATGGTAATGTTTTACTTATTAATTTTAGTTTTCATACTTTTCAAAGCAACATACTGTTCAAAACTCCTCATTATTTCCCAAAACATACTTATCCACGGACAAGTTAAATTCATTTACAGACGGACCCAATTGTAGTGAAAACAATTTATCACGTGGCGCTCGTCATAATCACGCGGTCGCTAATTGGCAAACTTACCCTACTGTAAACAGTTCCAAAAGTCATTGTTTACCCTGTTACCTGTCTGTTCCCGCGCTAGCTTTGTAATGGCGGATCCAGGATTGTAGCAGAGACGTTGCCGCGCAATCATCATGCAGTAGTTTAAGAGCCTAAATCGTGTTCACTTTAATTCTATAACAAACACTGTAAACCAAAACATAACGTTTTTTAAAACTATGTACTTCCAAAAAACTGAGGAGCTCGTGGCTAAATTATAACAGCCGCACGGGTCGATCGTCTAGGTTAAGCAACGCTTGCCGAGTTTGGTCTGTGGATGGGTGACCATCTTAACATAACGAGACTTCTCCGTGCGTCGGAAAACACGTAAAGCCGTTGGTCCCGGCTGTCATTTGGAGATCTTTGGCAGTCGTTACGGATTGTCAGAAACCAGAAAATCTGACAGCAGTCTTGCCAAGAAGTACCGTGTTCCCCAGTTAATGGGTTGTGGAGGCAGCCGCTTCACGTAAAATACTGGTATTCAGATGAAAAGCATGACTGAGAGCCGACCCCAATATAGTTGGGAAAGGCTAGGCAGATGTACTTCCAAAAAAGGAGGGGGTTTATAAGTCGACTGTATCTTTTTTTGTGTTTGTTACCTCATAACTTTTACTGGGTGTACCGATTTTGATAATTCTTTTTATACTCGAAAGCTGGTGCCTGTCGTGTGGTCCCATTTTGATTGAGATCTGACGAAGAGTATTTGAGTTATCACTAATAATGCGTGGGTTAGTCTACATTGATGATGTTCTCATTTCCTCGTGTCGTGTCTGTCCTCGTGACGAATTTGTTCGAAAGAGTCACCGCGGCCCTGGAACGCAAAAGGCACTAGGAGGATCACGGGTGAGTTTCAGTCGGTAAGAGTCTGACATTCCCTTCCACTCCGCCCAGAGCGGAAGCAGACATTTGAAGATTTCCCATCCTGAAAAAAAAGCAAAAAGTAGAGATAAATACTTATACTTTCACACGTATTTACACGGTTGGCGCAGTGGTTGAGCGATTGGCTGCTGCGTTACGTGTCGTGGGTTCGATTCCCGCACGGAACAAATATTTGTATGGCCTACAGATAGTTGTTCCTGGTCTGGGTGTGTGTATATGTGACATTGTATGAATGCAAACGCACCCACGACACAGGAGAAATTCCTAGTGTGGGGCAACGTTTTTTTATAAAAGAAAAGAAAAGGAATTTAATACCAAACTGTTTTTTTTTTCATATTACAAACGGACGCTTCCATTTCACTTATTAGAAATTGCCACTTCATTTCAGTTTATAAAACTCGCACCAAATCTGACTGTCAATGATAAAATGCCTGAACTCTACTGGGCAATCAATCCGTAGTCTTAAAAAAAAAAATTGATTGAGTCAGGCGTTACTTTGCGGAAATCCATTTTAATTTGAAATTGAAAACAATATATCTAGTTTGGGGACGTGTTGACTCGCTGACCGTTGAGTTGCGCAACTCAACGGTCAGCGAGTCAACACGTCCCCTGAGGATGCCTCGTGGAGAGGCGAAACACGTGTCGGTAATGGTGTTGGGTATTGCTTTGCCTTCCTGCATGTGCATAAAATCCTTGCATTTGCCTTGTAATCTTGCATGTGCATAATATAGCGGGCGGGAGGGAGGTGCATACCTGCAACCCACTAATATTCGCGGAAATTAAAACTAGATATATTGTTTTCAATTTCAAATCCGTAGTCTTGTTTATTCCAACTAAAACACGTAGACTGCAGCAACATGTACAGTCGGTGATAGCAATTAACTGACCCCCTAAAAATTAAACGAATTTGAACCTTTTGCTTGTTACGAACGATCGAACTAGAACAACGTTGGAACTGGTTCAACGTCTACGATCAATAAAATAGTTATTCGAATTTGATCTTTAATACGCAGTGTTAAGGTAGGTATGTTCTTGAATATTATTTTAACTTGTAATATAATACGTAATTTCGATCACGTTGAATATGTTTCGAGTGGTCTAGTGGTGACTGTAGTGAGCTGACAAATCGTGGTTGCGAGTTCGTAACCAGCGTAATTGACGCGTTTGTTTCTGTTTTGTATATTTATTTTAAGTTATAAATAATAAATTATAACTTTAGCAACAACAACAAAAAAAAAATGAACAGAAATAAAAAACCAAAATGGTGGTAAAAACGATTTTATTTTATAAAAAAAATATTATAAGAATAACATAAATGATATTGATGACGACACGAAGATGATAATATTTACCTGCTTACTAATAACGTTGTTAACTGCACTGAGTTTAATGTAGTGAATCAGCATGTTATAATATTTAGAAATATAGGTATGTATTTCTATTTCATAACAATAACATCACTACATTAAATATCATTGAACTAAATAAAACGGCATTATACGTTGAAGTTCTACCTGGTCTACTATATATCAATTTGTTTTATGAATAGTTATTTTAGTTATAAAATAAGGTTTTGACAAAAAACTAGGTATTCGAAATACTTCGTTACAAATTATAACAATAGTTAATTTAACACACACACTGACATACGTTAGTATTGTTTGTGACCAACACTGGTTACTCAAGTTATTCATGCTTTTAATAGCGAAGTGGAGCACCATTTTTTCTATTGCTTGTTGCAAGCGGTCCCGCATACCGCGCACCATATTCCAACAACGATCACTTCCACTTGCAGTTGAATGAGTAGGCAAAAAGGGCTGTTCAGTATGCCTTCTAACAATTTCTTGATGACGTTCTGACACTGGAGTATGTAACATAGTAGGTTTTGGTCCAGGACGATCTTTTTGAATATTCCCTGCCTCTTCAAAACGTCTTAGCGACAATCTGACTATTTCTCTGAAACAACACAATAAGCATAATTTTAGTAACGAATAGGTAAACATAATTTATCGATTAAGTTTGAAAAAATACGTTTATCAAATTAGATTATAAAAATCAAATTAGACCTATAAATGATCTCAAATTAGACTCATAATGAAACACAGTTAATTGTCTATTATTCTACATTCACCGGCTTTTAAGCAGACTAACGAATTAAGGAAAAAGTATAATTATAAATGAAGCATAAAAATAATACACTTACCGCTATATTAAGTTTCCTAGCAATCGCTTTAATACCAACATTCTCCTCATGCAAATAGATTATTTTGTATTTTAAATAATCACTCAACTGAGACATGACGATTAAACTATCAAAACTGATAACAATTAATAAAAAGGAAAAAAGCCAATTTAGTAAGGCAAGGTAAAAATGTTCGCGCGTATTCACTGCTATTTGTGCATAGAATATCTAGTTCAATTTATTCTTCTACCCCATAGTCCTTATGTCATATTTATAGCAGTTTTTGTTGAATACGCATATTGACGTCTAACTACCCACTTATTAAAAAAGGTAAAAAGTTATTAAATAAATGACCTAATACCAACCTCTTAAAGCTCAAGTTTGCGTATCAAAATTATTTATTGTTTCTGTTCATCGAGTAGTGTTAGTCTGGTAAACTCATACCATATTGAATAACGTTTAATGTTATGAGCATAGGGTGTAAAATCGAGTAATTTTTAGGGGGGTCAGTTAATTGCTATCACCGACTGTACTTAAAACCTTAATTGCCAAGATCTATTCCACAGGTCCCAGTTACAGCGTGTGAGCAGAACTGATCGTATGCCCTGTAATTAATTGAGCGCAATCTCACAACGCGGAAAGGTTCGACGTTACATTTAATTAAAACCCAGTTTAAAAATACATTCCGTGCTGGAACTATCTGGCAGTTGATGAATTTATAATGGGATTTTGGCTGTTTATTAACTTTATGCGTTTTAGTGGTGGTGGAGTGGCGACGTACTTTTGGTGAGAGTAAATGTTTCCTGTTAACATTGAATTTACCGATGGTTAATGAGTTTAATGAATTTGAGGAGTGTTATGTTTTTGTTTTTCTATGCACGACTATCGATTGTGAGTAACCATAATCGTAATCCTAACTAATATTGCAAAGAACATTGGCCAAATTTGTATAGGAGCTGGACTAGACTTTTATTTTTCATGTCCCAAAATAAACTATACTTATAGATAGGTTTGTTTTTATGTTGTAAACACTATCCCGTTTGAAAATCTTGTTTAAATAGCCACGATTTTTCATAATAACATCAACAATCCTTTTGAGGTTAGAATCAATAACTACCTTTACCAGACTGCGGCCTAGCCTAAAAGTGTAGTTAGCGATAAGCAAGGCAGGTAATTAGCGATCTCGTTTCCATTTATTTCGATTTCACTCACAGAATTAGCCAAAAAATAGGACATCAATCTCAAAATAGGCGACCTGTCAAGCCAACTTGTGGAGTCTGTTCTGCTTCGATGACAGATTTTGTGACCGATAATTCAATAAAAACTACATACAACTACATTGCTCTAACTTGCATGACGAGTATTTAGCTCACTCGTGAAGGATTTAAGGATTTTTTGTGGTTGAGACTTAGTCGCTAGTCTTCAATGCTCAAGTTGCATACGTATTGCCACATTGAGTATTGGTAGGTTGCAGGAGTACATGAAGTGTAATGGTAGGATTTAGGGGTACTATAAAAGAAATAGGCTTGACAAAAATATTTTTATTCAATACTCTATCCTACAACAACTACAGCAAACAAGATGTCAATCAATGGCGTAGGTCGATGACCACAGATGTAACTTGTCGATGACGTTCCGTTGTACGTAATTGTACAAAACGCTTATACTCACTTTAACCCACATAATTATTATTCAGGACAAGGATCCAATACATAATAAATCGGCATAGTATTTGGTGTAATGCCTATATTCTCATTGAATTGAATTCCTGTTAATAACTATTAATAAACGTGATATAATTTGTAGTCTTTAAATACCAAGTCATTTAATACGCGAAATGAATCGTCATTAGGTGCGTTCTGAAACTAATATTTTAAATAATTTCGAACAAGTTACAAAAACAAAATAAATGGATATCTTTTTAATGTGGCTTCTTATAGAGATATGTATTATGTTTTCCAAGACCTTATAAAATAAGGCAATTTTTCATATATATGGCATTTGGTGACGCCATCTTTTCATCATCTGGTACGTTTTGGCCATCCTTCTTTACAAATGCAAAATTGAAAAAAGAAAAAGAAAGAAAGAAAACTCGTTTATTCCGCCATAGATGACGCACAAAAAATAAAATAGAACAAACTTCAAAGAAAATAACGTTTCAGTTAAAATTAAAAACAATATCAGGACCGGAAAACGACTACCACGACTCTCTGGTCACATCACAGACAAAACAGAACACATTTAAGCTTTAATTGAGCTTATTTATTTGTCTTTAAATCGTTTTGGCTGAATGGATTTGTATGAAACTTGGCTCACGAGTAGACCATGCCCTGGAATAGGATACTTTCGTCCTTTGAATTTGTTCCCTTAATTTTCGAATTTCAAGCGGGCGAAGCTGCTAACAAAATCTTTCGTAATATTTTTCAATTTATTCTGATTATGTAAAATGACAATACCTGTTTAGTTACAACCAATTCAATAAAAACAATGTATCTATACTGGTAAGTAAGTCTAAAAATAAAATGGGTTCCCAATTCTGTACATTTTTTAATCATCTCTATAATCGAGTCTACTCACTGTAGCGTAAAACAGGTTCGTGTACAGAATTTTGATTCGAAAAACAGCTTTTAAAAAATTCCCCACCTGACTCCCATATTGTCCAATTTATTTTTCACGGGGAATCGTCTGAATTCTCGCAAGGGATCTTGGTACATAATCAAATGGCGAAGGAGACCAATTTTCCGTGCGATCGCCCACTGAACGCCGTGCACCGCGCACCACCGATATCGGCCAAATTAACCCACTGAGCCGCCTCTACAGTAGACGTAGAAATATTGCATGCGATTTAAATTAATATTATGTGATACTTTATAATATTTAACTTTTTCTTTGTGTTTTTTTAAAAGCGTACCTTAACTGACCACAGTCTCCTTCCTTTGAAGTATTTTTTTAGAAAACGTGGTGCTTTCTCCAATAGCGACCATGACTCTTCGAAACTACTCCTTGTTTTTATTGTCTCAGCAATAATTTTGGATAAAATATTTCTAAAAAATCTAGCTCCTAATAAATAATGTGAGCACATTGTAGAAAACTTTTCAATAGTCGGATGCGGTAAACGGATTGTGATGTCTAGTTAGAACGAATCAAATCTAGATGTAGGCGATCAAGAACCTAGCTCTGAGCCGATCTCTATAATTGAACTGTTAGGCTCGATTCCAATGAGGATTTGTGTTTTAATGCGCGCTATTCGAATATTCGAGAGGTTTTTCGTTGAGTTTGCGAAAACTTCTGTTTTAAATTGGTGTAGCGAATCGTTTGGGGATGGGATTGTTTAGCCCGTATAAAGAGGATCTTCTAGATACTTCACAGTGGTCACGGGCAAAACTGGGCAAACGAAGCGGTGACGAGCTGCTATTAGGATTTGGACGTCGGAACCACCAGAGACACCTACTGGCCAGCTTTATTGAGAAATCTATCTGATGGAAATCTATCTGACGGACTAATTAGATTTTTTTAGTCAACTACCCTATTGACCAAATGGGCTTAAGTTTTTCAAAACTCGACGCGCAGATAAGAACAAGAGGCTCTCTCTTATCCTTGTCTCAAGCTCATGAGAGTAATTCTGCAGTCTTCAGAAGATGCGTACAAATACTAGTATTCGCTTCATAGATGGATCTATAAGTCCTTGAAAAGCGACTTCCGGCACTTTAATACTGAAAAAAATATAAACGTAATAGAGCGTAATAAGGGCTCCAAGGTCTTTGCTAGAGATTTTGTCTATTGGGCAGAGCTAGCTCACGAAACTGAAGAAGACCGATGATTGCAGAACCATATGCGCCTAATCGTATTTTCTGAGGGAAAATATTCTATGGACAGTTATATACGTCAATGACAAACCCCGTTGCGAATCGACCTAACGACCCAAGAGCTAGATTTACCTGGCACGGTACCGAAGAAAAGGCCCTTCCGAAATTGTTCCATTCTTACTGAACTTAAAAATTCAATATTTTTGATTTTGTGCGTCAATTTTGATTATATAAACGTTAAATAATACGCGGGCTAACATTTAATAATTCTATGAACCTTTTTTTTCGCCTCCTTCCCTAGCATTGCTGCTTCGCAGAAAGAGGTGACCGCCTCCCATGCCTCCTCGCTCCGGACCATAGATTGAACCAGGGCGGGACGCGAGAGGTCGCCGCCGCCGATCGCCTCGACGAGGATACGGCGTTGTTGCTCCACCCAAGCAAGGCAGAGCTCCACCGTGTCCTCCGGGTACATACAGTGTTGACATCCGAACGTGTCCTCCCGCTGGATCCGAAACAGGTACCTCTGGCTTTCGAATCCAATCAGTGGTTTTTGCGCGATACTTCCACAAACATACAGTCAAACATTTTTGCATACTATTTATTTTCCTTGACGTTTCTCAATGCAAAAATATTCAATGTGTAGATACGGCAAGTCTTCGATTTCTTATATATATAAATTACTGTGCATCCTTCGTTGGACATAAAAAACCATATAAGTAAACACGTACCTCCTCCTCGTTTTAAAACATAATATGTAAAACCTACACCTCTATATAATACATTATACTTCTATAGCTACAGCCATAAATTACATCATACCTCACACTGCACTGCTAGGGATTCATTATCTCGTGCTGATTAGAATCCGCGGGCTGTGACGTCAAGCGTCGCGTTTTGATGTATTATCCTACTTCACGACGGATTTGTGTGAACACGAGACAATAGTGCTGTCTTCAGGCGCGACTCATTCAATGAGCTGCTTTGTAATCTTGAATTATTCATGTATTTACGATATCCGATTTTAAAATGTTTTTTTTTTTAAGGAATAAATGAACCTGGCTGGATGAATGGAATGAACAATTTGTTTTTTTTTTCTTTGTAAAATAGTCCCTTAGAATACCTAATGCGCACAATAAATTAGATAAAAAATAAAATAGCTTGATACTTTTTCTAATACATGAAGATTTATAGAGGGTTAAAAGTCAACTTCGCTGAAATTGAAATAGTCTCCCTAAATCAAAATCCTAGTAATACTTTATCTTGGCTTTACCATGTGAGCAGTTCGTTTTAGACTCGACAATAAGATTTATCTTCTTTACATATTGATACACGTTTGAGACGATTTAATTTTTGTGCCTATTAAATTTAGTAAAATTTTATATATAAGATACATCCAAACGGAATTATATCTTATATATAAAATTCTCGTGTCACGGTGTTTGCGGTTGAACTCCTCCGAAACGGCTCGACCGATTTTCGTGAATCTTAGCGTGCATATCGGCTAGGGTGGCGAATCGGACAACATCTATTTTTCATCCCCCTAATATTAAGGGTGGTCCACCCCTAAATTTTTTATTTTATTTTATGTGGCAAAACGACGGTTGCCGGGTCAGCCAGTAGAATTCTAAAATTCACCAAAAACGACATGCACAACCGTTGTGATTAAGACTAATGAAGACTTAGCATGATGGACAACTATTTCCGTACCAACCAACTGGTCAGTTGGATATGCTGCAGGCGTACCATGATTTCTTAAAACGTGAGTCTTCCGAGCGAGAAAAAGGGATGGAGCTATATAGGATGTATAACTCTATCCCTCTTTCTCGCTCGGAAGACTCACGTTTTAACACCTCATGGTACGCCCGCTGGTCAGTCGCACTAAACACCCAAAGCCTGCAGTTACTAGTACTACTGCGGAGTACCACACTGCCTAACGTCAACAGCTCAGCCTGAACCGTAACGTAACCAATGTCCAACAGATGGTAATAACAGCCAGCGTGAGAAACTATAGTCTAAAAATTCCAATCACGCCATGCATTTCTGTTAACACGAAATTTATCTGACGCCCCTTATTCGTACTTTCTCTTTCCACCCCATTAATAATATTCGAAACGTGTCGTGCTCGTGCTTCGCAAAATGAAGCCCAGTTGAGCCGCCAAATTGAAATCTCATACGACCGGGCCTTTATTAGGCAATAGCGAGCGATCGTTGTCGGCTCGACTCTAGAGGTGGTTTACTGACATCCCATTCTCGGTAGGGTTAGCGAGACGAAAGGTGACTTCTAAAAGAATGGTCTATTTTTTTTTCTTCAAGGAATCTCGGATCGAGTTTAAAACTCCTCGATGTGGAGTGCATAGCAAAAACACTTCAATTTCAGGTATTATCAACGACCGGGCCATTCTGTTAATATATGATGCACATAAGATCATTTTGCCCCCCATTGCGAACAGCACGAAAACAATTCAATTGCCAGATTAGAAAACCAACAGGGCAAATCAGCGGAAACCTCAACTCTCACAAACACAATAGCCGTTGGCTTGTGCATTTGCTCCAGCACTACCATTACATATCAGCTTTAATGAACGGAACTCATGCACAATATTGTAACTCCATTGGCAATTTGGATTGGTTTGTTTCACAATTCAAACACAGGGGAGCCGCGAACGGATTTAACGCCAACGGGTGAAGTTTGGGAATTGACCTGCTAGTAAAATCTGCGCTGCGAGTATTGCCCGTACGTTTATAAGTTAATATGCATGCGGTCTGGATTAAAGTAGTTAAACGCTGAGCGTTTTCACGTTTCGTATATTTAATCCAAAAAAACATATCCGTTAACGGATTACGTACTCATTGATTTAATGATGAAATTTGGAGACAAGTTTAGTGTTCGTAGTAGTGTAGTTGCAACTTGTTTTTGTGCTTAGAAATTACATGAAGAGGGTTATCGACTACTTCAAAACGAATAGGTGGACTTCCTGCTACTCCAACTAGCGCAATAGATCTGCTTACAGCCGACCATGGTCTTTAGAGGATCTCCTTTAAAAAAACGATAAGAAAAATGACATTTTCGCTTGACAACCCTAAACCACCTCGAGAACCAAACTCGTTAAGTCTAGTATACTACTAACGACGAGTAGAATCTAAGGATCGCAGCCTCGTCTCCGCGCCGCCAGGCATTCCTGACACCTGTCCAATTTGCGTCAAATCATCATCCACATGCATCCGATGTCGTTTCATTTACTGTAATGAGACGAGAAATGTGGTAGATGAAATTAAATACTTGAATTCTGAGTAAAATACCTTGATGTGCCTTGGAGAGTGAAATTTGAGTGCTTTTAGTGGTTTGGAATGGGAAACTTTAGATAAATATTTAAATATTTTCTCGAAACCGATGTGGGTATGCACCGCGATGTGGTCGCAGTGGACAAGGGACTCACTCCGTTGTCCATGGCAAAAGAGAACTGGCGCAAACCTGTAATACATACTACAGATGACCGCAAGGAGGTATGGAAAGGCAAGGAGCTCCACGGGCGCTTCTATCGGGCTCTCTATGGGTCCGATGTAGATTTCTCAGCGTCCGTGGCCTGGCTACGTTTCGGTGATCTTTTCGGAGAAACTGAAGGTTTTGTGTGTGCAATTATGGACGAAGTTATCCTAACGAACAACTACCGGAGGCATATTATGAAGGACGGGACGGTTGACGTGTGTCGGGCATGTCACCGTCCGGGTGAGTCCATCAGACATATTATCTCTGGTTGTTCTCGTCTGGCTAACAGCGAGTACTTGCACAGACATAACCAAGTAGCCAGGATTATCCACCAGCAACTTGCTTTGAAATACAAACTTGTGGATTCTGAGGTACCGTATTACAAGTATGTGCCCGACCCAGTTCTCGAGAATGGCCATGTCACGTTGTACTGGGATCGGTCTATCATCACTGATAGGACTATTGTCGCCAATAAGCCTGACATAGTGGTGATAGACCGATTAGCGCGCCGCACAATGATAATCGATGTAAGCATTCCGCATGACGAGAACCTCGTGAAGGCTGAGAAAGAGAAGCAAATCAAGTATCTTGACTTAGCACACGAGGTTGTCGACATGTGGGATGTGGACTCGGCTGTCATTGTGCCGATTATCGTTACGGCCAACGGCCTAATGGCCAAAAGCTTCGACGACCACCTGTCGAAGCTGGCGTTACGCAGCTGGGTGAAGGGTCTGATACAGAAGGCAGTACTCCTCGATACGGCTCGTATTGTGAGGAGGTTCCTTTCTCTGCAGCCCTAACCACCGGTAGCTTGGACCCTGCTCCCGATACCGGCGGACGACTATTTTTTATATTTTTAAATGTTTTTTTATGTTCTTTTTAAGAAATATTTAAAAATGTAATTTATAGGAATATAATATGAATAAACGAAATAATAATAATCATTTATTTTTTTACTTTAATAGAAATATTTAAAAATGTAAACAATATGTATAGAATATGAATAAAGGGAATAATAATAATAATCATTTATTCAGATAACCAAGATCCGTTGTTGTTAGTAATTACAATATAGACTTATAACTATTGTTAGTAAAACTGACACAATGTAGACACATGAATTAAAATATCACCCTCCGAACCATCTTAATTAAGATTGGAGAAGTAATATCTTCCCCTATTATTTTGAGGATGCTGTTGCTGGTTTGTCGTACTCTGCTTAATAACGATGCAGTTTTTTTGCGGATTACCTCATGAAAACCGTCGGTACGATTCTGCACAAACATTTCCGATGCACTACAAAAACGAGGCCTTCGCAACAGCATTCTAAAAATATTATTATATTGCACGCGCAGAGTGTCCATCGCTCGTTTGGTATACGTGACCCACAGGTTTCCCGTGTAGAAGCTTTGGCAGTATGCCTTAAAAAGGGTGATTTTAACGTCTACGCTACATCGGGAGAACCTGCGTGCCAGCATATTCCCTCGGACCGATAACGCTCTGCGCTCTCTTTCTATGTCTGCATTGTCCTTGAGGTCGGCGGTGAGGAAATGTCCGAGATATTTGAAACAGTCTACCTGTTCTAGTTTCGAGCCATTTAACATGATGACAGGTATACTCTCAGTGCATTTACCACCGACCCCAAAGACCATACATTTACATTTTGATGCATTATACATCAATCCGTGCCTAGCCGCGTAAACCTCACAGCATTTCAACATCTCTCGTATAGACCTAGCGGTAGGGCCCAGCAGCACCATATCGTCTGCATAGCTTATGTTGTTAACACAAACACCACCCACCATACATCCGACATGCATGCTGCTAAGCTCCACCAGTAAGTCGTTTATGTACAGGTTGAATAGCCGCGGAGACGTCAACCCCCCCTGTCTCACACCGCACTCCAATCTGTACGAGTTTGAGAGTGTATTGGACCATTTGACATGGTTTACTTGGTTAGCATACCAGTACTTCAGGATGTCTACCACTCCCATTGGTACTTTCCTGTCCCTCAACTTTCTCCAAAGCATATCGTACGACACAAGGTCAAATGCTTTGGAGAGGTCAAGGAAGCAGGCGTAAACCGGCGTTTTTCGAGCTGTGTAGTATTTTACAGTGTACTTCAGACTGAGAATGGCACTCTCTGTTGACAATCCGCGTTGGAAACCGAATTGCGAATCGTGCAGGGTAATATATTTCTCCAAGTAAGTATCAAGTACACTGTCTAACACCTTCGCAGCCGTGGTCGCTAAAGATATAGGTCGGTAGTTTCCCCTATCCGAGATATCCCCAGTCTTATTTTTTATTATAGGTACTACAATTGTTTTCATCATATCGGATGGTAAATATGAATGCCTAATGCATAATGTATAAAACATGGCCAGTACCCTCGGCAGGTGAAACCCCGCAAACTTAAAATGTTCTATACTGAGCCCATCGTGTCCGGGAGATTTGCCTCTACTCATGTGTATAATAGTCTCTTTTACTATTTTGGCTGACAAAGATATTTGTGTCTCCTCTCCCTGACATGTCGACTCTTTCTCGGTTGAAGACATAAAAATGCCAAGTGGCGACTTTACTCTAAAATGTTCCATGAACATATTCGCGATGTCCCCTGGGTTACTTTTGCCATCCACACTCACAGGGAGGCTAGGTCTCGCTTCCAAATTTCCTGTAGCCTTCCAAAATTTATTAAAGTTTTTTGAAGCTCTTTGCTGAGTTATTACGTCCATTTTAATTTGCGTTTGATTATCCTGGCACCATTTTAGACGACTTTTAAATATCTTACGTGATTCACGCATTCTTTCATATACATTACCAGCACTTGGTTTGTTATGTACTATCCAATTCTGAAAATGAAGCCTTGCCTCACTGTGAGCGTCTTTAACGTGTCTGTTCCAGCCGCATAATGTTTTACGATTTACAACGTTTTCACTCATTGACTCACACGACTGCGTAGCAGCTTCAGACAAACCTTCAATAATTCTGGAATACAATCTATCTAATACATGTTTATGTTCAACCAGGCTACAAGAACCGAAGCTGCAATTCGAAAATTCCCATGGGAAATCTATTTCACGTAACTTGTCATTACAAATTTCACGGTACTTACTTATTTGCGTTTCGTTTCTCACCCCCCATGTAACTTGACTACGCGTTTTGTTTTCCAATTGCAGCTTCCGTCTAACTGCACCCAAGTCGCAAGTTATATAAAGTGGTAAGTGATCCGAAACAAACACATCTTCGTGTACGCCTACATTTACAATCGTCTGCCAAGCAGACAGGGAGACCACACAGTGGTCCAGCCACCTCTTGCACCCGTGAGCATCACTTACAAACGTATAACAATTACTGTATATTCCTATTTTTGCTATATCAGCACATATCCAATTCTGATCATTGCAAAAATTACTTAATTCATTATAAAACAATTCATGTGGATGTGCGTTAAAATCACCCAACATAAAAATATTTTCAACATCCATGCTCGCTACAATAGCACTGATTTCTCCCAGTATCTCTGCAAATATGGGCAGATTTTCTATTGTATTGGTAGGCATATAAACAGAGAAAATAATAATAGATCGACTGGCAGTTTCGGCTCTGATAGCACACAATCTACAACTCTCACAATTTATAACAGAAACTGATTCAAAAATACCTTTTCTCCAGAGGATGGCCACACCCCCATACGGTCTCCCGGCCATTAGGCCCGCTGAAGTATCCACGGCCGACTTACCTGTGTATTCAAACTTGTTGTCAATAGATCCAAGGTATGAAACGTCATGGGGAAGTAGCCACGTCTCCTGTAAAGCCACCACATCCGACGTCTCACAGAGAAATCGTACACTATCAACTGATCGCTTTATCGACTTACAATTAAAAGTAGTAAACTTGCTATAATTATCAGTGCCCATTATTTATACTATTTTAACGTTCGGATTTGATGGCTCCCGTATAGGCACAGAACGCATAAAATATATAATGTATGTAAGAATTATATTAGGTTCTAATACAACTTACTAAATTAAGTGCCTAGTATTCTTAAGAAATTTGGTGATGAACCTTTCAAACCTTTGTCTAGCTAAGGGCTAGGGACTCTGCTGTGCAATTTAAGCCTCTCATACTCTAACAATTTTAGTTGCCAATGCCTCAAATTAATCTTGCTCGACTCTATTTCTATCTACCTAGACTTAGAAGCAATTACGTACTTAAACCGCTATTCCTGTAATTTCATTGTGTTACTCTGGCAATAACGAGATATTACAATTTTAATAGATATTATTATCAGTAAAGCAACCTAGGTACCAGAAAGCATTTAAATAACCATTCAATATTAATACTTACTTTCTTATCAAACTCTCCATGTACCAAGTAAAAATGGATGGATAGAAATTCAGGGGTGACTAAAAACGAAACTTTGACTTGAATGTTCACGTTATTTAATATTGTTTGCACAAACGAAAAAAATCTCCTTTTTAAATCAATTATTTGTTTTTCTAATGGATGTTTTGTGAGAAACTGTTAATATGGTCATCATCTGCCTAGCCTTTTCCCAACTATATTGGGGTCGGCTCCCAGTCATACCGGATTCAGCTGAATACCAGTATATAACGTGGAGCCATCAATCAGTGATTACTAAGCGCCTGTTATTACTAAGCTACAAGCTCCTGAGAAGACGACCCCAATATAGCCCCAAGCTAGGCTGATTTTTAACCTACTCATATCGTAAATTCCATGTCGCAGATATAAAACAAACGATCTGTTAGAAAACACAAATGAATATCTACACGCTGCTGAACGAACATAAAGCTAAAGTAATGTACATAAATAACTGGGTCTTGGGCTTAAAATTACTTTCAGGCAATTTGTCAGGAAAAAAGTGTCCCGCGTGGTAACAAATGGGTCAACCTTTTTTAGACTAACGGAATTTTCTAATCTGTTATCCCTTTGCGTATTGCACGAAAATTAGTCGGTACAATGAGGATTTATATTGACAAATTACATATAAAGTTGTATGACAGTTTTTGTACATTGGTCCCTTGGTAACAATTTTTATGAGAACATAAATAAACCTTAATAGCGCGTCATGAAGAAATTTAAGCCAACTAGACCACAAAACTTTGTACATTAATCCATTAGATTATCTAGGGTACACTCGTATAGTAATGATGGGTAATTTGAATACCTAAGTGTCTATTTAAATAAACTTTTTTTCGGTAAAACTTATCTTGAGCCTTTAGGTATTTTGGTGGTACTATCTCATCATTAGCATTAAAGTTATTTAGAGCACCCATTTCCGTCCTAGTGCGGCCCTGTTCTTTATTTTAATTGTTATGCCTTATATGATATTTTATGTTCGTAATTTAATCAATTAGTTAAAGTATGTATAATTGATCTTGTTATTGATAAGATAAGCTGCAATCGGAGTTTGCAACATTTATTTTTCTACTTGCTAACGGAGTCGATGTCGACCACACTGCCAGTGTCATGTGGTTACGCCAGCGCGGTTAGGAAAGCCGTCGATTTTTGTACTTTGTGGTAGATCTATATTTTAAAATGTTATTAGTAGTCGACGCTGTCGTGCAACATTGACTTTGTCAACCACGAGATGTTGTCTGTTCTGTTGCAGTGGGAACGAAAGTTAGCATAAAACCACCCATACCTTTTTTTCTCTCTGGGTGAAGCGGAAGGCAGTGTCAGATTCTTACTGACTAAAACACATCCGTGTTCCTCCTTCTCTTTGCGTTCCAGGGCTGCGGTGATTCTCTCAGATAAATTCCGCAGCCTTGTCTACTTTGCTGACATCTTTTTGAGGTGCGCGTGGAACACGACGCGCTGTCGACCCGGATCTGATTGTTATCAGACGGCCTACGGTGACCAGTAATCGCCCTGCGACTTCCAATACCCGGGGCGTCTTCTTCTGCAGCGGCGGCTGGGGCGTGAGGTTCCCTCTCCCTCACGCGGTCTACCTCCTCCTTCGCTAGAATTAGGTATGTACTGATTCACAAAAGGAGGTGACCCCTTCCTATACCTCCTCGCTCTGGATACGAATTGAACCAGGGCCGGAAGCGCCACCGGATCGCCACCGCCGATTGCCTCGATGTGGGTACTGCGTAATTCCGCCAAGGCGAGCTCAAAAATTTTAGTACCCCACCTCGGATAGATACCTATAAGGTTTTCTTTTCACCATTGAAACAGAAGTTACCAGGGCGAGCGGAGCGAGCTCGAAAATGTAAGTAGCTTATTCTCATTTTGGTGAGAAAATATGAGAAAGCAAAATATTCTTATTTAGTAAGAGGTACCGCTGTGTCCAATATTCGGTGAGCTGATTTAATTTCCGTCATATGTTTAGGTGGAGGTCGGGACCGCCCATGAATGACATTTAAATTTTTCATGGGACCGTTAGTTTCAATCAATAATTATTATTAAGCTAAGTAAAGCACTTGAAAGAAGCTGCGGTGAGAATCAACTCGTTTTCTTTTCCTCTCTTGATTAAACACAAACAACGTCACCAACCCAGAAAGAGACCTAGTACTAACCGACTGCGCCCAATCTACAAATCATTGAACATTCTCAAAACCTAACCTATTACTCTAACAGATTTTACGAGGCAATGGCACGACCCGCACAGTGTCTCCAATATTTTTATGGGCGAAGGTACCTAGGCTGAAGGCACGATATTTCAATTGCTCAGTGGACCGACAGAGTTTATAGGCCGGTGTCGAGTGACGTTGTAATACGGACACAAACATTACCCGTTTTAAATTGAATTTTGCGCAATTTATCAGGCGGGCTTCGATAAAATACGGCCCCCTTCCACCTTGAAACGATTTAATTCTACAAGAGTATGCGTGGAGTAATTCAGTAAGTGATGCTCTGTGTAAGGTGAATGGTTATAGATTTTTAGTGTGAAAGCAAAATTAAATTATTAGGGCCAAGTGAAATATACTGTTAAGGAGTTGGCGTGTTGTATGGAAAATGATTCAATGAACGAACACATAGCGATTAAACATAAAACTAAAAACTCAAAGTTGTGGGAAATTTACCACGACATTTACCCCGTCCGTAATTCTCGCTGACTCACAGAACGGAAGCCTGTGTCCTATAAGTGTAAACGTTTTGGGCTCTCTGATTGTTGCTCGCTGAATCACTATGTGTCGAGTTGTCGACCCTCAAATAGACTCCAGGCTGTGGGCCATTTATTATGAGACAGTTAATATTAATTAGGTGTAAAAAACCACAGCAATCAGAAACAATCAGCCGGTTCAACAAACCACCGATACACACACCAACCATCAAAGACAGCTAGATTAAACATTACTAGCTTCCACCTAATAGAAATTACTTTAGAAACCACAATCGCGCCGACTTCGTCCGGATCGCAATACGAAACTTCGCGCTGAAGTTCGCGGCAACTTTCAGTAATGCGATTAAAAGTCGAGTTGGTCGTGCGACGTCGCGACAATAGATGTTACTTTAACGTTGTTTGTCTTGCGACATCCTCGGACTGCGACACTGCGAGTTGCGACATTGAAGCCATTATTATGGTGAAGTTTTCTCTGTGTTTTTGTTAGGGGTGATTAATTAGGATCGTGTTACACGGTGATAATTTTTGTTTGTGTTCAGATTTGACCTCCACGAGTTATTTCAGTTTAGGCGTTTGTTAAGTAGGATCTACTAAAGTATCTGCTGAAGCGGAAAAATGGAGTAACACCGTCTCGTTCTGGTATCCCAAATATAGGAGGTGTAATAGAGGACGCTAAAATATAAGTAAGTTTTGAAGTTTATTTAAAACTCACGGGTGGGACGCTATTGGTTAAAGGAGTCTATGACAAGAAGCACACTAAAATAAAGGATTTTCTATAATAATATCAAAGTCAATTAATTTTAATTTATTTATTTAAAAATAAAGGCCTTTATTGTAGGCTATAAAACACTTGTACCTATCATCAATCATGTTGCTTGGTTTCTGTCCACTATAGAGTGCAACAGTTTAAGTGTTGTGGGGATAGTGGAAGTGCGGTGGCACGTTCTCGCATCCTCACCTCACATAGTATGTTAGCACACTTATATACAAACACACAAACGTGCTCACACACTCACAAAGATATACTCACACCATCACAAACATACACACACATATACCCACTCACTCACACAAATTGTATGTACATAAATATTCAATAATATTTGATATGGAAGAGCAGTCTCCCAATAAAGGCATTACTTGCTTAAAAGGAGGTGCCATTCACTAATTAGGTTCTTGTAAAATATGTTGTAGAAATATATGATTTTGTTTTTGTTTTGATAGTTTACTTAGAGCAGCCGCTCACATACATAAGTCTCACAGCTTCTGCTTTAGCATTTGAAGTTATGATCATGCGATACTTATAGTTCTTAAGTAGGTAGCCATAATACATACGAGTATGTACTTACCTAGGTAGTATCTTGAGAGGAGACCTAACCAACCAGACTTACTCAACAGCAGCATTACAGTCGTGAGCTTAAAGTTTACTTACTTATTTATTTTCTTTGGGTTTCTGGCCATTTTTCATTTCTCAATGGACCTCTATTGCCTAACTGATGTGAAAATTACGTAACTGTCACCAGATGCCTCTAACAAGAAGTCTATATTTTAGCTGTTTGAGTTAGGTACTGCTTAGCTTCAACTGGTAAGTAGGAGGTTAAAGTTTAAGTAGGAGTTAAAAGCCACAAATCTAAGTCCCAGATTATGCTCAACTGGTAAGTAATAGGTAGGTACGTATGTTAAAAAAGCCACAAGTCTAAAACCCAGATTATGCTTCTAAACAGGTACGAACCCTTTTCAATCACATCCGCAGAACAAACACTTCGTCATGACCCACATTCTATTCCTAGAACTTGTAGCAACAATTTTCAATTTTTCGACGTTCAAAAACTAGCAACAAACTGGCTGGTCTTGGAACTTCCGCAAGTCTAACTTTGATGAGTTCGACACACGACGCCCGCGTAAGCGCCCCAACTTGCACAATGCTTCCTTTACATTCTTTTTATACTTTTGAATAAAACTCTTGGCCGAATTTACTTTGTCATCGCTTTGTTCGTTCGACGTTTATGTGTTTTAAATTCTGTGTATTGTGTGTACCTACTTAAAACATTGTACCTCCTTTAGACAAGTTTTAAAGAAATTAAGAAGCTATTTTGAATTTAATCTGCCATTAAATGTGCCATCATGTAGGTTTCCAAGTGATATTTGATCGCTATCTATATGAATTAAAATGTTTGTAATTATGAAATTATTTTGTTTTAAAACTCTTTTGAACCAACTCCAACGAGCGAAGCTATTGCAAAGAACCAAGAACTAGCACGCCCGCCATGTGATGTGATGTGCCATCCTCGAAAATCCTGTTGGATGTAGTGATCTTCAACATTACTGTTGGACTACTAATTAACACACCCCTGCCTCCCCTTTTGGGAATTGTATATGACAGACAGTTTTTTTTTTTTGTGATCAAAAGGCCTGATTTCATTTTATTCTTTCCAACAATGTTTCTCCTGCATAGAACGAAACGCAACTACGCGATGACGATTTGACGTTTGTCATGCCAAGTTGTCAAAAAAATGTCAGCCAACAAGGAGAATAACCTTGTTCAGGCTTATATTGAATTAAATAAATTCTGCCAAAGTGGTGACTATGATAGAGCGTTAAAAGCAACGGGAAAAGGTAAGGTATCTGTCACTGTATTATTTTAAAAAAAATATGCACTATTCACTTATAAATTACGAAATAAGATTACCACACTTTCCAGCCCTATCTCCTCATATATCTCACTTTTTCTTGTATATTTCACATTAAAATTATGGATATCTGCCATAAATGCTCCATCATGTAGGTTTCCAAGTGATATTTGATCGATATCTACATTGGAACGTTTGTATATAATTTAAATTTGGGTTTTTCTAAAAGTTCATGTCATACTTTCAAGTTCCTTAATATTCAACAGATAGCATATCTATTTATATTACAGATATATGGCTGTACTTTCTTTAAGCTTAAATATTAGACTACATTTTTTTTCATTTCATGATTTTCATCTGCATAATAATAATTATGTGACCTGTTAAACTAGTCTGACTTCATTGCAAAGTATGTAATCAATCCATATGTTATCATAAGTGTAGTGTATTGCTGTAAAGATATATTTTAACAGCTAAACTAGATGTTATCTTCACAAATAGAATGTATTTTTTTAATTTTTATATGACTTGTCAATACTGTTTCTATATTCTTATTTAGAAGTCCAATGTCCAGCATTCAATCATAATTATTTAATGGTTATGCTCTCAGTGTAGTTAATGTAAAACAACAACATAACATAACTAGTGCTGTTAAACACAGTTTAATTTTTAACCTTGTAAAAAATTGCTATCTATAAATAATCAACCAAACCATAACATCCTCAACATATACATAACTAAAAATCTTCGACCATTTCAGTCCTTCAATTAGCTCCAAATGAGCAGAAGGCATTCCACTGCAAGATTGTGTGCCTCATCCAACTGCACAACTTTAAGGAGGCCCTAGCAGTACTCAACAACGCTAAGAATGCTGCTCTGGCGTCTGACCTGCACTTTGAGAAGGCTTACGCACAGTACCGTCTCAACTGCCCCAAGGATGCACTGCAGACTGTTGATAATGCTCCAGAGTTGACTACTGCTTTAAAGGAACTGAGGTAAATGATTGAAAGTTAACTATTTACTATCAGATGCGAGGAAATTAGCACACTATGGACCAAATTAATAATAATAATAATAAAGTTTATTCAATAACTTAAAGGTATAACATTAAATACAGTATTTCTTAAATCTATGTAAAGTGCACACATGATTTGTGCCTGAACTAGGTAAACCTGTGTTTCAGGCGACTTGGGACATTTTTAGTTTATTAAATAATCACATAGTCATCATATTAATCTTATTTGGTATCTATGTAAAAAGGTGTATAAAATTACATTATCTTAACTTAGCTTAACTAATTTAATATAACAATAATATGAACTATATTTACTTTAGCACAAGTAATAATTTCTCTGTATCTTCATAGGACAAAGTTTGAAGTGTTTCCTTTAGAATTTTCTTGCACTTACTATGATTTAATGAGTAGATGTTTCCCTTTTTATTTATTCTAATATATAGTAGCGGTCCGAGGAATATATAAAATTGAAAGCATGTTTTGTACTTTTTTGCGGGCAAACTATATCTTTCCGCCTCCTTTTAGTTAATTCAGTGCTATAAGGAAGTGCTGCGTGTTGTTTTAATACAGTGCTCATTATAAATAACTGTCGAACGGTTAGTACTTCACAACATTTATACAGGAGGTTAGTGGGGAAAAGGAAAGGGCGACCAGTCGCCACCTTGAGAATAGCTCTTTGAGCTCTTTCAATGGGCAACATCAAAGTTTTACTCGCCCCACCCCATGACGTAATACAGTAAGTCAAAATTGACTGACAAAGAACAAAGTATACCTGCCTAATTATTTTTGGGTCTGTAGTAAAACGGAGCTTTTTGAATACAAATATTAGCTTACGAATTCTATTATTTAGAGCTTTCATATGGTGTTTGAAGGAAAGAGTTTCATCCAATATAATATCCAGGTACTTTATTTTATCAGTCTTTTTAATATTAGGGCATTGACAATGACTACCATCAAGGATTGCGCAATAATGAGCATGCAACCCTGAGGGGATATTCGATATTTGCTTGCGCATCGAAAACTTAATATAATGAGTCTTTTCTGCATTTAGGGTTAGTGAGTTATTTTGAAGCCATTTATTTACAATATTGAATCCGTGTTGCGCAAGTTTGTAGACTTCATTTTCTGAGTCAGCCGAGAAAAGTAAAGCAGTATCGTCAGCGTAAGTTATGATAGTGCCATGCTCTAGCTTTAGATTGCAAAGGTCATTTATATAAATCAAAAATAGAGTGGGCGCTAAAATACTTCCTTGGGGAACACCATAAAATGTGTTTTTTTGATCATCGCTGAGAACATTGCCAATCTTTACGCACTGGGAACGGTCTTCTAAATAACTTCTGAATATTTTCAGCTGGGTGCCTCTTACACCTATGTTCTCAAGCTTGCGCAACAGAATGGGAATGGAAATTGTGTCAAAAGCTTTGGCGAGGTCCAGGAAAATCCCTACTGTGTGGTTACCCTTGTCAAGTTCTTGCACTATATAGTCAGTCAGATGATGAACCGCATCGGCAGTTGAACTTTTAGGCCTAAATCCAAACTGTCGTTCTGACAGAATTGATTTATCTTCCAAATATTTCAACAACCTTTTGTTTATGATTTTCTCCAATATTTTTGACAAAGAAGGCATTAAAGAAATAGGTCTATAGTTTGTCACCTTATCTTTGCTGCCTGATTTATAGACAGGAATAATTACAGCTCTTTTAAGACACTCCGGAAAATGACCAGAAGATAAACAAATGCGGAAAATATAAGTCAGTGGTGGTACCAAAATGTCCTTGAATTTTTTAATAATTTTATTCGATATTTTATCCCAGCCAACTGCACAGTCTTCTTTCAAAGTCATGATTATACTTTCAACCTCAGTCTCGTCAATATCTAGCAGCGCGAAAGATGTTAAAGCAGTGTTGCAAGTTAAAGGATGGCTCTTTAAGTATTGGGATTGACAAATTGTCAACTACTATGCTAAAATCTCTTTGAGATGTGTGTGGAACTGGAACACATTGCTCGCCGTCCGCAGGCCCACTCCTACGGTGGCCGGGAATTAATAATAATAATAATAATAATAATAATAGATCACTGATAGGACTATTGTCGCCAATAAGCCTGACATAGTGGTGATAGACCGATTAGCGCGCCGCACAATGATAATCGATGTAAGCATTCCGCATGACGAGAACCTCGTGAAGGCTGAGAAAGAGAAGCAAATCAAGTATCTTGACTTAGCACACGAGGTTGTCGACATGTGGGATGTGGACTCGGCTGTCATTGTGCCGATTATCGTTACGGCCAACGGCCTAATGGCCAAAAGCTTCGACGACCACCTGTCGAAGCTGGCGTTACGCAGCTGGGTGAAGGGTCTGATACAGAAGGCAGTACTCCTCGATACGGCTCGTATTGTGAGGAGGTTCCTTTCTCTGCAGCCCTAACCACCGGTAGCTTGGACCCTGCTCCCGATACCGGCGGACGACTATTTTTTATATTTTTAAATGTTTTTTTATGTTCTTTTTAAGAAATATTTAAAAATGTAATTTATAGGAATATAATATGAATAAACGAAATAATAATAATATAACTTTTATTTCGGGTAACAAAGACCCATAACCCACCCAGACCCATAATTGCCTTGCATATTCTTCTTGTGGCAGCTAGGGTTTGCATAACGTTTGCCTCTCCCTTAGGTGGACAAATTGGACCTATTTTCGTGAAAATCATTCTTTCACACTCATACAAAAGTGGTTGTGAAAGAATTATGCTATGTAATATGGATTCAATATGGCTACACAAAGAGAAATTGCTTATTATTTAGTTTTCTAACAGCAAGGAAACAAGACTGTTTGATAATCTACTTAAGTTTAGTGTATGACGTGTACAATAATATCAGTAGTATGACACTAATAAATCTGCTGGATGTATGTGAGATGCACACTACCAGTTGATATGGCGACACTTGAGGAAGTCCCATTTCCAGCAAAAGAGATCTTTTGGCTGAAATGATGATTATAAACAAACATATCCATATTTAGTATCGCTTTTAACGTTTACAGGGCTCAAATCTTATACCGTTTGGAACAATACCAAGACTGCTACAACTTGTACAAAGACATCGTGAAGAACACCACCGATGATTATGAAGATGAGAGGAAGGCCAATATGTCGGCCGTTGTGGCTAACTTAGCTGCACTTAATCCTGTGAGTTTCCTTTTTATTGTAAACTAATAGCGCCCCGCGGTTTCACCCGCGTTGTTCCAGTTCCTGTAGGAATACGGGTATAAAATATAAGGTGAAACCTTGTAAGGAATAACGTCTTAGTTTTTAGGCTTTGACTATGTCTAAAATAAAATAGAATCTCCTTGTTGTTGGATACTATTAGCATTAAATTCGATATTGCTGTAAACAAAAAACTTCTAGCGTGGTAAGGCTTACTCAATTTCTTTCTGTTGTCAAACTAAGGGTCAGCTCACACTGAGACGCTAATGTTATATGTTAAACTTGATTACTACACAAAAAGGTACACATTACCGCGAAAGAATTCGAAGACGTATCGCGGTGTGTAGGAAGGGATGTATATGCCAATGTCCCCGCATCGCCGCTGTTTAGGTATGTGCGAAACTCTGGAGCTAACGCTCGGGGTAGCGAATACCGCGTAGGTCTGAACTTAACCTCTGATTGAATTGATTCTTCTAGCTTCTGCCCGCGACTTCGTCCGCGCGGAAAAGTTACTAACCCTCCAAAGAAACATTGTTCATTGTTGCTCCGCTCATATTGGTCTTAGCGGTAACTGATAATTATAATAACCTACAGCCTTCCTCGATAAATGGGATATCTAACACTGAAATATTTTTTAAATTCGGACCAGTAGTTCCTGAGATTAGCGCTTTATATCAGGCTAATTTATATATCAGCTGATATTATCAGCTGAAATACTACTCCAACTCTCTTCGATCCTAAAACTACCGTGTTGTTCCAGTCTTCGGAGCTCCCTCAGTTCGAAGACAGCACGTACGAGCTGTCGTACAACGCGGGCAGCACGCTGGCCATGCGTGGCAGGTACAACGAGGCGCTGCCCGTGCTCAAGCGGGCCGAGCTCGCGTGCGCCGACAGCGTGCTGGACGACGGCGGGACGGAAGAAGAGGCCAAGGAGGAAGCTGCTATTATCAGGTTAGCTCAGTGGCCGTGTTACGAAGTGCCAATGCTATCATGATTCGTGTGAGGGAAAGAGATAGTGCTATTCGTCTTGTGTAACTCCGTCTCTCTCTGACACAGAAATCATGATGGATTTAAGACGTCATAATAGGTAGCCAGGACTTCATCAAACTGTTTTGAAATATCCCTTGGGCCTTTGTGTTATAACTAGAGATTGAAAACCAGCGTCAGTCTGTCTGGCATATCGACACTCACTAAGTTTTTTGCGTGCCATTTTTGTAATAAATGTTAAATAAATTTTATTATTTCTTTACTTCTTTCTTTAGAACAGATTCGGACGCATATTTGCCTGTAGTGTATGTATGTAGTGTAATGGGACCTTTTTAGCCTCGCAGTTTCTTTTTTTAATTATGTTTTTTTTTTGTTTGTTTTGTGCGAGTCCTAAATAAACATTTTACTTTTTTTTTATGTTAATGTTCGTTACAATATTTGCAACTGAACAGCTCAGCACTTTTACCTCCGTGCATTTCTATAAATGCATATATATCATTTTATAACTATGTAAACTTTAAACCATATAATTTCGTATCATTTAACCAGTGGTCACAAATCAATGACCAAACCATAACCAATCAACCAATCCAGGATTTAGAGCTAAACCAAGCAAACTATTAACGCTCAAAGGACTCGAGCGTTAACTAACTTATAATTTCACCAGCAATAGTCTTCCTGGTACCATTACTGGTTGAATTCGAGTGGAACTCAGGGGGTACTGACTAAAGAAACTAAAAACTTTCAATTCTCTGTAAGTATAAGAAAAACAATCAAACTTATGTTGCTTGCTCATAATTTCATTCATCTTCACCCCTTAATAATGGGTCCATAGTCTAAATACTGGTATTCAGCTGAATCCGGCTTGACTGGGAGCCGACCCCAATGTAGTTGGGAAAAGGCTAGGCAGATGATGAGTCTAAATTCTGCATTTCTTCTCAACAGGGTGCAACAAGCATATTGTCTGCAACAAATGGGCAAGGAGAAGGAAGCGGCGTCCATCTACCAGAATGTGCTGAAGGACAAGCCGAGTGACCAGGCGCTTGTCGCTATAGCTAGCAACAATATCGTTGTTATCAACAGGTAAATAGTATACACCTAGTTTGTCTTCTTTAAGACTGAGAAAGGAGGAAATTTAAAAAAAATCCAAGGCCAATTGCGAGTCGGCATCGCGAACGAAGGGTTCCGTACCATTTTCTATAAAAATGGCAAAAAAAAATCATGTCTTTTGTATGGGAGCCCCCTTTAAATATTAGTTTTTTAGTATTTGTTGTTAGGTATAGCGGCAACAGAAATACATCATCTGTGAAAATTTCAACAGTCTAACTATCACGGTTCATGCGATACAGTCTGGTGACAGACGGACCGACGAACGAACAGTGAAGTCTTAGTAATATGGTCCCGGACCCCTAAAAAACCGTTATCTGAAACTACATCTTAGAATTGAAACGGAAATTATTTGACCTCGAATTCAGGGACAATTGTAAATCATTTTTAGGTTTCTGAAGAAAAACCAGGCTTTAAGAATATTATTATTTAATTAAATTTAAGACTGTTTATATCAGATACTAAGTTTTCCACCTTGTCACACTCTGGTACATTTTTTCTAATAAGAATCAAATCAAATAAGAAACATTGCTTTTGTAAAGTAATAACCATAACCTATTATCTCATTAATCTATACTAATATTATAAAGGGGTAACGTTTGTGACGTTGTAAGGGGTAATCTCTGGATCTACTGAACCGATTTTCAAAATTATTTTACTAATAGAAAGCTACGTTATTACCACTTATCGTACAGCTACGTTATACGATAAGTGGAGTGTCATAGGATATATTTTAACGCGGGTGAAACCGCGAGGCGCTGCTAGTATTTAAAAAACGCGTAATAAATAACCCCGCCATTTGTCCGCAGGGACACGAACGTGTTCGACTCCCGCAAGCGCATGAAGGCGGCCACCGCGGACGGGCTGGAGCACAAGCTGAACTCGCGCCAGCGCGCCGCCATCACCTACAACCAGGCCATACTCGCTATATATTCTAACCAGGTACTTTATACTGTATGATTTCATTTATTTTATCTACACTAATATTATAAAGCGGAGCCGAAACGTGGACACTGACGGCTCGTATGGTCCATAAACTCAAAGTCGCTCAGCGGGCTATGGAAAGGGCTATGCTCCCTCTGAGAGATCGCATCAGAAATGAGGTGTCAGAGAAGCAAGGTCATCGATAATTCGATATAGCCCACTGGATTAGTAAGCTGAAGTGGCAGTGGGCTGGCCATATTAGTCGTAGAACCGACAACCGTTGGGGTAAACGAGTTCTAGACTGGAGACCGCGTCTCGGCTAACGTAGTGTAGGACGTCCTCAGGTACGGTGGAGTGACGATTTGCGCAGGACGGCTGGCAGACACTGGATGCGAGAAGCCGAAAATAGATCTAAGTGGCGTGCAATTGGAGAGGCCTATGTCCAGCAGTGGACTGCAACAGGCTGATGATGATGATGAATATTATAAAGAGGAAAGAATTGATTGTTGCATTGAATAGGCTCCGAAATTCCCTGACCGATTTGAAAATTGTTGAGAAGCTACACTATCTCCGGTGAACATAGGCTATATTATATCCTCATATTTCCCCAGGAACGGGAACTACGCGGGTTAAACCGCGGGGCAATGCTAGTTTTATATATTAAGAAAACTAATTATGGCTAATTACAAGTTTACACATACAGTATATAAATTATATGAAGCAAAAACTTCTTAAACAATGTGAAAAAAAAAGTGGTTGTTCTATATAACACATTACAATCAGCAAAATGTGGACACTCTGTTCGTTATAACAAGAATGGGCGCACGCGCCAACCGGTGTTAGAGCGGGAATAAGACCCGCTGATTTAAATAGTTCTTTTTTCTGTTTTGTGTTACAAAAATCTGACTATTAATTTGGCAACACTGGTATTGAAAATGTCGACGTCAGCTTAGCAGGTTGCGTTCTATATAGGACCTGCTCTCGTCATGTACGAGTTCCGTCTATACGAATTGCTACTACTGGGGTGAGCAATACTCATTTGCTCTCCCCAGTAGTAGTTCTTACGTAGACCTCATGGTCTATGTAATCTTTTAATGGTGGTAAACTTAAAAACTCATCATGTCGACGAACTGAAACTCTCTTTTACTGGAAAATGCTGTAACTTAACCTATTTCTCCCACCATTCCAGCCCGACTTCTGCAAGCAATGCTGCGTGAAGCTCGTCCGCGAGTTCAAGGCGGAGCGGCGCGCGGCTCTAGTAGAGGCGTCGTCTTTGATGAAGGAGGGAAAGAGACAACAAGCTGTCGCCCTCCTGCTCAAGCAGGGAGGGAACCTCACGCTGGCCGCCGCGCAGCTGCTGCTGGCGCAGGTGAGGCTCCTGGCGCTGCCCCACCCGGGGGGCTTTTGGTCAGTAAGAGACTGACGCCCCACCCGCTCACGCCGTGGTGGGATTCTATGCTCTGCATAACCAGGAGTTTACCACTCTATGTTGCACTGCAGGGCTAAAATGTTCCTCGACTTTTCACAACCATATTGGGGTCGTCTTCAAGTCTAACAAGATGCAGCTGAGTACCAGTATTTTACATTGAGCTACCTAACTGACTTCCACAATCCAGTAACTGCGTAACATAAATTAAAGACAGCAAGCAAAACGAAAAAGTTTGATTTCGTGAGCTACCTTTAGAGTATCCTTACTATCTCGAAGAAGAAGTACTGAAACTTTCTTAAAATAAATTCATCTTCAGTTTATTTTTACAAAAAAACACAGAAGTCATATTTTGAACATCGTTGGTAGCCAAAGACGTATGGTTATGGAATTTGTTTGAAAGTATCACCGCGGCCCTGGAACGCAAAGTGCACAAGAAGGAACACGGGTGGGTTTTAGTCAGTAAGAGTCTGACACTCTCTTCCGCTCCGCCCAGAGCGGGAGAAGTCATTTGACGATTTCACAGATACAGAAAAAAGGACCAAGTGCCCATTCACCTGCATTTTGAGGTCCAAAGAAAGGCCATTAAAGATTTAATAATCGTGGCCACCAACTTGACTAAATTTAATTTACCTATTACTCGAAAGAAGAAGAATAATAACTGTTCACTTTTTCTTAACATTTTTCCTTCAGTTATTTCAATGACTGTTCATATCTCCGTTTTATTTTACAGGTTAATTTTACTGTATCTATAAAAGTGCCATTATTTAATTGATCATATTGCTTTATTTTCTGCATTTTGATGGTCCTAAGCCCATGACAGTATGAAGGGAAAATTGGAATTACTCTTCAAATAACTTGAGCCCTAACTTAAAAGGAGTTTTGTTGTAGTCTGATAAAATCAGTGATCAGTATAATGTAGCGCCGTGCGGTCGGAGTACGTTAATACCTGCGCACGACCGCACGGCTGATAGGAGGGTAGTTTAGCGCGTCTCGCGCTGCACGCTGGCGCGCGGTGTGTAACCATAAAGTCGGTTTCAAAGTAAACGTCTTTCGTTAACAAAGCCATGTATACAGTGTGAAATTTTAATAGTTGTTTTCCCGAACCGAAATTAGTTTGTATCGGTAATACAATCGATTTATATATATAAAAAATATTAGACTCCATAAATGGCAGATTAACAATTGTGATAAACAAAACTCGAAAGCGACTTGAACCAATAGTAGTGCATCGTGCGATATGTAGGTACGCGGCGGTACGTGCATCTCATGTAGGTATCTACCTACTTTATGTCAAGTGCACTACTATTGATTCTCACTGTATATGTATCTATACTAATATTATAAAGCTGAAGAGTTTGTTTGTTTGTTTGTTTGTTTGAACGCGCTAATCTCAGAAACTACTGGTCCGATTTGAAAAAATCTTTCAGTGTTAGATAGCCCATTTATCGAGGAAGGCTATAGGCTATATTTTATCCCCATATTCCCACGGGAACGGAAACTACGCGGGTAAAACCGCGGCGCGCTGCTAGTATACAATAATAACCATGTTCACTTTTTCTTGTCAATTTTCTTTCAGCTATTTTAATGACTGTTTATGTCTACGTTTTATTTTGCAGGGTGACCGCAAGGGCGCAGTGAAACTGCTAGAGGAGAGCGAGTTCAAGTACCGGCCGGGCGTGATCGGTGTGCTGTGCACGCTGCTGTGTGCCGACAACGAGCTCGAGAGGGCCTCGCAGCTCTTCACCGACGTCTACGAGCGTTACAACAACGATGAGGTAGGTGAATCATCATCATCATCATCAACAGCCTGTAGCAGTCCACTGCTGGACACAGGCCTCTCCAATTGCACGCCACTTACAATTAGATCTATATACGGCTTCTCGCATCCCGTTTCTGCCAGCCGTCCTGCGCAATCGTCACTCCACCGTGCCTGAGGACGTCCTACACTACGTTTGCCGAGACGCGGTCTCCACTCTAGAACTCGTTTACCCCAACGGTTGTCGGTTCTACGACTAATATGGCCAGCCCACTGTCACTTCAGCTTACTAATCCGTTAGGCTATATCGATGACCTTGCTTCTCTGACGGATCACCTCATTTCTGATGCGATCCCTCAGAGACACACCGAGCATAGCCCTTTCCATAGCCCGCTGAGTGACTTTGAGCATGTGGACCATACGAGCCGTCAGTGTCCACGTTTCGGCTCCGTATGCCATATGAATGACTTTATCATATAGAGACGAAGTGAAACTGCTAGAGGAGAGCGAGTTCAAGTACCGGCTGTCTACGAGCGTTATAACGATGAGGTAGGTGTTGACTGTGTAACATAACCATGTACATTGCTAACGCGGACTTTCACACTATATAGCGTTATTCAACCAATTAAATTTTGATGCCTGATTATATGGCAACCATAGCCAACCGGCGCGTGCTGTTTAAATTAGCCACGTGGACAAAATAAAAAGTCAAAAAGATTTATTCATGACAAAAATAAAGCTCAGCCGCGCCGTCTGCACCAGCGCCCGTCAGCCTACAGAGAGACAACTAACCTGACTGCGTACCGGTCGGATGCTCTCTCTGTTTCAGGTACTTGAGCCAGCTTTCAACGTTTCGACCCAACGACTATCGGATCAGGTGCGTTACGCTGGATGACCCACCTGATCCGACAGTCTAGTCTAGTAGGATGACGCTCTGTACTCGGTAGACTGCGCCTAGACTCACGCAGCAGCCGCGTGTCATCTGTCTCGCCACCGAGCGCGGTGCAAATACAAGCCCGTGTTTCACCACGACCGACCTCGGTGATGAAGATGTTTTCCGAGAGTATTGCACCACACCGCCTGAGTTTAGGCCTCGGCCACTTTATTTGCCCATGTTTAAAAAAATCAGGCGCTGGTGTGTGCTCTAGATTCGCAGCAGCTAGTAGCGAAGACCTCGCCGATACATCCTCGATCTTGTGTGGCTGCAGCGGCATGTCGTGTAGCTCATGTAAAATGTCCTAACAGTCACAGAGCTACACGGACAGCTGTACCAACATGGCAGTGCAAACTCCAGCATCTTATCGGTAAGGCTAGAGCACTCATGACTCATCGGCAAAACTAATATGAGAGAGCAACACTCACCAAAGCGCACTACAGCAACACTAGTTGCCGTAGTGCGCTTTGTGAGGCGGGCATTCTCGGAGACCTCGAGATTATGTGAACCGCGTCACAGAGCGTATCGACTTCCTGAAGCAGAAAATCTATACACGGGCAGACTGTATACGTCGGTACAAGCGGCGAGTCGAGTGATACACTCAGAATCGCACGGATGGGTTTATGGGGCTTGGGAGCGACCGGCCCAAGGTACGACTGAAACGCGCCTACCGGATGATGACGTTCATTCTGGCGCAACATCAGGGCCCTGAGTCTGCTATTACAATAGTGTCAAAATGGTCTATCATTGGTTTCATAATGGTTGATTTTGACAAGTTTGGTAATCTACTAATATAAAAGCGTCACTATGACTTTTCAGTGGTCAACCACTGACACTCCATTGAAAGAAATGGCATAAAATGGTAATCTGGTACATAAAGATAACTGAATGACAAACGTATGCGATAATCTGCTAAAATTTTGACAGTTCCTTTGATCAGTGACCTACCATTAGAACGTCATGGTGCACTCATTGCTTTTAATTGTTCGGTTATCAAAAAGTATTAGGAGATCATTGACCGATCAATGATCGACCATTATGAAGTTAGCAGATTAAGAACTTTTTACAAAATGACAGTGGGATCGTGTTGGAATGACAAATTTATAAAAATAGCAGACTTGGGGCCCTGGTCGGTGTCTGCCAGTCGCGCCGACGGTGCTTGGACTCGGGAGGTCGAAGGTGCGTGCGATCCGATACCAAAAATGGGGGCAATTACCATCGGCACCCAAGATATTGCTTGTGCAGTCCGTCCGTTGCCTAACTGGAAATCTCCAGCACCGGAAAGACTGCACCATGTTTGGATTAAATGGTTACGTAGATCGCACGCTCACTTGGCATCTCAATTCCAGTTGGCCTCAGAGTCAGGGTCGCTGCCCCAATTCTTAACTACGGGAATAACCCACCTGCTCCATAAATCAGGTAGTACTGCGCACCTAAAAACAATAGACGGATCACGTGTTTACCGACGGTCTAGAATGTTCGTAGTAAAAATTTACGGTAGTTAGTAAGAACGGCTCTCGCGGTACGTAGGACTTGCTCATTGCTATTGCCATGAGCCAACAAGTTCGGCGTTCCATAAGAAGGCCTGTGACTCAATGCCGTGGCTCATGAGGGTGCTGGAGCTGTAAAAAGTTGATGCAGTTCTAAGCACCTTCTTGATGTCGTGTATGAGGCAGTGGAGGACGGTCCTTCGCTATCCAAGATGTCGACAAATCCAGAGGAACAGCAAACCAATAAGGATCGAGCTTGGCAGCTTTCAGGGCAACAGTCTGAGTCCACTGTGATTTGTCTGGCCTTCAACCCTCTAAAAAATAGACAGAACTGGCCGTCCTGGATAGGAAGGTACGCTCACTGCTGAACGCAAATGAGATATGTACATCACACACAGTCATCGGTGATGAGGCTTTATATCCAGTGGAAGTGCAGTCTTGGCTTCTTAAATGCACACAAAACCCTGCACAACCGCGAGATATGCAGCCTTAGGAAGTACTTCCTACAGGCCGACGTGGATATGGATTAAGATGTGGTAGCGGTGGACAAAGACCTTACCGCGCTCTCCATGGCTGACGAGAAATGGCGCAACCCAGTGCTATTAGATACTAATGACCCCAGGGAAGTGTGGCAGAGCAAGGAGCTTCACGAGCGCTTTTATCGAGTCCTGCATAGGCCCCATGTTGTCTTTTTCGCGTCCGTAGCCAGGTTGCGTTTTATTGACCGAATGGTTTATCTGTGCAGTTATTTATTTTATTTTCCAGTTTTAGGGAAGTTTACAGCTAAGCTTTTTTACTCACGATTATGAGTAACAGAGTAAGGCCATTAAAAGTTTTCACAGATAGACGAGAGCATAATTAATATGTATAAACAAAAACCTAAGTTTACCTGATATAAGTTAGCTTATGACAGATTATATGAGTTCATATAATTCTGTTTTTTATTTATGTGATGATGATATAGGTCAATCCGTTTTTAATATATTGACTTAACCTATTACAATGTTTTATAGTGAATTGATTTATGATTTCCATGTTGGATTTGTTTTTCCCTCTGTGTCATGTATACTATTCTATAAATTCAAGTTCTTAAAACGCAAAAGACAGATGTGTTGTTGGGGAGTTTGTTGCGCCACTTCTTCTTCCTAGCTAAAACACTAGGAAGTGGTGACGGGTAGGCGTTTTGGGGGACTGTCTCTATTTGAAATTTGACGTTCAAAACGTGCTGGCTCACAACCTAGTTTGAATAAATCACTTTTGATATTGAAAACGAAGTTAGCAGACGCACAAGTTCTCTCGTTTCGGCTCGCTGTTGCGTATCGAAATCGCGCGTCTGCACAAATCCCCGCCGCGCCACACAAGCGTGGCAACCGCAGCATTACCCGGAACATATTTGACTCGTAAAGCACTGTACGAACTTGTGTATAGCTGACCCATACTGTACAGCGACTTGCAGTAGTCCCTGAACAGCGTTATTTTAACCTCTCGCGTAGGGTGTACAAACTTGCGGGCCAACATGGTACACCTGACAGCCAAAGCTCTACGTTCCCTCTTTCAATCTTCGTCATTCAACAGCCTATCAGTGACCCTGTGTCCCATGTTTTTAAAACGAGTGACTCTTTTCATTGAAACTCTAAAACACTAAGAACTCGCTTTTGGTTGAGTTGTACCGGAGACCATGAGTCACTGCATAGTATTCACAAATTCGGATAATCTTTCTTAACGCACTGATAGATGGACTCAGCAACACCACGTCATCCGCCTAACTTTATACATTTTCCGTCAATGAAGCAACCGATCTGGGTGTTACTGGGCTCAGATATCAAGCATCAGCTGGTTGACGTACAAGTTGAAGAGCCTGAGTGAGCTAAGCCTGCCTCACGCCGGAATCTAACCTGTGCGCATTAGACACATCTAACGTAGTTGAACTGGTTGCTGTACCTGTACTTCAATATAGCAATCAGTCCCCCAGGAAGGTTAGTGTCATGGGAGTTTCCTCCAGAATCAGTCGTAGGATATTAGGTCGAATGCCTAGGAGAGGTCCAAAAAACACGCATAAAGGTAAGGTAAGGATTGCTGCTTCAGTCGACAAATGTGGCTTAAACCCAAATTGGGCGTCATGTATGATGATATACATATTAATCAACTATCTGTCAATCAGACGGTCCAATACTTTTGCAACAACGATAGCTAAGGAGATAGGCTTAGTTGTTCTTGTCAGGCGTACTGCAGTCTTGTTCTTATTTATATGAACGCCTGAGGTCCTCTGGAAGATACGAGTGAATCATACATAGTTAAAATTTAAACAGGAGCGCTAAGACACGTGATAAGTGCTTATCTGCATATTGTAAGTGTTCTACGCTTGCTTAAGCGTAGAACACACGTTCAGGAAACTTACCCCGCTTCAGTTAAGACAGATTCAATCTCCGCAGCGGTGAACGCGATGAAAAGTTACGTACGACTTTTTTAGAAGTGGTCGTAACAGTACAAGATGTGATTTCTATGGCATGTATCAACATTTCTTAATAAGTACTACGTAATTCGGGTAATATTATTTTAAAATTTTCGGTACCTAGAACTCAGCATATGGGTCGAACAAAAATTTTTTTCATGTGCTCACAAGTCGTCGCTACATTTATAACGATTACACGGATGTGGGTTGGACGAAAAAAAAAACAAATATTGAAAGTTCATAACAATTCTTACTTTTTAGGTATTTCTTCTTTGAATGAAGGACTTTCAGAATGCAAGATAATAAGAAAACTTTTTATCAACCAGCGCTTCGCATCGCTCATCAGCGTGTGGCGCGCAGCGGCGCTGGTGCACGCGCGCTTGGGTCGCGCGGGGGAGGCGGCTCGAGCGCACGAGGCGGTGGCGCGCGCGGCGCCGGCCGACACCAAGAGCCTGGCGCGCCTGGTGAAGGCGCTGGCGCAGCACGACCCGCAGCGCGCGCGCCTGCTGGCCGACACGCTGCCGCCGCTGCACCAGCTGGAGGTCAGGGGATTATCAGCTTCCTCTACAATGCCTACACGTCCACAACAAATCAATTAACGTACACAGTTGATGGCAAATAGCTAATAGGCCATTATAATTATGGCCAATACCCCCTATACAATAAAACTTATTGATTTCAGATGATTACTTTCTAACCAAAAGGATTTTAGGATATAGATTAACACGATCGATTTACTTGAATCGGCTCTCTGTTTTTAACTTTCATATGACAGCTAAGGATAACCATTCTTTAAATTTTACTTTTGTTCACATTTCTAATAATAATCATCTTCGTTTTCAACTTTAATTAAACAATGAACAAACACATCAATTGTTAAATTGAAAATTAAAACGTTGTACTCGGCATTCAGAACAAATTTTGCTATAGGAATATCCAATTGGAAATTGCGAAAGATTCGAACATTAATGAATATAACAGCAAAATTTACTTTCACGAATTAATTATATAAACAAAAATTAGCACAAACAATAAAATCGTTCATATTTATTATTAGGAAGTCCTTGAGGACCCAAAACTAACATATGAAACAAATATGATTTTTCAGACCAAGATCGACATAGACGCTTTAGAATCATCGAAATGGATGATGGGAGCAAAGGTTGTTAAGAAAACCGTACAAAGCAAACAGGAACAATCACCTGGGTAAGTATGCAATTATATTTAAGGTTTTCTATAACGCCAGAGTTGCGAGATTATTCGAAAGTCACTGCGGCCCTGGAACGCAAAGAACAATTGAAGGAAAACGGGGGGGTTTTAGTCAGTAGCAGTCTTGACTCTCCCTCCCCCTCCGCTCAGAGCAAGGATGAGTAATTTGATGATTTCCGAACCATAAAACCGAACATTGTCGATTTACCAGAAAAGAACGAAACTGCTTCCATCATCAAAATTGAAAAAGCATTCAGTTGAACTAAAAAAAAGATGAAGTATTATTTATGTTCATGTAATTTCCAGAACGCCTAGTTCGGAACTGGCTGGCAAGAAGAAACAGAAGCGCAAGCGCAAGACCAAGCTGCCGCCCAACGCCGACCTGTCCAGACCTCCGGATCCAGAGAGGTAACATAACTTATTAAAAATTGAGCCCATAACAAGTTTGGAGCCACTGTCTTTTGACCTTCATAACCTCATTATTTAGAGGCATCTGATTTCATCCCTATAATTAATCAAAGTTCTTTGACACGCAAGTAAAATTATGCAATTGGCTGCTGAAAAATCATTCAGCCAATTATAGCTAGAAATACGCGTTTGTCAATTTGTCACGATTATTTTATGGTTATTGTTCCAAAATGCCTTTGTAAGCATAGCTATGCCTTAGTAACATTTTAAGCGCTTCAAAACTTAATCCAATAATAGGGTAGTTGACTTAAAAAATCTAAATAGTCCGTCAGTTAGATTATCGAAAAATATTGGACACGTTTTTTTTCTTTTTTCACGTAAACAAAAAACGAAGACGATACAGTGCCTCGAATACTCGTGTGACGTCACTACGTGCTCCCCTGTTCTTTGATGATTTTTATCTTTGTCAATTTTTATAGATTTGCTAAAGCAAAAAAATACGTGTCCAATATTTTTCGATAATCTAACTGACGGACTAATTAGCATCATTTTTTTTTTACTCAGGAAACATTCCTATTTCAGAAAAAAAGTATCAACAACCGTTGCAGGGCTAGTTCAGTTACTTTCATGCAGTAATCCTGTTATGCAGATTGCTAGCAGAGTAGGGACACCGTTGCTGGCTCTTGAGACTGCCTGTAAATATGTGTTAATAAAATGACCTTGTTATTTATTATAATCACTTTTATTAGTTATCTCTGCTACCACATTGCAATAGTCCAAGGATCCAGAGAGCAGAGAGAGAGAGATACCACAGACCATTAACCTTAGTCCTAGACCATAGACTCACTACTCTATTGATCTATTACACTGCCACTTGGTCCGTAGTGTGTGGGTTTTTCGCTAACATAAACAGCCTAGTTCCCCGCTCTCTCTGTACCGCGGATTTGTATGCCCAAAAATACCCCAAAATCCCCATGGTTTCGTGTCTACAGATGGCTACCCAAGTACGAGCGCACCGCGTACCGCAAACGTCGCGGAGTGCGCCGTGACGTCATCAAGGGCAGCCAGGGCATGTCCACCACTGCTACTGATCAATAGTGAGTATACAGTTGTGTTACCAACTGGAACAAAGTAATCCATCTCCTAAACAAAACATAAATACATTATGATGATGTTTCAGGCATTCGATTAAAGTAATGATTATTTTATTTATTATTGTAATTTAAATTTTGTTTTCCTTCAAAACGGTGAAGGAAAACATCGTGAGGAAACCGGCATGTCCTAGAACCAAAAATTCGAAGACATGTGATATTCAGCAACCCGCACTGGGCCCGCGTGGTGGGTTACGGCCCATTCCCTCTCCTAGAGAGGAGGCCCGAGTCCCAGCAGTGGGAACGTTAAAAGGCTGATTATGCTTTATGCTTATTATTGTAATTTCACAATATTATTATTTCCCAACATTTTTTTAAAATAAGGAGCCACATCGCTCTTGTTCAAATAGACGGAAGTTATAAAATGTGTATTTTCCAGAAAAAACTGTTTAGTCCGTCAGTTAGATTACCAAAACTACTGGACGCACTTATTTTTTTTTGGTCAAGTAAACAAAAAATGAAGACGTTGCAACGTGCCTTGAAAACTCGCGTGACGTCACGAGTTGGTACGCTTCTTACCAACAAGTGACGTCACCAGCCCATAAATATGAAGGCTATAAAATTTGTGCACGAATAAATACTTTCAGGATATTTGAGTCTTGTTTATCAGCAATGACCTGTAGGATGCCGTTAATGAATAACTTCAAAGTTGTACTCAGTACTGACGTTTAGTTCCAATTCGCCAGCGACATGAGCAAGCAGCAGCCCACCCCGACGGGCGCGGCGTCGGCCGCCAAGTCCCCGCGCGTCGACAAGCAGCCCGACAGCGCCTGGTCGCGCAAGCAGCAGCAGAAGAAGAAGGGCAAGGGCCGCAAGTGGTAGACCAACATAATATACGTTTTATATAGCAGACGTAAGGTGTTTTATTGCGTGACTACCTTCCTTTGTCTCCATTAAATACAATACCTACATATATAGATGGGCATCTCCTAGTCAGCAAGATTTTGATGTTAACCTCTTTCTCAATTCCATATTCTCACTGATGCAGGGGTCAATAATACAATGTTTTTGTGAATGAAGACTTATATGGGTTATTATTTTCTTCTTTCAAAATATGTCTGGCAGTTTGAGTCCTTTTGCGACCTACCCAAATGTGTTCATCGGGTCATTGAGCTCTTTGTTTCAGAGTTGAGCTACTCGACCACTGACAAAGACTTGCACTGAGTGGACCACCAGACCCACTTACCATAAATCTGAGTGGCGCCTACCTCAAAAGACAGACCTACCTCTTCAGATATTAACGTATATGGTTCTCATATCATTTGACTAGTACGGATTGTATGGACTTAAAAAAGACTGACGTCCGAGTTTGTTTCGGTGATTCATCTCAGGGTATTCGGCTAGGAAACACCTCATCTAGCTTATAATGACCAAAAAATATTATTTGTGTAAGTCTTGTTTAAACTACTACATCTACCTAACCGTTTCCCAAGTATATTGGGGTCGGCTGCCAATCAAGCCGGATTCAGCTGAATACCAGTATTTTACGTGAAGCGGCTGCCTACCAGACCTCCACAACCCATTAACTGGGCAACACGGTACTTGGCAAGACTGGAGTCAGATTTTCTGGCTTCTGACAATCCGTAACGACTGCCAAAGATGTCCAAATGACAGCCAGGACCAACGGCATAACGTGCTTTCCGAGGCACGGATAAGTTTCGTTATGTTAAGATGGTTACCCATCTACAGACCAACCTTGGCAAGCGTTCCTTTAAGATCGACCCGTAATAGGTTAAACAAGCACGTGGCTAAATGAAACAGTCGCGCGTTTCATTTAGCCACGTGCTTGTTTAACCTATTTACAAAATAAATATGATTTATAAAAATAAAAAACTGAATGTTACTACTCAATTTTGTGCTGTGAATCAATATAGTGTGACGAAAAGCTGCTTTTTGTTGAGAGTTGAGATCAAAAATTGTATTGAACTATTCAGAATGAGTTTTCTACTTTGAGTAAAATAAACAAGTACCTATATCAAGTAAATTAAACATCAAGGAAAGGATTTATAAGGATATTCTAGTAACCTCTTGTGGTTATTACTTGTTATGGATAAGACACATTCATAATTTCGAATTCAAACAACCATTCTTACTATAGAAAAATATTTATTCTAGACCATAAACTAAATTAATCCTTATCTCTTATTATTCTTCCTTTTAGATTTGCCTGGTCTCTGAGCCTTGCCAGGCTTAGCACCCTTCTTACTATTTACTTTGAACGATTTAGTTTTGAAGTTAGTCGGTCTTTTCTGAGAAGCAGCGCCATTGAAACCTTCGAAATTGTTTGAGGACTCTCTAGTATTTAGTTTCCCGCCTTTCTTTTTGCCGCCAAAACCGAATTTCTTATCTTTTGCAGCTCTTCTTTTATTGACTTTGTTCTGTGGTCCTCGGCCTTCTTTTCCTTTATTGTTGCTTCCCTTGTTGTCATCAAGGAACCCTAGGTCTGATGATTTTCCTTTTCTTACGCGTTTCAACTGTTCCAACATTTCTTTCTTGTCTGCAGCTTGTTTTAGCCTTGCGTCGGTCTGGAAATGAAAAAGGAAAAAAGCTTCAAAAGCTGTTTTTAAATGGAATACTGCACCACAGTGGATGGCAATAATTGAATTTGCGTGTTCTGCATTCCAAAAACTTTGTAACATCTAAATTGTTTGCAGACGTACAAGCAATAAGTCAATGAAAGTGCAATCGATCATTTGTTAAAACCTCATTTATGGAAACAGTTCCATAAATGGGGTTTTAACATACTACATACTAGAAAGTCTGCCACACAATTTTCTAACCACTGCTACTCCTGAGAGCCAGAATCAACCGGCGACCAACAGACAACGCAAGTCAATGAAGCTTGACGAGTTCCAAAGAAATTATTTGACTGTTTTTAGTATTAAAAACAACAAAATTTATTTGAAGAGAACAGCTAAATTTGTTGATTGAGAACAACTGTATTGTTAGAATTTTTAAGCTTTTTATTTCATAATAAATGTCAGAACTCAGACTACCATGATCTAAAATACTCTTCCCCCTGCCCTTATCTGAACTTCCTAAGGTTTAGTTTATTTAATGCCTATTATAAGTGATGGACCATTCTAAAAAGACTTGTTTCAATCACTGAAAAAAGTGTTTCTATTAAATTTCAATCTCAATCAACAATCGCATCCACTTGTTGATGATCCACGGATGATGTTCAAATGCGTTCATTTAATGTTCAAATGAACACATTTGAACATCATCCTCATACATCAAATGAGTTTCACATACTTTGTACTTCCTTCCCTCTACTCCCACCAGAAAATCAAGCAGTAAAGGTAACTGAAATACAGCATCCCCCATGGTTTGAACTGTACCTGAACTCTCTTAGCAATCTTCTTCTGATCTCTGAGCTGTCTAACTTTCTCTGTTCGAGCCTGTGCTGCCTGCTTCGCCATCAGGTTCTTGCGGACCTTTTGCATGTGATCATCTGACTTGGCCATCTCTGCAAAGTAATCGTCTGGTCTGGAAAAGATCGAACGGAATTTGTTGAAAATTAGTAATTTTAAAATTAAAAATTTTTATCATTTATCATTTTATCATTTATCATTGATTGATTATGCAGAGCAGTTCTGTGTTTGCAGTCTTGCAACAAGGGATTCCTGCAGCATCACTTGACTATATGGTGAGATCCTGATCAAGAATGAGAAGATAACTACTGGCTGCATTATTATCCTTTCCCACTTTCTTGCCCATACTCACTTCATACTTGACTAGATAGAGAGAAAGCACCAAGATCCTTATTAATCCAACAGAACCGAAATTACATATTGTTGATGACATTGCAAAACTGCGCAACTAGTTTTTCCCATAAGCCACAATCATAACTTGGAATGAAATCTATTCTTATAAGCTGCTGCCCGCGACTTCGTCCCCGTGGAATCCCCGATTTTAAAACATTCTTTATCGCTGCTCCGCTCCTATTGGCTTAAGCGTGATGATATATAGCCTAAAGCCTTCCTCGATAAATAGTGTATTCAACCCAAAAAGAATTTTTCAATTCGAACCAGTAGTTCCTGAGATTAGCGCGTTCAAACAAACAAACAAACAAACAAACAAACTCTTCAGCTTTATAATATTAGTATAGATTATAAAGCTGAAGAGTTTGTTTATTTGGTTGAAAGCGCTAATCTCCGGAATTTGAGGTTCAAATTGAGAAATTATTTATTAGATTAGAAATTTTAACATCTGTTTTTTTTTTCAACAACCTAGAGAAATAAGTAACGGGCAGAGCTAATAACAGTGAAAATTAGGCCTTATGGAAAAAGCTAGTTATGTGGTATTGCATTATCACCGACAATATGAGACAAGTGGCCAGGAGATGGGCTGCTGCCACTAAATTCATAGCCCAATTTACAAAGTCAGGTAATGAAATACCAAACTAAATATATCATACCTTCTTGTAGGTACTCCAAGTTCTTTCAGTTTCTTAATACCTTCAATCACAGCAGCCTGTGCTTGTCTATGTAAGAGATTCTCTCTCTTGAACTCATTCAGAACTGGGTCTTGAGTTGGGTCATAATTCTGATGACCTTTGCTGTTTTCTTTTAGATTCCTATAGAAGAAAAGCATGTTTTATAATCTTCTTACTTTTTAGAATGCTGGCAATTTAAATGTGTGCGCACATTTGGACAGAAGAATTTGCAACCAAAATTAGTTTCCATCGGACCCTGTCATAAAAAGACAAGAGGGGCATGCAGGATGTGTGTGGCCCATCGTCAGTGGAAGCAGTAACTTAATATTATCTCTTATCAGACTGTTAGGCCCTCTAGCTACCACCATGGTGTACTTGCAAATAATTATAACACATGTGTTATTCAAAAAGGATACTCTGTTAGTTTATGATGATACAAAAGGTGAAGCAACATGTCACTTCAAGAATACTTCTGGGTAAAACCTTCATCTGAATTCAAATAAAGCTAAACATTATCAACTATGCTGTGCAATGTTCCATACAAAAACGGGGTTTACATACTTTCTTCTCTGTGCTGTCTCCTGCATCTGTAAGGCTACATCTGGTGCCATCGGTGCTACAGCGGTCACTAGATCTAAGGTCTCGATCCATGGTAATTTTAGCTGAATATCTTTCAGTTTTACTTTCAAATCCGCCACATTATTCACATAATTCTTCTCAATCCTTTCTATTTCTTCATTAAGGCCAGGCTTTAGCAAACCTTTGGCGAATGCTTCTTGCAACTACAACAAAAGAATTAAGTTAATTAATTACACAAATTACTGAATTTAACATATTCCATAAAAATACTTACTTCTTCATCTGAATCTACTTCGGAGTCTGTGTCATTTAATACAAAGTCACTCATTATGAATTAATTGAGAAAATTGGTGACAATAATGGTCAATTATTAATCTAACTACACAACAACATAACCTCAATTCGGAAACGTGCGCTTGACGTTTATAGCAGTTTATAGAATGGTTTATAGCGGGTTTACATTCTCGCGCGAGTGGCGAGGCGAGGTACGAGGCGAGAGTCAGGCCGACATTACATTCCATTACAGTTTAGTTAGGTTCTACATGGGTTCTACCAAGCAGTATGGCCAACTTTATTTTAACGAAACCACAAATTGTGGTATTGTAACCCACCAGAAAGGTGATCCCTCAAACCACCAGAAAACCACTAACATATGAAACACTGACAGACAGATAATAACTAAAAAATATTTGAATATAAAACAAAAATATTGTATTTTTTATTATAAAATAATAGTTTATTTTTGATAATTACAAAAAACAATCTTTAACTTAAGTTTTTATTTTGTGCTGGCTTTTTATAACATTAAATTTTGTAAACATTATCTGTATTTGTTGTTTATTTTTATTTCGTAAAAAGTTTCAAGAACTAAGCACGAATCGCTATTGAACAAATAGGTACAAAATGTTTATAAAACTGGTTTTTATATGGCCTACATTTCAAATAACCCGCCTACCCATAAAAAACCTATCTATATAGGATAGGTTTTTTATGGGTAGATGTATGTAACCTATGTACGCACCTATAGTTTTAGCCTAGTTCAGAGGATATAGTATCAGGTGGCGACACCGTTCAATATAGGTGTCAAAAATTCTCGAGGGCGGGCTCTCCATCTATACTACAATATAATATTATAAAGAGGAAAGATTTGTATTTTTCTATGTAACGAATAAGCTCAAAAACTACCGGACCGATTTCAAAAATTCTTTCACCATTAGTAAGCTACATTCACCCTGAGTAACGTAGGCTATATTTTATCTCTGTATTCCCACGGGAATGGGAACTACGCGGGTGAAACTGCGGGGCACTGCTAGTTTCATATATATTACTATACTCTTTGAATATGACCACGGCGGTGGTGATGGTGATACGTTTACTTGTTAACTAAAACTAAAAAAAAAAAATTAAATTTGTTCCACTGGGACAATAGAGGAACAGCTACAAAAACGAATAGATATTAATTAAAATTTCCATGGATTGTCTATGGTTCAAATGATTTTGTCATGGATTTTGTCTTAGTCGTTGTCAAAAACCGCATCAGGAACGTATAAACCATAAACACATTGCCGCAAGACGCAACGAATTTTCAACTAAAAAAAACACTCCGCCAACTTGGAACAATGTGAACTTAACCATTGAGATAGGAAAAATGAACTTAGTAGTATACAAATGACAGAACTACTAGTAGTGCTGCATCGCACGAGTGGACTATAAGTTTTTTTTTAATATTCTAAATCTGGCTCAACATGCTTGACTGATCGCAAATTCGAAACAGTGTTTCACAAAATTTATCCGAACATGCACATGGTAATTCATCAAAACCTTCATTACAAAAAGTGATACACGATATCTCAATCGAATCGGTTTCGAGCAGTAACAAGAACATGACGAGCCAAGCCGAAAGATGTATCTGATACTTTGAATTTGTGGTAGTTTGTTTACAGTTTATGTTTATCAAAAGAACGTCACTCCCCTTGGTCGCCCTCTGCAGTTCACGTCCAACTACGACCGCAAACGTATCACAAACTTACTCCCAAATCGCTATTATTAATTGTTTTAACTTTGTTATTTACTAGTGTAATAACATAATTATGTTTATTGTTCTCATAGTGTTTCATTGTTACGTCCACTTGCAGTTCTTACATATTTTTTTCCTGTTCATATTATAAGGTGTACAATAAAGAGAATAATAATAATATTACAGTCCAAACACAGAATTTGACAGATGATAAGACATGGATAGTCCTTCAATAATACACTTTGCGGAGATCGCTGCATGTGTGCCGCCTGACTTTTGAACTCATTCATTTGCCATGACTGATACACTACTTAAAATCAAGGCGCACTGTTCTAGAGTCGGATTTTTGTTTGATTTGTATATCAATTTTTATGACTGTCCATCGCGCGCTATCCGCAGACCCGTGTCTACGACCTCCTGTACACGAAATTCCGTGAGACGTTCGATTTTCCGTTCTTCTCACCCTGTATTCTCACCCAAACTTAAGAGATCGTCAGGTTTTTTCCCATTCGAAAAATAAACGAACGTGTTGCACCTAGTTAAAAATGTTGTATTTTACGTATTCAGCCAGCCTACGTCTTTATATTTTCCGAGAAGTAGAAAACTGGTTGACGTGACGGTGTACAAATGGTTTGTATTTTAATTCCATAGACTACTTAGTAAGTCCTTATTTCGGAACGCATTCGTAATTAGAATCATTTTGTCTATTATTAAGATGAATTAAAAAAAAAACTGTATATGTCTTTTAATTCTATCCATAAACAACAAAATACAGAACTGAATTACTTTTTATCTTAAAATGCTATAATTACTATTTCCAACGGAGATTCAGCTATGTAGAAAATTATTATAATTAATAATCATTCATTTTCATACCTAAATTTTAATTTCTACCTTTGATTTAAAATATTGAACTCTTTTTCACTCAGTTGACCGGAAGTACTAAGTAGTTCGACATGTTTCATGAAACCCCCGTTGTTTTGTATCAAGAAAATGCAATGGCCGCCATCTTCGACTCTTGTGAATGTTTTGGTCGTAGTTACAGAGTTTGAGGCCTATTTATTACGTGCTATGCAATTATTTGATGGAAATAGTTTCGCTACGTCCTAGGTGTCATAAATTCGCTCATATACAGGTCAGTACAAGTTTCCTTCAGTATTTTCTCGAAAAGTGTTTACATCTGGATTTCTTACTGCCTAACCATTGTGATGTTGTCATTTTCTATAAATATTTAGTTTATTCCTTTTAATAAATCGCAATTACACTAGATATAGCTACAAGTAAGTCATTATTATTTTATCGGGGTGATATAAATATACAAACCTCATTTTCGTATGTACTTATATTTCTCATGTCTTTGTTACTAAGGGGATTTAGTGGCGTTGCATAGTTAAACATTTAGATTATATCAGTAAACTACCAATATATTAAAGTTAAATTGTTCTTATGAGGATCGTGTTTACTTTTTTTGATGTTTATTACCGAGACATTTCAGTTTCCGTGCTACATTAATGGCGGCAGTGGATTAACCTATTCGCTTATTTTACGCATTTATTCCATTGCTGTTACGTTAACTATAATTTATTTTAGTGTTTTTCTTTATATTTTCTCGTAGGGAACAAAATAAAGTGACTTTCAAATAGTTTTGTGGAACAATGACCTCGGCGGTCGTATCCTATTTGTGGACTAAAAATATTTTACCAAGAACATTATGGTGTACATCGCACGTACACCTGATCATTTTGAGGATATATGGGTAAAGGATAGATTTTCGGTTGCAGTCACATGAAATAAAATTTGGGGGCCGAGGTGCACTCCAAGGCATCATCTCGGGTTTGACCCAAGATGATAGTATACACAGCATGTCTGCTACATCAGAATACGAATCTGCGGCCCGGCAAGTGAGTAAAATGTATTTACTAACTTAAAACCCATCACCAAGGTCCCTGACCAAACCTGCTGACATGGACACTTAGCCAGTCACTTAGCACTATATTTGTAAATATTATGATTTTGGTACCAATAACATCATGTTCCTACACTGCTTTCCTACTTCCTTCACCACTATCATGTTATACAATGTCATAAATCTGGCTTACACCAACTTTTTAACCTCAGAGTGCATGGGACTTGTTTCTGAGATAAATTTATTCAAGTGTGAGGTGTGGACTTATAATAATTGCTAAACCATTTACATAAGTGCATTTAATAATAGTTAAATTAGTTATACATCAAGCTAATCATTTTCAGGACCTTGATAATAAAGTTTTGAAAAAAGAAGGTGTATTCATTGATCCTTTTAAGTTTTAGTTTTACAGATTTTAGTGAGTAATGTGAGATTGTTTTAAACATATTTGCTGAGGAAGTTATTACAAGTTGTATGAATTAGAGCATTTGGTGTGATTGCCATCCCATAATTCCTGTTGATAGTCTCTCAAATATGTTCATTGGGTGTATTATGTTAATAAATTCAGTATTTGTATTAGCTATTATATAGATCTAATGGGTTTTCTCTCCTGTTCAAAACTTATATTCAAGTAATAAAAGTGCACTATCATAACTGCAATGCCATAGTAAAATCACAGTGCTTAGAAAACAAGTCAACAGCAACACAGTTTGTATGTATAATTTGAAATGTTTATTCATGCACATTATGCAGAAGTGTCACATGTAATTACAGATTCGAAATTATATGCATCGTCTGCACTAACAAAATTCCACAAAAATAATTTGATTTCTTATTTTGTTATAGGATTACGGGCCGACCACCTCCAGTGAAAATGTTTACGAACATGTATTGGATCACAAATTAACAAATATGAATGTATCTAGTGTCAGAACTCCTGTATTGAGGGCCCTGCCCTTATCTCCCACTGAAGGTGATCCTGAACCGGATTCCACACATCCTGAAAGTATCATTCAATCTGTGCACAAAGTAGACAAAGAAGTTGAATACCACATTGCTGAGAAACACTGTGATACAGATATGTCTGTTGACTCCCTCTCTGGCATTGTGAGGCTTGAAGAAGCCATAGATAATGTAGGGCGCATAGCATACCCCATATTACAAGAAACCGAAGATTCAAATGATGGCAATTATGTAGATAACTCCACAACCCTCATACAAGCACCACTGAGCACAGCAATTGTTCAAAATGTTACTAAATTGCCTCAGAACTTTACAATAAATGTAGATGCAGCTGTTGGAAACATAACATCTATACAGAATGTACAAGATGTATCTGGAAACCAGACCTTATGGCTGCCTACAATACTTGCAACCAGTGCTACTACAAATGACCCTAAGATGGATGATGATAGGTCACAAGTTGGTGTGTCACAAATAATTATTACCAGCGAGAGTTATGTTAATGACACAACACAAACAAGAAGAGCAAACATTGTAACAGAGACTAACTTTATGGGCCGACCCAAGACATCCAAAGTTCAGATTTTAAGTAACATATCGATCCCGAAGAATCCAAACTATAATCAGCAATACTTAACTGGGAAAGAAATGGCTCCAGTATATGGCACACAAAATCATGTTTACAAACTGAGCAATTCAGTTCTTTGCACTAAACCCCAGAAGAGCCAATCTCTGATTGGGTGCTCCACCTTATCCTCAAATGTTGTGAACAATAGCCCTATCAAGAATGTGCCCTACAATCATACATTTACCAAAAGCACAAACTTAAATAAATCTTTGAATAAGGTAAACAATGGTGCTAATCTAAATGCTATGGTCGCTGCCTCCTCAGGCAACACACAATGCCATATTTTATCTCGTGTTGTCTCTGGACCTAACAAGATGTCTGTACATTCTGGAAGAAAATCTGTCAATACTTTTAAGGGATCAAAGAGCTCTGGACAAGTGTCTAATCAGAAGAATCAGTCAAGGCCAATTAAAATAATACAACAGACTGGGTCAGCTAACAAATCTGAGGCGAAGTCTTGGCCTGTCGCCAGCGTCACATACAAGAGCCAGCAGCCAAGCTATGGAGTTGTGGACTCTAATACATCGAAAATTATTCAGAAAGTCGGCAGTCCAACACATAAGAGCCAACCACTGGCTCTGTCAAAATTTCCGCCTAAAGGGGAGCGTTTAGTATTACAGTCCCCATGTGGTCCTGTTTTGATTTCAACTGCTCCAATTAGTACGAGTTTACCAAAGGGTCCTCACTATGTACAGTCAGGGTCTACTCCTAATTTACGTTATGTTCAGACATATGGGCCTGCAGATAATCCAATATCCACAGTATCTCAAGTGTCTGCGAACCAGCAGCTGACTGCCCAGATACTGCAGTCTCTATCACAACCCAAGTTGATGTTGCAACCCAGTCCAACACCTATAAATCATATAACAACTCTACCACCTTCACCTGAGGAACCAGAAGAGGTTAAACCTGTAAATCAAAAAAGAATTGTGGTGTGAGTATCTAGAATAAAGAATATTAATTTATTGTTACAACATTATTATTATAAAATACTAAACATGTTTTGTTAGCCAATGATAAGCTAAATTTTGGTTTTCCTTTGTTTCAGTGGTGACAAAACGACACTACTCACTGAAGACGACATAATCGGCATGGAGGAGAGACCAAACCTTTCAGAAGAACTAAGGAGGTACTCCTTCCAGCCCTTAGCCTTCGTGATGTTGGACCACACGTACGCCCAGCCAGCCCAGAAGCAGCCTACAGCCACGCCGCCCACCACGCCAGTGTCCACTGGCCCACCTCCCGCCATCATTTCACCCACATTAACTACATCACCAATGAGTCCTTTGAAACGTAATTCGCCTGTAATTATGTCCACTGCTTCTTACGAAATGCCTTTGACAGTGCCTACCAGTGTTATTGGAACACCTATACCTGTTTCTTCTATACAAATGGCGCCTGTAACTTACAATCCGCAGCCGCCTCCACCACCTGACGATGATGCTGCATCTGTGATTTCCTCTTTAGAGGGAGACAGGAAAGCTGACAGAGGTGGAAGCGACACGGAAACCGCTCCTGAAGGCGAGGAGGAAGGCAAAACCCGTTGCATCTGTGACTTCACACACGACGACGGTTACATGATATGTTGCGACCGCTGTGGCGAGTGGCAGCACGTCGACTGCATGGGCATCGACCGCGCTAACATCCCCGACGCGTACATGTGTGAGCTGTGCATGCCGCGGCCCATCGACCGACGCCACGCTCGTGCCATACAGATGAGGAAGAGGGAGGAACTGAGTGCTCTAGGTGCTTCAGATACTGACTCTTCTGAGAGCACTCGACCTCCTGGACAAAGAAGAAAACGGTTACTGACCGTTACCACATATACCAACACCAGTGGCTCATGCGTCACTACTTACAACTCCAACGTCCCAGTGCTTCCGCCGTTGCCGCAACCATCACTAGTGTTACCCAAACGAGGTCCCAAAAGACCGAAGAAAGCAGAAGTTGTACGGAAAGGCACCAAGAGAAAACTTTCAGAAAAACGAGTGAAACGCAAGAAAGAAATGTTGCTGAATAGGAGTAAATATAGCTCCTCATTATCGAATCAATCGCACTTCCAAGATTCTTACGAATTGGCTGTTACAAACCATTACAGCCCAGAATTGAGGGCTAAAATAATGAAATACAGTAGTAAATTGGGCAATACTCCAAACATGGCATATGCTATGAACGCGCATTTATGTACCACAGTGCCCCATGCTGGTGGAAAGATTCTGATCGCTACAAAGGACTTGAAAGAAAACACGCCAGTAATAGAATTACGTGGTAAGTACATGTTGTCCACCCAGCACAGGCCACAACTACAAAATTCTGCCAGAGCAGGGAGCCAAAAGCCTGGACCATTCGTTTTCTTCTACAGACTGCCGAAAGATAACACACAAATATGTATTGACACGAGAACGTACGGGAACGAAGCGAGGTTCGTTCGAAGATCGTGTAAACCCAATGCCGAATTACAACATTGTATCATAAAAGGCACATTACACGTTTATTTGGTGAGTATTGGAGTTGTCCAATCTAACACTGAAATAACTGTGGGTCACGATGCCGATGGCAGCAAGCAGCCGTGCGCTTGCGGAAACCCGAAACACTGCAAAGTTAACGGCCTCACGACATTAGCGTCGAGAAAAAGTGTAGACTACCCGCCGAGGGAAAAGAGGAGTAGGACCAGATGTTTCAGTTCTTCATCACCAGTGTCACCACCACTCGTGCCTCCCGTCACCACACCGGTCAAAGAATTTCCGTCACAAATTGTTGCAATTAAATCTGAAAAGAAATCGCCACAGCAGATAAAACACGAGTACCCGCCGCTGTCACCCGTCAAAACAGCTGTGATGGCCTTGAACTTTGATGAACCACTTAAACCTGAACCAATAGAAGATATAAAACCTGAAATAGATCTGATAGCCAAAGAAGAAATGAAGCCTGAAGAAATAGATGAGCCAGACTATTGTCCAGCAGAACCTATTCAAGAAAAGTACGAAGAAGTAAAACACGAGCTTATTCCACTTCCAGCTGTTGAGGAACCAAAGCCTATCGACATACCTAAACCAGAAGTAAAGGAGATAAAGGAAATTAAACAAGAGAAAGAGCCTGTGTATTCGGATGAGGAGAAACCGGAAAAAGTTGCTGTTGAAGAGAAGAAACCCAAGGAGGAACCGAAAATAGAAGAAGACAGACCATTGACTAGAGAGTTCATGGCCAAGTCAGCTTGCCACGATAGATCATCGAGATCCAGCCGAACGACTTGCGTGAACCAAGACTCGTTGGATGATAAAACAGATGATTCTCAAGACAAATTACAGAATAATAACAAAGAGAAAGAAAAGAGGAAAATGGTTAGTTCGAAAAACGCAATCGAGACTCAACCTCCTAGCCTTGGGACCAGACAAAACTCTAAACCTGCATCTAAATTACAGACGCGCGAGGAACGTAAGATGGAAGCTATTATGAAGGCGTTTGAACGCATGGAAAAAGCTGAACAGCGCAAACAGGAGGTCAAAGAAAGGCAGAAGAGACGAGAGTCCGATCCTCACCCTAATGCTAATGATAAGGATGACGACGAAGAAGTTCATAACACTTCAAAAAAGAGGAAAAAGTAAGTTCACATTGTCTATAGTTACTTATACACACTTGCTGTAATAAGCGCCTTGAATACTTTTTTTTTAATAATTGGCAAGATTCCAATTTTAAATAACTATTAGGAGGTACTGGGATTTCGTTCTATGTTCAATAAAACTTAGACTGACTGATTAGACTAATAATTAACAATTAATTTTCTTATTTTATGCTATGATTTGACTGTAGGTAATTGTTTAATAACATAAATTTGTTGCTATTAATATTTCCAATAATTTTATTTTGATGATACCTTCTCTATTACAGTTTTGATAGTCTACATAGCCCTCTTGATTTCCTAATGTATTTTATTTTGGATGCAGGATAAGAAACTGGCATAACTCGCGAAACTTGACATTTTTTTTTAATATACTAGTTAATGTATTGTAAACGTCATTTAATACATGCATATTACCATACTAGTAGGTAACAATAAAGTAAATTATAGATTTTTCCAGAAATCTGACTCGCTAACCAGTCTATTTGTGCTTGAATTGTCATGAGAAATGTTGAAATATTTACGTTAAATTGTGTGTTAGGCGCAAGGGTCGCGCGCGTACGACATCGCAGTCGAACCGGCGCCGCCTGAACTCTGCTGACAGCGATATGGTGACGTCGGGAGACGAGGCGCCGCCCACGCCGGTGACGCCGCCGGCGCGCAGGGACAGCGCGCTGCCTGCGCCCGGCCTCGACCACGACAGGGCCAGTGATGCGCCGCATGATGTGTGTCGACAGGTCTGTCCTGCTATTTTTAATGTAAGATAACCCTAAACCCAGAGACTTATGAGAAGACGATTTTGTCCCTGAATGCCAAATCCTATTGGATCAAATTAGACTCGAACTAGATATATTCTATCTGCTTAAATGGAATGTTTCCACCAATTAGGAAAACTAAAATAGTGTAAAAGTGGTCTACATCAAATTTTGTTTTCAGGAACTGGGGTTGAGTTCTGCCTGCCTGTTAGTCGAAGCAGCTGTTGGATCAGTAGAATCCGCCTTCAAATTACCAAAAACCAAGAAAACAATGGCAACAGAATGGATAGGGAGGTCGCCTGAAAGGACGCCATCGCCTTATAGGTCCCCTTACAGACCTACCTTGGTGTCCGCACCGTCCCTAGAGAGCTTGGTCAGAGTCGCGTCAACGATGATAGGCGATTTAAGTGGAGGTCATGATTTAGATCATGAAGATGATTCTAGAGCATCTCCCCCTAGAACTCCTGGAAGAGATCGGAATAAGCCTCCGAAGAAAGCCAAGCGAATAACGAGGAGTACACCACCCGAGGTACCCGAGGTGGTGCAACCAATCATACCACAACACAGTGCCAAGAAGAGATGGTTGCGACAAGCCATCAGTGAGGAGAGCGACTCGCCTGTTGCGGGTCTGTATTGAAATCGAAATTGAAAAACTATTTTTTTTTTTTTGGAATATCGTATTTCTATGTTGAATTTTAGACGTGTTTGTTTCAGAATCGCCCCCCAACGAAATGGTGACACCATTGAAGAAGAGGCGGTTAGCGAGAGAATCGCTATCTTGCGAACAGAACACTATTGTGCCTGTAAGTAGCTTTGCAATTGTCTTCTAGAGATTATTGTCAGTAAAGTTACTAACCCAAAAACTTTATTTACGCAGTGTAATGACGAAACTTCGCCTATTTTAACGTCGGAAGACTCGCCGGTCAAAGATGACACGCAAGCATTGACGAGGCAATACAAAGTCAGAAATATTATGGATAGTATATACGGTAGGGATAGAACTCGCTCGGACAGCGGGCAGGGCTCCGACGACCAGTGCAATATAGACAATGACGTGTTAAACATGAACATTAAGGGCCCTCATGACAGTGAAAACATTAGGAGAATAATAGGAGTACCAACACCTGAAGAGGAAATTCTGCCTGACATACCTAAACCAGAAGACATCAAAACGAATAATAATAATGTTGAAATAGATGAAAGTAATTACAATAAAGTGGTGCCAATGGAAATAGATACTACGATACCAGCGCAGCCAAAAATACAGGAGTCAGTTGACAGCCATTTAGATGTGAAAGGAATTGAAAGCCCGAACGATAAACTGAACAGCTGCCAGTCAGCTGACACGAGCGGGAACTCATCGCCGCAGCGGGACGAGATGGACGACATACAGAAGAAAATCCACTCATTCCACACAGAGAACATACAGATACTAAAAAGCAGAAATAAAAAACCTAAAGAGAAACGGAAGAAGGTGAATTTAAACTTTGATCTTAACATGGTTGACGATCAGATCAGTGTTCAGTTGAGGACTGAAAACGACACGTCAGAGCCAATAGATATCAATGGTGACGTTCACGACGACATTAGCGACGTTCATGGTGACGTCAAAGTTCATGTTTCTCCTGAAAACATACCTCTGCCGCCTGTTGAGTCAATACCTTTGCCCAATCCGGAAAACATACCGCTGCCTGAAGAGCCGAGTCCCATGCCTGTAATACCACCGCCAGAAACGATACCCCTGCCCCAAGAACCTATGAAGCCGGTGAAGACGTGTCCTGCATCGCCCGTAGTATTAGAAAAGCCTGAAAAAATTGACAAGCCCTTCTCAATAGATAGGCCGTCCGTATTGGAAAACTCAACTCTACCATTCTCGTCGCGTTTTAGTTCAACGGGACTGTTCTCCGGTATCTTCAGTAACATGTCCCAGTCGTTCAACATGGACAGGGACAGTTCAATAAACGAGAACGTACCAAACATGTCTATAATAAAGAGTGCAATAGATAGGACTACAAGTTTAGATAGTAGTTTGTTTGACAAGGACAGTATTACGCCTGTGGACGAACTCAAGAGTGTCCAGGAAATATTAACGCGAGTGAACAATATGGACTCAAATAACAGTGTGATATTATCGGGGGTGCTTAGCAGTACCAGTAAAGCGGGCTTGTTGGCGCCGTCGCCGAAGCCGCTCGCCAAGCCCTACTGCCCGCGGACCAACGACCCCAGACTGAACCCTCCGCCTGTAGAAAAACCTAAACCAGTAAGAAGGAAGGTGAGTTCTCTTTTTATATTTATTCATTTATTTTACAGAGAGAATATCCCCAATATATACTAGACTACCAAAAATCAATCTGCACAATTGCCTTATAAGGCTAGTCGTTTCCATAACTAGAACATTGAATTAATTTTTATTTATCTACTAGCTGCTGCCCGCGACTTCGTCCCCGTGGAATCCCCGATTTTAAAACATTCTTTATCGCTGCTCCGCTCCTATTGGCTTAAGCGTGATGATATATAGCCTAAAGCCTTCCTCGATAAATGGTCTATTCAACCCAAAAAGAATTTTTCAATTCGAACCAGTAGTTCCTGAGATTAGCGCGTTCAAACAAACAAACAAACAAACAAACTAACAAACAAACAAACAAACTCTTCAGCTTTATAATATTAGTATAGATATACAAATGAGTGACTGATAGACAACGCACAGTGGACACTACTACCTCGAAGAAACCTGAAATTCGGATGTAGGTAGGGGGGGAGCTCTAAGAAAGGATTTTCCGAAATTCCTACGGGAACGGGAGAAAACGGCATATTATGCGCGTACGAAGTCGCGGGTAAAAGTTAGTTAAATAAATAAAATGTGTCAGGGCGTGTAAAACCAGATCAAGGTCACAGATTAGATAATAGGAAAAATGTAAGCCCACGTGATGTACTAGTTAACGGGAACTTTTCAAAGTAGTCAATATTCAGTGTATTTTTATACAGAGAGATTATATTATTCATACTTAGTTATTACTTTCAATTGTTCTTATCTGCAGTAAATGTTGAGGTTAGATTTTCGCTTGTGCGGCGTATCCGAACTCAATGTACGAATATCTACATCACATCGACATTGTATAGAATCTCCACTCTAGCCAAGTGACGATCTCGAGTGTTTCAAAACAGTGCATCGACCGATATGGCGACGGATGTTATACTAACGCTAGAGCGCAGTTATCGGGCTTCACAGAGATTCGAAACGATATAAAATTATGCTGGTCACACCAAACTAATTATTTTTAAAGGCTGGTAAGTTTGTATTTGGAACTTAGCCAGGATTTCGCGAACGTAGTTCCGGTTTACTGAATAGAATATTTTTCTTAGCACTGGTTACCCTACAGAAACATTATGCTGTGGGCGGAATAATAACTTAGTTTGACATGTCAGCGTTTTTACTTAAGTCAGTCATAGACTGATGCAAAGAAAGTCCCAACTTACCATTTTGTAACGTCAATATTGGGAATGTTGCATTTGATTTATTTTTATTGAGACTGACTCTGTCTTCCAATTATTTACTAAATTAATTAAACATACCGCATAGCTGAAATTTTATTTGAAGTATCTGTGCCGTGCGGGGGAGGGTGAGACGGCGGGGTATTGATTGACGCCTGTCAGCGGGCCAATAACTACCCTCTCGTACGTATGTCTTCTTTGGTTACCGTTTAGTAAGTAAGACAAATAGTAAGATTGTATATAATGTGCAGCTCTCTATAACGGAGTACCGCAAGCGGCACAAAGGCGGGTGCCTGGAGGAGGGGGCAGGCTCGTCGTCGGAAGCGGGCGAGGCGGGCGAGGCGGGCTCCGGCGGCGAGGCGGCGCCCGAGTGGTCCAGCGAGTCCTCGGGCGCCGCCTCGCTGTCGCCGCAGCGCCTGGACCTGGCCGCGCAGGCCGCCGCCGACGAGCTCGAGCAGCGCCTGCACCGGGAACTCGCCGCCTCGCAAACGCCTAAAGGTGAGACAGTATTCATGCATTTCCAACTTCATACCAGCGAGGAGATACCAAGGTAGGCAGCAAAGTAAACACCCAAAGCGCGCCTGACCTCTTATATAGTTGGTCAGGATGGTCGTGCTTGCGCAGACGAGGTATATGAAGAGGGTGTTCGATGAGTCGTCGACTGTCCTGAGGACTGCTCCGTCAGCGATGTGCTTCCACGCACCGCGCCTGATTACTTCACCTTCAAATATGCCTCAAATTCACTTCTTAGCGGAGTTCAGTCAGCACTAGCTAGCAATTCGCATGCTTAACATCTGACGACATTTGAAAACTAAGCTGAGCGAGCTTGTTCAACTTGTACTTTACAGATGAAATATCTTCTCATCTGTTATGATTACTAATTACCACAAAAGCTTACTTTTAGAGGATAAAACAGACAAATTATAAAATGAAATAAATAACATGCACACACGCATGAATGAATAAAAAAGACTCCACAAAATTATAATCAAGTCAATAAAAGTCACAATATAATTATGGATCTACATCATCGCATTGTAGACAATTATATAGTCAAGTAGAGCACGCTCGCAATTGATTCAATTGCTTGATTCGCCCGCGCACCGGTTACGTGCTGCCATAGACGATTAGCGTCTTGCCTTGTTACGCCTCCCTCGTGAATACGCTTTCGAAAGAAAATGTGGATTGTCGAACACAGAAGTGTATGAGAAATTGGGTTCAGATTTGTTAAAATGCTTCTACAAATCAAAAGTGGACTATATACTATTAAGATTTGGCCCAAAAGTTTTTGGTGGCGTCACTTCATAGAAACGTAGTAGTATCATAACATGACTTCCCATGAGTGTCCTAAGATATTACTAAGGGGTTATTATTATGGGAATTAGCAGCATCAGCCTCCTGTGTGATTCCAACTGGGAGCATCAATCGGTTTACTAATTATACCGCCATTATGACGGTACTCAATGGTCGTTACGGAACATTAATTATAGCGAACTATAATGACATGTGGCTTGTGCTTCCTCTCAATCGACAATAACCTATCTATTTAACTATTTAATGATGAGCTGTTGATACGTAACTAATCCATTCAATATAGGTTATGCGTTTTCATTATTTTGTGGCATAATTATACTGATTGATTTGGATATGCAGCTACAGATGAGAAGATAAATTAAGTCTATAAAAGCTTACTTTTAGAGTGTAAAGCAGACTAATCTTAATTTAAGTTACCCACAAATGGATCATTTATGAAACAGGTATACTTATATGCTGAAAACATTACTCGTGTAGGTTGCGACTGCGTTATGCAATAATCGACCCCAGTTTATCGCTGTTTCCAATGTTTTTGTGTTAAATTTATTTGATAACAGCATTTCACACAAACAGTGCTGTTTTTATATCAAGTATTTCCATAGCAACTTTACGCATGTCAAGCTTATCTGTATTATATGCTCGTGCATTGTTGGAGAGTAGCAATCTGAAATGGCATTGGTTGTAAGTTCTGCAGTTGCAATCATTATCTTTGAAAACTGTGAGAATATGTTGTATTCAAAAGGGTTTCTGCTCCATAGTGTATATGAGGCTTAGTAGGGTTAGCTGTTATGTTTGGCGTTATACCGCAGTGTAAAGGCAAAAAAAGCTGACAATATTATTATACCTATTCTTTACAAGGCCGAACGATCCGCACCGATAAGTTCGCAAAATTCTTCAGAATATGTAATTATGCAAATATAATTACAAGCATTATGCATCTATGCCATAAAAGATATCTAAATGATTCACATAAAACAGTACATCAACTCAAGCCAAGCATCTCAATAAAACTAACAGAAGCTCTGTTTAAATGATTAAGACAAAGCAATAACGAGCGAGGAGCTCAGCTATAAACACTAAAATCATTACCGCTCCGACCTTGGCTACGAGTGTAAACACAATACTGCGCCACACAGAATTCTAACTAATATTCATACGAGGTTTTTTATTTCACGCCTACATGCCAGCGCGCTGAGATAATCCGACACCTATATTATATCTACTTGTATAATTCACAGCATCTTATTGCATTCACTTGATAAACATTATGGCGGCGGCAAATTTGTTCGTAAAATGCAACAGCGCATTATTTTTAGCTCACGATCGCGGTAAACGTGACGATCGTAGAATGGGGTTACCGTTTTCGTTTTTAGTAATTTTAGAACGTTTAAACTTAGGTTTAGTGGAATATTATGTTGTGATTGTGATGCAAATGTTGGCTGTAAATCTACTAATGATGAAATATTAGGAATATTTTACTGTAATGTTCTGAGCCATCGGTGTATCGTTCCATAAAATCCTATTGTGACTGCGAGCTAATATGGGCCTTCTCGTCGCCGGTACAGCGGTGTGTGACTATATAATCTACGCAGTAAGCTTGATTTGTGATCTCATTATGGATTATTATCATAAATCGAGTTTTCTTTTTTTATAATATGCACAGCCCGCACGTTGCTCATTTATTTTATTTCGACATACAGTAATTTTGGAGTCTCCAAAAATATAATAATATGTAATTGTTATGATAATACCTAGTATAATAATAATTTGATCTATTGTTTAAAACATATTGTTGTTTGTGCAGGTGTGTTCGACGCCCAGCCAACGGCCTCGGAGCGCCAACGGGAGAACCTCAGCTCGCGGTTACGACGGGAGTTCGGTCTTGCCTTACCTGACGACGAAGAAGCGAGACCACCTACCGAAAACACCGGTATGCCTACTTGGAGACATAACAACACTATGGGGCATGGTGCTGCTGGCAGTGTGACCCAACACTTGTATGAAGCCCCAGTGGGAACCGATAGACCAGCCCTCGTGGGCTATGCGGCACCAACTACAGCCCCATCTAACTGTCATGAAGACCCTTGGGGACAAAATATAAAAACCTTTGAGCAAGTAGGACACCCCGTTGATAACCAATGGAATAACAATATGTATACTACAGCTTATGGGTATAAAACAGGAGTGAAAGGGCTAAAGTGGGGAAGAAGGGGTGTATGATTTCAATAATAAAATGTAATCAATAGGAATAGTAGATTTAGGTGATGGCCAGGTCTTGCAACATGTAATACAATTCCTTAGACAGGGATCTCGCTTGTAGAAAAAGTATTTGGTTTGTGTAATCATACTAACTGTAGTTAAGTTTTGTATGGTATGTTACTATTTATCATGTAGAAATGATGAAATCACTAAACAGTTACATTATTTTTGTACATAATACATAGAGATATTATGTTGGCATGTTGAATAAACTTTGTTTTCCAAGTGTAGCGTTGTCATTTCTAACCGCAGCTATGCTTTGTCCGGCAGATGGCGCGGGCGGCGCGAAGCGGGGCGACAGGTAGTCGGTGTGGTGGCTCACAGTAACACATTATTTTTGTAAATCTCAGACGGACTGACACCCGTCGCCTGTATTATATAATAACTAGCATAAAGGAACTTTTCTATGAGTGTACGTTAGGTGCGACGCGCGCATATTGTATATTTCCGTTTCACTTCTACGTTTTTATTTTCCACGGTTTTTCTGCAAGTACAAATTGTTTTTATTTCCCTTTGTACATATTGTATATAGGAGAGTTAAGATAATATAATATAGGGAACGTACTCGGTAACGTATATATGTATAATGGTATGAAAGATTTTTATATATGTACAATGTTTATGTATCTTATTGATATATTTATTTATTATCGATTAATTCGATAGTGCGTTTAGGGAACGATGGCTAGGAATTTTATACGCATAATTTTTAAGTAAATTATAGTTGTTTTTATTATTTGTTTTTTTCTAGCATACATAGGGGGTCCGAGGGCTCGTCCTAGTTCTAGGTCTCTTGTTAGTGTTAGAGGTTTCACGTGTACTTTAGAGTCGTTTCAAGACACGCATTGTCGCATTAGCCATTTCTAGAGGTTAAATCTGTGTTATATTTTAAGTGGAGCGCATTGTGCAAAGATTTTTTCTTTGGTCCATCATCACAAGGACGAATCTTGAGGCAGCTGGGTAAATAGTGTTCTGAAGCCTCGTCCACGACACCACTCTGCAGATCGCATTCTGCAGAGTTCGAAAGTGAATATTTATTGGTTATGTTTCAAGTATTATAAGTGGACTGAATTGTTCATAATAAAATATAAATTGTTTTAATTGCAGAGTTGTAAAGTGGTGTTGTGGATGAAGACCTAGTTTAGTGTGGCTTTTGCATCCAATTGGATAAACGAGGTCGTGAATATTGACTGATATAAATTCAATCACATTAGTACTAATAAAATACCTGTTTGGTTTGACACAACAAATAATGAAAGCATATTATAAGCACTGATTACTTGTTAGTGTTTCGTGCGATTTGTTAATGAGTTATTTCTTTGTAACCGAATTTGCAATGTGTTACAAATCAGCGTCTGTAGAGGTTCTCATAAGATATGTACTGTGTACATTGTGTGATGGAGTTTGCAATTTGCAATGAGTAGCGTTGTGGTCAATGAGTGGTGATATTGGAGGTGGTTTTTTTCCCGTGGTTTGTAACACATTGTTAACGCAGCATAATCTTAACAAATGTAAAGTTGTTACATAATATACATTTTTAAACTCTGCACTTTAGAGCTTTACAGCTCACAAACCTTACAGTATTTTGTAAGAACTAAAGTGCAGAGTTCAAAATGATGTTATATTATAACATTTGCCATTTTATTCTGTAATTAAAGTTGTTTATAATAATTACAGTAACCTTTATAAAGTTGAATGTTATGTACTAATATTTGCAATTGTTAATATATTGCCGGCTGTAAATACTTCTATAATAACAACGAATCAATGTTGTGAAAAAATAACCTCGGGCTAAAATAGTTTTGTATCGCCGAAGCACCCAGTGATCTAAGGAAGCTATATTATGTGGGCACTTGCAAAATATTCTGTTTGTTATATTTAGGTAAGCTTCCGTAGGGATTCTTAGTTTTAGTTTACAGCTCTACTTATAAGCGACATTTGCACTGAAAAGCAATGGAGTGCCCACTCCGGATTTGCTGTCAAATGTTGGCAGTGCGATTGTTGCCTTAAATCGCTATTACAGATTTTGTAGTTCATCATTACAAAATAATATCTTCTAGTGTTTTAATGCTCGGCGAGTATGAAACAAGTGATGCGTGTTATATTTGTAGTTGACGTCTTATGATACGCTTCAGTGAATCATTTTTACTTCCAATTTTTCGTCTGTGACTTAGATCGCAATAATTAGCTATTATCTATGCATTGATGCAATAATTCTTTAGAAACGGAACTTATTTTTAAAATAAATAAAATATTGTGCTTTTCTGATTAATAAAAGGCGCTGATATTTTGATAGTGGAAAACTATTCGATCGGTGTCTTAATTATTGGTGGAATATGCCCCAGTTTTTTAGGTAAATCAATCTGGATATTGTTGCAATTTAGAGTAAATCTATGTAGTTAAACTACGTTTATGCCCAGTGTCTGACGTTTCATCCAAATTATTGCTCAAATGTTCTAACATGGGTTCCAGTAAATTGGTGTTTTATTTGGAACCCCTTTGTAATAAGATTGTGTGCTATTTGAGGTCTGTAAAAATGTGAAGTTCTGGCAACATTCGCTGCTTGTTTATTACGTGTCAATTATAGTCTCGATCTTCTTTCTTTCTTTATTTATTTCTGTCATCTAATGCACTTTTGATTATAAATCATTTATTTCAAAGATAAATTTATTATTTTTCATTCAATCCAAGTGAGCTGTGTGTCTAAACAAGTACATATCGAAGAGTCGTCTCAATTAACTTGTTCTATAATTTCTTGGTTTCCTATTTCGTGCAGCCATTTAGAATGTTTCTAGGTAGTTGCACTAAGCTTCGCTTACCCGCAAGTGCGGGCCGTCACTGAACTACTACTTAAAAATTTAAGTGTTTTACGCATAATCTTTTAAACTTAGATTATAGTCAAATACGTTGCAATAATACGCCTTCAAGGCAAATACACATAGTTATTAACACACAGAAAAATATATTTTAACAGCTTTATTTAATCCATGATTTTATTATTTTTTTATTGTATAAAAAGAACTGTAGGAAGATTTTTATGATTTTTTCTATTGAATCAAATTTAGATTAGTATGAAATATTGAGCATATTCGCAGTCCGACTAGAGCGACACGTTCGGTCTAGTGTCAAATAGATTATGTAAATATTTCGATCTGGTTTTAATAAACTGTAAATTAATTGCTTAATCTTTCTGTTGGAATGCGTTTTGATGTGCATTTTATATAATTACAAAAAAAAACAGAACTTCCAACTAGTCTTCTCACATTACAAATATGAAATAGTACCTAACATAGGATTTGAAATAGTTGTAGATTTAAAATTCACATTATGGCAGCCCAGCAAATGTAAATACATAGGATGTATCCGACAACAAAACGCATTCCAACACTTAAATGTTTCTGTAGTATATTAGATGAAAATCTTTGTGATAAAAATTTCTTAATTATATCAACCCGTAGAGAAAGCGTCTGTGTATATATTATAATAATTAATGTTAAGTGAAAGCTATATTTTGTTATGGTGAACAAAAAGCGCACTCTCTATCGTTTGCCATATTATGAAGCTAGTTGATTGGTACTTCCGACTCCTTGTGATCGCACCCACCTTGGCTTGTCCCGCTCCCCCGTCGGATATGTTTTTATGTAAGGTATTCGATGTAACAATGGAATATTTTGCAATATATATTAATATAATTTTTTAACGCTAAGTGGATCGTAAATAGAAAAGCTGTATATTATCCAGATGTTAAATATTATTATTTCTTCTCAATGTTTGAACTAAGCATGTAAAATTTAAAATAATACTAGAGAATAAAAGATGTTATGATAATTAATTACATAAAATCTTCGTTTGAATGCAGCGCCTTTCCTTGATTCCCAATATCTTGAAATGAAAAATAATACACGCGGCTCCATAAAATATTTAACATTTATTTCTTAAACATGTTTATTTACAAAATATAAAGTACTTATATAATTAACAGACTATTTTTAAATGGTATTAGAACTAACATTACGTAAAATTTGACACTTCTTTGCACATTGAACTCTAACCTGCTGTACTTATATAATATTTAGAGTGAGAATCCAATGTTGAAACAAACAGAAACAAAACTGCCACTAAATAAAAACCTCAGTCTTTATCTTGTCCACAAGTGGACACCACACCTTAATTTTTCCACCACTACCTCCAAAAAAAAATTAAAATCATTTGAAACAATATTCAGCAGCTCCCCCTATAATATATGCGAAATCCGTATTCAAATGAATAAAGCGCATAATAGGGCTGTGGAATTTTGGTGGGAAAATGTCTTAAAAATAAAATTTTGATTGCAGCTTCAAAACAATGTTTCAAATTAGTAATTTCTGATTTCTGAGGGGATTTATCATCAGTAGGTTAGGTTGTTTATCCACTTGATACTATATCAGCACAATATTAAACACATATACACGGAAAAAAAAGCTAGAATGATTTTCTAACTTGCTGACACATTTTCTTATCCTAATTTTATATTGTACTGTTGTACTAATATAGCAAGTATCAAATGTCGAACCATCCTCCAAAAACTGTAATAAAGCACCGCAGCAGTCAGTTATATCTCGACTACTCTTTACTTATCACAGCCGTAACTAAGAACACTGAAAACATAGTCCACACCATAATAAGTCCTTCAAACTAAACGTTTCACAGTATGCCGTCGCCGAAACTATGGGCATTACGTGTTCCTAGCTAAAATCTTAAAGATTAATAATGTCCTTTTAATTAATATTTATGGTACGATGCAAGTGCTCGCATTTGCTACGTTCAATGCACTTGAATCTGACTCACATTTGACTAGAACAGCTGAAGATTATGCCAGTTTTAGGTTCAATTCAACGTAAAACAGCTGAACTAACTTTCCCGTTACAAGAAACTTTTCAGGAATTTCTATGTCGGTTTTCTTTGCTAAACAGATATTGTGAGTAATCTTACCTAAATTTTATACATCTGCTCTGGAAATCTTAAATCCCGAGCACACATCTACAGTCCATATTACTATTAAGTTCGCTAATCTCAAAAATATTCAGCTGTTTTGATTACAAAAATATATAATATTTTAGATAGTTAAGAAAATAGCTTGGCAATAATCGTAATTTATCAATTATCGCCTCCGTAAAATAGAAATATTAGCTGTCACGTTCAAATGTTCGCCCCATTATTGTAGTGATATGGCGCCTAGCTCATTATCAGGCAGGGATACGTGTCTTTTGGCTTAAACGGCCTGCCACTGGTCTCGCTCGTTTGGTTCCCTCTTGACGTGGTAGTTGAGACATGGCTGAAAGTTCACGTGGATCGTCACAGGATGCAATGGCGCAGCTAGGTGAATAGCTCTTGCGTCTAGTACATCGTAGGGGCCTAGGTGCCTTTGCAGGCATGCATAGTCGACACTTAGCGGGACATAGTATTTTCCTGTGAAAAGTAATTTAAAGGTTAAGTACCTAGGATATAATTTAAAAAAAAACCGTGCAATTATCGCCCTTATTAACTTACCGATAGCATTCAACGCGAAAACAGGGACATACTGCGTTGGAGGAGGTGGTTTGTCATAATGATGGTGATGAGGTGATTCGCTGGACGTGTCCTGCAGAAAGATAACAGATTTGTTTAGAAATGCAACCAGGTCACTTGTCCGAAAAAATAAAACAAAATAAATGCAGCATTAGACAGAGTAAATACGTCGGGGAAAAATGAAATCATACCTGTGGCGAGGTGTCCCTTGCATCTTCAGTAGATCCGGAGTTGGAGGTGGAGGTAGAAGGCGCCGGTTTAGTCGCGCGGCGGCGCTTGTGCGAGTACAACTTCCCGTGAGCGTGGGCCGTGCGGGCCATCATGTCGGCAGCCTGGATGGGGATTATCTATTCATCTTATTATAGGGTCACTAAAACTTTAATAGAATTTACTTTATTGTACACCAATAATACTAATACAACTTTTTACACACTACTCATTAAGTGGGTAAAGCAGCGTTCTTGGTTGATATAACGGTGACGTTTCAAAAGAGGCAAAGGCGGACATTTTTTTCCGGGTGGATGTTGAAAAAAAAAGTTGATTCTTAATTTCTATGAAGACTACGAACCAGTAACCCAAAAAGTAGGTAGGTAACAATTTTCCTTGATTTTCAATGATAATAAGACATATGTACCTACCTAATATAACACTGATTCATTGAAATCTGTTTTTCCATTATAAAATATCTTGAAAGATTGTACACTCTGGATAAAATTGTCAACTGAACGTTTGGAATACTTTTTTTAGCATCAAAATTTGATAGTCTAGGTATATGAAAATGATTGAGCTTCGCTGCTCGGGGCTCCTACTCGTTTAATAAAACCTAACATGAATGGCATGACGGGAGCTAAGCTTCGCTCGCTCACTCTCGCTCCAGAGCCCTAAGCTCCCTGTACCCTATGTTCCGCTGCTTGGTTAGGCACTCAAATACAATAAATTCAGTAAATCCAATCGTACTCAAATCCAGTAGAGCCGTACACTGATCGATTGTCAGCACGTTGTCAGTATATGTCGGTTCACAATTTCTTGGAAGGAATTCGAGAGTATTAAATTTAGATCGGTAAAAAGTTAGATTTTTTTAAGGATTTTGAAATTATCCAGTGACATTATATAGCAACGTCCAACTTTTATAATAGTTATTAGTTATCTAAGAAAATCTATATCTAGTGCTTAACTTAATCTAGATTATTTAGTATCGGCTTTCTTGTACATGCCTATGTGCATGACCTAAATGTTATTATCATATTTTGCATCAATACACTAAGTAAAAATGTGGACGGGGCTTGATTTGCGGTTCGTGTTATTATCATGATTATCATTGATTTGTGGTGTATCAGTTTTGAATCTGTTGAGTGTTTTAATCGTATCGTCGTGTTGTGTTTCGTTGTGTATTCTATCGTATCCCAATTTGAAACGTTTTGTGATGATATTGACAGAATATGACCTGCCCAACGATTCTATCTACTACAGATTCATCGAATCAAGCACGAAATTAACTCATCCTAAGACCTTTCTTGGCCTCTGTTCAAGGAGAAGCAATATTAACTTCCGAAATGACAAGGAGGGCACAGAATGTCACCTGATTGACTGTTCAATTCTTGGCTGTATAGACAAGCTTAGAATCGAGTTTTTCATAGATTTATCTAAATTAGATCCTATCAAGTCATCATAATATGTATATTTAGTTACCTCCATGTCTTGGGATCTGGAGAATCGCCTTTCAATGGAGTTCTTAAACTTGTAGGAATGCAGGTAGTCTTCGGTGTGATCAAGCTTCCTCACTGCTCGCAGTGTGGGTTCACCTCTCTTGCGGCGTCCATCTAGGGGCAGGATATCTGCCTCAGGTAGGCCTTCGCCTTCACCTGCCATCGGGGTCTGCGCCACTGATACTGTAGACGGAAATTACAGAAACATGATTTGAGATCAAATTTACCATGACAAAGGTCATCATTGAGTTAAAAATTGCGATAAATTCGCAACAATACTCTGTCTCGACCTCAGTCTAAAGCTATTCTTACTTGCAACTCGTCTTGATACTCGACGTCGTCGTACTGTAAAAACATCAGATTGTAAAATGGAGATACGCATCTGTCGATATAGTAAACGCACCTGTCTGATTCTGCGTTGCCTCCGCGTGGTGGCAATAGTTCTCGAACCTAAAGTAATAAAACTAAAAATATAAGTATTTGTGTTTTATCAACACTCAGCGATAAAAAAAAATAGATTGCCTCGATCGTTGCCCCCGTCAGCGCGTCTAGATTATTGCATGACGACGTTTCTGCCTCCGTCACTGTCTTTTATACGCGACTAATAAAATTTCCGTTTTTTACCAAAGACGTCATCAGAGTTCTCGTTGAGCGCGCAAGACCTCCTTTTCCCTAGGATATCGTCAATATTTACCTCTATCGCATTCCATGGAGTATGGATGTTCCTGCGGGCGCTCCCCATAAGCCTCCGGCGCGAAGGTGGGAGGCGCGGGCGGCGGCGCCTGCGCGATAACGCCCGGTTTCATGTTGTAACCATAGGAACTGCTGGACGAACTCGCCGTCTCGGAGGATGAGCCTGGGTGCGAACGGGGCTTCTCACGGAGAAGGGGCTCTTCTGGAAAATGTTAAGAGGTTTATAAGTATGTGTCGTTCGGTAGGTTGGTATTAGACTCCTTTAAATATAAAGAAAAATAAAAAGCAAACGAATAAACTTAAGAAATTCTTGTGTTGGATCGACTTGAAGTGGAATGAAATACCAACCTAACTGATACTACTGTAATAACGGGGCGGCCCTTTTGAAGATAGTACCTTAGATACACAGCCAGCGATAAACGTCAGCTCAACTCTATTGTAGAGCTCAACGACCCGAGGCGACGATGACACTTGACACACAACCAAAGAATTTCTCAAATAAAGATTAAATATGCATCAATTTAACAAAATATCTTGTTTGTTATATTGACGTTTTGTTTGCATTAATTATGTATTTCTTTAATGGAGGAATCAGATAAATGTATATTATAATTTGTATACTCAGTATTTAGGACACTACAGAGTCATTTGCGAAATATCAAAATATATGCAACATTCTCACTTTACGCTTAGCACAAAATACCTACATGAGCATTTTGAGAAACAAACCTTTGGCAACTGCCTCGCAGTGTCTCTGCATATGCGCAGCTAGCTGCACGCACAAGCCATCTCCAGGCCCGTAGCCGTGCACCTCGACCAGGAACCTCATGACTTCGGCCACCGCGTCTTGGTAGCCGGCGCGGAAGTGCTCCTCGCCCAGACCCCGGTCAGCAGCTACAACAGAACCCCACGCGAAGATGGAACATCTTCCGACGGGAACTCCCAACAACATTAGCGTTCTTCAGCAGTAATTGTGAGCGTATTGTTTTTTTTTTGTTTGTAAACCTTTGATGATTGATGAGCTGTTTGCTGGTGATGTTTTTAAATGAGATTTTGATACATTTTTTTTAATGATTGGTATTGAAAAAAAAAAACGTGATGGTGGATTTTGTGCGTGGTGGAGGCTCGACCATAAACCATGTTAAATGTTTTTTTTTATTATTTTTTTCAATTAGAAATGGCAAATTTAATAAAATGATATTTTTTATTTGTTTTAAAATCGTGAAGTAAACTTTGATTAAATTTAATAAATAATGGTTTATGAGCGATGGTGCAAAGGATATGTGGTTTAGTTTAGATACATAAGTAGATGGAAACCATCCAATTGTTTTCAACAAATTATTCTGAAATGCTAGTGAAGCTTTATTTTTCCTTTCCATTTGATTTGTGTCCACAATTAGCTTTCAAATTATTCATAATTGATCGAGTGATGACAAGTTGAATTACTAATGATGTATGACCATTTTGTTGGCTATGACGTATATCAGAATAGAATGACGATAATAAACGAGAGCTAAAGCAGTGATTGACACCTGCAAAAATGTAAATTTCGAATCAAAGCAGAGACGGCAGAAATATTTTTAATAAATATTATTTCTGTATTTCAAATGTTTTGGCGGTTCTCTAGTACGTTATTGTTTTTTGGTACCGTATGTATTATTGTCCGTTTTATTTACGTTTTACTATTGGCGATTTCAGATTGAACAGTAAATTATATATATATATATTTTTGTTTTATAAACAAATATTGATAATTTATCGTTGATGCTTATGTGATATTTTGTCCACAAAAGGGTTAAGTGATAATTGTATAGGTTACAAAGCAGATATTGTCTTTATGTATCTGTAATTTTGTAAGATCAGGCTTACAAATTGCTCTTGTTATATAAATGTTGTAACTTTAAACATTCAGAGATTATGCGGGAATACGAATGTAAGTAATGTAACCTGTTTAATGCAGATTTTGTTCTTAGGTTAGGTACTTTGTTTTCCTTGTATTCTGACATCAATCTTAAAACATTTGAAAGCTTCTGAAGAAAACTATGTCACTAGAAGTTCTACAGGAGACCTATATTTATCGTTTCCTAGTAAGATTGATTTTAAAACACTGGAATTTTCCAGATCTAATGAACTTGAGAATTTTAATTTAACTTGCCAGGCTTACTTTCTGTAAGTACTGTACAAAAACTAAAAAATTGGGTGTGGGCAAAACAACAAATGATTTAAATACTCATTTGTTATTTATCAATGAAATATAAATTAGCCTTGTATTCACTAAGCAGCACCGGGACTGTCCATATTAGGAGGGCAGTTTTCAAAGACTTCACTTTTTTAGAGTTACATGTGCCTTAGTAAATATAAGACTATGTTAGAAATAATTGAAAAATAAAAAAAAAACAACTCGGGCTTGAATCTGCGACATTTCTTTTAACACTGTTACCTGTAACAGTAACATTTTTCGCAAAAACAAGCCCGCATACAATTTGTATTAAATTTCAAACACTTCAACCAATTAGATCAAATAATTCCTTTCTATGACGTCAAATGTTAGAAAATAGTAGTAGCACAACGCCAATATCTACCAACCTTCCATCCATCCATAGTTGGTAGAACTTGGCGATTAGATGAAATCATACATACAACTTTTTTCATCATTCACAAAACAGAATCAGCGATCTGACGGCTTGAAGCTTAATCCAAATGTACCTTCCTCCGTTGTTTTCCAATTATAACTAACGATTTTACCAAATAAGCGCGCTTTCCGTACGAACCGTTCGCGCGTTCCTGCAGGTACTTGAGGTGGCGTATGGCCATCTCGATGATCTCTGTCTTCTCGACTCTGCCGCGCCCTTTCTTCAAGTACTCGGGCGGTATGAGCCGCGAGAGGTCAGCTAGACAGTTATTCATTCGATCTCGACGACGCTTCTCTATTATTCTGTGCGACATCGGGTCTTGCTATAAGTAGGAGTAAGGAACTGTAAGATTATTGGAACTGTATTTTTGAAGCTGATGTGATAGGTTTTGAAAGTTCTGATTCTTCAACTTTTGAAAGGTAATTATTAGGTATACTCACCTACTGGGACATTTAATTTTCTCTTTACCGTATCTAATTAAATACCATGCATTAATTGTAATTTGGATCATCACATCAACTTTTATATTAAGTTAGTAACTTCAGATTTTTTACTATTGAAAGATTAATAAGAGCGTAGTTTGTTGATGATCCCTTCGTATAATAGTCATACGACTTTTGATTCGGGTAATTGTTCCTCTTTTTTGAAAATTAATTGGATATGTGATTCATTTTCTTTTTCAATTAAGTATAAGATCGTCGAGAAATCATCCACAAAAAACCATAGCATGCATTAATTTGGAAACTCAAACTCTTGTAACACAAACATCAAAATGGGGTCTGCCCATAACTAGTTCACGTCAAAAAAGTATAAAAATCGGGCATATTCAGTATGACTTGCCCTCGAGACCTTCCCCTTTTTCAAGTAGGCGCCTGGCGGGTATTCAGCCTCGTCCTCGGATTGAGCTGTGAAGTTGAGCTGCTCGCCAGCGACGCGGCCGAAGCCGTCGTTGGAATTATAGCTGTAACAAGAGAAAGGAAGGTTAATATGGTTGTTGAAAGTGAATAAAAAACACAAGAAAATATATTTTTAGTGATTGGATTTAAACGTATCCATTCGCTCAATCTCCATTTGAAATGAATAACTCGCTGATTGTACTAGATATAAGTTATACACATGTTTTGTTAGGTACCCACATTTGTTGAGCTATGTCTAGTTGTTTAGTTACATAATGGACTTATCATGGCTCAACAAAATGTGTTTGGGCTCAACATAGTGTGTGATTGGTTTTTTACGATCTCTCTTGGAGGTGATCAACTCGCTCATTTTACTAGATGACAAGTTGTATGTACAGATTTTGTGCTACTACATTTTTTTTTAGTTATTTCCAGTAATTACCTACTTGCAATGGTATTTTGGTTTGACGAAACTTTGTTCTTCTAGCAATTTTGTTCCAAAATAAAAGTACAATTTAAACAAAACCAATTAAAACAAACTGTCGCGTTAAATTTTTAAGTTTGTAAAATAACACGCGAGTTGCAACGTGACTAAAATGTTAACTATAGCTACGGAATTATTCTAAACTGGCAGGATCAAAGTAAAGATTAAAAGTTATTAGATTGTATAAGCTCAAGGCTGTTTTTGGCGACATGTGATCAGAAAACGTGTTCGCATGGTCATTGAGAACTATTGGAAACAATTGATAATGTGATCCGAACAATTATTTCGTAACAAGTAAGTTGATAACGTCTGTTTCTATTCCTATTAGGAACAGCTACATAGGTTTTTTTTGGATGGGGTCTGAGCGTTGGGTCCCAAACTCCCAACTCTACCGATACGTTAAATGATCTGATGCGCAACAAGCTTTGAAAACTAGTTTTAAAAGCAAATGATAGCCGACATTGAATAGTTTCGCCCTAAAAAGATTCTGAAAACAAACTCTTTTCCGAAAAACTCCAAGCACATCATAACTCTGACATAATACATTACAAACATTACGAGATTGAACTCTAAACTTGGAAACGAGATCACAAAAGCGCTTGTTAAGATTGGCTGAAAAAATACTAAACATGGAACAGCCGTCACGTGCCCGACCTACAAAACGCATCGCTTCAAGGCCGCGCCGTGTCGCGCACGCGAGTCGCGACTTTATTTCTGAGTCTGTGGCAAGTAGGCTTCTTTCTCAAGTTGGAAGAAAGGGTCGGACGCTGATGTAAAGTTTGTTTTGAAATGGCGGCGTGAGTATTTGGATGTTTGTAGTTATTTTTGGGTTCATTCAGAAAAGGGAAAAAGTGGAATTGTTTGTGTGGTTGGTTGGTGGAATGAATGAATGTGAAATTGTGGTTGTTGGTTGTTATAAGTACCTAGGTATAAGGTAGGACTTATTACGCGAGTTACGATTGGATAGATACGAGCTTGATGAGTTGAAAAAAAATTAATTGATCGCAGTTTTAAAATGTCATGATGAGTGTCATGAGATTACACTACCTACATAAATCTTCCCGTTTACCGTTACCATATCTAGTAGGTATGATATTTTTAGAAAACCTAAGCTTTTATACTTACCTACTTACCCATAAAAGTACTAGTAGGTAGGTACTTATCTAGTAACAAAACCGAACTTTAATAATATAATAGTATTATATTACCTATTCAATATTAATTTCAATAATTGCAATAGTATTAGTAGAGCTATACAAGGTGAGCGAAAAAAGTCCTAAATTTATAAAGCCTATCAAATATCTGAACAGGCCTGATGCTGTTTCATTTGGCCGGACAATCAACTAAAAAGCCTGACTGTGTCCGGCTTTATCCGGACGTCTGGCAACGCTACCCACAGTTGTATGACTGTGGGTAGTGTTGCCAGAGAGCAATAGTATGATTCTAGTAGATCATACCTACCTAATTCTTTGTCTATCCTTTCTAGGCTTCATTTGAAGTCAGTTAGTCTAAAAACTTCTATGTCTTCCAAGTTGGTTTTAGTCACCGCTGAATGTTTAACTACCAGTGTGTGTTTTTTTTTTTCATTTATGATATAGGTACTTATGTAAACTGACAGGACCATGGCCAAAAAGTCGGAAGTTCTACTAATAGATTGATTTTTCTAAGCCATGCGGTTATATTGAACTCTTGAAGTGCAAATGTATTGACAATTCAAAGTACCCACCCACTCGTCTAGATTTTTAATATTATTTTTCCAAACGCAGTGGGAAATCCAATAACACTGCATATTTGATCCATCCCATCCCATTATCATGATTTATACTTGATCCGGAACAACCTTGAGAATAATCCATATTAATTGAATTTCGAACACACGCGGGCAACGTGGATGGAAATCGAGATCGCGAATACAATCGACAGCGGAAATGTTGAGGAAAGTTTTGCGGAACCTGCTATCTCTAGCAGCATAAATGTTGCAGCTTGCTACCGTGTTATATTGTGTTGTACTCGTTTTTTTCAGGAACTAGGTATGCATGGGCCTTAGTGCCCATACTTTGGGGGATTTGACGTAGCCACCTACTGGGCCCAAACTGTCTAAAGGAAAACCTTCGACACGATAAGAAGTAGGTACAACTTTTTAAACGTAAGTACTCTATCGCGTTAATTAAACGTTCACTAATGTCAAATAAAGGGAAGAATAGTTTGTCTGTTGTTATTGTCATCAGGCTGCATTTATCAACAGCGCACTCATACTAAAGACACATTTTGGCTTAAAGTAAATTTGTATTAAATCAGCTGGTCTGTTCAGTCTACATCTAACCGTGTACACTTAGCATGATGTGAACTCCACCTTTTTTGTATGGATTGATAGCTCACTTCACTTTAGTTTTCACAGTGAGGTTTACAGTATCGCACTGCTGATGCAGCTGAAGTGTTGGCGTATTCAACAATACAAAGAGTAACTTTTAATTCATTAGTTAAATTAAATTGGTGCATTTTGGGGGATATAACCTAAGTAACTAGTAGTGAATTTGAACTACTTTTAGAATGAGGTGAACTTTGAAATGCGTACTGTCAGAGGGTTGTGATTACGTCATAGTGTGCTTACTTAGAAAATAATATGCATTCTCAGCTATTGTCATAAACTGGGGATTGTTCGAAAGATTGGTAAGATCGTTGGAGTTCGCCAATACTCCTAGATTATACTTAAAGCATTCATGCAAGAGTAACTCAAACTGGTAATAACGATTAGGCAAACTGATAAAACCAATCTATGGCACGGCAAAATAAAGGGGCATTGCCTCATTTTTATCACCTCATTATTTACCACACTACAGTCCATTAAAATCAATAAGAATAATATACTCCCTCTTCACATTCCACAGTCCCTTAAACTTATTTTTAAAACACAAAAGTAAAATTAAATAACGATAAGTGTGGTCACACGATGCTCTAATAGATAAGCACTAAACGCAAGCACGTGAAAATTATAACGTGACGTGAGTCGGTCTACACGTGCCGGATATTTTTAGCATTCGCGGCTTCACATACGTACGCCCGGCTCGTAAAAAAATAAAATAGAAATTGAGAGCAGTCTTTTCATTGGTTCGAATGAACTGACTGCCTCAAGGAACATAAACAGTAGGTATTATTTCCATGGACTATGGAAATGGGTAATACCTACATAAAAAATATGGGTGGTTGTTCTTTTTTTAAAGAAAATGCCAAATTATAGGCCTGTTTTTAATTTTAACTATGGCAATGTGGGCGTGTCACTAGTGACTCCAAAATTTTGGCTAAAAATGAGACAATTTTATGTTTTTTATTCAATATCTGCATTACAGTTTTATACGTCGGTATTGTTACAGTTATAATATTCTTAGGAATTGTGACGTATGTATCTTAATAAAGTACAAACAACACACGTGTATCTATGTTCACGTGTTTTTAAATATTCCTGTTGCATAAAATGAAGTATTCATATTACATACATACATGGTATGTTGAAATTATTAAAATTATCAACTATGAATTGTGAAACCACGTTGCTCGATTTTTCTCAATGTGCTACACTATGATATGTTTTGTTCAACTTATTGCACAATATTATTCTAAACATCGTCTACAGGATTAATTATTTATATTTATCTATATGTAATAAATATTTTTGTGTCTTCATTGTGTTAAATTATAAACGTAGACATATATTTGCTTATTATTGGAGAAAAACATTTATAATGATAGAAAACAATAAATGTCATATCAGATACCGAACACAATATTGATATGTTACACTGTATCCTTTTTATGACTGTCAGATTTTTTTTAATTGTGAGTACCTGATGGACTGTCATCAATGAAGCTTGTCAATCAAATGATCACCCACGCTATATGTCCAAAGCCTTTCCAAAAGTTAGACTATATTCTAGGTAAAAGTGCTTATGGCAGGGCAGTATTGATTCTATTGCCATCTTGCTTTGCCCGAAACTCCCGCCCGCACAGTAGCGTCCCACGGAGGAAGTACTTAAATGTCAAATGTTATAAGAGAGGTGACAAACATAGGAATCATTTCGAGAAGGTCTGGTGAATGCCGCCATATTTCTTTTCTAATGGTTTTTGGTTGGCTCTCTCTCATCTTATTCTCGCATTTTATTTTGTAATATAAAAAATAAAATGTCTAGCTGTTTTTTCGAAGTAAGGTACTGCTTTGCCATGTAACATTTTAATTATTGTTTTAGCTAACTTCCAGTCAGTTAATTGCCAAATGTCCTGAGAGCTGGAGGAAGAAGCAGATATGTATGTATGTATAACAATTTTAACATGCAATTATTTTTAAGTTTACCTTACCTATCTATACCTATACTTTTCTTATATAATACATATGTTTTTTAAACCTTGCCCCACACCAGAATTTACTCCTGTATCGTGGGTGCGTTCACAATCATGTAAACTCACATACACAAGACACCCAGACCCGATATAAAGCCTATGTGAATCACATGCACTAATCTAGTCTAGATACTAGATGTGTTATATTATAGGTAGTTATCTCTACATCATTTATAAAAGCCACGTGAGGGAATAATATTTTATTCAAACATTTAAAAGCGCGACCTTCAACCGTCTCTATGTAGTCAGTTTTTGTATACAAAATATTATTTGTTGGTATGTATACGTATGACTGACCAGCTCCAGCTAATGGAACAGCCATTTTTAACTGGAATTTCTGACTTATTTCCTCTAACAAGGATTTGTACTTAATCTAAGTACTTACAAAGTTACAATTAATAAGACAGGGCTAGCAAGTGTATAATTACGTATCACAATAACAGCCTGCAGAACAACAATGATAGAGAGAGATAGCAATTCAATAAAACTATCAGAAACGCTTTAATCCTTATTAGAAAGCTATTGCGGTAAAACATAAAACTGTTTGAAAGATAAAATCCATTATAACTAGTAGTACCTACAACAAACACTACATCCAAATTCAATGTCAACTTGAGTCAATTAATCGATAAAATACCACTTCTTTCCTGTTCAACGTGACACAGTACAAACACGAATATCTATTTACCTTGTCACACAATAATAAAAATAAAAAAAAAACACTTACGCCAGCAATCCTGGCAGATGGTCGGGCACACGTACGTCGGGCCTCGAAAATGGCGTCAACAAAATATTCATCACAATTATTTAGTAAACGCGACAGGTGAGTACATGACCACTCTCACTACTAACACAGTGCAGCGACGCGGCGATACAGCACATGTGCTCGTAGGTTCGATATAAGTGCAAGAAATAAGGGACAGTCCAAGATCGGTAAAGCGGTTGAAGTTGAAACGCTGATAACACGTCCGTCAACTACGCACAAAACACGATAGTGATGTGCTAAAATGTGCTTTGTATTGGTAGGATGGACACGCGAGAGGAACTCTGTGGATAGTCTCGATGTTGAACCAATTATGTTGTCGTTGATAATGAAAAAACAGATAATTCGAAACAATCAGTTTGCTGCTGCTAATAGACAAAGTTAACGTTTCTTATTGAAGCTCCATACTCTATTCATGGGTCAAGTATTTTTCTGGTGATGCAGTGAATGAATACCCATAAAGAGAAAAAGGACAAAACAAATTAGAGTTGCTTTAATCACACTTTTCAAAAATAAAAAGACGCGATATACAAATGTTTCTTCAGTGATATAAAATGATGATTGCCAAGAAACTCACGTGTGAACATTCGTATCACGTTTTTCTTCATTTTTATGCTATCTTGCGCGATAGCTGTCGAACAGTAGGTAAGAAAATCATTCACACTTGCTTAAACAATATGATTAATAACAAGTCATTTAGCATAATATTTACTATTACAAATTGTTCAATGTTAAAAATACTATTCAACTTGAAAATCTTGGTTACATTGCGGATGACTACGATTTAGAATAAACTATGTGATGTTTTATAAACTGCGTAATTTTGCATGAGGAAACTATGTTTTATTGTTTGTTTATTCAGTTTGAAAAGCCAAAACGTTATTTTTATTGCTTCAGTTCAGTCAAAACTTGTGACTTAAAACCATTTCAAAGCCCATTTAATGGATAATCTTAAACAAAATATATAATATAACGCTTTTCATGTCAAATCAACATCAACACTGGCGTCGCATAACTTCGAACTGATCCGAACGCGCGAGCCGTCATGGTCACTGAATCTAAAGCACGTGTCTTGGCCACCTCCCACACGAAACTTGCGAAAGGATGATCCACGCTATGTCTACTATTTACTAGAAAATGATTATACATACATATATACTTCTACAATATCGAGATTTAGGTATTTTTTTACAGTATTAGTCCAAAATATAGAACAAAATCGTAAAAATTATACATAACATAATACATAATCAGCCTTTTAACGTTCCCACTGCTGGGACACAGGCCTCCTCTCTAGGAGAGGGAATGGGCCGTAATCCACCACGCGGGCCCAGTGCGGGTTGGTGAATGTCACATGTCTTAGAATTTTTGGTTCTAGGACATGCCGGTTTCCTCACGATGTTTTCCTTCACCGTTTTGAGAACTAAAAATTATATCTAGTGGCAATCATAAAAAGAAAACGAAGTTGAAAAAATGTTTTTTAGCGACTTCCTAAAAAGGAGGAGGTTCTCATTTTGGTCTGTATATATCTGTTTTTTTTATCGATGTGCACCGATTACTCGGAAGTTTCTGATCCGATTTTTTTAGTTCGATGTGGTATACTTGCCTTAAGGTGCCGTAAAAAATAATTTAGTTTGGCTCAATAGTTTTTATAATGTATGAGCATTTTTGCTTACTTAAGTGATGTGATTTTGCGTAAAAACAAAATGACGTTTGGTAATTGTATTTTTGCGTTGGGTTTAGTTATAGCTATATTGTATTTGCATTGGACGGTCAACTTCGTAGTAGTAGTCGAATAGACTGACTCATAAAGGGGTGTTTTGTTTTACACCCATAATGATACCCTAAAAAGTGAATAATAAAAAAACTAGGTACAATGTGTAAAGTACACATAGGTACCTTTAAATTTTGGAAGTCGGTGTCAAAAAGCGAAGAAACAAATCCAAAAACACCGACTTATACTTTGTAGTGATTTTATTTTTAAGGTTTTTTTTTTTTTGTAAAAAACTTTCAATTGTTGGATCATCTCTACAACACATATGCTGTAGAAAAGATCCAAGAAATAAAATCATGTGTAAAACAAAAACTTTACAAATAATGATATTTAAAAGAAAGAAAAAACCTTTCCATTTAAATAAAATAAATCAAAACAAAATCCTTTTTCCTAAACTTTAGCCGTTTTATAAACCTGGTTTCGGCCACGTGTTACAGCGTTCTACATACATACAATACATTACAATACATACGTGAATTATAAGGCGAGAGGGACCATACAATTTGCTAAATATTTATATGAAACTGAAGACAACGTGCTTTTATATTCTCGTCCAAAGTAAAACAGACTGTCCCGTTTACATAAGCGTCATGGTCACTCTGGTGGAGGCACGTGTTTCGCCGACGCGCATGCATACAACATATCTACGTATAGTGTGTCGAGAAGAGAAGACACATACGGCTCGATTTCGAATGAATGAGTGATGAGTGACGTTCCTTTGAACGTGTCATCGTTGGGAATGGGATTGTCCATAACTATCACAATAAGCTGGTTACATTATTTTTCACATTTTTTTATTTTTATCAACATTTTAAATTATAATCTTCTGTTACTGTGGTTATTTATTTATGGGCTTACGTAAACACTATTTCGGAGACCAATTTAGGTTCTTCCGTAAATAAATTCGGTTTATTTATGTAACTCCTATTTACATAAATATAATGTTGCTTCTTTTAACATAGTTTTAAAATCTGCATCCACTTTACGATAAGGTTTACAATTTTATTTTATTTTTATATTGAGGTACTAACTAGCTCGATAGCACCACGGATCTCAAAGCAATAAAGTCCTTTTGGTCACCCGCCCTATTTCAAGTTTCAACCACGCAAAAATATTATTACTTACCTACCTATACTTACAATAATACAAAACGCATCGATTAGAATCGATATTGTCGTGAGTGAGTTATAAAGCGTATCAGGTCATTAGTTCAATGCTCCATTTTCGTTCAATCATTATTTTCGTTGCAACTGCAGCGCTGTGACGTCACCGGTCACGTGCGTTCACTCACGTTCACGTGCCGGACGGCGGCTACGCGATTTGAGAATGCCGATCCAAGCGATTAATCGCAATCCGATACTATTAAGTTATTTCTACCAACTGGCCGGTCTATTCTGGAAAATAACATCGTGAAAATGAATGTGGGATCGGCTTGAAGTGAACTGTAATTCCAATTTGATTGTATGGAGTTTTTACAGTTCACTTAACCTTAGTTCTCACAGTTAAATTTTAAAGCATACCTAATCATTTGCACAGAGCAAAAGAGTGGAACTCTCTGCCTGCGTATGTGTTTCCGAACGAATTGAACCCTAATCTCTTCAAAGTAAGAGTGTACAGGCTTCTTCTGGGTAAGCTCATTCCATCGTCGACTTTGTCTCTGTCACCGGTGACCTAGACTAGAGTCAAGAGCAAACCCATCACAAATATAAAAAAATAAACTTTAATATAAGTACTTGAAAAGTAATATTTTACCGGTTGGTAATTGCTTTAAACTACGCATAATTTCTCGTGATTGAGTCAAAGGGGTGTGGCAAGTTATTTACAGAGAAAGTTATGAGCCAATTTAGTATTGGCTATTTACAAGCGAGCTCAGTCGTCATCGTTACCACTGCACTAGCAGTTCTATTTGCTTTTGAGATCTTTACAGGATGGATTTTTTTTAAATATATTTCAGGAATGAACAGGGTGTTTTTATTAGAAATAATGTTTCAGACAGAAGTATTTCACGATTCACGCAGTGTGGATTATTTCTAATTACTTACTAATTTTATATAGAACTAGAAGCGCCCCGCGGTTTCACCCGCACAGATCCCGTTCCCGTGAGAATATGGGGATAAAATATAGCCTATGTCACCCGGGGATAGTGTAGCTTCCCAACAGTGAAATAATATTTCAAATCGATTCAGTAGTTTCGAAGCCTTTTCAATACAAACAAACAATCAAATCTTTCTTCTTTATATTATTACTTAGTATAGATGGATATTTTACTTTTACAGTTTTGTGAAAAAGTGAAAATATTTTATAGATCTTAGCAAGCTAATAACAAAATATTAAAGTACGAAATTAAAATAATAATTATGTACCTAGGTAGGTACCTATGTATTAGGTAGTCACAATAAGATATGGCTTAAGGTATTTATTAATTACCTACCTATTCATAAATCTCAATCAATAAATTTAATTGAGTGTGAACTATTTATTTGAGTTCCTAATATTGCCCCAGTTAAAAACAAATCCATCCCAATGTTTGAAAGTCAAATGGGACAAAATTGGAATGTACAATAAAGTAAATACAGGAACAACCCCTATTTAAAATTGAACTCTTCGTAAATAGATTTAGAGTCCAAATATTGCTGACGGTTATGCACGTTTATGTCGTATCGTAGTTTGCGGACGCGAAGTCACGTGTGGTTACGTAAACACAACAAAACGGGCGCATTCGCCGTTTGCATGGTAATGAATATGAAATCTTATTGCCTGAGTCATAGATTGCATTGTTGCGGTTACATGATGCGTGGAAATTGCAGCAGTCGCGTGACGTGACGCAGCGCGCAATAGAATAATAAATTTAAGTGTAGGAGCAAATGGAAAACCTATTCCTTTTGTAAGTACAAAGGACCAAATTCGATACATATGAATTTAAAATGAAAAATGTAGGTAATTGAATGTGCATGTTTTTATTTGTTAAAAAGGGCCTCCCGTTCAGGGCCGAAGTCTGCTATTTTTATAAAATTGTCATTCCAACATGATCCCATTGTCATTTAGCTAAAAGTTCGTACCTAATCTGCTAAATTCATTATGGTCGATCATTGGTCGGTCAATGTTCTCGTAATACTTCTTGATAAACGAGCTATTAAAAGAAATGACTGCACAACGTCGTTCTACTGATAGGTCACTGAACAGAGAAACTGTCAAAATGTTAGCAGATTATTGCAATACCTACGCCTGTCATTCATTTGCCATTATGTACGAGATTACCATTTTATACCATTTCTTTCAATGGAGTGTTAGTGGTTGACCATTGGAAAGTCATAATGACGCTTTTATATTAGTAGATTACCTACCGAACTTGTCAAAATCAATAATTATGAAATGAATGAAAATACCATTCTGACACTATTGTAATAGCGGACTTGAGGCCCAGATGACCAGTTCTGTTATGATGATGTTAAACCCCATAACACGGCTACAATAACATTTTCATGTCATAATTATTCCAGTTAGAGAAAGACTGGAATCATTATAACACTAACTAAACCTAACTTATATTATGAATAGGCATGAGTTTGTTTGTTTGTTACACTAATTTTAATAAATGTTGGTACAGAGATGGGACTCTTTAGATGTAACGCGAGCAAAAGCTGGAACGTCATAATAATTATTATGTGCCTCGTTTAATAGTTGGTAAATCATCATATGGTAAACAATCATAGACATAACAAATATTTGTCAACGACTTAAACAAGGGTTTGCTTTAATATTGTACTCACGAGGATCTTACACGCGGTCGATATTAAATCCACGTGTGTTTCAATACATTAACCTCGTTGCAAGTTTTAGTTTTATATAGAACTAGCAGCGGTCCGCGGTTTCACCCGTATAGTTTCCGTTCCCGTGGGAATATGGGGATAAAATATAGCCTGTCACCCGGGGATAGCGTAGCTTCCAAACAGTGAAAGAATTTTTCAAATCGGTTCAGTAGTTTCGGCGCCTATTCAATACAAACAAACAAACAAATCTTTCCTCTTTATAAAAGTAGTTTAGATTTATATTGAAGATTTATATAGAGAGACAGGATCACGATGCAACAGTGGGCATCATTTATTTTTATTAACAGTTACTATTTTATAATTATGTGAAAGTTTCAAGAACATTTGGATGTTTTGAAATCTACCTCATCTCAACGGCTCTTGAAGACGTTTGGATCTAAACTAGATCATTGCCTTTTGGTTTTAATTGAATGTATCTAAATCTAGTTTAAAAAAAACCTGTAAAAAAGTCTCGAAATTTAAAAAGATTTTCTTTTTCGCAGACTTTCAGAGTTCTAATAAGACCTGCTCTGTTAGTATTTTTTAAAAATCCCATTTCTAAGAACGAGTTTTAAACTTTTTACTATAGGTTTACTATACTATTATCAAGAGGAATTTGTTTATTTGTATTTACCGAATAAAATCCGAAACTACTGGACCGATTTTAACCATTTTTTCAGCAATTTAAAGCCTCGCTTAAAATCTTAAACTTTTAAGCGAGTAACATAGGCTATATTTTATCCCTGTATTCCCACGGGAACGGGAACTAAGAGGGTGAAAGCGCTGCTAGTGTCAAATTAAATTGCATAAAAATATCAACGGGGTATATTATTTTTTCTTTCAATATTTTTGAGTGCTTATATTTGTGTGTGCAGGTATTTGTGTCTTGTGGCTTTGAGGCCGGTTAATCTAGCGTGGTGCCTGGCGAACTGAAAGTTCATTCACCTCTTGTTTATGATACAGAAGCACGTGAGCCGATAAACGTGACGGAATCGAATAAGAACATATCGCACGCTTAATAATAAACCGGAATAAGACGAAAATTCACTTTTTTGGGAAATCGCGGTCAAAGTTTGAGTATCGTATGAAATGCATTGTCGCGCGCTTTTGTAGAAAAGAGAGGGGTGAGCTAACAATAAGCCATTTTGATGTCTTTCGCATGGCGGAATTGTACCTATAGATTCTTCGATCGGAGTTAGTTTGTTTTATTAAAATCCTTAATTTTTGACATATTCTGGTTTACTATTAAGCGTGCGATATCACACAGGCGTTACATTTACATTTGAATTAGGTACTAGTTATTCTTTTATTTTAACATTTAAAGAATAACTCATCATAGTTTCGACCAATGTGACTGGTGCAGCCAATTTGACTGAAATTTTCTATAGTGAATTTAAATGTATTTTTTTTATTGTCAGATGGATATATGCTCTTGACTCTAGTCTAGGTCGCAGGTGACAGAGACAAAGTCGACGATGCAATGCGCTTACCCAGAAGAAGCCTGTTCTCATCCAGAAAAAAAATAGTCAAGTTAAGCGACTATGGCAAGGAGTTTCATCAAAGAAGGTCACAAATGGATCAAAAACGGCTCCTCAATATGACGATTTGAAAAAGGAACAACGCTGATCAGTATTCATGATGATCAGTAGCACAACTAAGAACACTAGAAAAACAGTAAGAGAGTAGCTGACGAATGGACTGAAAAACTTACAGTATGAGGAAAAAAGTTCTGGACAAAACTGGAAAACTCCGAATAACATGTAAGGTACGAAACTTTAACCCACAAGAAAAGGATAAAATAATTTGGAAGAAGAGATACAATAAGCACAAAACATACTTAAACAAAGGGTTTATTTTCCTCTTTAATTATTTATAACACGTTGCAAAAAGCGAGATAGTGATATAACCGCATTGGAAATAGAAAAAAGGGGAAACATGAAAACCAAACCAATCTCAAAAAAGAAGTTTTTAGCAGAAGCAAATTATTTATTTTAAATCTCGTTCATAACCAAGATTCATTTCATTAAATTTTAATTCATAAAAAACATTCATCAATTTTGTGAGGTTTTCACCATCGTAATACTTTCAAAGGTCAAGAGTGTTTGGGAATTTTCCTTGTTCTCAAAATAATGTTTTTAACTTTTTGGTTACGAATTAAGTTTGAATGAAAGACCCGAAAGCAGTTTAGTGATTGCATGACTGAGTAAAAGGTCAAAAAGGGTTTATATTTTAAGAATCCTCTCGTTTATGGCCCTGTTTCTAAAATTAAGTTCCGTGTTACTTATAAGTTAGACGGCAGGCACGTTTTGATTATCGTGAATGGTAAACGTGAAATCTGCTGTGAAATGTTGATAAAGACGCAAGCCGAGACCACTTAAATATTCGAGTAAACTGATGTGTTTGCATTGTTATCGCATTTTTAAACTGTCCAATTTAAAATTGCTAATAAATTGATGAGTTGTCCATTTTTATTGGCGACTAGCAGTGCCCCGCGGTTTCACCCGCGTAGTTCCCGTTCCCGTGGGAATACGGGGATAAAATATAGCCTATGTTACTCAGAGTGATTGTAGCTTTCTAATGTTGAAAGAATTTTTGAAATCGGTCCAGTAGTTTTTGAGTTTATTCGTTACATACAAAAATACAAATCTTTCCTCTTTATAATATTATAGTATAGATGAGATCATGGCCTTTTCTGTTTTTGCTCAAAGTTTATCATAATCTTTATATTTGACACCATTTTCATGTCCAGGTGAGGCTGCTCTTCTGTCTCTGTCTCGCAACACTAATGCCCGATTGTGCCTAGATCACCTTCCAGCTTTATCTTTTCCACTTTGTGTTTGATAACAAGTTCGTTGCTCCGTAACTTCACATCCTTGGCAACAAAGTCGGTCACAAGGTCTCATCTGGCTTGAAGAAAACTAGGTTAAAGTATCTGCGACACACCGAGTTCTTGTGTATGTAGGGTTACCCTTGCACACTACTTTGTCCTTACAATTTTATGTACGATTAGTTCGTACATAAAATTGTAAGGACAAATAACTGAGAAAATCATAAACAAACAGCTTTGTAAATGCGATTACGATTGAGTAATTCAATGATTAAAGCTTCACTTTTATTGTTTTGTGTACCGGGTAAAGTTTTTTCGAAGTCTTACGAATTTTAGTTCAGCATACAAGACCCGTTGCAAACATGAAAGCATATTAATTATTTACTCTTAAATTCTTCTTTTTCTGGGTTATATTCTTATTCTTAAACAATGGCGCACAACTAAAATCTTTGTAATTATAAAAAAAATAAGTCTTCGCTTTATTTCTCCATATCTAGTCGCATTTAAATTTTTCCTTACTTAAGAAGTCTTAGTTATACGCCTGGTACGTCTGCACACAAGTGCCTTTGGCAAGGTTATGGTTGAAATAGCCTTCGTCAAATCCCTATAGCTAGATCAGCTTTGTAATCTACGTTTTATCTATGCGTTTTTCTGTTTTAATATTTATAAGAATCCACGTCAGTTGTTTATGAGAACTAATGTATGTATTCAGGAGTAGAATGTGATATACTGCAGTGATCAGTATTTCTTCTTATGCCTTAATTCAATTCTATTTCAATTTAAATAAAGATGTGGTTGCTTCGTCTGCTACTATAACAGCTCTATCGACTTCTATAAGATTACAGACACTTTTTAGAAATCGTGAAACGCAAATAACAATAGGTCTTGCATGCTGTCTATCTCACTTATCACTTATTTGAATTAATTTGCATTATATGACCTCAACGTAAAGTCCTTGACTTTGAAATGTCCGCACGTAGATGCAGCACAAGTCTCGAAATCGATTTGTTAGTTTTGCCTGCACTAGTTAGGTAACTGATCTAGAATGCAGTCAGTGGAATTAACAGCTAGGTACACAATACCAATTAAATGGTAAACAGTCTCTCAAAATAAATAATTGGCCTATTTATAAAGGTACTGGCCCGCGTGGATGGAAACGTGACATGTGAACTGATCGAACGGCACGTAGCTACCATATTATGTACATATGTATGTACACCAAGATTTATTCGTTGTTGACTCTTGTCAATCCAAAGGTGATAGCAATTCAGCCAAACATAGCTATAATGGTATAGAAAATTGAAACCATAGAAATGTGTTATTAAAAGGCCAAGGAAAAGATAAATAAAATATATTTAAGTAGATTAGCAGAATAATCTACCGTAATGACGAACACGATCAATTGAAAAACACATTAATTTAATATTTAAAAAGAAGGTACTGTCGTATGACTGTCCATAGTTATAGGCAATACATAAGAAGAAAGTAGCTGTTGACTTGAAAACGACAAAAGTACCTTAAAGCGAAAATCAATAAGATAATGATGATGAATTGATGACGCCCAAAATAATTGGACCGTAACATAATGTACGAACTAAATAATAAAACACCGTCGCAGAAATACACTAATTAATTGTACCTAGTACAGAAAAATATAATAGAAGCTGGATTTTGCTGTCTGCAAAGCCGTGCAAATTTTCCCTAAGAAATTTTGATAACACTTTTTGATAAAGGAAACGTATAACAATGTTCTGACATCTAAATTTTCGAACCCACAGTTATTAATATCAGTAGTTGTTCAGCACACAGCATGGGCACACACGTGTCCCCATCGGTCACGTTGAGCCCCGCGAGGAGAGTTACGCAAACTACAGAACACACTAACCGCCTCTTTGACGTAACGCAGACGACAACCAAACCATGCTACTTGCAACTAAAAAATCAAACTTTAAACCTCTAACAATACGTCGTATAATCGAATCAGCGGCAGGCAATTATAAGAATACCTTAACAGCTACGACAGTATAATAGAACGCAAGCTGCATAACAGAACGTGCATGAAAATGTTTTCTAGCTAACATTGCAAGTCTTTCTGCGACAGTTATGAGTTCATGTGGAGGATTTTATTTATAACCTTGCGATCACGTTTGCACTTACTCGGATACGGTAAAGGTCATGGTTTAACTATATAAACGTTTTTTTAGTATTACATCTCTCTCGCATTTTCCCTTACTCTACTCCTATGATGACGTGGAGCCGTGAGGGCAAATGATCTATTTTATAGTGACCTTTGTGTATCTTGTCATGTTTATCGAAAGAGTAATAGTCTTTGATAACTGCGCATTTTGCGAGAAAGATACAACTGTAATGATAAGTTGCTATCTTTTCCCGAAAATTATTGAAAATTACAGTCGAACCTTATTGAAAAGCTGAAATATTAAATTCAATTATACTGTCACTTATACATACAACAACTTACAACACTAACTTACTTTAGTTTATGAACAAGGATACTAAAAAAATGCATGCATTATCTTTTGTATCCTAATCTGCAAAATGTTATATTAACATTTTACACTTAACAACTAATCCAAGCAGTTAAAACAAAGTAACTGCAGAAGACGACGAGAAAATTACCTAAACAAAGAGTTAGTTAAAGTGAGGCACTTGCCTCGGGGTGTTCCTAGACCTGGCGAGAGCGTCTGACACCCTTTCGCCTAATCTGCTCCTGAAAAAAAGGAAATAATTAGGTATCAGAAGGTAACTAAGAAACTCTCGACTGCAAAATGATTAGTCTCGCTGCTAAAATCTGTAATAGTTCGCTAATTGGGACCAGGTCCAGTTATTTATGCTAAACTATGATTGGTATTCCCCAGGGTAGTATTTTTGGACCATATCGTTTTTCTTTCATACTATTATTTCTCTCAGTCATTAACTGATGAAGATATTAACTGAATACGAATTATATTGGGATCATATTTTTTGAAAGAGACATGATAATCCTAACACAGCCTATAAACCAAAAGAGTGTATTTATTCGAAATATCAATGTAATCTGCCAGCACGTCGTTCAGGCTCATGTTAGTTTTGCCTTATCATTATAGACCACGATATAAACGAAACACGTGCACTAGTTTATTTAAAGTAGACATATGTATTCGGTCAGAATGACTTCATCGGTCTATTTTTGGCTTAGTTTATAAAAGTAACTATGCCAAAACATTCCGTCTAAAAAGGATTCTTTTTTAGCACTTCTCATGCGTGCTTCGTTTGTGGTCACAAGGACTACTGTTAATCATGAAACCTTGGGTTCGATCCCCGGGTTGGGCAACGTTTTATTGGGTTGTCTGTATTTTTCATCAGAATCAAAATTTTAGACTACGGACTGGATTTTCTGTCCATTTAATGGCAATTGGTAATAGTAGACTCGCCTAAACGTAAAGATAATTGGCGAAATATACGTGTATTATAGGGATTAGTCGGTCTAGGTAGGCATGAAACATTACCGCTCAGTTTAGCACAAAATCTTCTTTACACAACAACTGATCTCCCAAATAACGACATACATACAAATGTCAGTAACTAGGTAGGTCTCGTTTTGTGAGCATGATTCATCAAACTGTATATAAATTAAACATTTACAACACAAGTTTCAATTGGTTTCGTGAGTTGAAATGCTTACCACCTGTTCATCACTTAAGCAGTTCTAACTTTACCTTGTAAGTACAAAGTGCAAAAAAAATACCATCGTCTCCCTCATTACCTATTATGCTATTATTAGCATTAAGTATGATAAATGGCAGTTATATCCGATTACGACGCATCTGAAAAGGTCACGTTTTCCAATTTTCACATTTATCTGATTTCAGATGATATTAAGAATTCTTCATTCTTCTTTCTCTTAGCCAATGTTAGAGTTCAAGGGACCAACCAGATGAAATACAGTTCTAAGGATTTCAATAAAGAGATTTTACTATGCTTTGCTTTATTATGTACTAGAAGGGGTAATTCACTAATACATATTGTGTGAAACGTGTCATCGACGGCATGCAAGATTTAAGGAATACACTTACCTAAATAATAACAATAGAAATAATAAATAATAACATTTATTGAAATAATAAGTATACTAAAACTGTACGAGTACATATGGTTCATTAGTATATTAATCTAGGCATATAGTATTATAATAATAATTTGGATAAAAACTATGTATGACTTAAAAAAAAATAATACTAACATTATAAAGAGGAAAAACTAAGTTACAAAACACCTAGTGTAAGTGGCACTGGATTATTGCAAACAGTGCCCATTTGTAATCAATCTTGTGAGATCATAAATTCTCGACATATTGTGAACAGATAATTGAAATTATAATGACACTGATATATTTGATACCATTGAATTGGTATGGGATTTATTCTACGATTTTTTCATGATACATATATATCGAGAAATTATAAATCAATAAAGATTTATTACAATCTTACAGGATGCTGCAATTTGCCGGTGACATATGTAAAAATAAGTTCATTCGAATTCTATAATATATGACACAATTATCCCGGTATACAGCAAAGAGGATTCCAATCTAACGCGTTTATAAACTTACGATGTTCGGGACTTCGGGTGACATTCGAGTACAAACAACGCCTCCTTTCAATTTATTTAATGAGACATCCCCCATCAATAAACAATCAGGATTTTTCAGGGTACAACACAAAACTAAAATAAAAGTTAAGTAATTCACCATGGTAACTGTACCGAAAAATACACTGGCTAAAACTTTTACAAAATTTTGATTTTATTGGCAATCTTTCGGTATTTCTTAGTTCCCATCGTGAAAGTTGTGAAACTTGCCAATGAATAAAAAAAAAAACACCCATTAAGTATATCTATACTTCATGTCTAAAAAAGATGGCTTCTCAATCAAATTAATTTATCAGTAGTCTGATCGTGTTAAATGCTTGGAAGTTCGTTACGAGTAAATGTTTACCTAAGGTTTCAAAGAAAAAACGTTTTCTTGACAAAGAGAAGCCAAGTCTTGAGAGCTGCAAATAACTTCAACTCGAAACTGTTACGTGGTCTCGTGTTTAGTTAAAATCAACTTTTTGCTTTAATTAACTATGCTAAATGTGTATAATTGTTTTATTTTTAACTAGCAGCGCCCCGCGGTTTCACCAGCGTAGTTCCCGTTCCCGTGGGATGACGGGGATAAAATATAGCCTATGTTACTCAGGGTGAAGGTAGCTTTTTATGGTGAAAAAATTTATGAAATCGGTCCAGTACCAAATCTAGATATTGCCCGGTTAAGCAGTAACCAGCCTTAGTGTGCTGAACTGCGAGTGGTCACATAAAAAAAAAACAAATCTAGATACAGTTGATATATTTATGTACCTACCTAACCTACTATTCTTTATTTGGCCTTTTTGTTTTGGCTCTAATGACAATACAGAACTGTATTTTAGAGAATACAACAATTCAGTTAAAAAAGTATTTTATAGCATGCTGGCAAGGATTTTTATTCTTGGAATTATTTTTAGAAAAACAAAATTATTTTTATTATCTTAAAAAGAGTCCTTATTCATTGCATGAGCGTCATACAGCAATTAAGGAAACGCCACCGGGTTGCCCGCGATATTACTTAAGTTTTTTTTTTGTAATCTGCAGCTCAGTAACATGTTGTCGGGCAGGTTTAAAAAAAAACAATATAATTTATAATTATTTCGCCTAATGAAGTAAAAAATAAGATGCAAAATAAGAAACCGTTGCAGACCAAAGGCAGCACTACTTTTATTAAAATTAATGTGGATGCCTAAAGCATCCACAGACACAATCATAAACCCAATATAAAGCCACTATGTATTCTCATATAAGTACATTAAGTAAACAGAGATACGCCGCGACGGCACCTGTTTATGATATGTGACGTCATACACACGTGTTGCTCCAATTGCATTGTGTGCGAGCCTCGGTGACAATGTGGCTAATTGCAACGATTTCTATTAGTGACGTATTAAACTCTGTTGATGAGCGTGTCAATTCATTCGTTGATAGGGTTAGGGGAACTGATAATTAGGTGATAGTTAGTGAAGTTTTGGGTTCCGAAATTAGATTTAGGCAGTCTCCGCAGGGCGTCGGGAAACGCAGGGCGATTCCCGGCCACCGTAGGCGCGGGCCTACGGATGGCGAGCTATGGGTGGGTCGCCGTCCGGTAGCAACCAGGCCCGAGTCGACGGCGCGTAGCGTTCCACGCGCCCCTCAAAGAGCTGTCAGCAAAGAAGACGGGGCCCCATAGGGTCAGTGTCTGCTAGGGTTGCGGAATTTGTTCGAAAGAGTCACCGCGGTCCTGGAACGCAAAGGGCACTAGAAGGAACACGGGTGGGTTTTAGTCAGTAAGAGTCTGACACTCCGTCATATTTTCATGGTTTCCCATCCATAAAAAAACAGGTAGGTGCAGTCTATAGTGGGTTCCTATTATACGTTATCTTTTTTACGAGTTATTATCACGCTTGTAATTCTTAAAGAAGTTGGCAGAAATTGATATGACGTATAATCTACATCCCCATTTACAAATTGTACACTGCAAACATCATAACGTAAGCTAGCTCAACATCATGTAAAAATAAAACGTTTCAAAGAAAACTAATCTAACTGTTACTTATCCCGACATTTTTCCAAGAATAATTTTCCACTTTCGTATCGCGTTCGAATCTAAAAGCAATTTCATAAAACGTGCACTTAATTAGGTCCATGTTTTCCTTGTTTTCTTTTTCCCTAAATAATCTAAAAATAATAAAGTTCTTACGTAATGATTGGCCGCCCTTAACTCCACAAGTCCGCGCCCTGAGAGGAAAACCTTCAATACATTAATGTCACACGTTCTATAGAGGGGAAAACGTGTTTGCTAAGACATAAATACTCGTGCCTAAGTTTACCATGATACTGGAATTTTCCGGACTCTCTAGTAAATGTGACAAGGCACGAGTTGTAGGTAACTTCAGTAAAATACTACAGGTACACACTACGTTTCTTAGTAGAATGTTATTTTTAGTGTGGGGTATTATTTTTACAACAATTTTAAACAAAGGATTTAAAAATTGTATGATTCGGAATTAAGTAATAAGTTGTTGAATCTTTGGATTTTAGAGATTCAGGTAATTACGTGCCTGCTTATTCTGTAATAGATGCATATTCTGATGAAGTATGTATTTTTGATGATTTTGGTCCTAAATGAATGTCTATTTTTAATTGTAATGCCACACAAAACTGGTAGTACAGCTAACTATAAATCAGAAATTCAATCCGAAGTTATTTTATTTCTGGCAACCCTACTTGCAACTATGTTGAGAAGTGCGTTCACTGTAAATAAACGCTATTCACAACACGTGCTCACTCCTCAGTGTCGTCCACGTGTGGCGATGTACTGCAGTGAACTGATGATGAGTAATGAACGGACCTCTTCCGTACAATGACCATTCAGATTCACTCGACGGATCCAATTATAGAGCAGCCGAGGGGTGAAATAACGGTGTGGTGGCTGACCGTGAACTGTTGTAGCCATGGCAACATTTTGAAGGTTGGTGGTCTTACAATAAAGAGTTAAAAACTCCTTTTGGGAATTGAGCGGGAAATAAATGGGCATTTTTGAGAACTTCAGTTAGGTCATTGCCTTTTGTTGGAGATTTAAATATGGACTCATTAGGGACAGGAAAATCAAGTCTGTTTTTCCAAAACTTAAGTCATGTAATCGATATTTTCATTTGTAATTATGTTTTTCATTTAAAAATATAAACTCGCTAAATGTGTTATCTGCGTAACTGCTCATAGGTTATTTTTATAGTTTAGTTTACGACTTCATGCCTTCAGGCTGATGTGCAATTAAACTAAATCGCTAATTATTAAATTTATGGAAATCGATTTTGCTTTGCCTAATGCAAAGGCAATATAAACCTAGTAACACGTTAGTTTACTAGAGGAATAAACATTCTGCTGATTGATAGATACCAACACTAATTTATTTAATACTAGCTTCTGTCCGCGACTTCGTCCCCGTGGAATCCCCGATTTTAAAACATTATTTATCGCTGCTCCGCTCCTATTGGCTTAAGCGTGATGATATATAGCCTAAAGCCTTCCTCGATAAATGGTCTATTCAACCCAAAAAGAATTTTTCAATTCGAACCAGTAGTTCCTGAGATTAGCGCGTTCAAACAAACAAACAAACTCTTCAGCTTTATAATATTAGTATAGATTTGATGAGACCAGATCGAAAATGGAAGCTACACTTTAATTATAACCTTTAAATACTTAATAGACAAAATACATTTATTAAGAAATACCTCATCCTCGAATTAGCACAGGCACTTTGTTTAACATACTTATGTCAGTGTTTTTAAAGCAATCACATAATTTAATTTATCTACAATATCTACTCGGTGTAGTAAATTTCTTACATTAATAGTAATGTACAAATGCACCAACTGACTGCAGGTTTATGCATGAATCACGTGGCAACTACGAAGGTAGATAGGTATATGTATATTGTCTCTGCCTACTACGCACCAAGTGATTTCAAACAGCATACCTCCTCACTCACAAAACCAAACAAAAAAAGCAAAAAAGAAAACAATTTGCGAATCCTTAAAAAAATAATCCCCATACTCCTTTTTAACCTAATTCTAAATCCAATATTAACAAAACCCAAAAAAGAAAAACAAATAAAACTTCCAAAGAATTCCGGACTCCAAGCGTAATTCCTTTATGACATAACGCAATTAACAAGGTGCCATTCATAAGAAAAACCGTTTATAATAATGAAATGTTTAAAACAGTCGGGTATACACCCACAAATAGAGTCAGGCGATACGAAAGTGTGCGTTAGTGTGTGTGAGTTACGTGTTGATAGTGATGTGTGTGTGTGAGTGAGGCTCGGTCACGTTTTGCGCGGCGTGTTGAGGACGCGGCTGCGGCGCGTGCAGCCCGCGCCCTTCCCCCGCTCCTCGACCCCCCTCTCCTGTCACGTGTTACCGTGGTGTTATTTTCGCTCCGCTTTCGCCACAAATCACAATATCTATTCAGATGTCGAATTAATCAATTGGGGATTTTCATTTTCAGTCAGTCGCAGCTTTGTTACTAAAATATTGAATGTATTTTAGGAGTCGTTACGTGAATACATTTATGTAATTGGACTACTGTGAGTACTTTAATACTTTTTTTTTCAGCTTTGGTTTTATGCAGTAGCGTAGGTGTGTAAAAGCAAAAATTTGTTTGCGCTTTTACACACCTACGACTAATTGGCTACATTCTCGATCCCGATACAGAATCTGACGCACTTAATCGATGATTAGCTCTGAAACATTTGTAGCATTGAACTCTGGGCTATAAATAGATTATAAACAAGTTTGTATGACGTCACCTGGTTGCAGGTGGCACAGATTTACAAGACCGTGAAGCTTACATCGCCATGTCTCTCTCGCAAAGCTCTAGCGTAATATGTCTATGCTATAACTTCAATAAATATTATGTAATTGTCTCTCAGTAGTGCACACTAAGTCACTAGTCAGATTATGTAAGTTACTGACAGTTTCAAGAGACAAAACTTCATCAAAAGATATAATACCCGTCAAATCTGTCAATTTGTTTGGAAAATAGTCAACAAGTGCTTTATTATTGAATTTTTTCATTCACCATAAGAAGATATTTAAACGAAGTGTCATTCGATTCGGAATAGCATGTAGATGACTTTGAAAAAATAGTTTCGCTTGAAAAAAATGTAATAGTTAAAAACAATTTACTGAAAAACATACATATCTCAAAAACTAGTTAAGATCCGAGACTGCTGAAAATAGTTATAATAAAGCACTTGTTGACGATTAGACTAAGAAGACAGACCAATTTATTATAAGTCATAGACATATGTCAGGAAGAAGTTGTATGAACTTAGTAGGTTAGTACACATTACACTGTAGCAAGACATCATCACCCCAATAGGCCTCCAAGGTCCCCGGTACATATTTTTTCCACTTCACGATAAGATGTATCGACAAATGCATACAAATACAGTACAACGTCGTCAGTTATGCACACTTCAAGGTCTGTACTCTGTAGCACCATTCGTCACTAAGTTCGAAACGTAAACAAAGCAGTAAAAACTCCGTACTCAGTCCTCCAATCAGTAAACGTTCTATGGTAAACTATTTACGCAAAGAAACAAGAATGAAGTACGTTTTACAACGTATTACTTGTTGACATAGACGCAACAAAATGGTAGACAAAGCTACCGAACTGGAATATAGGCCACGTAATTGAAACGATGCTCAGATATCAAAGGAAAAAAACAAATTGACTTCTGATGAACGTGTAATTAAGACAGCTTGTCTTATTCAATGGTTCCATGATAATACCAGCTTCAAGATTCCTATCAGTAAATGATCCTTAGTGAAGTTAATTTTGGATGATGGCGTGTAAACTGCCGAGGACACAGCATCACCAAACTCACTCAAAGGTAGAATAAGCTATCCAAAACGGAGGCTAACTCAAGATTCATATACAAAATTAATAGTACTGGACGATTGATTTTGGCTAAACCAAAGAATTGTAAAGGGCATATTACTCGCAGTCTCGCAGAACAGATAGTCGATGGGATTGAAAAGGTCTAGAGTGGTGACTGCGTACTAGAAGATGCAACGTTGGAAGGCCTCCCACAAGGAGGACCGATGACCTGGTCAGCTGGTGACGGCCGCGGAAATCATACGAGACGTACAGTACCGGTCGATGAGGCGATACTTGTGAATTTTAAACAATTTTGCATGCCTTTACGTTGCAGGTAAAAAGTATTGGGACTCTCCACAAAATAGCCATAATATATGTATACATTTTAGGCAAAAATAATATCTTTCTTTCTTGGGGGAAGGCTATGTCCTGCAGAGGTTGCCTTTCGGTTGAAATCATGACTGTGGCTAAAGCTTCCGGGGCTTCGAGAAGCCTCGCTAAAATAATCTAAGGAAAATGATTAATTCGATGCTGGTTGCCATGGTGGAAGCTAACGTAGAGATCCAGGATATAAACTCTCTAAGGAATCCTTTTGTAAAATAATAATATAATAATAATAATAACTATACTTGAAGAATTTGCTATGGTCAGCAGATTTATTTATTCTCCGATCAGCAGTAAACGGTCACAAATAAAAAAAGATATATCTGTTACGCCGAACGAGTGATCTAGAAAAAAATAAATATACAATAAATCCTTAATTCCTATCATCGATTTTGATTGGTTTGGCGGTAGAATTTCTCAATCTAACTGTGTAAGAGGATGCAGAACAAATCTTTCTCTCAAATTGCACCCTTTGACAGAAATATTTATCTCAGGGGTTTAGTCAAATCGTAGTATTTGATTTTAATTTATCTATTTGGATGATTATCTAAACTCTATCACCACGCAAGTGGTGCGACTTTTCTTTAAACGACTCGTTTAATATTTTAATATGAATATATGAAATCATACGTAGTGGTAGGTAGCAAGTGGAATGATTTGGCAAATACAATTTATAATATTACATATTGAACTTTCTTTACCTTTGCTTTTACAACCATTTTATTTCGTTGTAGTTACCAGTACAAACTGTCCATGGAATATTTTTTCCATTCCACCAGAACATCAGAACTACGTCTGCCAAAATAAGTTACCCCAACAGAATTATAGGTAGGTACATGTGTAAATAGGTAAAACTACAAAAAGGTTTTACCTACTACCTAGTACCAAGACTCAATATTTTTGAATAGGTCATCGAAACACTGGCACGTTAGGCAGGTACACAATATACCTACCTACCAAAACATTTGAAAGTGAAAATAAGGTTGAAACTCTTGGACTTACTAATTACTGAAATTATATTATTCATTGATTTTTTGCGGCTATGATTACCGTTAGCAAAATGATTAGCTTCTAATAGAATTTAAACTAGGCATATTTACGCCATAAAACTACTTTGATCACCATAAACAGCTGTCCAAAAATCCGAAGCAGAATAATTTAGGCAGTTAGGTGCCGAAAATGCTAAACAAGATGAATAATGATTTCCGGGTCAAGGTCGCCCGTGACTCCGTGAGAAAGTTTTTTAACAGATCAAAGCAACATAAATGTCTTTTACGAACAGTTTGATAATCCATTTAAAATTGTAAACGAGGGTTAAATTAATATTTTGAACTCTAGAACCACCTATCATTCACGATGTGATTAATATCTACCTAGTGTGTTTTTAGATTTTAACGTGATTGCTTACATCGTAATTTCTCTTTATATTACCTACACTAAATGGTGTATTGATACCACTCTTTGTAAGCGAATAATTCACAACACGACCGCTTCAATATCGAAGAGAATCATAATAAAACATAATGAATACACATCACATGGCCAACTTACTTGTCATACTTCACGGAATGCCCGTTCTCCTCCCAATAATGCCTTGATTCCATATTAATTTGGAGCCACAACAAAACAATAAACCACTGATCACAAAATTGCAGATGATAATATCAAATACAAGTCTGTTTACATTTTATTCCCGTTACGGGTAGGTTTATTGAGCACTAATCACAAACTATAGCACTTAGGTTAGATCTCCGCAATCCATTTTCATTAAACGATCACAGTAAATATAAATTGTTGTTATCGTATTTAACTGCATGTATGGAACGTGCGGCAACGTCGTCACCCGGAGAGCTTCGCGGCCACTCTGAGCGGATGTACTCCAAACACCGGCCGGTTTGAGTCTTGTGACGCGGCGGCGGCGTCAAAATATGGACAGGGGGCGTCGGAATGCCGGCGCACATTGCGATGCGTGAACTCATAATTCTAGGGTAAAATGCAGATTTTTAGATGTTTGAAGAAGTTAAGAGTGAATTAGGGTCGATGGTCGTTCATTGGGGCGGAAGGTGGTTTATCTAGCATAGGTTTCGCTAGGTGTCTGCCGCGTCTGGTCGGGCGCCGCGGCTATAGCGCCGGCGGCCGGGCCACGCTCGCTCGCACGTGACCACTGTGACGCAGAGACAGCTCCGCCAGGCGCGAAGCGAATCATACTTCGCTTCGGGGTATACCCTATCGTTTTATATCGTATTGGAAATAAAAATAACGCGATCACTAATCAGCATTGTTTTTTTTATATTATAACGACTTGTATAAACGCAAAAAAATAAAATAGTAATTCTGATTACTTACTTGAAAACCTTTAAGAAAATTCTTGACTTGGTAAAACCCCAGAAAACTTGGATTCTTGCTTGACGAATAGGGATGACTCCTGAGTAAAAAAAATATGATTCTATTTAGTCCGTCAGTTAGATTATCGAAAATTTTTCTTTCTTTCTTTATAAAATCAATAAAAATGGCGAAGATAAAAGTATCAAAGATCAGTGGGATCTTATGTGACATCACGTAAAAAGTGTACTTACTGCAATGTGACGTCACTCACACCGCACTGTCTTCATTTTACGTGAAACCGAAAAAATAAGTGTCCAATATTTTTTGGAAATCTATCTGACGGACTTATTAGATTTTTTTAGTCAACTACCCTATTCTGGTACTTTTTACGTGTAGGTAATAATATGTAAAAAAAGAAGAAAATAGGAAACATTATGTTCTCCTTATGAAAACTAAGGTACTGATGCCAATGCCAAATTCTGGCGCCAGGAGAATGCACACAGTATTTAATAATATAATAGTAAAGATTGCCGGAATAAATTGAACAGAAGATTCAGACTTTTAACCTTGCAGCGGGAGGCTAAACAAATAAATTAAACAATTTATACTCCTTTGTCTGTTCTTTATTGAATTGCTTCACACTAATAAATCATAAACATTATATAGTAAAAATTATGGATGGAAATAATTTTTTGTTCGTTTGTACCGACTAATTGTAAGCTCCGAAAATACTGGACTGATAAACATTTGTTCACCAATGGAAAGCTATATTATCAGCGGGCTATAGGTAGGTACATAATTTTATCCCCGTTTTCACACGGGAACGGGAACTACGCGGGTAAACGCACGGGGCGCCGGCGCCGCTAGTGTAAAGTAAAAAAAGCCTTACTTATGAAGTTGTTGCTATTATTTGCCTGATATTTTTTACCCGAATTTGGATTACCTACCTTTTCGTATACTTTTGAATTAATAGGTAGGTGTCGCGCGCCACGAAAGCTCAAAACAAAAAGCCATCGCTGACCTGCTCCAATCCTCCAACAGCCACGCATATATCCGGGCGTAACCCTGTGGGTGTGGCTTTGACGTAGCGCCCACGCTGCGTGCACGTGGAGTGACAATAACAGACAATAGATACTAGAAAGATAGGATCGGAAACAGCCGACTGAGGCTGTAGGCTTGTTCAGACTTCAGATTTACCCCTCGTTACGTGATGCGCTCACGAGGCGTGAACGCTGCTTGCCCGTTGGGGCGTAGGACGGAAATATGCACATTGCACGCCCGGCTGTTGGAGGCTGGCGTGTGTTGGCGTGTGATAAAGGCAGAATAGCTTATGGGCTGTGCTGTACCGTAGATAGATAGAGTAAGTAAGTTTTATAGTAGGTGTTTATTAGTTAGGTGTATATCTATTAGTGATGTAACGAATGTTTGATTTTTCACATTCGCGAATGCGAATGCGAATATTTATCTTCAACATTCGCGAATGCGAATGCGAATGCGAATATTAAAAAAAAAAACAAAAAAGCGCGCGTAAAATCTTTGACAGGTTTGTCGTTTCGTGTCGGCCATGTTTAAATTCAACATAGCCGAGCCGATATTGGTTAATTAAATGAATTTAGTCACAGAAAGTTCATTCTAAAAGTTTTGTTTTGAGGTTAGTTTTATGTTATTTATCAAATTGAACTAATATTTAAGGGACAAAGTGGCATAAAAACATAAGTAAAGCACACATCAGCGAAGTTTGGACTTATTTTACAATATGTGATGCTGAAAATGTTAATTGCAAGTTGTGTAATAAAAAGTACTCGCGAAAAGGCATGACCACTAGTGCTATGAGAAATCGCCTGGAAACTAAACACAAAAATGAATATGAAGAATTGAAAAAAAGAGAACATGAAAAGCAAGATGCTGCTAAAATTAATTCTTTGGCGTCCTCTTCGCGACAATGTACCAAAACTGACCTTAAGGCGATTAACACACGGCACCGCGCACCGCCGCGGTAGGCGGTGAAGCGGATCTCATGTCACATTGGCCTCTACTAAATCCGTAGATGCCTAACACACGTACACCGCCAAACCGCGCGGTCGAGCGGTGCTCTCACCGCCACCGCTCCTCCGCGCTGCCGTCCGCGCGGTGGCGCGGCGCCTCACACACGGGGCGCCGCATAACCGCGCGGATAATCGTGGGTGCAAGACGTGTTGCAATTCAATAATAGAGTTCTGCTTCTTAAAAATGGATAAACCCAATATCTTCTTATTTTTTTCTTTCTGCGCCATAAAAGCCAGATTGCTGCCACCACTTCAGCGTCCATTCTAGTTAGTGTTTGTGATCAAACTGTCAAAACCGTGTTAAATCCAACCGCGCGGACAGGCGCGTAAACCGCCTTACCGCGCGGGGTACCGCTACGAAATCCGCTTTACCGCCACCGCCCTCCGCGGCGGCGCGCGGTGCCGTGTGATAATCGCCTAAGCAAATGTCTTTGAGTGATTGCGTTGAAAAAAATAAAAAGTGGGATAACAACAACACCAAGTCTTTGGTGCTGGATAATTTGATTGGCGAAATGATCGCACTGGAGGACTTACCATTTAGTTTTGTGGAATGTCTTGGATTTGTGAGATTGATTAACCAAGTATGCCCTTCATATGATTTAAAAAGTCGGCAATATTTTACTTCCTTCATTTGTGAGAAATTATACGGCAAGGTAAAAGATAAAATTCTGGAATTAATCAAATCATTTGAAAATTAGCATTAACAACTGATATCTGGTCTGACTCTTGCTCTGGAGTGTCGCTGATAAGTTTCACTTGTCACGGAATTACCAATAATTTTGAAAGAAAAATGATTGTATTGAATGCAGAAGTATTCAATGATGGGCGACATACAGGAGAAAACATAGCGGCAAAGTTAGAAACTATGTTGTCATCATGGGGAATTCCCAAAGAAAACGTATTATGTATTATTAGAGATGGTGGCACTAACATGAAAAAAGGTATTTCTTTATTAAGTATTAAAAACATTGATTGTTTATCGCACCAAATCCAACTTGTTGTTAAAGAAGGGCTTAAGTCACAAGAATCTATCATTGCAGCCATTAACAAATGTAAAAAGATAGCAACACATTTTCACCACTCTAATGTAGCTCAAGACAAACTTGTTAATCTACAAGAAAAGCTTAATCAACCAAAGCTCAAGATAATCCAACAGTGTGTTACGAGGTGGAATAGCACCTTTTACATGCTAGAACGCATTTTTTAAACAAAGACTCGCTGTGCCTTTATGCTTCCACCAGCAACAAAATTTCACAACTAACTTCAGAAGAATGGATACTTGTGGAAAAATTGATTACATTGCTTCAACCTTTTGAAGAAATAACTCGAGAACTAAGTGCAGCCAATGTTTCCATATCATCTGTGATTCCGATATTGGCCACTCTGGAAAAGGTGATTGATGAATTTGAATATAATGCATCTGACGAGTGCATTTGGAACACTATACTTGTTTTAAAACAAGAAATGAGACACAGATTTTCTCACTTGGAAAACGACATATTATTTGCTACAGCAACGTTTATTGATCCTAGATACAAAACGAAATTCTTCAAAAATCCTTCAACAAAAGATCAAGTCATGAAAAATATTTTAGATTCACTTGGAGATGAGGACTTAAGTTTGCCGTCATGTTCAAAGCCAAAGCGTCCTAAAATAAGGAATCAGGATAATGAAAACTTGGGCTCCAGTACCAGTCTTTCAGAAAAATCTGTGACATTAAAAGAAACTATGAAAATGATGATGGACTCAAGTGAAAGCGAGGAAGAACTAGATAATGATATTCCAAATCCATTAGAATAGAAGTATTAAAAAAAAAATGAATATGTTTTGGATAAACGTATCGGAAATGAAGAAGACCCACTTCTTTGGTGGAAAGTAAATAGCAACAAATACGGCATTCTTTCTCCAGTAGCCAGAGAATATTTGGTAACTCCGCCCACAAGTGTCCCCAGTGAAAGAGTTTTCAGTGGAGCTGGACTACTTTACACACCTCACCGAAACAGGCTGCACGGAGAAAAAGCCTCCAAACTTTTATTTTTAAAATTCAACATTCCATTGCTTCAATTTAATTATTAAGAATTAAATTACAACAAATATAATAATTAAATAGTCAACATGTTATTAGAAAAACTATATTTTGTGTACCTTCTTACTTACTTATATATCATTATTTTTATACGTAGATATAAATAACTTGCAATTGAAACCAAATGTTAACATAACAAGTATCAGAAGTTTACTTTAGTTTAAAATAAAAATAATTATAATTTTGTTTTTGAAAAAAGGTTTATATACAAATAGTTAAGTATTCGTTGTTTTATTTTTTAAGTTTATATGTCATTCATTATAAATATATTTAATTCCTCAGATATATAAAGTGGAATGAAAAAATATACATTTAAAGCCAAAGGTTATAAATACTTATTACATTAGATATTTAAAGTTTAATAATTTTGTTTGAAGTAATTGTTTAGTTTTTTAGTAAATAGAAACTGTAAACTTTATTTAAAAATGGTAGTAAAGTAATAATATACATACTACTAAATAAATGCAAACCTAACATAGTTGTAACAAGGCTGATTAATGTTAGATTTGATCAGATCTCAAGTTCTTTTTTCATAAATGAGACTTTAATTTAGAATGTAGAAGGATGATTTAATAAAAATATCTAAGTGTTATCTATTGTATTATTATTTCATATGCATGCATATAATAATTTCCTTTTTGATTATTAAAAACATTCGCAAAACATTCGCAGTAATTTCGCGAATGCGAATGCGAATATTAAAAAATATGCGAATATCCGCGAATGCGAATGCGAATGCGAATATTCGTTACATCACTAATATCTATACTAATATTGTGAAGAGGAAAGATTGTATGTAACAAATAAACTCAAAAACTACTGGACCGATTTCAAAAATTCTTTCACCATTAGAAAGCTACATTCACCCTGAGTAACATAGGGTATATTTTATCCCCGCATTCCTACGGGAACGGGAACTACGCGAGTGAAACCGCGAAGCACCGCTAGGTAGTGATGAATATTTATGCCTATGGATTTATTTTATTTATTAGGATCTGGATAGGTCCTTAGTAAAATATATTTCAATGGCTGCAGTGTATGATGTATCCCATGAAGGAAACATTCTGGGGTATCTCACTTACTTAGTAGATTATTATTTCCCAGGCATATATGTGCCGACCCTAAGTTCCTCCAGAGATGTTTCTACCTTTTGTTATTTTGTTAACCAAATAGTACCTACATAAGTCGATTAGTCGTAACAAGTAAGCAAGCAAGGATATTAGTGTTTTGCATGTTTATTAAAAATATAGGTACTATAACACACAATTATTCCGCCAAGCAATAAAACAAATCAAGGTGCATGCGCAGTCCAAGGCAAGGAATTAGTTAGATCTAATTTGATTCATATTTCATGACGACCATGACGTCATTTATTTATTGTACCATTAGCGTTGTATTATTTATGTGTATTATTTGTCAACACACCGCCAAATTATTTCTTTCTTCACTCTTCTTCTCCGCTTTGGGGCGGACCGGAATGGAGTGTCAGACTCTTACTAACTAAAACCCACCCGTGTTCCATCAAAATGCCTTTAGCGATTTAGTAGGGCCGCTTTGTCTCGAACAAATTCCACAAATGATATTTTTTTAAATTGCTTTTAAATTTTATTGCACGAATGCCCCAAAAGAAATAAAGAAAAAAATGTTTATTTAGGACTCAAGGCACATAATAACACACAAAAAAGCTTATTATTAATTTTAAACTGTGCGAGGCCAAAAAAGATCAAGATAAAGAAAGAAAGAAAAATACCTATTTATTTGGGACTCGCACAAAACAAACAACTATTTTGTTTGTTTTGTTTTGTTGTTAAACAAAAAAATAAAATAAAACTAATAGAAAAATAAATTAACAAAATCTGTAGATATCAATTATACCTGAATGTAAATGTGCGAGGCCAAAAAGGTTCCTATCTCAGCATATGTTGCGATATTTAAAAAAAATAAAAATATCACAGCTGTGGTATTCGAAAAGAAAAGAAAGAAAGAAGAAAGAAAGAAAAAAAAATTAAGAAAGTCAGCAAAACTAAAAGGTTGTATGTACCTGTGTAGTTATGTACTTACATAATTATTATGTCAAGATAATGTAGTTCAGAAAATAGTCTGCTATATTTTGTACTAGCAGCGCCCCACGGTTTTACCCGCGTAGTTCCCGTTCCCGTGGGAATATGGGGATAAAATTGACCTGCATAATTATGTTACTTAGGATGAATGTACCTTTCTAATGGTGAAAGAATTTTTGAAATCGGTCCAGTAGTTTTTGAGTTTATTCGTTACATTCAAAAATACAAATCTTTCCTCTTTATAATACAGTAAAACTTGGTTAAGTGGGACCTGGATAAGTGAGAAACCTCCATAGCTGGAACTCATGCTTAGGTCCCGACACTTTAGCAGTGAATTACCTGTTAGTGGGACAATACAAACCTCTATATCTGGGATTGGTTCTTTCCATTTTATAGTCATAATTACCTCTATTATTGAAACAGTGAGTATATTTTACCTATTTTACTGAGACTATATTTTAGGGATTAGTTCTTTCGATTTTATTCGTCACAAGCACCTCTATAATTGAGACAGCGAGTGTAATTTACCTCTTTTATTGGGACTATATTTTGTGTCCCAACATTATGTGGATGGAACTCTCCGTAAATGAGACAGATATCTATTTATACCTGGATATCTGAGACACTGGGTAAGTGGAGAGACAAATTTGCAGGTCCCTTAAGGTCCCAGTTATCCAAGTTTTACTGTAATAGTATAGATTTGTTTAGATATTAGTGACTTTTACTGATCTATTTGTTCTTTAAACTGTCGTCCTATTCATGTCTGTTCGTCCTATTCATGTTATGACATCATCACACATCGATAGACAGACGTGAGCGAGTCTGTTGCGTCACTATTCAAAGAATAGGTCTCGTGGTGGCGAGCGTGATATCTAGTGCACATAAGTAGTTACAGGCCAGTCTAGCTGGTCAAGTACTTGTGCATTTTCGTGACGAACAAAGATAAGAAATTGGCTGTATTATGACAGGCGTGTCTAGGTCCTTTAGTGTCGCAATTTGCCGAAGATTCGGTCGGGAACACGCGGATGAAACCGCGGGGCGCTGCTAGTCTGCTATAAATTGCTTAAATCGTATATAATTAATGAAAAAAGACGAGAGTAATGCACTTTAGACAACGTAGGTACACAAACAATCAACAATCTGATAATCAATAAAATTCAATTTAATAATATAAATATAAATGAAGCTGACAAAACAACAACAAAAAAATCTCGGACTAATAAATAATAATAGATTCTAAATTGAATTAGAAACCTCAAATAGAGACAATTATTATAAGCAAGAAATTGAGTAGTGCAGCCTACGTTCTGAAACAGCTTGCTGTGGTTCTCAACACAGACGCGCTAATTACTGCTTACTATGGATTAGCCCAAAGACAATGTGGTTACATTCTCTATGGATTAGCCGAATCAATTCTTAGGCCCCTCGCCCACGGCGACTTTTTGTAGCGATGCAGTCGCGCGTTTAGCAAACGCGCGACAGCATCTCTTCTAACGCGTGTTAGTTGCGACTAACACGCGTTAGAAGAAACGCACATTTGCAACGCGCTACTAACGCGCTACTGCATCGCGATTGTATCGATACACATTTGCAACGCGCTACTAACGCGCTACTGCATCGCCATTGTATCGATACAAACGCGCGACCGCGTCGGACGTGACAAATATTGCCTCAACGGAGTCCATCTTGCAACTGTACTGATTCAAGGTATTTTTATGTCGTAAATGCATCCCGACCGAATCGCGTTTGTATCGCGACCGAATCGCGTTTGTATCGCGACCGAATCGCGTTTGTATCACGACCGAATCGCGTTTGTATCGCGACCGAATCGCGTTTGCATCGCGACCGAATCGCGTTTGTATCGCGACCGAATCGCGTTTGTATCACGACCGAATCGCGTTTGTATCGCGACCGAATCGCGTTTGCATCGCGACTGAATCTGGTCCCGTGGGCGAGGGCACACAGCTAGCGACAGCTTCGCGTCTGTATCGATGCCTACGCGCGACAGCATCGCGACTGCATCGCTACAAAAAGTCGCCGTGGGCGAGGGGCCGTATAGTTTAGAATTTTTCTCATAAAGCAAACGTGATTTTTTGCGTGTTTTTGTTTGATATTGATAACGGCGACAGGTAGACGCTTGAAGTATTCACAGAATATTTAGTTATATATATTCAATTTAAAAAATAATTATTAAATTAAAATAACAACACAACAAAGTAAAAACAAAAAAAAAGTATTATAAATAAAAAAGTATAATAAATAAATAAAACAAATGTGGCCCGAATACACCAAAAGTGTTATTTTCTGCCGTTTTCGTAAATAATTGTACAGAACCCTTCGTGCTTGATTCTGAATCGCACTTGGCCGGTGTTTTAATATGATTTTGATGATATATCACGGTTTATGCACCATCTATTCCTACATTCCTGCAACTCGATTGTTTTAAAAATTCCCGTCATTTCACTTCCTGGTTCTAGGGGGTGATTTCAATCACCAAGTTGTGTTGCCAACGCTGATGATGATAATAAGATGATTCATAGATTCTTTCTGTTATAATTTCATTAAAAAAAAAACTATATTTTAGATGGCAGTTGCCTACTAAGTATGACAACGTGATATTATATGGAGTGGAGTGCTTGTAATCCCCAGATGATAATGAATGATTACCGTCAATTACCGTAGAAATAATAAACTGCATTTATATTTCTATGATGATGATAGACAGACGATTTGCAAGTAGAATAATAGGCATAATTATTATAATTTGTTTATTTGTATACAAAGTTACAACCACTACATTAACTTGCTTGTTTTCTAAAGTAAGCAATCACCTAAAAGCAAAACAAAAGAATCGGAACCATTGTGAAACCAATTCATTTGAATTTATATAAGGACATCCGAAAATACATGACATTTATAAATCGGGCCTGTTTGTGAAACGGATTTTCATTCCTACACGAAAAAATAACAAAACTTTTTACGCGGAGGAGGCGTCTTTTGTATAGCTAATTTATTCCTGTAACGTTATTCAACTAGTCCAAATATAAAGTATTTAAATTCAGTGTTACTTGGAATGAAACCCCGCAACGGTGGTAACGGGGCGGGTTTATTTCTGTTCCAACACGAATATAGGGGATTACGCTGCGCTCAAACGTGCATGGGGTTATAATAAACGTGCAAAACGTGCTCGGTTGGAGTAGCGCACGGGTTGAGGATTGCACGTTCGTCTTTTTTCAGCTGTTATGAACGCCTCCGGTTACATTGAATCAAAGGGAGTTGCACGTTTTGGGGCAGTCGTGACTGTGAAATACATTACCTAATGGTTGACGTGAATAGTGTGTAGTTGATCGGTTTTAGGGGATATTTTTAGTCGATACCTTGGTACTTATAAATGGTAATGTAATAAGTTGCTTAAAACATGATTTTAGGCATAAACATGTTTTGCTAAGTAAACCTAGGTACTTACCTATGGAACTTTTAAGGTATCTTTAGCACTGTAAAAATATTAATAGATTTAGCATTCATAGCCTTTGCCAATTTCTCTTCTATATTTTTTAAATAATCAGTTGTTTATCTTTTCGTTTAACTATATAGCTTCGGCTTTCTCTCTGATGGTCTGTAGATTCAAGTTTATAGGAATGACAGCAGTTAGTAAGAACAGTGTTGCGAAATTGTCCCTAAAAGAATGACCTCACATTATAATGATAAGATTCGGAATAGATGCCTGTATAAATTCAGCGTGACTTGGAATGAAACCCCGCAACGGTGGCTACAGGGCAAGTTTATTTTCGTTCCAACACGAATAGGGTATTACGCTGCGCTCAAACGTGCATGGGGTTATAATAAACGTGCTAAACGTGTTCGGTTGGAGCGCACGGGTCGAGGATTGCACGTTCGTCGTTTTAGAGCTGTTATGAACGGCTCCGGTTACATTGAATCAGTGGGAGTTGCACGTTTTGGGGCAGTCGTCACTGTGAAATACATTACCTAATGGTTGACGTAAATAGTGTTTAGTGGATCGGTTTTTGGGGTTATTTTTAGTTCATACCGTGGTATCTACTTATTATTATATAATGTACTTAATAACTGGATTAAAAAACATGATTAAAGGCATAAACATGTTTCGCTGAGTAAAACTAGGAGTACGTATGAAAATTCATCTTCGGCGTTATTTCTGGTGGTCTATTGATTCTGGTTTTCAGGAGTTAGGAGCAGGTAGTGGGAAAAGTGTTGCGAAATGTTTCCTCGAAGAATGATAATAGTAACGATTCGGAGTAAGTCATCATCATCATCATCATCAACAGCCTGTTGCAGTCCACTGCTGGACATAGGCCTCTCTAATTGCACGTCACTTAGATCTATTTTCGGCTTCTCGCATCCAGTTTCCGCCAGCCGTCCTGCGCAAATCGTCACTCCACCGTGCCTGAGGACGTCCTACACTACGTTAGCCGAGACGCGGTCTCCACTCTAGAACTCGTTTACCCCAACGGTCGTCGGTTCTGCGACTAATATGGCCAGCCCACTGCCACATCAGCTTACAAATCCAGTGGGCTATATCGATGACCTTGTTTCTCTGACGGATCACCTCATTTCTGATGCGATCCCTCAGAGACACCGAGCATAGCCCTTTCCATAGACCACTGAGCGACTTTGAGCTTGTGGACCATACGAGCCGTCAGTGTCCACGTCTCGGCTCCGTATGTCATGACGGGTAGCACGCACTGATTGAAGACTTTCGTCTTTAGGCACTGTGGGATCGACGATGTGGAGTAAGCACCTACTCAACTAAAGACAGCCCTCGTATCTATCACCACTCTTGGTTATTATGAGTTGTAAAAAATTCATAAGCCGGGGAAGTCAAAATGCACAAAAATAACTGTTCTTTACCCTTTTTACCCAGCAGCGGTGGGACAGTGTTGGTTAAATGAAAAGTAAACATTTACATCGACTGCACAACAATATTTTTTTTTACTATTGATAATTTCAAGGAAACTGTGAAAAGCACTAATCACCATTTGATTGTTGTCAAACGAATTGGTGATAGCGGAACAAATCTAAGACTGTAACTCCTCTTGACAACATTTTTCTCATAAACTGATGTATTAGAAGGCATTAGCGTATTTTCATCAGACTTCAAGAACGGAAGTTCTCAATACGACTGTTTTTTTTTGGTATGTTTTTTCAGCGATAATTTCGCCAGTTGCCAACAGATTTGGATGATCATTTATTTGTTTGAAAAAGTATTTTTCCGGATTGGTTCCATTACAATAGTGGTTTTTAACCTTTTGATTATAAGGAACCATATGATAAATTTTCAGGCTTGCCAGCCCATGGACCACCAACTTCTTGGAGGAAGTAGGGTTTTTTTAGCGTCAGCATACTCTTTACTGATCACTTCTGAATCCAGTACAGTGCTGCTCCAGGCCAGAAACATAATATATCAATACTGACACAAAACCGATTTCGCTACTTTTTTTAAGTAATCAGAAGTGCCGAGAACTCCTGTCCGCATAGATGTCGATGAAAACAAAGTTAGGTAGTGTGTAGCACTTTTTCGAAACATACAAAAATATTTCCTATAAAATCTTGTGTTTAATTAATTTCCTTTCTCAAACACATCTTACGAGCTAGTATTGTATTGCATTTCAATCACTACTTCTTTTTGGACCCTTGCAGAAAATATTGTAGTATAAGGTTAGGCTTCGCGGACCACTTCGAGTGCTGCCAGGGACCACCAGTGGTCCGCGGACCACCGGTTAAGAACCTCTGCATTACAATTTGATGTAGAACTTCGGAGATAATCAACGAAACTCTTCAATAAATGGTAGCAAATCTTCCGGAATTGTTGATATCGCATGTCTGTTTGTTGTTTACACCAGTTTATAACATAATTATGTAACATCACGCCAGTACGCTGTGAAGGGGTACGCAGATGTGTACAAGTCGACTATATTTTATGGGTTATCTATTCGGGCACAACTTTTATTGTTTATGAATCGATCTTGATGATTCTTTTTGCGTTGAGTTTAATTAAATATATTGAATTTGCATTGGATATTGGATAAAGTGAGATACCTACTGTTAGGTTTATGTCAATCCCAATTAAGCAAATTAGATAACTATGAGCTGTTTTGGAAAACTGGACTTGACCTACGAAAGCACACAAAGTAACTCTTTACCGGTAAAAACCGCGATTAATAATTATGGGAATAATGTCAATTTAACTGTGGGGGAATCACCACTAAAAATGGAAAATAAAACTTTTAATAAAAAAAAATACAGCCGACTTCCAAATAAAAACCACTGAAAAGTATAATATATTCCCTGTATTTTCGCAGTCAAACAACGGCCGGGATCCCGGGATTGTATTCTCTAGTCTCAACACATGCAAGCCATGACGCATGCTTGCCAAGAAGTAACCTTTATTCACTTTTTAATATGAGTTAAATAAAAGATCCCCAGACTATAGACATCAAGAAACGCAGACTGCGGGGGTAAATTCCACTCCGTACGCAAAATGAGGTTCATTATGCAATCACTAACTGCCCCGTCGTTCTTGTGATCGCAACTGCGACTAAGTATACATATATCGCTGTGTGGTGTTCGAATCGCAGGTTGGGCAAAACGATGTATTGGCTTTTTCCATAAGGAATTTCTCAGTAGCCCGCGCGGTGTAAGGAAAAAGGCGTGCCTTCCGATGCCTCGGGAAGCACCTAAAGCGCCTGATCTCTCCTAAGTCGTGTCGGATTGCCGTCCTATCAGACAATGAGAAAGAAATAAATACACTTGTGCACTATTAATCTCCTGCGTACTTGGCTCATATCCGTTGCGATTGGCCACCGTGACAGAAATTCGATCTGACTCTGATCTTACTGTAGTTTTATATTATCTGTGGCAGTAGAGGCGGGTGGTCCCGTCCAAAAAAAAAACAACTGATGGATCTGACAGCTTCAGGGTTGCCAACCGTACGAGGTTATTCATTAAAAGTGGGAATTTTATGTAAATCAAGTAAATATATAGTAGCAATGAAAATCGCATAAATTTACTTAAATTATTCATGAAAATATGAAAAAAAAAAGAAAATAAATAACATTATAATTTAGATTCTTGAACTCATTAATACACGCCTTTCTCCATTCAATAATCGATAATTTTTATTGGATCGAGTAACTTAATAAGTTTCAAAATTTAATAAATAATGTACGAGGTTTGAAAGTCAATATACGAGATTTTCAGCTACACATGTACGAGGAATATATTTTTTGGTTGGCAACCCTGGACAGCTTTAAGCAATTACCCAAATAGTTTCCTAACACAGGCTTGATCTCTGGTACATACTAAGAAACGTGCCGAGATAATCTAGATTTATTTATCTACACAGATTAGGACTTACAACTTCACATCCACACCTATCTGACATTATTTTTATTGCATTTGATGTTTGATGTCATGTGCATTGAAACGTGACGCGCGATGTTGACTCACATTTGCGTGTGTTGCGTGCGTAAGTATTGACTTCATAGTCAGATATCATGGGGTGTAATGGAATTTCAAATACATACTGGCTTCTTATACAGGCTATTGAATCAACCTATCATACAATATACTTACTTTGTACTGCACCTTTTAGTCTACACTCTTGGATCTGACAAGGATTTCTCTTAGGTCTACTCAGTAGACCGTGGAACTTCCTTCCTGTCTTAACTTGTGCGGCCTCAGTAGTTTTACTGAGCCCGGCGAACCGGAACCCTACACAACTTTATGGGTCCCGTCCCGTACCTATCGGAACTATAGGTAATACGGTCTGACTGTTTGTCAGCGGGCTGTATCTCACTAGCCGTAATAAGTAGACAGATAAGAGATAAGTAGACTCGTATCTTAAAAAAATAAACAATTGGAACAACCCCCACCAAGCTCCAAGTCCCCAATCATTGGATTTCCATATAGTCAGAATGAACAGCGGGGAACTGGAGACCTCAATGAAATCGCTATAGCATTGAAGCCCGACGAGTCCCGAAGTTAACTATTAAAACCCTCTATAAGACCTAGCAGTGTTTTAAAAGGTATTTATAACTCTGCTTTATATTAAATACCCGTACAATAACTCTATAACACGCCTTTGTATCTTCATTAGGATTATATTTACTGTTGTACGGCTATTGTACCACATGCCTGTTAAAGAACTATAAAATACGCTACTGAACTACTTAAGTATTATAGTAAACCCATTGAACAGCTATTATAGAACATTCAGACTGTAAAGAAGTCATTTAAGCAGCTTGTGTGCTAGTTGGGTTGCTTAAGTTACTCGTTGATAATGTACGTAGCTTTTTATTGGTGAAAAATTGGTTAAAATCGGTCCAGGAGTTTCGGAGCTTATTTGGTCGTTCATTTGGATATACTTCGCCCTGGCGTGGACGGAGGGGTCCGTCAGACTTCTACTGATTAAAACCACCTCGTATTCCCTCACTCGCGCACTTGCACCGGTTCTTCAACGCAGCTCCCGCAATTTGGACTATACCTAGTCCAAGTACCTAAAACTAAGATTTATTTATTAATACGATTTATAGTTTTTGAGATATGTGCACACAAACATACATACACTTATGAAAGACATGTTTGTGAAATTTATACAAAAATTGTGCAATTCTGTTAATATTACATATCTACATACAGGTCGAATTGATAACCTCCTTCATTTTTAAGTCAATTAAAAACAGAGGAGAGCAGCAAGAAAAACCAAATAAAGTTCCTAGCTTATGTAAGTTACAACGAGAATAGATCTTCTCTAAGTAATCATGGTGCAGAGAGCAAGAATAGCTTGTCGTTCTTTTGTTTTACTTACACTATTTCGTTTTCAAAATCTGTTTTAGATTGTCCAGGGGATTGATGTTATGATCAAAGAAACGTTATGTAGGTACCTAATATTTTTTAAGGAAATAGAGAAAAGCTATCATCAGAAGCTACAAAAGGAAATAGAGGCTATCATCAGAAAAAAGTGACTTGTGTCATATATCCTAACTGCAAAAACGATTAAAATGTTCCAAACAAGTCTCTTTTCAAACACTATAATCCAGTTGGAATATCAGATTAGCGCCGCGCAGTCGGCTAAAAAAGGATTTATGTACCTAATTAGATATACCTATAATAAAGCACTTATCTACCTATTTCAGCGGGCGTACCATGAGGTGTTAAAACGTGAGTCTTCCGAGCGAGAAAGAGGGATAGAGTTATACACCCTATATAGCTCCATCCCTTTTTCTCGCTCGGAAGACTCACGTTTTAAGACGTCATGGTAAGCCCGCAGGACTGGTCGATGTAGCGGCTCGTAGGATAGGCCTAATACTATGCTTAATTGCCTAGTACTCACGTGGACATCTCTCAGCTAAAATGATAATGATCACATCAGAAACGGAACAAGCCAAAAACAATTGATGAATACTTATATGAATACTAGGTACATATATCTAAAAATATTATAAATGCGAAAGTGAGTTCGTTTGTCATGCTTTGACTGCTGAACCGATGTCGATGAATTTTAGCACTGAGACACCGCGGGAAAAATTTAGTAATAAAATATTAGTGATTTGTTTTCGTTATATATACCTAATTACCTAGTATACTATATACCGGATGGTATATACCTAATACGGATGGATTGTAAATAGGCTATCATTACCTACTGGTGGATGTTACAACGACAACCACTATACCAAGGGTGTGACGACGAAGAAGCAGAAGTAGGTACCTCTATATAGTTATAACAGTCTGATTTGTTTGTTTACAGTCTACACGGAGTGACGCACTATTGGCTAGGTCAGGCATGTGATGTTATCGTGTCATATAAGTGGGTAAGTATCTGTCTACCCTTGAAGTGCAACTGCGTTTAATTTTAATTTAAAGAATGTTTAGGGAGCTGTTTTAAGAGCGTACTGCGTCTTTTATGAAACATTACCCCCAATGACGTACCTACCTAGTTTAGTTTATACAATGTAGGTATCACTGATCTCCACATAAACATAAAGGTCCAAAAAGTCCAAGATCATTTGTTTGTTGGATTTGTGTGTGTCCACTGCAATTTTTCATTTTTTATTATTATTCCATTTATTTATTTTATGTACATATTGGTTACATTTTAATATTTCTATTAAAAAAAAAATCTTTTTCATTATTTCCATAGCGGTTTATGCGTAAAATGTAGTGCATGTAGTGCTCTTCGTATAGGATGCTTTCTTTTATTGTAATAGTGTACTCATAGTTGAAGTGCCAAATAAAAAAAAAAATCTCCCCTAAATATCAGAAGAGCTATTAAAACACCACAGAAATTCACGAAAACAACAATTAAGATTTATTGTCTCAAACAATTACTCGTATATAACGCCATCTCTGGTACATTATAGAAACAAAACACGGCTGAAAATCTGAAATGAATTCTTATAGGCGGTACGAAGTTCGACCGGACAGCTAGTAGTTTTATAGATTTATGTTATTTATTTATGCACTTAGATTGGTAGGTACATTATATGTATATTATTATTTAGTAGAAGCTTAGGATAAAGATACCCTGAACAGAAACTTTTGGCTAAATTACTCCACCAAGACCTTTAGCAAACGCCTACGCTCCAAAGTTATGTCGGTAACACACAAATTATGTATTTCATTTTCTTATTCTTCACGTCTAATAACGTTCAAAATTGCATATTACCTTATTGTTATCTTATATATATGCAGCATTTACGAATTTCCGGTTACAGAAATTAATTCATTGACAGAAGGAGCAAAACAATATTTTTTTTTGTTCTATAAAGTAACTCAAAGGACAATTTGTTCAGTCAGACAGAAGTGATTAAAACATACATTTTATTAAAATGGCAACATAAAATTTGACAGCTAAATAGAAACTACGTTTAGTTCCTTGTAAAAATGTAAAGAACTGTGCGGAATTATTTGGCGATTATGGAACAGATTTCACATAAATGATGAGTTTCAAAATTACAATCATTTTAGAACAGTGATGTTTCTTTTCATAAATTAATTTATTTTTAAATTTCTTTGACATGACTCCATAACACGTCATCACGAAGTGCTAACTAAACGCAAATTGATATCTGTCAATCAAATTGTACAGCAGATTTTCGGAAGAGGCGTTCATTATTTTACGTTTTTTGCATAAATCACAGTGGTTTTATAATTAAAAATGCTTGCTATAATCAATCGTATCCTTGATTGGATTAAAAGCTTGTTCTGGAAGGAAGAAATGGAGCTAACACTGGTTGGATTGCAGTACTCGGGAAAAACAACTTTTGTTAACGTCATTGCCGTTAGTATTATCTGAAAACAATATTTTTGTGTTGTATTAACATCCTTGTGCGCTTTACGCCATCATAATACACCTATGTATCATGTATGGATCAAGTCAATGGTTCACCGATCAAATTTCACTCGGTAATATGTTTCGTAAATATTTTTTATTATTTTCTGGTGATTAGTAGGTTTATCGCCTGCGTATAGTTTAATGTGATCCTATTACTCATTGTTCTTTGCTTTTGTTTTTCTGTTTGATTCTTAACAAAGAAACATCAAGGAATCTGATAAGATTACAGTTACAATCAATTTTCACATTACAAGAGATTTGGTGTATGTAGTATTAGCTTCAATTTACCAGTAGCATAAATTTACATATAAAAGCTTCAAGTTACAAATAAAGTTTTTAACTATTAAAATTCTTTTGCAGTGGACATGCACACTGGTCTGCTAGGGATTCATAATAATTAATTACCATTTTTAATTGCAATCAGATTGTTTACTATTGGCATTATAGTTTAATAGATTCATTTTCATATTATTTTCAATGCCATGTCTGCGATACAAAATCAATTGTTTCCTGTCATTTGTCCCGCATGGCCTTGAAAAATCTCTATATTCCTTCTGGTTTACAAAAATAAATCACTAATAATATTTTTGCATTGACAAGACAAAAGGCAAGCTTAGAATTCTATACCCACTGACTCACATTAAAATCTACAAGTTAAATATATATTTATATATAAAGCTAAAGAGTTTGAGAGGAACTACTGGCCCGATTTAAAAATTCTTACAGGTTTAAATAGCCCATTTATCGAGGAAGGCTATAGGTTATATATCATTAGGCTAAGACCAATGGGAGCAGAGCAGCAATAAACAATGTTTAATAACTATTCTATAAGGACGAAGTCATGGGCAGAAGCTAGTTATACATACAGCAACAAATAAATATCTACTCATAATAATTATGAAAGGTCACATTACAATCAACAATCATTATCTGTGTAGGATTCCAATGACAGTATAATCACACTATTGACCATAGTTCATTTACCCTTTATCTTATCTTCAAGTCTAAGATGGATATAATGTTTGATTGTTAATCTGCTTATAAGAAATAAGCTTATTCCTGCTATTTTGCTCCCATGTCATATCCCTTGGAAAAAATACTGCGGATAAAATGTAGCCCATGGCTGAAATAGTGTAGATAAAATGAAGCCTATGGCTACAAGTGTGGCTAAAAGGTAACCCATAGTTGAAATAGTATGGGTCCTACAAAACAAACTATTTTACCTCTTCATAATCTTAATTTATTTTGTGTTTAGCAGCATTTATGGTAATGGTATGGTAAGAAATTACCCAACCCAAACCCAATGACTCAATGCCATAGTTAAGAGGATCTCGTGGGTAAAGAATAACTTCTGCACAGGTTGATCTCAAAGGTTAATCTACACTTGCCAAGGTCGGTCTGTGGATGGATGACCATCCTGACATACTGACTTTCCTCCGTGTCTCGGAAAGCACAAAATATAGAAACTAATATTAAGCCATTTTTCTTGGCTGTCATTTGAAGAACTTTGGCAGTTGTCACGGATTGTCAGATGCCAGTAAACTGAAAAACTCTGACTCAAGTCGTGCCAAGAAGTACCGTGTTACCAAGTTATTGTGTTGTGTAGGCAGCCGCTCCACGTAAAATACTGGTACACAGCTGAATCCGGTTTTGATTGGAAGCTAACCCCAATACAGTCGCGAAAAGACTACTATATAGTCACAAAAAAGGCTAGGCAGAAGATAACTCAATGCTATTGTTTTAAATGAATAACCTGAATAAACCCTGTAATTTTTAATTGGGATTATGAAAAAATAACACTATATCAATAAAGTTTATCCTTTACCATAATTATGTAAAGTATAAAAATAAATAGTTGTAAATTTATACCAGGAAAGATAATCAGATCTGCGGTAAATATCATAATGTCAAATATCTTGTTTTAACTTATGCACATAAGTTGTAACTAACAAGCTTTTGTGGCTTCCACATGTCTTATTAATCTTCTAATAATCTATAATTTCTTTTTTTGTTAACTTTTGCTTTAATTCAATTTGCGTGAGACCTGCGTTGGGGCAGTATAGACGAATAATTAATTTTAAATATTATCTCAATTTAAATATCTTTTTGCTTTTTTGGTTTGCACTCAACAGCAGAGATAGATAGCGGCTTTATTAATATAAAAAAATAATTAAATCATATATAGCAATTATCTCTTATCAGCAACATTTGATAACATTTCATGAATGTGTTTTAGTAATAGGAGATGCAAAAAATCTGCCTAATGTAAAAATTATAACAGAATAAAGTCAAGGTCAACACAATTACTATTTTTGTTGAGATATTGAAGGAATAATTACTAATTATAACTTCAATCTCAAGGTTTTATAACTACAAAGATGTTAAGAAACAAATGGAGCAGCTAACTAGATTTTAATCATAATCTGTTCAGCTACATTCAATCAAGTTACTGGAAATAAAGAGTCCACTGTTAAACAGCCTTTTCTTATATCTTAGCAAAAATGTTAACCAGGCAATTTTGACATGGCATTGCATTCCCAAATCCATTGCAAAAAGTGATAGTGCTGATTGTCCTTTATAGATCAGTCTCGTAAGAATACATTTAGGTGGGTTTAGTTCTACTTGTGACCAGCTCATTATAACATCATCATCTCATCATCTTCCTGCCCTTATCCAATGTTTCGTGGGGTCGGCGCAACATGTTTTTTTCTTCCATTCTATCCTCAAAGTCAAAGTCAAAACGTTTATTGCGAACTAAGTGTACAATGTTGATCCTGTCAGTTGTCACGCTATCACTAACTCCCTTTTCTTTCATATCACTCCTCACACAATCCATCTTTTCTTTGGCCTATCTCTCCCTTTCCATCCATCCACATTTATATTCATAACTCTTTTAGTTACATGCGTTTCATCCCTCCTTTTCACATGACCATACCAAGACAAGCGGTTTCCTTTCAACTACCTCTAATGTACTCATTTCTCACTTTATCCATCCTCGTTACTCCACACATCCATCTCAACATTCTCATCTTTACTACATGAAATCTATTTTCAATAATCTTTTTCACAGCCCAACATTCTGATCAATACAGTACGACAGGTCTTATCACGGACTTGTAGATTTTTCCCTTTAACTTGAGGGGCATTCGTGGATCGTAAGTTGTTCCAACAGTGTCCACTGTTGGACAGCATAGTTTCTTAAAAAAAAATTGAATTTGACATTTTTTCATTTCTCTTCCACAGTCCGGTCAGTTCAGTGAAGACATGATACCTACAGTTGGTTTCAACATGCGCAAAATCACCAAAGGAAATGTTACTATCAAGGTAATCGTTTTTTAAATATGCTAACTTAACACTTGTAGGGGATAATCAAACCAGCCATTGTTTCAAATGAACCATTTAAATAATGGCAAATTTGAAACAATGGCTGGTTTGATCACCAGATTTTGTGATTAAATAATGCAAAAATAATTTCGTTTGTAGATGACATGGTTAAATATTATAAATGATGAGCCATATTCGTAAAAACTATTTGAACATTGCTTAGCTACTGATTAGCAGATTCTTCATTTAAAATTCTCTATATAGTATTTAAAATTTTAAACTGAACTAAATGATTGGTTAAAAAGTTTTTATGAATAAGCCTAAATATAAATAGACTTATCAGAGTTTTTAGATGTATGTACTGGCACATTACTAGCTAAAGTACATGTTTATTTACCTTTGGTTATTATTTTGTTGTGATAAGTAAAGATCACCTTAATTTATTTGCTTAAATCAATGCTGAAAGATAACATATTATAGATACTCTAAATACATACTTAAACTTATACCTTATCTGATCAGAGTAGGCTGGAATTAACGTATTAAGTCAAGCTGGTTTCTGCAAATCCACCCGTATTTTGCGTACGGGTGGATTCGACCCACCCCAGCTCCTCAAAAGGCTGGCTAAACCCGGGTGTTACCACTTGTATCTCACAGAGGGTACCTGGGTTTCTGGATTACCTTGCCCTGTATCCAGCGATCATTGCTTATAAGATGACGCAATGTTCGATGTAAATTTTTTTTTTAGTTCGATGAAATGATGATGATGTCCGTATCTCCTATGACAAAGTCCTTATTATGTGAATGATCTTTATGTTTACTTTATTTTTAAATAAATAATATGTTTTCTTCCAGGTTTGGGATATTGGTGGCCAGCCTAGATTCCGTTCCATGTGGGAGAGGTACTGCCGAGGTGTCAATGCTATTGTGTATGTATCTTTGATTACTTACTATCTTGCTGTTTTTATTTCGATTTTGCCATTTAATTAATCAACATGAACCTCTATCAACAAGACGTATGCATGACACTCCCAACCACCAGGGCCCCAAGTCTGCTGTTTTTATAAATGAGTCATTCCAATACGTTCCCATTGAAATTTGAGAATGCCTTGTTGCATTAAGTCCGCCCATGTACCACTATTGTACATAAAGTTTAAATAAATAAATAAATTTGCTAAAAGTTCGTAATCTGCTAAATTCATAATGATCGATCATTGGTTGGTCAATGGTCTCGTAATACTTTTTGATAACCGATCTATTAAAAGCAATGACTGCACAATGACGTTCTAATGGTAGGTCACTGATCAAAGGAACTGTCAAAATTTAAGCAGATTACTGCATACGTCTGTCATTCATTTGTACGAGATTACCATTTTAGGCCATTTCTTTCAATGGAGTGTCAGTGGTTGACCATTGGAAAGTCATAGTGACGCTTTTATATTAGTAGATGACCAAACTTGTGAAAATCAACTATTATGAAATCGATGATAGACCATTCTGAGACTATTGTAATAGCAGGCTTGAGGCCCTAGGCACATTCAATTTAAAGAAATAACCAGTAAATAGTAGTTTTGGTACATAATACTCTCATTTATAAAGAAGCGAAAGTTCTGACTGTACGACAACTTTTCATTAAAAGCGTTATATTAAAACAACACTCTTTGCTAAAATATAACCCTTCAGCTTCACGAGGTAAGAGACGATACAGCCCTGTAGATCGCCTTGACATTCGCCTTTCAACCCAATTCTCCAAGCGTTTCTTCTGCCATCTAGGTGGTTTTCTTTATAATAAAATTAACGGCATGCTACCGATAGTTAATCTTAATAAGACCATGTGTAAAAGAAAAATAACTTCCTTTCTACAAGAAATAAATTATAATGACACCGAAAAACTACTTGCAACCTTAGAGTAATTTTATTAATGTAGCAAACGAACACTGACACACACACACATACTCACACATGCATGCGTACACAATCACACTCCCATACTCAACACACACACACACGCTTATAGTCCAAAATACTCATAACAACAACAACACTTATACTAACTGCAACTGTTGAACAATAAATACTGTTCGTGTTCACCAGTTAATGTACAAAAGCAAATGTTATTTACTTGATACTGATTTATGTAAAAGGCGGAGTCCTGGTGTCCTGAAACACAGGCTTACAGCTTAACTCAGGCACCAGTCTCCCACAATGATAAAGTTTTGAAATAACATTGTATTTTATGTATTGTTAAAATATTGTGGTGAGAGAGAAAATAAAATATTATTATTTGTGCTGTCAATGCACTCTACAATGCAAAGATAGATTTACAGTCTTCAAAGGTCTAATATCTAACCAAATGCTAAGGGGATTCATTTTACAGTACCTACCCTGTGAAAGATGAGGCTACTTCAGCTAGTCTTAAGTTACAGTCTCAATTTTATAGACGAGTTCCGATTCCTCTTTATTCAACACAATGTCACGATCACTACTTTTGACATTTAAGGCAAATCTTATTAATTTTGTTCCTGCAGTAGTGCGTTATGTTCATCGTCAAGATTATTACTACGTCTATGTAGCTTAAAAATCATAGAAATGTCGGCAAATCAGACCATTTTAGTTTTGTTTAGCAATAATTGATATTAACTTAAAATAAAAAGGGACCTCAAATTGAGCCCTGGGGAACTCCATTTTTCGCGGATTATCCCGATGAATTAACACCGTTTATCTGAACGATTTGCTGTTTATCATTCAAATTAGATTTAACAAAAAACAGCGTTTAAGTTACGCTGTTTTGCCGATTTCATAATGCTCCATCTTCAAGAGTAATGTTTCGTGATTTACGTAAGCAAACGCTTAATACAGGTTGCAAAAAATGTCTATGGTATCTTTTGCCTCTTCCCACGCAGTTTTACAACTTACACCCCGTGGATTTTTCGGCCATTTAATCTTGATTTGTTTGAAAGCTTGTATTAGTGTTTTGTTCATGGTTTATATAGTTAAATTCAGTCACAGTCCTTTCTAGAGGTGGACTGTAATAGACTAAGTTGATTGTAGATTCGATTAAAACGTTTTCTCGTTTTTGAACAGAAATAAGTTGATTAAAGAAATATTCTGATGCCCACAGCTACATGGTAGACGCAGCAGACCCGGACAAGATCGAAGCATCCCGCAACGAGCTCCACAGCCTCCTAGAGAAGCAGCAGCTGACAGGCATCCCGGTGCTAGTGCTGGGCAACAAGCGCGACCTGCCGCACGCACTCGACGAGCACGGACTCATCGAGAGAATGTAACTACTTTATAATACCTATATATTTCTCTAACGTTCTCTTCAGTTCAGGAATTGACACTATTTTTCTGGACAATTCTTGATCTTGGTTTACAAGAGATCGAAATATCTCAACAATTATGAGATTGAGTGCTCTTTAAAGCGGTTTCAACGTGCTGATCGTGTTCAACTGAATGGCCGTACAATTCGTCCTTACTGTCATCCCCAAAAGGCTACTAAAAGATGATTTATTTTGGCCTGCAAAGCGTTTAAATCTTTTTAATTAAACAATTTTTAATTTTTTTCTCAGGAACCTGTCGGCTATTCAAGACCGCGAGATTTGTTGCTACTCAATCTCGTGCAAAGAGAAAGACAACATCGACATCACGCTACAATGGCTCATCGCGCACAGTAAGTCCGGTAGCGCGCGTTAATCGCACACGATTCTCAACTCTATGTGCAAGACATCTTTCGCACTTAAGGCGCAGTTTTGCCTGAACTTTACCTTCGAGATTTGCGTTTCCAAAATGCTTCTTTAAAATTGACTAAAATCTTGACCGCAATAAAAGCTTGAAAATAACTTTTTATGTAGGGCTGTGACAGAAACGAATTTAGAATTTATTTTCTTTTATATTTTGCACAAATGATATAAATAAAGTCGACTTTTCACAAGGCGTAGAGGCAGACAACCTTTACGCCTTGTGTAAAGTCAAAGAGTTTTGTGTAAACAGATTGGGCTTTAACACATGAACAATTTCAGTGATTCTATTGGCTATTAGTACTATGTATACTTGGCTATGAGACTGATGATGACCCCTGGGGAGACGAGAGATCTAATTATACACATAATCATAATATTATGTATTACTTTATCAACACGATATAGAAACTGAATGAACAAAACTTTTTTATAATAAAGGCGTTGCATACCACGAGCGTGCCTCATGTCACTTAGTCAATGAAATAAGGTATAAATTGCAATGACTGCGCGCAAGTGTATTGCAACGATAAATATTACTCCAAATCGATTAAAGTTCGAACAAAAATGAACTGCGCCTTACAGATTTTGCTTAAAGAGATGTTCTTGTTGCATTATTATGTAAGTTACGACTGTAATGGTGTTTTAATACTTTATCACAATGAATTACTGGTTGAATGGGACTGCGTTTCTTAATGCCTACCCGTCTTAGTGTCTTTTGAAGGCTAATTTGTCTCTTTACCACGCTCTTTCGGTGACTATGATTTCTTGTATGCCTTTTAATTCTGTCTCGCCTCGAGGTTATGCCTCGCGTTGAGTCTAAGCTTCATGTTCTTGCCTAAACGTTTTCGTAAGTAGTTTATTGTGAAATAAGTATTTTCCATGCTATTCGAGTCGTGATAAATAAATTTAGCTTGAGTTATGCACTCTCTAAAAAAAATGATGTGGTAAATTATCTTGTCACAATACAACCATTGGCTTCAATTAGTTTTCATTGTTTGAAAATGGTGCCAAGCTGTAATTTTGTTTGTTATAAAATAATAATTATTTACATCAAATATTTATTAAAATGCAATAAGCCTTTTATATGTGAAAAGATAATGTTGTCACATTGGAAATGTACACGAACATCTAAAGTATAGATTCTTTTAGATGAATAGCCCATGATTGTTCGATGGGACGTATGCCCTAAAACAGATTGTGATATTCTTTCTACCGTCACATGTAACTCATCGATAATAGAAGGTACTTCATTAGAATAATGTAAAAATTAAACCTGAACATATCAATTGTATCGAGTTTAATTTTAATAAAAATGTCATAAAATTATTTCATCTAAAAGTTACTATATTTTAGATGCAGTACTATCATGTTAGAGTATTTAGATTCCTTAATAATATTAGCGTTATATATTATAAATATACTTATCTCATATTGTTAGCTAAAAAAATAAGTTTAAAAGTATCTAATGTGTGAATAATTTTGTTGTTATGTTACGTTTAGGCGCAAACTGTATATAACATAAACGATCTGTACGTAATGTATGTATAAATTTGTGTAATATACTATTTTGAGGTATGGAAACAGTATTTTACGAGTATTTTCAATACCAGGACCAAGAAATCGTACGAAAAAGACTCCTTAGTAGGATAATGTGCTTGATAAAGTTATGCTCGCAGTAATAGCAAACATAGAATCATACACAACAACGTAGACAAGTAACTGATAAGACTTAAAAAAAAACTTTGTAGAAATAATCAAATAAATTGTATGCAGTAAAATAGTGTCTTCATGACTCAAACCAATAAACCTTATTTATTTTTTGTCATTCAACAAGATTATTCTCACAGTAGCAATGTTTTGTCGAATATAGAGAAGTCACTAGGTGTGTAATTAATTGAAAACCGCTTCGACTGCACATTATGTTTATATATACGTGAATATATATAGTTATATCTTGTAATATAAATAGACAAGTGAAGTGAAGAATTCGTCATACGGCGCTAGTTTGTGTCAAAAACTTTTCAAAACATAACAGTAAAATATTATAATTTGTTATGAAGTTTAATTTTTATGTTCCAATCATGGTTAACAAAACAAAGTTTTAAATTGAACTGTTTAGGCACAGCTACACTAGCGCCATTGATGATGTGGCGAGTTCTGTGACTAAAACAGGAGAAACCTCTAGCGAAAAAATGTCGGTCTTACGTTAACAACGTCTGTAGTATTACTAATTAACAAACGTATTATATTTGGAAGATTATCTCAAATAGTTTGTCCAAACATTTGTTTTATTCTTGGTTTACTTATATACTTTTTCATAAAAATCCACAAATATTATGACAAATTATCAACGAAGTTTGATAACCTTTGTACGCGATAGGTTAATCAGATTTATAATCGCATTGAATCTAGATATAATATAATCGTTCCGTTATAGGATTCTGTCACAGACTTTGCTGAGACAATAACTGAAATATGTTCCTTTGCACGCGAGCACAGTGGTAGCCACACATGCTCAAGTACGCTCATCGGGGCTAATTATACTGTGTGTGGCGCCCTCTGCAGGTAATACAAATGGAAGGTTCATGTGTTCATTCTTGGCAATACATACAGTACCTACATGTTAATATTTAATCATTATTATGATATGGATAGGTCAATTTTGCATAGGCTCTAGCGATATGTAACTCTCTATTTAAATAACGAATTTTGTTTATTTTTAATTTTGAAACACATTTGCCATTCATGATTTTATTTGTTAGCTCTTGCAGATAGTGGCAGATTAACATTGCTTGAAGAGACTAACATGGGTTTCACTATAGTCGACACAAAATAAATGTGCAATAACGGTCATTGACCCACCTACATTTATTGACAACCTTATTTCTTAAAACAGAAATAATGAATTAATGCTATATTGAATCGACATCCATCGTGATTCTTTATATTTACTAGTAATGGGAAACGATTAATTTTTTTGTCCGTGTACCTACGAAGAGATATCAAGGAAAGGGCAATGACCTTTATCTGGTGTCAACCATATGTAATAAGTACCTTGATACCTAAATTGAACAATGTATGTTTGTCATTGCGTGCATGAGCTACCATCTGAAAAATGAATGATATTAAAAATGTAGCATTCCACATTAAAAATTATTTGAGGTATTTGTTCAACTATAATTATATTATTATTTTTTATATAATGGTGCGTTTATATCGTATGGCTGTAACTTATCTTTTTCTATAAAATAATATACGACACGCAAAGATGTAATGAACATTATAAGGATTTTATTTTTATCATAGCCATTATTATGAAATAGGGATTTTTGATCGTTTGCTCACTTTAATGCAGTATAATGGAAAAAGTTTAGCAAGAATTCCAAATTTTGTTACCAGCCAAGTCATTGGTCTGACTTAATTTTTCCTTCAATTATAATAACGCCTGATTACACTTGGAAATAATAAGAGTAATTTTACGGTTCACTTATATAAGGAAATCGAACTTATCCCTATCACTGTAATATTCAAAATTAAAAAGACCTGAGTTTCCTTAAAACTTACACAGCCACCAGACATCTAAAGGTTGGATTCATCTCATGTAGATTGTTTAGAACGTTGAATTGTAGATTTGATCCGAACAAATAGTTAAGCATAAGGTCTTTTAAAAAAATACACAATTAAGTCTGGTTTAGCTGCTCTACTGAAGGCAGCCTCTAAGTTGCGCCTCGGGTTGAGTTTTACGTTGCCTCATCATAAGTATCCTTCGAAGTTATACGCAGTTTGTGCCTCAGCAGTTTCTTCCTTGAGGAACGTGCCTCGACTCGAGTCGCCTCGAATAGAGGTATGCCTCGCTTTGATGCCGCTGTCAATGGATCAGACATTACTGTCACAGCAAATTATGAAAGTAACGGTCTTTTCAGGCTTATTTAAAATATGTTGATTCTTTTAAAACTAAAAGGCATGAATCTTAAGAAAACCCCATGATTAATGTTTTTGTGTAAACATATGTTTTTCAAGTTGCCTCGTATTATGTAAATAAATAGGCTCGAAATGGGACTTGTGTATTGAATGTTATGTGGGTTGGCAATATTTTGTAGGAGCACTATAAATAGTATTGCAACCTTTTGCGTCAAGTGTTTTATGACTTCGACGAATTATTAAACAAATTCTGTTTGCAATCGACTTGGCCTGAACATAAACGGGTCTGTATATTGTGCAATCTAGTTTTACATATTCTTCAAGATGGTCAAATGTTTAAAAAAACAAAGAGAAAAAGATATGAAGTTCTTATAGTTGCATAATTTAAATGTATTTCAATTGTTTTCACACAAAGTATTGTTGACCAATAAAGGAGTACTTGTCGCAATTATAATAATCATTCCTAATTATCTATATGTGATATCTATACTGATACCTATATGGAAGAGTTCCATTTAAATATGTAGGTATATTGGAGTTCCGAACACATGACTACAAGCTGTTTATTACAGTTGGTGACATTTACTATAATACAATCACAGATTTGATGTCACTAGACTACTTGAAATATGTTTTGTTAGTCGGTATTCGCGGTTGAATTTTTTTTAAAGAGACTTTTGCTGTTATTTCTTTACCGTATATCAGCTACACCTACACAACATCAGTCTTAAATGACCACGCGATTCTGAAACATCCTTTATATGTATAATTCGCGATTCTGAAGCACCCTTTATATAATTGCTTAAAAGAAAAGATAAACATATAATTGCTTAAAAAAAAGATAAACCATATCTCAGAAATGTTAAATCAAATGTAGTTATTTTCATCAAAAAAGCTTGCAATTTAATACATTCAATAACATACTACATAATATTATAATATCTATTATCTATGTTGTGAGGTCACGTTACAAGCAACGCGTGGCACGTTCGTCACAGAATTATCTTTATAAAATGTGCATAAAATGAATAAAAATTAATCACTCGCTATAATTGAACTGACTTCATAGTGATTGTAAGCCTGACAGTCTAGTAGGTACTTATATACATTTGTTATTCTTATTATGTATGATAAAATAATGCGAACATTTGAAATTATGTTGTAATCCATGAACAACATTGCAAAATTGTGTAATTTCAAAAATGAAAAACAAAAACAAAAGATGATTCAATAATAATTCATCTCTTTCAAACGTTGATCAATAACATTTAAAAGTTCTCAAACCAATGATTTCCTTGTTTATCGATGCGACAAGTACTGACGGAGGGTAGTTTTGAAATGGTATGTATAATACGCGTTGTATATTTCCAAAAAGAAGTTTCTCTCGATAGTTTGTACTCTGTTTTTAACAAAGAAATAAATATCATAAGGGCTGCAAGTGTTGTATTTTTTTGAAATCCCATTTCCTTGTTACTACTTGCCTCCTGCGATTTCGTCTGCGCGGATTCTGATCGAGATAAAAAGTATTCTGTGTTGATATAAACTAAACAGAGTGGTCATATTTAAGGTTGGTGGTCTGTAGTTGAGAAATAATACTGTCCCCATGACCAAAAACGACGACGACTAAAAAGTAACAGAAAAAAAAAACACTTTAAACTTCAATTCTGTGATTGAACTGAAATGACTAGGTATTTGAAACGTTTCTTTAAAAAAAAAAAAACACTTGTAGCTTCGAATCTGCGATTGAACTAAAACGACGGCTAGAAGTTTTTTTTTTTGGAAAACTTTAGTCTCTTTTTTTTATTTGAGATTGGTTTGCTCTTGACTATAGTCTAGGTCAAAAGTGACGGTGGCATGACTTTGCCCAAAAGAAGCGTGTTCACTCTAGTTTTGAAGAGATGAGGGGTGAATGCGTTCGGATACACAGACGCAGGCAGAGTTCTAGCCTTTTGCTGTGCGCATTTACATAACACTTTCGGTGCCCAGAACTCATGTGTCACGTGTAAAAAGACGTTTGGGAACGCTTAGTGCGAATTGGTGGAATAGCAACAAGGTAGGGATGGTATCATGAGGAAACCGGAATGTCCTAGAACAAAAAATTCAAAGACATGTGACATTCACCAACCCGCACTGGGCCCGCGTGGTTGTCTAGGGCCCATTCCCTCTCCTAGAGAGGAGGCCTGTGCTGTGTCCCAGCAGTGGGAACATTAAAAGGCTGATTATGCTTATGCTTAGGGATGGTATCCACATTACAGTGGGTCTAGATGTCTGACGGTAGCCCAGGGCCGGCGGGATGAAGTCGTGCAGTTCATGGACACATTCACCAAAGTACTATCTGTAGAAGACCGACAGGCGACCTTGTGGCGATGAGCCAGGCTGTGAATCTTGGCATTCATCAGTTTTTCGTCGCCAATGAGCCTCTTAGCTCTGCGTTCCACCGAGTCAAGCGTGGCAAGTGTATTTAGCTGAGCTATCCCAAAGGCTGCAATCATGGGCGTACCCAGTTACTGGCCTAGTGGGGGGCAAGTCAGTTTTCTTTTTTACATATGACATCTATCTACATGAAACAGGTATATAATAATAGGTATATGTAGGGCAAACAGCCACAAATGATTCTGCTTTATAGGTAGTTAGTAAAAAATTGTAATATTCGTCCGCCATCTTCACCGCGCTGCCGGCTGGCGACTGTAGCACTTGCTTACGGTTTTTATGGCAATTGCACCGTACATTTTGCGTGTCTACTGCGCGGGGGTTATTCAAAAGTTAACCCCGTTTACACTTACGACGTTAATTATTAGGCGAGTTCATACATTTTCTGCGATATTTCCAGGGGGGGGGGGGGGGCAGCTGCTCTCCTCTGCCCCCCCCCCCTGGGTACGCCCATGACTGCAATACTCCATGTAGGACCGGATTTGTGCTTTGAAAAGGGTTAAAAGCTGTACAGGCGTGAAGTATCACTTCACTTTATTTAGCATGCCCAGCTTTTTGGCCGCAGTTTGGGCTTTGTACACAATGGTGGCGCCGAAGTTGAAAAAAACTACATCTGATCTTCCTCACCCTGTGCTTGTGCCAAATTACACATAAATCCATTCAGCAGTTTTTGCGTGAAATACATAGTAGTAAACAGTAATCCATCCTCACGAACTTGCATATTTACAATGTTACGTTAGATTGTTTCTGATTCTGTGTTACGTTATCCATAGGATTTTCCAACAATTATAAAACAAGCATACTTTTATAGTAAAATATTTAATTAAAAAATATAATACTAAGCGACGAGTCATAACAATTCATAGGGTTTTTTCAACTATAAAAGCTTCATAATATTTAGAACTTATAAAATAATATCGATTAGATTATCAGATATTTTTAATTAATTTAACAGCATGTCTCAATCACATATTGTCAATTTAATTAATTCATTGAATGATAAAATGGTTTAGATTATTGCATATACTAAAGATATGGAGTAATACAAGACCTTAAATAATAATTTGAGATGAATAATAATTGTGATTACTAAGACAACAATACACATTTAACACACACACACACACAAATGGATGGAACGTCAAGTTAGTAAACATCTAATTCATTATGGAATCAGGGTTAAAGCCATTTTCAAAAAACGGTTGTACTATCTGTGTTCATGCTTAAAATACAAGCGCAATCAGTCCAGCGTGATACAGAATAGCAACCAGTTCCTCCAGTCAGTTACTCCATTTGGATCAAATCGTCAACTAGTCTGATGGAGTTAGTCCCAACGATGACGTCACCAACACTTGGTTGACTTCTCGCCCGCTCTGCTTTTTCCAAATTTTCCATTTTTAATTCCAACAAACTCACTCTGTCCGCGAGTCTGTTCATTTTATCTTCCAGTTCTTCAAACTTTTCGTCCTTCTCATCTTTGTTCCGCAGCGAATCGAGCTCGTCATTCAACATTTTTACTTGATCGGATAAGGAACTGTCAGTCTGAGACGATTCAAAAGAGGAGGTCGAAGCGTGGGGCAGAAGAGGCGTCAACTCCCCCTGCTTCTGATAGAACTCTGATTTCTTAAACTCCCTCAATTCTTCTGTAGTCAACAACGCAGCCACGACTTTTTCAATATCATTGGCATCGATACTAGCAATGACATCTTTCAACTTGTCACAATAGACCTTCTGGAGAGTTGGCTTTAGTCCGCCGATCAGATTGTGTTCACAGTTCCAAAAGAATGGGATGTCTTTCTTCTTAATAGCGAGGTACAGTTCTTCTACCATGGTGCGGAACAGCAGGCTGACCTTGTTCTGCCAGTACGTCTTGTCCTGCATGTCGTCGACTTTCTTCAAGAACAGCGACTTGATGTAGTAGCTGGCGATGGCCTTCATCTCGAGAGCATCTCGTAATTTTTTCACCTGGAATTGTGGAAGAATATACTTACTACTTACAACAGTAATATATTAACGGTCTAGTCATCATCTGCCTAGCCTTTTCTCAACTATATTGGGGTCGGCTTCCAGTCATACCGGATTCAGCTGAATACTAGTATTTAATATATAGAGCGGCTGTCTACCAGACCTCTACAACCTAATAATTGGGGAACACGGTACTTCTTGGCAAGACTGGTGTCAGATTTTCTGGCTTCTGACAATCCGTAACGACTGCCAAAGATCTACAAATGAAAGCCGGGACCAACGGCTCAACGTGCTTTCCGAGGCACGGAGGAAACTCGGTATGTTAAGACGGACGGTCACCCATCCACAGACCAACTTTGGCATGCTTTGCTTAACCTTGAAGATCGACCTGTGCGGCTGATATTCTTTAGCCACGAACTCCTCGATTACTAGTCAATTATGCAATAATAAAAGTTAAACTTCTGGATGAGCAACAATCTGTTCAACTTGACTAACTCTTTATTTTGGTATTCTAAAAGCAGTCTTAAGTCTCATGAGATTTCGTGTCTGCGTCTTAAGATATTCAAAGTTCACAATAATCTCACGCTCTATCTCAAAACGGTTAAGCGTATCACAAACGTTTGAGAGAATTTATTGCTAAGCCTATGTTGTCCTTCCGCCTGACATGCTGTAGGTATTTCATAAACTGTAATATTTAGGAATTTTTCAGTGTGTATATTTAATGCAGCTGTAACAAAAAATAATTAAAACCGATCAAGTGTGAGTCGGACCCCTTACGAAGGACTCAGATTTTTGGCACCTATGGGGCACCAATGGGCACTTACCTACGATTCGAAGCCCTTCATATGCGAGCCTGTTTTACACTTAACCGATTTTTCGTATAAAACTCTCACCAGCCTGATAGTAGTCTTCAACGCCTTGCAGTCTTTGATGAGCTCCCTCTCCTGATCCTGGAATGAGAGGCGCCAGCATCTGTTCTTCAGCGTGTTGTCGTTCAGAGCCTTGTTCGGCTTGGGAACCACCAGCCAGTCCTTAGCTGTGATTCCTTCAATGACCCTGGAATGGCAAGGGGATACTTAGTATGAAAATGTTTATAGTTTACTGAAACAATGAAGTATTTTTTTCGTTAGTCAAAGATGAATAAAAAACTTCATACAATTTATAGGGATATAGTATGCACATAACATCAGGCAAGTTTCACGGCGATCTATGATCACGGTGATCTATGTAATGGCGGTGATCCTATTGCCAGCAACTGGGTACAAAAGTAGACGGTGCCGTCTACAAGAGTTTAAATCTATATGAATCGAAACCAAGAACTCATACGCAGTAGTATCGCTTACGGCTACAAGACCAACAACGGGATCTATTTTGAAAATATGTATTTTGATTTCATAGCACAAGTACATAGTACAGTTTCCCCACAAAAGATTTTCACAAAATCTTTACTAAGACTATCATGCTTAAGTCCAGTAGTAGGCGCCTTTCGACTAAAATAAAGATGTTGATGATAGCGTTATCAAAACTTACCTGTAACCATCAGGCGTGCGAGGGTACATGAACTTAATGACGGGCACCAGATCCACGTCCAAGGCATATTTATCAGTGCCCTCGTCGTTCCGAATGTTGAGCGTGTAGGCCGGTCCGGACTCCTTGTACGTAAGCAAGTATACGTCTCCGTTCACCACGACCTTCCCTTCCATGAGATTCAGCGCCCTCTGAACGTTCCTGTGCATCCACTGACGGAACTTGCTCTGCAACAAGTACTTGTCCGCGTCCCGCCATTCCCTCGTCACCTTATGGCAGTTCTCCCAGTTCGGCTGTTTGTCCAAATGGTCGAAAGCGTTCGTGATCTTCAGTTTGACAAAGCCCGGCTCTTCGTTCTCGATCGTAATGTCTGCGTAGTTGATCGGTAGACGAATTACGATGTCCATGTCGAATTCGTCCATTCGGCCAACTTTGATGCCATCGGAGACGCTGCCAGCGTACATGATCTGGTGGATGGGGAGATCTTGTCATGTCTTCTGACCACAGTAGACTTGGAGTCCCGTCGCCGCTGTATGAAAAATATTATTGCTCAAATCTCAATACACACACATTGTTTCAGAATGAAAGCTTTTAAATTCAATCTTTATGAATACATGTTGCAGCTATTAAGAGAAACAGGATTTTTAGGGCAATCTTTGGATTTAGCTCCAGTGATGTCCAATTCATAAACAGAGAATTAAATTGCTTTCAGTCTAAAAATGTCGAATGTATTTGATATTTGACGAATATTATTTTGTACTATACCCAGCGACCCGAAAGTATTGAAACTAAACAATTTGAAATACCTGGCTGCTGTATTTCCTGAAGTAGTTACAATGTTCACCCATCTTTGTCTTGACTTGCTCGAAGACACTCTTGAAAACCTCTTGCGACTTCTTAAAGTCGTCATCTTTGATTGAAATAAACTGCTTGAACACTTCTTGTAAGTACAAGTCCAAACTTCTCTTTTTACAGCTCATGATTCACTGAAAGCAAGAAAAAAATATAAATGAAGTACTAGAATTGAACTGGTTTCCTACCCAGCGAGAGTCGTGTTTACACGCGATATCACTTTTAAAGTTTGTTTTGGCGTTTCTTCTCAGTATTCAGATAGAACACCGGCTTCGTCTAAAAATGGGCCTACATCTGTATTTTCATGTGTTTAAAAACAGCGACAGTAACAGAAAAAAAAAACAGGTAGCTTAAAAACGGGTCGGATGACAGAAACTTCCTACCAAATTCGATACAAATGTGGTAGGTATGTATCGCTAAGTAAGCCCACCCAATTAGGAATATTATGTTTCAGTTGAGTTCGTTTAGATTTCAGTGTCGTTTTCCGCATAGATTATTATATCCTGTTCTACCTCAACCGATTTTTAACAAAGCTTTTAATATAATTAACTAGAAAAAGAAGGAAAATGTTATCAGCCTAGGATTATTTAGGAACGTATTGTTCGCCAAAAAACTCCAAACAAATTGAAATACATATAACGTGGGTTTATGTAAGCGTATAAATGTTAGTGACGAACTGATGAATCTGTTATTTTTTTGAATTTTGAATTTGTTATTGAATTGAATAAATAAAATGTCTGCTCTAACGTATGTACCGTACTAGCAATTTAAAGATATTATGTGAAAAAGGCAGGAGGACAACACGCTGAAGAACAGATGCTGGCGCCTCTCCTTCCAGGATCAGGAGAGGGAGGTCATCAAAGACTGCAAGGCGTTGAAGACTACTATCAGGCTGGCGAGGAGCTCGTGGCGTAAAGAATAACAGCCGCACGGGTCGATCTTCAAGGTTAAGCAACGCTTTCCAAGGTTGGTCTGTGGATGGGTGACCATCTTAACATACCGAGTTTCATCCGTGCCTCGGAAAGCACGTTAAGCCGTTGGTCCCGTTGTTGATCTTTGGCAGTCGTTACGGATGTCAGAAGCCAGTAAATCTGACTCCGGTCATGCGAAGAAGTACCGTATTACCCAGTTGATGGGTTGCGAAGGTCTGGTAGGCTCCACGTTAAATACTGGTATTCAGCTGAATCCGGTATGACTGGAAGCCGACCCCAATATACATATGTAGTTGGGAAAAGGCTAGGCAGATGATGATGTGAAAAAGGCAGGTAGGCCCGAGTATAGTGGGACAAATTGTCTAGATACATAACTTGGGTACATGTAAATCAAGAATTCAAGAGATATGTTAATAATATTAACCTAGAGCCATGGGGATGGAGAAACAATACCTGCATAGACGTGGACCTCTTTCACCACCACTTTATGAAATTTCTATGATTCAATATGAAAGAAATTGCTTACCAATATAGTTATTTTAACTTTACAATACAGGAACAAAATGAATTAAAATACTTTGAAAATGAAAACAAAATATCTAGTTTTAATTTCCGCGAATATTAGTGGGTTGCAGGATATTTTGTTTTCATTTTCAAAGTTAAAATGGATTTCCGCAAAGTAACGCCTGACTCAATCAATTTTTGAATTAAAATATCTTAATTTATTTTTTTTTGCTTTTTCGATGACAGTATATGTAGTCTAATTTTCATGAAAACAATATTTTGGTTTTTTATTTGTGAACCATAGCTCCCCCTTTTTATAAATTAAAGTTCACTAGCCTCTTACTATATTACCCGAGATAACTCAACGCTTCTAACGATTCGAATTCGAATTCCACTTACCTACATTGATATCGGTTGATGGTGAAATAAAGAAACACACAAACATACATACATACACACATACATATGTACATGAACCCTGAAAATATAACACTCCTTTTTTGGGCAGTCGTGTTCCTAATAATGGGGATAGAACCTTTTTGTGGCATAGCTACCTGACCGCCATTTTGTTTTTTTTTCTTCTAAATAACGGTGAAACGAGTATGTATGGGTATGCATTTAAAACAAAAAAAATAGCAACATGGTGCCCATGGTTGGAACCAACATGTCCATTTGATTTTCAGTAAAATCATCTGCTCCTTCGACTTCGTTTTGATCTAGTCACTCTAAGCCGTTGGCGCTTGTCTAATCTTATTGTGAATGGAGTATAGGTACCCATATGTTACGCGAATGTTGCTATTTTAGTTAATTTGATCCCGTATGAGAAGAAACTATTCTAATAGTAGGTAATATAAAGTCTGGAAACTGTTAGTCATACTTTTCCTTATGATATAAAACTTTTCTTAGAATGAAGTTTGACTCTGTGTGCGACGACCATTGGTAATAAATAAAATTAATTATTACCTACTCTTATTTTGTAAACCAAGTAAAAGATGCGGCAATCGGCAGTGACGCATTTATTATGAAAATTTAGTTTGTTAATCTACCGCAAAAGAAATAGGCAGTGGCGACATTAATTGTGAAATTTCCATCATTCAGCGGTCACATATTTTGTTTTTCAGGGTTTAGGTAATTCGGGTTTTCCCATGGTGATGCAATTGTGGCAATATTGTAGCACATAATAAGGTCACACTACATAACTACATTAACTAACCTAATAATAAAGAAATCGCAGTAAGGAACCTTAGACTTGGCTTGGCAAGACTTTGTCTTTTCATTACTTTTTAGAGATAAAAGCTTCATCGAGACTTGGCTAGTTTTTTACAGAATGTTTTTGGTGTGATTTTGTTTACAAAACTACTTATTTCTTTGAACTTCTTTTCGTATCGACGGTTAATTTAATTTTACTAGGAATACAGGAAAAATATATGACCACGTTTGTTTTTTGAGACATTCCAGCAAACGGTAGAAGGACAAACATTTCAGAAATTCCAGCAAAAATGACATAGTCTGAAACAGGACCACCGCACTAGTTGTTTGATCTATCGTTAATCTATACTAATATATAAAACTGAAGAGTTTGTTTGAACTCAAACTCAAACTCAAAACGTTTATTTCAATTAGGCCATTAACGGCACTTTTGAACGTCATCAATAAAAAATATCATAAATTAAGTGACTCTAGCGTCCATTCGCAAAGGTAGATTCTTATGGAGAAGAACGGACAAGAAACTCCATAGTTACTCTTTTCAAATCAATGTTTTACAATATTTGGTAATACAATAAATACTTCATATATGTGAGGACGATGCACCAAGTATACTAGTTATAGAACAAAGTATTACCAGCAGAGGTAAAAGCAGAGGTTTGTTTGCTTGAACACGCTAATCTCAGGAACTACTGGTCTAATTTGAAAAATTGTTTCAGTGTTAGATAGCCTATTTATCGAAGAAGGCTATATATCCAATAGGAGCGGAGTAGTCATGAAAAATGTGACACAAACGAAAATGCGCGGGTCAGCTAGTACTTCAAAATCTCTTTCAGGTCCTGTACGCAATCGAATCCGTACTTACTTCTAACTGAAAGTAAAAATAAATTCAAAAAGTTTATCGCGAAGTAAGTGTAATATTTTACGGTATGCTAAAGTGCATAAGAGAAAGTCTGAAAATGGCATCGGTGACTGAAAAATTTTTTGCATGTGATGATTAGGACTGAGGAAAGTGAAGTAAGGAACGTTTTGAGTAGTAATTCGGATGGAAAGCAAACTAATAATGTACAGGGAAGACTAGGGAGTGACTAGGCACGGAGACGAAAATCTATACTTCTATACTAATATTATAAAGCTGAAGAGTTTGTTTGTTTGTTTGAACGCGCTAATCTCAGGAACTACTGGTTCGAATTGAAAAATTCTTTTTGGGTTGAATAGACCATTTATCGAGGAAGGCTTTAGGCTATATATCACGCTTAAGCCAATAGGAGCGGAGCAGCGATAAATAATGTTTTAAAATCGGAGATTCCACGGGGACGAAGTCGCGGGCAGCAGCTAGTTACTAATACATCAATGGAAAAGAAGACATGTTGAGCCGACCCCAAATAAATTGGAATAAGAGCAATTTCAAAGTCGAAACGTTTATTTCGAACTACCTACGTGTATAATGTTTGTGATGATGGTTTCAATGTTTTATGTTCCATCCACGTGCCATCAGACCGCTATGCACCATTCCTTTTGTAAAATGATAATGCAAATAATTATTATTATTTGCATCAACTATCGACAAACAATTACGTGGATTCAATCACCACAAAAACTCATAACTTATTTGGTGTAGCCGTCGCGACTTTGACGTCAGCGTGCGCAGGCTCTAAGCAGGATGTTGCGGAAATTGTTCGAAAGAATCACCGCGGCCCTGAAACGCAAAGGGCGGTAGGAAGAACACGGGTGGGTTTTAGTCAGAACACTCCCTTCCGCTCAGCCCAGAGCGGAAAAAGTCATTTGCTGATTTCCTATAATTAAAAACCGGCTCTAAGCAGGATAATGTGTTATTTGTTATTGCGATAACGACAAACTAGTGACGTCTGTCACTAGTTTGTCGTTATCGCTTCTGTCTGAGCGAATCTATGTGCTTGATAAAGGAAAGATAAATAAAATCAATACTTATGGACTATAATTATGGTCGTTAGATCAATATTATCTCAAACTAACTAGCCTCCCACATAATTAAATTTAGTTGTGAATAAAATGTTTCCGTTTTAATTTAGCTGAGATATAGAATTATATTTTGTAATCCTATTATAATAATAATTAATATTGAAAGAAAATAGCAATTTTGACCTGATGCTGCAGCATGACCAGATGTCCGCAAAACACCCAACTCCTCACTTAGTTACAGCAAAAGTATCATATTTGGGCTCACTGCAATGGTTGCAATTAACTAATTATGTAGATTAGCAACCTTGATCTGATGCTGCAGCAGTCATGCTGCACACTCACAGCACTTGACCTGATGGGGTCACTCAACTGGTCAATTCTGAAAATTACCCAACTCCTCATTTACTTACAGCAGACTTTTCGTGTTCATTGAAATGGTTTCAATGAATAGGTTATGAAAAATGTGATCAAGATCTGATAATGAAATAGAAAAGACAAAAGAGTAAATACATATATTGGTTGGAGAAGCTACGCTACTTTTACTCATTCAATCAATATGATATTTTGGTATATGATAAAAGTGCCGTATAGATGATTGTAAATGGTAAGGTTTCTAGTGGTACCTACCTTATCTATACTAATATTCTATAACTTAAGTCATTTGATGATTTCCCATCCAGATAAAAAGGTAGAATAGAGAAGCCTGTTACTCGTCGTTTTTAAAAATTACATATATTAGTAACTGCAGGAATAATATTTATAAGTGAGCTATTTGAAATCATTAGTTCTTAGATGTTCCTAACAGTGCATTCACATGAAAATTATAAAAAATTGTAAATTTTTTCATATACTTACTGCAGCAAAAATTCAACAAAATAAGTTATAAGATTTGTTTCAACAATAAAACCATGTCTAGAGTGAGTGCAACACAGAATTACTTCCAAGCAATAATTGAATTAACATTTAAAGGACAAAATAACAAACACAAAGAAAGAAGCTATTCTTTTTTAGATATTGGTCTGATTTTGGCATGGGCCAATACAAAAATAACTAACTTAGAGATTAAAAGGTGAGTTAATCAAATTTTAATAATATGTTAAACTATTTTCCTTCTTTACTTACAAAATTATGTAACTATATAAGAGATACTGTTGACCACATCATCGCTTACCATCAGGTGGTCAAACACAAGTCCATCAATTATAAAGAGTACCTAGGTAATTTATTTAAAGTTGAACAAATTATTTTTTATAACAAAAGCCTACCTATATAAATATAGAATAAGTATTTTGACATCCATGTTATCTGTGGTCATCCATATCTATGTTATACCATAAATGGTCATGTAATCACACATCTCATGTGACACTCCTTCCTCTTAAAAGTATAAAGAAAATGATGATAAACCAAGTAAAATGGCCTTTCCTTTTGTGATACATTCTTTAACCATAATATGGCAAGTACTTGGTATTTGAATAACGCCTATTGCTCACGGTGCTGGCTAGTTCTTGCTGGTAGTTAAATGTTTACAAAACAATATTATGGCAAGCCGCCAAACTATTTCCAGCGGTCAATGTTTAAACATATATGCACACAATTTTACAGAACAATCAGATTGCAGCATAACACCATTTGTAATTGTAAATTTCTGTGTACATAAAATGGAAGTCAACAAAAATGTTAATGATTTCATCATTGCATTGCATTCAAGTAAGAGTCGACTTCTTTTAAAGCTAAGATGACCCACTGATCAACATTCTAAATTTAAAAAAAAGATAATCCTCCAGTTTTCCAGTCTTTTAACAATTAGTTAGGTACTATTTTTTCCTAGGTTATCACAATAATAAGCGGATGAAATTTTTCTCGTTTGTAACCAAGCTGAGGAGGGCAAAGTTTATTTGATAATAAGACTCACCAGTGTTGATAGCGATTATCCTTTTTCAAACAGGAATGGCGTCACAAAACTTATCACTGAAGTGTTGAATGAATAGTTGCGAGCCGGTTTTACTGCCACCCGTGTTCTATTGACGTTGAAAGTAGAATGTTCCATGTTTCCAGGCAATACAAGTTTATTTCTGCACTTGGAAATAGTCGGGATTTCCATGATAAGGAATTTCAGTGTTGACGTTCTCAACGAGAGTGTTACCACACTTACCACGAGATTGACTGACGCGTGACGTCGATTTTCGGGAGATCTATCCAAAGAGTACCTATAGAAATATATATGTATAATCTATCCTTTTACCCGATTTCGCATTAGTTCGCAAACCGCTATAATTTTAATCAATTTGCCAATTTCCATTTTGTTCACATATGATAGACACAAGTTTATTTGATAAAGTGTAATAAAGACAAAAATCTATAAGTACTTAATTATTATATAAGTAGCTATATTATGAAGCGGTTATCCATACCTACATTATTTAACAAACTACTCCTTTTACGTATAATTGTAAATCTTGATCTGTTACATGTTAAAAAATCAGTGGATGAAAGCTCTCCAAGGCGACTAGGTATTAGAATACTTGCATTTTGATTAGCAGAAAAAAAATCACTTTTTATTGGTACCCCAATGTGATTGGTACGTTTAGGTGGGGACGCCACCTAAACGTACCAATCACATTGGTGTAAACAATAAACAAACATGCGATTTCAGCAATCTCGAAAGATTTGCTATCATAAGAGTTCCGTTTCCTATCATCTCTGTTCTTCATCAGATCTTCACCAAACTAGAAAGAGACCACGTTGAAATACTAAGATGCTCTTCCAAACCATCGTACACAATTTTACTTTTTCATTTTACATCGACAAGAGAACATCATCAATGTGAACTAAGCCACGCATTATTAGTGATAACTCAAATACTAGTCGTCAGATCTCAATCAAAGTTAAGTGGGATCACACGACAAGCACCAGTTTTCGTAAATCGGATCAGAAATTTCGGCGTAATCGCTGTACATACATAGAAAAAAAAACATACCTGCCTTTTTGAAGTCGGTTAAAAATTACTAGCCCATAAAATGTTTATTCTTCGTGTAGAAAAATAAGGCACTAAAAAGAAGACACATTGAAGTAACTTTCTTATGAATAAATCAAATGGTTTACCCTATAATCAGGAGCAACTCCTCAAGTTGGCAACTCTGGTTTAATGTGTCAAAAACAATTAAAATGACAATTCTTTTCTTTTAAACCAAAATTTGGATACCAAGCTTTTTGTATTTGGTAAATGTAGACAAAACTTCTATACATAAATAATTTTATTATAATAAATCTGTGAGATTTCAAAAAAAAAATACCATGGAGTTGAAGGATAACTAGAATAACAGAACCCATTTAGAATCAACAAGATTCTAGGTACCAGGAGAAATCAGGCATAGAGTATAGTAAGTATAAAAAGGAAATCAATGAAATCAGGGCTGGTCGGCATTTTAAATGGAAGAGGTGCCCTGTGTAACCTTCTTTTTATTTTCTTATTTCTAAGAGGGGTCAGACATCTTCTTTCGTTATCGATTTAATCGATTTACGACATGTATCTTTATACAGGGTGAAATTGAATAGATGCGACATATTTAAATATACAATAATACGTGTTGTCAAGAAAATTTAGAACATACCAAATGTAAAATTAATGAACTTTTATCACCGCTATGAATGGCAACGTTTAATAACGCGAGTACTCCACAACGATCATTGAGCACTGCGATTAGTTGGACGAGATTTTTTGATACTTTAATTTTTCTTATTTATTTTGCATATTAATTATTTTTCTGGAATACCGATAATTCGTACTTAAATAAAGATATTAACATCGATGGATCATTTTAAAACGCCAACTACGTAACTTTTTTTAACGATTTAGATTGTAGAAAAAACAGTTTATAATTACTATGTTACTGTAACTGAAGCTCCCATTTCATTTTGTCGCATCTATTCAAAGTCATCCTGTATACAGTTGAGAGCAATATAATAGGCGCCGATTAGTTATACGCATGATATACGTAATCAATCATTCAACTAGGCTGCTTGTGTATATGTCATCGGAATTATTGTATACAAAACGATTTTTTCATAATATAGGTAGGTATCGAGAAATTATAATTTAAAGATTTTTTGCAATCTTACGGAGTTTGCGATTTTCCGGTGACATATTATATTAGCTAGCAGTGATCTCGAACGTCATAGAGCGAGATCGGTAGAGTTGCCAGCTGAAATCGGTATAATATTAGAAACATGCATACTGAAAGGTATTCAGAATCTTAGTGCGGGATTTTCCCGACCTTTGAACAGTGTTGCCACTAAAACACGAACCTACTATTTGACAATATGTTGAAGTGATTGATGGCAAAAACATTGATTCATTTGGTTCCGAATCAACTCATGTCACTCTTTAAAATTAACCTTAATCAGTTCAATTGTAATCTTTTCTTTTAGAAAATGTGCTTTACATAGTTATTTCATTATATGACATTATTCTAATGATTAGAACAATTACCATGTCACAGATTTAGAAGTAATTCAAGAAAGAGTATGTGATCACTTTAGATAACACTTACCTATAAATATCACAAGGATTTTCATTTTCATCATTCCATAGCATCATTCTTTCAGAATTATTCAGATAATATTAACGTAGAGTTTTTGAGATAGGAATATTTATCTGCTGTCATCATATCCAGTTTGAAGTTGCTGAATTTTACTAAATGGTGCATTACCACTTAGCAGCCCAAGTGAATTGTTAGCTGTGCTGTGGAAGACTTGGTGAAGGCCGGACGAAGACCTAACGTTAAGTAAGCAAATCTTTTATAATAATAATTGCCTGCCTTTAATTTATAAAAGTGCACAGTAACTAATTTTATATGGAACGAAAAAAAAACTTGCTTCAAATAAAAGTTATTTTTTTTTAATAGATCCTTACCTACTTTGAACATATCAAAGTAAGTGAGGATCTATTATAGTAGGATCTTCTTATTTTAGTTTTTAAATTAAAAGTAATAAGCGAGACAATTTGGTCTGATTTTTCCCCTATTTTTAAATGAAAGTAGGGTAGGTACGCATATAATCAACAATAATGTATCACAAGATAATAATTTCTATTTTGCAGCATCATGAATAACAATAGCAGGAATAATCTGAACAAAAGTAATTTTTTTTAATAGGTCCTTACCTACTTTGATATGTTCAAAGTAGGTAAGGATCTATTATAGTAGGATCTTCTTATTTTAGTTTTTAAATTAAAAGTAATAAGCGAGACAATTTGGTCTGATTTTTCCCCCTATTTTTAAATGAAAGTAGGGTAGGTACGCATGTAATCAACAATAATGTATCACAAGATTATAATTTCTATTTTGCAGCATCATGAATAACAATAGCAGGAATAATCCGAACAATAATAACAACAACAATGAAAGAGGTTCAAATCCATGGCTAATAGCAGCTGGTGTTGGTCTGGCTGGTGCCCTCATTGGTGGAGCAGCATACTTGTTGAGGGGTTCCAGTGAAAAACCAGAAGAACAACAACAGCAGAGTGCTTCCAAGAAAAATCCAGTCCCAAGGATCATACCTGTTGCCGGATCCCCAAGTAGCAGTAGTACTGATAATCACTCTGTCTCATCATACCTTTCTGACTTGTTGAGCAGAATTAATACATCACGGTATGAATTTTTTAATTTAACTGGAGCTTAAAAAGGACCCCTACATAATATAAAACCACCCATTCTTACTCCCTATTAATTCCTAACCCTTATTGTTAATTTATATGGTGTTCAATTAAAAGGCTTATTAATAAAGCACATTCTTAGTATAATAGTAATGAGCAGATTCCTTATTCTAATTTCGATATAGAAATTTAATTTAGAATCTGCTTTTCATTATTTAAATCATGTGGTTGGATATATTTATGAATAAGCCTGAAAGAGTATGATCATCTTTTATATATCTATTTTGTTTGATACATACCACAAATTATAATTATGTTACATTATATTGTAACAAGTTTTTAATCTTGTGACAAGTTGTATGGATTTTAGTCTATATGGAAGTGCCCTCAATAGCTAAGTGCACTTTCATAGCATATATGTATTTGTCGCAGCCAATTAACTGGCTTAATCACCTGTTTAATTGTTTACCTAGCCTTTTCATTGAACAGTGTCATTTAATCAACGGCAAGAACTGCGGCATTGTGAGAAGTTCCATACTTTAGCACAATTATTTATACATCGGCCTATAACAATTTTAAATCAGAAATTCTGTATAACAGTACCATATAATTAACCATTTAAAAGTGTACTTGGTTTTTAGCGGAGGCTCATCATCCAGTGTGATAATTGAAGAGCTTCCGAACATTCCTGACAACCCCGTGATAACCAACCTGAACTCTTTGCTGTCAGACATTTATGTGAGGTACATCAAAAAGAGGGAGTTCAGTCTGCATTACAAAGTTTTTGACACCATCTTCCAAGATCTGCACAAGAAGATGAAGGAGGTGGATCCTTACTACAGGAAATATTCAAGCACGGTGCGTATATTTGAACAGCGAACTGCACATCTGTGGTAACAACAGGCTATTTCCCTGTATAACCGAAATTAGGTGCTTAAATTTTTCGTTTGTCACGAACCTAGTCAAAAAATGAAGACAATAAATTGCGTTGAAATTTCGCGTGATGTCACGCCACGCACTTTTTTTTTCTGGATGGGATATCATCAAATGACTTCTCCCGCTCTGGACGCAGTGGAAGGGAGTGTCAGACTCTTACTAAAACCCACCCGTGAAGGATCACGGGTGGGTTTTAGTGAGAGTCTGAGTTGTGCCCTTTGCGTTCCGGGGTCGCGGTGACTCTTTCGAACAAATTCCGCAACTTAATGGACGCGCGCCTTGCTGATGATGATATACAACTTACTTAATTGGGAACAATACATGCTTCAGATTCGAATTAGAGACATAACCGGTGCAAATCGGCACCGTGGTTCATTAGAGGTTTACTTTTATGTAGATTGTTATTATAAGATCTATATTACAATAACTGGCGTGCATTTGTTTGTGAAATGCAAATAACTACTGTCGAATGACGTTTGTGCAAAGTACAGTGTGCAAAAAAGTTTTCGTTTCCATTTCATATTCTTTATGAAAACGAATAATATTTATATTTTTTAAACTTGTGCATGCACATTTTTAAATCAAATATATAAATCGGTATTAGGTAGTATCTCGTAACCTAGATAGTATTTAGCTATTAAAATCGGTACTGGAAATCTGAAACTGGAATCAAGATTCAATATTGAATTATGTAATCAATTTACAACTTTCTTTAGAAAATAGTTAAACTTTTTTTTTGATCGAGTTAGATCCGTTAATTTAATGGTTTCAATTGGAGTAGTACTCAAGATAATTAAATTGAAACTCAATCATTTGAACTTTAATTGAACAATTCGATTTCAATTAAAATAATATAAACGCAAAGGGTGATGCTAACGCTACTGGCCGAGTATCGAGTGCCGAGCCACGACTAACCTATCTGGGGCAGTCGATACTCGGTAACAGCCGTATCAATAAATAGGTATGTCGTGTGTCGAATGCATAAATAAGAGTTCCTTTGTTGAGTGGGGTTCAATACTTCCGGGTTCATTGTCATCTGAATTTTTCAGCACTTTTGATCTATTTCGATGATGGCACTCATTTTAAATCATAGCTGATCGAACTTCGAGCAAAGACTTGACTTGAGAAGGCGCCCATTTCTCCTCCTAAAGATAAAATTTCAAAATGTTCACGCATGTTTTTATAAATACCTACCTATATTCCAAACAGCTTTCTAGACAGTGTTTAGGTATAGTCAAGACAAACTATTTTATAATTCGAATATAGAACTAGAAACAGATTTCCTAGGTAGCGATGTAGGGACCATAAAGATTTTAAGATTATTTATTATTTTGATTACATATTTTTTAGGTGCAATTTGCCGGCAGCCACTACGACAATTTACGTATAGTAAAACCGGACGAATTTGACATGGACATTGTGATCGGGTTGCCTCTCAACATCAAGACTGATGCCCTGAACCCGCAAGGAAGCGACATCATCATTGACGCGAAGGCGCCAGGATTCGTCGAGCTCAGGATGGGCGTCCAGTTCCAACGCCTGCCTTTCAGGGACGCTGATGAGTGGCTCATCAACAAAGCCGCATTCGAGTGGAAAGACGAGAGCAATTACCTTCTGCGTTCCAAGTTCTCTGACTGGTTCAAAAGCGTTGTTAGCAAAGCACTCAACAAATTTGAGATCGGTGCTAACTCACGTCCGCTGTACTACGTGGAGGGCGTGCCTTACGTCATCGACAGGTCTGAGTCTGGACCGGCGATGACGCTGCTGATCAGTAACAAGTCGAGGAACTTCAAGCTGGATGTGGACCTGGTGCCGTGCTTGAAGTTCCCCGAGGAGCGGTGGCCGATCAGCAAGGCGTACCGGGAGATCCCGCTCGAGTGCAAGAAGGACTACTGGATGGTGGTGGGCAAGCCGAACAAGGCGTCTCCGTCTGTGTTCGACCAGAGCCGCTCGTGGCGCATCGCGCTGCACAACCAGGAGAGACAGCTGATGCACAACTCCAACAACTTGCGACAGGCGATCCGATTCGTGAGTATTTCGATGAACCGTAGGATTTGTAACACATTCCACATACAGTTAAGGTGGCAATAGAAGTAAGTACATGTTGTGGTCCAATTGCAGTCTCAAAAAACATTTTATTTTTGTTGTTTGAAGTTGCCACTAAATTAACATGGCACACACAAGATACCCAATAGCTATGATTTAATACTATCGGAACATAAAATCTGTGCTTTTTTTTCAATTATCTTTTTTTCTGACCACACTATATAAATGTATATGTATGTATATAAACTATATAATTGAATTTAGCATAATAATCAGCCTTTTAATGTTCCCACTGCTGGGACACAGGCCTCCTCTCTAGGAGAGGGAGTGGGCCGTAATCCACCACGCGTGCCCAGTGCGGGTTGGTGAATGTCACATGTCTTCGAATTTTTGGTTCTAGGACATGCCGGTTTCCTCACGATGTTTTCCTTCACCGTATTGAGAGCAGTGGTGATGAAATTAATTACACAAAGTAATGCGCCTGGCCGGGTTTGAACCCGTGACTTACAATTCGTAAGTCGGGGCCGTTACCACTCGGCCACTACTGCTCCTACTCCTAATTGAATTTAATTCCTTTAAAATTATAAAACTTAGTTGTATGAATATCCTAATAATTGAATATACACCTTGTTTCAGTTAAAAAAGCTCCGCGACTCGCTGTGTATGAACAAAATAGCAAGCTACTACATCAAGACTCTATTCTTCTGGGAAATTGTCGCGGTCAACAACTCGGAATATTGGCAAAGAAACAGTCCAGCGACGCTGTTCAAAGTTATGGTGAAGAGGCTGTATGAGGCTCTGGTGAAAGGCGACATTCCTTACTTTTGGAATAAGAGCAATAACCTCATAGGTGCCGTAGACAGGAAAGTATTAGATGACTATAAAAGTAGACTCGAACCTCTCTTAATAATATTAGAACAGCCATCTCAATACAAGTGGGTCGCAAAATATTTGCTGACTCGGGCCGAGTTTGAAGATTATAACGCAAAGTTTTTACATATTTAGTTTTGTGGTAGCTAACGCAAGTGCAGCTTTTTAAAAGTAGACAAGATTTATATTATTATGAACTTATCTAACATATACTTAGACCTATAACAGTATATTAGTTCTGGTAGCTGGCGCATAAAGCGGCCTTATTATTATTATTATGGACCTATTTCTTCCGATATTTGTATTAATTTGTAATAAGACATACCGGGACCTTACAGGGTTTTTGGTGCTAGATATGTAGGTAACTAGGTAGACCTACTTGTTTAGATAACGTGAGGGCGAAGTGATTTATTAAGTATACAAAAGTTTAGTGGTAAGATAGAGAAAATTATTTTTTATAAAAATCTAATCATATGATTACTTAAAATACTGATTAGCAGATCATTTCAAATCGTTAAAGAAATAGCGCAACTAAAGTTTTAGAGCCGGGGCTGGTGACGTCGTTCTCTCGTCTTAATTTTTTGCTAACGTGAAAAAAGAAAAATATACTCCTCCAATATTTTTCGAAAATGTATCTGACGGAATAATTAGATTTTTTCAGTAAAATACCCTATGAAGAACCCATAAATTGATTGGCAGAGAATAGGGTAGTTAACTAAAAAAATCTGATTAGTCCATCAGATAGATTTCCAAAAAATATTGGACGCGTGTTTTTTCTTTTTTCACGTAAACTAAAAATGAAGACGATATAGTGCGTTGAAAACTCGTGACGTCACACGAGTTTTCAACGCACTATATCACGATTCACGGCTAGGTAAGCCTAGCCGTGATGTCACAAGCACTCCTGATCTTTGATGCTTTGTATCTTCGTCAGTTTTTATAGATTTGAGAATACGTGTCCAATATTTTTCTATAATATAACTGACTAAACATAATCATATATTTTTTACTCAGGCAACATCCCTACTGTAGTATTATTGGTAGGTGCGAGATGAAGACAGGGCCCAATATGGTCCAATATTTTTCTATAATCTTACTCACGGACTAAACATAATATAATATGTTTTACTCAGGAAACATCCCTATTACAAAGAGCCCTTGGCATTCTCTACAAATCAACGTATTCGTTTCTGCTATTCAAATTCGTATTAGAATCTGATAATAAGTAGACAAATCGTATGGTTAGTTCTTTTTATTTTATAAATAAAGTTGATTAAGTTATTATAAACGTTGTTCGCTATCAGAATTTCAGTAAAGTACCTAAAAAAAATCTAAGCTGAATATAGATAAAAATTAAAACTTATCTGATTTTTATAACGTGTTGTATTATTAGCGTAGGTACTATACCTTATTTAGAAGAGCAAAAGACTATGTTGCATGACAACTGTTTCTCAATCTTTCGTTGCCCTGAAAAAGGTATAGTGAGATTCCTGTGATAATAATTATACTTATTTTATTCATTGGTGTAACCGTGTATTGTTTAATGACGCTGTCGTAATTTTAACAATTATCTGTATTATTATTTTCCTATCGTTGTTTGTGAGACATCAAATAAGTAGGCACATAGTACGATCAGCATTCGAAGATTATTAGCACTTAAAAAAAAGTTAATACTACATCTACCTATATCTTGTTGCTGATTGTATTTCCCAGTTTCCTTTGGAAGAATTGGTATAATAACAATTGTAAAATCATATTTTCAACAAATCATTGTCTTATTCAATTATTGCTTCTAATAACATTCGAAACATTTTATATCACGCACTTATAAAAATTCATTTTAAGAACTTATTGACATTTTATTATTAAGCCGATCGATTTGATTAGTATGTATGATTACTTGATTAGAATTGTGTATGTTTTTATTGAATAAAGGTTTATTTAGAACTTGCAGCTTTGTAAACCTTATTTATGCCTAAAAATAAAGAAAAGCCATATTCAAACCGTTAGGGTTCCGTACGTCCGAATGAAAAATGTGTGTGTGGTCTCGTGTGCCGTGTCTATCTTTTTTATAGACAGATTCGGTTGAAAATTGAAAACCTGTCACGCAAACACGAGAGTTCGAAATTTGAATATTGGGTTCACTTGGGCGAAAAACTAAAAAAATCAGCAGCAGCTAGTAGTCTATATATGGCATTAAGAGGAACACGGGTGGGTTTTAGACGGCAAGAGTCTGATACTCCCTTCCGTTCCGCCCCGAGTGAAAGAAATCATATGATGATTTCCCACCCAATAAAAAAGAGTACTAAGAATATACTATTAAATCTTATACATACTGCGTTATGTGGAAAATTCATGCTGTAACTGTCCCTAAAGTATGCAGACTTGCAAAAGTAAACACATCAAAAGTATCTAGGGATCAACATATATTTTTGCAATAACTTTCCTCCTGATTGATATTAATTAAAATTTTCTTTAAGGATTCATCAAATAAAGTGTTTTCGTTTGTCACAGTAACGATAAACCAAGTCACCTTTGCATTAATAAAGAAATTTGCCATTTTCCTAATAAAGGGATTTTTGACATTTGAACCACTAACATTAAAGTTCGAAAAAAAGACTGAAATAACAGTTTTCTTTAAAATTTTATTGGGTAACTTAAACAATTAATAATCCGTGTTTCTACCGCGAACACTAACAACACAAGAACATCGGTTTGGCATACTCAAAATGAGTTCATCCAAATCACGCTGTGGAATGGCCGCCCATGTTCGTTGCAACAACAAAAAAAGGTCTTCTTGCCACTGGATACCCTCCATATTCGGCAGAGCTCTTCGCTTACCTTGGCTGAGCGCCATGGAGGACGGTATCGCTGCACCACACGGAGACAAGACCGATACATTCAAATCTTAACTCGAAGAGCTCCAACAATAACCGCCATGATGTTAGCCGTGAGGCTTCATCACTCTTCAGGGAACTTAATTAGCGACCAAACAGTCAGAAACCGCTTGCATGAAGTGAACCTTCATTCCCGAAGACCGCTACGGGTACCACCTATAGCAATGCACAATCGTAGGATTCGATATCAATGGGCTCTTGAACACAGAAATTGGGCAGAAGAACAATGGCGTTTCGTGTGCTTTTCTGATGAGTCTCGTTTTGGTATGAGACCGGATACAAGACGTATACGACACTGGAGAACCCCTGGACGCCAACAGCGATTAAAATCCTGCCAGGAAGTCCATCCTTATAGTGGTGGAACCATCATAGTATGGGCGGGTATTTGGATCGGCGGAAGAACTGAGTTGATTTGGATCAGAGGCAACCTCAACGCTCAAATTTATGCTGAGACGATTGTATCAGACGTCATCGTTCCTCTACAAGTGCAAATCGGTCCCTTATTTCAGTTAATGCATGATAATGCACGACCGCACACCGCAAGAGTTGTAAGACAGACTCTCGCCGCAGCTAACATCAATGTCCTGCCCTGGCCTGCTCAGTCGCCAGACTTGAACCCGATTGAGCATGCATGGGATATGCTACAGAGAAGAGCTCTGCCGAATATGGAGGGTATCCAGTCGCAAGAAGACCTTTTTTTGTTGTTGCAACGAACATGGGCGGCCATTCCACAGCGTGATTTGGATGAACTCATTTTGAGTATGCCAAACCGATGTTCTTGTGTTGTTAGTGTTCGCGGTAGAAACACGGATTATTAATTGTTTAAGTTACCCAATAAAATTTTAAAGAAAACTGTTATTTCAGTCTTTTTTTCGAACTTTAATGTTAGTGGTTCAAATGTCAAAAATCCCTTTATTAGGAAAATGGCAAATTTCTTTATTAATGCAAAGGTGACTTGGTTTATCGTTACTGTGACAAACGAAAACACTTTATTTGATGAATCCTTAAAGAAAATTTTAATTAATATCAATCAGGAGGAAAGTTATTGCAAAAATATATGTTGATCCCTAGATACTTTTGATGTGTTTATTATAACAAAATTATATGTTTCTGCCCTCAGATTAGTTACAGCTGAAATACAACATGTATATTTATTTATTAAAAAAATATATATATAATTGCAAAACTAGAAAGTATCAAGGTAGATGAAATTAAAATACTGTAGGCGGGTAGCCCTATCGCGTGTTTGAGTCAGGGCCGAGTCGTAATACTGATAACTAAATGGCTCGTGGTTGAACGCTTTGGTTGCTGGCTGCACGATTTAGGCATCACATTGCAACTCCTTGCACTATAACTTTAAAAAGAAATCTGGCAGACTATACAAATTGTTAGACATGTAAAAATGACATAACTCTTCAATGGCGCAAATTTAAAATAGGTACATTTATATGGAAAATTCTAATAATGCAAAAAATAGCAAGTGTTCCCTGGGTGGGGTAAGATGGGCGCGATCGCCGCGACGGTAGCGGTTTCATTCTGCCCCTGACCGTTGTGGTCATCATCGTTAGTATCCTTGCACTGTTGTACAAAATGTTCTTCACCGTGGTTATGCTCCTAAAGTCAAGTGTTTAACATATAACCAACAAATCGCCGCTCCTTGGTTGTGCACATGCTTGAAGGGGGGGCCGGACCTGGTGAGTTTAAAATCCTTAGTTTTTTGTATTTTGGATGGAAAATCATCAAATTGACTCTTTCCAACCTGGGCGGGGCGGAATGGAGTGTTACATAATCATAACATAATCAGCCTTTTAACGTTCCCACTGCTGGGACACAGGCCTCCTCTCCAGGAGAGGGAATGGGCCGTAATCCACCACGCGGGCCCAGTGCGGGTTGGTGAATGTCACATGTCTTCGAATTTTTGGTTCTAGGACATGCCGGTTTCCTCACGATGTTTTCCTTCACCGTTTTGAGAGCAGTGGTGAAGAAATTAATTACACAAAGTAATGCGCCAGGCTGGGTTTGAACCCGCGACCTACAATTCGTAAGTCGGAGCCGTTACCACTCGGCCACCACTGCTCCTTGAATGGAGTGTTCCTACTGACTAAAACCTACACGTGTTCTTGAAAATGCCTTTTGTGTTCCTGAGCCGCGGTAAGTATTGAACAATTCCACAACCCTGGCAGACACTTTCACACGGACATGCCTGATGGTTTACATATCTTCGAGGCGCTCGAAAAAAAACAATGCGTCGGCGATCGTGGCGGTCCTTATTTGTGGTTGTCTTCTTCTGCTGCGGCGGCTAGAACGTAAGGTTTGCGTCTCCTTTTTCTGTTTCGTAGAAGGCCGTGAGTGCTTCCCATGCCCTCTCGCTCCGGAGTACGGAACCACCCAAAGGCGAACGCTTCGTTTGCTAGTTTAATAAACAGCTGAGAGATAAAGCCAGCTCTCAATAAGATATCTCAACTACGTACCTACTTGCGTGTGCAGCAACCTGCTAGCATTCGGTCAGTAAACTCTTTTGTCAACTTTGCTGAATGGGGACCTTTTTTTTTTAAAAAAAAAGTTGACAAGACCCCTTAGTAGGTGACAACAATAGAAATAGTGAGCTTGGACCTAGGAAGCTGTAACATTTTGAACGAAGGTACCCCTTTATGAGGTGTCTTCGTCTTTAAGATAAAAAGGAATAAGGAATGATAGTTCGAAATTCAACTCCTATGGTGGTGAAAAGGGGCACGATGTTTGTATGTACTAACTCATATGTTTTAAAATCTTCGATACAGTTAAACAAACGAGTAGGTAAGGTACCTAAACAACCTACTTTGGCAATATACTTGATAGACATCAACCAGGGGCCGTATTATGACATCTTAAAACCATCATGTTTTCTGTGTGAGAAAAGGATAGTGCTATTCGTCCTGTATAGCTCCGTCTCTTTTTCACACCGAAAACATGATGGTTTTAAGAGGTCATAATACGGCCCCTGGACGGTCACTTTGTATACCTGTGCATATCCTCATGGATGTATTCCATCCCGAGGCGAGTGCAGGGGTTTGTAGGACTCGTAGTGTCTCAAACTATACGGTGTTTTGAGCTAACTTTGGCCGAAGCGCTGGAGTCCTTGCATTTCGTCACGCTCGCCCGGACAAGTATTGACCGCATACTGCTGCCATTCTGCTAGAAAATAGCGCGTGCCGCTGTATTGGGCCTTTGACTGTTCAGGCAACAAACTATCCATGTCTGTTCCATGCAGGCCCATTATGGTGGCCGGAGGTCGTTTTGCGGTCCCTGGCGCTCGGTGTGTCTGCGTGTAGGGAGTGAGTTTGGATCTTTCGGCTCCCTTTCCGCTGCCTCTTTTGCTCATATCATCACTTTCTCGCAAGAGGAGGCGAAGGCGTAAACTGGACAGTTTAGTCTAGGTAAAGGTTGAAGGTTTTATACGCAAACTAGTAGATAAATAAATCTCAAAAGTTTTTTACAGTGCCAACTTCATAACTACGTCGAATGATTAGGAACTCATTCCTCTACTGCCTCGGAACAAAGAAGAATTTGAAACAAACGTCAACGGAGTGTCATACACCCGTCACACAGTGACATCAAGCAAAATGGAGCTGTACAATAATGTTACCTAAATATAGACTATACGGTTACACACCTAAACATGCATGTTAAAACCCGAAAACCAGAACTACTCAACAATTATGTGTGATTGGTGAGTATTTTTAAACTTACGCAGGTACCAACGAACGAAACGATTTCGCCTCTTTTACCACCAGATGGAAGGTTGTTTTCACTCGCCAGAGGTTGCATCTTTCTGAGATGGTGTTGCTACTTAGAGCCAACAACTATCTAATGTCATTATTAATGTCAGGCACTACCTCTACGAGCGAGTGTCTCGCGGTGATATTATTGTTCTGCCATTTAATTATAGGTATAACTTTGACGTGGCTTCACGAGTCGCTCGTGGAGGCGTCGCCGTACAGTGAGCACCGACATTTCCAGCATGATTAACCGTTTTAAATAGCAGTATGATGAGTATGAATCTTTTCAGTAGTGAAGAAAGAGATCGACGAGCACGGGAACGAGCGAAGAAGGAAGCGGCGGAAGCGCGCCGCTTAGCTGAGGCGGCCGAAATGTCAGACAGCGATTTTTATAGCGGTGAACCGCCCCCGCCGCGGTTCAGTCCTGTCCAGATAGCCCTTGGAACCTTCGGCTTCTTATTCGCTCTCATGGCCCTGATATTCAAGACGGCAGACAATGACACGTTACACGCAATTCTCAGTAAGGTTGGACTTGGACACCTCGTTCCTAAAACGAAGAAGGGTATCTGCCTCGATCCGGCAAAATCGGTAATTTTTCTCGTAATTAATTAATTAAGAATCGGTCGACAATATCTTAATTTTTCAACTAAAATCAGTTTATAAAAAATGTTTAGAACAGCCGAATTGCTGGTGATTATATTATTTACTAGCTACTGCCCGCGGCTTCGCTCGCGTGAATGTCGGAAATTATCCCAAGGGAACATAATCCCGGGATAAAAAGTATCCTATGTTACTTCTAGTACCTCCCAGAATATGTGTACAAAGTTTCATGATGATTCGTCAAGTAGTTTTTGCGTGAAAGCGTAACAAACATCCACGCTTTCACATTTATAATATTAGTAAGGATATTTGCGGCACAGCGCGTTCATCCATTGGCAACATAATAGAACCTTCAGCTCTGAATCACACGTAAATATTTAAACATTTATTATTTTCAGAAATGGCCCCCACCCCCACCTCCGCCCAAACCACCGTGTAAACCAAAGAGATGCTAAGGTCTTTTACATTTAATATCACATAGTTGTGTACCTATCCATCATGAATAAACATTCACAGAGGAAGGCAGGTGTATTTATTTCTACCCGAGTGATATGGTGATAATGATTGTGAGACTGTAATTATGGCCGCAGGCCAGACCAGACTAGTGATAGAAGACTATTTTATTAATTGGAAACCAAAAACATTAACACAACATACTTGTCGTAAAATTAGAACTCCTAATTTTACGACAAGTATTTTATTCTAATCGACGCACGGCTTCCTGTTGTTACTATCACTGGAAAATTGCAGACTCCGTATTACCGATATAATTATTTTGAAAACGTTTTGTGTAGAATAAATCCCATGCAAATGTAATAGTTTCCCATATATGCGTGTGTTATTAAGAAAAAATATTTTACATTTTCTTGCGATATTTTACAATCTTAAGGCGTTAGCAATTTTCCGGTGACATTAGTAACTGTTAGTGCAAAGAGTGAATGAAATAAATAAATTAGACAGTTGAACTTCTGTTTGAATAAAGAAGATTTTTTTTCTTCTTGGGGATAGGAACAGTCTTTGAGTCCAAACTGGTAGGTCAGTAAATTTTTTAGCAGATTTTTGCAGAGGTTGCAACTCAAGCTGAAGATTTAGGTGTATGTTTATGGTATTATATATCTTAGCGCTAGCTATATGATAGTGGCAACTTGCGAAACTAGTTCTATGAGAGTCCGCCGAGAACACCCTACTAATACTTTACTATACCTATCTGGGCTGAGGAGCTCGTGGCTAAATTATAACAGCCGCACGGGTCATCTTCTAGGTTAAGCAACGCTTGCCGAGGTTAGTCTATGGATGGGTGACCATCTTAACATAACGAGACTTCTACGTGCCTCGGAAAGCACGTTAAGCCGTTGGTCCCGGCTGTCATTTGGAGATCTTTGGCAGTCGTTACGGATTGTCAGAAGCCAGAAAATCTGACACCAGTCTTGCCAAGAAGTACCGTGTTCCCCAGTTAATGGGTTGTGGAGGTCTGGTATGCAGCCGCTTCACGTAAAATACTGGTATTCAGCTGAATCCGGCTTGACTGGGAGCCGACCCCAATGTAGTTGGGAAAAGGCTAGGCAGATGATGACATATCTGGGCTGCCAGGTGACGAACGTGGTGTTTACGTAGGACTCACTAAAGGACGTATAGTTGTCCCAACGGTCAGCATGTTACAGTCAGCGTAAAGTTGGACAACTGGGCATCTGAAAGGCATAAATGGCAAAGCCTTTAGGACAGCTCGCTGTGCCCTCTCAACTTGGAGATGTCCCTTTACTGCGCCACCCCAAATCGGAAGACAATAAGAGACAATTGCAAATATTATATAGATTTACACAGCGCATAATATACTGCTTTCAAAACACCAGGACCTGCAGATATCCGCAGTTTTTTTTAAAAACAGCCGTCATCCTCCGCTTGCGTGAGGTTAGGTTGGTTAAATGCTCGCGCCAGTCAAAGCCGTATCCAATAAAAACACCCAGATGTTTTACAGTAAGTGCCCTATCGATAGTTAGGTAGGCGCAATCTCCAGGAGAAAAAGTGCATGTGTGGGCTGCTGTGGTAATAAACCTTTCGATACTGGCTACAGTATCGAAAACGCTGTGTTGCGTTTTAGCGAGGTTGAGGGTACGGAGGTCAATCAGGCATTTTTATACGTTTCTGATCAGTGATTAGGTACCTACACAGGATAAAAAGGGCGGTGTCATCTGCATAAGTATAAATGCTGCTTCGTTGCCATTAGTACCATTAACAGTTCCATGATGGAACTATTGATGTTTTCTTTTAATCACTAGTTCCATTTTAAAAGAATCTGAAAATAATGGAACCAATGTTGAATTTTTTATCACTAGTTCCATATTTTTATTTTAGGAACTTGTGAAGTTTTTAAGGGTGTAAAAACAGTAGATGTAAAAACACTTACGTATTATAATAATTTATAAGTTTTCGAAAGAAGATCCTTTTACGGATACAAAAACTTATCACATTATATAGCATATCGAATTTAAATAACACTATAACAAAGTTAATTTAGATATTTAAAAAAAATGTGAAAATAATCTGAATCACGCGCATTCTGGTTCTGGATTTAAACTTTGAATAAAATAAACATTTTGGCGCGAAATCCGCGTGGGTCCGATTAAATTGTTCAGTTGATTTTATTCGTTGATGTCCAAAAAAACTATTTAAACTAATTAACAAAGTACAAATATATTTTTTATAAGTGCTTATTGGATTTTATGATAAATAAAATATTTTGTTCAAATTTTTAATAATCGATATCATAATAATCATATTGGTAATATACATGTGTGTGTGAAATAAAAACGTAAAAAAACACAGTTGGCGCGAAACTTTGGCTTTAGATATCAAAAAACTTCATTACTACTACATAATCATATTTCCTTAGAAATATGGATGAATTCATCAAATAATCAAATAATGAACAAACCACTACCCCTGAAGTGGAGTTTGGGTTTCTGGAATTTATAATTTTCATGTTTTTTGGCCTCAAACATCAGTGCCATTAAAGTTGCAAAGTAATATTTTTTTGTCAATATTGAACCGTATTTTAAATTAACTTGAATATAGAAAATGACAAAGAAATACCGCAAATAGAATGAATAAGTCTTGATTTTGCGGTTTTGCTTCTTTTCAGCTAGCGAGAAGGTTATTTACGTATATATTTTTAGCAAATCGAAGACGTATTGTATCGTATTTTAGACGCATTTTTAAGTTGACTGACGTGATTTGAACGATCATAATTAATTTAAGATATTTCTTAACTTATCGTATAAAATTGCTGCAGAAACAAATTGATCATAGTTAATTAACAAGACGAATGTCGACATAATTTCTGAAATTCATGACGTAACATGCACACCCCGTCGACTCGGCTAGTGTAATAAAGTCAAAATCTTGTCGAGCAGAGTGGTTAAGAGGAGCTGAGTGAAGTTGCTTGCAAATACAAATTCTTAAGCTTTTCTAAATACCCCCGATAAGGAAAAAACAAATAGGTATTACAATAAACTAGCCACTGGGCCCGCACTGGGCCCGCGTGGTGGATAATGGCCCATTCCCTCTCCTAGAGAGGAGGCCTGTGTCCCAGCAGTGGGCACGTTAAAAGGCTTATTATGCTTATTACAATAATTTATTGTAGCTGCTTACTAGTTTACTGGTTGGATGTTTCTATTCGATTACTATCACTGCATACTACCCATAATAAAACAAATTAAAGTAAGAAAAAAAAGTATTTGTTGATTTTATTCAATAAAATTATTATAATAACTAAGTGTTTTTACACCCTTAAAAATTTCACAAGTGCCTAAAATAACAATATGGAACTAGTGATAAAAAATTCAACATTGGTTCCATTATTTTCAGATTCTTTTAAAATGGAACTAGTGATTAAAAGAAAACATCAATAGTTCCATCATGGAACTGTTAATGGTACTAGTGGCAACGAAGCTAAATGCTGCAACTAGGGATATTTTGTTTGCAAAGCTCGTTAATATATAGCAAGAACAAGGTTGGCCCAAGGATACTCCCTTGTGGGACACCATACCTTAATCCAACCTCCTCGCTAATATTTTCAATGAAGTTGCTCTGAATCAGGCATTCCTAAGCAAGATTGGAACAGATACAGTATCGAAGGCCTTGGAAAGGTCTATTAATATCGACAGGCACTTTTTTCCCATCCAAAGCCCTAACTACACTAATCGATAGATCCCCAACAGCATCTACGGTACTAACACCTCCTCTGAATCCATATTGGTCAGGGGGTAAGATTGAATTGCTGCGAGCTATTTTATCAACCTATTATATTTAAGGCACGCTCAAGGATCTTCGTCCGATATTGGTCTATAATTACTAAAATATCGTCTCTGTTCCCTGCTTTGTGTATTGAGTGACCAATTGTTCTTTTGCAAGCTTTTGGAAATATACTTGACCTAATAGCAAGATTGCACACATGAGTTACGAGGCACAAGGACGCGGTAGCAAATTGAATGATGCAGGAAGATAACTTTAAATAAAACCTAGTTAGTAGAGAATCATGTGATCTCAATATTCTTATTACAATATACCAAGAATACGTAATACTAATTTATTTTGTCAGAAACATTTTCGCACTGATAAATGTAAAAAATAAATACGAAATTTTGAAAAAAATATTACATTTGGTTTTTTTTAATTCAGACATCTTACTGGAACCGCTATAGCAAAAAAAAAAAAACTGATATTATTAACTTGCGCTAATAGATTGTTAAATTTTGTTGGTTAGTGAATTAAGTAATTTTATTAAAATCAAATTAAAATGTAAATAATAGGTTAGATGCACGAAACAAAAATGTAAAATTTTCTGACCTACTTGTAAAACTCGATCGCTTCTTAAAATGCTCGAAACAAACATGCCATGTAAATATTTTTTTCATCCCCCCATCTCGGAAAGACTATTTTTTCTCTTCGATATCTGAGCGTAAAAGCCGTTTTTATCCTCTAGTGGATAAAAAACTTAATATACTACCCCTACCAAGTATGTATATTTTCGAAATTTGTGTGCTCGTAAAATCTAATCCTAACCTATTTGTTAAAGCAAGTGACATTTATGCACGTGACTATATATATCCACGTAGCTCAAGGCTCGGTCAACGACTGGTGTTAGAATTTGTACCAAAAACTGCAGTGTTTAACAAAAATTGTTCAGCAATGTGCGTAAAAATTTATAATAGGTTACCAACAACCATCCAAGATCTTCCTCTACCAAAGTTTAAGAAAGTGCTTAAAGAGCTACTTCTTAAAAAAAATGATTTACTCGGTTAACGAATGGTTTCAGGAATAATTTTCACAAAAAATGTTTATAGTTTGTATGTAAAAAAAGACATTGTTTACAATTTCATAAAATCTTTGACATATTATTATTTTCAACTGACTGTATTTAACTAGAGAGTATATTATTGTTATTTTTAGTGTGATAAAATATCTGACTTACTGTATTAAACTGAATTGTATTGGACTGTATTTTTAAAACATTAAATTTAAATGATTATTGTTATTTTATATCTAAGCAAAATTCACATGCCTTAAGCAGGCTAAATAGAAAATAAGAATCAATAATGTAACATAAAAACCATCTAATGTACTCTATTTAAATGTGAATAAATGAATATGAATATGAATATAAAGTAAATTGAATTTAGAACATCGTGTGCACGAAGCTTTTGAATTCGAAACATTGTTAAACCTTTTTACTTCTACCTCTATGGTGCTCTATTGTTCGGAATTTGATTCGGAAATTTAAAATAAAAATTGCTTCGCGCGTTTTTCTTTTCACGTTGATCATATTTATTGTTAAAACAAACCAAGTTAAAAATAAACTTGAAAACCAGTGTAAAACCTAAAATGAGTGATTCAAGCAACGAGGAAGTTTATTTGACGTCTACAGAATTGTTTGAAACGGTTAACAATGCGCAAACGAGTTTTCTCCCTCAACAATCACGTGAGAAGTATTTAAAACAGTACTATGTTTAACACGTGGCGACTAGCTAAAGGAGCCAAATCTTTCTCGGAAAACGTTTTGTTGGCATATTTTATTGAATTATCCGAGACCAAGAAGTCAAGCACTCTATGGAGTATGTATTCAGTGCCTAAAGCAACAATAAAAATGAAACACCTATCATAAATTAGTGGCATTTTTGAAAAGAGCGTCAAATGGTCATCAACCTAAAAAAATCGAAGGTTTTCACTGCATCTGAAATTGAAAAGTTTCTAAACGAAGTACCTGATTCCGTATATTTGACGGCAAAAGTAAGTAACATACCTAATCTAATACGACGCATATCATTTTTTTTTGCATTTAGTTATTTCCTCGCTGGGGTGGGATGAAAAGTTACGTGTTGCACTCGAGTGCAAAGATTTTTCACCTTGTGCTCTTTTGATTCCGTCGCTAACGCTTAGGATTCTAATTTTTGAATCACTCGTTGCACTCGTGATTCAATTCTAGAATCCTTCGCTTACTCGGTCATCAAAATTGAGCACGCGGTTAAAAAGCAACTTTGCACTCTTGTATAACAAACAACTATTCTTATCGAGTAATAACTCGATGAGAATTTTTTATTTTATTTTTTTCTTTATAGTGCATCTAATTTCAATAATAATGAAAGAAAAAAAGCGAACATACGCGGGTTAGCTGTTTTGTAGGATATATTATTTTTAACATAGTTCACTGATTACACGTTAACGGCAAAAAAGAGTTAAGAATTAATGCAAAGGTAGCCTATTAGTTAGTTACTATCAACAACATGCACACTGACATGACATGACACAGAAAAAACACACATATTGAAACAAAATATATTTAATACGATCTTCATTTTACAAATTCTCGTTCAGTAACTGCCTGTTCGGCTTCTTCAACTATAACTATAATAAGTCTGGGTTTGTAAATGACACAACCGTATTAGAAAATGTTCTACATTAAACCGTTAGTGCCTTAAAAACAAGGAACATTAGGAGCTATTTACACAAACTTATATACTTAACATAACACGACCGATTATACTTATTTTGAGGGTAGTTGTAAGTTGTGCTAACGTCAGCTGAGGGCTAATTCTACTAACTTTTAAGCACTTTTCGCATTTTCACCTGTCGCAATCTGACAAAAATTCATGCAAATTAAGGAATTTGCATGAATTTTTGGCAGATTGCGAATTCAAACATTGCTTTAAGTTTAGTATAATTTGCATTCTGATGTCGGCCATAGCTCAAAGATAACATAATTAAATTATTGTCAGTATGGAGGTACTGTGTTTATATGAACAACTACTAAACCTTATACTCAATAATTAGTTTAACTAACTGACTAACAAGCTTCTATTAATGAGATAACTAATTTGCTATCGTGGTTGCACTTGCGTTTGCCCATCATGAAATACAATAGTGATATTAAGTTTTCCATTGTAAACAAACTTCAACTATCAGAAATTCTTTTTTGGGATTAAATTGAGAATTTCTTCAATGGGAACATAATTATTTCTTGTTCCTTAGGATAATATACCTCTGTTATACGTTATTTGTGAAAGGCACAAGCTATTAATGATTTCATTATGTCCTTCACGAAAGTTCTAAAGGCGAATGCGATAAGCATATATCGCTTATCGTTAGTCGTGCCTTCCAATGTAGATAATATCGAGACAGAAGGATATTGTATTCTAAATTTAAAGAACCGTGTTTCAGTCATAAAATTGTGAAGGGCCTGTTTTGTAACGACACATTTTATATCATGATAATAACTTAAGTACACAGAAATTCTTGTTATAGATGAAGAATATATTTAGGGAAATACCCGGCTTTTATCGAAGGTTTTTAAACTTTGAAGTGGGTTATCTGCATTCTTTTGGGTTTTGAAAGGGTGATTGTATTTTTATATCAAAAGTAAACAATCTACTAATTGAAAAAATAGTATTATGGTGCGATAAAAAGTAGGTGTAAGCTTTAAAACTTTGCAAATGTAACAAGGGTAAGGTGAACGAATCAGTCTATTGCCACAATGGCACTTATAAAAACAAGAATATTGTATAACAGCTAGAAAATAACTATAATCGGCCGTGCAACATTCCAGTTAAAACCTAAATTTATAAAAATAACTAACCATTACCTACACTGTAACTGATATGCTTATTGCGGCGTAACTTTGTCCCTTTTTTTGTAAAAAAAAAAATGATTTTAATTCCTTACATAAAATAACTAACTAGCAACACTGATCCGAATTAGTGCTGAAACATTAAATTTATTCATATGTTGAGAAACACGTAAGATGATAAAAGATTCAAGTATAATATAATTATAGTATAATTATATTCGCTTTTCTATTTAAAATATGAATACGTACTGCGTGAAGCTGCCCTTTTTTGAATTTAGAATAATATCCTTGCAGCTTTTTGTTTTAATTTTCTAGTTTCTTCCTTAGCTGCGTCCAAAATAATGTATAATTCCAACTCAAAATTCTTTCGCGCCATAAAGACATTACTAGTTTTCTAACTGAAATATTAAATGGCAGAGTTGAAATATTCAGGGAACAAAGTTGCTGCCAATTAAATAATATCGATAGGTTTACAATTGCACAAAACAGTTTTTGATTTAATTAATTTTACAATTCAAAAGACATTTGATTCGAAAATTAAAAGATTTGGAACATATTTTACATGATATTGTTCAAATACAAAGTTGTTTATCGAAATTACTAGGTCAAATTCAATCAATATTTTAAACAAAGGCGAAAACGAATAACTGTTGAATCACCAGACATGTATTATTTTAAAAATCTTATTCGCGAACTCGAGGTAACATGATAACGAACCTTGATAACAATCTTCTTTACACTAGTGAGTTTCATTCACCCACAGATTGTTAAGGTTGTAGATAGATGAGGTAAAATGTTTTTACTCGGCCGTTATCATCAATTTGTTTGATCCCTCGAGATCGCGAATAAGAGAAACAATAAATCCTTTTTCACAAATTTCCAAATAACTTATTTTATTAAAATCACAAAGATTTAAATTGAATTGAAACAACGCCAACATGCATTATTTCCTTACATTAATAGTTAGGTACAATATGTTCTATATTACTGCCATAATATTTCGTTTTTGGCTGAATTCAAATACAGAAGGAAGATTCATTATTCCTCGTTTAATCAGCAATGATTCATTTAAGAACGAATTTTCTTTAACATGACATTTGTTTAAAAGAGTTAAACGGGGATTAACTAATAAAATCGGCTAGGAAAACAATGGTATATATTTACAGCAACGATTTGAATATATAGAACAACAAATAGCTGTGATAAATCCTACAATGAAAGCTAGTACTAGGAAGACATAAGACAGTATTACAAAATACGTTTTAGGGCCTGTTCAGACCTATTAGATAATCGCTGATCAGTGATCATTATGCCCCTTAGGTTGAATAGTACGATTATCTGATAGCAACGCTTAGGTCTAAACAGGCCTTTATAACAACTGATTTCAAGTCATCAAACGTAGTGCTGATGGCGCCATCTATAATTCGTAAGAGCTAAATAATGTCTTATGCCTTTCAGTACACTGTCTCGGACAGTTTGGCTGCAAAAAGCTGCTAAGTAGTTCCACTATCAGTCTTAGTGTCCAATTAGAGCCCATTGGTCTCCAACAGGTACCAGATACTGTACATCTTGGTACTTTATAGGACTATCGGTACGCGATAGAGACCAATACACGAAGTATCGATAGAAATGCATTCAAATCTAATAGGTATGCTAGCAACATCTGAGTTTGTTCCATCTGTCAATTTCACGCGAATTTCGTCCCTCAGTCTATTGGGATGGCGTTTAAAACTGTGTGTATTGAAAGATGGTACAGCTACCGCGGATATAAAGCATTTCTTCGCCTAATTATGGACGGACACGTAATTGCTCTTTCATATATAAAATAAGGAGTTTCAACACTAATTCGACATCCCGACGCTTGTTTGTCCTGACTGACGATGTCTTCTCGTTCAGTTACCTTTTGAATAAATTATAGTGTGTTCTTGGTTAGAAACGATTAATAAGTGTACTTAAAAGACTTTACGGATAGGACCATTTAATCCTGAATAAGGCTTGGTGACATTTTAGAGGATGGGTACCCTGTTGGAGGGTTTGTCAATTTTAATATATTGTTCTGAACGAAACGACACAGTGAATCAGGTATGTGAATTTATAATTTGTTTATTGAAATTATATTTTTTTGGCACTGACATCTAACCGCATTCGCGGATCAAGTATTTCACAATTTTATCTCAACATTAAATATTTACACCATGTATACCCTGAATTTAACAATATAACCATGATTATAAAGTAAAATATACTATAAGATGACGATGATATTCATTTAAATACACCATGTTATTAATACTGTATTTACAAAAATATGATATTACTATAACGTTTAAGTGTTGCCAGTTATTTTGACAAAATTACTCAATATCAGTTGGTAAATCATGAGAAATCTCGGCACGGCGTATTTTTTAGTCCCGCCTAAATAATTTTAATTGTCATACCGTATTTTTACCATTTGAATTCGCTATAGTGCAAATATTCCTACCAATTTAGTAACTAAGCAAAATAACGAGCAACACGAAACATTTTACTTTAGTTCGGTCTGATTTTTGACACATATTTGTACATTATATTTTGTTTAGAGGAAACTGGAAGGTGGAATGAACGGATCATAGATTAAAGTCGAGAAAATTTGATTACCTATATTATGTCTGTGTATGATTGTATCTCCACTAGATGTTTGAAAACGATTTCAATCATAAGGCAACGGATTTATTATTACTGGGACATGTTTTTATCTCTCGAAATTAATCTATGAATTGTCTAAAATTCTAGATGTGCGTCCATTTGTAGGAATACTTGAAAACGCCGTCATTGATTTTATTTTCTAAATATTGGTACCATAAGGTATCTATTTCGATCAACATGCACGCACTTTGAAAGTATGTATGTTCGTTTTCAATTATATTTCATATTATATTATGTATCGTGTAAGTAGTTTACCATCCCTTACTATTAATTAATACGACGGATTTCGACAAATATGGCGCGCTTTAAAAGACTAGCTACGCGCCAATAAGTTAATTTTGCATCTTTATATAATTTTAGGACGTATTTTGCCCGTATATTATGAGTATACATAAAATTTATGATGTAAAGATAAATAAAAAAAAATGTTCTTTCAAAAGTAAATAATAATTTTAAATAATGATATGACTTTGTCGTAGTTTAACAAAATATAGCAATTGAATCTTTGTAAAGTTAAATTATAAATTAGGTCCTAAACTTAATCTGTATATTACTGTTAACGTAAGACATTAAGTTCAGTACTACCATAGCCAACGTTTAATTGTTTATTATGACAACTTAACTTTAAATTTAAATTATGTACATACTTAAAGTAGCTGTAAACTGGCAAGTAATATTTAATACTGGAAGAATAAAAAATAATTTATAAAGTTATTGAAACATAACCTAAATTTAATAATTATTTACAAGTTGCAACACTGCTTCTGATGTGTTAGCGAAACCAAAGTTCAGAACGCGATGTCGTCTATAATATTTAGACTAAAAACGACTAAAAGGCCTTCATAATATACGGATAGGCCACGTTATAAAGGACTATTCAACCACACATTGACTATATCACCGACAATTTCGACTAATCTCCTCTACAACCTTCTTTGTAATCTCAATTTCCGTCTTTATTATGTATTATAAATATGAATAAAGTACGAAGTTACGATCAGTCAAACGAATGAATATTGTGTCGACTCGCCGCCACCAGCGCGGCGCGTCTGCAGCAGCTCCGTGTCACGGACGTGGTAGGCACTAGCCTTGGAAATACTGATTTATGTAATTGTGATCAAATATTGTTAACCCGTGCATAATGGATCGTTCGGCGCGCTTTACACAAAGTGTCCTGTCGTGTGTGCGCTGCGGCAGCGTGCAGCTACGACTGCTTGTCGAACAGCGGCAGCTTGGAGCGCACGGCGCCGTCGCACACCGTGAGGCGCTGCGGGCACTTGCGGGCCAGCCGGCAGCGCGGCCCGCGCGCGCGCTCGCACGGGAAGTCCGCGCCCTTGCGCTCGAAGTACTCCACGATCTTGCTGATCTGCGCCGAGCGCACGTGGCGCGGCACGCGCTCGTCGCAGTACAGGCTGTCCGAGCCCGCCAGCGACTCCGAGCTGTCCGTGTACACGCTGGACGTGCGCAGCGCCGCCGGCCGCCCGCGCAGCGCCTCCGACGCGCAGCAGCAGCGCGCCAGGATGTGGTACTCGCACAGCCGCTCCGCGCTGGCGCCGCACTCCGCGTCCGCCCGCCCGCACAGGAACGCCGCCTCGTCGCCGTCCAGCGAGCCCGCGCGGCCATCCAGCGAGCCCGCGCGGCCCGCCAGCGCCTCGTCCGGCGCCGCGCGCGGCCGCGGCGTGCGCGCGTCCAGCGCGCGGTCGTACTGCAGCAGGCAGTCGGCGCACAGGCGCGCGCGCGCCTCGCCCGCCGGCGCCGCCGCCGCCGCGCCGCCCGCGCCCGCGCGCTCGTCGGCGGCGCGGCGCCACCACCAGCAGCGGTGGCAGCCCACCAGCGAGCACGGGCACACGGCGGCGCGCGCGCGCCCGGCGCCGCGCACGGGGCACAGCTCCTCGTTGGCCACCGAGAAGATGCCGGACTCGCACGAGCCGCGGCGCCGCAGCTCGGCCGGCTCCGGCGTGCGCGCCGCCCGCGCCTCCAGCGAGCCGCGCCGCGACAGCGCGGGCGACGACGGCAGCGACGCCGCGCGCGCGTCGTCGCTCGCCTCCAGCGCGCGCGACGCGGCGCGCGGCGGCGACGCCAGCGACGCGCACGACGCGGAGCCGGGGTGCGGCTCCAGGATCTTCTTGACGCCGCGGAAGGTGTCGAGCGCGCGGCGCGCGGGGTGGGGCGCGGCGTGGTGGTCGCGCAGCAGCATGATGTGCGCCAGGCGGTGCAGGCGCTGCAGGCGCGGCGGCGCGGGGGGCGCGGGGGCGGCGCCCAGCGCCCAGGCCGAGCGGTGCGCCGCCCCCCGCCCCGCGCCCGCGCCCCACCCCGCCGCGCCCCACTCCAGCTCCGACAGCGAGCGCCGGTGCTGAACTGTACAAAGAAACGGCAATATAAAATCTCAGTTTACGAGTAGTCAGTTGAAATGAGTGAACAAAGTGTTGGCACGCACGCTGGTCGTGGCGGCGCGGCTCGCCCTCGGAGCGCAGGCGCTGCGGGCGGCGCCAGGCGGACAGGCCGGGGCACGAGCGCGGGCCCGACGACTCAGCGTCCTCGCTGCAACACACGCGCGACACTGTGTTAGTGCTATACACACTTGTAATAAAATTACCGCACACTAATACACTCACAAAGACCCCATGCGCCCTGTACGGCTAAATACACTTACTTTAAAATGCCTGTTTCACTTTTCTACTTCCCAAATACCTTGCAAGAGTCGGGGCTAAGCAAGCCTCAAAATGAGCGAGTAATAAAATTGAAACAGTTTACACGAACTAAGTTCCGTGGCGACTTCGTACGTTACGTCTACTGCCACATACGCACCTCTCGTAGTTGCTGGTGCTGAGCGAGCCCCAGGCCGCGTCGTCGAGGCTCTCCTTCACTTCAGCCAGCTTGTTCACTATTTCCGGGAATAGCGGACGCGCTTTTGGCTCATACTGTGAACAAATAAAAAAGAAGACTTTAATAGATGTTTAAAGAGATTTTTTTATTTTAAAACGTTCAGGTTAGAGATTACAAACGCTCAAAAGACATAAACAAGATGATGGCGGCTGTCTATGGTATCCGGCTCGAAGGACCATGTTTCGGCTCAAAATAAAATCTAGAGTAGTATTTGTAGTATGTTAAGATTTCACGACTGACACAGAAGGTGCATTGGCACAGAGAAAGAATAGCCTATACATACTTATTGCCCACTCTGCACAGCAATTAGAAAAGTTTGATGACAATGGTGGATGACAACAATGAAGTTACTCACGATGCAACAGTTGAAGGTAAGTCTGAGGAAGTCAGGCACAGTGTCCTCGTCGCAGAGCTCCACAAACGCCATGTAGTTGAGGCCGAAGTTGTCCGTGCGAGGAAGCACGTCCGGGTCGGCGTCCACCTGTAAAAAAAACAATATTATAAAGGAGAAGAAAGATGCTCAACTAGAGTGAGGTGGGTTTGTCAGATTATGATTGATGAGTCGTTCAACAAATCGAACCGCTGTTGTCGCTGTCGCTGAGAAGAAAATACACCTGGATATTGAGGATTTTTATTTATTAAAAAACATGAATTGCCCCTTTGATCTGTTTAAATCAGTTGCTAAACTTACCCTGGCGATAAGTTGGCACAGTATGATCCCGTAAGAGAATATGTCGGAGCGGTGGTCGTACCAGCGCCCGCGCAGGCACTCGGGGGACATCCACCACGGAGACCCCACGCTCGGCAGCCTGTAGCCGTTCCTGGAAACAATACAAAACACTTAATACTCTATGTTCTTGAGAACAAGATGGGTTTTTGTTTGCAAGTGGTCAGAGAGAGAGAAAAGACGCTCCGCTTTGCAGTCCGTTCATATTCAGTTTTTTTTCCAAACTAGCTGTCGCCCGCGATTCTGTACGCGCATATCCTGTTTTTACCGTTCCCGTATAGCCTAAAGTCTTTTTCATATATGTATGTGGCTATCATGCACAAAAATAATTCTAAATCCTACTGGTAGTTCCAGAGGTTAACTAATTCAAACAAACAAACTCTTCAACTTTATTATATTATTATACTTAAATAATTTAAAGGCACTTTTGAATCGTCGAAGTCGCTCAATCAAAGACACGAGAAGAACGTGCAAGAAACTCCATAGGCACTCTCAGTTATTTTACCTCTGGTTGTTGGCGGGTTGCTGTCAGAACATATTGTAAACGTACTATCACAGTTTGTTTTTACATGAACCACAGACAATACAAAAAATATTCATAAGTTCACTTTACGACCTTCGTAACTCAATAAGGGGTTGGACCGTAAGGTAAAAGGGAGTGTTGTGCTTTTATTGCGCCATGAGTCATTCCCAACTCAGAATAGGTATGTACATATGTATATAGTAGCAAAAATTAAACCTGGGTAATTTACGTTGATGATAAGATTTGACCATCATTTTTGGTAAGCTGCATGACAATTATTATATATAATCATTAGCCAAATAATATTCAAGGTTTACCATCGTCGTTGTTTAAAAGGGTGTTATTTAGAGTGTTATTGGGGAAAAATTATTACAGTTTTAAGGATATTTAGAGGATAAGTCACTAGTAGCATAATACAGAAAAATAGACCTTTTTTATGATATGATTTATTCTACCATACTAAACAATTAAATATTTACTCAATGATAATGACAAGACTTTTATTAATTCAATACAATTTTAATCTTTATTACAATAATATTTATATTGCAATTAATTAATTAATTAATAGGTTAATAAATGAGCCTTCATTCTTATAGAAATATTTGTACGCCATAGTATGGCAGGATATGCTGGATCCAAAAATGTAATAACTATTGTACCATATTCTGACAAATAAACATATTTGATTTCATAGGTATTGGGAATTTAGAAAGCCTTCGCAAAAAACACTTCAGGAATTTAAATAATTTTACGAGATACGTTAACGCGACAAAACACTTGCATAACTACGACCAATTTTAATTACACCAAAAAATAACCATTACTATTAATTTAATGAATTTCCAAACATGTCAAGGGAGGGACCACATGTCATTTCGAACATTGTTCACTTACAATTTACTATGGCAAAATGCTAGTTAGGTACCTACAGGATGTTTCTGAAATACGAGTACGTGGTCATATAAGATGATGCGGTTGATGGCATTAAATCTGTGTTAGAGCTTAGAAAAACAAATAATTGCCAAGTCAAAAAGTGAACTTAAAAATTATAAAAATAAGATGGTGATATTATTGTTGACATGGCAGGCGAGTGTTTTTTATTATTTGTTTTTTATTTATATACTATGCTATATAATAAACAAGCTTTAGATGATGACAGACTAATTTTCATGAAAACAAAATATTTTAGTTTTAATGGCATCATGTCTTCGCTTTTTTATATTTTTAAATTTCCGATAGCCTATGTTATTCGGGATAACTCAACGCTTCTAAGGATTATAGATATGTACCGGATATCGGTTAAGCCGTTCAGAAGTTAAGGTGGAATAAAGAAACTCACAAATATACATACATGAACCCTGAAAACATAACACTCCTTTTTTTGGGCTGTCGTGGAAAAATTACTTGTTTGGAATTTTTAGTGGCGTCTTTCGCGGTCGGGTTTCGATACAAGTATTTTTTTTTTGTTTTGTTGAACATCTAACTACTATTATAAATGCGAAAGCTCGGATGGATGGATGTTTGTTACTCAATCGCACTACAACAAATTTGGCAACAGATAGATTATACTCTAGCATAGGAGTTTCCAAACTTTTTTCCCGGGAGGATGTTCCCTTGGGATAATTTCCGATATTCAGGTGAGCAAAGTTGCTGGTAGAAGCTAGGTAGATAATCATGTCCCCGCACTTCTGAAACACCCTGTAAGGTAAGTAATTAATGTGCGGCGACTATCTGATTCTGCGTGTCTCCACACGCGATATCGTGTGCAATACCGATGCCAGTACAAGACACATTGTATGACAACTTAATTGTAAAATATATTGTATTTTTGCCACTAACTTCGTCTACAATATGTGGTAATTGCTCTTGTTTACGTAATTTTGATGTTGCCATATATCAATGTCGTTTTGTTTTAAGTACTCTTATTTTGTTTTAAGAGTTGCAACTTCGAGTACAAGGCGTAGTTCATGCAATAATCGATACGGTTACATACATTTTTTCGAAGCCTGCACAAGTTTAAGTATTCTAATTATGTTTTGGGAGTTGCAACTTCGAGTACAAGGCGTAGTTCAAGCCATAATCCAATATTTAGGTAAATTATAAGATTTTTAGCTCTGGTACATGAGATATACTAGGTTATCTTAGTTCAGATTAGATTCAATTATTGTTTACAATTATTGACTAGCAGCGCCCCGCGGTTTTACCCGCAAAGTTCCCGTTCCCGTGGGAATATGGGGATAAAATATAGCCTATGTCACCCGGGGATAGTGTGGCTTCCCAACAGTGAAAGAATTTTTCAAATCGGTTCAGTGGTTTCGGAGCCTAACAAACAATCAAATCTTTCTTTATAATGTTAGTATAGATAGGGTCACGTTTGACCTCAGTCTAACCTGATGGAAAGCAATGTTTTGGTCGATGATGGAGCAACCTTGCCTAAACGTAACTTATTCGCTTTTGATTTGAAGATCAACCTAGCAAAATTTTTGCATTAGCATTATTTTTTAAACGTTGCCCCACACTAGGAATTTCTCCTGTGTCGTGGGTGCGTTTACAAACATACAATCTCACATACACAAACAGCCAGACCCGGAAAAACTATCTGTAGGCCATACAAATATTTGTCCCGTGCGGGAATCGAACCCACGACACGTAGCGCAGCAGCCAATCGCTCAACCACTGCGCCAATCGTGTTGTCAAAGTAATTCCAGCCCATACTAATTCTCTCTTTTTTCCAATAAACAGTTAATAAATTACCTTATGTATGGGTCTGCGTGACAGGTTATGGGGGAATGTATTTATGTAAAATTTGACATTCAAAAAGTGCTGGCTCTCAGCTTGATTTTTGATTGGTCTATTGCTATACATAATTTATTTTTCTTGTCTGATCTTTAAGCCGATTTCAATGTATCAAAAGGATACTGGTAGAGCTCTCGATACTAATGAATTGGAACGATTCTTTATTGGGTCTTTGATTTGAGCTGAAAGGTCATGAAGAATAGTAGAAATTCTCGTTTACATCACAAGAAGTGCCCAATAATTAAGGAATTAGATTCAAGCATTTCATACTAACTGTAAATTATGCAATTTAGAAAAAAAACTAAGCTAATGAGATTGATGTTTGGGGCTCGAACTCAGGATTCGCCATCGACCCTCACTCAAATTCAGGAAGTTCATAGTTTTAACTTTAGAAAAAACTAACCTCCTACAAGCACATATTTTATAGAACTCTTAGAAAAATTACCGCCGTACTCGTAAACGTGCGTGCGCGCACACATTAAGAATCGTGCGTGAACGCAATCACACGCACATAGGCGATAAGTACGACAAGGCATACTTACACACGAACTATCGCCTTCCTTGATTGGAAGAAGTACGTACATGTTTTTATGGTAGAAAAAAAAAATCGCGTGTCAGCTGTCTTCGCTAAGATGCTTAACGGAGATACTTAAATAACATGACTATACTTACTTTCAGTGGTGAAGACTTAGTACACCCACGTATCAACGGTCCTATTTTTTAAAGAGCCCTTGGCTCCACGAAAGATTCAAATCAAGCCGTCGGGTAGCCATTGAAAAATTACAGAAGAAAAATCCAGAAGTTCTTTTCCCCATGCTGAAAAGTATAAGCCCATATTCCAAAACGTAAACCTCAACTCCAATATGAGATCAAAACGTACAGAAAAGCTTGTCTAATTGACGTTCTAAATTCAAGTTTTCGTGCTTGAAGGATGAGTTTTAGTGAAGCAAGCACGTTCACGCATTTGCTTGTTCATCTCTCGAGCACGTAAGCTCCGATGGAGTTGGGAGTTCGAGTTTACGTTTTGGAATATGAGCCTTAATCCAAAGAGTTCGTGTAGTTACTCTGGACCCTAGGACCAGTCAATCAAGACTGCTTATCGGGTATAAGCCATTCCAAAAAGGGCGGGAATGCCTGTAATTGGTATAATCTTGGGCCAGTATCGGTGGGAACCGCACTAATTGGTTTAGGTTGCGGGTTACAGACGGAATACGTTCTGCGTAAATTGATACTGATTTTCTACCAGGTCTGCTTGGACCGCTAAAACTGTGAATATCCTGGTAATTAAGGACGGGCGCCTCACTTTACTTATTGGTGAAGACCACGTCGCCGCTGTCATCAAAATAAAGATACAAAGCTGGACGCTTAAGAGCTCAAACTTAAGTTTGGGAAACAATCATGCACACACACACAGCTGTAGTGTGTGGCACCTTTTCGCGCAGTGGATTGGCTAAAAAACTCGTTGTTATTTGACGTAGGTCCAAGCAGATTTATTTGATTATGTGACCTAGTTTTAAGTATTCGTCAATCGGGCAGTTGCCAAGCAGACACAACACTCGTCTAGCCGGAGGAACCTCCTTATCAACGGCTGTTTGTGGGAAATGACATCTAGTTCCGCATAGCTCTGTCTATAGGACTTCTACAAAGAGCTTCATTATTGCAGACTCTGTTCTACATTACTTCGTCACACATCACAGTAGAACCAACAACCGCTTTTACATAAGTAAAGAAGGAACTTAAAAAACAGCGTTCGTTACAATTGATATTGAAATGGCTTCGTTCAAAGATCGCGTGATTTTGAAGTAATAATAGATATTATTTACGGGCCTCTAAAATATACCGCTAGGCGTTATTGGAGTATGTTGCCGTGACTGCAAATCGAAGTACTGTGACTAATTAAAGACTCCATGATTTTCTTAATGACTTTATTTTCGAGTTGGAACCGGTTTACGAATTGCGTTCACAAGATGATATGTGTGATTGTCCTCAAAAGCTTTAAGTTTTGGTCAACCCCTTGAGAATTCAAAGAATAATAAATTATGTTTTGCTCTCTTGGGTGTCGTAAAAGATGATTGGTATTATGTTAAGAGTGTAGCACATCGCAACGGGCTGAGCATCCCCTAGTTACCTATAATGTGGATGCACAAAAGTGCGAGGGAGATTGTTGTCTTTTTCTAGGATTCTGGAACGTCACAAACTTGAAGTGTCGCCTTCAGTGTGAGTTTTTTAACGTACTAAATTGCTTTTCCGTACACCTCAATAAGTGCTAAAACTGAATAAGCACCGAATGGCCAAGAAACGGAATTCCTTTTTTTATACGATTTAATCGAAACGTTTACTTTAGCAACCCGCACTGGGCCCGCGTGGTGGATTACGGCTGATTCCCTCTCCTAGAGAGGAGGCCTGTGTCCCGCAGTGGAACATTAAAAGGCTGATTATGCGTTTACTTTAATCTTTATTTCTACATAGTGGGCAATTTTCTGAGGGTGCTCAGTCCATTTTTATGACAACGGTTAAGAGATAACCATGGAATTAAAGGTAAGATACTTACACAGGATGAGGAATTCTGGCAGCGAGGCCAAAGTCAGCAACAACGGCCATGTAGTCACCTTCTCCATACTTTCTTAATAATACATTCTGGAAATAGAAAATTAATTGTTCTGAGTATGAAAACTTTCTTAACAGTGACTCGGATTTTTTAGCCTCGAGTGGGATTTTTATAAAATTCTTATGAGTTTTCTCCATCGCTGAATATAACGTAAGAACTAATTGCTAGCAGATTGACAACATCAACATTCAGTTTTATAGCATTTTCAATGGAATATGTGTGAGCCCCAGATTTGATTGAAAGTTGATGTGTGTATGTGACTGTGACCCTCACAGTCCAGTTTAGTATCTACAGATTCCGTACTACGATATCATAATCTCACACCACTTTAGCCAAGGGGACTGGTATCAGATTTCTCAGTTACCAACTACCCATAACGGCGGTCAAATATCTTCAAATGACAGCCAGAACGAACGGCATGATGTGCTCCTGTGGTCCTGGATATGAAGGAATCTCGGTTTGTTAAGATGGTCACCCATCGACGGACCGAGTTAAGCAAGCGTCGCTTAGAATAGAATATCATCTCGTGCGGCTTTAATTATTAAGCCTCGAGCTCAAAAGTAAAGGATACAATTCCTTTCTCTCTTTCTCACCTTAGTAGTAAGATCCCTATGAAAGACACCGAGGGAGTGTAGGTACATCATGCCTTCTGCGACGTCAGCTGCGAGTGAGACCCGGAGAGGTTGCGGCAGAGGCTCCGGTGGGACGCTGAGGATCAGCTGCTCGAGGGAACCGCCCTCCATGTACTCCGTCAGCGCGTGCAACTGGCCCTCATGCACGCAGACGCCCATGAAACTGTGGAGGAAGATGAAGTGTTATAAAATATATGTATATCAGCATGTTTTTCTGTAGGATTTTAGGTCCTAAATCTATCTCATTTTTTCTGTACTACCATAGGTTGTCTGTGAGGTTGCTCTACGTTAACGACCTTTGTTACATTTTTATATTATTTAAAAACAATGTTTTATATTGTTGTACGTTATGTGGTGTACAATAAAATATTTTATAAATATGTAAATATGCACGAGGACGTGGTACGCAGAGGTGTTCGTTATGGTGTAGGAAACTTTAGTATTTTTTTTTCATAAACTTAGGATGGCACGAGATTATTGTGATCAACCGGGCATAAAGCCGGATACCAGGCTACTGTCGAGAAGTTCCTAAGTTGCCCGGCTTGGCTATCGAAACTAGAACACCACACTCAGCAGTTGCTATTTAGAAAACAAATACACAAGCTATTGCAGAAGAAAATATACATATATCAGTGCGCGTTGTGGCCTAGTCCCACATAATTTCTGAAGCAATATATCAGCAATTAGAGAAGAAAGATAATAAATCTGTAAGTGAGAATACATATCTAATCCCATTAATTTCAGTATCAGCCGCATAAGTTTCACCGACTTGCTATAGAAAATGAACGTTATTAATTGTATTGATTTAAATCGCTCGGTCGACAGAAATTGTTATTGCCTAGATATGTGAAAACCACATTCAATAGGGGAAAGTGAACCTATTCATAAAAACACAAAAAGAGACGTGTGTCGAGAGCCATGAAAAACTGTGGAAAGCGTAGAGAATGTACTACTTATTACCAGAGAAGCACCCATTGAAGCGCTCCCGTAATCAACTGACGATTGATTGCACCATTGTTATGTTTACAAATGAGGGCATTACAAAAAATGATCTTGCATTAATTATACACTTCATTCAAGGCCTCTTGATGAATGCATGACTTGCCTTTTAACCCGATGTGTAATCTAGTTTAAATTTTGTAATCAAAATATGAGATGCATTCCGTTAATACTCTCCCACGCGAAATATCAAGGTCGATGCACACTGCTGATTAGAAATCCGATTATCATAATATAATGTGTACACAGTGAGCGTCGCGGTGTGGTCTCGAAAGTAATTGGGAAAAGATTCGAGATGCCACAATAATGATCCCCAGTGATGCGGCCACAATAGATGGCCTCATTGAAGCGACCATCAACCTGCCGTGCATTCAACTGAACAAATAGATGTGATCTCATTTGGAATGGCCGCACAAATATGGTAGATCAGATAGACAAGACACTTGAACTTGAAACGTTGTTGAAATATATTCATGAGCACGACAGCTACGACTAATTTTTTCTCAGCTCACATGTACACATCATTGTTATGCTGATTGTGTGTCACATTAACAGAGTGACGTGACCGGCGATGATATTTTACCAGACAAAAATACTAATCAAAATGCAGAGCCATGCCCCTCATATGTTGAACTATGCTCTCTACAATTTTCCTTGGAAGTAAATTTCGAAACACGAAAGCAGCAACGCAAAGAAATATAAAAGGCTATTGCTTAACAAAAACACGAAAATCTCACTGTTACGAAGTGATTATCGTATTGATCACGCAATGAGACAGATGTCAAGGCTGCACCGAGTAATCATCTTTTAATCAATGCAAATTGCCAATTAAAAACTTGGCGTGCAGAGATATCAAAGAGGGCTTAATTATAATGAAACTCCCATTGATAATAAGATAAGGTCAAAAAACAGCAACAATCGGGGAGAAAGCTAGTCTATTATTCCTAGGAAGCGGTGTTTACGGGCACGCAATAAGAACACAAGACTTAATGTTAATTGACACTTTTAGTTTGTTTAATGTTGGTTATCGCCGTAAATTATAGATGATCATCGCAAGCGCGGTCGCGACGCGCGAGTTTCAACCGTTAATCATGTGGCTTTTAATGCTGTTGTATAATTCGACTTTTTAGAGATTTTTTCATTCGGGTGCTTGGTTTTGTAAACTATGTTTTAGTATGCGTTAGCACTGAATGTGTGCTACATTAGCTGATGCGAAACTTAAGAATAACTGAAAACATAGCTGCGCTAGATGGATGAGAAAGAAACGTAAGACAAACAATCGGAACAGTGCAAGCATTGTTTTTATTTCCGAAGATAAGCAAGCAGGAAATGGCCAAAATTAGAGACAGTGGGTGCCATTGTTTAGTTAATTGTGACCATTGCGTAACATATTATGCAAACCGAATTCAGGGTAAGAAATAATAATAAATATCGTTCGCGAAAAATGACATGAAAAAGAAACAGTGTGAATTTAAAAAATGCAAGAGATCTGGAAGTGATAACAAGGTACGTGTGAACTAAATGTATTGTGTGAATTCTGAAAATAAAACGTGTTTCACTTGCTAATACTTGAATTAAGTCATATTACATTCATTATGCGAATTCATGACCATTTACCAAGTGATAATGTTACTTTGGTAGATTTTTGGGAGTAATATGTATATTGTGGATATGTGTATGCTAGAGCATGTCTAGTAAACATTTGAAGATGCTATAAAATTTAACCAATTTCAGCAGATGAATGCTGCATCTCACTAAGGTTTATAAGTGACTTCTCGGACAATAGTTAAGTCTCAGTAGGTACTTCATACTCTTGGAAATATAAATCTTTGTCAGCCTTTACATATGCAATTTCACCTTACTAATTGGATATTTATTTTACCTTTATTGCAACCATAAATAAACACACCGGTGTTGATAGACGGCTATTAGGAATGCCATTTGCAAGAGCCAAAACATCAATTTCCCTTATTTTACGACCTGCAGGATGTTAAACCGTTGATAGTCATTTTCTGGTTTCTTTTAAGATCGTCCCACGCTGTCGCCACAAGAAAACAACATAAAAAATGTTTTTCAATTTTACTTATACCAATAAAAACGCTTGGGTAAACACAATAAAACTTAGCACCCTGTACATGACGTAACGTCAACCGGCCCCAGTTGTTTGGTCAACAAACATTGGAACAAAGGGTGGACCAATGAATTTGTGTGCCGACGGCAACCAGCCCGCGCGCGGTTTTCGCGCCATTCACAAACAAATTTTTAATGTGCTTTTTGGGCAACCATGAAAAATATCGTAGTTTTTTTTTAATAATTACATATTATGTACATACATAAATTTTGAATTGTTTTGTATTTAGTGACGTAAATTCAGAACTTCAAGCTATTTCAAAAAGCAGGACGGATTATGGGCTCATGGTTGTTGTTGACAACTGTCGCCAATAACTGCATTAAAAAAAAAGTGTTTAGCTTCAATAAAGCTGGTACCATAAACACCCAAATCGATTTGACTAAGTAGAAAAAAAAACACCTGAGAAGTGCGAGGTTTCCGAACAGACACATATTTATAGTTCAGGAATCGAGTGTCGCAATATTTTCCGAGGTTTTCCTTAAATTCAGTTTCCAAAACCTATTATTACTTACATTTTGTGTGTTTTATAAAGGGTCTTGACAGACGGACAACAAATTGATCCTATAATGGTTCCTTTTTTTTCCTTTTGAGGTACGGAACTCCTCAAACTTAATCGCCACACAACAACGACGTTTGGAGAAATCCTGACAATTTGGCATGTGGATATATGGACAATAATGTACATGGCACCATCTTTATAACTGTCCTCTCAAGTCTTAACAGTTCAGTGCAAATACAGCCTGAACATACTTTACATGAATATATTAAAGATACGGCCTCAAAGGTTTATGACCTTTCCGTTAATGTTTTTGCCATGATTCATGGTTCACACTTAAGAGGAGAAATTTTTAAACGTGATAATTCCCTCAATAGGTTCTTTAATGCAATTCACACTTGTCTTGTAAGGCCTGAAGGCACCTTGATAGTGTGTCAACCGCAATACGGTAACTGTCATTAATACCATTTATGTAGGAAAACTGTAAATTGCTATTATTAAAATGATGAAAAAGAACCATCATATTTATATTTTTCAAGAGTTGGCGGAATACAAAAAGAGATTTAAGGAAGTTTTGGCTGCTGCTGAATTTAGTAGCGAGTTTAATAAAGACAACAACAAAACTGATGGGAAAGCCAAGGAAACGGTAGCGAATGCATTTTGTTTGACTTCCCAGTCAGCATACAAAGGGGGACTAAAGTTATGTAATCTCGACTGAAGGATGGAAAGGATAGAGCTAAATAACAAAGTGGTGAGCTACAATAAGCTACAACTAAGGTTCATCATAAAGTTAATGAAACAACACTCACGTTTAGCTATCACATAAAACTCAACTTTGTGTAAAATCAAGTAAGTTAAATAAATGCTGCATACGAATAATTTGGCAAACGAGTTTGTTTTAAGAAAATAATCGTAAACAGTCCTGATTGCTGTGATCACAAAGACGTGCATAAAAACCAGTGATGTGTACAAAAGATTCAAACTTATTACCTGCGTTTTCATTTCCTTGCCAGAATGCTTAAAATCAAGGTGATCTGGCTTTATCTGTCTGGACGTGTGATTCCTTATGAATTTTACACCTTTTTGTATGTGTTTTAAGATTATTATCTTCTTTGGAAACACAAAGTGTCCACATTATATGAGAGTTGTGGGATGCACAATTGGACCTTGAGATGGATTGTTTGTCCAGAAGAAAAATGGCTTCCCATGTTCAGTAATCAGCTGTTCTTTACTTGTTTTTGGCAGCCAGTACCCAAATAACGCAACACAAAATAACTTAGTACGACAACTTCATTCATGCCATAAAAGGATCTCACAAATCGATTTTAACAAGTACAAAGAAAATATTACGCTAACATGAAATAGTTTCATCGTATTGTGTACAAAACAATTTCCTTGTGCATTTCTCAGTTGAATGAAGTTAGACATAACTTGCATGGTATTATAAACAGATGACGTTTTCGCGCATTCCCAGACAGCAGAACTTCTGACATAATGTATGAAAAGTAATAAGTTAAAGAAAAGATGCATGAGTTACTGGGAGGTAGAAGTTGAGAAAGACGCATGATTGTAGAAGAAATTGATAGGAATATCAATTTAATGAGATCTTAGCAAAGGTTCACACATTTTATCAGTTGGTCTGTTGTCAAGTGTGTTCCAGACAAAGACCACAATATAATAGTCCCCAGAGAAATCAGTTAAAAATAGCAGCGTCTCAATAATCCTGCAGACAGACATATGATCAATTGACGTCATGGGTATAATTAGTTACAACGATGTTCCTTGTTCAATGCATACGTCATGAGATGGGCTCTGAGGTTCGGGCTCAACCTTGGACCAAGTTTAGACTTTTATTCACGTTTATTGTTTTGGAAATTATGAATATTAAATTCGTAATTAAGTGTTTAATTTGGCATCTCTACAAATCTGCTTACCTATGCATTTTAGGAGCTACCACAACATATGATACGGAAGTCTTTAAAAACTAATATAAAAATAGTTTTAGGAATCAAACTGTCCATTTCTGTTTTAGTAGAAACTTCGCTAGTTTGTAATAGCGAAGGTTCCTAATAGCGAGTCAGTTGACGCTAATTATGTATTTAATGAACACTGCTCTTTACAACCTTGATAAAAAAAACAGTTTTAGCAATGGAACTGTCCATTTCTGTTTTTAGTAGAACAATGAGTTAGTAAAGGTCTTCGCTAGTTTGTAATAGCGAAGGTTCCTAATAGAGAGTTGGTGGACGCTAATGATGTATTTAATGATTACTGCTCTTTACAACCTTGATAAAAACACAGTTTTAGGAATGGAACTGTCCATTTTTTTTTAGTAGAACAATGAGTTAGAAAAGATCTTCGCTAGTTTGTAATAGCGAAGGTTCCTAATAGCGAGTTAGTAGACGCTAATGATGTATTTAATGATTACTGCTCTTTACAACCTTGCTCCCTATCTGCATTGTACTTAATTCTGGCGCGCAACAATACTATTAACCTTTACTAATATATGGTAATGTTAGTTGGTATTACGTGTATCACTTTTGATCTCTTGCAAGTCACATTGGCAGATTATGGAAAGAGCAAGGTAATATCCAATCAAAATGATGAGCAGTCTCTCAGACTTAAAAATTGAAAAGTAACAAAAGTTTGGAAAGTTTTCTAAAACTTCAAAGGCATCTCTGTTCTACTGGAACTAAGATTGATGATTCTTTGGATTTTATTTTCAGATACTAGTACAGTAATTGGAATGAAGTTTGTTGCTGAAGCCGAGAGGATATACTGAGTTGTAGATAAAGAGAGATTGATTGTTCGAAGAAGCTCTTCAAACTATATTGTACGTTATTTTTACAAACGGGCAATATTGATACAGAGGAAGATATAAGTTTTTCGAGAAAAAAGGATCAAAATCATAGCTATTGGGTTCCTTTATCACCAATCCTTGAAACCACGTGTTACTACTGCGTAGTACAAAATAGGATATTAAAATTAAAATAAATTATCGTATGCAAATTATAATTTATATCGTTATCATTTTAGCTCGATTTCGTTTAAAATTTAATGTAACAAATATCATAAATCACTTGAATGCTACACTAGTCTGCTGTTATCTGGTTCTGCTTGTACGTAGATGTATTTGCAGGTTTGTTCGTTCAGAATAGTCTATTAGAGGATGATTTATTGATGGGCTTAACGATTTAGCAGTTGGAATATTTATTGGTCTACAAAATATGTCCGGTATATGACCTACTACTACTTCAGTTTAAGGCTTCATATTCTCTTCTTCTCTTATCCTTACACACTATTGTCTACATTTCTTTTTCGTATATCCTTTCGCAGGTCTGCTGGAAGAAATTTCGTTTCAAATAAGCAGTTCCTTTGTACAAAAATTGTAATGTTATCTCTTACTTATTGTATGTGTGTACATAAATAATAAAATAAATAAATAAAATAAATAAATGACCCAAAACCTCTTATAATTTGGTTGACTGCACATAGGACACTTAGCGAAACATAGTTTAATCTCTGGATCTTCAAAAATTTTAGTTTCTGCTTCATGGTGCACATTAGAATAATACATGAAATTGGAGTAGTGCACTGGGGCAATAAATTCGTTAGACAAAGAACTCCTCCGACATGTTCCTTTGGTTTCGCTCCGGTGCCTGCCACCCTCCTGACCGTTATATTTTATACTAGCTGCTGCCCGCGACTTCGTCCCCGTGGAATCCCCGATTTTAAAACATTCTTTATCGCTGCTCCGCTCCTATTGGCTTAAGCGTGATGTTATATAGTCTAAAGCCTTCCTCGATAAATGGTCTATTCAACCCAATGAGATTTTTTCAATTCGAACCAGTAGTTCCTGAGATTAGCGCGTTCAAACAAACAAACTCTTCAGCTTTATAATATTAAGTATAGATTCTTTAGAAGCCAAAATATTTGTCAGAAGTTTCCCGTTGCTGAGCAAATGTTACCTTTACAAACAGACAAAGACTATTTAGTAACAGTGTTTTTTTTTATAACATGATATTCTTAATATCTGCGGCTGATTTATATTCGAAATGTTGTTTCCGGTGAGACTCTGTAATTAACATTTGGAATATCATAATTCTAATCGCATTCTTCGTATGAATGACCAAAAAGTGACTTGACGACCTTGAACACAAGACACACACTTGATTGATTTTTCATATTTGGTAGATAATGTAGGATATTATTATTCATATTTTTAAACAAAATCCCCAGTGATACTAAAAGGATCAAGGAAGGAGGAACGAGGAAGCCCACGGGCATAGCATCTTATTTTAAAAGTTAAAATGTTATGAGAATGCACCATACCCTACGAAATATGTGCCTAGGTTCCGGTTGGCCTCCTAAGGTTGCTTACATTAAATTTAGGGATGACTAGCTTCTGCCCGCGACTTCGTCCGCGTAGTATAGTTACTGGCCCCCCAATTGTGAAACGTTCTTCATTGGTGTTCCGGTCCTATTGGTCGTAGCGATGTTACATAGCCTATAGCCTTCCTCGGTAAATGGGCTATCAAACACTGAAAGAATTTTTAAAATCGGTCCAGCAGTTCCTGAGATTACCGCGTTCAAACAAACAAACTCTAAGCTTTATATATTAGTATAGATTATACAAGCTTTCATGGAAAGTTGTAGACTTATTTAAACTTTAACAATACTTCTACTATGTAGTTAAGCAATTTCCTCGAGGACGTCAATAAAAAAAAAAACGTAAAGAATTATCATCAGTTGATCAAATGGCAGGGTATTTTTTTTTAAATTTCGTTATTAAGGACAAGACCTCTATGAGCCTTTTCCAATAGACTTGTTTTATAGATGTGAACGATGAGATGACAATTTCTTTCAAGCTTCATATGCGTAGAGAAAACTTCTTCAGGCTTATCAAGTCTCTAGACTCAAGACGGCTGCAAGTCGGCTCTGAGGGAGGACACCAAATACAGACTTTTTTATGGATGGGAAATCATCAAATGACTTCTTCCGTTTTGGTATGAACTCCTATTGACTAAAACCCATCCGTGTTCCTCCTTACCTTTATCTTCCAGGGCCGCGGTAACTCTTCGAACAAATTCTGGAACCTTGGCAGGACCAAATACAGTGCCACGCTGATCACGGCAGATCATAATCAGGACCTAGATATAATATCGGTACGTAATATCTGATGGATGATATATGAGACTTACCCGAGTATGTTAGGATGTTTGAGCTTGTTCATGAGCTGCACTTCTCGCAACATGTTGGGCCTGTTGGCGCGCTGTTGGTTCATCTTGAGCACCATCACTTTGCCGGAGGTCTTGTTTGTTACCTGAAAGAAAGAAATTACAATAAGAATGTGGCAACATTCCAGAAGACTTAGAAGGTGCAACAATACGATACGTTTTTGCCACTGGATAGTACAGGCTAACTATAATAAAACAAGATTGTTGTTTTTAGGGATCAGAAATCGATCAGTAGACTCTTGCTCATTATATCTAGATATACATATCTTCTCCGCATTTTTTGAGTAATAACCAAAATTATACACATCAACATCAAACTTAGAAACAACACCCGTTAGACAAGATATCCTAACTATAGTACTTACTCCATCACAAAGCTTAGTATCTACAAGCAGAGTCCATAACTTATCATCAAAGCCCCATCTCAGACAGCGTGTACCAACAGCCTATAAATCTGGCATCTCCCGTAATCCCAGCAGCACATTTATGACGCCATTACGCCTCGCACCAATTAACCTGGTAGTCGATACGACGCGCGTGACATCGTTTGCGAAAACCGTCAAGACTTTAAGTGAAATTAGGAGCTGATTAGATTTTATGGAGCTCGTTTAGCTGAATTTAGGAGTGTCGATGAGGGAAGATTGTTTTTTTAAGGTACAGCAAAGGAATCTTGTATCAAATGAAAGAGTATTTCTCATAGAAACTTTGAACTTAGTAGTTACACAACATCTTTATCAGTTGAACGCGCTTTAGTTTCTTTCAAGCATTAATTAATACACTTTTGAATTCAAACAGCTTTGCAGCTGCGGGAAACGGGAATTAAATGAAGATTAGAAATCCGTCTACAAAGAAACCCAACCCTGAATGCTGAATCTTCTGCTCTCATTAAAGATCTCTTTAGCAAGTACTTGGCCATTTCTTCCTAGTTGAACTTGCAAGCTTATCGTGAATCAATGTAAATTATAAAGTTGATGATGCTAAGCTCATAAGCTAAGAAAAAAATAATTAACCACTATCATCGTCTATCAGCTTTTCACACATTATATCAAGCCATTCACAGCATCAGTTGCCGTGCATATAGTAAACAATGCAAGTGTTTGTATGTAGGTAATGTAGGCTATGCCGCTTCGTGCTCCAGACTAGATTGGATTTCTAGTTTTCTAGACTGCCGTTCGAATTAACCGTAACGTGTGCGTTACGATGCAGTTTGGTTTAAGAATAGGTAATAATCTTCTTGTTCAAAAGCAACGAGAAGAAAACTGCCTTTCTATAGACTCCGCAGGCGTATTCACTAAGCTGTAGAACAGAGGTGGCTATGGAGCTACTATTTATTGAACTGCCATAGTAGGTTGGACGCTAGTATGAACTTTATTTATTCTCTCTAGGACTGTTTGATTCCTATTCACTTCTTAACGACTGGATTACTAGAAGAAAATTCGCACAAGGGTAAGGGGGCATCCATAAATTACGTCACACGTTAAGGGGGAGGGAGGGGGCCGACGAAGTGTGACATTGTGTGATAAGGGGAGGGAGGGGGTCGACGAAGTGTGACATTGTGTGATAAGGGGGTGGGAGGGGGTCGACGAAGTGTGACATTTGTGTGACAAGGGGGCGGGAAAGGTCCTAAATTTCGTGACATCACATTTCAAAATCTATTTTAATCTAAGTGTTCAGTAAAACACGAATGAAATTGTAAAATATGTGACGTCACACTATGGACGTCTCACAAATGTGACTTGTTGTGGCAAGGATTGGGGGGAGGGGGTTGAGAGTCAAAACACATGAAATTCGTGTGACGTAATTTATGGATGGCCCCTAAACCATGTCCCGGAATAGGACACACGATACTTTTCAACCTGGGAGTTTGTTGCTGGCGGGCAGGGTCACTGGTAGAAGCTAGTAAGAATGAGACTTTTGGTAAATGGATGGTTATGGGTTTTTGTATATATTTTATCTGTTTTAAGATACATACTGCCTTGAAGATCCTATTCAATCGCGATTTTCAAGAATCTTGCCCTCAAGATTCTCCAACAGAAGTGTTTTATAATTAGTAATTTCTTATTCATTTAGAATTTTAATTGCATATCTCAAAGTTTATGTACCGAATGCACTCAACATATACGAGCAGGTATTATTATTTAGGTATGTTTACTTGTACTAATCTAGATGAAAGTTTGTTCTATGAAAATATGAAAAAAAATCAAATAAGAGGGTATTTTACTGAAAAAATCTAATAAGTCCGTCTGATAGATTTAAAAAAAATATTTGACGCGTCTTTTTTCTTTTTTCACGTAAACAAAAAATTAAGACGATACAGTGCGTTGAAATCACGCGTGACGTCACTACGTGCTATAATTTTAGCAGCGACGTGACGTCACCAGGCCCCACTCTTGAACTTCTATAATTTCTAATTAATTTACGATTTAAAATTACAAAAAATACGGGTCCAATATTTTTTTTAAATCCAACGGACGGACTTAATGGAATAATGATTTTATATTTAGTAAAATACCCAATTTAGGAATTCTATGCCGTAGTCACTTTCGGAACATGTAAAGAGGGACATTTCTCCAAAAAAGCAAACATCTCTATTGTGACTTATGACACCTTTTTTAACCGACTTCAAAAAAGGAGGTTATCAATTCGACCCGTATGGATGTAATTCACAAGGATGCTTTGTTTGTAATTAGTTATATGTAGATATTAGATCTAAGTAACAATTAAGTTAAGTATTAAGGTTAGCAATTAAGTTAGGTTAAGGCGCATTTACCGCATTGGTTAGCTGTAATGGTAGATGTAAGTTGATAAATAAATACATAAATAAAAAATATTTCCAGAACTGCCCAGTTTTCGTATATATTAGTCTATATCAGCGTCTGAACAAATGTGCCAAATTTCAAAAGTGTATGCATGTATGGTTCCCATTTCCCATTCCTCCTTCCAAACCAGTCTGTCTTTTGCGATCTCTATCACCGACAGCTGAAAAACTCCTAGTGAAGATAATTGCAAAGCATTTACTAGAAATAAACCTAGATGTGAACCCAAGGTGACGTGACCGACACGCGGAGTTAATAAGCAAATAATTATGTTTACTGAGAACAAAACATTACTTTTAAATGAAGGAAGATAGCTGACTCATAACTATAATTTTATTTGTTGAAAAGAAAATAATTATACGTGAAATTACAGCTTCTTGCGGTGCTGATATTGAGTTTAAGAATAAACAAAACTTCTAATGTACTCGAGAAAATCCAATCAGCAGAGTAAAGCAAAAGTATTCTGTAAGTACCAAAAAAGTTCTGAGCTAAGCGAGTCATTCCCTATCATTGCTAAAACATGCGAGCTTATATTAAAAAAAACTTTTTACAAAAATACAACCGACTTCTAAACAAAAAAAAAACAAAGAGTACAAAATAACTTTAATTTCGGAACTCGGTGTTTTTGGTTGCTTGTTTGTTTTTGAACACACCGACTTTCGAAATTAAAGTTATTTTGTACCTTTTGGTTTTTTTTTTGTTTAGAAGTCGGTTGTATTTATTGTAAAAAGTAATTTTATTTTTCACTTTTTAGTGGTTCACTTCCAGCTAAATATACCCATCACAGCGTACGTGGTATAAATTGGTGTAAACAATAAACAAACATGCGATTTCAGCTATCCCGACAGATTTGCTATCTATAAATATTTATTGAAATTAAAAAATTACCCCTTGTACGATTTCGATAAAATTTTCATGGGACCACTCGGGAAGTAGGTATACCCTTTCCAACAAAATAAGAATTTTTCAAATCGGTTGGCAAACGACGGAGCTATGCGCGAAAAAACACAATTATAAAAAAAAAATACAAACATCCGAATTGAGAACCTCCTCCTTTTTAAGAAGTCGGTTAAAAATGAGACACCATCGAGACTAGAAGGTTGGCAATAGCCCTATCTCACTACCTTCATCATAAACTCTTTAGTCGAAAGACATCGACAGCTGGAAACAGGCCTCGAGCGTTGATAGATCGACTGGTTCCATGCTCGCATCCAGCGGATTCCATGCCTTCACCAAGTCATCAGTTCACTTTTTGTACAGTCTTCGAATGTTAGGCCTTTATGCCTCATATGTACGATCAATGGTCTATTCGTTAAGATCGGCGATGGACCCTGCCATAATATGATACTCTAATACCACCTAACTCTATCTGTATTCGTTATAAAAGTTTTAAACGTATGTAGATGCAAAGGTTGACGGCACGGTTGGCGCAGTGGTTGAGCGATTGGTTGCTGCGCTACGTGTCGTGGGTTCGATTCCCGCACGGGACAAATATTTGTATGGCCTACAGATAGTTGTTCCGGGTCTGGTTGTTTGTGTATGTGAGATTGTATGTTTGTAAACGTAGGCACAACAAAGGAGAAATTTGGGGCAACGTTTTTTAAAAAGAAAAAAAAAGAAAAGAAAAGAAGGTGGTGGCTGGTATGTTTGCGGAATTGTTCGAAAGAGTCACCGTGGCTCTGGAACGCAAAAGGTATTAGGAGGTACAAGGGTGGCTTTTAGTCAGTAAAATTAAGTTAGAGTCAGAGAGTAGTAGTAAGTCATTCAATGAGGTCCTCCATAAAAGAAGTATGTTTCTGTAATATGTTACATTCAACAGATGATATTTTCTGGCTGGTCCTGCAGGATCCTTGCCTCTGATGAATAGTTCTTCAAGCTTATTTATTTCAAGGCGTTTCCTCGTCACAAGGAAAGCTTCCTACACATTTTTACGTGGCAAGAAAATGCAACATCATTTAACCTCCCCTTCCTTTATGGCGAAGTAACGGTAAGACGCATTAAATAACCATTTATATTGTGTCAGCTATACACACGATATATTATGTGTTTATTTCCTAGTTTCCTATCCATTTAGATATTTATGATTGGAATGGAAGTCGTTTTGGGGAGTTTATATTGGATGTTTTGGTATGACTGCTTCGTGACATGCGGTCGATTTTTCGGGTTGGGCATAAATTCTAACGCGTTTGGGTTTTATCAGTTCGGGACTGGTGTAGCTGGTGCAAGGAGAGTATTATCCACATCAAGTATGTTCGATATACTATGTCACCGGATAATTGTAAAATGCACTTTTTTGCGCATCGAAATTTCATAAACAATAATAAATAATATTATTGACTATCAAATTCTCATGCTTAAAAGTATTCCAAATGTTCAGTTGACATTTTATCGAGAGTTTAATATCTCTCAAGACATTTTATAATCTTACGGAGTTGGCCATTTTCTGGTGACATGTACGAGTACCTACGTACATAATTATATTGCTTTTACTCAATTAGATACTGTTCCCTGTTATCAGTTTAATTGCAGTTGAAGCCTTTGAAGGATACTACTCAAGATAGTACAAATTCGAACGCAAAGGGCCCTAGGAGAAACACGGGTGGGTTTTAATAAGTAAGAGTCTGACACTCCCTTCCGCTCCACCCAGAACGGGAGTCATTTGATGATTTCCCATCCAGAAAAAAAAAGGTTCTCATTGTATTGACGTGTTTGGGCATCACTAACGTTATACGTAGGTATGCGATTAGGTAATGCTATCTGCAAATCGAAGATTATTTATAATCGTTAAATACATAAGTTATAAGCAAGCGTCATTGAGAGATTACTAGGAATATTTGAGGATACATACATCAATAAGCCCATAATTGACAGTCTATATTGGATTTTCAGATAAATCGAGGATTAATTAGATCATGGACTGTTTTCTTGGAAGTTCTTCTTCAAAGGCGTCTTTCATTTGAATTATGCCTTTTTTTTTTTTTTTTTTTGGATGGGAAATCATCAAATGACCCCTCCCGCCCTGGGTGGAGCGGTAGGGAGTGTCAGACTTTTACTGACTAAAACCCACCCGTGCTCCTCCATGTGCCCTTTGCGTTCCAGGGCCGCGGCAACTCTTTCGAACAAATTCCGCAACCCTAGCAGGCACCGACCCTATGGGGCCCCGTCTCTGGTGCTGACGGCTCCTTGAGGCGCGCGTGAAGCACAACGCGTCGTCGACTCAGCCTGGTATCGGACGGCGAGCCACCCACGCTCACCGTCCCCAGGCATCAGCCACTGCGCAATAGCACAGCGGCCGACTTGTCTCTGGAGGAGGCCACGATGGGACCATTACTGGCACTCCATCTCGGCCCCCTCCCGAGCGTTGGGAGCCGCAGCACCCGCAGCAGAAGCGGCAGCGGCGGCGACAGAAGCCGCGGCGGCGGCAGAGGCGGCGGTGGCGGCGGACCTCTTGCCCCTGGTCGGGGCGGATGGCGCGCAGGCCCTTCCCCCAGCCCAGTGCTCGGCCGGCTTGCCAGCAGCCGCACATGCACTGCAGTGCGGCGTGGCCTCGCACGAGCCGGCCTTATGACCGGGCTGACCACAGCGGAAACAGAGTCCGCTGCGGTCGACCTCCGAGGGGCACATAGCTCCCGTGTGGTTACCCACATGGCAGCGGTAGCACCTCAGAGGTCTGGGTTCCAGCAGTTTTACCCGCGCAGACACCCATCCCACCAAGAGCCTTCGGCCCTCCGACACAGTTCTGGCCGCCGTCACGGGGCAGCTCACCACAAGGGTTTGCATGCCCGTGTTGTCAGGCCGGAGGGTGCCCGCCTTGACGAGCTCGGCAGAGCACCCCCCAGTCCTGGCGACGGCGGCCACAACTTCCTCCTCCGTCACGGAGTCATCCAGGCCCACTATGCGCATGTCGATGCGCTTAGTCGGCCTGGACACCCGGACCTCGTCCGCGGGTAAAACCGCCCTCAGCCTTTCAGCCAGGGCGTCCGCGAACGGGCCTCTCTCCGCTCCGGCGAGCTCGAGCTTCCGGGCACCGGTCAAGGTCCTCCTGACCCCGATGCCCCCGCTGATGCCCAGCTCTTGGAGGCTCACCGCCTCCTTCGCCCGCTTCAGTACGGCGAGATACGTCACGCCCCTCTGTTCCGCTTCCGGCTGCAGTGTGAGAACTACAGCCGCGGATTTCGGGGCGCGAAGCCTCGCCGCAATGGCGTTGGCTTTCCGCCGCTGCCTCCTCGCCTTGTTTTTGGCCGCTTTCGCGGCCCGCCGTTTCTGGCCAGCAACCTGCCACTCGGCCTCGGCCGCAGGAGGGTCCGAGGTTGGGGGTGGGGGCGGCCGCGGCGCCACTGGCGCAGCAGCCTTAGCCGCTCCCCCTCCAGCCTTCCTCCTTCCCCTCTTTGCCGGGGCCGTCTTGGTAGTCGCCGGCGTCGCAGGCGCCGGCGTCACAGGCGCTGGCGCGGCTCCCGCCTTGGCCTTCGCCCGGCCGGACGTTCCCGGGCCAGCAGCCACCGCGGCTGCGTAAGAAGCCGCCCTCTGCTGTCCCGGGGGCCTCTGTGCCGCCGCCAACGGGGGACGCCGGATCATGTCCTCCAAGACGGACACCTGCCTCCGGAAGGGAGCCAGCTCCTGCCGCACCAGGCTCCGCACCTGGCTCAGCACTTGGCTCCCCTCTAGCGCCGCCGGACTCGGCCCCCCCTGCGGCTCCTCCGAGGCCGCTCTGGCCATGCCACCCAGGTCCCTCCGGAGCGACTCATTCTCCGCGATGAGTCGCTCCGTTACGGCCGCGAGGCGGGCGACCTCCGCCCGCAACTCTGTCGCCTCTCCGGACCCGCCGACGTTGGCCGCCGCCGCCGCCATTATGGAGGCTTTGGCCGCGCTAATGGCCTCCCGCTTGGAGGACTGCTTCCTTTTGAAGGCCACAGCGCGGATCGCGGCCTCCACGACCTCCTCCAGCTTGGCCCTCTTCTCCTCAACCGTGGGACGCACCTCTCCCGGGGGCTCCGAGTCGTCGGAGTCGAGAGTAGGCGGAAGAGTAGAGGGAGCCCTACGACCGCTCCCTCCAGGGCGACGCCCCTCCTCCACCAGCCTCCCGGCCCGACTCTCCACCTCCCGGGTAGAGGGAGCCAGCCCCCTCCCTGCCTCACAGCCCCTGCCCCGCCTAGCGGTGGGGATTTTACGGGCGGAGGCAAATTCGCCCTCGGAGGACGACCCCCCGGTATCCTCCCGTCTGGGCCGCTTGCGGAAGAACTTGCCGTTCTCCGCAGCAGCCCCCTCTCTTCCGGATCCAGAGCCCGCCGAGCTGACCGTTACTAGGTCTGGCGCGGAGCCGGAATCCGACTCCGCACCACCCCGGCGCTCAGGCGAACCCTCCTCTACAAACTCGTGCGCCATCAGCTCCTTAAAGGAGTCAGATCCGGATGACGACGATGACTCGGAGCCTCCTCGGCTCTTGTTGCCACTGGCAAGCGGAAGACGTTTGGTGCCCACCCCAGAGTACGGAGGGCAGCCCGCCGAAGCGGGGTGGGATTCCCCGACCGCTGAGCAGTCGGGACCCACCTGGGGACTCATTTTGCAAGCGTCTTTTTTCATTTTTGTTCCTTTTAAGGGTGTGGTCCCTTTTCGCTCCGCCCCTTCTCAGGGCCCTCTCTCCCAACCTCACCTCTCCACCTGCTCGCTGCTCTCAAAGTCACGTCTGATGATCAGACGCGTACCAGAGAGCAGCGAGCAGGCGTGTGTCTCTCTTGGTCTGATCCCTCACTTGCGACCTTCCGGCATGAGTGGCTCTACCGGGAAAGCTCGCAAGATCATTGGGACGCTCAAGCCCCACCACGACGACAACGTGGAGACACATTCGGTGGGGATTTGAATTATGCCTAAGATAGGAGAAACGATGTTGTTAATATCAGTTATTTGACAAACGCGACGGTCATATTTAGTTACTAGCTTCTGTCCGCGACTTCGTCCGCGTGGAATAGTTACTTTAACCCCGATTTTGAAACTCTCAGCCCCGATCGGTTTAAAATTGACAAAGTTATCCCTGTTTTTTACACATTTTCCATTTTTACTTCGCTCCTATTACTCGCAGCGTGATGTTATAGCCTAAAGCCTACCTCGATAAATGGTCTATTTCACCCAAAAAGAATTTTTCAATTCGAACCAGTAGTTCCTGAGATTAACGCGTTCAAACAAACAAACAAACTCTTCAGCTTTATAATATTAGTATAGATTTAGCTATTTAAAATTGAATCCTAATTCTAACGAGCTTATTTTCCCAAAGCAATATTAAGCCCGAATGTATTTACATTGATGACAAACATATCTCTTCTAAGAATGGTCGACTCGAAAGTTCAAATGACCACAACTGACTCGACCTTTCGCTCTGTCAACACCACGACCAGTTACTAAACAGAACAAATAAAGGTATTGAAGTAGTACAATATGATAATTTGACGCAATTGGTTTCTATGTCGCAGGAATAGTGTGAAGTCAGTTTCATTTAGATAACACCAGCCAGCGGGACAATTGCTGTTCTTTACCAAGCCTCCGCTGTCTGCCCGTTCGTCTGTCAGCGGGCCGTATCTCATGAACCGTAATAGGTAGACAGTTGACATTTTCACGGAGTGTGTATTTATGTTGCCGCTATTACTACAAATAATAAAACTAAGTTCAAATTAAAAGGGGGCGCAGGGGAGGGGGTGGTTACGGAATCTTTCATTTTCGTATTTGCTTTGTAGTTGCAAAAAGACAAACTTCTCTATTTTTTCCGACATGTCGACAAGTTTTCGACATTGATTGTCACTGATACGATATTGCGACATAAATTTGAGAGCTTTTCAAGTACGAGAAGTGGCATTCATTCTTCACAATATATCTGTGGGCCATTGTTGCTGCTGAGACAGCAGTAGGAATTGTTAGGTTAGGTTGAAATAATTTTGCATAGCGTTTGAGCATCGCAATAACGCCAATAGCTGCTATTGCCACTTAAGAAATAGAGCCGCCTTCATTCTTGATTGAGATACTCAATATTTTTGTCTAATGAAAACGATTCTCTCATAGTTTATTGTTCGGATTCCTAAAAGGAGATTTTAGGGGAAGAGCAATGACCGCTATTGTCATGCAAAACCGAAATAATTTTAGTATAATTATACAATCTTGAAAATTTTTACGTCGTTATTTTCTGATGATTGCGATTATTTTGTTTTGTTTCTATTTTAATTTTATTTTGTAGTAATTTTGATCTCATTAGATCCCACAGTACCCAATATGTGTACCTTTAATAGATTTTTTTTGTTACTTACCGGATATTTTGTAATTTCATTATATTTTCTTTTTAACTTTAATTTGATTATTTGTAATTTTATGTCGTAATTCCTTTGTCAAGATTTTAATAGCTAATAATAATTAAGTGTTATTTAACTCACTTAGAATGTTGGTCGACCTATTATGGGCGACTGTATAAGTCTGATGCTGTTGTTACCATTATTCTTACGTAATGCTGTATACAGAAGCTGTTGGGTTTGCCTTTAATAAATAAATAAATAGTACGATTCTTGTTTACACTGGGTACAAGTAGGTAGGTGTGCCAGGCTGGAATCTTTTACCCATAGCATAAGCATAATCAGCCTTTTGATGTTCCCACTGCTGGGACACAGGCCTCCTATCTAGGAGAGGGAATAGGACGTAATCCACCTCGCAGGCCCAGTGCGGGTTGGTGAATGTCGCATGTCTTCGAATTTTTGGTTCTAGGACATGCCGGTTTCCTCACGATGTTTTCCTTCACCGTTTTGAGATCAGTGGTTATGAAATTAAGTACACAAAGTAAGTCATAAGTCGGAGCTGTTACCATTCGGTCACCACTGCTCTCCTTTTACCCACACTAATATAATAAATACTATTGGACATCTTTTTGTCTAACAGACCGTCTATTGGTTACCTCATTACAACGTAACAGCTGTACAGATTTGGATGGTAGCTACTTGCCATACGGGTAGACCATGTATGATCAATTGATCATCTCGGTAACATGTGTACTTGGAATAATTTGGACTATCTTGCGGGTGAAGCCGTTGACAAAAGCTAGTACAAAAATAATCTTGTGAATATATCTGCGACATTAGGCTTATTATTTCGTCAGGGTGTCAATTAGAGGTTCTAGTGTCACGGCAATGTGTGTTCACGCTGGTTCATTTCGAAATATTCTCTCTTGTTTGTCTATAGTATATACATTAGTATGTAAAGACATATAAAATGTTTATTTTACTGTAGGCCTTATTGGTACTTCGTACTATAAAATGGTAATTTTAAAATTATCTTAATGTCCTGAAGTTTAAAATATGCTTTATGTAGATATTTCAAGAGCTATATTGCTACGATGGCTTATTTTTAGCGGGACACAAATACTACCAGACTAAATAAATCATCATCTTTCTTTTCGTTCTCTTCTTTATTTAATATGTACATTTCTTTCAAAACCATATCATTTTTCACACAACTCCAAAACCACCTACTCCAATATAAACAGACTAACTTATTCAACTTCAAATTCACTACTTCTTTAGCTTGTAATAAAACGATAGCCTGTACTGACACGATCTCAACTCAAAACTCTACAGTTGAAAAACCAGGCATGAATTTGGCTTATATTTCTTTATCTATATTACCTAAAAGGCGACTAACTTTAAAATTGGCTTGGTATAAGGAAATTCAGCATGAGTAAGCGAAGCTGAATGTAAAAAAGTCTCAACCGGAAAACTCCGAGGAAGGCAGATTCTATTTCCGGATCCGTAAAACGTCTGAGGGAAACGACGCGACTCTGGAAACTCGAAGAGGGAAATAGAGGGTATCCATAAATTATTAAAAATATAAACTGACAATGTATTTGCGTTCCAAGAACTTGTATGCAAGAAGCCAGCTTTCGCTGAATGTGGAGCTTATTTAAGGAAAAGATTTGACTGTTTTTCTTAGCTTCAGCATTGCGTCTGACAAATTTTCTTAATTTCCAATTGCTTTATTAAATTCACAACCCTCGGGTGAAAAGCCATATCTTCCCATTCCATATCTCTAAGCAAACTGACCATTAAGCGATTCTGTAATAAAACCTACCATCAAAAAGATCGCAAAGCAGTAAATGATTTTATTGATAGCCCCACATTTCCACTCCCACGGTACCATAAACCAAAGCAAATACCTGTCTAATAAGAAGCATAAACAGTTTTTTTTTCATCCCGAGTCATCTACTAACAGTACTCAACACCCACTCGTATTGACTCTGATACATTCAGCAGCAGTCCCTTATCCAACCAAAAAACGTACCGAATGTTCAGCTTTGTAGCCTTGGATCTAAGGGTGAAAATTGTGTGGATGTTTGAAAGGCATAAGATCAATTTGTGCCGTTGTCCATCAAAGGTCTTGTCTGGACACTTGACACAGCCTCGTTAACGAACTGATGATGACGCTTTAAGAGTCACAACTTTGATGGGATAACCAGGGTTTTGAATGAGAAGAATTTTCTAATACGAAAGCAAAAGTGCAGCACAGCTTAAGGATGGTTGGTTTTAAAGAAAAGCACAGCTGAAAGTGGAATGCAGAAAGCAATAGGAGCAGATTTGAAAACGGTTGAATTAATCTAAGAGCAAAAGCTGGAGCAATCTGAATATAAGATTACATTGAGCTCAACAGGTGGTTTCAGATGTAACCCAACAAGCGGTATCGAGATCGAAATTGAGGCTTGAAGATATCAGGATAAGCAAGCTACAATATGGAATGTTAAAACTAAGACTACAGCATACGGTACGTCTGTACGGTAAAGCGTTCATATATCTAAAACAGTAAGTAACATAAGAGGTAGTTGAGACATTGTGACACATATGTGTGTCTACGTTGACTATTGCAATACCGTATAAGCAGGTAATGATACTTAATATAATGGGTGCTTATAAACGGTTCAATCAATTCTAATGAGCATTTCACAACAGTCTTAAATGTCGCTGTTAATGCAACAGATTGCACGTGATATTGACTTGCGCATCTGATTTAACAAAGACGTCGGTTTTAATGAAATTCCTATGCAAATTCTATTTTATACAGCAACAAGTAAGAAAATGTTTATAAGTCTGCTAAAGAACCGTGGTGCTCAAACATCGCCCACAATTTTCGAAGAAAGAACAAAAAAAAAAACTTAATCTCGGCTTTATTACATGACTTGAAGATAACACGTAATCCTGGCACGCAAGAATGTTGAAAATTCTTCGTGGAACACGCCCGTTGCATCGCGCAAGTAAAACATGCAATGAAAAAGAAGAAATAAAGGCAAAGGCATGTGCGTACAGCCGGTTATAAAAATAAAGTTATTATGCCAGTGATATTGAAGCGATGGGAAACGGGATCGGGGCGTCAGTTCGGACGGTGTTACAAGTAATAACCGTTTTCGAACAGGACCATAATTTTTATAGCATCAAATAGTGATGATGTGAAAATTGCACAGGAGATATAAATGGTTAAAATAGTCGCGGTTACCACAGCTGCAACTATTATTGTCAAGTTATTACCATTATTTATTATAGTTGATTTAATTTGGGTATATAAAATTTTAGTGAAACTGAATATAGACAGACTATCAAATGGATGGTAAGTGTTTCCAAGTTACACTAGCAAAATTAAATAAGAGAAGAACAGAACAAGCCAAAACAACCCTAGGTAATAATTCTAAAAGCCCAGCCGACAAATAAAAACCGGTACACTAAATCAAAATACTGCATGTTTGCTCGTCGGCTTCTTTCCAAGAGCAATGCAGTCAGCAGAGAACGCGACATTAAGCCAATGTTTGCGAGTAACTACGATAAGATAAAAATCCGCAATGTACGACGTCAAACTGTATGACATATGGGCGACTAAAAATAAGCTTATCGGACAATAAGAGAGTGCACCGATACTGAGGACGAAGTTGTAAAATGTAATGATATTGTACGAGGACATTATAATATAGTGGACTTTTAATGTTCAAGTTATTGGAGAGGGAATTTATTTGATATGATGCAACGCAGGACTTAAAGTCGGCCACGTAGCGTAATTAAATGTAATAAGTAATTTAAGGCAAGTAACATCCAGACTGCTGTTTCGCTCTATCAAATCAAAAAGTAATTTATGTATACATAATCAGGTTGAGCACCAGTACTTTTTGAACAGTCAAATTTTACATAAAGATATTCCTCTAAAACGCCCGCCCACTTCTTAATGTTTTGGCTACTTTAGGTTCTGTGCATTTCACCGGATCCAGAAAGCCGTACTTCCAGGAATTAACTCTTCAAAAGAATTCCAATGAAGCGATCACTCTGACCATATATAAAATCAAAACTAGAGTAGTATTACTATACACATAGATACGTGCAAGGTAAACAATAGTTTCTTAGCAGTGTTTACGCATTCCAACACCTAAAAAGGGTTTGGTATTTTTACACCTAACTTGTCGCCAGCAGAAGGTTTCGTTGTAAATCGAAACTCCTTTTATACATGTTCGCTACAGATAAACCCGCCGATGTAGAAGAGTGGAATGCGAATTAATTCAGTTTTGGTTACGCAATACTTAAGAATCTGGTAAGATGAAATCGCAAAAGTTCGAATGAAGAACAAAAAGAAAACTATGGGCTTGAAGGTCTTGTTAGATCAAGACTTTTCATAAAACTTGGGACAGTCCTGTAATATATGATGCTACATTATGTTTAGATAGTATTATAATAATAATCAATCTATAGGAGCCGTGCTAAACGTCTCACAGATTTACGATGCGATGACAATGTTAGTGATTTTAATGTTTGGCAGCCGATGAAAATGATACTTGAATGTTGAGAAAATATACATTATCACTTTATAGCGAAATATGAATACTTATTTTACAGGTAGGAAGCACATAAGCAGTTTGTCTCGTTTCGTAAGGACCTAGAGCGTGACCAAGCATTGTACAACATGTTTAGCCTATTTTTTACTTGGCTGTAATGCTTTTCCATCAACTTTTTTTAGTGATCCATTAGCGGTATGTGTATTATAGTATGTATGTGTTCTGAAGCTGTTTTTCTGAATTGAGGACACAAAGTCAGAAACTAGTTTATATTGTTTACTACAAAAACCATTTTCTTTGTTCGAACTTTTCGCATCCGTTCTCATAAAACATGATTGAGTGACTACTAAATATTTTCTCTCTTCCAAGCCGACTGTCAAAATTACAAACTTTTTGTGGCGTCAACAATTTCTGCAACAACGAGTTGGACATGTTCCAATAAACTTCATAATGCCACTGCATTTTGTAATGGACGCACCGAGATTTGGAGCCAATAAATACATATGCTGTGCTCCAGTAAGATTGCGCTGTTCCGAATATCTGAACAATTACAGATAGAACTGGTTTGTTTGAGTGAAGATTTATTAGAACACTTAACCCAATTTTAAGCTAATTTAAATAACACTGTTGATTGGGGATTAAATGGAGTACATCAGATCAGTTTATCAACATCCCGGGGATGTGCTAGATAGAACAGAAACTGATGAAAAATTCAATTCTAATATTGGTTGGCAGAGTGCCCACACTCTGCAATCACGGTTAAAATATTGAAATGTTATTTCTGCAAAAGCTTGAGCTGCATCAGCATAATTTCCTGAAGGAGAAGCTAATATATGAAGCCTCATTTCTTTGAAAAATGTTAAGTAAAACCAAGTTTACATCCATTATAAACTTAAGAACCAGCACAATGTAACATAAAGAACTCCAATCGGCACTCAACTTGCCAACTTAATGTAGTCTCGGAAGATTTCCCACTATCCTGAACTACGAGACCGTCCAAAAGCATATTTAATCCGGCCACGTTTCCAGAGAAAATTTCCATAATTGCGGCCGCTTGAAAAGCAACATGCTAGTGCCGTACATAATAAGGGTTCACTTTGACCCCAAACTGGCCGTGCCCTGCACAAATATGGACAATGGAGATTCTATCTTGTGTTTCGCACGGTCGAGTATCAAGCACGGATTTACAGCTGCAATTTGAAGAGTCCTCTCAAATTGGACATGTTGCTAGAAGATTTGTTTTGAAATCGTTTGTTAACAACGTTCAATTGCATGTGAAAATTATTCGCGCATAGATATCGAAAATTATGAGAATATATTTAGCAAACGCGTGAAGGTTGTTCATGAATGTCTAGATTGTTTTATTGAGCGGAGAAAATGGCTGCACGAACTTGTAATACAATCGGATTAATTAAATAATTGGGGTTACGCGGATCCCATGTTGCGAATTTGCCTCGAGCGGTTAGATTTTCAATTTATGATAGCAAACTTTTATGAAAATGGAGGCCTATTTTTGGGAACAATGTGAAGTAATACGCCTCACGGCTATGGGTAGACACGTTTCGGATGTTTGAACTGCGCAGTCGTGACGGACGTCTTGACAGATACTTTGCGTCTATCGGAGCACAGCCATTGTTTTCGTTAGCTTTTACACTTATCGTTGGTTTTTTATAGTTGTATTTTGACGGCAGAGGCACGATAGTGTTATCTTGGTACTTTTTATAGCATTTCTGTGGAGTCGATACAAACTGACACATTTGAATAACAACAAAATTTCCTCTGTTTTCATTTCAGTGGTAGCTGTGGTAGGTACTGGCAGATTTATTGCGCTTTTGCAGAGATTCGTCGAAAAATGTTATGTTAGTGAGTCAGTTTTAATACGAACAGGAAGATATAATAAGTGGTGGTCTTCAAGACACTTAAGCACGTTCGTTGCAGCCATGTCTGCTCCATATAAGGAGGAAGATGGACTGCAGATTTGCACGCCTGCATCGTTACCATATATTACCGGACTGATAGGTTCCTATGGAAACTATTTGCATACGTGAACTTTTTATAAGTGTAAACTGGTGGAATTTTCTGGGCAAAATGTTGAACTGTCGCGCGTCTTTGATGACATACGAGGATTTGCATCGGGCTATATTTAAATGGGGTGCAAATGAATATCTTAAATCTCCACCTTTTTTTGTTTGCAATAAACAATTCCATTAAATTTCGATATCAAGAATCAATCCCTTTTTCTAAAATTACCTTAACCTTGGAAGATTATATTTTATAAATTTTAACAAATATGCATGCAACAAATATAAAATAACTAATATTTTGAGCAAGCTAACCTTGTGATAACAGCCCACAAACACGAATCGATTAGACTTACCTCATAGAACTTACTTCAATGTTATTGAATTAAATGAACTGCATCAAGATCCTAAATCGAATTGCATGCAAGATGTATTTTTGAGTAAGATGATCAAACAAAAATGTTATTGCGGGAAGAAAAGGACTGAAAGGAAGAAAAGAATTTAAGTTTTAATTTTATTTTTTGTAAATTATATAAATTTGTACGCCTTACAGGTGAAACATGTACGTACAAAATACTGAATATTGCGAAATCCTGCATGCTAGCATGTATATGCATGTTTTGACAAATAAAACTATCTTTATCTTTAAAATGTTCCTGGAATAATTTTCTGAAGTTAAAGTAAACTGCAAAAGTTACTTTTGCTGTGTAAGGCATCTGCATCGGAAGCAGACACAAAACAAAGTTGCTCATATTCACCCAATCTCATTCCAAAATTCAATATACGGTACGAGAAAATTAAAAAAAACTAATGAACTTAGAACGCAATTAATGCACAAATCACGGATAACATGACATAACATAGGTGGGATTCTCCCATGCTGCATAGGTGGGTGCGTCTTCATATGGTAGTGTAGGTAATTTTTTATTTATTTTTATCAAGTATATTGTTACGAACATATGGACCCAGTCTGAAATAAATGTTTATTATTATTATTATTATAACAGGAAACGCCCATAAGCAAAGCTTTGGATGTTAGTTTACTAGCTGCCTTGCGCCTCGGACACCAATACCGTCGGTACGAGTAACGGACGGCCGATGGACGATAAGCCTCCCCTCGCAAATTGCGAGAGAGCGCATTTTTCAAAACCACACCAAGGTGCCACGTTGAGAAATTACTTAGAACCCCCAAGGGATTAATCTTGGAAATCCCTGGGGTGGAAGGGATTTTTGCTAATATTTTGAATGAAATTGGTTTAGGCATTGCAAAGTTTTAGATCTTGATTGATGACGAAGACCTTCGAGGAATCGACCAACAAATGAACGAAGAACTTGTGCGAGAAGTGTTTTCCATCAGCTGTTTTTATTATACAGAAGCAAAACGTTCCAATAGTAAATCAAACATTTAGGTTGTGTTAAAAATTTGTGCAGCAGATCTAGAGAATTTGAATATTCTGTTATAATATTTTGCAACATGTATTTCTGTCTCTCAGACGCTGATTATATTCGCTTAATATAAAATGTAAATATTTAAAGGAATGACGAAACGATAAAAGACCAGCTGATAAAATACTTAACAAGGACAATGTGACATTTGTAAAAATATTTTAAAATGAATGGTGACGTTAAGGCGACCAGAGCGATTTACACATACATTTGGGATTGACTTTGGTGACGTGGGTTTCCGACTTTCTTTATGTTCACATTAATTGTCATCAAAATGACAGCTAACGTCCAGAAAATTTAAAACAACACCAAATTACACGCGAGTTCAAGAACATGAATGTATAGCTACACTGCGTTGTGTGCAGTAATGGATGCGTGGATTATGAATGGTATGTAATTTAATAAACAGCACACTTTTATAAGCTGGCATATAATATTATACTGGTCAACATTTCCGAAATAGAATCCCTTCCCGCTTTTATTTTGAGTGGTACCTTCCGCCGATTATAAAGGCGATACGAATGCGTTGGGCGCGACACACATCTATTTGTGGCCAGCTAAAAATAATGGCGGACGGCTTAGCGCCGTCGTGAATGCAGTTTTTATGCACCGTGCTAAACGAGAAGGCACCTTGTGCGATATACTACATACCTTTTGCAGCTTTGTTTTTGTGCCGAATCCTTTCAGAGGCACCATCGTTTACCTTCTATTTAGTAAATTGTTTAAAACAGACCCATCCTGTGTTTTGTTCTTTTTCATCGCAGACTATCAAAACGTTCAAAAAGTTCGTTTTCATGAAGACGAATTTTGTTTGCAAATCTTAGATGTACCAAAAATATTTCGAAACCTCACTACCGAAGGCCGTAGAAGTAAACGGCACACATAGCATACGTTCTTTATCCTACAAAATGGTATTTAAAAAATTGCAATGCTGCTTTAGTGTGACCTAGAAATCTCACATTCGACACAACGCTCGAATTTGTAGTTCGTGATCGAAGACTTAATTAACTTGATCATCGGAGTTTCATCACATTTATACTATTTGGGGTAGGCATTTTTTAATTGAGAACCGCATTCAACCCTAATCTCTTCAAAGTTAGAGTGAACAGGCTTCTTCTGGGTAAGGTCATTCCATGGTCGATTTTGTCTCTACCACCTGTGACCTAGACTAGAGTCAAGAGCAAATCCATGTTACAATAGATAAGCGCTCAACACTTGATCATCGAGACATACTTCGGATTGGTTATGATTGAGATCTAGATTATTTTGTCAATAACGACTCCTAATGAAAAGTGGAATAGTAATCTAGAAGCTAACAGTGCATCAATTATATCGTTGAACTTTCGACAAATCTTTACAATCTGACCCTCATGTGGAGTCATAGGAACAAAATATGCAAAAGATAATTCGATATATAATTGAAGCGAAGCTTTAATGGGGCGATATCTCGATGCATCTCGTTAGGCAAGTCTCGTGCACTGTTACATAAAAGAGAAAGAACTATAAATATATTGCCTTGTGAGTTTATTGCATCGGCGATAGTGTTTCTAAATATTGCGCCAGCCACCGCATTGGGGCGTGTCGTGACATGTTAAACCCTAATAGTCATTACTGAAATAAGCTTAAGATCTACTTCATCACTCAACACGTTCTCTTGATAAATAATGAAACTTTTATCTTAAAGCCTGTCTATCGAGCAATGCGGGAGCAAAAGGAATATCTTATAAAACTTATCTAAATATCGGAGGACGAGCCTAGTGCTGTAACTCAATTTTGCGGTGGTAAATATTTTAAAACATTAACAACCTTAGAACAATATTGTCACATATCATGTAAGATTTATTGTAAACTTTGTAAAAGTTTGTGCAATAAACCTTTTTATTATTATCATCAAGCAAGACTTTTGTCAAACCCAGAATGCAAAAACGAAAACCCATAACCAAGACAATGTCATCGAAATCATTTTTTAAAAAGCCTCTACTAACAACTTAACAATCTTAGCTCAGGAAACAGAACAATTTTAGTACGAACGAAGTAAATAAACCGTATTGGAGAATCGTTCTCATTCAGATCCCGTTGTACAATCACAATTCAGGTGGCACGCGACCCGCTGTCAATAGACATGCATTCCGTCTTAAGAGGGAAGCGTGTGCGCATCGAGCGTAATCCATTCGTCTTGCTGTGAAACTGCGGCTGACTAGTCGAGCTCGCGGCTGCGTTCGACGATTTTATGATGAGGAAGAGATTTTCTCTGAAAATTATGTGCAGACAAAAGAAGGTGACGATTGAGATGGGGTCCAATATAAATGTATGGAAAAATCACATAGGAATTTTGATGGCAAAGTATGTTTCACCATTTCCATGTATCATAATTGTATCTGGTATAAAAGTTGTCACTATAGAACTTTCTATCGAAAACATGACTTTTATTGTTGCGAAAATTACAAACGAAATAGTTAAAGTTGTGGCTTGACTTAAACTAGATTAGTGAGAGAATTTCTTCGTAATTCTCGGCAAGTATTTCCTCTCACACATTCTTAACATACAAACAAGGCTTAAAGACAGATTTGTGTTTGTTGTTTATTCAGTACAAGTGCTTAAGTCTAGATGCTGGAATTGAATTAAACAAATTGATGTCTAGACAAGGAATGCCTTCTGTAATGACCATTTCACAAAAGGCCACACAACTATGATAAATGGACATATTTATTTGGATAGAGGAATGGATTTCCTGTTTCACATGTAAACTTATGAAATTCTAAGGTTCAACAGAACGTTAAAACTATTATGTTTTATGTTCATAAGTGACAGTCGGAATTTAGACTATTCGAGCAACCGCTAGATTTCAGCTATCTCTTTCACCCCAAGGTGATCGAGATGGAGAGACAGAGATACAGCGAATGAGAGAGCATACTATCGAATGAGACTCAGTGAGATATTGATGGCGTTAAGCGTATAATCTGAGAAGTGAAATTAAATTATACCGATATACTCGACAGAGAAATGGTTTAAAAATTATCCGATTGCGTAAACATGATGGTGAGGCAGTTAAAATAAGGATGTTATGTTGAGAACAGTCATAAGTAAAAATACATTCAAGCTCGCAATCTCAGTGGTAGGCGAAGAAACGAAGAAATGACGGGAAGTAAAAATAACAAGAGAATTTGAAATAATTACTTTTACGTGTATTATAAACTGAAAGATAACGCCTTTACAACCATATAATTCACTCAATCGCTTTCCAGTGGAGTGGATTAAAATTGAATTTGTAATATGCGACAAAGATAGTTTAGACCCACTTCTATTCACCACATTTAATAGTATAGTCGTGCCTGACGCTGAAATAGATGGCCGACTTGCAACTGAAAACCAGAATACTTGTCAATTTCGCGATAAGTACTCAATACAAACATTGCTGGGTTACTTTCAATATTAAAAGAAGTGTTAGCGTTCTGAATTACAGTTTAATGATGCGCGACGACAATTAGTCGAGTTATTTATGACGTGTCGTGTTAACGCACTACGCTCCGAGAAACGCAAAGCGCAATCGTTCAAAAGACACAAATCCAGCGTCCGTTAGTAGCACCGAGTCGCAAGCGCACATCCGCGGCTAATTTCAGTAGAAACGGTAACACGACAGTTTAATAGAGAACGTGCGGTAACACTAACTGTCCCGGAATCTGTACCAAGGCCGACCGTTTCAAGATAAACGTCGATATACGTAAACTTATGCTTGGAACAGATGTCAAGATGTGTGGGTGCTGAAAGTATCAATGTCGCATCGAATTTGGCGAAACATGTGGAATCAGAAGTGGGCCAGTTATCCTAAAGCGCCTACGAACATTCTTGTAGCTGAACAAACATCGCAAATGGATGAACAATAACCATACTGTTAAAACATTTCACAAAGTATTTCCGCATAATGAGCTTGTAAACATAAATTGGGATGTTTAAAATATTGTTGAACATTGTAGCGTTTTTAATAACATATGGATGAACGTCGTGGGCGGGACTGCGACAAAATATGTGCCCTTTGTGCATACTTTACATCTGCCTCAACATGACGAAATAATCAGAATAAAGTGAGCTTGATTAAAACGGAGATACGCTATGGGAACAAAAATCAGTTTCTCATGAGAGCATTCCATCACAGCATAGAAAGTGAACAAACATGCCTTAATGATCTAAACACAATTTTTGGCAACAATATAGTCACGAAAAGTGTCATGACATTTTGAATCATTAAGCATGTCAGCTGGGTCTAAAAGTACATTTTCGAAAGTGGGTTAACAATGACAAATAGATGACAGGGAATTCTTAAGATGTTTTTAAATGAAGTCTGGTTAAAATAAAACTGTTACATACATTTTTATTTAAGTGGGCGAATGTATTGACTTACATTCAAACTAATTTTGTGTTTATAGAGACTTGGACTAAATAGCTGGAATTATATAAACTGAGCGGACCTAGAATCCCAAGTGATTGGTATGTAAAAAGATTTACTGGACTTGAATGTAATTTCAGTTGCAGCCGGCTTCGACGGAAAGCAAACAATGGTCCCGATGATAAAACTGGAAAGCTCGGACTATCATTCATTACTTAACAGACGAAACAGTCAGATTCTGCTGTATCGATTATTGAAGCATTCGATGACATCACTAGTTTTATAACCGTTTCTATCATTCAATATTAAGCCTTCAAACATAACGTCAGTTGTTTCAAACTAGACGTTTTCCTATTGTAAATATTATCATGTTGTTTATTGAGACCCCCGTCAATTTGTATACAATGCCCGCAAACAATATCTGTATTGACTGATTTGAGAATGCTCTCTTGGTTTAGTGTAGCGTTATTGATGTCGACTAAGTGCCTATTGATAGAGGTGCATTGATTGATTCGTTGCATAAGTATTCTTAGGTAAAAACGTAACATTTTTGTTTATGTAATGAATGACTTAAATTCAATCAATAGTTTGTTTGTTGCTCGTCGTGAGAATCATGATTTCAGACATTGACTGTTCCGTGACATTACATTTTTTTTTTGAGTTATCATTGTCTGAACATTCTCTGCGTTTGTTATTAATATTATATCATCGTCATTTGTCGGAATACGTCTATAATTTTCCTTAGTATTACATGTTTAACAACGTTCTCATCGGCGCGGATACAAAATGTTCTTTATTTTATGGTTGTCTCAGTACTTTGATTCCTTGAGTGTGCGTTTACAAGCAAGCGCACTGGTAATTTCTTCATTCGCGATAGTTATAGCGGATATCTGGGTTTACGTAATGCGACTGCCACCGCACGTCTGCCTGCCTTAAGGAAAACACTTATCAATTTGGCTGAAAATATATTGAATTGGTCTGAAAAAAAAAAAAATAATCATAGTGTCAAGCGTAGTAGCGGATTTTGCTATTCTTCTCAGATGCATTATGACAATAACGTGACAATTTTTAAATTCGTGATTAAGGTAAACGACATGAAAAAAACTAAATTGTATTACTGCGCGTAAAGCCTCACACGAAGGCTCGTTATCCCGATAAAAAGTTTGGTTGGATGAAGGAAAGTTAATTTATAGTTCGTAAAGTGGATTACCTACTCTATGATTTTACACGTCATACTCTCTGGTTAACGCGGCTTAGTAAAATAGTAGTTTGTTGACGGGACATGTCAAACTGACCTTTTAATACCATAATTACGCTTGAGCAACTTGTCAAAATTTTGTACTTGGAAAGTTGCACTTCCAACATACCTAATTATACTGCTATAAAGTGCATTTCTATAACAAGCGTCATTTCTTCAATTGTGAAGATCTATAAACAGATTTTCATTCAAACCAGCTGAATGAATTAGATATATCGCTACAACAATGAATGACTCTACTGCAGTGACAAACATAAGAACGAAGAAATTCCACAAGAATTGCACATTGAATTGCAAATCTCCAGCGCGAAATTAGCTAGAACCGTTAGGAGATGCGTGTACTAAAATAAATAGGATCAAGTGCCAACTGAATATCACACGTAGTCTAAATACCGGAGGGCTTATGATATAAATACGGTGCCACATAACCAGGCATGCAGGCGTGTGAAGTGGAACGAATTGAGCTGATGCGTCAGAGGCTCCGCGCCCAGGACTCTCGTCCTTCGCCTGTTAATAGTCAGTTATAATTAGATACGTTTTGTCTTGCTGGAACGCGTAAAGACATTTGTTTTGGTTATGGGAGCGTGACAGCTCAAGTGAAAAATGTGCGGTTAGCAATCCTTAATTGGGTGTTTAAAAGATTTGAGCAAGGGCAAATAGTATATAGTTAGTAAGACAAAGAAGGTTTGGGTCTGAATAGCAATCGTGTAGAGTTTAAGAATTCAATGAAGCACAATGAAAAATTAACAATCTTTACGAAATAAAAATTCACTCACTGACACGTCCAACTCTGCAGTATGAATCAGGACTTACCTGAAAGAAAAAATAAAACAAAATTAATATTTCGCAAACAAAGCAATATCGGGATTTTGCACTCCCAGCTTACGAAAAAGTAAATAGCAAAGTTGTTTAAACAACATTCGCAAAACGATGTTCATCTCAAATGGCTTTTTAGCACAGAACAATAACATGATAGAACAATAGCACCTGACCTAACAACGTATGAATAAAAAGCACCACTCGATGGCTCGATCCTTTTTGCAATTGAAGCAAAAACTCCGCGAAGGGCCAATCGTGGCATGGTCCGAAGTATTCCGAAGTACTCCGAACTGGGACAGTACGTGGGCAATGCTGGCAAGGTGCTGTTGATGCAACTTCCTTTGCGCCTACTTGACGAAAGAATACTTCGGAAACTGTTGTAACTCTTTTGATCGTTATTTGTGCAGGTATGTGGGAAGATATGAGTAGGATTGATAAATCGCTTACAAGAATTGGTAAGAAACGACTTAATTCACGGGTCACAGTAGGATGACCGTTTGTTTGCTTACTATATATTTGTTATACCCACAGAATTATAATAAGTTACCTGCAATCGCTAAGCAATCGGTCTCTATTGATAATCCGATACTGAAGATGTGAAATGAAACCGATTACCACTGAAGTTACATGATTCACCCGTTGTTTACAAACAACATTAATATACTTATACTGCAATGGACCTACTTTGCGGTATTCAGTATTGCCCTAGAATACGCAAATAACCATTTATCCTAGAAGACTAAGTTGCACAAAATTGGAGGCAGTCCAAAGAACTTTTTCTTCGAAGAGAGATACAATTCTAGCGAGTCGTCACTTAACAACGAGGAAGTGAATTCGAATGATCATTCATAAAAACACAATCTTCGTCTTCACAGGAAAGTTAATAATGCTGTTCGTATCGATGTGTGCGATTTTACTTTCAACACATGCAATTACAGAGTAATTGAATCTCGGCAATGCTTTTTCTCGTTACAAACGATCAATAGAGCATTTCATTAAAGTACGAGTACCTCGGGGCGGATTAACATTGATACGCGATGAAATTCGAGATGGCTTGTTACGTCAGGACATGCAACTGTTTGACTTGCATGGAGCAATCATTTTCTTTGTTTGCTCGTTTAGGAGAGTCCATCTTACGAATTCGTTAATGTCGTGAGTTGAAAGAATTCGGTTCTTCTGCAAATAGTTTCGTAACGTTTCAAGGAAAGGAAAAGGAGGAAATATTCAAATCGATACGTATTTAATTCGTTTGCCAATCGCAGGGAATTTTATTAAAGTGAGGTAATCCTTTTATCAGGAATGGCAGTTATGATATGTAGAAACGATAGCCGGTGACATGACACATTAAGAATTAGATTACGATGAATTAGTTGTCACCAGCACTACACGTTTCAAATGTTCCAGAGATAACCGAAATACATATTGGACGGCCAACGGAACCATCTAAGTAGCTAATGAATAACTTTTTCCATGCATTTTTATAGGCTAAGATAGATTAAATTAATATCTACTTAATTAGTTATATTCTTAAAACTTTTTTGCTAGAGAAACTCAAAATACTAACAAAGAAATCATTTCAGAACCAGTTTTCTCACATGTTTTACCGCAGAATAGATATTAACGAAATGCTTTAATGATCCGTGTGATTTTTCTCAAGAAAAGAGAAGCTTCAAACGTCTCACGAAACAAACTCGGTGAAGTAATAGCTTACAGCCTATCTAGATCTATATTCTGTAAAATGATACTATTATGAAATATTGTTGTGGGCTTATATAATGATATTTATTTAATAGGTGTAGGTACAATAAGATCTGTAGGTTTCAAAGGCGACCCAATTAAAATAATTCAACTGGAAACAACGATTTGGCTTTGGTAAGTTCTGGATTGGGCTCTTCAATCTGCTTTATTTGAAAGGTTCTATTCGATTCGACTGCTTTACTTAAAATATTTAACAAATTATTACCATCATCATTAAGTTTCTATGACAGCTTTCAACTCGACGGTTAATATTTAAGTTAGTAACTAATTTCAGTATTTCAATGAATTTTCCCAAAAAACGTCTATTGAGCTGTCAGACGTGAAGCAGTCGAATACATTTTTTTCACTTCAAACACTTCGAAGAAAAACTTTATTGCTTTAAGAAATAAACGATCGACCTATTTGGATAGACCAAAGTAAATAGCGTCTGGATTATTTTCTAGACGTAATGTCAGTCCTTGGTTTTGGCAACATTACTTGTAATCTTAATTCCTACGATGTTTAAGTTGAGGCCGTAGTATCGTTAAAAGTTTTCGATGCCATAAGATGTTATTTCAGCTCTATTTTTGTAAACTAATTTCGCAGTGTCCAACCTTGAACGAGAATCGAATCAATAAGTTCGTCGTTTTCATTGAACATCGGTACTTTTGACTGCAGTATTTTACGGAATTAATGAGCTGAAGGAATTTCTGCGCTACAAATTCAATAGTGCTATCATGAGCCGTAAACAGGTTTTCTTATTTGTTTATTTAGGCAGACCAACTAATTACACACGAATACATTCATACAATAAATATAATAGCATTGCATGCATCTAAATCATAGGTAAGCACAGCATTTAATGAAATCTCATTATATATTTAATAGAAAAATGGATAACAACGTAATTAATAGTCTTTAATACTTAAAAGTAACTTGCATTACGTTAAATAAGATAAAATTAAATTATATCACTGTTTTTTTTATATTTGATTTAACGGCAATGCTTATTTTGCTTTTACAACCATATATGTCTTTACTAGTCACAATTTTATTATTCTTGGTAACATTTATGACATATTTATTGTTTTATCAAGATGCTTGTTCTTGAAGTATAATCTATTATCGTTTGATTTAGTTTTATCGATTGAAATGTAAGGCTGTACAACGAACTTGGAATAAGAGTTATTAAAGATTTCTAATCACGCACCCATATTTTCTAATAGCAATTAATATAAAGGTAAATGTGCATGTAAACGGAAAAATAACGTCATGTGATTCAACAGTAAATAATAATTAGGTATTCTAAAAATCTAGGATGTTATACTTCAAGTATTAATTATGCTATCAATAAGGATAATTCAAATGATTATAATTATTGAACTGTTCTCGACGATTCGCTTAGAAATCACGAAGGCATTGAGAACGGTAACTGAGGTAAATTGACATTTCCCCTCGTTGATTTGAGGAGTGGTGAACTATTGATATTGTCAATAATAGTGTTTGAGCTCACCAACGCCTACTGTTGAAACTAGGAGTTCTATGTTTGGGTTGAATAAAGAGAATGGTCTAGAATTTGAGAAGATCAAATGGATGATAACTAAAACTAATCAGATCACGCAAAGTTCAAGTGAAACTATTGTTGTTGACTTTCTGTCTGAATTTAAATAAAACATATACTAATTTACTTACACAACGTCAAAATTACATTGCTAGAAATAGTACAAGCAGACGTCTTGAAAATATTTACCAGAAACACAGATCTACTATCAGCTCATCTAGCAAGACCAGAATACATGTAAGACATTGCGACAATGTTATTACAGTGATATAACTGTCTCCTGAGATAAACGAGAGCATTTCACACGACTATCTGGCACGCCGAGGTAATTATGAAATAATACAGTGTTGGACGACGAATTATTATGCGAGATATATTTAGAACTAAGAATATCAACAACAGGCAAAACTACCATCTGGATGTCATACGAAATAGTATTACCATTATAATAAATTGCCTAATTGGTCTAGCAGCAACATGTCTGTTATGTTTTAGATCCTGGTTTCATTTTGGGATCTGGTTGTACGCCGTGCCTATGTCTACGCGAATGAGAGACTCCAAGATGAATTACTGAAAGCGACGTTATTTGAATCACATGAATGAATAAGAAAATTCTGGTTAACAACCTAAAACGAAAATTACGACCTTTACCCGGCATGGCCGAATGGTGCCAATGGCCTCATATGCAGTTGGAGGTCTGCCCAACTTTCCGAGGGAAATTAGCGTGAAGATTATGTCCGAATACCCCACGTCAACTCACGTCTATGTCCCAAATGAAACGTTGATATTGCAAACGAGAGGCAGGTGCGCAAGTGCATTAATTTTTGTTAACATCTGCCACTGAATTAGATGCTCTATATTTATTTGAGAACTTTCCAGGTACATTTGGTAAGAATTAGAATAAAACGTGGGTTGAAAACACGCCATATACATTTTGGTTTATCGGCAGATGGTCAGTTGAGGGAACGAAACAAACTGCTTCAACGCAGTTCGGTATATAAACAGTTTTATATGCATGTGTGTTATCCGATGATATCTCCTGAAGACGGATAGCAAATTGCATGGTACGATTAAGAATAAAGCATATGATTAAGTATGTATAGATGCAATCCGTCACTGAAATGTTAGTAATTATGCCAGTTGACGATAGTTACGTTTGAGTTTACAGCTACTTGTAAACTTAGTACGTAATTTACAAACGCTTCAACAGCGGTAGTTTCTATAAGGAAGGTGTATATTTTAAGAATACACGAACAACTCAATCAACTACCCGCTTCAAGATAAGTTAATAGACGTAAGAAAGTAGTAAAAGCCATAACAGAAAATAAACTTGCATACCTTGAAAGATATGTAAATACTTCTGATAAAGCATTCAATTAGCAGGAATCTGGACCGAATCAAATAGAAAGCTGCTTCAAGGTTAAAATACTATTTTACCTTCACTTGTCAATGTTATCAAACCAAACGATAATATTTTACATATATGAAAATCAAAAATAGATTAGCTATCTGTAATATCTCGTGGAAAACCCGAATGATAACGTCATGGAATAATGAAAACAATATGATGAACTGTTACGACAGCCGATAACGAAACCCATTAATAAAACCATAATATCCGAACATCACACGACCGTATTTCTAGTGCAGCATACATTGATGATTTCGAATAGAAAGCCACAATAATTCAAGGAACAGAACAATCAATGTATTAGAAACAATTTCGGATAGTCAGTTAAATTGTTTTGATAGTCGGCGGGTAATAAAAAGTAGTAGAAAGTGCCAGAGAAGTCATCGGCACTTGGTGTTGGGCCAAACTGTGGCAAGGTCATTGGCTGTTTGATAATAGACATTATGAAGTAATAGATTGTTTGTTTACTTTTTTTTTTGTACTGCACTATTGATCAGGCTTACTTGCTTGCTTCTACGTAGACCAAGTAACAGTCAAGTTTCGAAAAATATGTGCCTGTATTTTTTATGAACCTAAGATTTGTGGCTTAATCTTGAAATGGAGCAATGTATCCATTGCTTTATTGGAATTTATCATCATTGAACCGCCGGGAGCAAAACAAGAAATATACCCAGACAAAATAACTCGCTTTATCTCAATAAATAACAAGTAACGATGGAGCTTTCAAGTATCTTCGAAGATGTCGGTCTGGGTGGCATGCCAAAGCAGCCAAATTCAAGTCTCAAGGAATTCCTATTTTGATCGAGATATGGTTTCGAATCTTGGCTTGCAAGAAGGATGCTTTGTTTTTCTACATTTCATCGGCAAACATATCCTGATAAAATATTCGCCTTTTAGAATAATTCATGGTTATTTCACAAGCTATATTAACTTCGTTTCCTGCGTTACGAACGATTGATCGAATTACTCGATTTTGTCGATAAAAACAAGATAATTGCATGAATCCGCCTTTGTTTTGTTCCGTAATTTGTACAATTTGATGTTTTAAACCGTCTTTTCCGTCAGTTTTATTATAAAATGATTTACTTATAGATCGATCAATTTTGGGGTGATTGAGATATAAGGATTTGGTATGTGTCTTTTAAAACAGTGTTGGTGATGTTGACGATTCTTTTTACTACGATTTCTACTAACCGTTCTTTACCAATTCTAGCATACCTTATTAAAAAGTTTATTTTTCATCTCGTTACATTATGTGCAAATCGTTATCACTTTTACATCTAACCACTACATCAAGTATATCAAGCACCAAAATCTCAAATTGCACCATTCACTTGTTTACTTGCCATTTGAATTGCATACGTGCACACGCAACGTACATTCGCATACCGATATCGATACAGATAAGTTGAAGTGTTCGTTACAGATTCCATTGCGTTCGCGATTAGTTCCACGCTGCGGACTCGAGGACAATGCGATGAAACCCAACGTAGTAATATCTGCTTGTTATGTTTTCATTACCCCCTTTGAATTGAAGTTCTAGCAGCAGCAAGACCTCACAGAGCAATCTACTCGAAGACATGATTTTTATTACCTACTTGAACAATGTATTCTTCAGGTGTAATATAGAGTGGTGTATTAAAGAACAGAAGTGATTATCATTTATCGTACTCGTATCAATTGAAGTCACGTCCTATTGTTATAATGTAAGAAGAGTGTCAGTGTGACAAGTGACACTTATTAGGACCTCAATTTCTAATTCATTCGAGTAGAAGTTATCATCGACTCGCAAGTGATTTCGATTTTGAATGTCGATGATTTTTGTTAAACTGATAAAAAATATAAGGAAGCGTCTAAAAAATAATAATAATATTCGTACGGGTCATAATTAAATTTTATATATTAATGTTTGTAGCCACGCAAGCGATTGAAGAATTTTGGATTTGGGTTGGGGAAATGTTTACCTCAGATTTATTAAATGGGATACTGGTAAACAAAGAGGCTGACATACTGTGGTTCGCCATTCCAAAAGGAAAGGAACATAATGTTGCCGAAGGCACAATAAAGAGAAGAACAAACAATGAAAACAAAGAAATTATAAAGTCATGCTGTGTTTTACTAATTTGAATGGTATAAATTCAACTACGTAATATATGAAAGTTACTGTGTACTGTAATGAGGAAATTAACTGAGCATAAATAATATTCATCTTACAAACTATTTGTATGATGTCAACATCTCTATAATATTCGTTTGGAAATATTGTTTGTTACAACTTTAGTGTACTAAAAGATTTGTCAGATATTCGTCGTAGTGGTAACAAGCCATTTGAGTAACATAATCTCTTTTGATAATAGTGATAGATTTTTCTGACGAATGTTGCTGGCCAAAACAGAATAACTTTCTTTTCTATGCTTTTCATGGCCACGTACAATATTATAATTGACGTAAGCAATTACACCTTGCCAGATCAAAGTCACTATTGCGATAGTGAAATGCTTATTTAAATCATGATCTTTCCAATTGGTCGACATAATACTTTCACGTTTATGTAATCACGCGCCTCTTGGCTCGCCCATCCGTCATACCACTTGCTTGTTATCTTGATCTAAACTATGAAAGTAGTATATCTTCTCTTCTTTGTAAGCCGGAGATAAGGGGCCTCTGGCGCAATGAGCTCGCGTTTTCACGTTTTTCTCTTTGATATTTTAATGTCCATAACGCTTCGTGCGAAGGTTATTGTTATCAGGAACACAATAATAATTGTGTGTACAGAATAAAGAACATTATTATAGTACATCGCACTTGACATTGTAGAAATCAAGAAATAAAGGGCTGTTTCCTCAATAAAATATGATCGAGCATGCGGACAGTGAAAGATCGCAGTGTGCAAGACCTCGGATGTTAAGAACTGCACGTGCTTTGAAAACAAATGAATCACAGGCGCCAAATGTAGAAGCTATCATTATGGAACCATCGCGAAATTGTGCGTGTAACCTTGCCAGGGACCAAATCATAAAAAAATATACAGAATATTTGTATGCAGGAAAACAACAACATAAAACACCGGAAATAGATTCAATGGCAGATATTCGCCATCGTTCAGAGCTTAGGGAGCGATCTTCCAAATCCGATGCGTACTTCGAGCAATGCGATGGAAATATCCAATAATACGATACAGAATCTGTTTCAATCGGATTACACGGTTTAGTGAAGCCTTGTTAGTGTTTGCGACTGGGTCAAAGGCATAATCATTTATTTTGTTCAACTTGTCGCGAACAAGATGTGGTTATGTATTTTTAAAACGGTTGGTCCCAAGTCTAATAGGGAATGGTACATATATTTAGTCAAATAATTTTCCGCACTATCTCGTCCCAAATCAATGCAGTCTGACAGATTTATTGAAATTACCTCTAGCATAAAAGAGCGTGTCATATCCACTTCCTCGTACATTTTGTAGGCTAACATTTCTAATTGGCATTGCAAAACCATTGCCAATTGTCAGTCGTGAAAAAATTATGAGTTTTTTAACATTTATGCCTTCGGTTAACGTGCATATAAAATCGGTAATATATCTTTATATGACGGTTTTGGGTACAATCGATTTAAATCATTGGCCGTTGTATCTATCTAATCTGTCTGTTCACGACTTTGCTTTTCTTTGTCAATAGTTAGCTTTGCTGTGGTAAACCTGAGGCGCGCTGGGTCTAGTATTTTACATCTTTACAAGTATAACGTTAGACATTTTGAGGGCTGAAAGGAATGTGAAAGGTCACGGTCTATACATTATGTTTTTGTATTTTCGTTAGCTAAAGCCTGTTGAAGTAGCTTTTCTTTGTTAAGCAAACTTCTATTGAGGAAAATGTTAGTTGGTTAGAAATTCAAATGGCAGTAATGGCAAGGTAAATATAGTTCCAAAATAATAATTTCCATATTATTATTTACGTGCGCATCACTCTAAACTACTGGACGGATTTTTATGGGACTTTCACTGAACACTTTGAGGTTATCGTGATCGAAGAGAATGAAATAATTGTTTGGCAAAAAAGAAATTGAAGAAACACAGACAAGAGAACAATAGGATGAGATTGCAGAAACTGTCTCTGTTGTCGACATTGGACCAAATGATAAAGTTGATTTCATTAATCATTTTAGCAAACCCTAAATCGGAGGTAGCGAAAAAATTATGTAGTTTAGTGTTAGTCGTTCAGCAGTGAGCAACAATTCTTTAGTTAACAATAATTAAGTTCCTCTTGTCTTATGTATTATATTATTAAGTGAATTTACTTTGTTATAAGGTATGATTGGGTTGACATATCCTTATTGGACAAAAACCCCTAAATAAAAACAAGTAAGATAAAAAAAAATAATTAATCATTTTAGACAAAACAAAACAATAACATTGATTTGTCCTTATGATCACTTAAAATGACGTAAAGACTATCGTAAATTAACGCGCAGTGTCGTAAATTAGCGTCATTGTCTTTATAAATACGTCGGCGTTCGTTCTATACGTCGACTGAACGGCGCCTCGTGACGATTTTAATGTTTACTAATGATAGATTCGGTTGTTATGATTAATTAATGTCACTATTGTGTATTCGCTTCGATGGACACGAAGTATCTGTCCGTAGTCGTGCGATTATCAATCGTCGTCATGTCCGTCTTAAGTTCAAACAAGGCACTGGTTAAGTTGAAGGTCGAGCGGTTATCGGTTATTTTATATTTAGACAAGTGATTCTAAATATAAAAGAACTGTCAACCGCCTGTTTTAAAAAAAAAGTGAGTTAACTTGGGAAAGCCCTTGAAAGATTCTGAACAACATTTATCTTATTTCAATCGACTTGTTGTTTGTTAGTAAATATACAAGGAAACTCTTTATTTATGCGTAAGTCGGAAAATCTTCTATAGTCATTAGCTAGTCATATGCGTTACTCACTGAAGTGATGGTCGACAAATAACTTCACGATATTACCTATTTATGCTAATACAGCAATTGTAATTTTCTCTGGCTTGTTTAACTTCGTTTTAGCCAATCGATTGCTAGCTTCCGATTTGTTTGTGGCTGGAATGTTAACGGCAATCCCGAAACTAACTTCTACATAAACAATAGGATGTTTATGCTGTCATTAGCCTAGCCTTTTCCTCATTCCAGTAGGTTCGGCATCCGACTACAGTATGACCTTGACTGCAGTAGATAAAATAGTCAATTTACGACGTCTCACAACAATAACATTGTTCAGGAGACCAAATAATGAATGTTCAATGTTAGCAACATGGATTTCTGCTTGTATATTTCTATCGATGTTTAAACCCAGTCCCGTAGGTACTAAGCACCTCGCACCAGATTAGGCCTTTTCAAAGCCACGGTTGGTAGCCGCTCAATGTCAATCGCTACTTCCCGACGATACTGTGGCATGAGTCATGCCAAGATCAATCGTAGTTAAGTTGATAGTCGGATAGAATGAGATCTTTTATTTTGACTGATACGGCTTGAGTGGCTCCTCTGTTTGGTTTATCTTATTGATAAGAAAGAAATGGTTCACTGTTTTCCTGTTTCAAAATGAAATTTTCTTCACTTCTTAAATGTTTTTATAACACCGTTATAAGGATAGTTCTAGTAGTAGTTAAGATGTTAGTGAAGAAAACTGTTTGTAACGATGTTTTGCATCGAAAACAACTGCAGAAAATTCTAAAACAGTCCTGAAACACGTGAAGGTTGTTTACTACTACTGCTTTTCTATTTACTGGGTTGTTTGATGTTTTTGGTACGGTTATAGAAAAAATATTTTAGAATATTGCCGGGTTTTTATAATTTCATAAGCTAGTTTTTAGAAAGCGTACAGATAGCGACAGACTTTATTTGCCATACTAATTCATCTGTAACTATTCCTATGCATATTTAATATTCATGAGATTCTCACAAAGCACATCCAGAAGTCAAAGACAAATGTTTGTTCTGTCAGCATATTGGTCATAGAACATACGCAACGGATCGATTTATTGTATCAAGGGGCATCGCACGTTGAATCAACGGTAAGGTGATTTAAATATGCATTTGAACTAAAGTCACTTTTAATACATCGTTCGTTTTTGCACATATTGATTTATATTTTCGTGCCGCACATTTTCATGGTTCACTGTGCCCCTATCCTAATATACGCTGTCAGTTCAGTGCGTTAATATGTTGATGGATTGGTCTGACGTATGTACTTCCTAAAAAGTTAATATTCATATAATATACATCGTAATATTTTGCTAAAAGCGTAGGTAACCTCCATTGTATGTTCATATTTTTTTTTAGCGAGAAATGGTTTTTATTACGCCTTCCTGAGCTAATTGGATTAGGGCTTAGTTCAGTTAATAAGTAGGTAATGCCTGTGAAACCTGGCACGAACTTTCCTCTCTTCAAAGAGAGACTGTGAGAAAGAATGCAAATAAAATCGATATTACAATCTCGAATGGTCTGAAACGAGCAAAGCGGTAAAATCATAAAATGTCAACGACTTCCGATCTTGGGTCCGCAAATAAAAAGACCGTCCCGACGAAATCAGATTGGCTTTTACTCCTTGTGGAACTACCACGTCTCAGATCATAACTCACATTTTGAGTGAAAAAAGGAAGACAATAACGAGAAATGGGGTTAACTATAACATAGACACGAGTCTTTTGAGTGAAGCTATGACTAGCACAGACAAACTTGGAACAGATCCTCTCCAACTGGGAACATGTCGATGATAATTTATAAAGAGAAGACGTAAAACCTGTTCTGGAAGTGAAAATAGGCCTGAACAGAGCTAACTTACAACCAGAGGATGAGATTACCAAGTAAGAGATATATGCCAAACCAGTAATTCCATCAGACAAGCATCTACCCCATCACCAACAGATACAAAACCTATACCTATAGCCATGGAAAGTCAAACATACCCTGATATAAGATACCCTGATTCCCCAAGATCACTACAGCAATATAGCAACTTTTTGCCCGACTTTAAATAATTTGAGTAATAAAATCAGCCGTGCGAATCCTCTGAGCTTAATGGACTGTAGTCGCAATCGTAATTGATATACTACACTATAAAAATTCAATTTTGTCTTTCATTATGAACACTCATGCGGTCTGGGGCAGCCAAAAAGAAATTTTCTTTACGATTCGTTTCCGCTTTGGTGACTTTTATACTCTTCTGTTGAAATCTGAATTTAGATTTCGGCACGAGTATATGTAGTCAACTTGATTGGAAAACTTGTTAGGTTGTTCTCTGGAAGAGCTTTGATTATAAGAAGGATTATTATAGGGCCTATAGAATGTGTTTTATTGCTGGAAGCTTTTTTAAATTCGTCAATTCCGTCTTGAGGTTCAGCATCCCGAATTCTATTGCCGCTGCCTGTTGCTTATGGAGCCATAAAATACTTAACCACGTCTGATTTACAAACAGACAACTTCATTCGCTGCCTTCATTCCACAATTTTCTTCGCATTTTTGCTCTTACACACTTCGTACATGATTCTATTGACGACAGTTAGGTATTTTACCTCCGTATCAGCATTGAAATTGTATTAAGCACTTCAAAATTCACAAAAGGGTGTAAACGATACGATTTTGTTTCATTGTGAATTCAGGTCGTGAAATCAACAAGTTACAGTATTGTGCTATTGCTATCTCACTACATAATTTGCAATTTGTCTATCTTCCATTGACGCAGTTGCGTTGAATGTGGCAAAGATTTTGGGAATACATCAAATACCATATTTTATCTTCTAAATAAACACTGTACCGTTATTGTATTTTCCAATTTTTGTCATCAAGATAAGAACAAAATAGCACATCATTAAGAAACAACAAGTAAGCATGACTTTTCCAAAAATATGATTACTATCAAAATTTTCTCTAGTGTTAGTTAAAGGTTTATTGGCATAATAAAGTATTCGCTTATAAAGTGTTCGCTTACATATTATTTACATCATGTTAACCATATCGCTGTGATAAGTGACAGTAAACAAATGCATGGCTTTCTCGTTATCAGGGTGCGATAAAGAGACTCTTGTCTCGGTTGCGAAACAATACTGAATATACTGGCTCGTGCTCGTAAGGACTTCTTTCGATTCGAATCTGAGAAACACACAACTCAAACCGAATGTTCTAAGGAAAATCAGATGTACGCTCCGGGCGTCGGGAGTCGCTGGGCGATTCCCGGCCACCGTAGGCGTGGACCTGCGGATGGCGAGCTATGGGTTGCTCGTAGTTCGATAACAACCAGGCCCGGGTCGACGGCGCATCGTGCTCCACGCGCGCTTGAAACAGTTGTCAGAAAAGAAGACGGGGTCCCATAGGGTCAGTGCCTGCTAGGGTTGCGAAATTTGCTCGAAAGAGTCACCGCGGCCCTGGAACGCAAAGGGCACTAGGACACGGGTGGGTTTTAGTCAGTATTAGTCTGACACTCCCTTCCACTCCACCCAGAGCGGGAAAAGTCATTTGATGATTTCCCAACCTGAAAAAAAAGACAGAGCTGTAGATCATGTACGGCGCTCTCATGCAAATACTATTACGAATTTACGATGCAGGAGTTTTCTTACAGCATTGATAATCAGATGAAATGCGTTTGGTTCTTTATTACGTCAGCTGTGCTCTTGGAATATCTTAGGATATTGTTGACACACCTGCAACGTTTGCAAGCGGTAACTTATCAAAATGAATAGACAGTGGAGAACTGTTTCTGTATTTTCTCAGGTGTGTAGTATAGAACGATGGCGTTACGAAGGCAATTGATAAATCTGAATAATGGAGCACTTATGGAGGCGTTATGAATAAATCTTCCGATGAAGCACTTACCGAACAATATAGATTAGTTCGTACTTTCGGATTTAAACGCCATGGACAACAACTGTGCAAGTAACTTTACTCCAAAATCAAAGAGACATGATGTCACAGGGACACTACGGCTTGTAGGAAGCCTTACATAAATACATCTTCCAACACGAATTATGAAGGTATCTAAACCCTCATTGTCTGCGTATATTAATGTAGGCATTAATGTTCCGAAAGATACTTTTGATCCTAATTCCATTACTTCAACAAAAGCATCAAATCCAATTTGGAGGAAAATCCTCTTTGAATTTATACGATCACTCTATTGTAAGCGTCTCTAAAAGGTTTTTAATGAATTTTGGAGCATGCAGAAAAAAAGAGCCTTAAATCTGTGTTAGGATCTGCGTAAAATGGATCTAAGTAGGTATGCCCTTTATTAATTAGGGCTCTGTTTTAACTGAGTAGATATATAGTTCCTCTCTTTGTAATTTTGATTGAAGATGACAGCTTAGGTGTTAACCTTTGTTGAGATTCATCTTCATTTTGGACTGCAGACAACTGAGGTTAAGTCTACACGTGTTAAAACTTAAGGCTTATGTAAAATTGATGTTCTTCTTCCTAAGAGAACCATGTAGCCTGTTTTACGTGGCACGCCTTCGGGGATTTACGTTCTCGTGGAGTTGCAAGTAAATCTGTTAAGTCTTTGAATATTTCAAATGGCTTCAAAGCTGTTATTCTAACTTCATGTGAGCTGATGAAAATTCAATTAACGTTTCGCTTTGCTTCAGCTTTAGATTAAAGCCTTCATAATCCAGACAGTTGACTCTAAATTAATTCGTTTCATAATTTAATCCATCAGTCTTTTCAAAAACAAGTAGCCTTGTTTTGACGTCTCGTGAAAATATTAACTCTTAAAGGTAAATTAACAAATCTATACTAATATTATAAAGAGGAAAGATTTGATTGTTTGTTTGTATTGAATAGGCTCCGAAACTTAATTTCAATCGAACCGATTTGAAAAATTCTTTCACTGTTGGGAAGCTACACTATCACCGGGTGACATAGGCTATTTAATCCCATATTCCCACGGGAAAGGGAACTATGCGGGTGAAACCGCGGGGCGCTGCTAGTTTATTATAAGAGTATATAATACCAACAAAACAAACAAATTTCGCTATTTTTCCTTATTTCCTTGTTTCGCACCAAAACTATTCCTTGTTGGGTGTCAATAACAAATCATACGCACTAACGCATTTCTGAACATGCTACAGGCTTAGCTTGATCAAGGGCCTGCAGCAATATCGAAATGTGATTTCCCCGTATGCACCATGCCTATCACTATACCGAACGCTAGATAAATGTGCAATAACGATCATTGACCCACCTAGATTTATTGACAACCTTAATTCTTAAAACAGAAATGATGAATTAATGCTATATTGAATCTACATCCATCGTGATCCTTTATATTTACTAGTAAAGGAAAACGATTCATTTTTTTTTGTCCATGTATCTACGAAGAGATATCAAGGAAAGGGCAATGACCTTTATTGTACATTTATCTGGCGTTCGGTATACATATTATAGAATCCCCCCACCAATATACGCAATACCTATACGGTCTGTACGCAATAAACTCAAAAACTACTGAACAGATTTTCACATGGTTTTAACAATGGACAAGTGTAAGATTTAGGTTGAGGTGAGATAAGGATCAATTTAGATGTAACTTTTCCGTTACTGATGTGATGAGTGACTGACTGACTGACAACAAACAGCCGAAACTATTGGAAACCGTAGAGAGCTGAAATTCCTACGGGAACGGGAATAACAGGATTCGCGAGTGCGAAGTTGGGGGCAAAAACTAGTCTAATATAAAAAAGGAGAAGGTGTCAGTTAAGATTTTGTGTAAATTGGCTGACGTTGATTGTTGAAAATTTCGGAAAAAAGAACATGCCGATTTGGTGCTTACCACTCTGCTGACCATGCAAATCCGGGGCGTACTGATACGGTCACATGAGTCTATTGACTTCACAATTTGTCTTTATATCCTAATTAATTGAACTGATACGGACAACCGACTTTCGGTTCATCTTTATAACACGCGCGTGCACCGTCTTTTGTAAACGACAACTACCATTGCAATGCCGTCGAATTAAGTAATCGTGTACACACGTGTGTTATTAACTTATTAGTGAGTGAACACGATCCGAGATGTTTCATTAGGGTATGAACGTAAACAGCCTACACGCGTGAAACCGACACCCGTTGTAAAAACTCGGCCTCGGTCGTGCAGTTGAGGTGGGGTCGCTAAGTTAGCGATTATGCAGGTGGAAATAATTATAGCACGGCAAAATTGCTAGACGAAATTCTTGCAATGATAGAAAACTCGCTACCGCTGAGTGTCATTGGTTGCTGCATTTCTCCAGACAAAATGCACGGTTTTCGTAGGGTAGGCCACAGGCTTTCGGATTTTGTTCGAAAGATTCACCGTGGCCCTGGAACGCAAAGGGCATTAGGAGGAACACGGATGGATTTTAATCACTAAGAGTATGATACTACCGTCCTCTCCGCCCATAGCGGAAGAAGTCATTTGATGATATCCCATCCATAAAAAAGGTATGCTACAGAAGCCGAGCCGCGGGAAAAACCTAGTTAATAAATTTGAAACGTCTTTGAAAAAGTCGGTGACTGAAAGCAGGCATCGAACAGACAAGACAGATACTCTAAGTAACTAATTTGACAATTTTCTTCGTCACCGTCACATAGTTAAAATTAAAGTAAATAAATAATTTATGATTATTTCTGATATTGTGACATCGAAATATGTCAATCATTTAGTTCTCGCATAGATATCCATATTTAGGAAAATAACATAAATAGATAAACTACAATGATTACAGGTAAAATAATAAAGTTTATGAAATTTTAACAACATAACAATATGAAGCAATTTAAACGCTTTACAATACTTTCTGAAAGTGTTACTTAAATGAGATTATTACATTGTTGCCAAAACTGCGTTATACAATGTTTTTTTTTTATCAGGAACGTAAAAACTAAAATCGTGAAGCAGTAATTTTGTGCAAGATATTGATGCAATACTTTACACAAATACTTGTCTCTTCGAAGAGATGTTACAACTTGTAGAACATGACGCGATTTCTATAGCAAGTCGAACAGTTTTTACGGAAAAATCGCACCCTTAGAATGAAAGGGACCTAACTCAAATGAGTTATGACTAAATTCTTTAAAAAGTGTTGGGTAAAAAAAAATATCTCCTGAGACCTATGTGTAAGCTGCCCCTTTCTCAATTATATTTCGGAATCTTCTTCATCAGTGGGTTTTAAAGTATGTTTTTTACGTTCAGTTTATATCAAAACTAGCTGCGCCCAGCGGTTTCACCCGCATACGTTTCGATCCCGTGGGAACATCGGGGTAAGAATTATCCTATACCTATGTTAAACCTGGTTATAAACCATCTGTGTGCCAAATTTTATCCAAATCCGTTCAGTAATATTTACATGAAAGAGTAACAAACATCCATACTTACAAACTTTTAGTAGGATTATAAGTAACAGGATTTTTGAGTTAAGCCCTTTTTATTTTGAGAGTGCGAAATAGAAAGACTATTTTCTGCTGTCGGCTTCGTCCGCAAGTTAGCCGAATATGACCTCAAGGGAACATACTCCCAGGATAAAAAGTATCATAATTATGTCCTACAAGCAACGGCCCGCGTTTTCACGCGCGTATTTCCCGTTCAAAAATATAACCTATGTTATGTACTGATAATGTAGCTTTCCATTGGCGAAAACAATGTTATAAGTATAGATTTCAGATCACGTTCTACTACTATGCCAAGTTTTATTAAAATCCGTTCAGCCGTTAAGACGAAAAAGGGTAACAAACAGACAGAGTCACTTCTCACTATGGATGTAGTCACGTGTTTCCAGCTGTTCAAATCCCATTTCTATTTCCGTCCATCACGTGTCACATTTTCCTCAACGTGTTTTCTTATCATTGTTAAAAACTTGTCAGAGTCACAGCTGATACAGTAATAGTTTTTCGGAAAGACTATCTCTATTTTCAAAGAATTGATGCGATACATAGATAGATTCGGCATGTGTGGGTTTTAGATTTAGACACGGCTCATATCTTTTAGTCAAAGGTATAATAAAGATTGCATCGTAATTGGAGTTTTATCGTAGATATACCTACTAGTTTTGCCCTAGTTAAGGATACACTCAGATATTTATTTAAGGACTTCCAAAATGTGATGTTATGAAAAATTGAAAAGCACAAGTTTTTCATGTCAGGCATTCTTTAGTCAAAATGGATATAAAAGAACTCATTAGTAGCGGCTGTTGAAATCTGTCGGTAGGTCGTAAATCCCTTTATACTAAAGTAGAAGATTATTGCAAAATTTGAAACTTTCTTAATATTCCAAGCCCTTTACATTTTTCGGCTTTCGGCCTCTTTAAGAATTTACATGTAACCGGTACTTTATTTTAATATTTTTGTGCTAAGTTCAATATAAAAAACGTCAATCTTTACACAGATTCAGAGAGAGACTTTATGAAACATGAAAGACACTGAATCATATTCTGTACAGTCACAAAACTGTTGGAAGCAGTGTATACCGAGCGGCCCCCACTGCAGAAGACCGCATGACGGAACGACAACGAAGTAGAACATAGCTGAACTAGAAGCGCCTAACTTATAGTGATATGTAAAGACATCCCCCGCTATGACTGAAGCCTCACAATATAATACTCGTATTATAAGTACACGCGTGTCGTTGGCGCCGTGTGGGCGACCGAGCCATCTGTCGCGTTGAGAAACTACTGCTTACCTGGCCACGAAACTAGGCGAGCTGGACCAGAGCATCGGCGACGATTTAGATCGAGTCTTTAGTAATACATACTGGCATTGGCGCTGTACATTACTGAGAGAGGTAGAACGGGCTACGGTACAATTGGAAATAGGACCACGTTGAGATGGTAACTTTACTTAATGAAGACTGGATGAATTGAATACAGGTTACAGTTAGAGATATGGAACTACCTAGAAAAGGCATGATAAAGTTAAGAAAGCATTAGTAATTGAATTATACACTCAAGGATTAGAGCAGAAAGAGGATACCTACCGTATTACGGATTAAAGATCAAAGCATAAAACTTCGAAACTGTTAAGATTAAAGAAAATCCTATTAATATACCTGTCACAATAAACAATGAATACATGAATAAATTTTAATAAAATACTCTTAATTATTATTCACATAATGCACAACACATCAATCAAAAGGCAACAGCTGATAAAAACGTATCTCAAATTCCAATATTCGATGATCTTACTGAGCAGTTCCGAATTCCACGGCAGAGAAAGTGAATACACATTTGAACAAGAACAAATACGATCGGAATCTCTTCAGAATGAAAACAGAGAACTCCTAAGTTTTGTAGGTCAACTGACTGGAATAAACAGGAGTCTAAATGCGTGTTTATGTCGTGAGCTAGAAATACAGACAGGCCGACTATGTTTAAAATAGTAGTCTTCACTTGAGGTGACTTGGGCTTCCATTGTTATTTGATTATTTTGAGAGCGTGCGATGAGTAAACAACTCCTTGGTTTGTCAACACTTACATAATAAGGCCTTGCTTACGTTTGTGTTTAAGTATTTGGACTGGGCTCAAAAATTCTTGCTCGGCTTTTAGTTAAACTTCCATCTATTGCAACCCATGACGAGACAAAATGTTCTTCTAAAATAGAAATTTGAAGTGCTAAATTACAAGAGGACAATCAAATGAAAAGTAATGCTGATAACTTTGTAGAAGGTTTCATGCGTGGATAAGTTGGGTAGCAAAACTACTAGAAGCCTAGATACGATGAAAAAGAACGTTAAAACATCGCAAGAAGTTTCACAACATGCAAAAGGATCAGACACTACGTATGTTTATTATACGAGTCGAAATAAAATATGTTGTAGTATCAGCTGTTTACCATCTGTCGCAAGATTTAAGAGTATACTGACGAAAACAAGTTGCTAAGGCCGTCTACTACAACTTACAAGTTACTACTATCGCCTTCAGTATCCACATCAACTACACATGCAACTTGTCACTGCTGTTACGAGAATTACACGGTTTTGTGTGCGCGAGAGTGTCAATCGATTTGAATGGTGAAATTGTTGATTGGAAAGGAGGAAGAAGTGGATTTAATGCAAATAATTATATTGAATCGATAGCAAAGCAATACAGACCAACCTCCAAATACCCACGGTACCACGTTTTTCATGATCATCAATGCTTACCTGAAACAGAAACATGTGTTATTTATTATTGTACGTCAAATTAAAAAAAACGAAAACGCTGAGAATTTTTTAAACTCCTCCAGGCAACCTGGAATGGATAGATAGCCTGGACACGAAATGGGGCACTTGGTGCTAATTGTGTTATTTATTTTTGTACCGCTGTGATATGGTCAATAGAAATTTGGGAGTGGCGGTGCTTCCCGTTACATCTTTAGACCTATTTCGTTCTTAACAACTAAAGAAAATTCTACAGCTATTTCCTAAACATAGCATTCCATTGACCTTGGCGCCTCATCGGTACAGCACAACGGAAGGGCAAGGCAGTGAAGTGACATTGAGAATGCGGCCACTGCTACAAAACCTAGAAAGCGGTTTAACTTCCACGGAACAAACCTGTTCGGTACACTACCAATGGATTTCGTTTAATTGACTTGTTAGTGATGCCAATTTGCGACTGTTTAATTAGAATTTGGGCTTGATGCAGACAGATGTTAGTAAGAGATTAAGAAGTTATTGGATAAATCACAGTTATTTATGATATGTCTTTCACTCTAGCGTTTACAGAGTCCGTTTGTATACTATACCCATACAGTTTTGGAAAATGTATGAATAATGCTTCGCTTGCAGCTAAGTAGTAAGATTTGGGTTGTCGTTATCACTTATCAGGGTTGTTCGAAAGAGTCACCGCAGCCCTGGAACGCAAAGGGCACAAGAAGGATCACGGGTGGGTTTTAGTCAGTAAGAGTCTGACACTCTCTTCCGCTCCGCCCAGAGCGGGAGAAGTCATTTGATGATTTCCCATCCAGGAAAAAAAAAAAAGGGTACAGATGAACGCACAACCGGAGCCACCTGCGCATTGATAACAGTATCAATCGACGTTTCTGTTATTTCCGCAGTTAGGAACGACACGACCTATTTGTAAGTCGCAGTCGCAGATGGTGCTTGAAATCAATGGAAATACAAGTATGCGAATGAAAGCAAAACCACCCATATCGTCAAATAAAAGTAAAAATCAAACTCAAAGACATACCGAATTATTCATAATCATAAGGACACTTAGTGGAATGAAATCGACACTGCTGATTATATGTCATACCGGTATGTCTCGAGTTTCAGCTTGCCCAGAATACCCTGGCACTGCATGGGGGCGCTGGTCTCAAAGTTAACAAGCAATAATGGTTCCAATTTAATACATTTCCATCTAGTACCCGGTTTCGCCGTCTACCAAGATATAGTGGGCGCCCTATAAAGGCTCTATCGGTACGATACGGGTGATCGCCACGCAATGGGTGGCCCGTTCCCACTGTAGTATGAAATTCTTGGGATTTTTGATACAAGGTATTCATTAGTCGTATTTTTCTATGTAAGATGTTAATAGATGGGAGCCAGCCTGTTTGTGTGTAGAAATTTTCCATATTTGGGATTGCATTCTTAGATGCTGATTCCATAAAGGGATGGCTGAAATTTGAGACAAGTTTGTAAAGCTAATAAGCCTGATGAGTAACATTGACGACCACACTGGTGGTGACTATAAAGTGGAGTTAAGAATATAAATACAGTTGCCACTTGTCACAGCAAATACAGAAAATGTTCCTCGGTATACCCCATTAAACTAAAACTGAACAGCCCTTCCTAATAGAGCCATTAAAAAGAACGTCACCGTGGAAGCCCTTCGTCTAGTTTGTATTACATAGCTCAATATAGTTTCTAACGATCATTACGTATGGCACGCGACGGCGCTCCCTACACCTGCCCCGCCATATGATGAGCTGGGCCAGAGCGGCGGCATGGGAGGTGTGTCGTGACCTCCAAACTTTTTAATTTATTCCGTTTGATAGGGCTTGCCATTTAATGTTTAGCTTCTGGGTTTTTGAGATTGAGTGCTATCAGTTCTTATGGAAGATATTTCGTGTACTGTGTATGTTGGGATAATGTTGTTTAGTCTTTACTTATGAATGAATGCCCCGCAGTTTCATGAGCTGGGTCAGAATGGAGGCGGTATGCGAGTGTCGTGACCTCCAAACTTTTTAATTTATTCCGTTTGATAGGGTTTACGATGGCCGTTTAGTGTTTGGCTTCTGGGTTTTTGAGATTGAGTGCTATCAGTTCTTATGGAAGATATTTCGTGTACTGTGTATGTTGGGATCAAGTTGTTGATTATGTTTTAGTCTTTACTTATGAATGAATGCCCCGCAGTTTCATGAGCTGCTTCAGAATGGAGGCGGTATGCGAGTGTCGTGACCTCCAAACTTTTTAATTTATTCCGTTTGATAGGGTTTACGATGGCCGTTTAGTGCGTGGCTTCTGGGTTTTTGAGATGAAGTGATGTGAAGATTTTTTCGTGTAGTTATATTTTCTTCGTTATGTTGTTGATTTGATTTTCCTTATCCTTTCCTTATCCTTTCCTATTCCTTCTTTTTATGTGTCGATGTTTTATAACAATTTATTGTTAAGGCCCAAAAGGTGGCCTCTTTTACTGTATCGATGTTATCCCAAACGTCCATACACCTGCATGTATGGACATTTGGGACACTCAATGGTCCATTTTCCTTACGAATGCTGTAAACAATTTAGAATTAACTTAATGACTCTAATACTGGATTTAAACAGCAGTGAATACTTCTTGTTTGATAAATAAATCATTTCATGGAGATCAAACAGCCAGTCTGTATATTTTTAATGCTGTAGCAATATTTGTAACCCACAAAACGGTATAACTCTTTTACGAAAATACAAACCGTCGCATTGACCCATTTTCCTAACTTTACTGTTACTGCTTTTGTGTTAAAAATTGACGTTTAACGTCAAAACCAGACTTTCAGAAGTTGTGTGTGTCTCAAATCTGTATATTTCGATGACAATATTGTAAGTATCCACTGTTGGATGTTCAAATGATGTTTCTCAAATTCTAAACAGCGTTCGCGAATATTTATTTACATTGAGTAATAACATGTAATTATCTTTACATTTAGCATCTATTACACAACGTTTAATTAAACATAACACGAAATTATGTTAGTGTGCAATTCGAGGAAATAAAACATACATAAATTTGCGTGAATTGGGGGAGTGGGACGCATACTATTAAGAGATCGTTCGGTCTTCCGACTAGTTTGTAACACAAACGACATATGAGAGATATATGAGCTGTGATGAGTGCCATCTGTCATGCTGAGTGACCTACTGGTGTAATGATTCGGATGCTATTAGAGATCAACGCGCGGTGTTCAAAGATCAAATGGTGATATCAAAATACGCTGCCTGAGAATTAGATTTAGCATTTGACTATGAAGTGAAAATATGCGTCTTTGCGCGAAGGTTTTATTTTAGTTACGATGGTATTTCATTTAATTTATGAATTCACAATAAATTTGGCTAAAACATTAACAGTGGTGAGCTTACATACGAATTTGAATAAGCAAGCTCGATAATCTCTAGGGAACCATTAAGCTGCTCGAAACCCACTGTGCAATTAATCTGCAGACATCATTATAACCTACGCAATATAGTTCATTAATAATGCAAATTACAGGCAAGTACAGTCACCTTCGCGAATTACGACACTGAAACAAGACGGTCAGAGTTCATTAACCCCAGATTATGTCTGTTGATATAATTGTACATTTGTACCCTTTTCAGAAAAGCTCCCTAACGCTATGAATCAAACTTAATCCAGAAGCGGTTCAAAAATACTGCACTACAGTGTAAATAAACACAAGCTTTGATACATTCCACTGTAAAGCCACACACGTACATAAAATCCACACATAGTATACTTCATAGTATACTACTTTTCAACTGTATCGTGTGACATAACATTTATTATAAAGTATTTCGTACGGCGGAAGCCGGTTCATCGTGCGCGCGTTGACATGAAACTAGGAAACATTGACCTCGCGGCATATTGCACTGTCTTGCAGAATAAGTGGTCGCTAAGTAGGTTTTTTGAACGTTTAGTGTTTGTTTGTGTGTTAGTGTGTCTGGTGTTCAGATTGACATCGATACGAGTAATCGAAAAGTGGAAGTAGGATTATTTTGATTGGTCGCGTAGTATAATCATTATATGACTAACAATCAATTAATTGTGATGTCTTTTCGCAATAAGCAAGTGCAGATTCATGATATGTAAGCTAAAACCGCTTTCTATTCAAACAAATAAACTTTTATCAGGATGTTAATTAACGGAAGATAATAATAAACTCTCACATAAATAATACTTTTATTCTAAAACATAACACGATCCGTCATTAAGAAAACATTATGAATGAATATATCATTTGCATCGGCAAAGTGAATGTAAAATAATATACTTTTCTTCAGAAACGATCATGACTTGGATAGATTCCAAAGATTACAGAATAAAAGTTGGATTGTGGGAAGCGAGCAATCAATTCATAACACGAGATCGTAATACAGATTTAATTTAACAGATCTGTATTTGTCAACTGGATATGAGTCAGCTGAATGAATCATCCTTATTGCTCACTAGGATTCCCTGTTTCAATTACGAAAACGAACCATGTTTACATATATTATTTGACCTCAACAAAATGCCTGTAGGCCATACTAATATTTATCCTGATACGATGCGGAACCGTAACCGCAAAAAAACCGGCTTGGGCACATCACAATAGACTAGGCATATGAAATTTTTAGCACTAGGTCATGCATTCAACAGGCAATCGTAGAGATAATTTCTTTTCCTCTCGTCGTTCGGTGTTATCTGTAAAAATATACAATCTGCGTGACAACCGCATCCAAGTTTTCTCGTTCCCGTCAGCCGGACGGTAGCGACGTTCTATTTTAGCTAGATATTAACCCACATTCGCGCCAACACTACAAATTGAAATTAACTAACTGATTAGTCGTTGAAAATTTAAACAAGAATGTTACATGTTTGCTAAGCTATTGGGGACAATTGAGGGCATTGTATATTTCGCGGATTGCGAAGCGTTTGAAATGGATTTACTCGAAAATACGTAAAGCACTAGATTTTTAATGGCATCTGTACTTTTTTTTCGAGAAATCGTGCCAAGTTATTTATGTAATAAATAAACGGATAACTTTTAAATCAGAATTAAGGAAGATTTACAACCTTGCAAAATCAGTTTTTGTAAGATTTAGCACCATATACGCGATCATCAACAATTTTACCAACCGAAAGTTTTCAGACTTTTGGTTGAATGAATACAAAGAAGGATATATTATTCACAATAAATAAGCATAAATATAAGTCGCCTGAAGCACTGCTAAATCGCGAATTTCCCTCATCAGACAACAACGCGAGTTTGATGACTTCGCGTACATTCCCACTCTTATCTGCGCCCACTTTCATTTAGGTAATTGTACTCGAGTCTAAACACCTGACGTTTTCGCAGACTATTAGCGTTCAGCATGATATATTTGATTACTCGCAACATCAATGTCAGAATAACATCGACTAACATTAAATTCTTTATTGTTGGGCCATTATTTTGACAAATAAGTGTACAGTCTGTTGTCAACATTATCTGACCCACCCTAAAAACAAACGAATTTGAACTTTCTATCTATAACATTAAGGTTTATTCAATGCAATGAGCTTATCCGACAAGTGCTCGAGGAATCGATGAACAAATACAATAATAATACAAACACGCAAATTTAATCTTTATACCATTGTCATTAGGTTATATTTTATAACTACTTGTTATAACATAATTAGTCTAATAGCTTATTTTAAAGCAAATAGTTATCTTATTCTGGTCTCGTGGTCTATGCATATGACTCTGAGAAACAAGTTGTAAGATCAATTCCCGCGGCAAAGACGTCGTTTTGCTTTTCAATTTAAAATTTATTCCAAAACTATTTCTTGTAATAATGTAAAGAACTATAGACGGATATAAACTTTCTGGAATGTAATATTTTCGCATAACTTGTAATATGTGGGTAGTTCAACAATAAATACTCGAATTCATTTTAAAACTGGTGTTCAATACTATGCTACTGAGGGTATGCAATGACTTCGCGTAAACATATTTTACCTTGCTTTAAAATTGCAAAAACAACGGCTCTTTACAATCTGTTATTTTCTATTGTATAGCTAGTTTTTTATTATCATGTCTTAATGGAGTGGTTACTTATTTAAAATACAAAATAATCTATTTGCACGAGGAGAAGGATGGTTGCTTGTGCAGTGTAAGAATTAACTTTATGAAAGTATACTATATGGGTCAAATTCTTCAGAATATTGTGTCTAGCATTACAACAACGTTCTAATTTCAATACGACATATAAGAGTTGAGTTGGTCTTGTGGTCACTCTAGGATAGTGCTGAGTTCATTTTTGTAATACGTTCGAAACCAAGTTTGACCTAGACGTGGCTTATTGCTCAGCTGTTTTTTATTTTATTTTATTACACTTGTTTAATGGACGACGTAGGGTCTTGTCATTTTAAAAGGGTAGTTTGTATAGAAATAAAACTAAAGAAAATTGCAAGTTAAAAATGTTTATCATTTCATTAAAAGACTTAGGTAAGATAAAGTAAGTAAATGCTCATATATTTCCAAATTAATATACATTTTATATTAATACTAATAATGAAATCTAACAATTTATAAATATTAAAAAAGGCATGCTTATGCTTAAAATTTTGTTTTCGAGAAAATGAATTAATCCGTGAAATGCTTTAACTACAGATTTATAGCTGCCTATATGTAGTGAATAAACATGTTATTTAAATAGAAACAAGCTATTGATAACAATAACATCACCACATAATCTGCAACATTTTAATTGTTTAACAGTCAATCCATTGAGCATTTACTTACATGGTGTGTTTAAAATCCCTACTAGATTAATTAGTAGCGGAGTGGCGCACCGTCCCCTGCTATAACTTGCTGTAAGCGGCTACGCATAACGCGCACCATATTCCAACACTAATCGTGCATGAAATAAATGTGCGATATTGGATAGGCAATTCGCACAGTCGGCAGCATGACATCACGCAGAATCTCCAAATACAAATTACCTACTTCCACCAATTCACCAGGGCCCATAGACGACATCCAGCCCCAGTAGCCCAAGGTTATTCTACCACTGGTTCTACAAGGTAGCAAGCACTTCTCATTGTAGGGTTCTCCTTTCCCTCTCCATAAGATTTTACGTCCATCTTTATCTGATTTAAATGATTTTTCATCAGTGAAGATCACAACATTTTCTTCCCAATTAAAATTTAAATATTCCTGGGCAAAACGGACCCTTTCTTCGCGATGAGCAGGTGTCAATGCAATTTTCTGTGCCGGCTTATAATTCTTTATCCCAGCAGCGTGTAAATGCCTTCTCACTGTTTCGACTGAAATATTGTGATTTATTGCGGATACACGAACGGGCAAAAATGGATTTTCAATATGGATAGAAACAATGGCCCGGTGGCGTTCGAATTCGGGACTATACTTAATGGCTTTTGCTCCTGGACGAATCCGCTGAATATTTCCATTGTCTCCATAACGTCTTAGCCATAGTCTGACCGTATTTCTCTAAAACAAAAAATAAACATGTTTGGAACCGTGCATGTAACTTGTAAGGAATGAAAAAATAAAATATAATGGTAAAATAACCAATTACACGTTAATTAATAATACAAAACACTTACTGCTATATTAAGTCGACGACTAATTTCTCTAATTCCAACATGCTGCTCATGTAAAAATATGATTTTGTGTTTGGTATAGTCATTAAGTTGCGACATGATGCTTTTTACACCGAATTGCTTAAAAATACTTAACGAGTTATGAGGAACGATTTACAAATGTGTGTGCGCGGTCACTGCTAATAGGCGTAGTGTAACTTTTGTCACTTAGATGAATTTACTATCTACCTCACAAAGCAAATATGTTTTACTTAGTATCCAACCAAATTCTTGTATAAATTCTGTGAACTTGAAAGTTTTTTATTATACCCACCTGTTTACAAGATAAGTTATTGAGTGTAAATTATATTGGTCGTTCTTTAATAATGCAAGCAATAGTGTAGAAATGATAACAAATTAAAAAAGATACTGATAACAGGTGAGACGCGTTTTCGAACCAATTTGGTTTTGGTCGCCAATCCAGCGTCAAACCGCTAAGCCACGAGAACTTATTGATAATGTGCGAAATAAAAGATTCCGTTGTAATTATATATTGTGACTTAGAAGATTTTCAACTTTAATGTCAACGAGATAATGATTAAAATAGCTTAACGCTTACCTTAACGTTACGTGTTAAAGATCAAATTTGCGTCCTCGCGCACTCGTCTAATAAGCTCATATAAATTGAATAAACTTTAATGTCACAGGCAGAGGGTCCAAATTCGATTGTTTTTAGGGTGGGTCAGATAATGTTGACAAAAGACTGTACATATTTATTTACGATGACGCTTCCGCGATGGTCTATCAAGTTATTTACGTCATAAAGTGTATCATAAACCAGCAGATTTGTGTATTGAAATGTCATAAATATCAATATGGCTTACTTACATAAAATATGAGGAACTGTCGTGTTTATGAGTGGTTCAATTATATAGTTATATCATGTAATATGAATTTCAATATGAAAATGAGCAAAGGTTTTCCGTTGCATAATTAAGTTTTATGTTATGCATTCGGATTTTAAGCAAAATTGGGTAAATGCTGTTAAGTATACATTACATAAATAAAAACTATGTCAATTAAAACGATGACGATTTAAATAACGCTTAACGTTATACTTATGTTGTAGTTTGTACTCGTAGTTCCTGCATGTATTTTTTTTTAATTTTGCTATGATTCTGTAGATTTTGGAATGATTGAAAATTAGGTACTTAAATCATTTTAAATTAGTGCTCGTTATTTACGCACTTTGCTTGGCAAGAAGTCTACTCTAGACCCTTGTTGTTTTTGGTACATAAAATGTTACGAAATATTTTTTTATCAGTAAATAAATAGAAGTCCTAGTCTCACAGGTCAAATCTTAAAACCAAATTCATCAGCAATATTTTAATTCGGCATTTTATGACCTACCTTGCCCTGCCTTGCTAAATCGAGCATATTATTAAAACGGTAACATGAAGCAAAAAGCAATATAATCGTCGGAAACGTTGCATGCATAGCTACACTATTAACATGATGATAAAGACAGTTACACACACACTAGTACATCCAGTTCCCGTCTTGCGGAGTTTCCGAGTTGCGCAAGCGAGTCCCATCAGAATCTGCGCACGCGACTACAACAACGGAAATTCTTTTTTTAAACGTTTTTTTTCTTCATATATTTTTTTTTTCTTTTAAATTGGAAGCTTCCATGGACGTAGAGAAATGCACGTCTTCTTTTCGTTTCGATGTATTGCTTCTTATCACATTGATTTGCATAAGTAAGTGGCCGCGATTATTGAGAGAATGAATTGAGTTTTCCCTATACAGGTATGAAATAATACAGGCAGACATTTGTGAGCAAGACACATTTATTGAGTCCGGCCAGTACATAGTTGTAATTTTTAGAAGTCTGACTTGCCCATGTCACCTGAAAATTGCAAACGCCGTAAGATTATAGAATAGCGCGTGAAATTTTAAACTATTTTTTTAATAAGATACGGAGATATTGGAAGTTATTTAATTTGGATGGGATTAATTGAAATTGTAAACTAGTATAAATTTATGTTACATAGTTTACATTTTTCCGGTGACACCCACACAGTGGCCGCACATTCGGGTTGCCACCTTCTTAAAAGTGGTGAATTTTGTGAATAGCTCAGTCCATTCTCTATGTCTATGGAAGCATCCGTAATTCGTTCATGTCGTGATTCCCAAGAGTTTTTATTGTGATTTTTATGAATACGTTAAAGAGGTAATTCGATTGATTTGACGCTTTTTTTGATTGTCTATTGTGTTTTTGCAGATAAGAAAGTTTTGATTTTGAACGAATACTAGCGAATCTGAGTGATGGATGATAGAGCAAACACAAGTTTTTCTTTTCACGATGCACTGATATCTTTTGTTGCAAAACTAGATATTTATTAAAATGGAAAGAGCAGTGCCGGTAAACAAAAAAATGATTTAATAAAATCTCTATTAGAAGTATCTTTATCTGATCTAGATCTATGGTTTTTAAAAAACCATGCAATTCGCTTCAATAAGGCTGTGAAAATATTCAGACGCAGGCGTACCTGCTACGTAGCGGAATTTGTTCGAAAGTCACCGCAACCCTGGAACGCAAAGGGCACAAGAACGATCACGGGTGGGTTTTAGTCAGTAAGAGTCTGACACTCCCTTCCGCTCCACCCAGAGCGGGAGAAGTCATTAAAATTTGATGATTTCCCATCCTATCCCATCCCTTGATCTAAGGTTGATCGAAATTCATTTTATTTGTGGTGTTTGGTTTCCGCACTTAGTTCTGATGTTGGACCACTGTGCGGGAGCCATGGCGGCCGTCACTCCAACCAGCCAACCTCCCTCCAGAAGCAGATCGGTCCACTTAGTGTGTTCAGGATTTCTGTAATCGAATTCGGTGTCCTGGCACGCCTGTGCACTCAAGGAGCACGTGCGGTACAGTTTCCTCCTCCTCCATGCATGCTCTGCATAGAGGACTGTCCGTTATACCTATCGTGTAGAAATGTTTGTCCAGTGAGCAGTGCCCGGTGATGGTTTCCGCCATCATTCGCAGGCTCATTTTGACACTTATGTTTTGAAAGCAAAACTATAGAATTAGCTTATTAATATTATTGTTACAGACAACATAAACAAGAGACCCTCCACTATAAGGAAAATAGATGCATTGTTCTCAAAAGTGGAGGACTCAGGAATTGTTCCATACAGACCTTACGTTGCCACCCTATCGAACACTATTAAAACAATGGTTTCATTATCAAAAGATGAAACTAGAAAATAAACAAATATCAAGTGTTCTCATTGCTTTTATCAAGTCCTTTTCAACTTACACAAGTGGGTCGCTAAAGTCAGCCGACTCGAACGCATTACGTTTTTACACTGGCAGCCCAGTTAAAGTATGCACTTTGTTAATTTCTTTCTGTTCTTACGACATCCAATAAAAATACTAATATCTGCTGATTTAAACTGGTCTTCAAAGTTTCGTATTTGGAACAGTAATTAACGTTTTTTCTCTAATTTTATTTATAGTTTCACGTATGAGAATAGCGATACTAATTACAATTCGTTATAGTCGAAGCCACAATTAGTAGTGACCGGCGAAGATCGACGCAAATAGACAACGCTGCCCCACACTAACAGTTTAATGATAGTTATTGCCTAACAGAACACAGGTTCACTTTTATTAAAACACTAGCTGTCCCGCGCAACTTCGTCTGCGTCACATATTGTATGAATGTTCCGGTCCTATAGGTCGTAGCCTGACGATAATAGTCTTCCTCGAGAAATGGGCTATCTAACATTGATAGAATTTTTAAAATTGGACCAGTAGTTCCTGATATTAGCGCGTTCAAGCAAACTAACAAATTCTGGAAGGAGACTTTTTGAGCTCCACTGCAATGCAACATGTAAAGTAATTAATGTTTTGCTCAACTCAGAATTCGACGCATTTTATACAGTTGCAGTGATTGTTTCCAATTCGAGTCCAGTGTAGCATGATAAAATAAGTACTTTGCTACAGTATTTTGATAACTTTACTTCAATGCAATAATAAATATTCCATCGCCGCGCTGCGTGTTGCACTTTTTTTTACAAACATAGTACGTTTGTTATTTATGCGACCGTACGTGTAAAATGACGAGGAAACCGTCCGTATTTGTTACTTCGTTGATCGATTGCTAATTAACTGTTTACCGTTTTACCCCTGTGGCGTGTAATATTTAATTTAGCATATATGGGTTCCGACTTTTTTGGCCCGAAGTGGGTTAGGTTTAATTGATTCTTTTACCTTAGTAGCTCAGTAAGTCAGCTTATTTTTTGTGTACCAAACCAGCCAGTGGTTAGTGCGAAAGTATATATTCAATTAAGTACAAAGTTTCTATTTGATCAATCAAATAATACAAACGCTACAGGTGCACTAACAAGATCTCCCAGTTCTAAATTAAGCAACTGAAAGAGGAAGTGATATTTTATGTTCATCATCTAATCGCGTGAACTGTGGCTGTTATTTAATTAAATTAGAAAAACCTTGTTGTGTAATTTAATAATCCTATTACTGAAACAAAGTTTACTAATAATAACGTTACGAGAAACTTGTTCTAGGGTAGAATCTAAGACGTGTAGTATGACGGCTTATGCACCTGCTCACTCGTACATACTAATCTATTTTGTAACATCTCGATTCTAGTTTTGCATTTTTTACACGTTTTTGTTCACAACTAGGACTAAGCTGGCTTTTAATAAATTGCTGGTGTTAATGTATTTAAATATCCGTTTATCTATAGTGAACATTATAAAAAGGCAAAGTTTGTGAATTTGTATGTCTGGATCTACAGAACCGATTTTGAAAATTAATTTAGCAATAGAAAGCGACATTGTTGTTGAGTGGCTATATTTTCACCCCGTGGTCCCACGGGAACGGGAACAACGCGGGTGAAACCGCCGGCTGCTGCTAGTTGAACAATAAGACGCTACAGTCCAACAAAAAATAGATTTGTACTATAATTTATTTAATTTAAGCTTGATAACAATTCCATTTAGAAGTTTGTATAAGGTGTAAATAATGATGATAATCACCCCTTTACGGATCTGAGTACCTAATCGTCATTTAGATGTCGTTAAGTTAATACGTTTTAAGTTGAGGTCAGGATTAATCGTTAATCGTCAAACTCATTGTCAGTTAATCAGAATTCAAAGTCTATTTGTCATGGAATCGATACAATCGTTTAAAACCCATCTCAGATCATTGACGCCTTCTTAAACTGCGGTGCAGAATAATTGACCAATTTACTTTTATCTATTTTGAGATATCGCTTGTCTGACGGTTACTAGTCGAATGAAGCCAGCTTTATATCTAGAAGATAAGACAATGACGATAACCTCTGACCGCTAAGGATGACTAATAAGTATGTTATTGCGAACGTTACGGTTACAATTTGTGCCAGATGTCTCCGGAGAATAAAAATATTTAAGAAATGTCTCATTGGATTAGACCCTTTTTACCCGCTCGCGTTCAGCTGTACGAAATAACGGTACATTCTTTACATAAAGCATTTTTTTTCTTGAATATTTTCGTATTATAAGGCACTCTTCAAAATAATTTCTAAGCCAATTTTCTTGAACGTTCGCCAGGCCAATCTAAACTCTCTTGTAACAAACAGTTGCATAGCGTGTCGCCAAGTTATTACACACTGTATGGGGATTCTATAGTAGAAAGCGCTCGAGTAGTTGGTGATTTCAATTAACATACAGTGTTATGGCTCGGCCTGAATTTTATACCGACTTGCACTTTCTACGTGTTTCGAGCACGATACTTCCGAGTTGCTTTCCTTGGTCATTTTAAATTCTTGCGTTACGACCTTGCAGGTTACGAGTTACGACAGATGACGTTTCATTGTGGTCCTTTTCGCGTGGCATGAATTGTAATGTGTGATTCATACGCGAGCGATTAAGTTCTGGTGATTCATTAATTCGATGATATCTGTGAATATTTAACTTGCCTAGCCTTAGTGGCGTTGTTTTGTTTATGAGGACACATGTCGCACATGTTACGTTTTACTATAATTTAATTCATGAGTTGTTACTCAGGTTTTGAATCATCCCTCAAAGCTTCTATTTAAAGGTCCTGTAATAGTAAACCTAGAGATCTATTGAGCTTTCAGATAGAAAATACTGAGCGGGTATAAGCCTTATTCTTTAGTAGATAAAGTTGCCATTTATAAACTGCAGGGCAGTGCAGGGGTAATGATGATAACGCATTAAATAGGATCAGAGAAAATAGAACAAATTTGTACCATATCAGGTCACAGAATCCCCTACTGACCGTAATACACTAACCCTACAACACTGATTAAAATTATCGAAGCGAATTCCTTTATAATTACAGCATTTTACGTGTCAGTTAATCACGTCAAAAACCAATTCGTGACAAACGAAGAAACAAAGTATCTATTCCAACCAATTAGAAGTAATATATTCAAAGTTAAGCAAACCGTTGTCCAATGTATTAGGAAAACGATATTACTAATTGTAATGAGGTTTTTTTTTCTACAAGATGAAGTGTTTATCGTTAGTTAACTGTGACAGTTTCAAGATTCAAGATTCAAGATTCAAAGCATTTATTTCAAATAAACCCTTTACAGGCACTTTTGAATTGTCAAGTCGAAAGAGGTGAAGCTATCTGCACGTTCCAAAGCGTAGATCTCTATGGAGAAGAACGTGCAAGAAACTCCACGGACACTCTTTTAAATCATGTTCTGTATTACATAACTTTGGTTACATCCTTGGTGCTTCTATGTGTGAGGACAATGCAGAGAAAAAAAAAAGGAAGCTATAAAACAATTCAAAGTATAAAGATTAAAACAAGTCAGTGGCAGTTAAGAGGTGACCAGTCTCAACCGACGGCGCCCGTTCACGAACATGACGCGTGTATCGGCACCATTTAGCTCAACCATTTTGAAGGGAACCGAATGATCCGACACACGCGCCACCATCAGCGAGACATTTGAGCGAGCATGACATACTCTCAACTGCCATTTTAGTTCAAGTCACAAAGTAAACTATAACCTGTAAATGGCTCCATGGTACTCACATTTACAATATTTGAAAATAAACTGCTTCTACATTATACAAAACTATGGTTCACAATGACCAAGCAAATACAAGTAAAAAAGAGAAATTATTTTTCTCAAAATAAAATAAAATTATATAAAAAAAAAAGAATAAATAAATGAGACAAAAAAAAGGGCGAGCATCTCTTCCAAATAAAAAATCCTAACTTGTTTACCCAAGTGGTTGAGGCTGTGGAGCAGGACCGGCATTTACATTGGATTTAATGGAAATTAGATGTTTATTCGATTTAAATGTTAATTTTCTGTTGCATCTTCTTCGTACATGTGATTGAACTATAAATGGGCGGAAGAGGCTTAAGAGTTAAGCTTTCACATAAAGAAGAATGGAACGCGAACTCCTTTTGTTCATTAGTGACAGCCAAAGAGAAAATTTATAAGAGATAGGTCAAGAACAGGAGGATGGCTTCTTTCACATGTCATCAGAGAAGATTAAAGCTCAATGCTAGAAATTTGGTACTAGGTGAAGTAAAGAATATTTACATTTATTAATTTTAATGACAAAAGCGATTCAAGACAATCTATTTTCACTGTTTATTCGGAAACTTTTTGTTCAGCTGTGGTTCTTCATCTATACTAATATTATAAAGCTGAAGAGTTTGTTTGTTTGTTTATTTGTTTGAACGCGCTAATCTCAGGCACTACTGGTCCGATTTGAAAAAATCTTTCAGTGTTAGATATCCCATTTATCGAGGAAGGCTATAGGCTATATATCATCACGCTAAGATATAAAATAAATAAAGATAAAAAATACAATAGGAGCGGAGCAGCGATAAATAATGTTTTAAAATCGGGGTTTCCACGGGGAAGTCGCCACGGGGAAGTCGAAGTCGCGGGCAGCAGCTAGTTGGTTAATAAAGATGGCAACACAGCCCAATAAGACACCAAAGAAAGTTAATTCCAATGACTTATTTAAGGTAGCGAAGAAAGCTTCATCAACAAGTAAAAGTATAGAGTACTTACTGTTTCCTTTAATTGCATTAAGGCCATCAAAAACACGTACTTTCGTTTTTAATCAATTAACACATTAACTTCTTGCGCACTATTAATCTCTCAGTGAAGGGCCGTATCGTTACCTAACACTACACATATATTTAATATTCTTACTTAAATTGTTATAACTTTAATGTATTACGAAAGTTAATTGAATATGGCAATGTTTCCACAGTGATCTGAATTTAAAGACTTTGAATTGGACGTGGTTTATTTCATCCGTGACGTTTGTAAATCTGTTTGTTTTGAGAGGCCATCAACATTATTATTATTAAAAAAACTATTTTACAAAACTGTTTTTCTCAAGTCGACTGTTTTTTTTTTTTTAAATAAAATACCTATAATTTCGGAAGTCGATGTTACTTCGTTTTATGAACACCGACTTCCGAAATTAAAGATTTTTTTAAATGTCGACTTGGAAACCCTCTCCTTTATTGGAAGTCGGTTAAAATCAACCTTAATGTGACAACTAAGTCGTCATCACACTCATGTCCTTTTTCATTTTATTTTGGTCCGGCACAACAGTTGTCTTCTTCGATAATTCTCCATTAATGGTCATCTCAGAGTCATCCGTTTTCGAGCTAGAGATCAATTTTCACTCAGATTTTTTATCGTGTTTATGGTATTTCATTACTTTTATACTTCCTCACTTTATCCCAAATCCACCACTTAACATCGATTTTAGTTTATTTTGAAAAGTCAAACATCATGTCCACAGCATTTTCAGAATTAAATTGATCCAAAACCACATTTTTTTAAGCTTATTGTTATTTTTTTAATTAAAAAAAAAAAACAACGTTGCTTCTCACGAGCAATTTCTCCTAATTCGTGGGTACGTTTATAAACATACAAAGTCACAGCTAAACCTGGAATAATTATCTGTAGGATATACATATATTTGTTGTATATCGCTCAACCACTGCGCCAACCAATTACGTATCACCTAGCTAGCTTTTGCATATATTTATATCTTTAAAGTTTGCATGATGAGTTTCGAGTAACACCGTCTAAATACAACCATGATAAGTTTTTTTTTATCAAGCAAGGTCAAACGCTGGAGCCAGTCCAATTTAGGAAGCACGTGTGCAAATCTTGTTTGAGTATTAAATTCACGTGACTTACCAGATTAAAGTGGCCAAGCCGATAAATTGACGAAACGAGATTAGGAATCACCTTAATGTCTCGTTTGGTCAGTTATACCTAATATCGTGTTGAGGATTTTGTATTAGAAAAACAACCTTAATGATAATGGGATTACCTTAAAACAAATGGGTAGTTATAATTAACTAATTAAGCTAATTAAAAGATTGAAGCTTAATTCATGTTTGTTTTGGTGCTAACATGTTTCGGTGAGACGAATTTGTTTTAAAACTGGGACAGAAGAACGGAAGACAAACAAGTAATTATTATTTAGGTAAGCTATCGATTATATATTTGTTCTATCTTTACACCTTCAATATTATCTAGATTATTTTCAAAGCTATCAATGGCAGACTAAATTCCTTTAATTTTTCTGAGTATCTGAGAATGTCAACGCCTGCTAGATTTACTGATAGACCGAAGTTATCAAAAATATTTATTTACCTATCTAGATATAAAATATTATCACCATTATCGACGACGTGGACGATAAACCAATAATTGTATGCTTATCTAAATTATTTTATTTTACTTAACATACGAATTAAATGAAGAATCGTTGCGATAGATATGTGTGTACATATACATATATGGTGAAATAAACTTCACGATTATTATATTTATTTATTTATTAAAACGTTATTTACTAAAAAACTGTACAACGGCGGGCTAAATGCCATTATATAACATTCGACCTTAGGGTAGTGCAGAAACAACATGGCAGGTGCAACTTAAAAAAAAAAGACAAACGGAGAGGGAAAAAATGCAATAAAAATTAACAAAAGCAATGAGAAAACCAAATCCAACAGATTAACGCCGTGATGATTCTACCAACTTCTTGCGAATGTGCTAGCTTCTTCTTTGCGGAATTTTCTTAAAAGATCATTTTACCGTGATGAAAAGTATTCTGTCATATTTCGACATGTCCTAGAACCGGAAATTCGAAGACATGTAATATTCACCAACCCGCACTGGGCCCGCGTGGTGGATTACGGCCCATTCTTTCTCCTAGAGAGGAGGCCTGTATCCCTCCAGTGGGAACATGAACAGGCTGATTATATATGCTTATACCTACTTCCATGCACACATCAACGACAAAACATTTTAACTACGGATATTGTCTTCCGTCTATAATCCCATAGCATCAAGAAAATAAATATAGAAAATTAAACAAGAAGAAGTATTTAAGAAAGTACGCATCGACTTGTCGGACAAGACATACTTGTGCCTTCAAGGAAAATGATTTATATTACTTGTTCGTTCGTTTTTACCACGCTTTATTCTCTTGAACTATTTAATCGCAGCGATTAATCGCAACGACTGAATGTCGGCTTTAGAGAATTGCGTGTTTTGACAAGCGGATTGTGGATTAATGTTCGTTATAGAATGGCTTCTTCAGCCTTGGTCTAACAGAGCGAAATAGAACAGTTGACCTACTCATTAAATAGTAAATAGATATTTTCCAATAATCTGGTGATGGCACTACAGGACCTATCAGAAAACCAGCGCTGTGATATATATATATTTTTAAATATCGCAGCTAATGCTGAGATAGGAACCTTTTTGGCCTCGCACATTTACATTTACAATAACTGATATCGATAGCTTGTGTTAATTTACTTTTCTATTAGTTGTTTTTTTTTTGTTTGTCTTGGGCGAGTCCCAAATAAACACTTTTTTCTTTCTTTTTACTTTCTTTCTTTCTTTCACTGATCAATGTGACGAGTGTTTTTTTGTTTGCAGGGTCAACTGCGACTCCAAAGACCAATAGGACCAACGTGTGCAGGAGCAAAATCCGCAGAGAACACCTACAAACATCTTTACCACTTTATAATCATTCCAGTAGAAGGACTTCCACCATTGGACATAAGCCTCCTTCAAGCGCCGTCACATGAATACGTCCCATACAGCCTTCACTAGAACCGAACCGATGGGTGCATCTTGCGAAGCGGTTACCATCAATAATACTATTAATATTATTGATGGTATCGCGTTTAACCATAACCTTACCTGACGGAAAGTGATGATGTGGTCAACGATGAAGCACACTTGCCAAGATGTAACCTATCAGCTCTTCTACAACGGTGGAAATATAATAACCTAGTCGGCAATTATATGTTTGAGCAGTTTGGGGTTGAAACTCTTGAGCCGTGGGGTCCGAGTGCTCATGCGTTATTTAAAAAACTTGCTAAACGTTTAGTTGACACTTCACGTGACCCAAGGGCTGGCATTTACTTCGGGCAGAGGACAAGCATTGCCATACAACGTGGCAATGCCGCCAGTCTTTTGGGTTCACTTCCAGTCGATAGCGATACGGACGAGTTTTTTGATGCCATATTGTAGTTAGGAGGATTTTAGTTTATTTTTAGGTTAAGTATCGTTAGATTTAAAGTTTATTTATTGTAGCAATAAAATCAGCTTACTTAAAGACCTCCAGGTCGTAGCTAACAGGAAACAGACTGGCAGGGAATTCCACTCCTTAGCTGTCAATTATTATGACCTGCGAACCATTTTTTCCGTTTAAAGACCATACACTGAATCACTAATAGGAACAATCAGTACAGTCACGCACACCCGCGGTGAAAATCAAGCATTAAATATGACACGAAAGTTGAATATAACGACCTCTGCATTACATAAACTCATATAACGTGAGAGTAATCACTGTAACCTCCGTTTGCAACGTGTTACATACCTGCTCGGAAATGACAGGAAATTAGTGAACTTTTATGTGCTGTAACTCAGACTCTTCTCACTCATAGATCTTTGCATGTGGATGAATAAGGAACAAGTTTTGGGCTCGTCCGAATTGGCTCGGGATAAGAACAAAGGCCTTTGCCCAGCGATGGGACAATACAGGCTGAATATGAAAAAAAAGAAGCCATATTTCTTTTCTGACAATCGTAAACTATACAAGTACTACTGAGCACCGCTTCAAACTACACAAGTACTGGCATCTTCTAAATCCTAGACCACTTTTTCAATTCCCTTGAAACGACTATGTCTACGTCAGACAAAAAAAATATATAAAAAAACTATAGGGAAACTTTCCACCACACAGGGCGTTTCGATTGACAATAAATAGATTGCAGTGTTTGTATTCTTTCACTTCCTCTATGCTAGTTCTTCTATGAGATTTGCCATGGCCAGCATGAGGTTTCAAATGAACTGGTTAAATCGTACATATTATGTAGTTTGTTAGTCAGTCTTGTTAATGTTCCCGGAAGTACCTCTCAAAAACGTGATGTACATGATTTTGAATTTTGCTTGCCCTGAGGTTAGGAGAAGGTCAGGAAATGAATTGCTACGTCATTTTGTGGTTCTACAGTATTGCATGACTAGTAGTAGATAGCTCAGTGATGTAAGGACTAATCAAGCAATGATTAGGTATAGCCTCAATACTAAATTATGTTGCAAATCAGCATGAGACGGCTGAGACTGGTAATTTTTCTTAGAAAGGTAGATAACTTTATAACCGTAAGACAGGCAGTTTTAAAAATAGAACATCGACGATATAGGACAATGCCCACATATTAGAACAACCTTGGCCTACAGTGAACACTGATAAATAGTTTATGGAATTATAGTTTAAGTTATTATGAACACCTTCTAGTACATACCAGTTAAGAAAATAAATCGCCATTTGGAAATAAAACAGTTTTTATTTTTTCAAAACATTAATTTTTTCACAGTCACAAACACATTCTACACACTTTCAACCACTTTCGAATGGAAAGTATATCATTTGAACACAATCATTATTGATTTCAACGTTGTTAACTCATTTTAACCTAATGAATAATAGGAATATTCTTTAAGTGTAAACTGCTATAGCTCTTTTTATACTTGTTTGACACTTTGACAGGCTGGGAGCAAGCTTGAGTAGGTAGTTTAATGTCAAATCTATCATTTGTCAAAGGCTAATATGGCCATATTTAAAAAGAAATATCGATTAGTTGCATCCGATTTTGGTCTTTATCAATTTAATTTATATCTAACTACGGCAAAGCCAAACAGTGATTTTATCATTATAAAGTATAGTATCTCTGGTCTGAGGTATTTATGAACATAATTGGTCTAAAAGTCGAGTGGGTTTCATTAAAAAAAACTAAAATGGCTGCCAGTTTTCTCAGATTAAAAAACTGAAACCTGACTAACGTTTAGTTTTTCCGTAATTGATTAGATTTATTAAATAATATATGAATTTAAATTAAATTGACCATAAAATGGCAACCCCAAACTTCACGTGAAAATAAAAGTTGCGTAATAATAAGTAAAATGACTTATTTATTTGTTATTATCACGGCGTCTTAGTTTGAGATAAAGCTTTGATGGATAATTCCTATTTAAAATACTTACATTTTTGTGTTATCTTTCTAAACGTGTCTGAGGTGGGCCATATCTGGGCATCCTTCTTTAGGCACGTATTACGGTGATGAAAAGCACCTGTCATTATGTCTCCCACTCACAAACCATGGAAAGCAACAGTACAAACGAAATTCAAAACCACTTCCTACAAATTTCTCACACGCTGATTGAGACAGATAACACCGCATCTAACGACTAAATTGTCGGTAAATAACTCCACAGTCGTATTCATTTCATCTACATTCTAAAAGCAGGTCATTCATCATTTACTAAGACTCGGAAACTAAGTTTAATAATACCAGGTCGTGTGTGAAAAGTTAAACCTGGTTACGTCGTGGTTACAAAATTTAAACACCTCATTCATGCAGCGTTTGTTGTTAACATTTACGTAATTACGTATAAGAATTAACGGCCATTGTGTTAATTGTATAAGAGATGTTGAAAATTTGTAACAAATTATACAATCGGCGTCCCTTCCTTTTTCGGCCGGTGGTTTTCATAAGTTACAAGTTCCTCAATAATATTGACATTCTTGACATCGATTCTGTGACTTTCATTTCTGATACTCTACTTTTCATTGATCAGGATTGAGGTCGCTTTTAAATCATGATTTAAAAAGAAAATGAAAGCATTTTTTGTGTAATGGTAAGTAAGAAGCAGTCGTCTTAAAAACGAGCGAACTGAGCGAAATATTTCTGCAAAACATGTTTGTACTGCTTTTGTAAGAAGCATCGGAACGTGAGAACACAAAAACACATTTCTATAGAGAAAAAGTATTCAACAAAGATTTATTTCGATGAGTCTCCAGAAAAATAGCCATTCATCACGATTAGACGTGCAACAGGAGGAATGAATTCGTTACAGCCATCCATCAGATTATGTCAAATGGGGCAAACAAGTTCGTTGCTAAAATGTGCGAAACTTGATCAACCTGTTGTACAGCCATACGTAAGATTTAAGTGCATGCATTCCAGGTCATATTATCTTAATATGGTATCGTTTAGACTTGATATTAGGAATAATGACAGCTATAAATGTAGGAGTTATGTGTCGTTTATAATAAATTATGACTATGCTACATCATATCAGTTCGTATAAGTCAAACGCTGAACATAGGCCTCGGTCGGATGACTAAAAGGAGTTGTCCCAGATAAGCTATATTTACAACGTTCGGCAGATGGATATGCGACCGCAGAATAGTTACATTCTAATCATTCATAATATTAGTGCTTAGCAAAACACCTGCCGGCTGCCTTTATTCATCTTGCGAAATACATAATGAATGTAATCATCCAAGTCTAGACAGACGAGCAAAGTTTAATAAACCATTAAAATGCCTTTCAATTCACATCGTCAAAGCAGAAATACCGATATGCAAATACATGTCCCCTAAAAGTTAACGGTGCGTCTCCCACGTTTACACCCAAATCCACAAAGCAGAAGCAGTACGCCCGCCGTAAAACTTGATCCATAACTCCCGTTGCCCGGAAAACTTCCATAATATTCGGATGCGTTGGGTATTTGAATGCGTTGACACAGTGAATCATTTATAGTCAATTGAAATGGAGGTGACTAAATACTGGATATTGTTTATGCTACGCAGGGGACACTTGAACAGGGCTAAACAATAGGAAAAGGTGAGCATATGACGGAAGTCAGACCGATCATAATGCAAGCAATAATACGAATGTATCACACATAATGACGAATGAAAAAAAAAAACAGTTGTCCCAACTGGAGAACTCTTAGAAGACAAATTTGTTAATTCAGAAGCGAATGGTCCAAAACGAACCGTATTCGTTACCGATACCAGCAAGTCCTAGAAAAGAAACTATATTGCATTGAACTTAAGAATATCTATTTCATACTTTGATAACCAGTTGTTTGCGAATAGACTGGTCCTCGTTTCTCTCCGTGCACTTGTCTTCCAAGCTGACAGTTGTCAACTTGGACTCGATAACCACCCGACACATTCATCAATGCTCAGTAAACTCATTTTCAAACCTATCCTCTTTCTTCGTAGTTGTCGCGTCATCATTCGGGACCGTGACTTCGATGTTGTCAGCTTCGAAGACGGATTGGGGGAGGACTGATTCAGCAGAGGATAGCATTATGACCAGATCTGGTATATTTATTAACACTGATGCCTTTGTGAGAGACTTATGAGAGGTATGAGATTTCGGTTTAGGTTTGTAAGCAGCCGAATCTAACACGGAGTCTAATCAGCCAGTGTAGATCCAGACCAGGAAACCTCTCCGCGCCGCCCATTAAGTCGAATCCCACATTCAGCTCATAGTCGCCAACGCGGTAGATTCCGGTAATCCCACTCGTTAACGAGTATCGAGTGTCGAGTAACGATTGCGTACGAGTCGACTCTCGATTTCGTCGCGAGAGGAATGTCGCCGGGGGAGTCGCCCGACCCGTGGTACCTGACCGAGCTGTTACACGTTGCGATGCAAGTGGTGAGAGATTGCGACGGGATGCTGCGTTTTGTGCTACATTACATATTACGTAGGTGAAGTCATGCGAGGATGCACATCCAAGGTGAATGTTTCGACAGGACGCAGTAGTGGATTGTTCTCGATGCTGACATTCTCATCTAGCCATTCAATTCGTTTCTCGTCATTCATTGTTCAAAAATTATATTCGTTATGAAAACATTGTCCATATTGGTTATAAAAACATTGGCTCGAGAGAAGCGGTTAAGAAAGTTTGGAAGTGTAACATAATAACTATTGTTTGAGCTTACGTTATTTTAATTTTAAAGGTTATGCGTCAATCAATTAACAATGAAACCATGTTTCCATTCATAATTTGAGAATACAACTTAGTTATACATATACGAAAATATAAAATTGCCCTTTCTTTCAGTAAAAATGCATTCAATTCACGATTCAAACAAATATTATACAGCTCTCGGTTATTGTACTGCAGTTGAATAAAATTTTGAAGAACGCTGTCTTATCAATTTACGCTTATTCTGGCGCAAGGCCAGCTCAGGTAAAGGAAAGTTTACGTAGTCCACACATACATATGTAAAATGAGAGCCAAGTAATACTAAATAATGAGTTCAATGCATATGCATGCCTTCGTGTACAAGTATTTCTAGTTCGTATTTTTCAGAATAATTGCCAGTTTTCACAACGATATCATTTCAATACGAGCTATTGATCAATCCATCACACAATATGTAAGAATTTATGAAGGTTGATACAATCATTCATTATCGTTTTAATCGATTCGCAACCGATGCAACTGATCGAAGTAAATTGGCAAAAAACATTCGATAAAATCACAAATAAACCACGTTCTGCAGACATCAGATAAAAACGTTTAAAAATAATTTAAACGTCAAATTTTCTCAGATAGCATCTCTCCACTTAGCTGGTATCTTGAACTGAAATACTAAAGAACAAATTACAAACTGGCAACGGGGTAGCCTTCTCGTTGAACGAAAAAATAAATAAAATTTTATAATTGCTCTCTGTAATATATTGATATTACATAACGGTGTTTTGCTTCAGAATACTGTTTCTCCAGATAAATATCAATATGTTTCGAGTTGTTCATTGCGTTGCACTTGGTAACACGCAATGGAAGGCTGGGAATTCCAATATTGAAACGTTTATTTGTTTATTATGTTGTTACACTTACACTTGTTACGTCTTTGGGTAAAGTAGGTCGTAATGTCAAAATAAAATGTTAATTGCCAGTACTGATATAATAAACTTCATTTAGTGTCAGTTCATGCTGCAGTGTCGGAACAGTTATCGTAGCATATAGTTATCATAGGCACTAAAATTTGAATATATATAAATGATTATTTTGTAAGATGGGTAATGTGTGTCAATTCTTATTCCCGCTCATTTACTTGGAGAGTTTAACACGTTGAACGCCATGGCAGACACCATTTATCTGCCAGTGTGTATTCTCAGTGGGCTTCATGAAATATTAAAAAACAGTCAAAATTTGTTAACATATTTTTCCGGTTTAATTGTATGAAAAATGGGTATAATCTAATATGAAATAAATACAATAGCGAAAAATAGTAAATATAGAGAAAAAATAGCTGGCAGTCACCATTATCTGCCATGGCCCAGCCAAAGCACTATTCGTTATTTCAGTGGAGGGGGCCACGCGGGTCACCTTGTCAACCACCCCCCGCACCCGCGCGTAAGCGCTGCGCTTGCTCTCGCTACTAGTCAGTGACAAAAGTCGTACGCTAAAGTGCGGACCGTTTCGCGCGCTCTGTAATTTGTAATTATACCTACATACGTATTCAGTATTCGTTACTAATACTCCTACTATTACTAATAAACATGGAAGACTTGGATTTTGATATAACCGCTGAACATCTGATGCAACTGGACAATATTGAAATATCATTACTAAATAATAGTTTTATAATGCCGAGTTCAGATGACGAGTGTAGTGATATAATTCAACCCCTAAGACGAAAGTGCCGCCGAATTATATTATCAACTAGCGAAGACAGCGATGCCGAAAACGTTCCGCCCTGCCCCAGTAATAATACAAGCCCTTCGAACATCTGGACAGAGGTTCAAGGTAATCAACGCCGTATTATTCCGTTTACAGACATTTCTGGTCCCGCACCCCATATAAAGTGTATGCATGGAATGACTCCTGCGCAATGTTTTTCGCTTTTTTTGACTGATAACATATTGCAACTAATAGTCGATGCCACTAATGAATATGCAATTAAAGAAATAACACAATTACCTGAAGCTTCTAAATTTGCACGGGTTCGTAGATGGACACCCACTAACCCTGCTGAGTTGAAATGTTTTTTTGGCTTGATTTTATTTATGGGCTTGGTGAGGCTACCTAAATTAGCTGATTATTGGTGTAAGGACGACATGATTAGCCATCCATTTCCAAAGACCATTATGTCTCGTAATCGTTTCGAGCTGTTGCTGCAAATGTTACACTTTTCAGAAAATGACAATGAACATAAATCAGACCGACTGCATCGTGTCCGCAAGCTGTATGATGAAGTAAATAAAGTATTTCAGGAAAACTTTTCGCCAACAGAAAACCTGTGTATAGACGAAAGCATGGTCCCTTTCCGTGGGAGAATTATTTTCAGACAATACAATAAACAAAAGAGGCATAAATACGGGATTAAAGAATTTAAACTATGTACCATACCGGGCTATACTTATAAAGTAAAAGTATACGCGGGGAAAAATGATGATGTTCATAACACACCCACAAATGTTGTGATGTCTTTATGTGAAGATCGTTTTGAAAGAGGGCATACATTATTTACGGACAACTGGTACACAAGCATTACATTAGCCAGACAATTATTACAAAGAGAAATGCATCTCGTCGGCACCGTAAGAAAAAATCGTAAAGGTTTACCAAAAGAGGTCATTGATGCCAAACTTAAGCGTGGAGAGTATAAAGCTGCAGAGAGTAACGACGGAATAACGTGTTTAAAATGGAAGGACAAGAGGGATGTGTATGTTCTATCCACTAAACATACTGATCGATTTGTTAATATTCAACAGCGTGGGAAAACTATACGGAAGCCAAAAATAATTGTTGATTACAATATGGCAAAGGGTGCGGTAGACCTCTCTGATCAATTAGCGTCTTATTCGACTCCACTACGAAAATCTGTCAAATGGTATAAGAAGCTTGCCATTAATTTACTACTAAACACTACAGTGATAAATGCTCTAATTTTGTATCAGTCAGTCACAAAGAAAACTATTCAAATAGTAGATTTTAGAAAGGAAATTGTACAACAATTCTGCCAAACAGAGAGCGAGGAGTATCGACTTCGTGAGGTGCCTAAACGGTTGAAGCATCAATTGTCTAAAAAAGATGGCAAATCTAAAAGTACCCGACGTTTGTGCTCTGGATGCTATAAGCAAAATGTCATTTTGATGGGCCGACAATATGCTAGAAATAAAACCAAGAAAGTCAACACATTTTGTGAAACCTGCCCTTGTAAGCCGTTCATGTGTTTTGATTGTTTTAATAGATTACATAAAGTTTAGAACTTATGTCTATTTCATGGGCCGACAATATGCTAGAAATAAAACCAAGAAAGTCAGTATATTTTGTGAAACCTGCCCTTATAAGCCGTCCATGTGTTTTGATTGTTTTTTTTTTCATTTTTATTATGTATAATTAAGAAAGAAGTCATTTAATTTGTTTGATCTCCAATTTTAAGTCATAGCGTAGAGTACTGTATTTTTTATTTTATAATAAAGGTATTTTTCTAATATTTGGCATGCTTAATTTTATACCCCAATGATGTAAATAATTAAAATCATAACTGTATGACACAATTTATTTAACTAAAAGTCATCCGTATAAATGTTAAACCAGAAATGTCAGAGAAAAAATGTGTCGGGTCCGTCAGGTCCCAAATATCTCAAAGACTTGTAAGATTTTTGCCGCGCTAAGGCGCGAGGTTTGTTCTACAGCGCCCCGCGGGTCACTGCGAATAGCGTTCACAAACTTATTTATGTCTGCCAGCCCAGTAAAGACATTTTAACGCAGATCGTACTGGCAGTCAAACCGTGTCTGCCGCGGCCCGATGGACCCGGCTCATTGTCAGCCATACGGTGTCTGCCATGGCCCATAGGGCGAAGGCGTATTTTTTTTTGGGCGTTCAACGTGTTAAGTAGAATACCAACCGCTATCAAAGACGATTACGTCGGCACGGCAAATAAATACAACATCAATTGCAAACAATCTAATAAAACTGATACCACTGACACAAACTACTCTAAATTGCTTTTAGTCTTCATGAACCTTACGGAAACCGAAACGCGGGCCTCTATTCACAGCGCTTAAACTAATAGAGGAGTGATGTTCAAAGTGGGAGACCGAACTCCCCTACGTTTCAAAGAGCTAATCAGCCGAGGGAGACCGCAAGCCTCAGCAGCTAGGACGAATACACGATGGGGACAGGCAACTGGAATAGCAATTAACATCAGATTTTCCCATCGCAACCCGCAGTTGGTTTTATTCAAACAACGTTTTAGCTTTTCACTCGAGTTTGTCTACGTCGCTAATTCCATTATATTTTAAATAATGATTAAAACATTACGTCTGGTACATCTTGCCAGTTACGAGACGCATTCATTGCTGATTTCGCACGTCTGTTAGTATTATTTGCGTGTTCGTGTTGGTAAATACATATCTCTTTACGCACATCCTAAACAGCGATCGAGATAACACTACCATAAGTAAGATTATTCGCATGCGTGACTTACAAACACTTCCGTCGAAATGTTGCTTCTAAGTGAAAATAAATTTATCTTATCGAAACTGTTTCCTGTTACTAGGCTAAAGATTTTATTGGAAAACATTTGAGAAATTAATACATATCAATAATATAATATGCAATAAATAAAAGGTATATTACGGTCTTGAGGAACGATACAAATCGGAGAACGCATATAGACCTTTCCTCAGTTTGGTCCTTACGAAAAGACTATTTCTTCTGAGCAGAGGAAATAGTTTTTCCAAAAAGGCCAGAATAGTTGGGGAACGCTGAAATCAACGAAGCATTTGATCAAACGATGATAAATCGTTTGTAACCCTCGATTGATTCGTTGTATTAATTTAAGGTGCGTGGGCCCGCGTCCAACTAGTTCGAAAGCAAAGAGCCCGAGACTCCGAGATCAGACCTGTTTGGATCCAGTACGCCTAACCTGTCGACTTGAAGACGCGACTATTGTTCCTTATGACATTACATTGTTTAGTCGAGTTTAGTTTGTTGTTACAATGATGCTGTAACGGTAAATGTATGTGCTTGTTTAAGAATGTTGGCATAGATGTAACTAGGAGATTAGTATTGATGGACGTGGTAACCTCGTGTTTGGATACGGGCAAAAAGTCCTCTTTACTCAATGTTGGTTAGCAAGGATGAAGAAAAACAACGTGGCAAAAAGAAAACCCTTCGTATTTCTCCCTTTCAAAAGCACATGAGAAATAAGCCACCTACCCTCCATTTATTCTTCAGCTTATCCCCACTAAATCCTCAAAAGGCCCGCACATACTAAAGCAAAATTCATCTAATAAATATTCATGTTTCGTTGACTGTAATGCCCATGCTCATGTGCTAAGTATGCAGTAATAAATTATCAACAACGAGGTGTAAGGAATCTGCTGGCGAGGTCACTGAACCTCCCATCTGGATTAGGGACAATGGAACCCAAGGAGGCGTGGAGAAACATCGTGACATTGATTTTAGAACATTTCTCGCTTCAATTTGTGTACTTTAGTACCACATTTTGTTACCAAATGTAAATAAAATAGTCTTTAAAGCCTTTTACTACATTGACAATTGAATAGGATTCAATAGGCTCTACGTCTCCCATCAACTACTTCTATTTTTCGCAGCTATAAGTGCATTAGGTCCCTTTCTTCAGAATAGTTATTCAGTAAAATGTCTTTCTTTTCAAGCCTTTCATATTTCTAATCAATCTTCTATTCGCGTCTGTAGATTATGGATCGTGCGAAAGATTGCAGAGTTCATTGACATAGACGATGTCAGTAAAATCGTTCTTGAAAACACTGACCTTTATAATATTTCTTACGTGTCTCTAAGCTACTTTGTATCGATAAGTTTGTACACCAACACCCACTGTTATGCTAGTATGGTAAGATTAGGCATGCACTATGCAGGCATTTCAGGGTAACCTACTGATAACTCGTTGCTATGACGCCGAGGTTACTGAGGCCAGGCGATAGCTATAATAAGAATTCTTTTACTGCCTCTAGAGGACGTATAAAGTTCATCTTATATGGACTCTGAAGATAGTATTATTTTAGTGTTTTTGTAATGAACTTAGTTCATTCTTCTCCTTATGACCTTTGTCTTGTTGCTAGGGCGCATCCTTCGTTTGACTTTTTCAGCGGTCGGAATCTTGATAATTCTTTGCTAAGAAAAGGTGGAACTTACATAGTTTAAATTCGAAACTTCAAGCGTGGTTCGACAAAACAACCCATTGAGCACGGCACGTGCGTTCAAATCAAAGGTTACAAAGGCACTTAAAAACCAACATTCCTGAATGAACCAAAGAAAAATCACGTAACTAATATAGAGCGGGTTCACAAAACCAGCTTGCTTCTACAGAATGCCTAATAAGCGGATCGGTTTAAGAAAACTCGCGGTTCGACCCGTGCAGCGGTCAACGACCCGGGCTAAGCGCCGGCGCAGCCATTGTTGTCTATGGAGTATGGACCATGCTAGTATAAAGCTCATGTTTTGTTTCAAGGCCAGATCGCAAAATGACTAACCTAGTACTTTGTGTAACAGCTTACGCAAGAAGCTGACTCCTACATGTAACCAGCCTTCCGTGTTTTAGACGGGTTCCGTGTAATTAAGTTTTCGGTGTTTTTCTTTGTCCTAAAAATTACCAGCAAGATAACTCAAACATTATCATTTATAAAATTAATAAAAAAACACCAGAATAGCAGAACATTACAACTGAATGCAAGAAATAACAAGTAGATTTAATTATATTAAATCAGGTGCTTTCAGAGGTCGGACCGGTTGGTGCCCAGTGCCCGTGGCCGGACAAAGAGCACTTGTACTGAAGAATATGCGTGAATAGAAAGTAGTTATAGTAATATGACAATTGATTCTGTTCAGTACGAGACCTAACACGGTTTTATAGTAGGCAGAAAGCTATAACAGAAAGAGAATATTAAATGGAGGGTCTCGGCTTTGAAAGCAGTGATTTGCACGTGTTATTTTCCTATAATCGTTTGTACCGTCTACAGCAAAACGCTTTTACGATAAGGACTTCTTTGAGAGTTTGCGTTCTAGATTGTATATTTAGGCGTTTTATGAATTATGTGTGTGTGTATTTCGGGGCATTTCGAAAGAAACCTGGCGTCTACGCTAACGCTGTCACGTACACAATACACGTTCTCGTATACCATAGATAATCAAGTTACAATGAGATTATACACAACGCGGTCGCACATTGAACAAGCATGTGATATTTACGAGGTATGAACTACCAATAATAACTTAATATCCTTAATAATGAAACAAGACGCAATGTTTCCAGGTTAAAAGATGAGAGGCAAAGCAGAAGCATCTTATTAGAGGCTGTGAGGCTGAGTATGTGGATTCAATTAAATTGTGTTAAAATTGAACAACACGCAGTCCAGAAGCAAAATAAATCTTCTCACCCTGAAGCTTCAGGGAAGATCAGGAAATAACCCGGAATGAAAAATAAAATTGTGTATAATTCAACTTTTTATAACCCACTGAGTGCGTTCAAGATATTAAACATACTTTTTGCACAGTAACAAAAACGTTTCAAGGCGTAACAGCAGGGATATTAAAAACAGTAGTCGCGTTCCTTACCCTCAGTTTTTGCATCTTGCGGAAGATCGTACGCTCCACATTTTCTTTAATTAAGTAAGTACAGATTTAATAACAATACTGCAGAGAAAGAAAGTGTACAAAAATAACTGACCACGAATTCAATTAGCAAGTAATGGGGAAATCGGATCAGCTATGCTTCAGGTGATTTCTAACTGAGGGACCGACGTAGTTATGGGTTAATTTTATGATATACTAGCGACCCGCCCCAGCTTCGCACGGGTGCAATACTGATACTAAATCTCTACTATATTATGCATGTACAATATTATACATATAAACATTCCTCTTGAATCACTCGTATATTAAAAAAAAAACATAAAAATCCGTTGCGTGGTTTTAAAGATCTAAGAAAGCCGTTGTTTGGGGTTCCAAATTAACCCTAAATTGAACATACACAACTCTACCCGTTTTAATGCGTAAAATGCAACAAAGCAATAGCAGTATTAAATAATCAAGGCAACTAGCTTTCTAAGCAAAGAACCGAGATCTTTAATCAATTATATCTACCACACCCTAAATTCTTATCGTCCAATAAGTGCCCGCATGTTAAGGTCTGGATGTTTCTAGCTCGACGTGATATTATGTGAATGTGACCATAATACAGTTTATCTTATTGGTTGACTTTATCATAATCCACAATCTTAAGCTCAAAGAGATTAGTGATCGTTTATCTAGCTATTTCCTCCTTCATTTGCGTACGAGTATCTTTCTCTACCTCGATTACCTGCCGCCAATTTCAATTAGGACTTCTGATTAGATAAATTACTAGATTTATACATGATTAACGAAAATCTAATGCTATTTCAATGTCTTCGAATTCGCTTTACGCTATCTAGTCGCATCAGAATTTCCGTTGGCGCTATTTTAATGATCCTTGTCATCTACTTATTTTAGCCGACCCTGTGGCGTTTTTGCGTGTTCTCGACTTATCGTTTTATCTGATAAATAAAGCTTTTACAACACCCAACGAAAAGTGATAACTGATTCGTAGCAACGACTAAAAGACACATGCCAAACAAGATACCTAATTATAAGTGAAAACGAAATTAATGACATGGAAACGGCCAATTTGACTTTCGTCAATGGTCTGACGGAAGCAGCATATGAGAAATTATAAAACTAATACTTATTAATGATTTATCGACGGCAGTTTAAACAGTGGCAAATTATTTATTTATTTATTTATTTAACAATTTATGTACACACATATAATAAAAATATAAGAAGAAGGAAACAGAAAATAGGTACAAAGGTGATGCTTATTTCTACAGAAATCTCTTCCAGCATACCTGCGATAGGAGAGTCGAGTAAAAAGAGATGTAGACATTGTGTGTAAAAGTATTGAGTAGAAAAAATTAAAAACAATACAGTATAAATATAACATACAATACATAATTATTATACTAATATATACTAAATAATATTAAAAGGTAAATAATAATACATACATATACGCAACTAAGATGGGAAGGACAGATAGTGTTAATTAGTCAGTTTATATTAATTTTATGCTTTTCTTATACGTATAATTTGGCATCGTTTGGCAAAATGAAGTCACAGTCAACGTTTGTTATATTTTTATGTATCATTATTTAATAGTAAAGCCCGGAAATTTATGACAGTTTTTTTGGTATCTTGAAATAATTTAATGATCAAGCAAGTGTGAGAACGGATAGAGCACGAAAGAGTCTAAGCTTGGTGAAATAAGTAATGCCCATGCTTCTCTTACGTAACTTAGGCTACCTAACGACTCATCTTGTCGTGTTAAGTATCAATAAATTCACACGAAATTACATAATCATCATTAAGTTGGCTAACAAAATCGCCAAGATTGTTGCGTTTAATAATAAATTCGAGTTTAAACATTGCAATTGTACACTCTGACCCATAAACTACTTACTGCTTATACGTTCCATTTGCGTAAGCAACATCTATCATGCATGATTCATAATTTACACCGCATGAAGTATAGCCGAAACGATTCGTTATATATTAATTTGTGATAAAAATAATTATTTGGCGGTAAGAAATTATGTCACAAAATAATTAATAATTCATGTAATTACTTATAGACTGCACATATTCAGTAAAGACCCTGGCTATTAGTAAAAATGTCATGTAATCTATGGAGGTCTGTACATGTGATTTATGATCAGTATTCTGTAAACGACCATATTGACTCCCTTGTTCTGATATAATATAATATGAGCTCGGGAGATATGAAAACGACTCTGTTTATCAACTGTGGGAAAGGAGCACAAATTAATGGGCATTCACGCTGGTTTTAAACATGCGTGATGTATTGTTGATTAGATAATGTATATTCTTTTTAAGTATCGAGGCTGATAATATTTGTTTGTATTTAATCATTCGCTCATTTGAATAAAATAAAGTGTTGTGTTTATTTTTGAGTGTCTGACTTCTAGAAATTTTCTTTGTTGAGATTTGTCTTATAATACCCCCCACCGGTGAGCCAAATATCGAAGAGCATTGAATTCGGCACTCGAACATAATAAAATTCAATGAAAAACACAGTTCACCAGCTAAATTGGCCATTGTTATCAAACGAGATGCCATAAAGTTTAATCTTTAAGCGTTTCAAACACTTTCTACCGACGAACCTTGGGCAAAAAATATTTCCATTGTTACATATGTGCACGTTGTTCATCCACATGAGTTTTTAGCATCACCTGCGTTACCACCGTGCGCAGTCTCGTTTGCTCATCAATCTCATACGTTCGTGTCGATCCAACACGGGTTTTAGTTTCTTACAGTGAAAATGTAGTGAGTTTGCTTACATGGTACGGTGTTAGAAAGCGTGGGCGATTCGATAGACAATTAATAGCAACATCGGCTGTACGTTAGAGATCTGCTTCTTATACTTGCTATTGTTCTACTGCCTGGTTTAATTACCGGCGAAAGTCTAACGAGAGTGTCGCGTGAAAGTTTCGTACACACGCTGGGTCCCACGTGTATTGTGAATATTTTTTTTATGTAACTTTTGTAGGATGTCGTAATTTTTGTTTATATGGAATTGTTGTGTGCAACTGTTAATGTTATGCAACAATTTTATTTAATCATGCTGTAGACAAAAAGGCGAAACTGCTGCTGGTACACGTTTTTGTTCTAAAAGAATCTCGTGCGAAAATATTTTTAAGACTTCCTTTATTAATATTTGCCTTCCTCCTTCGTTAATAAATTAAAGCTCAAAAGTTTAAACGCCTTCTGCACTTTGCCACTTTTGCTGAAGTGCTTTGTTTTTGCAATCGCGAACAAATTGTCGCTTTTGTTACAGCATTTATATCTATTGTGTGTCTCGCAAGCGGTGAGCCAACAGATTAGAGGATTATAGAGATAGCTTGATAACATTCTTGTACCGAAACGCAACAGCATTCGTTTTGATTTCGCATTGTATATCGAGGTTAATCGATATAGATGGACATTTAAAAACAGAGTCCTGGCCAGCTCCTTTTATTAAAACTCTGTATTTTGGACATTTCCAATACCACCAACCTTTTCTGAATAAATGGTACAATCGTTTTGTATGCAAAAGCAGATGTTCAAAAATAAAACTGGTTTCAAGAAAATCCATGAACCGTTTGAAAAGATCTCCTTTCCTAAATATCAATTTCAGTTAGAAAATAATATTAAAATCTAGACTGTCAGCTGCGGCTTATGAAAATTCACATCGTGCAAGAGCCCGAAAATGATTTCCTGCTCTATTCGTATTTTCCTGCAAACGTCGTATGTTCTTTGCGGATTTCATCGTTCACTGAGGCTGCAAGTGTAGCTGGTCTGTGTTTTCGTTTCTGAGTTTGCAATGTCTCGGCTAACAAGACACGGAGCTCAGTGGCAGAGTCACTCCAAGATTAATTCCCTTCCTTTTGGCATCACTCTATCCGCAGCAATCTCTGGTAGGAATTCCGATCAACCTCGATCACATAGCTGCCAAATATCGAAAGGTAAACAGGGGTCATATTGACTATTCCGGCAGTATCAGATACTAGTGTTTGAGGAATGTTGGCAGTGCCATCAGCTAGTTAATATATTGCATCATATAATCGTTTGTTACGTTGTTGTACGATTGTGATCTAACATAATGCAGTAAATATTAGATGTTTGAGTGATTAATAGCTACTTAATTGTTTTACAAGATTCGAATGCCAGAAGAGAAACGAATACCTGCAAATGAATGTGTCTTTACGTTACGCTCCAGCTTGGAACTCGCCTTGGGTTATTATCAGTTGATATTTAAACATGCTAAGTTGTCAATTATGTGTCTAAATTGCTAAGATCTTTGCCCTGCAAGCTCATTTAATGTTTTTGGAAATTTAGTACTTATTTGATCAAATGACCAGACATGTTCGTATTAAACTTAGGTCTAGATACAGAAATAATTTTGTGGTTTATATGGATGATATTTTAGTTCAAACCATTTAAATTAAAAACGGTATTCCAATGCCATGGAAAAGCCTGGAAAAAGTAAATCTGGGCATACAAATATTTCACAAACAATTTCGTAGTTCCTTTTTTGACAAACAACTTCAAGATTCAACTTTACTGACAGCCTTTCCTCACGCGAACGCGTCGCGGTTTTACACTCCTGCTAACATATTGTGTAGATTTACTGTTCAAAACTTACATTTCTTATTGGATCATACGAATTGTGTTATGCATCAGTTGGATTGCTTATGTAGATTGATTTGATTATCGTTGCACTGTTTTTTAAGGGATCGCAAAGAATAGCTGTTGGCGGAAAACATGTTATTATTCATTGTGAACTTTATTGGCTTCTGGTCGCGTAGATAGATCATCAGAGAAATCGATGGCTACTAGTTTTTCTTCCAGAAATGGATAAGTAAAGCAGCAAGAATAAACTGAAAAATATTATACCTTCATAATTTAACCAATGAAAATGTTAGTTTATCGTTATTAGCAATATCATGTATTTGCATTTGAAATATAAGTTTTGTATTTGTAGATTTAAAATATGCTTTGAAAAGATTGATGTATGAAGGCCGCTTGCTTAATACTTAAAATTATATGACAGTTGCGAAACTCACTGCTGCTCAAATGAACAACTTATCATCATTTAAACCCGTTACGTGAATAAATACAAGTAAGTATGCACATTAATATTTAGCACTTCTAATATCAACGTCATTATTTATGGTCGGAGTTGTAAGGGCAAAAATAAATGTAACTGAGAAAGTTGAAGTTGTTGGGCTGTATTGTAAGATAGTTTAAAGCAGGATGAGCATGCCTCATCATGTACTTAATAAACACTAACACTAATTTGACTGACGATGCTCCATCAAAGTCAAATTTAGCCGTAATTGCTGGCTTACCATCACAATAGCAAGCGACAGGTTACTCAATAAAGGTGTGCGTTTTTCACAATACATTTACAAAAAACTTCATGAGCAGAAAACTTCAATGCCACTGTAACATGATTATTTTAAAAACAATCCTCGAAATTGAATACTCATACAACAATTGATTTACAAAAACACGACCTTTGTAACGTGTAGTGTTTAAAATAAAAAACAAAAGAACTACGTAAAACTTAAAACTACAAAACCTGACGGAATTATACGTTCTGAAATTTACGAAATAGCAATAACAAGAAGTATAAGGCATTAATTGAAGCCACGATGAGATAACAAAAAGAGTTAATTTCAGCTTGTCATTTTAAACAGAAATTAGTATTTAATGACGATAGCCATTGTTGTATGTTTCTCACGGATAAGAAGCCGAGATGAGACGAACACGTTTTATGGCGATTCTGCAGAGGTTTACGATGTAATAAGATTATTACTGTTCCCATTCTGACTTAATAAAGCGAAAGATGAACGTCTAGAATGTACTTGGACAAGATAATTAAGGCGAAACCGAATTGGAATTAAGGGAAAACTTTAGTAAAAAGAAAAGTAAATGGCAGCTACAAAAGTAAGAGGTAAATACTAGTTCTCACTCTAAAATTTACATGACTATTATCTTCTTCGGCCGAACTTGAAGAATTAAAATATATAATATGTATGTTAATTTATTGTTAACAGATTTATAATCAAGTAAGATACTTCACAAAGAGACCACGCATATCAAATACGAGCAGCTAGGAACGGAATAGGTAGTACACGCCGGATACGTCGCTCGTAGACTTTGTAGTATTTTCAAAACACTTCAAACTGAAAAGCAATCAAAATCCAACGATCCCCAGTCCCTAAATCAATTTATTGCCAGAAATAACAAGAAATTGCTTCCAGAAAGTCTAAAGACCCTTTTCCAGATAGACAATTTCCCGAGGGCGTTTTAGAGTCAAAACATAAGCTGGTTAGTTCACAATTAAAAGCAAAATTCACTCGTGACGTAGAGAGTCGTAGTGAAATTGATTGAATTAAACCGACGAAGGGCCCCGGACTCGTTTGACAGGATCTGTGTGCTGCACACATCAATTTACGTAATTGAACACTGCTGGCAGGGGAGCCCTGATTTTTTCGGCAAAGAAAAAAGAATTTTGATTGGGAGTTGGGAGCAAACGGATTTGAATTGAGTGGATTGATTTTTTATTCAACGTGGAAATATTGGTCGGTTAATAAACAAAGGACCCAGTAACCTAAAATTAAATATAAAGCAAAACTGAAACAATATGGCAAGTAACTTGTGTTTGCAATTCAGGAAGGATCCTCTTATTAAATGAGGACAAGATATTATCAAAGTTTGAAGTTGCCACCTGACCTGAGCAACTGAGCTTTGTACCCCGAGCCCCTAGCCTACGTCAGAAGTTTGAGGGTTTATTTAATCATTGTTAGAAAGTTATAACCTTGGTAGAAACTGAGCTTAACAAGGTACCTATCCAAGAAGAATTATTAATTAATCATAAAAATTACGAATACCTAAATAACGAAGCGTCCGCGAAAATCAAGAACAAATGGAAATATTCATCAAAATCGTAACTTTTTGAGTATAGTATATACTTATATATGTATAATATATAAATAATATATAGTATCATAAAAATGTACCTACTAAACTTTTCAAAAGAAACGTCTGATAGCAAGTTTTTCGATAAAAACAAAACTTTGGTTATATGAGAGAGCGTCGCCAATTTTTGATCAGAAATAAACCATTGTAATATTATCTTAGAACTTCACGGTGTCGAAGTTACAATTATTCACAAAGTTCTAGAACATAATAAAATTAACTTTGAAGACGGCAGATCGATTCGCGATAGTTTCTAGCATACTATTAGTAGCCATAATAGTAATTTTAATAGTGCATCTACTATCAGGTGCGTCTGAATCTTATCGCATACCAACCGGAGCGGTAAGCAATAAAATAAAACTGGTAGGCATCGTACATGTACACGTAATAGGACATGTAACCTGTGCGTAATTGCGTAGGTACGTTGAATAATAACTACATATGCTTCATAGAATCTAGGTGCGAATCTTAGGCTGAAGATTAAGTGGAGACGTGATAGCGAGCAATGGAGAGAAGACGATCGATGCATGACTTTGAAGGCATTGTTGGCGGAAAGATTAAGCATCAAGCGAAACTTGATATAGCAGGCTACAAGCTTACAGCTGTGGCTGCTCTTCAACTAGCGGAGATTTAGGTTGGATTATCCTTTGAGACTATCAAGAAACTTACGCCAGAACAACATTTTTAGCCCACACACACACAACACAGGAGTTAGTAATGCATATAAGTTATTCGGCGCATAAAGTTAATCGTCATTTTGTAATACTTTAGCCACTATTATCAACCCCAACGAAGCGATACAATTTATTTATTATTGTAACGTAATACGAAGCACTAGAAACGTTACGAATGCCGATTAGAATCGCTTCAGATTCTCTGAACAATTCTTGAAGCGCACGCCTTTACAAACATTGCACACATTCTTACTAGATAACCGCTCCGGTCTTATCTATTCACTACCGTTACAGTTTCCGCATATCATATGAGGGAAACTAGGAAAATTAAGTACAGCATTTAACATCCAGATGTAACATTACTTTCACTGCGAGAGATTTCCACCAATGCTGACAACTTTCCAATATAAATGTGTGGACTATGGCCATTCTTCAGTCGAAACTGAACAAGCCATGTCATGCACAATCATGGTCATAAGGAAAGTTTTATGACTGGTTTGTTTGATGTACAACTTGAATAATGAATGTAACACCTTATGGAGTGAATACGTTTTTAATCGAGATGTATGAGCTGTTATAATAATAACGTAACCGGTGTGGTCTCTCATACAATCGTATGGCAGAGGTGAACTTTTTACAGACGCCGTTCTTCAATGACATGCAGTAGCAAAAAGTACACTCGCTAATGATACTCTTTTTGTTTTATTTTAACACAATATCAAGCCTGGTGTTGGTAAATACAGGAATGAAAATCCACGTGCTTGTTAAATGCTCCATTAATCCTAAGGCTATTCAAATGACGATAAAGCAGTTAGGAAAACTATTGTATACCTTGCTGCTGTAACTAATGTTATATTATGATAAGAAACTCAATTTACGAATGTTCAGTAATAAATATTATATTCAATAAGAAAAAAAACAATAACCCGCAATAAAAGTAATTTTAAAATTAAACCATTACTTCTTAAACGCTTAAGACTTTGGGGTCACAGGCCTGCGAAATTTAACTTACCCCTGCCCCCATCGAAGAAATTGATTAAAAGACTTACAATTAAATTACAGAAAAAATCAATACTTAGATTTTTCACTAATCAAGATAAACAGTGACCAATGAGAGTATATGAATATTTAAATTTCATCAATGCTACTTATATTTTAGCGTTTTGGTCTTAGCAACAAAGTTAATTAGGTACCCATGTAAATGCAAATATAACACACGTACAATATATGCTGTGAACTCACGTTCTTCTTACGTCGTATTTAGTACAGACGCAGCTAAACCATTATCGAGCAACACTTTCCATTTCACGAAAAGCAAGAGAAAATCGAGCTCCTCCTAAAATGCGAAGGTTATATAATTTCCTAAGAAATATCACACATGGGTAATTAGGAAATTATTCTCGCATGAAATTTTAATGACCCTTAACTAATTACAACTAGCTCTTTGTCTTTTAAGAATACGAAAAAATCTTAATGGCACACCAAACAACGCGAGCGAGATAATGAAAATACTTAAAATAGAATTTTTAATAGTTCAGCATCACATCTACAATATAAAAAGTGACAGACACTAAATAACATAATGATAAAAATATAAATTTGATGGAGTTATCAATTATGTGGATGGCCGTGTAATCTAGGAAAATTTACTTCTATTAGAAGCATCTATTTTAAAAGGTATTTTATAAGGAATAAGTATGTGAACGTAACTACAAGTTTAGAAAATGTGCATTAACATTAATTAAACGGGTCTCGCGAAGATTATATTGGTACAACAAAGCAATCGAAACCGAGACGAGTAACTAAACGAGAGAATAAACTAACTGCTCATTTAAGTGCGTTGAAACGACAAACGAAATAATCATGAATGTATGATAGATAATTAGTTTAACGATTGGATATACAACGTGAATACTTTCAATTACGGAATCAATGATTAAATAAAAACTAATTTACGACGTAAACTCAGCAGACTTTGATACAGATTTCGTCTTTTCCAGAACAAATGACAAAAATAAACTTGATAAACTTTCCAACAAAAGCGTTGACATTGTTGCTGGACTAATTTATTTTAATTCAGTCTAAAATACAGCTTCCAAAAATAAACGAAAACAACAACTATTACGACAATTAGGTAATAACAGATGCTTTCCATCCTTTCGTTGACAACATAAATTAAGATAATGTTTTTTGTTATACCCACAATAAGCCAAGTGGACGATCGCCAGAGTTATAAATATGGATTTTGAATACCTGAATGATTCAGCCCGAGAACGTCGCAACGGTCTAGACTAATCCCCAGTTGGTTTATTCTAGACGTCGAGATTAACAATTAACTATTTATGGGCTGAATGATAAACTGCTAGATTTGTGCGTGATTCATGATGCTGACCGGCATTAGATCTTCTGAATGTTACGACTTAATCCTAGGATGTAAATGTTCATGTATTATTATGAGCCGGAATGCTGGATAGTTGTGAACTATTATCAGCAAAAGGAACATAAAAACTAAAGTTAGAACCGAAGGAACAATTTCTGCATACCTAAACCGAACGCAATTTTTGGATTCTGTTTGATTCGAAGTTCGCTCTGACAATAATGACAGAAACGTATATAAGTGAGATTATTGAACAGTAAAACTTTTAGCATGATTACTTCTGGAACACAAACATCAAACTGAGGTGGAATGTCCTGCACTTAACAATTTTAGTCATAAAGGAAAGCTTACGTACTTTAAATAAAGTAGGAATGCCTAATGACAGTCGTTAACAGAAAAACCAATTTGGCTAAGTAGTAAGGCTACTAGACTAGAATAATTATTACTATAGGAAGTTCTCAAGCTGAAAGACATTCAATCGTATTCTCAGAGTTTTGGCTGACAATTCTCTTTTCGATGTTCTGAAAATACAGTTTTTAATACTATTTATATAAAACTTGTTTCAGTCCAAAACTTTGCTGTTGGTAAACATTATGACTCAATCTTCCATTCGGAGTAGTTCAATCCCATAGCGACACAAACATAAATTCACCACGATGGCGCGCATGTAGGTTCACAACGGATACGGTACCTGCCACACCTCAATGATAAAATCAATACGTGAAGCCAACCAGCTGATGTTCCAAGGCAAACTAGTCTTAATGGGTCATTATCCTAGATCAAGTCACCGTAACAGAGAGCGTCAGTCAGTCATCAAAATACGCGATAATACGAACAGCCTTCTGCGCAAGGTTGACATCCGATATCAACCGGCGCAACAACATTAACCCAAAAACGGATAGGAACCGGTCAAATAAGACACGGTAGGGAGAAAAGGTGCTGTGGATTTTGAAACTGTTTGTAGAACTATTGTTGATGGATATTTGGTAAAAGGTGCTTGGCAAGGCAATTGGCATTGCAGGTGGTTTTCAGAAAAGTTGATAGTTGTTCGAAGCGTTGGAAAATGATGATCATGAAGCTAAAGCTTGCAAAACAATTTATTTTCGCAAAGGATCTCTCTGAGAAATCTCGTGTGGATGATTCTGTTCAATCATTGGATATAATGCCTTAATCAGTTAGAAAATACAGTGTAATTTGCTAAATAATTTACTTGTTAAAGTTGATTTAAGATTCAGGTTTCGGTGTGACAGTGGCGTAACTAATCTAAAATTCACTTCAGACGCTGTGCATGGTAATTCGTTGTTTTGTTCTTAGACTTGCATTACTAATTGACCACATTAATTAGTTACAGTGGAAGGAATTCCAGGACGATTTATCGTTAGTTTAAATAACGACTCGACGAAGAGATCATAAAATGCTTCAGCATTTCATAAATCAAAATGACGGATCCAGTTATATTTCCATAATTGCAAATTGGTATTAACAGTCCTGAATAATAGCGGAAATCGTATACCATTCGATGATAGCAGGTGCTCATTTCTAATTAAGCCCTCCTTAACAGATGCCACTAAAGATAACAGGGCCATTAATATCTCGAAAATTATGATGGTCGGTTACCGTAACAACTGAAGGTCTGAATCCTGAATAATTAAACCTGAATACCTGTTTCAGTTGCCAAAAAACCGGAGAGATTAGGCAAGATTAACTGGCTCAACATTGTTTGTCAAATTGGTGATGACTTGAATGAAGAAGTGGACATTAGTAATTCCGTAGATTTGCAATAAGTAAGACGATACACAGTAATTGGAAACGCTCAAATAGAGAAAATACGACAAAACCATCGAAGCTATCCCTAAACCAGCTAAAATAATATCCATTACAATACTTATTCCTTTTTCGCAAGTTTAAATCTTTACGGTATACATTAAAAAGGCTGAGTGTAATAAACACATGTTTTAAGGATGGTATAAAATGTCATTGCAATTAGTAACGTCCTCATAACGCTTATGATTGCTTGTACATTTAGAACCTGTTCTGTTGCTTTCATGAAGGTAATCCTAGAGACGAGGGAATTTCATTTATGGAGTTAGAATGTGTAGGAATTCGCTCGTCTTGGTATATTATGTTTAATTTTGCGATCAGATTCAAGTCTTAAATATTATTGAGCTTGTCTTTGTATTACTCTCATGATTGATGCTATCCGCCATTTTTGTCCGTTTTACAACAAACGGATTTGAGTCGTTTATTATAAGCTTATTAAGAGCACAATCAAAGATTACGTGAGAAGGGAGCCGCCGCGGAAATTAATTTTTCATCGCTTTCAATTTCATGTTGCTTGCACAAACGCTAAAAAAAATCTATTGAAAGACGCACAGTGCAAATGACAGCAGCACAAAAGTAGAGGCCGTGACGTGACTTAAGCACGTAAGTTTTGTCAAAAAAAAGTAAGTGATATTCCAAATGCATTTTATTTAATAGCTGGCTACTAAAAGGCGTAACTCCTCGTTCTTTACTACCATGATAAATGTTAGGACAAACTAAATTAGAGATTCGCGTGCATCTTCTAAGTACCTACAAATTGTATTTCCTCGAATTAGCACATACGTTGTGTGAATGTTACTACCAAAACACAAATACGTAAGCAATTATGTAGTTCACGTTACATAATTTAAAACGCTTAGTATTGTACGGTCACTTTCTTGTGTTTCGTATTGAGTAAGCGATTCAAGATCATGATTCGTATATTTGAATAAACTGGTATTTACTATGCGGATCTTAGGATCTGCTTTATTAGGAGAAATTAGAGGAAGTTAAAGAAGTTTCGTAATTTTCATCAAAATGCGTATTCTGGTCCTCGGCTCCGCACAATCTGTTTTGTCATGAAATTAACTCTTGCGACTTCGGAAGACTAATTAGCGTTAATTTGTTTTAAATACTCGTTGCGTGTCAACAAGTTTATAGTTTTATTGTATTTGTTACTTTTATAAGACCTCAGTATTATAAGCCCTCAGTAAGTAAATCTTCACATACTTATGAAAGAATTTAATGAAAAATTTTCTAAATGCAAAAGTAATGTTGTCCCGATTCACAGTCTAGAAAGATGAGTGTTGCGCCCATCGATAGAGCTGCACCACACGTGGTGAACTATAATTAAGTGATTTATAAACCGCAAGAGTCGCGAACCTTGCGTTTCGTACCAAGGTTATATCCTGACTTTGAATGAATCATTGCTTCCTCGCACACGGGAGGGCACGGCTACTTATTGTTGTAAATAGATGGTAGTCAGAGGTGATTACTTTAAAATTATATGTTGCAAGAACATAATGTAGCAGATGGAAGACAATTGCTGGAGATTAAAGATTGTCTCTGTCCTCTGTAAACAAGTTAAGGAGTTACTGATCTGTCATTTTGTTGTTTACAAAATGAAACAATGTGATAATTTTGTTCAAAATGGCAGTATGTTTCTGTTTTTTATAGCAAAGGGCATACGGACATTGCAGATATTACCCTTGGGTTTTGGTAATTAAATAACAACCGAGATCGCCCGTACAGTGAATGTGATTAGTTTTGAAGCAATAAACATCAGATATGTTATTATTTATTAGATTTTTAATTACAAAAACTAGCTTGTGCCAACGGCTTCGCCCGCGTGAATGTCGGAAATTATCCCACAGGAACGTACAACCATTACTGTATAAAAAGTATCGTCGGTCATGGTCTACCTATGTGCTAAATTTCATCCAAATTCATTCAGCCGATTTAGCTTGAAAGCGAAAGTGAACAAACAAACTCGGGGTATTCCATGAAGCACACCCAAACGAAGCACACCCAGACTTCGTCCGATCGAATTCGTTCGTTCGTTCGTTCGATCTTGTCTGGGTGTGCTTCGTTTGGGTGTGCTTCATGGAATACCCCACAAACTCACTATCGCATTTAAATTATTATAATACTAATATTTTTAAAGCCTGATTTGCCAATTTAAAATCAAAACATGTTGCCTTTTTAAGTTTCAGTAGGTAATATGTAATCTTAAAACTGGTTGTGTTAATTTTGGCTTACCATATCAAGGTGTCCTTGCTCGATTTTTCTTGCAAAACTACTAATTTGAATGTGTTTATCAACACACTAGCTGCTGCCCGCGACTTCGTCCCCGTGGAATCCCCGATCTTAAAACATTATTTATCGCTGCTCCGCTCCTATTGGTCTTAGCGTGATGATATATAGCCTATAGCCTTCCTCGATAAATGGGCTATCTAACATTGAAAGATTTTTTCAAATCGGACCAGTAGTTCCTGAGATTAGCGCGTTCAAACAAACAAACAAACAAACTCTTCAGCTTTATAATATTAGTATAGATTAAAACAAAATGTCAAATAGAATAACAATAATTAAATTGACGATCAATATGTTTTGAAACCATTCAGATTTAAATCGAATGCAGTTTTAATTTAATCAAGTGCGACTACATCTGTGTTTTATTAACCTTATAAACTGATTTATGATTTATCATTAACTTGACCATAGCCAAGTTAATCGCTGGAGAAAAGTTTCAGTAAACGACTTATGTCCGTTCGCTAATGACCGAGCAATTGAAGTCAAGAGTAATATGTTATTCTGTGTTAGTAAGTCTAGGTCTAGACCAGAGCTAGAATCTATGGACTCGATACTCTTTCCCACTTACATCTAAAATCGAGATCGTCGAGCATAAATCGGTCTTCGAGTGCTACAGACAGTGGTACTTAAAGTAAGTAATCAAATGAGAGCCGTTTCCACCATCAATTGGTTTTATACTCTCTGTATTAGATATCTGCCTTTCACGATCTATACTTAGAAGATTCTCTTTAGCCAAAGCATTTGCAAAAATTGCATGTCTAAGCCCCATACATTTTATTCCGTCGACTGCTTGCTAGTCAACAATTTAGGACATACAGTAAAAGGAATTTAACTTTTATTGTCCGTGCAGAAGTTAACTTTACAATGAATATTTTGGCACATTGACCGTAGTAAATCGTGCGAACATGTATTCCTATCAAAATGTAATAAAAATTCGACAGTGTACCGAAAACAATTTTTGATGCGAGTTCGAAAGTCGTTAACTTTTTACTTGAAACATTTCTTAATGAACAAAAACTAAGTTCGTACGTTGATTACGCAAACGCCGGGTTTTTATGATTGATGACCTTAAGTTCGATGTACTGGAAAATTCTCTTGTAAATTATGCGTTCTTACGTAAGTAAAAGATATGTTGAGCCAATATAATATAACTGGAGTTCATTTAAAAAAAAGAACTCAAGTAATTAACATTGTCAACGTTTACAGTTTATCATTATCTTTAAATGTCGCGAACTTGGCCCACTTTTTTCTTCAACAAAACATTTTTAAAACTTCGCATGCCTTCAAAGTATTTTTACCTCTTCTGTAATAGAAGTGCCATCAATATTCATAATACTATTGATTTTTAATGCGAAAGAGCCTTTGTCTAACTTTTTGTTTTAGACGTGGTCACGGCTAAGCCACTGAAAAGTGTTTTTTTATGAAAAATTGTTCATTATATTAGCAGCTAGGTTGAACTTTGAGTAAAGATATTAAATCCACTTTTTAACCGGCTTCAAAATGGAGCAGGTTATCAATTCGGATGTTTACATATGGAAACATCCGAATTGTATAGTATACTCCGTCATATACAGACGGATTTTCATAATTAATTTCATTCGAAAGAGGTTAGAGAGCAGTGGTGGCCAAGTGGTAACGGCCCCGACTTACGAGTTGTGGGTCGCGGGTTCAAACCCGGCCAGGCGGCATTACTTTGTACAATTAATTTCATCACCCCTGCTCTCAAAACGGTGAAGGAAAACATCGTGAGGAAACCGGCATGTCCTAGAACCAAAAATTCGAAGACATGTGACATTCACCAACCCGCACAGGGCCCGCGTGGTGGATTACGGCCCATTCCCTCTCCTAGAGAGGAGGTCTGTGTCCCAACAGTGGGAACGTTGAAAGGCTGATTGTTGAAAGTGGTTCATTCCCAAATGTTCCAATTTTAATTTTGGAAAGATCTGATGAGGACCTTCAGAGATAAACAGCAAAATTTTTGGGGTAGCACTAAAAGGTGAAAAATAAAAATTAAAAACTTTTTTACAAAAATATACAACCGACTTCAAACGAAAAAAACAGTACAAAGTAAGGTAAGTATTCGTTTTTCTTATACGAAATTGACAAATGCGTGTACATAAAGTAAACATGTCATTTATCATTGAAACTATCCAGTATCTAGCGACTTCAGCCTTGGCAGTAGGTACAATAGGCCTCAAGACTAGTCCATTTCCTGACGACATTTCCTTTTCCGTACGATTCTAGATTCGTCGTTGTTATACGCAGGAAATATAAACTTACTAATACGATAACCTACGAGATATAAAAACGATGTTGGTATAAAATATGACTTTTATTATGGGCTCAATGCTCGATTAAATTCCATTGTGAATTAAAGTTATGTAGTATAACAGCAATGTACAAGGTTATTTAAGAAGTAAAATCGTTTTAAGAGGTATTCTCTGGAAATACTGAATATTTTACAAAAACTATTTCGGACTAGCTTTTGCCTGCGACTTCGTACACGTATATGCCGTTTTTTCCTATATTATAGGTTTCCTCATGAATGTGTGGCTATCATATAAAAAATATTTTACCGAACCCGACTGGTATACCCAGAGATTAGTGCATTCAAACATAGCCTAGATAGAAGTTTATCTATCTATTGCCGACTTCTGGGCTACACTTTAACCCGCAAAAAAGCAATGCAGCAGAATAAAGCCGCAAACGGTATCAATTTCTAGTCATAATTTTCTGCTAGGACCGTTTTCAAGGAATTTTTATACTGGTATTCGGAGACGGTTTATAAATATTAGCATTCTCACTCCGATGTTATTTAGGTGTCGATGCATCTAAACCATTGAAGAAAATCTCTCTATTCAATTCTATCTAAAATGTTTATTTGCTAGAATACGGCACACAATGGATATTATATTACAGTACTCATCTTGCCTATGCGTAATCGACACGAGCTGAAAACATTGCTAGAACTTAAATGGCGAAAGACCAACTGTGATTTATATATTTAGGTAATTAACTCGTCATGTCCCACAACTGGGCATAGTCTGTAAGGTTGGAGACCTCACAGGAGTAGGGAAACACAGGATCAGCAGAATAAGTACTTAAAAATAAACATAAGAGGCACAGTTTTGTGCCTTATATAAGGAGTTTTACTTGTAGAAAATCAGACACTGCTTGGAAGGTCTACGTTCAGCAGTAGATACCTTAACTTATGAACTCAGCACTGACTTGTGCAGATCACAAACACGTTAGTAACTATAACTCTATGATATTTAGAGGATAATCAGAGTAACTGTATTAATATTCATCGATCGAAGTGCCCTGCCAGTAAATGACTGCCGATTTGCTTGGAAAAATGGAATACGTTTGAAAATTAGAAATCGAAAATTGAAATTATGACCGGCCAGAACGAATGCGTTTCGTTTAGAAACGCACACCGTTACATAGCCACCCTCTTCCTTTCCACAAACGTCTGTCCTCTGCCATTGCGGGCAAGTCCTGTCCATTATGTTTAAAAATAACGCAGTATATTTATCTAATCTAACTGCCCGTATCATCGCAATGCAGGGCAAAGGTTTCTCTCCCTTTTCCCCACAAAATTCTGTTTTCTGTTCTCTTCTTTAGGAATCCAGTTCGTTTCGACCTTTTCGCATTCATCTGCCGCGAAGTCGTCCAGAGTTTTTTACCTATTAGTTCTTTAATCATTTACTTAGTTAATTTCTTAGTTGACATGCGACAGACATGTTTATCTATCATTCCTATTAGGTTAGACAACACTAGTCCAATTAATTATTTCAATTGTAAGCTATTAAGAAAGTGGCTCACACTAAAGTTACGCACCCGTTTTTACACGGAATTAATTAATTGATAAGACCATTCGAACTTGGCTTACTCTATATTTCAAAACGTATTTTGATGACGAAATTGTGTCGACTGATTAGAAAATACCTACCTTGTAATTCATGTCACGTCTTTGAATATTTACTGAAAAGTTATCTTGAATTAGCAGGTGTACGATTTCAGGTATTCAAACAGGCGCAATATTAGGTCCAAATATGCTAACACTAGAGTGTTAGCATACAAACATAATAGTTGCCTTGTTTATTTATTAAAATTGAAACATCACAACTAATTATGGACTACTACCATGAATGACGTCACACAGGACATTGACATGTTTAGACTGAAAAATATTAATATTGAAATGTGTTCAGCAAATATTACTCATGCATTTGACACCTAAGTCATAATATAACTAAGCAAAGAAATATTTTTATTTGCTTTTAACAATCCCATGAAATTCCATTCTTCAGACAGTTCCATTAGTTAACAAATGATGTCAGTGTCAGAATATGTGTACTTCACTTAAGGGTGCCAGTTGTGCAAATAAGTTCAAGTGTGTACGAGCCTTGTATGAAAATTACATATTAAGTATATTCCATATGAAACTAAGAGCATTACTTATTCCATGATATTCAAGCCATTTTGAATAGTATGAATATTCATTATTTTTCAGGCATAATGGATGTGTGGTTTTGGAAAAACCTAAAAATAAAATAGCAGCCTATTGTCATTCACTTACTTGGTTAAATATTTGTTTGAAGTCAAGACACTTCAGTTCTCACTTTGTATATGGTAATCAGAAAAATCCTCTTGGGAAACTAATTTTGCCCAGTTATTATAAAAATACAGGACAGGTAAGAAGCAGTTACTCAGTTAGATATTATGTATATAGCCGATTCTAATTACCTAATTAAATATGTGCTCTACAATTTCTCTAAACCTTTTTCCCTATACAATAAGAACATAGCATCATCAAAAACCACAAAAAAAAAACCCAGCAAACCCATTCAAACAACATTCATTACGTAAAAGGATAATCCACCATACAATTACGATTCAAGTTATTCGGCTTCATGGCACAAAATTGTTTTCAAGGCCATTATCAAGGTTGCAGCCTTCAATTCCCCTAATGCAAACATGTTATAAACATTAAACAGTTTGTTAAATAGATATTCATGTCACAACTTTAATCATTTATTGAATAACAATGAGGTCACTTGCGTGGATTTGATAGGAGCAATCATATTAGTGAATGGTTGTCTGAACTTTTAAATGGCTGTTTGATAGTACTTTACATTCAGCACACTTTGTATGACGATTTGCTTGTGATACTTTCGAGTCATAAATGGCTGTCCTTTTGAATGCTACATTTTGATTAAAAACAAAAATCATGTATTCATCTATACTAATATTATAAAGCTGAAGAGTTTGTTTGTTTGTTTGAACGCGCTAATTTCAGGAACTACTGGTCCGATTTGAAAAAATCTTTCAGTGTTAGATAGCCCATTTATCGAGGAAGGCTATAGGCTATATTTTATTCCCATATTCCCACGGGAACGGGAACTACGCGGGTGAAACCGCGAGGCGCTGCTAGTCTAAGATATATTTCATATTTCTAAGAATCTTCCAAAAGAAACAGTTCAGTCATATGACTATTAGGAATCAAAGGTTTTTCTTATGTAAATAAATTTAATAAAAGTTATTTTATTTCAAACACCAATATCAATGTATCAGCATGACAGAAATATTACTGCTATGCGGCATCGTAACAGTGTTCAGACTGCATACAAGGGGCAGATATTAAGATGCCCAATAAATTACTATAAAGGGCCATTAAAATGATAGCACAGTGCCAACGTTGTCGGTGAAATGGTAAGGTAACAAAAGGTGTCAAACAGAATGGCAATATTAATTGAAGATATTTGTGGCATAATTAAGGATGTGTGATATGTTTTGTTTGTTTACGGTTTGTTAGAGAAAGCACTGCCAAGATATGTTTAATTATAATGGCTTAACTAAGCGGAATAGGTACCTTTATTGTTTGCAAAACTTTCCTGCTCCATAACTAGGATATACTATGAAAATAGCTATTCTGAATGTACAAGTGGGTAAACTCAATAACAATTAATTTGAATGAATTTGGTACATTAAGCTTTTATTTTATTAAAGCACTTACTTTTGCCCAAGACTATGTATGCACATATCCTGTTTATTCACATTACTGTAGAAATTTCAAGAAATGGTCTCTTAGTGCAACCCAACACACCCCAAGGAACTTATATGCCAAATATCAGCCTTCAATGCACCTCCGAATCCTGCATTGTTTTTGTCAGTCAGTCAGTAACGGAAGAGTTTTATATTATAGATTGATTAATCACCCACCAAAATCTAACCAAGTAAATTATTCATTCAATATTATAGCACCTATTTGTGGATATATCGTGTCATTATTTTAGTTGTAATGGGATATCTAAACCTAAACTTTCTACATATTTTATACTTGAAGATCATAAACCATTTATGTAATTAGGTGGTGTAAATGAAATTGTTTTATTGTAGGATTAGTGAATGGAAATGTAGAATTGTCCATAGTATCGGAGCTGATGGTAGATATAGTGAGATTTCTTATTTCCTCAGTTTAAAAGTACATAGTTTTTCAAAGAGATTGTTGAAAGTGTCTTCTAATTTATTCAAAGTAACACCAGTTATTTTTTGTGTCCTAGATACTTGTTTTGGAATGATCTTTTTTATTTCATATAAAAACAGAAGTAACTTTGTATGTTGTGTTTATTGATGGAATTGGATGGTAGATGATAATTACTTTTTTATTAACTATTGATAATTCCTAAATCATGTTTTCAGAACTTGACTTGGTCAATTTATTGATAACTTCTACCTGCAGAATTCTTTTAATTAAACTTTTAGATCAGTATTATGGAGACTTTCCAGTAGAAAATATAAGTTTATCTAATGAGTGTTCACAAAATAAACATAACAACAAGAATCAGCAGCGCTTATAATAAAACATCACTAACTACAGCATATATGAAAACAGCACTTACTTTGAAAACTTCTGAGAAGAATCCCGAGCCAATCTTCTCCAGCAAGAAGTCGTCGAAGGGATAAAGCGCGGCCACAGCAGTCCTGAGGGCCGTGCATGACGAGCCCGTCACCCGGCGGTCACCCAGTCTCTCACAATCCTCACTTACACCAGACTCCTTATCACAATCATCATCACAACACACCGCACGCTTAGTCCGGCTCCCGTTCTCTCCATCCCGGTACCTTCGCCCCAACTTCGAGTGTGGTCCCCGCAAATAACGGCTCGACTTCGCCGTCTCGTCCAGGTTCGTGAAGCTCTCCGCTATCTTCAGCACCTTGCTCGGCTTCCGCCGCTCGTACCTGCTCCTTCCACCCTCCTGCGTACAATCGTGTTGCATTATAGCTGATCGTGCTATAATCGAGTACGCTTATCCAGCTTCGAACATAGTGTTCCCGATCAAGTGTCCTCCACTACACAAGAACTATGCCTCACGCGCAACATCTTCTTTATAAACGCCCGATACACTAACTGACGGTACTCGAAAATATGCGAAATAACATTATAATCACACAAAAACTATGTCGATTTTGCTACTGTCACTTTCACATATTTCTAAAATATCCTCTTATTACTGGCACTGTCCAGGGCTTGTTTCGGTTTTATATTAAGAATCGAGTTTGTTGTTACGATTTGTGTGTTATGCGAAAGATGTTTTTACACATAAACAGTCCCATTGACTGACGACGCGCGTACAAGCAAAGTAAAGAAAGCTGAAAGCAAGCAAGCCAAGCAACACCAACACATGACATGACTTATCAGAATGTTGACAGCTTTGATTCGGGCGCTGGGTTTAATATGTTGGTAGAACTGCGTAATGGTCGCGTTCTTGGTTAACTAAATAGCAGCTATAACTGTTATATTTTCTGAAACCATTACGTTATCAGTTTCTGATAATCTTTTTCACGATAACCAGACTCAAAACTATAAACCTCATATTTTGGTTTTAATTATGTATTTTAGTTTTATAACTCATTACTTTTTATGACACTGAGGTGCAAGTTGTACTGTATCCTAAATCTGCGTTCAGGGAAACTTATTTGTAGCTGCTATGAAAATATTTATTATAATTATTATATTAGCCGAACGAAAACGATCATCGAGAAACGATGGATGGATTGTGTGAGGAGTGATATGAAAGAAAAAGGAGTTAGTGATAGCGTGACGGCTGACAGGACAGAATGGAAGAAAAAAACATGTTGCGCCGACCCCAAGTAACATGGGATAAGGGCAGGAAGATGATGAATTATTATATTAGCCGAGTCTATTGAAATTGACGCATTCAACTTGCTACCTGCTAACCATATATCCTCTGGCGCGTCTCCCACCTTAGGATTAGGGTTTTTATTTTTTAGAGGCTTTCTACCTCATGATAAGGGCGGTAAAGCCAATGCCCTCGATTCAATTCTGGTTCAAGGAGTTGAGGGTCGTGGAGGCCATTTTCTAACCCCAGCTGGAACCTGTCGTGTCGGTGTTTTTTTTACATTTTCGCCAATCGAGACTCGGGCGTTGTTGCTCGTTTTGCACCATCGAGATGTGAGGGAGATCTGCTGTGAGTCTAGAATAAGATGGTAAATTTTTTTTTGGGAAGGTACCCTAACTGTTACGAGGTTATAGATTTTTTTAAACTCTGATATTTGAAAGCCAGCCTGCAACCCAGAAGAGGGCGTGCAGGGCTGGTTCCCAATTTATTTAATTGAACTTTTCTATGGCAGCAGATATAAGAAATTATTTATTACCTCACTAGGAAAAATAAAACGAGTAAAGATCAATTTCGCTGTTTATTTTAATCCATGCTGACGACTATATACTTAATTAATTTCAATGTACCTATATCACACAATGGAAACATAACGATGATCACCTCGAAGAAATCAGTTTAAAGTCTTTTTCTTTATTTAATTTAATTTACACTGATTTCACCTCGAGTTAGCTTCCACAAAGAAATAATCTCTCTGTCACATTATAAAACAACAACGCTAGCTCCATTATCCACAACTGTCTACTAACTATTAAAAATTTAACGCTCAATAGCTATAAATACAAATATATTATTGCTGTTGCGATTTTATTATCTAATAACTTAATTAAATTTTACATTGATCTCAAAATGAGTATTCGTTTTTTACTTATCTAAATTTAGTCTTATCTAATCTTACCTATAGTAGTATTGCTTGATTTGAGAAAACATTGCTTTCTCGTGAAAATGTTGTAACAAATACAATAGTACAAAGTTAGTGAAGCAACCATTATATGGTGCATTGTAACAATCACTTAGACCCCATTCATTTTGAAAATAATTTGCTAGTCTAGACAATTTTGAGCATTGTTATTTGGAAAGTAAACAATACTGACTTAATAAATATACGTAATTATGTGGGTAGTAAATAATGTTGTCTTGCATTTTTAGAATAACATACGTAGGTACTACGTAAAAAGTTGTAGTAAGACACGTTTCTGCAAAGTTCAGATAGGGGCTGATATGGATGCATTTAGAAAAAGACATGAGTTTAGAAAAGAGTAATGAAATTAGCAATGTTAGAGAAATGAAGTACTTTTTTCAGAATTGTTGATCTTGTGCGTTTAGTAAGCAAAAATTTAAATGTGTATGCATTTATCCCAAACAATTATTTCAAGTGATCCTTAAATCGAGTTTCAGAATAATATATGGATCCCCAGATACATTATCAGGTAATTTAAACGTTAAAGAACTGTTATTATCGTAAAATAATCGTTAAACTTAAAAAAAAACCCAAGCGAATTCTGTTTTAATTCTATAGCTACCAAAATGGGGCCTTACAAAAATTGTGCTCATTATATTATGTATCTAAGAAACTTATTATTACATTCTAATTTACAAAAATCAAAATATACAAAATGTAAGGTAAGAAACGATTAGTTTAAATAAAAATAACGTAATAACTATCATAAAATTATTCTAGCTACCCAGTAACATTTTACAATGATTTTGTACATAATTCGAAGCTTCATATTTGTAGGGAACGAACTAGTTTGTATTATGATTAAATGTAAGGTATCCACAATATTATTTCAGTGTTTTAAAATAAATAACGGTTAAATTTACCTAGGAATGAGTTTGCAAAACTAAAGCAAGGTCATGGGTGAGCAAATTATATTTTATAGTAATTTTCAGCCTCAAAGTACGTATTATAGCATTTTACATTTTTGAAATAAATTAAATTCTAAATAAATGCGTCTTGAAATACCTACAAGAAAGTGATAAAAGCATTTTTTTTTCAAAATTTTGAAAGTCACAGTCGCAGGAAAAGACTCAAAGCCTTAACAAGTTCAGGCAAAGTAAAGTTGGATAGAAGCTATTTAAAAGAAATATGGTAGAGGAAGTTTCTTCATCATTAATACTGTCGCAACAAGAATTATTTCACAACCATTCTCTTCAAATCTATCAACCATATTTTGTAAACTAATATTTATGTTATCCTTGCACACGTTAATGTTTCGTTCTTATTCAATTTCGAGAATTACAATGAAGAATGTGATGCAAGTAACATATTTTTTGTTACAAGATAAGACCTATCGCTTAAAAATTATACGAATTTATGAAAACTTCTTTAACAATGAAAGAAGAAATGCGGTACAGAAACAGCCATTAAACTCTTATTTAGATTCTGATAGAAATAACATAACTAGCCCAAGGATAACATTTTGCTATTATTATAGACGTTCTATACACAAAACACCCAAACTGATGCGCCTCCAAGTATGGCAAACTAAACCAACGTATATTCGAAAAAAAAAGCTATTGTCATTATGGCGTAGAAAATAAGGTAGGAGGTTGATTTATTTTCAAGCTTTAAAAATTAGGTACCCAATATTCAGTTTTGCACAAAATGTGAAATCAGCTTGATTTAAACTTTTAACCTTAAGCCTGGTTTTTTTTTTGATAAAATTACTTTCATTACTGAACTGACTAAAATAAGTGTCTGTACTTGGAGGCAACAAACACAAACACAGAAAGAAATGAAGAAATATGTGCATATTTGTGCAATCAAGACGACATCTATCATGTCAATTTATTATCTAAAATTGTACATTTAAATATAATGAAATAACAGTTAAAAATAACGGCTAACGTTATTTTAGCTATTTTAATATGTGGCAATATTACGTTATTTTAGGCGATTGAGTCTATCTATGATAATACGATAGGTATATCGATTTAAAACGATTTACAATATTAATTAACAAAAATAATGGGAAAATAGCTTGATATACGTTTACAAAGTGTCTTAATAACTAAAAGTTTTTTTATATATAGTTTCTAAGCCTGTCTATTTTGTCGTAGCTATAATTACAAGGGTGAGGGGTCCGAAATGACTTAACTGTGTTAATTTATTAGGAATCATCTCGGGATAATGTAGTGTATGACTGGGAGGCATATTACAAAGGTAAGGGTTATTCTCAGCGCCGGTTGGTGGCTCGTCTGATCCTGACATTCACCTGAGGAGAAATAGCAAAAAAAATATTAATAAAGATGGCAATACTAAAATAAATACCTAGGTAAGTACTGTAGGTAATTCATTAACAATTTAGTGGACGACAAAGTCAATCTAAATTAGTATACGAATCATTACATCCATCGTCGGTAACGGTATCGTGTCGACAGTATAAACTAGATAAAAAATTCTTGGTACTGGAATGTAGCGTGCACCCCATAGGTCTAAAGGCAAAAAAACGGAAAGACATGTAATTAGCAAACAGAATAGGTTTCATTTACCCATATGTGTTTCTTTGAACATAATTTTCATTCCCCCTGAGACTGTTTATTCTTTAATAGCTTTTGCTCGCGACAACCTACGCGCATATCCTGTTTTTCCCGTTCCGTAATAGTTTTCCCACCTCATTCTCCCGAAAACTTTATTGCCACTTACCAGTACCGATGGCGGCGTGTCACGTGACACGAAGCAGTAGCGGCGCGTCATACAACACTACACACTTACCAGTAGCGGTGGCGTCGAACACAAGATCCAGGCGTGAGATCGTTCCGGTCGCAGTTGGTGGCAGACCTCGCCAGTGCGAGCGCGGCGCGCGGCGTGTCACGTGACACGAAGCAGTAGCGGCGCGTCATACAACACTACACACTTACCAGTAGCGGTGGCGTCGAACACAAGATCAGGCGTGAGATCGTTCCGGTCGCAGTTGGTGGCAGACCTCGCCAGTGCGAGCGCGGCGCGCGGCGTGTCACGTGACACGAAGCAGTAGCGGCGCGTCATACAACACTACACACTTACCAGTAGCGGTGGCGTCGAACACAAGATCAGGCGTGAGATCGTTCCGGTCGCAGTTGGTGGCAGACCTCGCCAGTGCGAGCGCGGCGCGCGGCGTGTCACGTGACACGAAGCAGTAGCGGCGCGCCGCCGTACTGTCTCGCGTCACCGGCGTCGTCACCACGAACGACGCGCCGTTCTCGTACCAGCCGCCATGGCATGTGTACGCTGGAAATTACGAAAAGTCTTAAGAAGATTTATCCTCTCAACCTAAACGTAAGCGATACGACGAAAACGGCCTGATATGCGTTCCGACACAGCCCACTCACAACATGAACTGTCAAGCCATGATGATTTGACAGTTCAAAGAAGTGGTCGAAGTTGATGACACGGCCAGTAGAGTTACATTGACAGTATTTTAGTAGCACCAGCACAGATGCTGGTGGAGACAGAAAAGTGGAGGGAAATGGGCTACATCTGTGAGACGGTGACAGTTCAGAAGTAGGATGCTTAGTGATATCGTGAGAGAGCCGATACTGCTCGGAGAAAAAGGTCGTAGAAGCAACCGCCTCGACGCCAAACACGCGAAAAAGGCAGGCGGTTTTCCGGGAACGCGGATGCTTAGAGTAGTGACCCGCCCACCGAGAGAGAGAGACTCCGGAAAAGATGGTGGCCTAGTGATTACACACTGCCGTGCACCACGAAGAAGAAGAAGAGAGACCCCTTTACAGTCTCTTCAGGGATATGCCCTAACAGTTGTTGTACAGACGGGATTCTGTCTTGTCAAAGTGTTCTTTAAAGAGGTAACGGTGACGGTCACCGGAGTGGTTTTATTGAGGAAAAAGTCCCACAATCCGTGGTAGCTTCTCCAAAAGTCTTAAGGCCCTTTTGAGGTTTCCCCTCGATAACATTAAGTGTACTAGACACTTCTGACTGTAGAATATTGAATGGGAAGTGATGTCAATCGAGTTGTATGGTAGGTACCATCCTCACTGTTCCTTAGTCGGTAAAGGCCATTAATATCTGCGCCAGCGAAGTCAGGGTCAGAAGCCAGTTATTTATCAGACAAGTTACAATAAATACAGCAACAAATCTCACCCGTTATCACCTCCCTATTTTCACACGTAGAATAGAACTCCATATTTTTCACAGAGTTGCATCCCACTTCTAATCTATTGTAGCTGTTGACCACGCAAGAGACTTCTCCCTCCGACTCCCTCCGACTCCTCAACATGGGAGCACTGGACATGTTGCTTACGCTAAAATTGAACAACCTACTGCCGTTAACTCTACGATTATGTTCAAGCATTGCCTTCTCTCTCTTAATACTATGTTCTTCGCTAGACCTTATGTCTCTTTTGCGTCGGTTTTGTATTTCGTATTTCCCGGAGTAAGGACACTCTTTTGATTCAGGATTGCTTGCTGGAAATGATAAGAAAAACTTGGTTACGGTCGATGTTTCCTGAGTAAAAAATATATGATTATGTTTAGTCCGTCAGTTAGATTATAGAAAAATATTGGACACGTATTTTTTCCTTTATCAAATCTATAAAAACTGATGAAGATACAAAGCATCAAAGAGCAGGAGTGGGGGCTTGTGACGTTACGGCTCGGTAAAAATTGTAGCGAGTAGTGACGTCACACGAGTTTTCAACGCTCTGTATCGTCTTCATTTTTTGTTTACGTGAAAAAAGAAAAAATACGTGTCTAATATTTTTTGGAAATCTATCTGACGGACTAATTACATTTTTTTAGTCAACTACCCTATTATGAGTAGTAGACTTAGGCAGGCCTGTGAATTGACATTTTGGAGTATCGTTATCGATAAAGGATTGTATTATATTAATGGAGACCCTTTTTTGAAGGCACGTAAAGGTTTGATTCTTTCAGTATGTGGCCTAGGGCAAGGGACACACTTTTTTAAAAATTTTGTTTTGTTATTATTCATCAGTCTGAGCTACGAGCTAGTTTCATACATCGCAAACACCAATGTTGATGAGAAACAAAGAACCCCGGACAGTGTAGCTCTAGCTAACCAATATGTTAGGGCTCATTGCATCCACAACAGCCGCACGACCGTTATGGCTAAAAGCTGCTGCTTTTAAATCGTAGAATCAGCTTCAGCAGGACTGTGTTGTTGGTCTTTACACCTGCATCATTGAAAACCTAATGATTGTCTTTATTGCCTACTGATGCCGTGATAAACATGGCCACTTACTGGGCACAAACTTTTTAGTCACTATCGACTCGAAAGGCCAGCTGCATACCATATGATCTGATGATACATATGATTTTCAAATCAATCAAACAGTTTAGTCGAATTTTGTGGTTGTGATGATTTCATGACGATAAAACAGGGTTCGAAGAAAATGCGCATTCAGAAATACTAATTACGTAATTTTATATGAAAAGATTATGTATGCGCGCTCTATTACATTGAGTAGTCGGACGATACTTGTTCGACTTATTATTCATAAACTGATCGTTGTAGTATTTTGATTTTTTTTTTAGTCGAGCAAATATCTTCCTCATAGTATGAGGATATCTATTGTTCTCTATATACTTTGGACACACAACTAAATCATGTTTAGATTAAAAATAGTACGTATCCCCCTGGCTGTGGCAGCGGGTACCGACACGGACCTACTAGGGTAACATAGGGCGCAGTGACGGCGTTGAAGTGGTGCGGCGAGCAGGCGTCGTCGGGCCGCGCGGTGGGCGCGCCGCGCTGCAGCTCGGCGATGTACGCGTCGCGCCGGTACAGCACCACGCACACGTAGCGCGACACGCTGCCGGGGCACATCGTACGGGTTAGCGACTTATGGACACATTAAGAATCGGCTCGAAAGCTCCACATCCTTCATAGAAAACGAAGGATCTTCCTATAAAATGGGCGTTCTGTTCATATTCCCAAATTAGGCAAAAAGTGTAGTATGGTGCATCCGTGTTTGCGCACACACTTGTGCACTATTATATTATAGTCTCTGTCGAGATTGCCATCATGGCCATTACATTCAAGAATCAGAATCAGAATCAGAATTTTATTAGCTCCAAATGTAGGTACAGTATAAGATGGACATAATTATATGAGATCAGCTACATTTTACCTTACGGCGTGCAAATTATTACAATAATTGATAAAATATTAAAATTTAAAATGTCAGCAATTAAAATCAGATACAATAATAGATAAAATAGAAAAAATAAAATTGTCAACAGTAAAATTAAAAAAGCAGATATTCAGTAAATTATAAAAGCTACTAATTAACAAATAACAATTATTGATCTATGTATGTCATATATTTAATGAATAATATTAGTCATTATCTGAAGTCAAATCATTTAAAAAGTCTTTCACTGAATAATAACATCTTTTTAAAAGTAGTCCTGTTAACTTAGATTTAAGAATGTGTACCGAATACTCCTTAAAAGTATGAGGTATTTTATTGTAAACTAGCTTCTGCCAGCGACTTCGTCCGCGTGGAATAGTTACTTTACCTCCGATTTTGAAACTCTCAGCCCGATCGGTTTAAAATTGATAAAGTTTCATACCAACGTTCATCCCCTATTTTATCCCCTTGGGGGTATACATGATTTCTATGTAACTTTAACCATTAAGGCTACACACGCGACGGAAGCTTAAAAAATGGAGTAACTTCTCCCGTTTTCCCAATATTTTCCTTCACTGCTCTGCTCCTATTGATTATAGCGTGATGAAAAGTATACTATAACCTGCCCAGGAGTATGAAGAATAATTGCACCAAGTTTCGTTAAAATCCGTCGAGTAGTTTTTGTTTCTATAAAGAACATACAGACAGACAGACAGACAGACAGACAGACAGACAGACAGACAGACAGACAGACAGACAAAAATTTTACTGATTGCATTTTTGGCACCAGTATCGATCACTAATCACCCCCTGATAGTTATTTTGAAAATATATTCCCTGTACAGAATTGACCTCTCTACAGATTTATTATAAGTATAGATAACAGGTCCCATTGTTATAATACTTTTTTTTAGCAGTGCTGTTTTGTAATTACCTGTGTGCAATAAGTTTTTATATTGGGATCTCAAGTGACCTGGACGTTTTCTTTTATCAGTGAGAGACGGAAATAATCTTAAATTAGTTTTTACAAAAATTGCCACCTCCAAAATGTACAAACAAGGAAAAGTTAGTATACCCAGAGATCGAAACATAGGTTCACAACTATCTGTGGCCTTAAGATTTGACATAGCTCTAATACACCGTTTCTGAGCCTTAAAAATCTCCTCCCTTTCGGTGCAGTTGCCCCAAAATATTACACCAAACCTTAATACTGACGCAACTAACCCGTGATAGGCTGCCAGAAGTGTTTCTTTACTAACTTTATGTGACAGGTTGTATAGTACATATGCTAACTGGCTTAATTTTTTACAAACCTCATCGGCCTGTGGTTTCCACGTTAAGTTACTGTCAATTAAAATTCCAAGAAATTTTGCAACACAAGTCGTGTCGACATTTTGACCATTATAACTTACATTTATGTCATCATTCCGTATTCTTTGGTAAAAATGCATAATTTTTGTTTTTTTTTAGATTTATTCTAAGATTGTTTGTCTCAAGCCAATTTATAATTGTTTCTAATGTATTGTTAATTTCTCTTTCATATGTCTCTATATTAGTACACTTGATGATTGCTGTACTGTCATCCGCAAATAATACCATGAGTTGCTGCGTTTGACAAGATGTCTATTATTTTAATAACACTAAATTTACTTTGTAACATCTGTACCTTTATGCAAATAAATGATTATGATTACGTCAGTCACGCGGAAAATTCTACTTGCGCGATGCAGGGTTCGTGTGACCTCAAGTGTAATAATAGAAAAGCTTGTTTATATAAAAAAAAATGGTTTATATGACGCAGCATAGATGTCGCCACAAGGTCAACGAAATAAGGATGCTTTATTTTTTTAATATTAGGGATGTTTTCTGTTTCGGTGACGAGTCGTTCAATCGTTCATCCAACTGTCACACTTTTTCCAAAAATTCCCAAAAAACATTGATTTTCACTTTGGCTTGTTTGAAGTTGTTGCTATTGTGAAACACATACACTCAGTTTTCCAGATGTTATAACCATTCGTTGGAAAAAATGATTTCGTTATACTTTATTAATCATTGGAAGAAGTCTACCTACTGCATTATATTAATAATGCAGTAGGTAGACCTCTTCCAATGTTCGGTTCCATTGTTCGGTCGAATTTGTTCGGCGGAAACCATTAGGTCAGGCCGAACAAATAGGCCAAAAGGTGAGAAGTTTCAAAGCTGATTCGCGAAATAGCAATATGGCATTTTGGTCTTCGTACAGGTCTCGTATAAAATTATTAAATAATAGGTCTCTTATGTAGTGACCCCTTTAGTTGCATTTTGTTGTCTATGCGAGTCCCAAGTAATCATTCTTTATAAGTAACTCACCAATGATGCTGCCAGTGCGCGACCAGCGCCACGGAGTTCCCGCTGGGCGAGCTGGCCTTCACGTTGACGCAGTACACCTTGATGTCGGCGCCCGTCTGGTTGGTGATGCGCAGCGTGGCGTTGCGCTGGTAGAACGTGTAGTTGCTGCTGAAGTCCAGTGTGTGCCACGTGTGCGAGAACGTCATCCACGACGGGAACTGGCAGTTGAAGCGGACTGATACTGGAACAGATCGGCAGGGGATTATTGGCCATCCGCCATTTGTTTTGTTTTCCTGTTTATTTGATGATGCTTTGATGCTTTTTAACTACAGCAAGAATGGTAGCTACTAGCATTACTCTTTTGGCTCGCGTTTAGCCGTCTGTCGAAGGATATTTGGTGTGGCATCGAGTTGAAGTTATTTAAAAGGAAGAAAGAAGGAAGATTTGAACTTATGCTCACAAAACATCATTTCTATGTTCACTCGTTTTAAATGCAAGCCATGGTAGACATAAGCAGAAGGCTTGTGTCTTAGTAGTAGGAACATTATGGGTAAGTAGATGTATGATACGAAGAACTAATGGAGTACCTACCTATGATACCAATTAAGAGCGTGTACGCCGTATGGCATTTCATACAAATTTTCAAGTCACTATTTTGCGAAATGACTGAACCGATTTTAACGAAACTTCACACATATTATAAGCAGGATACATAGGTCTAAAAAGTTAGCTAAAAAAATTTTCGAATTAGCTTATTTAAAAAAAGATAACTGGAAATTTATGTTTGTATGGAAAAATTAAAATGGTTCTAATTTAACTGTAACACTATATGGAGTATGATACCAATAAAATGAGGACTTAAGATAGGTTCAAGAATTTCTCACCACGTTTCAAAGCCATAGTCCTGGAGCCCTCGGTGGCACTGAAGAGTCCGTTGCAGGTGGCGTCTCCCGACTGCGCCACGCGGTACTCCACGCCGCCCGGCGCCGCCGGCTCCTTCAGCGCGCCCGTGGCTGTAACACGCGTGGTGAGAAGTAAGTCTAAAAGCGGAGAGGAAAACACGTTTCAGCTTTGCATTCCAGGGCTGCAGTGATTCGAAAGAGTCACCGCGGCCCTGGAACGCAAAGGGCACAAGAAGGAGCACGGGTGGGTTTTAGTAAGTAAGAGTCTGACACTCTCTTCCGCTCCGCCCAGAGCGGGAGAAGTCATTTGATGATTTCCCATCCAAAACAAAAGGATCACTGATGGAAGGAAAACGATTAACCATCGTCTTTCTTCCGTTAGTGGTTTGTATAGTAAAATAAGTTAGACCTTTTAAATAAAGCTGTTTCTGACATAAAAGAAGTTTTAATGATGAAACACCGAGACTTGAGAAAAGTTTTTCAAGTTCAGAGGTTCCAGACAAAGTGATATTAGCGTTAACTATCATATAACATCATTATCGCTGGTAGAACGACAGTTTGCCTAGAGTCTTAGGCCGACGCCTAAGACTCTAGACTCTTATAGAAAGCGACCATCACGCGAAACGCAACCGTCTCGATCATTTGTACGAATTGCCGAGGGCGCTTCCAGGTTTGGCAAACAAATGATCAATCACATCGATCAGGGCCCCAAGTCTGCTATTACAATAGTGCCAGAATGGTCTATCATTGATTTCATAATGGTTGATTTTGACAAGTTTGGTAATCTACTAATACAAAAGCGTCATTATGACTTTCCAATGATCAACCACTGACACTCCATTGAAAGAAATGGCGTAGAATGATAATCTCGTACACAATGACAAATGAATGACAGACGTATGCGGTAATCTGCAAAAATTTTGACACTTCCTTTGATCAGTGACCTATTTTTAGAACGTGGTTGTGCAGTAATTTTTTTTAATAGATCGGTTATCAAAAAGTATTACGAGACCATTGACCGACCAATGACCGACCATTATGAATTTAGCAGATTACGAACTTTTAGCAAAATGACAATGGGATCGTGTCGGAATGACCAATTTATAAAAATAGCAGACTTGGGGCCCTGAACGGTACTTGCCCGTGGTCTCCCAGTCCGGCAAAAATATTCGAAAACTTTGCCCCGTGATACCCCAACTATACGTATTTGCGCCATGACGATTTCTTTGTATTAAGAAACATTAGAGGTTCATCAAGTGAAAATTCAAAGAAAATAAGGTGAGCTCTGGCTTGCTACAGAAATTGAATGACTAAAGTAAACAATTTAAAACATTAGTTACCATTCGTCTTCTCGTAGACGAAGCAGCGGTAGCGGTCCTCGTTGCTGGTGGCGTGGTTGTGGTGCAGTTTCCCCACCAGGAAGCGCAGGCTGCCTTCCTTCCACGTCGCCAGGCATTCTAGCTCTTCCACTGGAATTAGAAGAAGATTAAATGATTAGGACGCCATACTTAAAATAACAAATTATAGGGTACGGCTAAGCTAAGCTTCTGCCCGCGACTTCGTCCGCGTGGAATAGTTATTAAACATTATTCATCGGTGCTCCGCTCCTATTGGTATTAGCGTGATGATTTATAGCCTAAAGAATTTTTAATCGGACCAGTAGTAGTTTCTGAGATTAGCGCGTTCAAGCAAACAAACAAACGCTTCAGCTTTATACATTAGTATAGATTTTCAATACCTCTTTGATATTGTTAATAAAGAACACATTAAAAAAAAACACTAGCCTTTGACCGTGGCTTTGCTTGCGTTAAAGTAAAGATAGCCTACGTTACTCGCTGATACTGTAGCTTTCCATTGGCGAAAATATATTTTTTAATCGGATTATTGGTTTAAGCGTAAAAACGTAACAAAAAAACTGACATTCGCGTTTATAATATTAGTTAGTATAGCGAAAACCCCAGCTTTGCACGGGTGCAAATTATACAGAGTGTTTTAGAAGTGCGTAGTCATATTTAAGGGCAATGTTGGGTAGCTGTTAAGTATACATGAAGAAAAAATAGCAAATAAAAAAAAAAACACTTAAAAATTCGACCAGACTAAAAATTCCGAAGAAATGAGTTTTCAAGCAATTTGTTTAAACATTTGGTAGCATTTTCTTTAATTCAGTCACAGGTTTGGTGTCCCTAACTCCATCAGACTGCTTGAAAAGTAATTTCTTTGAAAATATTTATTCGTTTTTGTTTTGTTAAAAAGCACCTAATATTTTTTATGATTTTATATTATTTTCTTAATGTTTATTCGCTACCCAGCATCACCTTTAAATATGACCACGCACTTCAGGAACAACCTGTATAAACAAACCTTTTCCGTTTATCGCGTCTTTCTATTAATGTAAACTATTAAATACGAGGCAGACAGCGACTTTAATTCGTATTTTTTACTATTAGGTACCTATACATATTTTTCTATAATATGTGGATACGATGTTATAGGAACTCGTGGCTAAACAATAACAGCCGCACTGGTCGATCCCCAAGGTTAAGCAACGCTTGCCAGGGTTGGTGTGTGGATGGGTGTCCATCTTAACATACCAAGTTTTTTCCATGCCTCGGAAAGCACGCTAAGCCATTAGTCCCGAGTCTTGTTGGCAATCGTTACGGATTTTCAGAAGGGAGAAAGTCTGACTCGTCTTGCCAAGAAGTACCGTGTTACCCTGTTAATGGGTTGAGGTCTGGTAGGCAGCCGTTCCACGTAAAATACTGGTATTCAGTTGAATCCGGTTTGTCTGGGAGTCAATATAGTTGAGAAAAAAAAAACTCAAGTACGAAAATAGTTAAAAAGAGTTAGAAGAGATGCAGACAGCATTAACGTTTATGTTGGTCATTTACTACAAATCTGCCAAGAGACACATTTAAAGTAATCAAAACGTTTAGTTTTTATTCATAACAATAAAAATAAAAGCATATCTACATCTACACTATATGTATATATATAAAAAATAAAAAAAAAGATTTTATGTTTATCTATACTAATATTATAAAGCTGAAGAGTTTGTTTGTTTGTTTGAAAGCGCTAATCTCAGGAACTACTGGTTCGAATTGAAAAATTCTTTTTGGGTTGAATAGACCATCGAGGAAGGCTTTAGGCTATATATCATCACGCTTAAGCCAATAGGAGCGGAGCAGCGATAAATAATGTTTTAAAATCGGGGATTCCACGGGGACGAAGTCGCGTGCAGCAGCTAGTAACGAATAAACTCAAACACTGAACTGATTTCAAAAATTCTTTTACCATTAGAATGCTACATTATCCTTGAGCTATTAACATTTTTAACATCCACCCATGCGAAGCCGAGACGGGTCGCTAGTCTTTTATAAATAACGAAAAAACTTCTAATTAGTAACACAACTATCCAAATGACGAACTTGTTCCAGACAAGCCCAGTAATTGAAGATATAGATACCTACATACAGTCTACTTATAGCCTGTTAACTTCTAGTTCGAAATCTACAGCCAAGAATAGACGCAGTTCGCCGTTGACGTAGACAATTGTGACAGACGACTGCACAAATAAAGTTTTATATAGATACCGCCGTCGGCGTAAAGGGAAGTACCTACGCTATAAGAATTGCTTGGAAATGTTCCTTTTTGTGTAGAAATGCTTTTTTGTTGTCTATTCTTTCCTTTTCTCTTTTGAAGTTTGTGTTTCCGCGTTATTTTTTTGTTTTTGCAATTATATTTATTACTAGCTTCTGCCAGCGACTTCGTCCGCGTGGAATAGTTACTTTACCCCCGATTTTGAAACTCTCAGCCCGATCGGTTTAAAATTGACAAAAGATAGACATGCTGTTTCGGGATATTTTTTAGATAATTTTATGTAGAACATTTCCGTAATACATGATTTCTATGTAACTTTAACCATTAAGGCTACACACGCGACGGAAGCTTAAAAAATGGAGTAACTTCTTCCGTTTTCCCAACATTTTCCTTCACTGCTCTGCTCCTATTGATTGTAGCGTGATGAAAAGTATACTATAACCTGCCCAGGAGTATGAAGAATAATTGCACCAAGTTTCGTTAAAATCGGTCGAGTAGTTTTTGTTTCTATAAAGAACATACAGACAGACAGACAGACAGACAGACAGACAGAAAGACAGACAGACAGACAAAAATTTTACTGATTGCATTTTTGGCACCAGTATCGATCACTAATCACCCCCTGATAGTTATTTTGAAAATATATTCCTTGTACAGAATTTACCTCTCTACAGATTTATTATAAGTATAGATTTGCTAATATAGAGTTTCATTTGTTTTGATTGTCGTTGTGGTAGAAAATTTATCATGTGGCGAGTGCAACCCTCAACTAGTGCCTTACTACAGCACCTTAATGATAAATTATATTTATTTTGTAAGTAAATAACAATTTTACACGTCAATAATGTGAGAAAGATTCCGTTGTGAAAAAGTTATAGTGCTTTGCGGCTTTTATAGTTCAGAATCTCTTACACAAAACCATAGAGACACAGATTTCAGACATAATAGTAGGTTAAAAAAGATCAATTTTGGCTACCCTTTGATGTCTTTTATTAGCCCAGACATGGCGTGTTGAACAATCTACCTAAAACTTTCTTGCTAGCGTACCTAAATAATACTTATGGTTCGCAACTTGAATGTTAAATATGAATATGCTCTTCAATAATGCGTTTACATCTATCCGGATTTTTCACAATTTAGTTAATTGAAATTATCCCAACAAACACTGCGACGAAATTAGTAAGGAATGAGTCACCAATATGTTCCTAACACCGCAGTTATTTCCAACAGGCCGCGGGTTACGGGCCGCGACTAAAACTAAACAATAGCTGACACTTATGCTGGAACTCTGCCCGATCCATTTGTAACCGATGTCTAAGAACTAACAAGACAAGCTTGCGTCGAAAATATACAACATAGTTTTAGCTTTACTAATAATACTAGTGGCGCCCCGCGGTTTCACCCGCATAGTTCCCGTGCCGGTGGGAATACGGGGATAAAATATAGCCTATGTCACCCGGGGAAAGTGTAGTTTCTCAATAGTAAAAGAATTTTTCATATCGTTTCAGTAGTTTCGGTGCCTGTTCAATACAAACAAACAAATATTTCCTCTTTATAATATTAGTATAGAAGTATAGACGTCAAGAATAGCACATGTTGATGACCTAATTAACTTGATTCGTGTTTCTTTTCTTTAACTAGCAGCAATGAAAAAGAATAATACTGGGTACCTTCTGCAATTTAATCTAGCGCATATAAAACTGCAATAAACTGTAATGATTTTCAGTTGAGTACCTACCGTGCATCTGCCATATTATTACTACATTTGAATAACGAATGGGTTTATGGTACTAGCATAATCATTTGTGCTCCGCTGCAGAATAAAATAATTGGGCAAGTGGTCTCCAAATAAAGAATTTAGACTGGAAAACCTAGCTTGCTTTCCCTACTTCCGCTGATCCCTATGTATGTCTGTTCATGGACAGATTGATTTTTAACTTTTATAAGAATATTTAAAATGGGTTTCTTCTGTCCTTTTATTATTTTGGTGGCAAGAGTTATGCCAATGCAAACACAGGATGATTCGAAGACATGTCACATTCACCAACCCACACTCGGCCCGCGTGGTGGATTACGGCCCATTCTCTCTCCTAGAGAGGAGGCCTGTGTCCCAGCAGTGGGAACGTTAAAAGGCTGATTATGCTATGCTTATGCTATACTTAAACACAGGATATAAAGTACTCTATGCCCTTAACAAGGACATGGTTTACCCGTGTGACAAGTTTAGAAGACGTGAAGAGGTACCGATATAGTCCATAGGATCGCCAAACTGAAGTGGAAGTGATCAGGACTCATTGCTCGCAGAACAGATGATTGATGGGGTCGAAAAGTTCTGGAGTGGCCACCGCGTACAGGAACACGTAGCGTTGGAATGCCTTTCACAAGTTGGAGTGTGCACCTGGTGAGGGTCGCGGGTAGCTGATGGATGCGAGACGCATAGGACCGGTTGTTGTGGCGACACTTGGACGAGGCTTATGCCTAGCAGTGGACCTCTTTCGGCTGATAGGATGATGATGAAGAGGTAACAAACAAACAGAAAGACAAACTTCCTTTCACATTTTTAATATTAGGTAGGATAAGGATTACTCACCCGTGCTTTCAGAGCCATACACATCAGGACACGCCTGATAGTTGAGGAGTAGCCTCGAATCCTCTGTGCAGCTCTCGATTGAAGATACCGGACTCTTGCAGTCACCATGTCCTCTGAAAATTGTTAGCATTTGTATTAGCTGGTGTTTCAGGGTCATCAGTAGATCAGATTCGTTTTCGCTTTTGTCTTGTGTAAGAACAGAGTGGCCAAACCCGATGTATTCAACTTTTTCTTATAACTCTTTTCCAGGTAATTTTCCTTGAATATATTATACCTATAGGTTTTGCGATTTCCTGTGGTAAAAAACATTAGCCAAATCTCCACCTTTTTGTTGCCTAATGCGACAGATACGTTTCGGTCGTGTTTTTCATCAAATTTTCGCAATCTTTTTTAGGTATCCCTGTAGAATCAATGAAAGGAGGAGGTCGTGCCTAAATTATAACAGCCGCACGTGTAGATCTTCTAGGTTAATACTAAGCCACTACACTAGTCCAATCCTTAAAACTATCGAACACTGCTCATTTACTAAAATGAGGATACTAAAAACCTGCAAAATCTGGTCATTCCTTGAAAAGGGGATGAAACAAAGTTATAGGTATACCTACATACGATTTGGCCATCCTATATTAAAAGGACATATCTATGTGAAATAAATACGATTTATTCGCGTTTGCTGATATTTGTTTTGTTTTATCAAACTTTCAGGTCATTAGGTAAAATATAATTCTTCTTCCTAATCCGCGCCCATTTAGGCTCTTAATAGTTTTTGAAAGCACTTTGTAGTTCTAAGTTCAAAAAGCTAGTTTAGTGTTTTTTGCGGAATTCTACATTTTCGGACTTCTTTTCATAACATTGTTGGCAAATACCTACTTTTAAATTACGTTTGGGATACTTATATTATGATGATATTAGTAGCATGCGACTCATTGGCAAAACAAGAGCGCAATGGAAGCGTATAGGATACACCTGGGGCAACTATCCAGCTTTTAGCCTAACAGGATGCGAGAAGCCGAAAATTTTAGCCTAACTGGATGCGAGAAGCCGAAAATAGATCTAAGTGGCGTGCAATTGGAAAGGCCTATGTCGAGCAGTGGACTGCAACAGGCTGTTGATGATGATGACATAGAAATCTACTATATAAAAATAAGTCGGGTTTTCCTTCCTGACGCTATAGCTCCAGAACGCACGAACCGATGTCCACGGTTTTGCATTCGTTGGAAAGGTCTTGGGCTCCGTGAGGTTTATAGCAAAGAAAATTCAGGAAAAATTTCAACAGAAAAGCGGGAAAATATTTTTTCATTTTTTTTTATATATGGCAAAACAACGTTTGCTGGGTCAGCTAGTTGTCTATAGAAATATGGTGGTTGTATTATTTTCGTCACCCGTGATAGCCAAACCATACATCCATATCACTTAATGTGATATCGACTGTGCAAAATCAGTTCAGCGCATCCGAACTTCCATATTTCAATCGCATATCATCGGAAACCATGCATCAACCTTCAAATTACAGCTCACTGACGTCCGATCGCCGTTGTATTACTGACGCTTTTTAATTTTACGTCATTATGACCCGTCGCCGGTACCCACCGCCGACTGACGCGTGTCAAGTCTTAATTGCTGGTCAGCTCAACTGTCATGAGTGATGTAGCGTAAATGTGGGGGCTGTGTTGTCGGAACTCGAGGGTTATGTTAGCTTTCACAGTGTGCTAAGCTAGCGATTGTGAATATTTTATCTGATTAATTATCCTTTAGAAGATGTCCCCTACTAGAAGATCACCAATCTTGTGTCTCTTGTTTTCCGCATCCGGCAGTTTCCGTGATCTTGAGGTAGTCAAAGATTCAACAGTCTTTAATAAATTATTATTTGCATATCTAATTCATAGTGCACATGTATCTACGCTACGGCTAAATCATCCCTGTATCGTAACATAAGGCTTAAATGCTAAGCACAGGCTAAAACAAAGTGACTAAAAGAGTGAGTGAACAATATTGCAGGATTTAAATCTAACTGTATATACACTTAACCTAAAATAAACTAAAATCCTCCTAACTACAATATGGCATCAAAAAACTCGTCCGCATTGGTATCGACCGGGAGTGAACCCAAAAGACTGGCGGCATTGCCACGTTAAATGGCAATACTTATCCTCTGTCCGAAGTAAAAGCTAGCCCTTGGGACACACGAAGTGTCAACGAAACGTTTAGCAAGTTCTTTAAACAACGCATGAGCACTCGGACCCCACGGTCCAAGAGTTTCAACCGCAAACGGCTCAAACATATAATTGCCGACTAGGTTATTATATTTCCGCCGTTCGAGGTTCTCAGCAGCCGCAGCTGTAGCACCAGCACAACACGTCGAGTTAGGAAGATGGGATACTAAATAGATACCAATGTCTTTTTCTAAACAAGTTCAAAAGTGATGGACTTACCTATTATAAGTAAAAGAAAATGGCCCTTTCAGCGGGCAATCCACAGGCTCAGCGTTTTCTCTGAACATTGAATACAACAACGCGTCTCCCGTTATCAAGGAACACAGGTGGGGTAGCGCGTCTCTTCGGTGGCAGAATGCTGGAAATGAAAGCATGCCTTTAGTATAGACCAAGGAAAGAGCGAAGCTTGATGTGCGTTTGTGTGATCTTGGTGGTAGAAAAACCAGCCAGTCTAGGATCGAATGTCCTGGATTTCTTTCTAAGCTATATCTGAATGTTCGTCCTCGACATTCCCGTTTAAGATATCTTCTCCATGCTCCTTACGCATTCAACGAAATTGTTAAGGATGAACTCCTTTCAATAGATTTGTTTGCAAGCAGCTTAGCGACCATTAGTATATTTTTATCCAAATACTATACGATTTCTAATCGAATAGTGGTGCATGCATTTCTACCTATGCAGGTACTTAATAGTTAATGTAATGTTAAACTTATGCTAGTAAATTCATAAACAGCCTTTTAATTTTCCCACTGCTGGGACACAGGCCTCCTCTCTAAGAAAGGCAATGGGCCGTAATGCGCCACGCGGGCCCAGTGCGAGTTGGTGAATGTCACCTGTCTTAGAATTTTTGGTTCTAGGACATGCTAGTTTCCTCACGATGTTTTCCTTCGCCGTATTGAGAGCAGTGGTGTAAATTAGTTAATCGATTTTACATCTTATGCAACAACATACTCTATTGCTGTATGTGGAGTTTTGTAAATGGCTTGTTGCGAATTACCTTACTAAGTACCTATTACTTTAGTAAGCCACCCAAACATGATTAAATAAAATAAAAAAGCAGACGTTGTATGTTACTGAAATCAGTGGATATTGAACAGTGACATATCTTGTAGGTACCTTACGTGCTTACGTAGGTTCGAACAGTTAGATCGCAGATGTATTTAATTAGTATTCCAGCAAGTTTGTTGGAAATCATCGTAGACATAGGTCACCTTTTGATCTTAGGATCTTCTGATCTAGACAAAATGATTTTCCAAAACTTCACAGGAACAATTCCATATATTTTGAGAATTATTTCGCTTAGTCTCGTCGTCTAAAGCCCACAGTATTACAGAAATAGTTCCGTATCTGTTACCAAAACTCATTACTCAAAGTACAGTCCTTACAAAATAAAGGCAAATGGTAATGTAATTCATTACGACGGCCTCGGCAGAAAATTAGGCGTACTGTTTATGAGTCCAGAATATTCCCTTGATGGTCCGTATAGTGTGGGGACACCGTTAACTCATCCAAACTTGATGTAAATGAATGTAGCGAGGTTTACCATTTTGGTGTAGTGTTTAGGGATTTTTTGTTGTTGTCAATTTTGTACTTGAATTTTGTGATGACATTTTTCAATCGTCGTTTTTCTAACTTTCAGGTAATGCTGTGGATGTCACCATGATCAAACTACTTGAACGCTATTATTTATTTGGCAAATTGTTATGTTTTTGAGCGTGAAATTTTTATTATTATTCATTCTATATATAAGTGAAAACTTGTAAATGGCCATTTTTTACATATCGTTAGTTTCTATTGCAGTGTATTAGCTGTTTTCCTCAAATTTATAAAATAAAATAAATAAATAAAATACATATTGTCAATTCAAGTCAGCACACAACATATCGATGTTTTTTAAAAATATATAATCTACTCACTTTCCTTATACTGTAGAACGTTTTTATGTTTTTCATGCATCACAACGCAGCGGTAACAGCCTTTTCTGAAAGGAAAGAAAAAATGCATTAGTATCCTAAGTTTCACAAAACTTTTACAAGGAAATAAGATTGAGTATAAGAAACCAAAAAATCTGACACCAGTCTTGCCAAGAAGTACCGTGTTCCCCAGTTAATGGGTTGTGGAGGCAGCCGCTTCACGTAAAATACTGGTATTCAGCTGAGTCCGGCTTGACTGGGAGCCGACCCCAATGTAGTTGGGAACAGGCTAGGCAGATGATGATGAAGATTGAGTATTTTACAGTATCACACAGAAATTGCGGGTAGACCCTCGATGAGGGTGATACAAGAGCGTGATGATAGGTACAAGAAAAGAGAGGCCTATGACAGGAATAGCCAGTCAGTGAATGATGGTTATGATGAACAGATTGTACTTCGGCGAGTGTGCCCATGAACTCCATGTCCACATCCCACCGGCCCCCTTCTACCATAGGACATCTAGACGCACTGCAGGTTACCATCCCTACCTTGTAGCTAATTCACCAATTCGCACCAAGCATTTTAAACCATCTTTTAGAATGCGCACAGCAAAGGAGTGGAACTCTCTGCCTGCGTCTGTGTTTCCGAACGCATTCAACACTAATCTCTTCAAAGTTAGAGTGAACAGGCTTCTTCAGGGTAAGCTCATTCCATCGTAGACTTTGTCTCTGTCACCTGCGACCTAGACTAGAGTCAAATGCAAATCCATTTCAAAATAAAAAATAAAAAAAAAAACAGAGAAAGATCCGGGAACGAACCCAGTACCTCATGCTCAGTAGTAGCGCTTGAGACCATTCGACCAGAGGCAGTCTCAGGATAAATAACGAAACGATCACCAGTAACGATGACAAAAATACCCATACTAATAAAAACTCCCTAAGAAACTGCTGATATTAGCAAGTCTAAAACTGAGAATCTACAAGTTTATAAGGGAGATATTAAACCTTTTTGCAGTCTAGCTGACTAGCCACTAAAAGATGTAGGGGCAGTAGGAAACTCGAGAGATTGAACATTTGTTGGCAAGAGTCACAGACTGACTAGGCATTGAAAAGGGGCTGTAACGTTGTTTTACAAAAAGTTTCCTTGGAGACTTGAAAAGCTGTGGACTAATTTGTATTGCAGCGTTTTATAAATCAGATGGTAAAAATCAAAAGATATCTTGGTCTGTTTAAAAAAAAGTTTCTGTTACTCCTGTTATGTGTATTTCATTGCTATTTTTTATGGCTCTTTTCTGTTCTATTATATGTGCCACCAGATAATTGTAAAATGCGTTTGCTTATAAAATATCTTGAGCGAATGTAAACTCTCGATAAATTACCGGTACACAATTTCTCGGAATGACTTCGGGAGATTATAGAGTACTAGCAGCGCCCCGCGGTTTCACCCGCGTAGTTCTGGGAATACGGGGATAAAATATAGCCTATGTTACTCAGGGTGAATGCAGCTTTCTAGCGGTGAAAGAATTTTTGAAATCGGTCCAGTATTTTTTGAGTTTATTCGTTACATACAAAAATACAAATCTTTCCTCTTTATAATATTAGTATAGATAGAGAATTTGATGCGTAAAAGTATTCCAAAGGTTCAATTGATAATTTATCGAAGTTTACAATCGCTCAAAATATTTTATAATCATACGAAGTTTGCTATTTTCTGGTGACATATATATAACACCAGCAGCGCCCCGCGAATGACCCGTGTATAAGTATATCGTTCGTTTCCGTGGGAATACGGGGATAAAATATAGCCTTAATTACTCGCACATAATGTGGCTTTACATTGGTGAAAAAATGGTTACAATCGCTCCAGTACTTTCGGAGATTATTTGGTACAAACAAACAAAATAATCTAGCACAGACAATACATGCATAGTAGCTGTATCACTGTCTTAGATTAGTGATAGTAGTATATCTACTACGGTCGTCAGTTAGTATTAAGAAAGTAGGAAATATAGGGCGTCAGCAGGTAATGCAGAGGACTGAAGATTAGTTGGCATAAGGCACGGAACAGGTATGCACCAATGCAGGGGCCACCCCTGCAGGATAAAATGAATACATATGAATTTAGCCTTTAAGTTTTACGAAATAGAGTTTGTTTTGGGTACGGATTTTTATGTTTTTATTTGGACCGTTCGTTTGTTTGATGAATTTAATTGCCAAAATTGACTACTTATTGGTCTTCCGTAACTGCCTACTGCACGATTTTTGATAAGCTTGTCTAATTTGAATCCTTTCCATACGGGTCCATGTCTACTATTCTATTCAATGCCGACCATAATAAATTATGTTTTATAAGCGTAATGCCCCAGTCTTCCAAATCCATTTCATGCGTCACCTGTTTCAGTGATTCTTTGCAATTTCGTTTTTTTTTGTTTTATTCAAAACCAAATAATGTGTTCTCAATAAGAAGTACAATTAGTTTCAATGGGCTTCCTAGGGACCTTAATGTCGACTTGTTTTGCACCAGTTTGGTGACATTTCAAATGACTTCTCCCGGTCTGGGCGGAGCGGAAGGGAGTGTCAGACTCTTACTGACTAAAACCCACCCGTGATCCTCCTTTGCGAGTGTGTGTGTGTGAGTGCCCTTTGCATTCCAGGGCCGCGGTTCCACCTTAAGACAGCTTTTAGCACAGTCATTTTTCAAGGATAGTTAACTTATCTACTACTCTCTTAAGTTATTGTATTAACTTGTTAATATTACCTACATTCTCTATGTCATTGATTTGTTAGTCTGTAAGCGTTATTTAAAATAAAATAAATGAACACACACAAAAACTATTAGCATAAACAACGTAATGCCAATACCATACATAAATTATAAATTCATTTACTAAGTCTTATTTACAAAATATAGTTCTTAATTCACTAGCAAGACGCGTAAGTTAAACGCCTACCAAAAACGAAACACACAACATTGAACACGAAACAGTAAAACAAAAGGTAGGTACTGTAACTTGAAAAGCAACCTTACGTACTCGTGAGATATTAGAACGAAGAGGATATGTACCAACCACCCTTATCCCGAGTCGCTAAGCGCTATTGATAAGACATACAGATTGAGAGATTAAATGAATGCGACGCAAACGGAACGGAACGCAAAAGATACGGAAAGAGAAAAGATACGAAAGAGAAATGATCGAGATTTGCACCAAACACGCGTTTAAAAGTTTTATTAAAGAAAGATTCGAAGATGAGAAATAGAAAGTGGAATAAGTTTGTTGTTCAAAACATGAGGTAAATAAGATTCCTTTTCTTTTTAAAGCGACTCTGTTAATTCTATTTTTCTTTACTTGGAAATAACGCAACAGTTTTCTGGAATCAACAGAGTTTTGAATTTACATGAAACCCTTCGAAATACTGTTTTAGTTTTTTGTGGAATATTCTGTGTGTGTGTTTGCTCTATTACTGAAGAGATTCCTTCTAAAAATCCAATCATTAGGTAGTTACTGCACCTTACAATCAATTCGTGCATTTCCATATTTTACACATATAAATGTATCACTTACATTTTAAAGGTTCATTTATTTACTTCATTTCAATTAGTCTCTGCATCCACAGCCTCTTACTGGCTGAAACTAATATGACCAGTTTCACCTGGATAATTATGATCAACCTATAATTACCATACAGCTGACTTAGGCATCAACTCTGTTCTAAAGGAGATCCGGTACCCAGTCCGAATTGATAGCTGTCACTTGTTTTCGAACTTTTACGATATATTCTGACTGAATTTGAAGATGACTGATAAATAAATAACATAAACTACCTTAAGCGCAAGTCTGACTTCGGACGCTTGATCCCACTGCTCCCTTCGACCTCTTACCTTAGAAATCTCTTAAGCCTATTTTAAAGCACTTACTCATCAACAATAAGAAACTTGTCCCCTTCTGAGGACAGGCAGCGTCCCTTGTTGGACAGCCTGTCTCCCTCAATGAGGATTGGCTGGATCACGCCCGACTGGAACCAGCGCCCGTGCCACCGAGAGGGAAACGCACAACCTGCGAACAAGGAGAGGCTATGTTAGAACTGGATAAACTTAAACCATTTATTAAAATAAATTAATTGCCTGGCACGCGAAGATGGCAAGTCTGCTATTTTTATAAATGTGTCATCCCAACACGATCCCATTGTCATTTTGCTAATAGTTCGTAATCTGCTAAATTCATAATGGTCGATCATTGGTCGGTCAATGGTCTCGTAATACTTTTTGATAAACGAACTATGAAAAGAAATGACTGCACAACGACGTTCTAAAGGTAGGTCACTGATCAAAGGAACTATCAAAATTGTAGCAGATTACCGCATACGTCTGTCATTCATTTGTCATTATGTACGAGATTACCATTCTATGTCATTTCTTTCAATGAAGTGTCAGTGGTTGACCATTGGAAAGTCATAATGACGCTTTTATATTATTAGATTACCAAACTTGTAAAAATCAACCATTATGAGATCAATGATAGACCATTCTGAGACTATTGTAATAGCAGACTTGAGGCCCAGACGACATGCCATTATTTCCATGGAAGATGGGTAGGCCATTAGTGTGGGACGCTACTTGTGTCGATACTCTTGCGCCATCCCATCTTCCTAGCTCATTGTGCTGTGCTGGTGCTGCCGCTGCGGCTGTGGAGAACCTCAAGCGGCGGAAATATAATAACTTTGTTGGTAGTTATATTTTCGAGCCGTTTGGAGTTGAGACTCTTGGTTCCTGGGATCCGAGTGCTCATAACTTATATAAAGATTTGTCAAGACGTTAAGTTGACTCTATTTGACGCGTGACCCAAGGGCTGGCTTTTACCTAGGACAAAGGATAAGTACTGCCATACAGCGTGGTAATGCTGCCAGCCTTTTGGGTACATTACCAGTGGCCAGCGATGCGGAGGAATTTTCCGACGCCATCTTTTGATTGCTTTTATTTTTTTAATTTAAGTGTATATATAGTTGTAGTTAGTTATAATAATAAAATAAAATTGACGCACGAAAGTAAAAAAAAAACAATAATACAATTTATATGCACTGTTCAAATAATCTTATCAAAGGCAATAATACATTTGTAAATTATGTATAAACTTTGCAACATTAGACAATTTTTTTTTTGTGTTGTGCAGTGGCCGTTCCTTTTAAAAAGATTGCTACGAGTGGCAGTGTAAAATTGACTGTAAAATTAAATTCCAAAGGTACGCATTGTAATTCCCAAAAAAAAAACATATTTTAATTGTCAAGGTCGGTCATTTATAGGGCATGGCTAGTAGCATGCTCCAATTCGTAGTTCCTATAGAAAAGAACGTGCATACCTTCTTCAGTTAGCTACTGGTTGTAAATATTAAAAGAAAGTGTTGTAAAGAATTCGTCGCCTGTAGACATAGAGACCTATTGTTGGGAAATGGTCAGGCAGGCGATGGTTAAAATTTGATGAAATAGAATCTGACTTCACACGGTTTTGGTGGTAATAATTCGTCTTAATGTTAAGTTAAAAAAATCAATTATATATTCTCACATTGCTACAATAAATAAACATTAAATCTAACTATATACAAAAAACTCGTCCGCATCGCTATCGACTGGAAGTGAACCCAAAAGACTGGCGGTTAAGTTTTGGATGAATTATTCAGATTTAAACAAACCTCATATCTATCATGATATTTGTCCGTGGTAAATTTAAAACACGCTTTCAAATGATATATTATATTAAACCTATTTACACTCAATCGAAATACCAAACAATTTCGATTAGCAACTAAACAAAAACACTATTCCTTCATTCGAATTCAGGTCAATATCTAAAAGCATTTGATTGCTATCTCATACACAAAGCCATAACGCGATGACATCCACCTACCGCCACATGCTAACCGTAGCGACTATATTTTTTAAAGTAAAGTAATGAAAAACTGTAATATTCATCACACAGAGATCCGAAACGGCGCGGCGGACACAGTTAGAAAGAGACGACGCTGTCAAGACTTTCCTTAGAAAAAATACGTATCAGTTAGTTTATGAAATGACATAGGTACATTAGATGGCAGCACTGAGGCGTCAGGTCTAGGCAACTGTCAAATTGACATAGGTACACTAGGTGGCAGCACTGAGGTGACAGGTATAGGCAACTGTCAAAATGCTTGTATTCCGACATTAGTTAAATTGCCATGAACATCATGTGTACATCGTAATTACATTTTCAAAGTAGAGGGCCGCCTATACCTACAGCGTCAGCTGGTGGAATTAATGTTCCTCAAAAACCTTCAATGGCGGCCAATGTTAGTTTTGATTACTGCTATAATAGTCAAAATTTTGACTTGCGTGGGCGCGTAAGCAAGCAAAAAGTGAGTTTTACTGTAGAGATTAATTTAATCTTTGCGTAGCACTATTTTTTACCTTGAGAATCTCCCTGGGATCATTTCCAGCTTACAGGCGCCCACGCAAGAGAGTATAAATTACGGTTCCAATAACATTTCTAGCTGGTGCGGGTTCCAAGCTCTATAGCAATATTCATCGCATAACAGACACAAAAGGCTTTCCATACGATCGTTGACGATTGCTAAAGAGTTTGCGTTTATTAAGGTCGGCATATTAATAACGATTGATTACTTTTTGCCCTTAGTTGGATGGGGCTTTTATGTAAAGAGAGAAAGAAACAGTGTCTATTCGAATTGACGGTTTTTTTGTTTGTGAAATATTTTAAGTTAACTCTGCTTTTTGCTTCACTTCAATTTCTGGATTGATTAATGAAGTTGGGCCCAAATGTTAGTTGTATAACCTACCAAAAATGTTTGACTTAACATGCCTGCAGCTCACGATTTTAACAAAATGTGAAAGATTTTTTTAAAAGCGATTTTAATATTGATCATCATTATCATCACATCAGCAGAAAGACGTCCACTGCTGGACATAGGCCTCCCCCAAGTGTCGCCACAACAAGCGGTCCCGTGCGTCTCGCAACCATCGGCTACCCGCGACCTTCACCAAGTCATCAGTCCACCTTGTGTGAGACCTTCCAACGCTGCGTCTACAGGTACGCGATCACCACTCCAGAACTTTTCGGCCCCATCAACCACCTGTTCTGCGAGCAATGTGCCCTGCCCACTGCCACTTCAGTTTGGCGATCCTTCGGGCCATGTCGGTAACTCCGGTTCTCTTGCGCATATGGTCATTTCTGATTCGATCACGCAAGGAAACTCTGAGCATTTCCCTTTCCATTGCCCTATGGATGACTTTAAACCTTTTGATCTGAATGAAACCATCTGATTTGGATGCTAGAGCGGAAGATTAGGATTACGAATGCATATTTACTGCATGCTTCTAGTAATAGAAATTGAGTACTTACATAGACAAATATAATTTTTATTACGATATAAGCTTTTACCAGTAAAATATTCAAGCGATGTAAACAAGAAAACCCTTATTACAGAAGCAGCAATCACTTAAGAAAAATACATCCACTTTCCAATTTCCTTAAGCACGAACTATTCAACGAAAAGAACAACAATGCATCCACAAATACTGTAAGTGCATCTAAAGGCCTCTCACACTCACCGAATCAACATAATAAGAGTACGTTCACACGAGCTATTGTATTCTAATCGGAAGATTATTGCGTTCATTATGGGTGTAATATCGTCACAATGGGCTTTAACAAGTCGCTCGTTTGTCGTACACGGCTTATGGTAATAACGTAGCTTTTTAAATGTAACATAGAGGTTGAAGGATGTGACTTTGATGGAATTTGATTTCTTGTAACTGTTACAAAACGGTTTTAACTTCGAATAACTTTTAAGGGTTCTGTACGTCGAAATAAAAGAATGAAGATCTTATAGGGTCACTCGTGCTTCTGTCAGTTTGTCTGTCGCAGCGAAATTTGCTTCAAATCTACTGAACTGATTCAGTTGTTTTGAAGTGTCATTCCATTACCTTATGATTCTATGACCCCTAGCTGGAGCAGAGGATGTCCACAGGTAGTCCTTCAACACGAGCGGTCTAGAGCTTGACGCTTCACTTTACTCCACGTCAACCCGATGCTCGTTGCTGGTACAACAGCATGGTGCGTCTCCTGGTTTAACGGGGACGGCCACGCTTCAATTTCCTTTGAGGATTCCAGTCTATGACCTGTTTGGAAATGTGATCGTTCCTCCTTCTGGAGCGTTTGACTAATCTACCTCTACTTACGATGCTGGATCGGTTGGTCTGGATCTGGTAGGTGATCGGACTCTCGTGGCATTTCTCTAACAGCTTTTCTTTTTCTTTAAAAAAAAAACGTTGCCCACACTAGGATTTACTCCTGTATCGTGGGTGCGTTCACAAACATGAAAACTCACATACATAAGACACCCTATACATTAGCTATACATTAGAGATCGTATTGTAAGTATGTATCCCGACATATTCCTCATCCCATCCCACCGGCCCCTTCCACCATATTTAGACGCACTGTAAGTTACCATCCCAACCTTATTCCTATTCCACAAATTCATCGTCTTTTGTAATGCACACAGCAAATGAGTGGAACTCTTGTCGATGTAAAATGAAACAATAAACTTGTGTACGATGGTTTGGAAGTGCATCTTAGTATGTCAAGGTAGTCCCTTTCGAGTTTGGTGAAGATCTGGTGAAGAACAGAGATAGGAAACGGAACTCTTCTATAAATTATAGCAAATCTTTCGGGGTTGCTCAAATCGCACGTTTGTTTATTGTTTACACCAATATATATCACGTACGCTGTAATGGACACGTGTGTACCACTAAAAAGTGAAAAATAAAAATCTGTTTAAAAAAAAAATACAACCGAGTTCTAAACAAAAAAGAAATCTCAAAAGTATAAAATAACTTTAATTTCGGAAGTCGGTGTTCAAAAAACAAAAAAAATAACACCGAGTTTGTAAAACAGTTTTTTTATTGAAGTTTTTTTTTCAAATTGACGTCAAATTAAGTTTAAATAGATTCTCCGGTGGCAGTACACACATCAGATTAATTGAGAAATAGCTAATTCAAAAGATAATACGACATTAAAACACCCTTTCACATTTGCATATGACGCACGCTATCTAGATCAACGGGCCCGATGTCACGCTTACTTAATTACAGAATTATGCTAATAAATCAAAAGCGGAATGCCCCTTAACCGAAATTAAGTAATTAACTTCACTCGACCAAAATAAAGATGTCTCGCGAATGTTTGCGCGGCCTGAAGTTGAGAGGGCTTTTTAACATGGTCGCGTTGCAGTTAAGGAGCATACGATCGCGTTTGTAAACACAATTCCAGCGATATTGCTGTACTTTACAATATACCAGTTAGCTAGAATTATGGTGTTGTTAAATGTTGTGATTTTGTAGGTGTGGTTCAGTTGTAATCATTGTTGTGAGGATAAAAGTGGGTTGGAGAAAAATTGTCACGGCTTTTTCAGTTTATCGAATGGAAATGTTGAATGACACTTATTTATAAAGTGTCTTCCTCGCAATGTTAGTGGTTCAGCTTTGTCCACCTCGTAAAAGAGGCTGATATAGTATGTATATATTTCAATAATAAATCATTGTACTAATAATTTACTTCATAAAAATCTTAATGCATATACTTTTTAACTAAAGATCCTTATGTAATTATTTAAAGCACTGTTTTTGGATCGAAAATGATTCTAGACTTAATGTAACAAATAATAAAACATGTTTTAGTTGATGTAGTACGTTGAAAGAATTTTCATCAGCCAATCGGATCACTTGGCCTTTTTAGGGTTCCGTAGCCAAATGGCAAAAACGGAACCCTTAGAATCTCGTCATGTCCGTCTGTATGTCTGTATGTCACAGCCGTTTTACTCGGAGACTATTAAAGCTACATAAATGTAAATTAGTAGGTACGTTTCACCTGTGAAACGCTATTCAATAGTGCTGTGATATTATGGAAAAAATAATTTTAGGGGTGGCACTCCATACATGTGAGGGATGAAAAAATAAATTCCAACAAACATAATCGTGTGGTATAATTGGATAGCTTTTTCAAAATGAAATAGAGGTTTCTAAAAAAGTTTTTTATTTAAGGCAACAGTTTTTTTCCAAATTCGTAAAAAATGTGTCTCTCCTCTAATTTTTAAACCATGAAGATGAAAATTCTAAAAAATATGAGCAAATAGAACTTCAAAAGTGTATAAGCTTTGATGTTCAAACCGATTTTCGTTGGAAGTGTCTGTCCAACGAAAATTGGTTTGAACATAACAGCTTATAATATACTTTTAGAGATAATGAGATTTTAACACTGAACTACGGAACCCTTCACTACGCGTGGTCCGACACGCACTTGGCCGATCTTTTTTTAAGGACGGAAAATCATCAAATGACTTTTTTCGCTCTGGGCGGAGCGGAAGGGAGTGTCAGACTGTTACTGACTAAAGCCCATCCGTGTTCCTCCTAATGCCCTTGGCGTTCCAGGGCCGCGGTGGCTCTATCGAACAAATTCCGCAACATCATTTGGCGTTTAATTTGCGACGTCTCAGTGAATTATTTCGAGAAATTGGGTGTCAGCAAGTGATCATTTATTTACCACTTACTTGAACTAACTTAAGTAGTGTTTCTAGACTTAGTAAAGCAGTTTTTTTTGGGATTTTATTAACCTCTTAATGGATTTAGTCATGCATTAGACTGATGTTATCACAGTCACGTCATGTGAATTAAATCCTTCGTAATCAGTGGAAAAAATCTAGATTTTACTTAAAATTTACTTTTAAATCAGTTGGCTTTAACCTCGGACAGAGGGTTAGCATTGCAATACAACGTGGCAATACCGCCAGTCTTTTGGGAACACTTCCAGTCGATAGCAATGCGGTGAATTTGTTTGATGCAAAATATTATGGTTTAATATGTTATGAGTTTTTATTTGAAGTGAAAAATTAATGATTTTAAAAGAAAAAAATTGGATGTACTTTTGTTATTTTGTTACTCAATCATGCCAGAACGGTTGAACAGATCTGGAAGAAATTTGGCACAGAGATAGATCACAGTCTGTAATAGCACACAACAGAGTAGCATAAAACAAAGTATTTTTTTAATGATATTTAATCTCTCCAGTCTTGCCAAGAAGTACCTACCGTGTTTCCCAGTTAATGGGTTGTGGAGGTTTGGTAGGCAGCCGCTCCACGAAAAATACTGGTATTCAGCTGGATTCGGCAGATGATGAATCTCTCTAGGCCGAGCGGAAGGGAGTTTCAGACTCTTACTGACTAAAACCCATCCGTGATACACGGTACCAAATTATATTTATTTCGGGAATATATTCAGCTGAAATAATTTCCGACATTCACGTGGGCGATACCGCGGGCGGAAAAGCAATTGTATTTTTTTTTAAATGTGCTTTTATTTATGACTAGTCATTCTGTAGTCTTTTGTCTTCATCTGCAATGAATGTTAATATTATTTGCGAATGAATGAAAAAAAAAAAAAACAATGCAAAGTCGTATGGGTCACATCACGGAACATTTTACATGACTACAAATGAAGTTTTGAATCTCATCATCCATTCTGTATGAAACTGAACTGCGTACAATGATACCACAAAACCTTTTGGACCTCCCTACTAAGAATAAGTTCTGGATTAATTTGGCACCTCATAAACGGATACCCACCTTTTTTAAGGATGGGATATCATTAAATGTCTTCTTCGATTCTGGGCGGAGCGCAAGGATTGTCAGACTTTTACTGACTAAAACCCACCCGTATTCCTTCTTGTGTGCTTTGCGTTCCAGGGCCGCGGTGACTCTTTAGAACAATTTCTGCAACTCTGGCTAGGACATATCGCATCTTTAGAATGAAAGGGACTTAACTCAAAAACATTAATTTTTGGCAAATGAGCAAGAATTACAGTCTTTAAAAAGTGTTAGGTAAAAATACAGAACATCTCTCGTGACTTATGTAAAAGCTGTTCCTTTCCCAATTATAATTCGGAATCATTTTTCATCACTGGGTTTAAGAGTATGTTTTTTACGTTCAGTTTATAGTAAAATTATAGAAAGAGGAATTTGGAGTTAAGCTCCTTTCATTCTGAGAGTGCGATATAGAAGATGTTTGCTAAGAACCGTATTGTCCTATAACTGAATCTAACAGCACACAGATTAGCCCATATCACGCAATTCTGATAAATAGCTACTCATATTTTTCTGGACGGAGGTAGGCTGGTGGCAATGGCGATACAAAGACAAATAATGATCGAGACACAAATGGTAGAGTCAAACAGATAAGTAAGTACCCTATCTACTCGATTCTACCTTTACCATACTACTACAACAGGCTATCTAGATCTACCCCCCTCTACCCCCCTCCAACAGCAGTAGGATTAGAAAAACTAAAAAAATAATCGACAGTTCACATTATCCTTGACAACTAACACATTTGACCCATTTACACACTGCTCCCAACCCAATTTAAAACCGACACCGCAAAAAAACAACAACTACCTACATCATTTCGAAAATCTGACCCGGTTCGCAATTCATTGTGTATGCTATTCCGGTACATTCCCGTCCTCATACAAATGAAGTTGTTACGCCGCGGTCACTAACAACCTTTACAATAATAAATGAATCATCGCGATACACGACACCGGATGCTTTTTTTTTCGAAAACCGACATTCGTATGAATACGATTGGTTTTATATGCGTTGGAGTTGCTCGCTAAAAATATTTTATATGTATTGTGACAGTGTGCATCATTTTATCATCATTAAAATTTCAGGAGCTTGTTCCTAAATAGTTACGTCTGTACGGTTCGGTCTTCTAGGTTAAGCAACGGTTGCAGATGTTGGATGGGTCACCATCCGGTACGTACCAAGACTCCTCCAAAGCACGTTAAGCCGTTGATCCCTTCTGTGGTTGTAGACTCTCGGCTTCTGACATCAGTCTTGTCAAGGTGTATTATGTTACCCAGTTACTGGGTTGTGGTGTCGGTCAGATTTGCAGTCACCCCATGTAAAATACTGGTATTTAGCTGAAGATTCAGACTTCAGACGAAAAACGTCTGATTCTGGTCTTAGGACGCTACGGGAAACCCTTTGAAAATCCTCCGGTCCTGATATTATTGCACATAAAAGACTCCTGTAGTCCTCACCAGATCATGGGTTTACCTTGCAGCGCCTTCCAACCAACACCAATCAGTTTATCTTTTCATCGGTTGAACCCATCTGCCAAGCCTTTTTCCAACTATCCAGGGCCCCAAGTCTGCTATTACAATAGTATCAGAATGGTCTATCATTGATTTCATAATGGTTGATTTTGACAATTTTGGTAATCTACTAATATAAAAGCGTCACTATGACTTTCCGATGGTCTACCACTGACACTCCATTGAAAGAAATGACATAGAATGGTAATCTCGTACATAATGACAAATGAATGACAGACGTATGCGGTAATCTACTAAAATTTTGACAGTTCCTTTGATCAGTGATCTATTATTAGAATGTCGTTGTGCAGTCATTTCTTTTAATATCTCGGTTATCAAGAAGTATTACGAGACCATTGACCGACCAATGATCGACCATTATAAATTTAGCAGATTACGAACTTTTAGCAAAATGACAGTGGGATCGTGTTGGAATGTCAAATTTATAAAAATAGCAGACTTGGGGCCCAGGCCTACTGAATGCAGCTGAGTGTCATGGAGCGAATGATTATCTGACCTTCATGACCCAGTAACTAGGTAAGTAACACGTTACCCCATGGTCAGACTGGTGTCAGGTTTACAGAATTCTGCAATCCATAGCCACTATCAAAGATCTACAAATGACAGCCGGGTTGAACAGTTTCGTGCAGTGTGGTAAGTAATGAATGGTCACCCATCCATGTACAGTCCTCGGCAAGAGCTGCTTAACCCTAAAGACCGTACAGTGCCGCTGTTATTATTTAGCCACAGATCTTTTCATAGTTGATACTTCCTTTATTCTCTTAGATGTGTTCTATGGCTTACCCATGCATGGTGACGTCTATATTTCCCGAAGGGAGGAACTTTTGTACTGCTTCAGAAAGCAGGGCAGAGGTGCATTGTTATTGCTTAGAGTCACACTGTGCATTGACATTACCTAGTTCTCACTTTCCTTTGAATAAAACTGTAAATGTGTTAATTGTTTGCTTTTTATCACAACCAGAGAATAGGAACAGAGAGATTATTAATTGTTAATCTGTTTTTTTTTTTTTTGTTTTAAGCAAGATGCAGGTTTTCCTGCTAGGGTTGCGGATTTTTCGAATAAGATACCGCGGCCCCGGAACGCAAAGTGAACTAGGAGGAACACGGGTGGGTTAAAACCCACCCGTGTTCCTCCTAGTTCACTTTGCGCGGAGCACGGAGTGGAAGGGAGTGTCAGACTCTTACTGACTAAAGTCAGTAAGAGTCTGACACTCCCTTCCACTCCGTCTAGAATGCGTGAATGATTTTTCATCAAGAAAAAAAAGGGATACGGGTTTTGAAACTCCATGATTGTATTAAACTTATTGCGTATGAATAAAATAGTGAAAAGTAAAATATTCAATTTATTTAAATTTGTTATTTCCTACATTAATCTTATTGAGAGCCCACCTTTATTTAGGAAATGAAAACAAATATTTCTGACGAAAAACTTTTCTATTTTCCGTCGCAATGTATTTTCATGTCCACGAAAAAGTAATTATCCTTATTTTGAAAATTTTAACGAAACGAATAAATAACGTGAATGAGCAGCAATTATTTTATTCGATATCATTCGATCTGAATGAACTTCATTAAAATTGGAACAAAATTATTGAAACAAATTGGAGCCACAGTGGTCCAATCAATCGTATAATATATATTCAATATCAAGATACTAATTATCGGTTGTACTGTTTTAAATATATTAACAATATTTATTATAGTGCTACCAACTTCATTGACTAATGATGGCAACGGAATGAAAGAAAGAAAGAAAAGAAAGAAAAATGTTTATTTGGGTCTCGCACAAAACAAACAAAAAACAAATAAAATAAAACTACTAGAAAAATAAATTAACAAATGCAGTTGATAGAATTATAGAATTTTCTATCAATTTGTACCTAAATGTAAGTGTGCGAGGCCAAAAAGGTAAGGAATGCATGGAATGGTACTGACAATGTTGACTGCAGCAATTCTACCCACAAAATGTTTTACTACAGCTTCTCAGCAGCTCGCCCGGCTACGGATGGTTAGCAGAGCATAGCGGGTAGAGCCAGTCTGCCTGATTTTATCCGACATATGAAGATGATAAACAAATTTATTTCAGCCAATTCACACAAAATCCAATTAATGATACACCTAAACCTGCCTGATGCAACACTCCATCCATTAGTAAAAATCGTTCGTTTACACTTATAATAAAGTAGTCAAGACGTTTACTAAAACTTTGTGCGAACATGAACAAAATTACAAACAGCCAACAAAGATTTCAGGCATGAAACACAAAACACTCCGCCTACTTATCACTTATGACGTCCCAAAAGTGTCACTGAACGGAGCACCGCAAAATTCTTTATCCAAAAAATAGCGTGAAAAAATCTATGCAATAACCTTGTTCGGCGGTAAATCAGTGTTCCAGCCGACAATACCTCCATACAAGGCTACGGCAGATAATAAGCCTACATCAATATAACACGCAACAAGCGCGCGTTGCCGGCGAAATTGCCCCGACACCCGGCAACTTGGCTAATTTCTCATGAAGAGGTTCGCTAGGCTTGTTTATCACCAACGATAGGGTCGGGTCGTGGTCGTGTTGATTGATTTTCTTACATGATTAATTCTAATCGACTAGCCTTGCTAAGCTTAAAGTCTAAATAAGAGATCCGGGTCCTTCTTCCTTAGAATCTTTTTTCAAAATCTTTACTAATTAAAACGTGGTGTTTTTCATAATGATTAGTGAGGCCTATGCACAGTATGGGCGAAGTCACTTAAACACGATGATGATACTAAACACTGTAAGAATAGCTGCAATAAATCGGAATTGTAACCATCCGATCCGAATCGTATCGGCTCCAATAAAAGCCCCCAAACTTACCGCCCTGGGCTTAATTTGTTTAAATCAGCCTTAAGACGCAACATTTTGTTGCTCGCTCGTGAACATAGTAGTAATAACTTTAATATTGTATCATCTTTACGACTACAATGACTGAACTGTTTCATTTATTCGTGCTATGGTCATTAGTTAGGTTGGTAGTGATGTCTTCTTTTGTTATTGTCATAGGTGGAGTGGCGTTGGGCATCTTGGGATGGGATTTAAGGAGATTTTTGTATCCCGGGTTATCCACGGTTCCGTCGTTGAGAGATAACGGACGGAGTTACTTATCTATACTAATATTATAACGAGGAAAGATTTGATTGTTTGTTTGTATTGAATAGGCCGAAACCACTAAACCGATTTGAAAAATTCTTTCACTGTTGGGAAGCTACACTATCCCCGGGTGACACAGGCTATATTATATCCCCATATTCCCATGGGAACGGGAACTATGCTGGTGAAACCGCGGGGTGCTGCTGGTAATACAATATATAAATTTTTTAGCCTCAGACGCAACACAATAGTAACAAACATCAAGTAAAAGAATAGTAGATACAGAATGAAACAGTAAAGTTGCGCTGAGCGTGTCAATATTAAAAGTTACTATGACAACGTTTGCTGGGCGTCAGATACCCAGCAATGGTTTTTAGCTGACGATTAGTACAGTATGAAATAGGATAGGTACCTACGTTTCCTATACCTTCAATACTTATAGACGTATAGATAAGTCCAGGTTTGGACGACCTACTCCCAAGAAATAAGATCCGTTTACAAGGCGACAACTTGTCTGTCTTCATGATTAATGGCTCACACCCTTTGCCCTTCGGCGTGAAGAATTCGGAAAGTTCCTAAAGGCTGCAAGGCTAAATATTTATTTTCCTAAACTAATTGCTTATATTTTTGACACTTTAATTTAATGATGAGTTTGATCCTTTGTAATTAAGGAAGGAAGATGGCTCTTAATTTGAAGACAACTTTATTGATATTTTATTTGGGTGATTTTTTGGCAGTCTGCCCGGGTAGTTGAATAAAATTAGTACACGGATGAAAATAAATAGTGAAATGGATCATTGATTTCCTCCAAAATCGTCATTACGATTGATTTCCTCCAAAATCGTCATTACGATTGATTTCCTCCAAAATCGTCATTACGATAGGGTGTACAGTACAGGTGCACTAAGGTTTATATCCACTACAGTTTTACGTTTAAATAAGAACTACGAAGCCAGAAGAGAACTCTAAAAGAAGTTTAGAAATGTACTTTCATTTTTAAAAGTTCTCCTAGCATTTTTAAGGCTTCGGTACCAAGTTAGCGCATAACTTCACATAGGAACATAGTTCTAGCAAGACCGTTCAACCAGACGACTGCTATACATAGTAACAGTATAAAATCAATTGCCAACTTAAAATAAAGAACGGTGCCGTACTCAAGACTAAGTGTGTTCTTACCTTGGAAGCGATTCCGCCACGATATATTCCGGCTATTCGGCACTGAATGGAAATTAATGATGGCTGCTGCGGACCACCTGACTTTGCGAAAGAGGGCCGCCATTTTTCAATATTTTTTTTTATAGAGGGGGCTGTTTGGTTTATGGCGTTCTGCTGAAATGCCATCTTTGTGCTTATAAACTGTGACGTTTTATTGCGAGTTGTAATAGAATAATCCTGGCCAGTTTAAATGTTCACTTGTGGTTACGACAGGGATGGTTTTGAAAAAGGAACTTTTCTGTAGCATTTTTTTTCCAAACAATACTGGGTACATATTCGTCAAGCACAAACTAGATTTGAAAACTAGAAAGAGAAACGAGTGCTGTATGCCAATTTTGTACTTAAAAATCGTTCATATTTAGTTGATATATCGTCCCAGCGACAATCAATGTTGTAAACTATATAGTATCTGTACTTTAAATACTGCAGATACTATCATATTGTACTATTAAACACTTACGTTTTAGGTATTTTATGCTTTTATCCATTGTAACATCTCATTATGTTCACGGTTTGACTTTTTAGATTATCTTCAGTTACATATACTGAAATTAATGAAGTGCTTGTATTAGTAGTGGAATTCGTTATTGAATGCTTTAAGCGTTGATTCTAAACGATTTCACTGAATATAAAATCACCTTTTTAATATTTTTAATATTTATTTTCTTGTTGTGACATTTTATGTCAGAGTTGTCAAACTGTAATATTTTTCTTTATGTAATTGCTCTATAGCTTTACTAAAAAGGTTTAACTGTTTGTAAATACTAAAATTCACTTTATATTTGTGTTTAATAGATTAATATAAGATGTTAAGCTATATTCTGTTTTCCTTCTGTATAGCTATGTTATAAACTGTATTTCTAAAATTCTTATGAACGCTCTCAGACTTAGATTATTGGTAAACGTAATACTGGCTATAAACCTCACTGGCATTCTAACTGAATTGAATTTTGAATTGTTCCGGAAGAAAACATACGTTTTGAAGTATGAATTATAGAACGTGAGTCTTGGCTATATAAAGGGCTGAGGAGCCAGGATTCGGCAGTGTGACGACAGGGTTCAACTGAGAACCATCTACCAGTATTACGCCGGAGTTCCATGGTGAACCATCTCCGAGGATAACGACGGGGTTCAACTGAGAACCGTCTACGAAGTTCTCTCCGCGGGAGCGCTGGAGCCCGCGTGCGGGCCTTACTGAGGGGCCTCGCGCTGTGCGGCAACCGAGGTTGCGAGCCGGCGCTGCACCAGCATCGGCTTCGGACCTACTGCCTGGCTTCTCTGGCAAGAGCCCAGAGGCCTAACCAAGTAACTTTTTAACAGTGTTTTGACCATTACTGAGAGCGTTAGATAGGTGGTGGTTAGGTGAACGTGTGTCAGTAGTAAGTGTAGTTCTAAGACATTTTTATAATAATATAATTGTACGTCATATTTCCTCTTTTATTTATTTGTGAGGGAAAAACGTTACAACTAGTCACCACGTTAAAAAACTAGAGGTGTTGTGACAGTTTGCGACAGCGATTGGATTTTTTTTGGCCTGACCTGTCGCATTTCAACACTCTAGGGTCGTGTGAACATTGCTTAAAATACGAGAATAGGACATGCAATATTTTCATCTTGCTTTCATTTAAAAGAATTCCGTGTAAAATAGACCATAAAAAAATGAATACGCTTTTAATGTATTGCCAAAATTGCGATTAAAAATTGACTATTTTTGTTTTCTTGCGAAAACGAACGATGAGTCACTCCTGTCTGCCAGAGATCATACTGTCATGTATTAAAATTTAAGTTCGTCTTTTCGTTGTCATTACACCAGTGACGTCACTAGACGCTGATTGTTTATTGTCTGTTTCACTTTATATTAATTCGTAAAAAAAAATAAAAATCAAAATTAACTACAATAAAAACATTGCAGTGCTCCTTTGTGATCCTTTTAAATATACTGTTGTATCATTTCAATAACAACATTTTCACGAATTCTGTAATTGCATCTTCCCTATTGTCAATCTACTTTGCTACAGTTAGGTACATTAGTGGCAGGGCATTAGCGTAAGTGGAGAGTTTTTTAACGTTCTCGATCGCGTTAGCGTAAACGTCAATTTTTATTGCACCGTCAGCCAGCGCCGTCTGGTGACAATAACGGAAAACTTTTTTTTCCGTACAATTTGACATAAACGAAGATCGAGTGCATTAAAAATCTCTCACCAAGCCCTCAGATTACTACAGATTTATTAGAAAGTTCTCTAGCCCGTGTCAAGTACCTACACTTTAAGAATAATAATAGTAATAAGTATAATAATTATTATAATTCAATGGAATCAACGTTCGTAGTCAAATCGGAAGTCGTTAATTTTTATGAGTTAATTGTTTAGGACAATAGCCGATTGTTACTAGAATTTATGATAATAATTTGAACGCACCTTTTAACATCCAAAACAACTCAAAATTCTCAAAATAATGTTTAATAATTAAATTTAATAATTATTTTATTTTATTTAGTCTTAAGAAAAAAATAAATAAATATGAGAGTCTTTCAGTTGAAGTCTTTCTTTATTTTTTACTAGCGACCCGCCCCGGCTTCGCACGGGTGCAAATGAAAAGCGCAAAAAAATGTGTTTATTTACGACATTACATTAGAAACCTCTAATATTATCAGTTTTTCTCTACTATATTATGAATTTATTATACATATAAACTTTCCTCTTGAATCACTCTATCTATTAAAAAAAATACTCGTCAAAATCCGTTGCGCAGTTTTAAAGAACAGTGCATGTATTATATATGTACATATAACCTTTTCCTTGAATCACACTATCTATTAAAAAAAAAACGCAAAGAAATCCGTTCCGTAGTTTTAAAGATCTAAGCATACATAGGGACAGACAGACAGCGGGAAGTGACTTTGTTTTATACTATGTAGTGATTTTTATAAAATCACATAGTTTTGCTTTGTACGCAATATATATATTTTAATGTTTATTGGAGTATTTGGCAGCAAATATATTGAGTCAGTCTTTTCTGCACGCTTCGCTAATGTAGTCAATTCTACAGTAAAATTCTCAGAGCTCCACTTTACCGAGATCGCGCCAATTTCAATGATTACACGTATTGTCCAGTTGCATGGACATGTGACACCCAAAACTGCACCTATTTTACATTACAAATATCCTCTAGGAATCAATTTGCGAATATTTAAAGCACCGCTGAACTTTGCTCGAAAATATTTCAGCCAAAAATTCTCAACAATGATTCGAACAACAAATGTTGCCATCTTCCATTTATCTCAAAAAAAGTGTTGCCATATTTCACACATATCTTTATCGAGTAGAACTCTTTAGTATCAACCTTTTTAGCCACCTCCCGCTAAGACCCTTGGGAACACTTGATGTATTCACACAGTTCTAATAAAAAATCGTCTCGCATTAGTCGTAAGTGATACTTAGGTTGCACCTAACCACTTTTACTGTTCTAGATGATTTACGGACAAATATTCGGTTGGAAATCTTTGTGTTGGCAACATTGCTGTATGGATTCATTTTGAGTGTTATTTTGTAGGCCATGGCTTTTTTAGGCCATTTAGTTGCATCCAGTTAGATTGGAAGCCGATTCCAAATATAGATGGGAAAATGCTTGGCAGGTGACGTAATTGTTGGCCAAATTTCCAAATTCAGTTATTTTGAAAGTTTGGAATCAAAGAAGAAACATAAGTAGGGCCTATCCCTTTGGGCCAAATTTTATCGAAAAATAACCTTCCTTAAATCATACTCCAATTGGGAAAAACAACAACCAACACGATCGAAAAACATTGCACCTGCCCCACGATTGCAAATCTCGACCCGACATTTAAACTTTTTTCTGCCCCCGATCAACAGGCAAAGGCCATTCATTACACAGCCATAACTCAGCCGCGACAACATAATTTTAAATTACGAACATTTCAAATCTCCATGTATTTAATTTTTCAACGAACGAATACCACCAACGCAGCGGAATAAAATTTCCATAACGTATACTTAACCCGGCTATGCTCGTAAATAAATAGTGGTATTGAATCGTAGGGTAGTCTAGACCGAATGATGGATTTTCGTTGGCCATCAAAATTATGGGGCTCTGTAATTGGTGTTTAGAACCGTTTAGTCAGTTGTTAGATAAAGAATGAATTGATTTTCAAGGGAAACTTTAATGGAGTTTTCGTTATTTATGAAAGTTGATAAAGTGAACGGTAATGATTTATTGGGCTGGGACCTGGGTTATTTAAAGTTTTATGAAATAATTTGAGTGATTGCCTACGGTCAAGTATGTGGGAATAGACAAGAGCCTCTAGATATGGTCTAATTATACACTATCAAATATCACGTGTTCAGTCGCAAACATTTTGGCATCTCGACTATCGCTATTGCTATTGCTATCGCAATAAAATGACAGTTTATCGCCTAGGTGCATTATTTGAAAAAAAAAAGATTGGTAGTGTAATCTAGATGTACTCGTAGAAGTGTCCGAGAATTAATCTGCGAAGCCCTTTTCTTGCTGGAAACCTGTTTCGGTCGGTTTTTAATCTAACGGGAAGCTGCTAAGTACCAGTATTTTACATGGAACGACTGCCTAGCTGACCTCGATAGTGCAACTTGGTAATAATACCCCTTGACAAGACTGGTGTTAGATTTTCAGGCTTCTGAGTAGGTACCCGTAAAGATTGTCAAAGATGACCAAACTGGACTGTATTAGTGAAAGAGGTGTAAGAAAATAAAACCTCAAACGCAGGTAGCCGACTGCCATTGTCATAGGGACGAGGAAAAAAAACAATGCAGTGTAGTAAAACGATGAATGTGATTTTGATGATAGCATTTTCTGACTCTGATAAAAGTAAGTTCATTTAGGGTCTCTTCAGTTTATGATATGAAGAGTCTAGAGAGGGTAGAGGAGAGTAGAGAGACATAGTCCTTTTTTTTTCTGGATGGGACATCATCAAATGACTCTGGGCGGAGCGGAAGGGAGTGTCAGACTCTTACTGACTAAAACCCACCCGTGATCCTTCTTGTGCCCTTTGCGTTCCAGGGCCGCGGTGACTCTTTCGAACAAATTCCGCAACCCTAGCAGGCACTGACCCTGTGGGGCCCCGTCTTCTTTGCTGACGGCTCTTTGAGGCGCGCGTGGAGAGACATAGTCCTACTATCCGGTTTCAGCCAACGATGGAGATCAAAGGAGACTGGCCATCGATGCAGAAGCTTATTTTAGCGCACCAGTGTGTACGCAAACACGGGTTCATTTCTTCTTCCATCGCTCTTATAGTCCGATGGAATGGAAATCCGACAAGACAGGAGGGAGATCTTGCGCGGGACTGAAGACTGCTTTCTGAAGCATGGGGCTGCCATATCGCCAACTTCCAAATTCCGGGTTATCATAGACCCAATGCTGAGCAGTCCCGCTTGCCATCGCTAGGCCAACAGAGCAGTCAGAGCAGAGAGTAGGAGGACAAGTAAGATCTTTGGAGTAACAAATAATATTAACCGAGCACGTTGCAACAAATAAGACTCCACAATTTTCTGCAAGAATACGTACACTAGACATGTCAAAAAGCACTTAGCTCCTGAAACCAAGAATACGGGTATAAATAGTTGAAATCGCAGCAACCCTACTTGAGCATCGAATATTAATATTTTCGGCTCGCTGCAGAAACGTGACGGGCGAGCGAACTAGAATGTAAAGCATTTCTTGACCGTTCATGTGTACAGTCAAGGGCAAAAATATGAGTGCAATTTGTAAAATTCAATAGAACTATTCTCGTAGAGTATCGATCAAATGTTGCATTATTAAACTAAATATAATTTTACAGTTTTCTTCTGAAAAAGTCAATGCTGAATGTGAGTGAACATGAATCAATGATTTGATTGTAGGTTAAAGAGCCTTACCGTATTCTGCGCCTATGTAGTTTCGAGAAAAATGTGCTGATATGGACTATTGCAACTTTAAATACTCTGTGACTTTTGAAAGATGACCCTAGATATCATCATGTAGCGTCAGCGCAAGGGTGAGAATGAGCACAATCAGCCTATTAAAATCCCACTACTGAACCACAGGCCCATAATTACCAGAGTGGGATATAATACACCACGCGGACCCAGTGGGTTTGGTAGATGTCACGTATGTGTATCTTAGAATGTTTGGTTCTGGTTTCCTTACGTTTGTTCTTTCACCAGCCCTAGCTGGCTTCGGAATCTATTCTTAATTTAGAATTTATAATGTGCCAGTAACTTTTGAATCCTTCAAAAAGGTTAAGATGATTTTAGGCCTTGACTGTACACTATGCCGATGTCCAGTATTGGATTCTAGGGAGTATTTATGTGATAGGTATCAAATGCATTGTACAGTTTTATGGACAGTTCGTTTTATTTCTATTTCAAACGTGTGTTCGTGTATCATCAATGTTTTCATGTTTCCTTTGTATTAGGCTGACCGTGCAATACCTACTTAGTAAGTTTTACAAGTCACTTTGATATAAATTAGGTACAAAAGCTATGGTGAATGCAAGTACTTCTGAGTGTTATAGTCTAACTCAAATTAAGTTTTTCTAGAAAAGTGCTTACCAGCTTTTTTCACGCAATTTCAGGAATTAAGTTAATAAGTAAGTGTTTTACACCTATTAACAAATTACTACTTAGTATAAAACAAAGTCGATTTCCGTTGTCTGTCTGTCCCTATACAGTATGCTTAGACTTTAACGAAATCGACATATTTGTCGAATCAAAAATTTAAAAAACCAATTGTTAAGCGCCTTGCTCAAAATGTTTAGTTATTATGTATCGTTTAAGTACCTACCTATACACTATTAGATTTTAAGATAACGAAAAAAAATTGTATTGCAGTCTAATACTGATTGTTATTCAATTCCTACAAAAACTGTATCAAATATTAGCTTGTAACATGTGGAAACGTAGTGGATTGTACATTTACTCACCTCTGGGTCACTTTTGGCCGTCAAAAAAATAAAATAATGGAAGAACGTTTCTCAAATTGTGCCATGTGACTGAAATCAATTAATGCTCTCATTTGATTTCAGTCACATGGCACAGTCTCATTTTTTGATAGTTTTATTATAAAATAAATAATTTTGAAGTTATTGTGTATTAACACTGTACATATTAGATGGCTTTATAGTAGACATTCGGTATCATTGCATCTGTTATAAACTAGACTATAACGCGGTATCACCCAGCTAGCGAAACAGCAATCCCGCTCGTATCTCCCCGATTTATGACTGCATTCATCCGAGTTAATTTCTGTTTATTACGTGTTTCGTTCGCTGTTCTCTTGCTGTACCGTGTGACGTAGCAACATCTAGAAATGTAAGTTGTAGTACATAGGTACTACAACTTCCCTCGAATAATAACTCTCAAAAGAAGCTGTATTAGTAGTGAAATGATGAGAAAATCTGTTTATGCATTTATAACTTTATACGCAGTTCATTTGATTGAACTTCTGTGTATAACGTAGTTAATTCGTTCGCAGATCTGTTGCAGTATCGTGTTATGTTGCAAAATCAAAAAATGTAATGAAGTTATGGCATTACTTCTTATTGTAACTTTCACAAGAAGCACTGTTATTAGTGAAAAGCTAGGAAAATCTCTCAATAACTTTATCAAATCTTTGTTTGATTCAGCGTACTACGTGTTTCGTTCGCCGATCCGTTGCGGTATCGTGTTACGTAGCTAAATCCAGTCGCAGGTAACTACTACTATAAGTTGGGGTATTTTCCCAAAAGATTTTAAAGGCAGCTCTGTTTAAGTGGACAATGCAACAGAAGAAGACGCCCGGGTGAACAACGCAACAGAAGAAAACGCATTACGGTGACCAACCGCCACACTGTGACGCTGCAGTGGCTAAAAGGACACAGCGGATCACTGGAAACGACGCGACCGATGAGCTGGACAGAAGGGGATCTGAGACGGTGGCTGTTGGACCCGGACCCATAGTTCCACTCCCTTTCACCCAGCTGCGCACATGGATACAAGAACATACCCACACACAGGCAGAACAATGGTAGTCCTCGGCACCAGGCTGCCGACAGTCCAAGCAGTTAATCCTAATCCTGGACAGCAAAATGACCAGGCGCTTTTTGCGGTTGGATAGAGGCAATGAGGCAGCCTACGAATGGTGGCAGGGACCATCACCGGGCACTGCTCATTGAACAAACATTTACACATGATAAGTATTACGGACAGCCCTATATGCAGAGCATGCATAAAGGAGGAGGAAACGGTATCGCACGTGCTCCTTGAATGCATAGGTGTAGCCCAAATACGGAGGCAAACAATAGGGACACCGAGTTCACTTTCAGAAATCCTGAACATACTGAGTAAACTGATCTGCTTCTGGAGGGAGTTGTTGGCTAGTTGGAGTGACGGCCGCCATGGCTCACGCACAATGGTCCAATACTAGGACTAAGTGCGGAAACCAAACCCAAACACATAGATAGACGCCCGGGTGTCGGGAGTCGTAGGGCAATTCCCGGCCAGGCCAGGCGGCCTGCGGATAAGGAACATGCCCGGGTCGTCCGTGAGCTGTATTCCATGTGCGTCCCAAAGAGATGTTAACATAATTGACGGGACCCACTAGGGTCAGTAATTGCCAGGGATGTGGAATTTGTTGGAAAGAGCTTTCATGGAGGGAACGTTATGCAAAATGTTTAAAGAGTTGCATAGGAAATTATGTTATATGATATATAGTTTGCTATGTTATAAAAAGAGGGTCCAAGAAAAAAAACGCTTTATTTAATAACAAACTTAATTTCCAATTTCAAATGCATTAAAAGATTATTTTGAGCAAGTAAACTCGCTACCAGCTTTTGATTGTTCTATGCAGAATATCACCACAAGAGAAAAAGGATCAAATTGGCTTTAAATCAAATGTATAAGCTAGGAAGTTTGGAAAGCCTGGCTTAAAACCAATAAATAAATAAATAGCACCTAGACTTTCCAGCTCAAAGGAACGACCACTAAAGAATAAGTATTACCATAATAAAATATTATATTTGTGTAGAATACCGAGGTGTGTCGCATAAGCGATGCAAAACTGTTCTAACATGCATGTACCTACGTGGGTGTTGCCAGTATACAGGCATAAAATATTGGCTTTGAATGCTTTGAACATGGCAATACTCCGTAATCCGAAGAGTTGTTAGCTTTAAGTATTGCTTGAAATGTTCTATTGGTTTTAGTAGATAAGTCGGGCTTAAATCGATTTTGATTACCAATAATTTTTGGTGTTGAAATGTTTGTCAATTTCGAGTGGGTTATGTTTCTAAGCTATGGTTTTAGAACGTCTGTGTCAATTAACATAGTAATAAATTAATGCTTTTTAGTAGGTGATTTACGTTTTGATGCTCTCACAAAACCTAACTAAAACAAAATTAACCTGGACATAAAGTGATAATAAATTTAAATAAACAGGCACAATAGACATTATCACAACAAAACCTAAGCAACACGAAAACTTGAAAACAACCGCATAAATATCCCTTCACAACCGAACACTACTAAACACCTCAGTCCTCACAACCCGATACAAAACAACCCTTCTACCAATACAAACTCGCTAAAACGACTCCTTCGGATATAAACACTACAATGGATCCATTACCGCATCTAAAAGGCCCGGACAACGGCTGACCGCCACAAAATCGGCAATAGTTTATGTTAAACGTGTCTCGTCGTCGGTCAGGTGACAACTGTGACGGGCGGAACATGGAAAACATTTTAACCCTCTAGCCGGTGCTGTGCGGTCGCATCGACCCGCTAGCAAATTACGGTGAAAGAATGTGTGCCAATTGACTGTTTGAGCGATTGTGGTTCATTGTTATGATTTTCATGTTTGTATTTATTTTAGGTGGTTTCTAATTTAGTAAATTTGGATAAACTGCGATGACAACGAGAATGCTTTGATTTATGTTCATATGAATGGATGAATTATGAACTCACATGTTTCGCAATTTACTGGTATATACATATAAGGAGCTCGTGGCTAAAGAATAACAGCCGCACAGGTCGATCTTCAAGGTTAAGCAACGCTTGCCAGGGTTGGTCTGAGGATGGGTAACCATCTTAACATACCGAGTTTCCTCCGTGCCTCGGAAAGCACGTTAAGCCGTGGGTCCCGGGCTCCCGGCCGTCATTTGTAGATCTTTGGTAGTCGTTACGGATTGTCAGGAGCCAGAAAATCTGACACCAGTCTTGCCAAGAGGTACCGTGTTCCCCAGTTATTGGGTTGTGGAGGTCTGGTAGGCAGCCGCTCCACGTTAAATATTGGTATTCAGCTGAATCCGGTATGACTGGAAGCCGACCCCAATATAATTGGGAAAAGACTAGGCAGATGATAATGATACATATGAATCGAAAAATTGTTAAAACAAAAACTATTGTTAAATGTAAAACCAATTCTATGTGTGGTTCAATAACTAATTAAATAGATTTGCACAGGTTCGCGTATTAGAAACGTATTAGAATATCTTGTTCCCTCATGTTATTGATTTAGAGTGCTTATAGAACTTTATTTATCTACCATCATCGACTCAATGTTTCCACAAATTGATATCAAAACTACACCACCAACAATTTTTTTTTAAAACAAGCGGTTGAACAGTCGTCTTCCATTTTCATAGGGGTCAAAGATGGAATAATAACCCATTCACTGGGTCACATTTTATGTCACTCAAGTCCCAAGCAGACTGTAAAATATGCATAATTTTCTAATAATAAATCTGTATGAGAGTTTGTATTTATAATTTTGAAAATACAGCGGATTATAATGTTTATGTTGAATTTGTGTAAACAATGGGGGCTTAGAATACGGGATGATTGTTTGTCCAGGGTTGAATATAATTATTTTGTCAACAGTTGAGTTTAGCAATTAATTTGGGTATATACCGAACTGTTGTGATATTGCAAGCAAAAATAAATCCGCAGAAGGAAGCGTCAATCTTATTTTATCATACCCTATCTGACTTCATATTCTAAACGTAGCATACTCAACACTTAATGTTTCTACTCACTCTAAACATTTATTACCACTTACTTTACTCTAAATATTTATTTTACCTAACACTTACTAAAAGCAAGCAAACGAAACCAAAATTGACTGTCAAAAACGCCCGATCCGAGAAAATCCGAACCACCTTGTAAACACAAACGAGATAGTTTTAAAATAAATAGCAGCGAACACCAAACACGACCGTCTGTCTGTTCACTTAAAACCACACGTTGACGTGAACGAATGCACTCGGGTACTGGGATAACTCGGATACAAATCACTTGACGACCCCGAATTAACCGCGAGACACCGACTGTTTATTTAGACTGACTTCGATTCGGATCAGCTCCTTGAGCGGCTTTGAAGACAGCGATACAGGATTGGTTTGAGGAAGCGTTTTTGGTAAAGGAAATAATGTGAGCTAAATGGATTAACAAATTTTCAATGTAGAATATGGTTATTCCAATGTTGGATTTAGAAATCTAACTAAAGATTTAGGGGAAACTAAATGACATAGTAACATTTGTAGTTATGCATAAGTGAGGTGGAGGGAGTGAGATGAGGCTTGTTACTATCCAGGCAGGATAGTAACAAATCTGATACTCAAATGTTCATTGTGACACGAAGGAGATTAGTATGTTCTCTTGGAATAATTTTCATTCTTCTCGTGGGCAAAGCTGCGGTCAGAAGTTAGTATTTCAAATATAGTAAAGCTTTCTCATCGCTAAAAAGATTTTAATTGAATTAAAAGCTAGCTTGTATACTACTCACATGATTCCAAAAAATAATTACTTCATTGTGTTGGCAATGGCATAGAGTTAAAAGTAGGATAAAAGATATACTTACGTTTTGTGAGTGACATCACCAGAGCTTAAAGATGATCAGTAAAACTTCACTGTTTTACTATAAAGCAAAATCACTAAAACTTCTATTGGATGAAGAGAAGGACAAACTATATGATGCTTCTAGTGATCACAATTTAGATAAAGATAAGAGGTCCCATATTCATTACAGAAGCATGCGGTAACAAGCGGAATCACTAACGGTCAAAACCTTTCAAAGCTCTGCATGATCCATAAAGGTAAAACCAGTAATCAAGAGCTAGATAATGTTTTATAAAAATAGACCTACAGTGTAAGTCTTGTCCGAACGAATGGAACTGGTTTTAAAACTCCTGCTGGCTTCTTTGTTACAATAATTTAAGAGCAACTGTTGAATGAAACGGAATAAGGATAGATTGTTACAGTGGCCTCAATATCTGGAATGACACACAGAAAAATAACAACAAACAAAAACAAAGTTTAAATAAATCGCAATAGAACCACTACAAACCAATTCTATCAAATCGAATATCAAACATTAGTGGACAACACTATTTTGATGTATGTATATATTTTTAATTGATGTATTTAAAATCTTCCCTGATGGAAAACGATGATGTGGTTGATGATGTAGCACGTTTGCTTAGAAGTACAGTACCCAATTTACCCATAACCTAAAAACCCGGTTTGTAGCTCAAGGAATACAGACTCGGACAAGGAATTCCACTCATTAGCTATACGTCTAACGAAGGTATTCCCAAAACATTTGTGCAATCTAATGCAGACAGAAAATTTTCTGGCTTAAGGATTAAGAAATTAAGATTATAAAACGGATCAACGACGATCTATTTGATATAATGTCTTCGTCTTTTTACGAAAGCTACGACAAGAGAATCTTCTGTCACTTTGCTTACAACTAAATGCAAAAAACAAAATCTGCTACTTAAATTTTGTTCATTGACACGCTGGACATGAGTATGTTCTCTTGGAATAATTTTCATTCTTCTCGTGGGCAAAGCTGAGGTCAGAAGTTAGTATTTCAAATATAGTACAGCTTTCTCATCATTAAAAAGATTCTCATTGAATTAAAAGCTTGTATACTACTACTCACAAGATTCCAAAAAATAATTACTTCATAGTGTTGGCATAGAGTTAAAAGTAGGATAAAAGATATACTTACGATTTGTGTGTGACATCACCAGAGCTTAAAGACGATCAGTAAAACAGTGAACAGAACAACATGTTCAAGTATTAATAATACAACGCAGTTAGTGGTAAGATTAAGATTGACAGTAGCATCTGCGATGAAGCAATTTGGCTGACAGGCGCAGTGATTATGGAACGAGTATATGACCCCTGGATTGGTATAACGATCTACAAGGGGCAATGTTCGCGATTGATCTTGAAAAAGGTACTTAATTTTTTTATAACTAAGGTCTACATTAAAGTTTGTGATCCAGTTCTAAGAAATGTGAAGACAGTAATGAATGTTAGTTAGTGCGTAGTCTGTACAACATTTTTTTCTTGCCAGAATTTAGCATCGGTAATAGCTGGTTCAGTTACATATTATTGAGATCAACGAGACTGATTGTACACAACTTCAATATTTTAATTTTCACGTCTACACTCAGCTGTACCTATTTGAATATTGTGAAAGAATTCATTTGAAGAAGATATTTTCGTAATTCCAAAAATATGAAATAGTATTTTTGACAAAACAGATAGGTCGACACGCTGTATTTGTGGTATTTATATCAATTTGTTTTGTTCCATTTTCAATTTGGTTTTGACAATGCGTAACGGTTGTATGTTGCAACTTGTAACTGTACTACCAACATACGCACACCGCTGTCTACGAAGCCACATACCAACAAATATAGACTTCCGTAAATATAAACTAAAAACACGTGTAACCGAATTCAAACGCTTTAAGCATCGCGCCCATTAACAATAATCCTTTTTATTTCCCTGTGAAAATATTCTGCTCGGGTCAAAGTAACCCCAAACATCATAATTTCAGGGTTGATTTTTCTTTAAAGAATCAAGACTGCAAGAAATGTGTTGTCGTTTATAAAGATCTCTTGTTGGTTAGCCTCTGTGTGTTAAAAATAAAATTATTATTATTCAAGTCATAATCTTAAGGGTAACTAACAATAGGGACTACTTAAGGGGTTGTTTAAATGTGCTTAATTTATTTTGTGAATGTTTTTTGCCACTTTGGTTTTTGGCTGTAGGATAATGATAATTTTAGTGACACATTTCTCTGACATAATTTTAACAGCCAGTTCTTACATATGTCCAGAAAACGGAATGAATATGTTATAACGAGACTACAAGTAAAAATAAAGACTTTTATTTTAAAATACATACTGTGTTTTTGTTGAACTTAAACAAAAAATAAATAAAAACATTTTTTTTGAATCGTCGTTTTTACCTTAAAATATATAAACGATTTTCATAATTCATTATATTTTAAGTCAAAGTATACACACACATAACTGTTTTGGCGTAACTGTCAAAATTGGGAAATGAGATCTTTTTAATACATCCAACGACAAAACGTACATTTTTCTTTAGATTTTCAACTTTCATTCTTCCCTTAACAGTTGCTCTAAGTTAAATCCGAAGATAAATTAAGTATAAGAAACAGCACTTAAACTTAATAAGTGCGGGGCACGGACAGAACGATTAATTTCTAACAATAAAATGTGTCGCTTTGAAAATATAATGCTTTGAGCTTGAGAACATAATCTATCAGAGCTATTCTTGTGGAGATTGAGGAATGGAATGAGTGCATTAAAAGTTATGTCTATTAATAGATGGGGTTAGTGTTGGTTAGATAATGCTATCCTGGTATAAACTTGCATTTGTTTTCATCAAACTGTATTTATGAAGTACTAGTAGCATCCTGCGGTTTACTCGCTTAGTCCCCGTTCCCGTGGGAATATGAGGATAAAATGTAGCCTATGTCACCCGGGGAACTTCCCAACAGTGTCACAATTTTTCAAATCGGTTCAGTAGTTTTGGAGCCTTTTTAACCGACTTCTAAAAAAGGAGGAGGTTCTCAGTCGGTGTTCAAAAAACGAAAAAGGAACCACAAACACCGAGTTCCGAAATTAAAGTTATTTTGTACTTTTTTGACTTTTTGTGGAAAAGTCGGTTGTATTTTTTTGTAAAAAGTTTTCAATGCAAACAAACAAACAATTAAATCTTTAATTAATATTAACAAATAAACTAAACTTACAGAAAACTAAAATAAAGCATAAAATATGTGTCACGGAAAATGTCAACCAGCCATTTCGATATTTCATTGAACAGGCTTAATAAGATACTTATGTTAAATCTGGGAAAGAACTAAAATTCTTAAAAAATATGAACTGTTTGGACATGTAAAGCAGCTGATCAGAAGAAAAAAAAACATTAAAAGCATTTATATAAATAAGTATGCTTCATGGATAGAAAAATAACAATCCTATTTGGTAAAAAAAATCATTTTCGTATTTTTGTCTTTTCAAATAAAACTTGTGAACACAAAAACAGAAATGGGGTGATGTCACTTTTTGGTGTAAAGTATGTATAACAACGTATGACGTCACGCGGATTTTAACCCATTGTATCGTTGTTATTTTTAGTTTACTTGACAAGATGGAAAATAAGTGTCCATTGTTTTTTGGTTATTTAACTGACGGAAAAAATATTTCTATTCCAAGAAAAATATGTTTCAAATAACTGGGAATAATACCCTATTTTATTCCCAGTTTATTGAAATTTCACTAAGATTGAAAAATATCACACTAATAAATAGAGCTTTTACTTTTATTACGTACAAATGAAATTCAATCTTGAGGTATTGAACAATTTATTATTTCCTTGACTGCATTTATATAAACAGCAGTTACATCCTATTAGCAAAACTACCTATTTACAAAGTACTAAAAACAAGAGATTAGAAAAACTACAGTCTTCGGCGACTTCGTTTGCGAAGAATTCTATAGAATCAGATGAAAGAAAAGAAAGAAAGAAAAGAAAGAAAAAGCGTTTATTCATGCTCGTTTTTGACGCGAGAGAAAATTAAAAATAAATAAAAACTAAGAAATAAAAAAAGAAATAAATAATAATTAAGAAATCGACCATCCGGAAGTTCTTCTCCATGATTCTGATGTCGTGGTGGTTTGGCTACAATAATAGGGTAGTTAACTAAAAAAATCTAATTAGTCCGTCGGATAGATTTCCAAAAAAATATTGGACACGTATTTTTTCTTTTTTCACGTAAACAAAAAATGAAGACGATACAGTGCGTTGAAAACTCGTGTGACGTCACGACTCGCTACAATTTTAACCGAGCCGTGACGTCACAAACCCCCACTCCTGATCTTTGATGCGTTGTATCTTCGTCAGTTTTTATAGATTTGATAAAGGAAAAAATACGCGTCCAATATTTTTGTATAATCTAACTGACGGACTAAACATAATCATATAATTTTTACTCAGGAAACATCCTTATTGTGTTAACGATTTGTGTGACGTATTATTGCTTATCTAACTAAAGCTTTTAAGATTGTTAACTTCAACCACATTCAGGAACCACCGAAAGGAACCGAAGTGGTGAAATCCACTTTATTCCAACACCTGATCGGAGCCTTACCGATTAAAGCAGCTAATTTTTACCGAGCAAGTAACAGCTCGCGTGCGACCAAGCTTCGTTCACGAACGACACGAAATTCTTCGTTCAGTCATGTTCACTCAAATTATTTTCCAAACTTAGGTACCTACTTAAGCTTATAGAAGTTTGCACCGTAATTAGTCGATGTGTGCTGAGATAATTGATTTGTTGAACGGTTTTTATAAGGTTGGTAACCTCTGGAATAGTATGTGAGTGGAATGAGGTAGAGAAAACTAGGATTTATAGTATGATAGGATCAACTCATTAATGTAATTAATTTTAGATATTTTTTTTTGAGAAGTAAAATTAGCTTAATTGTTATCAACGCCAATCACAACGCTATTTCAAAATTTGTTTACAAAATACCGCAGTGGCTGCCTAAAGCTTTAAAATAATATTATGTACGTATGTATGTATATAAATTTGATAAGAATGGAAACACATGGGTACCTAACGCAGCAGAAGTAAAAATAAAAGAAATGTCTTTTCAGTGAAATAGAAACGTTATCGCTAAGTAATTATTATCATCACTAAATAACTATAACTTAAATAAACTTTATTAAACAAAGTCTCTCTCTGCCGTGTCTGTCCGTCTGTCTGTACGCGATAAACTCAAAAACTGTTGAACGGATGCTCATACGGTTTTCACCAATGGACGGATTTATTAATATTTTTTTATACAAAAAATCATAACGTTTAATAGTTTTAATATCTTATTCTAATCGTGCGAAGCCTGGGCAGGTTGCTAGTCTACACTAATTAATATTATATAGATGAAAGATTTGTATGTTTGTAACGAATAAACTCAAAAACTACTGGACCTATTTCAAAAATTCATTCACCATTAGATTGCTACATTATCCCTGAGTAACATAAGCTATATTCAAACAAATAAATGTCCACGCGTTCGAAGCCGGGACGGGCCGCTACTAAAACATAGAAAAGTAATAAAATTAAAACGACAACTATCTTTAGACTGACTTCGAAATAAAACAAGAGTACAGTCAAGCAGTCGTTAATAGATAATGTAGTAAGCACGTGTAATGGTCTAGGAATGGCGCCACGTGTACCATTGCTAAAAAGAAATTAACGAGAAGAAGTAAAAGTCAACGATTATATAGATTAATGACGATTGTAGAAACGTGTAGTGGTTTAGAGAGGAGCTATCGGATGAGCAGTACCCCTAGCTAAGTTGATAATCTACAATCGTTAACGCTAGTCGAAAACGAATCAAATGTATGGGAATGAAATCATCTCACGTGGTTAGAATAAAACGAATAGGAAATTCGCAGCCAAATTCACAACGTTCAAATCTATACTATCTATACTAATATTATAAAGCTGAAGAGTTTGTTTGTTTGTTTGAACGCGCTAATCTCAGAAACTACGGGTCCGATTTGAAAAAATGTTTCAGTGTTAGATAGCCCATTTATCGAGGAAGGCTATAGACTATATATCATCACGCTAAGACCAATATGAGCGGAGCAGTTATGAAAAATGTGACACAAACGAAGTTGTGCGGACAGCTAGTTTTCGTTTCTACAATGTTCAACGCCCTTCGTTAAAATGTGTAAATGCTGACACCGAGGCGTTACCGATTGGAGAACGGAATTCGACACGAAACGGTTGAAACTTGGGCCTTTTAGACAAGAAGTTTTGAATAACGTGCTGGTCTATTATAATACAGGCCACAGACGTTGAAATAATTTGATCAAACATGTTGTTTCAAATCTATAAAGCTGAAGAGTTTGTTTGTTTGCTCGAACGCGCTGATCTCAGGAATAACTGGTCTGATTTGAAAAAATCTTTCAATGTTAGATAGAACATTTATCGAAGAAGACTGTAGGTTATATATCATTACGCTAAGACCAATAGGAGCGGAACAACAATGAAGAATGTTTCAAAATCGGGGGGTTAGTAACTATTCCACGCGGACGAAGTCGCGGGCAGATGCTAATAGTTTTAAAATTGGCTGTAGGAAGGTTTGTTAAAAAAGATTTGTCAAATGGCAAGTCCAATTTTGAATTTTATTAGCTAATTCACTTTAACAGTAAAATTAAGAAACGTATAACCCTGAGCGCATTGTCTTTTTTTTATGGATGGGAAATCATCAAATGATTTCTCCCGCTCTGGGCGGAGCGTAAGGGAGTGTCAGACTCTTACTGACTAAAACCCACCCGTGTTTCTCCTAATGCTCTTTGCGTTCCGGAGCCGCGGTGACTCTTTCGAATAAATTCCTTAACATCAATATCTCTTACGCTCTAACATTTAAAAGAAAATTGCATTTTTAAATAGATAGTATAGACGCAGTAGTAAGACCATAGATTAATTATAGAATTGATCTTAACTACTGCTGTAGGGCGAGTCTATCATAATAATTTTCGCTGAAACTGAAGTTTTATTTTACATTTTTACAAAAACAAACTTCTGAACTGTAACTTCAATAACTACCTCACATCTAAAAAGCCTTTTGCTTTTATTTAATCTCTATTAGGTATACCATTGTGTCCACCACAAAAGCTTATCATCGTATTCTGACGAAAGTGACCATAAATTCGCCGATACACAGATATTCCTAATAAAAATTATCTATATTACTGGTAACCATAAAAGTAACGTCACACGACACCATAGAGCGATATCGCTAATATGACGGTCGAATCAAGTTAAAAGAATCATTCATTGTGACTAATTTTATTTATGGACGGCCACCCCTAAAGCATTTATTACCGCGAAACGGTCGAGCCAATAAAACCACTGAATCAAAGAGAAAAAGTGCTCTCAGTTCTATAAATATTTTATTTCGGATAGTGAGAAGTAGGGTGGCCACGGGTAAGTGCCGATGGGAGGTTTACTTTCCGTCCTTCGAGGTTGGCCACGCCGAGTCGAGTTGATTTTGCGCTCTTGAACTAGTGATTTGGTGTGGCTTTGGATTGGTTTATTCTGTTAGTATGTTTCAAATGTAAAAAGATTCCTTGAATTAAAGTTTGGAATTTAAATCGGAATCCGCGAAAACATACAGAGTTCTAATTCAAGTCTTGTGATAATTCCATCCAAATCTTATTTTAAGCCTATCTAAGCTAACGTCATTAAAATCATTAGAATACCATCCTAGTGCTATAAAAACAAGCAACTTTTCTGAATAATAAAAGCTTCCAACTGCCCGCGCTTATTAAGCGGCTAGTGTATTTACTTTCCCAACACCACGGAAACTGAGAGAGTCCTTGAAATCTCTCCCTCATGGCCACCGTACGCTCGGAGCCCGGGGAACTTTTACTAATGTGTGCTAGTCAAATGGACTCTCGAGAATTCAACCATCGAATAAAGCACCTTATGGCAATGGTACAGAGTGCAAAATATGATAACGAGTCAAATATATAAATAACAGGACTGGCTTGTTCCTCTGCCAGTCATGCATATGGAAATGGGGACTTAGGTCATAGAATAAAATGGGTACGTTTCTCTGTTTTGATAGTTTTATTTGCGTACCTTTTCGGATTTGTGGTGTAAAGTGGTCGTAAATAGGTGTAGTCTGTGGTCCCTACTGAGTGAGTGTTGGGTGTAAATACTCTATGGATGGTATGACACACCGTATGTGTGTGTTGGTCCCCTTCAAAGGATAAGCCGATTGGAGTGGGTCCGCGTTGTTGATGAATAGCAATCGTGTTTTTAGGTTTAATTGAAATTATGGACGGGGCAATATGGTATTAGAATGTACTGGAGGCTTTATGTTGTACAAACAGTGGTTATATAGTCTAGTTTTATAGTCGGGTATATAACACATGTATTTAAGTTATATAACGTGTAACAGGATATATCTATACCTTTAAGGGGTTGTTGTACTTATCATTATGATCAACTTTTTACCTATGGGACAAACATTGAAATCGCGAAAAAAAAATTGACTGACCCGTACATTATGTGCGCATAACTCGACAGAATCTACTGAATAGCTGTTTTTTTTTTTGCATTACGTTTTATCTATACATAGAAATAAAATTGGAGCGTCTGTAATATTGAAATAACCGCTTTTTACTACATGCTTAAATAAATATATACGGTACATAGGTACACCAAAATAACACTTTTTACAATTTTTATCTGTCTGTTTGTTCCGGCTAATCTCTGAAATGGCTGGACCGATTTTGACGGGACTTTTATTGGCAGGTAGCGGATATAAAGTTATTTTAGAAAAAAACTTTTATTTTAGAAAAATAAAGTAATGTTGCAATGTCCAAGTACTGTCCAGTACCGCGCGCAGATCACGGGATCGCCACCACTGTGCACTTCTCCCACCAACGAATCAATATCACAAAGAATCGGGGGGTTAGTAACTATTCCACGTGGACGAAGTCGCGGGCAGAAGCTAGTAGATAAATAAGCTTTTTAAGAGCTGTGAAAATATAATAAATGACTGCATTGAATTGAATTGAAAGGTTGGTTTGGTATGCAATTTCAGTGGTTCTCCACTGAAATCACTGAAATCGCACTGAAATTCCTGAACAGGAATGCATCCTACCTTGATGGAGAGAGACTATGCTCACTGGACTGGCATTAGAAGTAGTAAAATCTTCTTTTAAAATAGTCTCTCTTTTGTTTTAAAAATCAATCACATTTCACTATTACAGCATTTATTTTATATTTATGGTCCCCGCACCACACAATAGTCTCGAGTGTCGACTTCATTCATGTTCGAACTTACCTGAAACAAACAAAATAAAAATCATTAATAACCACATCACCAATAAAACATAATAACCAAATAAAAAAACTGATTGAAAGTTATGCCACCGAATTAATGATAATTCTACTGTAACAGTTGCATTTCAGATTGCGATGTAGATATTTGACATTCGTGAACTATTTTGTTTATGGCCAGTGAGTTGTGCACTAACCTTTTTTATTTCACTTTAATAAGACTTTGTGTACTATTTTACCGCCAATAGGTATAAAATATATATTTACTGAAAAAATCTAATTAGTCTGTCAGACAGATTTCCAAAAAATATTGGACACTTATTTTTTATTTTTTCACGTAAACAAAAAATTAAGACGATAAAGTGCGTTAAAAGCTCGTGTGGCGTCACTACGTGTGACAATTTTTATCGGCGATGTGACGTCACCAGCCCCCACTCCTGAAAGATGTCTTTGTAATTTTTACGATTTGAAATGAGAAAAAATACAAGTGCAATTTTTTGATGGGCAAAACAGAATTAGATTTTTACAACTAGTAAAATTCCCAATTGAATATTTGTTTTATAAATTAGACTGTGTTTTTTATGAAGTATAGAATAAAGTGTATAAAGTATGTTATTTAGAAGACTGTATTTAAAGTAAATAAACATTCGATATTGAACAGCTATATATTTTCATTCTAATGTCAGACGCTAAAGATAGGTAGATATTAAAATATCTTCTCTTTTATCGAAATTAATATCTAATCTAATATGATAAAGAGCAAAAGATTTGTATTTGTGTATGTGTATGTGTGTTTGTAATGAAAAAACTCAAAAACTACGGTGCCGATTTCAAAAATTCTTTCACCATTAGAAAGCTACATTCACTCTGTGGAACATAGGGTATATTTTATCCCTGTATTACCACGGGAAAAGGAACAACGCGGGTGAAACCGCAGGGCACTGCTAGTCTATACTAATATTATAAATAGGAAAGATTTATATTTTTGTATGTTACAAATAAACTCAAAAACTACTGGACCAATTTCCAAATTCTTTCACCATTAGAAAGCTACATTCACCCTGTGGAACGTAGGCTATATTTTATCCCCGTATTGCCTCGGGAACGGGAACAACGCGGGTGAACCCGCGGGGCGCTGCTAGTTGTATATATATTATATATATTGATATTGTAGCATTGACTGTGGAAATATTATCTAACTAGCTGCTGCCCGCGACTTCGTCCCCGTGGAATCCCCGATTTTAAAACATTCTTTATCTCTGCTCCGCTCCTATTGGCTTAAGCGTGATGATATATAGCCTAAAGCCTTCCTCGATAAATGGTCTATTCAACCCAAAAAGAATTTTTCAATTCGAACCAGTAGTTCCTGAGACTAGCGCGTTCAAACAAACAAACAAACTCTTCAGCTTTATAATATTAGTACCTATAGATTATCGCCATAAAAAAAAAAAAATATTGAAATCATGCACTAAGTGGGCCTTAGCGAAAAACCACACACAACATTCATCAGTCCTCATCAACTTTGACACACACATCCCCTTAAAACAATAACATGACCTCCAGCTTTTATTACTTCGCATAATGATGAACAACTCTTTGTATGTTCATAGTGGGTGTAGATAAATAAGCTAACGTCTGACTTCGACCGATAATTACCGAGGCGCGTGCAAATTTAATATCTCGCGTGTTCAAACGGGTAAGGGATATTTAGAAGTGGCGATAACCATGCGATTTGAGGATCGTACGATGTGTCGTGACTAAAATATGACCCTCTTTGCTATTAACAGCTGGAGATCTCTCTAGGTCCCAGAGAGATTTAGATGGGATATTCTATATACTCCTAGAGCTCTAGGCTCTAAAATAAAGAATTATCACTAAGATAAACAGTACGGTAACAATCTCAGTCCCCGGCCCTGTCATCTTTCGTAAAAATCTTGTTATTTTGATTACACTATACCGAACGCCAGATAAATGTGCAATAAAGGTCATTGCCCTTTTCTTGATATCTCTTCGTAGGTACATGGACAAAAAAAATGAATCGTTTTCCATTACTAGTAAATATAAAGGATCCAATGGATGTCGATTCAATATAGCATTAATTCATTATTTCTGTTCTAAGAATTAAGGTTGTCAATAAATGTAGGTGGGTCAATGACCGTTATTTATCTGGTGTTCGGTATATAACACTGAATCAATGGATTCATAAAGACATACAAACGACTTACAAAAAAAAAATAACAACATAATATTTTTTTGTACACCGTCGTTCAATATTTCCAACTTAGCAGACCACTAACTCAATAACATGCCGTTACACAGTCGTGCATTATAAACACACGCATCGTATTTGCTTACCGCTGCCGCTCGTCAATCACGACGGGCTGACTGTGCATTTCAATTTAAAGTATGTGCTGCACTGACAGATGTTCGTTCGTTATCGCCTCGCTTAGCTTTGGAGAGCGGAATATTGTCTGGCTGTTTAACAGGACTTTAACAAGGTATAATTTGGTAAAGTTGCTAAATTTAAAGAGAATATATGGTTTTGCAATAGGGTAGTTGACTAAAAAAATCTAATTAGTCCGTCAGACAGATTTCCAAAAAATATTGGACACGTATTTTTTCTTTTTTCACGTAAACAAAAAATGAAGACGATACAGTGCGTTGAAAACTCGTGGGACGTCACTACTCGCTACAATTTTAACCGAGCCGTAACGTCACAAGCCCCCACTCCTGATCTTTGATGCTTTGTATCTTCGTCAGTTTTTATAGATTTGATAAAGGAAAAAATACGTGTCCAATATTTTTCTATAATCTAACTGACGGACTAAACATAATCATATATTTTTGACTCAGGAAACATCCCTATTGGTATAGCAATATGGCATAGTAAAAGTAGGTAGGAATATGAAGTAAGTAAGCACACGCTACCGCTGATGATATGTCTCACATATCATCGCACACAGTGTGCATAAGCATTACCCATCAGCCAACTCAAATTAAGACTAACGATTCGGGCATTAATGCGGCCGGTTTTAATTTTAATTTGAAAACAAAATTCGACTTAACGACAACCAGTGGCTCACCAATGTTTTACTTTTCAACTGAAATTATGTTCCAGTTATCGTTACTTTTGGGTAGTGTTTACTTTTCGGAATGGTGAAGGTTTTGTGGAAAGAGCTGAGCATGAAATCATTTGGACATGTCAAATTATAATATTTTAATATAGTATTTCAATATAATGCCTAAAATATATCATGTCCGACTCTTTTCGTGCTCAACACAGGATGATTTCATCATCTGCCTAGCCTTTTCCACACTATAGGGGTCGGATTTCCGGACAAGCCGGATTCAGCTGAATACCAGTATTTTACGTGGAGCGGCTACCTACCAGACCTCCACAACCCATTAACTAGGGAACACGGTACTTCTTGGCAAGACTGGAGTCAGATTGAATGGCTTCTGACAACCCATAACGACTGCCAAAGATCTACAAATTACAGCCGGGACCAACGGCTTAACGCGCTTTCCAAGGCACGGAGGAAACTCGGTATGTTAAGATGGTTACCCATCCACAGACCAACCTAGGCAAGCGTTGCTTAACCTTCAAGATCGACCCGTGTGGTTGTTATAATATAACCATGAGCTCCTCCTAATTTAACTACAGGATGATTTGATAGGAACTTTATTATGGGTTGGCTAAATCCGGTCGATGAAACTTTCTATTACATCACGTTGTATTTTTTAGTAAGCAAAAACACGGGATTAGCCTAAAAATCAGTTCAGCTAATTTTTGAAAATCTATTTCTTAGAATCTTTGACAGGTTTGGTGTTACAATAATTTGGGTCAAAATGATTCAATTTGAATTTTCCGCACCTCTTTTATAAGGATTGACACGACTGTTCAAAACAACTTGTCTAAAAGTAATGGTTTCCGGAGAATTATATTTTATCTTTTATATATTTCTTATATATTTTCTTATTTTCACCCCAAATAATAATTTTACTTAAGGAAAATCCTAAAGGAATAAACAACTTTTGTATTAAGCATTACTGTAGGAATTTCTGTTTAACTTTGTGAAATTAATAAAAAAGAGCATCAATAGTCTATCTCCAAGCATGTTTACCTATGACAGCTGTTGGCGGTTGAAATACGTAAAAACTAAGCAAAAAATCAAAGCAAAGCAATTCGTAACAAGCGTTTCCAAACGTCTTTATAATGCGTACAGCAAAGAAGTGGAACTCTCTGCCTGCGTCCTGTGTTTCCGAACGGATTCAACCTCAATTTTTTCAAAGTAAGAATGAACGGGTTTCTTCTGCATAAGCTCATTCCAACGTCAATTTGGTCTGTCACCTGTGACCTAGACTAGAGTCAAGGGCACACCCAATTCAATAAAAAAAAAGAAATATTCGTAGCCTTTTAATTCTAATTCTTCAATAGTTTTTTATAAATACAACCAAAAAGAAAAAAAAAAAACCTTTAGCTAAACTCAAACATGGCCAGTACTAAACACAAAGTAGTGTATTAAAAGAAAAAAATAGCAGCTCGTACTACTCGGAGTCTCATAAGTGCCAGGATATCAAATAAATAGCCGTTCGAGCCGCGCCAGTAATGAGAACTGGCCTAACAGTAACCGTCATTTAGGATACGAACGAGAAAGTATACCTACCAACCCTTTTAAGAATGGCGTTAAAGGAAGAAGGGGAAGCAGAGTTTGAAGTTCAGATTGATGATACGATTACCGGAAAAAAACATAGATTTATATCTACAATAGTGGTTCAGGCCTGTCCGAACGTTGGCTTTTTAAGACCTTTAGGGTCACGATTAGTTGAGAATCTAGAGGTGCTGCGATCGCGTTCTTGTTTTTTTTTTATTACGAAAGTCTTGGACGATTAGATATTACGTCCTAACCCGATGTCCAATTGTGAATCTAAACCAACCAGGGACGCACTCGACAATATACAAGGAAATATCAAAAGTGGTACAGTTGTTTAGGATGAGTTCAGTGACATATACATAGAGAAGTATTAAATCTATCTATACTAATATTATAAAGAGGTAACGTTTGTGAGGTTGTGAGTTTGTGACGTTATAAGGGGTAATCATTGGATCTACTGAACCGATTCACAAAATTATTTCACCAATAGAAAGCTACGTTATTGTGGAGTGTCATAGGCTATGTTTTATCCCTGTATTGCCACGGGAACGGGAACAACGTGGGTGAAACCGCGGGGCGCTGCTAGTAAATAATATGTTTGCTGGGATAAAAGCATCTTAAAGGGCCTATGCTGATATGATAGAGTAATCTGTGGTAATCTTACACGCGGATCCAGTGCAGAGCCGTTATTGTGCTTCATTTTTTTTCTACGATGTGTTCCTTAAACGTAATGAGATCAATTATGATGAGTTTACGAACAACAACAACTTGCCTGGATTATTACTTCACTGTATCTACTACTAGAAACTATTCAACAACAATTTTATTTACTCTGATTTATTTACCATCCTCAACCCACATTGTATCATCTTCAAGCACTGTTACACCATTAATTGTAGTTCTGTTAAACCCGTTACAGATTATGAGTGTTATGTTGTTACATTTCAAAGGGAAAAGGGTCATCTGAGTGTAGGCGTTGGGTTGGCATTGATCAATGAACATGGTAGACTTGTATAAGTTGCGGCGTCGAGGGATGATATGATACGCCTTCTGGGATTTTGAAATCTTGTTGTTTGGGGAAAGGACCGTGAAATTAATCCTAATTTTGATATGCCTAAGGCTTTTATTGGGACAGATGGACAGATAAAATATATAGATTATATAAACATCGAAAGCATAGCTCACACACAGACAGGTCTAAATAATGTTGCAATTTCTATTGGAACAGTTGCAGTCTTATCGCTGACTAGCATTGCCCCAAGTGTCACCCACGTAGTTCCCGTTCCCGTGGGAATATGTGGATAAAATATAGCCTATGTTACTTGCTGATAATGTAGCTTTCAATTGGTGAAAAAATTGTTAAAATCGGTTCAGTAGTTTCGGAGCTTATTCGGTACAAGCAAACAAGAAAACTATCCTCTTTATAATATTGGTTAAGAAGAAGATACCGAACACACAACTTATATAGACCAAACGAATTTAGATAATACCGGGAGGAGGAATATAAAGGCTGGGAGAGGACAAAATCAACAAGCATTTTCAATGAAAGTTTCCCCAATACGCATTAGTTAGTCAAAACAAACAAACAAAAAATCTAAGTAAAGGTTTTTTTTCTAGAAAAGGCTGGTTAATATAAAACCTCGAAAACAGCGCTGCCAACTCTAATATTAAATACACAAGAGATTTACAAACAGAAGTCTCTAATCATACGAGAAACACCCAAATAAAAGTTTTTCAATTTGAAAACACGAACTTCGAACAAATTTTTCACACAAGATACAAGAGACAGGTAGGGAAATAGAAAAGGTACGAGGCAAAAAAGCAATGGAAGCAAAACAGTCCAATCGGGGCTCGCTAATCAAGCAGCTATAATGCAATCACGAGCTAGTTGGACCATAGAGCACGGTGACACTATTACGGCTACTGCTAGATACGATATTATGCTCCAGCGATAACCACATCATCGTTCTCCACCAGGTGAGAATGAGGTCAAGCAAGATACTTATAAAATAAAATTGTATATACAAACCAACTGTGTCAGTGAATCAAACAAGCTTCTTAGCCTTATTCTTAGAATAGTCCCCCGAGGATATAACCAGATTTTGAAACATTAGCATTGGTGCTTCGCTCCTATTCAATATAGCCTATAGCCTTTCGCAATAAATGGGCTATCTAACACTGAAAGAATTCTTCAAATCGGACCAGTCGTTCCTGAGATTAGCGCGTCCAAACAAACAAACTCTTCAGCTTTATATATGTATTGGTATAGATATAAATCAATTATTATATCTATACCAACTGGTTTTAGACTGGAAGCCGGTGTATGTAATGAAATATTCTTAACTTCATCATGTAAATGAAAGTTACACTAGTATTTTACATACGACTGACGATCCCCCCTTCACAACCCACTGGGGTAACATGTTACCCCTTGGCAAGATTGGAGATTTCTTAAGTCTGCCAGAATCTACAAATTTTAGCCGGGATCAACGGCTTAACCCGCTTTCCAAGGCATGAAAAAAATGTGAAAATTATGTAATTTATAGTCATCCATGAAGATGGACACCCTCAGAATGGTTGATAGGTTGATGTGAGTTGCCGAGAATCGAAATAAACGACATCAATTAAAGGGGCAAAATGAACAACAGACAAAGAGAGACAATTGCGTATCTAGCCAATGCCATTGTTCCTAGCTCTGTGAATCGGACGAACAAACTGGATTATATGAGTAACGGCTTCGACCAACAAGGATTAATTCCTTAATGATTACTGTCATTTTAAAATCGATAGCAAAAGTTTTGAGGGGGATGTATGGGGGGCAATTTGTTTGTTTTGTGTATGTTTGGCGGTTGGTCGTTTATAAATAATTGACTGATGGAAATATGAATACAGAATTTCTGTAATTTTGTATTTATTTCTAGAACTGAACGTAAACGCGCTTAAGAAGGGTTTTGATGATAATTGTGATATTTCAGTAATTTACTGGAAATAAAATATTAGTACAGCAATTTACTGGAAATAAATTACCTCAGAAGTCTGATTTACGACGCCTCAAGGTAAAAGTAATCTGACAAAACGTGAAGAATACTTAAAAATCAATAGTAAGCAGACGAAGTATTAATAAATGACGTTCAAAGTAAAACGAATAACCAAAGAGACGTAGAAATTGAAAGCCAGAAAGGCAGTCAAAGACAAAAAGCTGTTCTTAAAACTCCTTAAAGTAACACCTTAAGTGAAAAGCTTTTATACACGACACTAGCGTGTGTCATGTATAAAAGCTTTTACATTTACAATCAAACATCTTACATATTGTATAAACAGAAATGGGAGGTATGAATTTGTAACCGCTCATCTCAGTAAATACAAACAAACTGTTGGCCCTTATACAGCCCTATATTGTTCGTAACCCTTAACGATGACATTTGCTGAAATTCGGAATGACAGCAGAAAGCGGCTGAGGCATGCCAATCGAATTTTACTTACACAAAGCAATATTGTGGTTTATGGTATGAGAGGGGAGCGGGAGAACTTTAACGTTAAGCAAAGCGGGGACTTGTTTGGGTAACTCTTCAATTTCAGAAGTCTTGGAAGCATTTATGAATGACTAGCAGCGCCCCGCGGTTTCACCCGCATAAGTTTCGATCCCGTGGGAATATCGGGGTAAAAATATCCTATAATGTTAATCCTGGTTATAAAAGATCTGTTTGCCAAATTTCATCTATATCCATTCAATAGTTTTGCGTGAAACAGTAAGAAACATCCATCCATACTTACAAACTTTCGCGTTTATAATATTAGTAGGATATCTATATATCAGGATTTAGAATTGAGCTCGCAACTAGCTGCATATCAACCGTCATTTTATTACTGCCAGTTCCAAATTATATGTTACATTTTTCTTACTTTTTTTCATTATCAAATTCAACAATATCATTCTACCGCCATTAACACACACCTTCCGTCAATATCAGTGATTGTCGAAATTCCAAAATGTCTTGATCACTTTACATTTAGATAGCCCTTATCAATCCCATACGTTTTTTTGCTTTAGTGCATTGCTATCGCCAGCTGCCGCTTATAGAACTTGTCTAGAACTTCATTATATAAAAGATTTAAGAAATCTCTAATCGCGCTTTCCCCTATTCCTTAATGACTTGCCGTTCTGGGTGGAACGGAAGAGAGTGTCAGACTCTTACTGACTAAAACCCACCCGTGTTCCTCCAAATTCCCTTTGCGTTCCAGGGCCGCGGTGACTCTTTCGAACAAATTCCGCAACCCTAGTCGCCTATACCTTGCACCAGAACATCAAACGTCTCATGTTGATATGACGGCTTTTATCAGGTATTGTTTGGCTTTTACGATTGATGCCGAGGTGGGGCGGGGGCAGGGTTGCCTGACAGACGTCGATTCATCATACCGAACTATGTATATTGGGATATATTTATTTATCACACGTTTGAGTTGGGGTTTGAAGTTTTTAATAGAAGGTCTGCAAACACGCACTGGGCTATGGCGGACGTGATGGACTATGGCCCATTTTCCAACACAAAAAGAAGGTCTGTGTTCCAGTAGTAGAAACGTTGTTGTCAAATTAAATGACACATTTACATCGTGTAACAGAATGAACGGCATACTCATAATTATGAACAACTTTTACTATGGGACCAACACTAAAATCGCGCAATATTGACTTCCCCATATATTTATGTGCAAAATGTACTGAACAGCTAATTATTTTTTTATTTTGCGAATTCGGGTTGGTCCCATAGTAAAAGTTGTTCAATGAACACAATGTTTTTGTAGGTATTTCGTTCATTTCATAACATATAAAACACATAGACATACATACATATTTTAGAACTACTTATACTAAAGTTAGGGAGTTTATAGTTGAATTTATATTTGTATGCATTATATTGTAATATGAATATGTTTTTCTTTCTATCATTCTTTCAAATATACTTACTCGATATTCCAAGTTTGTTTAAAGATGTAGAAAATATAATTTAAATCTCCGTTGCTCTCATTCTGTTTCGAAATGTAATCTGCAAATCTAGGTTAGACCAAGGTCTTAATTGAGTTTTTCAGATAGATAAGTTTTTTTTCCGAAAAAAAAAATGAAATTGAATGAGAAAATTGAACTCGACGATATTGGTTATCATGACGTGATCTAAAAACTGCGGTTTGAAAAACTTATTCTATGTTTTTGTTAATTACGTTTCGATCGCTTGCGTTGAATTTTTATAAAACTTTCCTGAGCTGAGGTACCTGAGTTATGTAGAGATTAAAATCTTTAATTCATTCACGCTCATATTTTTCGTTATTTAAAGATGGCTGGCAATGATTAGGTACTCTCTTAAAAGCCCAAAAAACGTCCAAAAAATAACAACAACACCGAATATATTTTTCCCATTCATTTCACCTTGCATTATCTCCATATTAATAAAGGAAACCATAAAGGCTAACAAAAGATTTATGAAAATCATTTTATGAATAGCTAGCTCTCACAAAAAATATGTTATGCACAGCTTTTTGGCATTTATATGAAGAGGCCTTTATGCACTTTTAAATAATCAAGCTTGTGAGCACATGCTTTACAAATTAATATTTTCCTGTTTTTTGAGTATAAAATGAGCCTCATCAGAAGGATAAAACTCACCTAAAGGGCAATGGAGAGGGCAATGCACGGAGTTATCTTGTGTGATCGAATCAGGAATGATGTTATCCTAAAGAGAATCAGGGTTGCCGACATAGCCCAAAGGATCGGCAAACTGAAGTGGCAGTGGGCAGGGCACATTACTCGCGGAAAAGGTGGTCGATGGGACCAAAAAGTTCTGGAGTGGCGACCACGTAGGTACCAGAAGTCGCAACGTTGGAAGACCTCCCACAAAGTGGACCGATGACTTGGTGAGTTTCGCGGATAGCTGATGATTACGAGACGCAGAGGACCGGGTGTTGTGGCGACACTTGGGGAGGCCTATGTCCAGCAGTGGACGTCTTTCGGCTAATACGATGATGATAATTGTGAAAGATAGGAAATTTGAACTTAAATAGGTTGACCGATGCATTAAACATTTTTTTTTGTGTTTGTTATGTCATAACTTTGTATTGGGTTTTGATGATTCTTTTTATATTCGAAAGCTGGTGCTTGTCGTGTGTTTCTATTTAAATTGAAATCTGACTACTAGTATTTGAGTTATCCTTAATAATGCGTGGCTTAGTTCACCTTGACGACGTTCTCATTCCCTCTTGTCGATGTAAAATGAAAAAATAAAATTGTGTACGATGTTTTGGAAGAGCATCTTAATCCGAATTCTACACAAAAAAAAAAAAAAAACAAAATTTACAATATAACTTTAATTTCGGAACTCGATGTTTTTGTTTAGAATGATGTAGATGTACATACTTTCAAGTCTTTAAGACTTGTTCTGTTCCATATTTGAATTGATTAAGCTGCGAGTGTTTATAGCACACCTATCCTAATATTATGAAGAGGAAAGATTTTTTGTTTGTATCAAATAAGCTCCGAAACTATTGGACCGATTTTAACAATTTTTTCACCAATGGAAATGGCGCTGCTAGTAATGAAAAAACAGGGCGAGAAAAAATATCTTTAAATATTCGGTCACACTTTTTTTCATTGGCAAAGTTATCTCGTGTCGTACCCTTTTTTTGGATGGGAAATCATCAAATGACTTCTCCCGCTCTGGGCGGAGCGGAAGGGAGTGTCTCTTACTGACTAAAACTCACCCGTGATCCTTCTTTTGCCCTTTGCGTTCCAGGGCCGCAGTGACTCTTTCGAACAAATTCCGCAACCCTAACAGGCACTGACCCTATGGGCCCCGTCTTCTTTGCTGACGGCTCTTTGAGGCGCGCGTAGAACACGACACGCCGACGACTCGGGCCTGGTTGCTATCGGACGGCGAGCCAATCTCGTGACGTACCCGTATCGCCGCTACTAAATCGTCACCCGCCTGTTTACGTCGTTAACGAGCAAGTACTAATTGACGTTGATTCTTTGCTGTCATTGCATGCAGTTCACCATCGTCTGCTGTTCGATGTGCTGAGCTTTTCATATTAACATGACACCTTTTGATATAGAAAATGAATGATTTTATTGGTCGCGTTAAGCTGTGGAGTTTCTTTGATTGGCTGAATGAGTTTTTAGAACGCTAGGAGATAAAGAGATATGACTAGACATTTACCTTGTAAATAGGACTTGAGTTGAGTGTCTATTACGTAACTGCAGATTAGATGCTGACTTGTGCATGTTCAAATAATTTGAACTATTCTACTTCTCCCCGTCTGGTAGGGCAGAAGAGACAGTTGCGGAATTTGTTTGAAATAGTCACCGCGGCCCTCGAACGCAAAGGGCATTAGGAATAACACGGATGGGTTTTAGCTAGGAGAGGTCATTTGGTGATTTAAAAAAAAGGCAGAGGAGACAAGGCCCATTTTTTATGACTTTATGCGCGTTATTCTGCCCACTAATTAATTTTAGTTGGACTTTAGAAAATAGTTGGTAAAATGTATAGTTACAAAACCAAATCGTAGTTTTTTTGGGTCCATGTTTGTTACTAAATCACGCCAGAACGGCTGAACGGGCCTTAATGAAATTTGGTACAATGGTAGAGTGGATACTAGAATAACTTGTTATCTTGGGGGTATATTCACTATGTACATAAGCTTAGGATATTTTTCGCGCGTCCTCAGGCACGGTGGAGTGACGATTTGTCCAGCAGTGGACTGCAACAGGCTGTTGATGATGATAATATTTTTCGCCAGCCAGTAAATCAAACACAAAACAACGAACGAAGAACACGACGACCAACATTTTTAAAAAAAGAATCTGTAAAACTACTTCGACATTCAAAACCATTCAACCCCGAATCTAAATTTCACTCACCCAAAACCTGACCATTCAAATATTTCGCGAGGCATAGTTATGCAGGTATGGTGAAATGTAGGGCATTCGCGCCAATGACCTGGAAGATCCAAACTTAGGTGGTCAGATACCGGCTGGGCCGCTGCCTATAGGCTTATGTCAAGCTAGAATAAACCGCTGGATCTATGGCTATCTGTCGTGTGTGGCTGTGTGCTGAGGTTGAATTTGTATGAGCGTGTGTGTGATTGTTTGATTGTTGTTAGAATATACAGGGTTATTTGAAAAACACCAACAACCTCTTAAGATGTAATTGTAATCATCATTATGAACTACTTTTACTATGGGACTAAAACTGAAATCGCGAAAAAAAGTACAATGACTTCTTAAGAAGTTGTTGGTGTTTTTCAAATAAACCTGTATAATACTTGAATGCATAATTGTAATTGAAGTTTTAGTAAGTTATACAGGTTGAATTTTAATTTACAAGCAATATTATATTAGTATGGAGCAAACCTTGCAGAAGTGAAAAAAATATACCCCTCTAATTTGTCTGTCAGATAGATTTCCAAAAAATATTGGACACGTATTTTTTTTCTTTTTTCACGTTTAAAAAAAAATAAGACGATACAGTGCGTTGAAAACTCGTGTGACGTCACTACGTGCTACAGTTTATACCACGACGTGACGTCACAAGCCCCCACTCCAAATTTTTTATGCTTTTTATCTTCGTTTAAAATGCGTGCCTAATATTTTTCTATAATCTAACTGATGGACTAAATAGAATCGCATTTTTTTACTCGGGAAACATCCCTATTGTAATTTCCCGTAAACAAATTTTGCATAACGGTGTTGATCCCATAGCAAAAAAAATCCATATAGTGTTCGTTTCCATGACTCAAAGGTCACCCAGTAGAAATATACGACATTAGACAATTCATAGTGGCAGTTTTCCGATAATAGCCCGTTCAATGAGCTCACAAAATAAAAACATTCAAAATTAAAACAAGTACATTACTGTTATCAGAAAACAAAAAATTGCGTGTAACCAAACCACTTTTTAGTAATAAACACTTTCAACCAATTACTTTTTATGATCACAGCTTAATTACCGAACTTAGAACGAACAATTACAATAATTCTGCTCAAGTATATTTCTACAAGAACAATACTTTTGGGTAAAATTATTTTTATTTTATGGTAACTTTCGGCAGGCACCACAGAGCACGGAGTTGTAGTCATGGCAGTGACAATAGACATCATATTACTTTTCTTATAAAAGACTGGTAACGTCCCGTGGTTTCACCTGCGTAGTTCCCGTTTCCGTGGGAGTACGGAGATAAAATATAACCTATGTTACTCTCTGATAATGTAGCTTTCTATTGGTGAAAAAATGGTTAAAATCGGTTTAGCAGTTTCAGATGTTATTTGGTACAACAAAAAAAAAAACAAACATAAAAATCTTTCCTTTTTTTAATATTAGTATAGATATTAATAATATTGAAATGCTGTTCGTTATTAAGCGCATCAGTAGGGGACAGATGATTTGGCTTATTGTGGTTTAAAAGGTTTGTGGCGGTCCGAATAAGATTTTGAAGGGAAAAAGAGATGATATTTTACTCTCCCAGCTAGGTGGTGTTGTCAAAATTTTCCATAAGTACCTACATAACACGAGTGTCAGTGAATGAAATGATTTACGTTTCTGAGCTATTTACGCTAAGCATAATTAGTATCGGATGTCATAGCTTTAGACAAATTGTCAAAGCCGTCATTTTTATGTGATGGAAAGTTTTGACAGTGCTGTCTGTAGCAGTGGCCGTCGATGCCTTTCATTGCTCTGTGGTAGGAATGCTTGTGCTCTCGGCAATCCGAGTTTGCTCCGTTAACGAGCATCGGACTAATTAATGCTAAATCTTTTCTGTCTATATAATCAAGTGGCCCAGCCTCCCTCGCCCTCACTCTTCAGATTTTTTGATTTTTTTTTCAAGTGCCTTTAATTGAGCGTTTTTCCAATTTGTAAATTAAAAGCTATTATGTCTGGGTAGAGTCTGGGGGACTGTGTGGACGTTGCTCGATGTTTGAATATGTATTGTGTTGTGTTAACGAAGCTTGTTAAATTTAGGAGGGCTTGTGGCAAATTCTTTTGCAAGTTGTAAGGATTAGGCTGTTGTTGGTAGGTTCACCTTAACTGACTTGTAAAGTTGTAGGGACAGCGTAGTCTAACTATCCCCTTTTGTAAGGTATTTTAATCCGTGATGGGGACCCAATTGATGATGTTGTCTGTACTGATTACTAACCTTAGTACATATGACTATTTCGACTGAATTGCTGAAAGCATGAATCACAAAAGGTTCGACAATTTTTTTTCTGGGTTGGAAATCATCAAATGACTTCTCCCACACTGGGCGGAGCGGAAGGGAGTTCCAGACTCTTACTGACTAAAACCCACACGTGATCCTTCTAGTGAATTTTGTGTTCCAGGGCCGCGGTGGCTCTTTCGAACAAATTCCAAAACCCAGGCAGTATATTTTACCTACCTCAGCATAACTGAGAACTTTTACTCACTGTACCTTTTTTGGTTTAAGTTTCGTAATAAATAAAATAGAAAATGTGGATGAAATTTGTATTCCTACAAATTCATTACCCAATAAAGGATCCGAATATTCCTATATTTACACTCAACATAAAAACTTAAATTCAAACAAAATAAAATTATAACCCCATTTAAAACAGAACCCAATAAAAAACTAAACAGACATAATGACTGTCAAACTAACCAGACAGACACGCGAAAGGTGTGTTTATATTAGTAATAATAATAAATCTGTGGATATAGTCTATGCTGTTATTGTCTGATCCCCTAATGGCAGAGTCGTGATAGAATGGCGTCTTCTGCAGTCGTTAATGGTGATACAAATTCTGTAAACACATTAACGTTTGTGTTTTAAATAATTAATTTGGGAGTTACAGCTTTTTAATTTAGTGGATTAGGTTTTTTTTGTTTGTTTAAAAATGTTTGTTATGAATATTGGACATATATGTATGTATTGAATTTAGTGTGTAAGCATAGAATTAAATTTAATTTATATATCACAGTGGCTCCTTATCAGTTACTGCAGTGCGTCTCTGGAACTCCCTTCCACACCCTGTACGCGACAGTCCTTCTCTTGATGTCTTTAAAAGGAAATTTAAAGAGCATGTTCTTTCACAATGAAATAATATGCATATGCAGGCTTATTTGTAAAACACCAACAACCTCTTAAGAGGTCATTATACTTATCATTATGAACAACTTTTACTATGGGACCAAACTTGTAATCGCGAAAAAAAAATCTGCTGTTCCTGATCATTTATGTTCGTATAACTAATCAAAATGTAGCGAACAGCTGATTTATTTTCGCGATTTCTAGGGTTGGTCCCATAGTAAAAGTTGTTCCCCTTAAGGGGTTGTTGGTATTTTACAAATGACCCTGTAAATTTGTATTTATGTATCAAAATATAAGTAAATCTTTATTATTTTGTACACTGGATCCTACCCTCTATGCTGATCTCTCTCTATCACCCAAAGGTTTGCTGGGAGAACTCAACTTTGAGTTAAGCTCGCATTTGTACATGCACTGTATTATGACTAAATTTAATATAATTATAAGTAAGTTGTTTTGGTGTGCCGTAAAGAATTAAGATATTTGTTTAGTTAACGAACGTTATGTCAACATTTGGGTTAAAAAATCTACATGCTGGTATGTGTTATCGGCTAGACTTTGTTAACATACATACTATTTTTGACAACTTAGTTTGCAAGATTCCCCGGTATTTCCCTTATATTTTCGTTTTACTTAGATCTACTTTTATGTGAGGGGGCTACCCACAAAATGTAGGAATTGCATTGTTTATTTAAATAAGCTATCTGTGAATTAAGGAACTTGTTTCCCTCAATTGAGTTTTGTGACTTCCGTTGTACAAACACTTGATAAGTGACCAACGCCTTTGTTTTCTCTTCTCACGTTATGTTCTAAAGCGACAAATTGTGAAATAAAATGGATTCCACTTAAAGGTCAAAAGAAAGTCTCACAATTCACGATTAAGTTATGGAAATAGTATAGTGAGCTATTTGCATGATTAAATTTTAGAGCTGACAATTCCAATTAGAAAAGTATTTCGGAATTGCAATTCGCAAGCAAAAATGTATCATAGACTAGCAGCGCCCCGCAGTTTTACTCGCGTAGTTCCCGTTCCCGTGGGAATACGGGGATAAAATATAGCCTATGTTACTCAGGGTGAATGTAGCTTTCTAATGGTTTATTCGTTAAATTAGAGTTTATTCGTTATATACAAAAATACAAATCTTTCCTCTTTATAATATTAGTGTAGATTAGTAACAAACACAAAACGTCATGCTTGATTCCCTGAAGGAGTAAGCAGGGGTGTATTTGTTATGTTATTATACAGGTTTACTGCGGGGGTAGTGCAAATTTTACGTAGGTATAGTAATCTATACTTCTATAGTAACATTATAAAGAGAAAAGATTTAATTGTTTGTATTGAATAGGCTCCGAAATCACTGTACCTATTTCAAAAATTCTTTCACTGTTGGGAAGCTACACTATCACATATTCTATTCACATATTCCCACGGGAACGGGAATTACGCGGGTGAAATCGCGAGGTGCTGCTAGTAATATTATAAGGTGAAAAGATTATTTTGTTTGTTTTTTCCACCAATGGAAAGTGAAGTTATTGGCGAGTAACACCGGGTATATTTTATAGCCGCATACCCACAGGAACGGGAACTACGCGAGTGAAAATTAAATAGACACGTCTTTCTTTCTTTCTTTCTTCTTCTTTAATTCTTCAAAAATCAAGAAAAATATTTGGAATTAATGATATCTACTCATTTTATGGATTGACAAATGTGCACTGTCTCTCTCTCACTGTGTATTGAAACCTATTATAATTATTAATTTGTACGAAATCAAACGTGTCTTCCATCTAACTTCCATTATTTCTGGTTCACTAAACTCAATAAACTGACTATCTTATGTATATTAACAGTGCATAGTTACGTTATATATGTGTCACATTCCCCGATAGTCTAATGAAATAGCTGAGCTCATAGATAGGCAGATGTCACGTCTAAAAGTATCTATTATACACGTTTTAACAAGTTAGAATCACTTTTTGGACTTGTTAATACGACATATTCGTTAGGAAAATGCTGTTTTACACTATACGACTGAACCACCAAGAGAGAGATTTTGTTTGCAGGTAAGTAACGAATGGTTACTTTTTTATTTTTTTATTTATGAAAAGATTAAAAGCGATCGCAGCTGTAACGTTAATTACCTGCAAAATTGATAGGGTTAAGAGCTTTTTATTTAATAAATAGTTAAAAGAGAAACATCAAACGTGAAATTATTATTTGTTTTACCATTAGTTCACGAATACAGTAACTTAGTTATTGTGGCGAAAATTCAAACAGTAAGTATTCATTTGATAGGATCAATAGCCTATGGCAAGCACCTCCGTACCTGGCACAAACATACGTACATATGTACATACTCGTATCTCCCAGATTCCCATTGATTACCCGATCGGTTCATTAAGCATCACATCTACCATATAATATTCTACCTCATTAAACGCATTACTGATTTAAAATGCCCTTATTTTATCCGCAAATTAACTCGACCAGTTATATTATAGGCACCGTAGGTATGAATTGATTATAGGGCGTGATATACATGGTTGTAATCTATACTAATATTATAAAGCTGAAGAGTTTGTTTGTTTGTTTGTTTGAACGCGCTAATCTCAGGAACTACTGGTTCGAATTGAAAAATTCTTTTTGGGTTGAATAGACCATTTATCGAGGAAGGCTTTAGGCTATATATCATCACGCTTAAGCCAATAGGAGCGGAGCAGCGATAAAGAATGTTTTAAAATCGGGGATTCCACGGGGACGAAGTCGCGGGCAGCAGCTAGTCTATACTAATATTATAAAGCTGAAGAATTTGTTTGTTTGTGTGTTTGTTTGAACGCGCTAATCTCAAGAACTACTGGTCCGATTTGAAAAAAACTTTCAGTGTTAGATAGCCCATTTATCGAGGAAGGCTATAGGCTATACATATATCATCACGCTAAGACCAATAGTAGCGGAGCAGTCATGAAAAATGTGACACAAACGAAGTTGTGCGGACAGCTAGTTTACACTAAAGTATGGTAGTATCTTGCATGACATTGTGCAACAATACATTTCTATACCTATGGTTGGTCCGGTGTCCGACGCAATTTTCAGATCGTATCGTCGAATCGTATCGGAAGTTGTAAAGAGTCCCTTCACGCGGTCGTCTATCTTTCTTTTCGATCAAACGCAAGAAATGTCGTTAGCTAATGAGCCAATGGCACTTATATTATTTACACTTAGCCACGCACAATTACAACCTTATGCTCAAAGGGCAAGAGTCCAATTTCGTCTGTTTTAGAAAAGTAAATTGGGCATATGAAATATATTGCTTTATAAACAGCTTGTCAGTTTTATTTTACTTCTAAAATGGTGCAACGTATTTTTGATGGTTGATAAAGAGCGTTTATGAGATGGAAATCTTTTTGTATTAGGGTTGTGTAACACTGAGGATCATAATGTGAATAAAGAAACTAAGAAAAATTCTATATAATGCTGCATTTTAGTATATCATACTAATTAAATAAGTGAGGGATTTATTTAATTATCAGTAAATTGTTTTTTTTTTTCGACTAGGTACTGATTACGACAACACTTGGTGACTAAGTTGGGCGCAAATTCAGACTTCAGGCTTCCACTGAGAAGACAGTTGAGGAATTTGTTCGAAAGAGTCACCGCGGCCCTGCAACGCAAAGGGCACTGGGAGGATCACGGGTGGGTTTTAGTCAGAGTCTGACACTGTCGCTCTGCCCAGAGCGGGAGAAGTCATTTGATGATTTCCCATCCAGAAAAAAAAACACTGAGGATTTTCCAAGGAAAATCCCATTATTAAAGAAACAACATAGATCTATAAAGGCGTGACAGCCTTAACTCACCCTTTCATACCCACAGGCATCCTATTACATCTGGAGTAAACTACAGAGCACCGAAGCGCCCAAGCGGGCAATGTTATAAGGCAATGTTAAAATAAGCCCCTTGAAAATAGGTATGATTCCTGGGAAAAATAAATATGATTTTATTTGGTCCCACCAATTATATTTATATTTAGGATTTCTACATATTTTCTGCTTTATCAATACAATAAAAAAGATAAAACGTATTAAACTTCAGGAGCGGGGGCTTAAAACTGTAATAGTTTGGAACTAGAAATTAAATCACGTCAAATTTAAACGCTTCATTCCTTCTTAAGTTTTTTTTTCGATATATACACAAAGAAAAAAGGTTTGTCCAATATTTTTTTCCAAATTTCGATAGTGACTATAACATCAGATTATTGTGCTCGGCGCAACTTCTGCAGCCACGAATATTACGTTGCAGTGCAGACTAGACATTCCGTGCTCTATGGTATTCACTAACAGTAGGTACCCTTCATAATCATAGCATATTTAAGTAAAATTTTCCACTTTGTTATGACAAGGCACGAAAATAGAACAACGCCTTGAACTTGACCTGTTTTTGCATCACAATAACCGGATCCCTGTGGCTATTAACTGGTTCAGGATTATAAGGATGCTTAATTATTAGTTATTACGTCGGGCTTCTTCAAACGAGTCTTATTAGCTCTGCGAGATGGTAACTTTGTATATATTTATGACTAGGTAGGTCAGCGCCTTCAACCGCGTGAATATCGGAAAATAAAAAGTCTGTATGCAACAGCGTATAGACGTTTTTTTTTTAATTTGACGAGGAGATAGATTATAAAAAAAATCCGAGTCAAATTCCGTCCGGGCCATTAAGGGGGGCCAGAGTGATTGAGAAACGAAAAGTTTCACATTTTTTATAGAAGTGAGAAGAGCTGGAACAATTTGAGGTTACAATAGATTGACTTCCAATGACAGTAGATACAGACTAAAGAAAAAAAAATCAAACAAAAAAAAAATACGCCTGCCATATCAATATGAACCAAAAACTTAAAAACAAGATGGATAATGATCTTTTCACTGCAGTCGGGGGACCTGTAAAGAACTATTCAAAATAACCGTCATCGACAGCAATTCAAATATTATTATCTATCTTGTTTTTAATTTTTTAGTTCACTTTTTGACATGGTAGGCGTGATTTTTAATTGTTTGTTTTTATTTGATACCTTTTTGCTATGTATGTACTAAGCAAGCTTTAGACGATGACAGCATATGTACGTAGTCAAATTTTCATGAAAACAAAATTTTAGCTTTTATTTACGATCAATGGCTCCCAATTTCATTTTCTAAAATTTTCACTAGCCACTGTTACCCGGGATAACTCAACGCTTCTACCGATACCACATACATTGTTATCGGTTGAGCCGTTTAGAAGTTATGGTGGATTAAAGAAATTCACAAACATACATACATGAACCCTGAAAACATAACACTCCTTTTTTGGGCAGTGGTGTAATAAGGCCCCTCCCTTATTATACCACTGCCCAAAAAAGGAGCGTTCAGGTTTTCTTTAGCAGTGAGAGAGATAAGAATAATTTGTGGTGTAATTTTGATTAATCTGAGGAGATCTAAATGACTGAGGAATGATGTGATAAGTCAACGCAGTGGTTTAAAAAACTGATGGTTATTAGGATGTGACCAAAATCGAAAAGAGCATGCTTAGATGGTAAAAGTATTTACAAGGACGACGTGACTTTTGGTCTACAACCACAATAAACAGAAAAAACCTTAGGTTAAACATTAATGATTAGCAGATGTGGTTACAAAGTTATATGAATATTCCTAACAAAGTTCTATCTTCAATGCATAGAGAGAGTAGACGCGTAGAGCATTTTCATGAATCAAAAGCTGATTCCGATGGATGACAATAGTTACTCAGTCCGGCCAAAATCGTGTACGATTTTGTATGTGAAAAATTGAAAATGCATTCTCTTTTATTAAAGCAGATCCTCGCAATATTAACAACATAAAGTAAAAAATAATGGAATTCAGTAATTCAATTATCTGATACACCGACGTAACGAGTTCGGGACCGCTCCCAATGGTTACATTTTATTATTGTGCGGGTTAAACAACTGCATTAATTTTATATGCGGTACAGACTACGTGTTTTAAGGTATATTCATAACAAATGAAGACATTGTACAGCCTATTAATAAGTGAGTCAATTGTTTTAATCAGGCTTATTCTCAAATAACAACTGGACTGCTACTTGTAGTATTCCTATTTTTAAACCCCGACGCAAAAACAAAGGGTGTTATAAGTTTCACGTGTATGTCTGTCTGTGGCATCGTTGCTCCCAAACGGATGAACAGATTTTGATTTTGTTTGAAAAGTGAATTAGTGGGAGAGGTCTTAGCTATAGGTTAATCTAGAACAATGTCTATGATTGTATTTTTTCTGAATTAGGCGTTGATAGCTACGCCACGTCTGTTATCTTAAGCTCCAAATAAACATTATTATCATTATTATTGAAGGGGGAAGGGGTAACTGGGGGATAGGATGAATTTACTGAATTCAGTGAACATACTCGAATGGGGTATCAAATTAAAAGATTTGACCTGTATATTGAATTAAAAATATACGAGTTGATTAGGTAAGCTTTTTATTTCCAATAAATACACTAACAGTCCTATAGGTCTTTGCTGAGTATATGACGGCCCTCCCCCGCTTATCTAAACCTAATGAAACATGAAAATACCTACTAGATTTAGAAATATTAATATATCAAATGAGCTACAGGAAACTAAATAATGCAGTCAAATAGTGATAATATAAAGGGCAGTGGCGTGCAGTGATTCGAGTTAGGGTAGGCCAGAAAATAATGTCCAAAAAAAAACACACCACATTATTCAAGGTTGAAATTTGGATTCTTTTTTTTTTGTTTTTTTTTTTAAATAGGCAATTTAAAAAAATTAAAAAAAAACTCATTTCATTAAAAATCAACCCTGAATAATGTGGTTATTTTTTAAAATTTATTTGGACATTTTCTCTGGCCTACCCTAACTCGAACCACTGCACGCCACTAAAATACGAGCATAGCCCTTTATTAAAGGGCTATGCTCGTATTTAGTTTGGGTGATCAAATCAGGGAACAAGATATCCAGTAGAACCAAGGTTACCAACAGAGCCCGAAGAATCGCCAAACCTTAGACGCGGGTAGGGCACATTGTAGAATAGGTATTTGATGAGGACGAAAGGATCTGTTGGTGAGAAGAGTCGAAGATCTGGCGAATGTCCTAGGAAGCCGTTGGATACGAGATGTACGGGATGTACGGGATCAGTCGATGTGGCGATATTTGGGAGAATCGACACATGCTCAGCAATTTGGTCGATTAGTTTCGGCTGGAATTATGAGTGTATCGTTGGTAAATGCGACAGCTGATCAAGGAAGGTTTTCAGCCAGAGATTTGGCCCCTATATCATGTGAGTAGTTATTTTATTCGTCACATATGGAGAAGGCGAAATATAGTGATGTATTTTCGCTAACGAATTCAGGTGTAACGTTATTGAATACCTGATACATATTGTTGTGTAACTGACTGGTATGTAGTTTGTATTCAGATGTGGTCGTTTGGTCAGATTGAGAGCCAACCTCAATATGCTTTGGAGCATAAGGATTATGTGCTGCGGTGAAGTTGTGGCATATGTCACAAGTGTGCAGGTGGAAGCTTTATTTTACCAATGGCTGTACATTCTAAGAGTAAAAAAATGTTTTAAGCAAATGACAGAAGAAGAGCTACTGAAGATAATGTTTTTTTGGCTACTTCCCGTTATGTCACATTCCCGATTGGACAACATGTCAAAAGTTTTAAAAACAACTGAACGTTAGTGGCGTTTGGTCAAGATTTTGATCTTCATACATTCATTCCCGATTCGTCAACATTTGAAAATGCCTATATTCTTTCCCGTTTGGTCAACCTTTTGTTTGGAAAGTACAATCAGAAGCAAAAAGAAATGTCTCAGTTCATTTCCTATCTACTTACTATCTTCCGCCCCCGGCTTCGCTCGCGTCAAAAGTGTTTTATCACTTTCAGTTTCCTCTAGATCAGTATTGAATTCGTTATACTAGAATATTGTTATCCCAGTGAGCTCTTTGTATTTTGTTAATAAATTAGCTTCTATCTGCGACTTCGTCTGCGTGAACTTTAGAACTATCTTCAGGAAGGCATAACATTATGAAAATTAATCCCGTGGTTTCGCAATTCAGTTCAGTTCGCAATTTCGGGTATTCGAGGCTGGAGCGTCATTTCTTCTTTTTGGCTTTTTCCTCGACTCCTTAGGGTCATAGATTGATGTTAAACATTTATCCCAGCCCTAAGAAAAAAACAAGTAAAGTATCCTGGTAGTTTTTGAGTTTTTAACATTCGTACTTCTAGCCCCGGAAATATATCTTCATGATTCTGGTAGTTTGTGAGTCTTTGCCGCTTACAATTCCAGCCCCGAAAATACTTCGACATTTTTCTAGTCTCCTGGTAGTTATATTGTAAATCTTGAGCAGGATTTTTTGAACTTCCGCAGTCTGATTCAATTTCAGTAAGATTAGGACTATCAGTTTTCAAAGTTAAATAGATGAAAGCTGCACATGGCAATCAAACCTATTGCCATGGTAAAAAAAATAGAATAAGAATTGGAGAGATAAGAATTGGAATTTAGGATTTTACATATGCTAAGAAAGCAATATACCTCTGGGAAAATTGGGTGATAAAAAGAGCGTCAAAAAGAACTTGGTAACTTTTGTAGTTGACTGTACCGTACAAAGAACTAGTTTAAAAAAAGGGTGACAAAACGAGAATGGATGTATGAAGATGAAAATCTTGACCAAACGCCACTAGCGTTCAGTTGTTTATAAAACTTTTGACATGTTGTCCAATCGGGAATGTGACATAACGGGAAGTAGCCGTTTTTTTTTGGTGTTGATGGATTTAGAGACCAATTTCAGGTAAGAATGCCAAAAGAACACAAACTTATTAGCATATCAGAGCAGAGTGATTATGATATAAGGCCACTGAGAATGTAGAAAAACATCTAAACTTTTCATCCCAGGATATTAAAAAGGATTCACGCAAGATAATTAAAATAGAAGTATAAAACTGTTTCAAATAAACTTACTCAAAAGGTAAATCTCCCAATAAGAAAACTCAAACAATTAAAAAAAGTTTGTATGATAATAAACAACGTCAAACAAGGCCGTATGTTAACAGTGGCAATGTTGAATCGATTTAAAAAGTTAACGCCGCGCCTCACCCATCTGCGGGTTGGAAGTTATTTAATAAAAATATATTTCCCGCGACAATCCCGGGATTCCTGCTCATTCCGGGGCCCGGGATTTGATGCCTCTTAGCTGGCTGCTTTAATTTTTTGCTCAATTTTTATGTAATTTTCGAAAGTGGGTATTTACTTTTATCATAAAGGATGTCGCAGTGAATGGGTTGTCTGGATTTGAATTTATTTGTTTGAGCTTTAAAAGGCTACGGTTGCCGATTGACTTTTGGTATTAGGTAGGACCGTATAGTCATGGATATATGGGCAATTTCTTTATGGCCAAATCTTTTCTTTTTCTTCGTTCTTTTCGTGGTTCGATGAATAGATTAACCAGCTAGTTATGTCAAGGCGGGAATATTGGCTCTAGTTATTGTCACTACTCGATAAGTTTTTAAGCTTTTTACACAGCAACTTTTTGTAGGCTCTTAAACTAGATGCCTTTAGAGATGTTTTCTAAGTTTCAAACATCGTCTGTAGATTCTAGAGACTATTTTAATATCAAATGACAAGCCCTAGACGTGCATAATATAAATACTTAAAGAGGGTCGCTCCTCAAATGCTTTTAGCTCTCACAGCCTTGTACGTGAATTAGTTTTAAACAAAATTGTAACATTATACGCTCGTACAAAGTCATGTAACGTCGTTTCTGTCAGAGGTAGCGTCAGCATACGTTTTCATTGTCTGCCAAACTGCTCGCGAATAAGTGCCGGCGTTTTACTGCGGGTGGCTAAAATGATGCATGGCTACAACGGTAACGATCGGAATAATGCAAACAGTTTTATTTTGTTGATATAAGAAGACGTCTATAGACTGAAACTTTCAAGTAAAATACGTACATAATAACGAAGAACTTTTCAACCGATTTAAAAGAAAGAGGCGATTTAGAGGTTAGAGTTATGGGCTTATCATTGCATTTTCTAGTAAAGATACAATTATGATAAGCCTGGTTGCGAAACTTAAAAGCCAGTAAATGTAGCCTCAATACCAACCTCGCTATTAGGGTATATAGTTCATCACATATGCTGGACTAAGACATTTGTGACCACAAGAAGTCTAGGGTACTAATTAGGTACATTTTACAATCCATGGAATTGTATTAGTAATATGGAATATCAGAATTATTTTAGTTTGAAATAATATTCTATAAAATATAACGTTTTTTGGGGACAAGTTTGCTACACTGTTCCAAACCAGCAACAGTGAGTTCAACAATCAAAGTCATATTAGTGATTATTGCTAGAACTTAGTTTTATATATCAGCCCATTGCCCTCAACTCCTGAACGTAACCGCCAAAGAGCGTCAACCATCCGCTGCCAGCCACCTTCTTTAAATCATCGATTAGTCATGCCGCAGGGTATCCCACACTCCCCACCGACTGTGTCCCCACGTTGTCGTCGTGGTGGGGCTTGCGCGTCTCAATGATCTTGCGAGCTTTCCCGGTAGAGCTACTCATGCCGGAAGGTCGCAAGTGAGGGATCAGACCAAGAGGGACACGGGAAGGGCACACCGTTCGGAGACCTGAGCCGTGTTCGGGTTTGCGGACGGTGTGCGATTCATTTGGAGGAGACTTGCTCGCTGCTCTCTGGTACGCGTCTGATCATCAGACGTGACTGTGAGGGCAGCGAGCAAGTAAGTAGAGAGGTGAGGAGAGGGGCCCTGAGAAGGGGCGGAGAAACAGGGACCGCACCCTTTAAAAGGAACAATAATATGAACAAGGCAGTCGAAATAGATTTACCCCAGGGCGGTTCCAGCGGCTCAGCCGCTGGGGAATCCGCCACGCTCGAAAGAGCGTCTGCCCCACCGTATTCTGGGGGGGGCAACGAATGTCTTCCGCTTGCCAGTGGCAACTTGAGCCGAGGAGGCTCCAGCGGGTCAGCGTCCTTTGAGGACCTGATCCGCTACGACTTTAAAAAGCCCGACAAGGTGTCGGAAGGGCGCAGCGAGGCCGTAGGGGTTGCAGAGAACTCTAAGTTCTTCCGCAAGCGCCCCAGACCGGAGGATGACCAGGGGTCGTCTTCCGAGGCCGAGCTGGCGTCAGCCAGAAAGGTCCCCACCAGTAGGCGGGGTAAGGGCCGAGGAGGTGAGGGGAGGCGGCTCGCCACTCAGCAGGCTGCGAAGATCGCTGAGGAGGGGCGACACCCCGGAGCGAGTAGTCCCAGAGCTGCTCTATCCGGGTCTTCTTCTGACGAAGAGTCAGACGCCCCTGGCGGCCCAGATAAAGAGCGCCAGGCCGGGTTTGTGGCGGCCGTGGAGGCCGCGGTCCGTGACGTGGCCCTGAAGAGGACGCATGCGTCCAAAAACAGGGCCGTAAGCGCAGCGGCGGCCTCAATTCTAGCGGCAGCGGAGGCCAACTACCGCAAGCCTCTGACGGACTCAACGTCCAAGCTGCGGGCGGAGGTTGCCCGCTTGGCGGCCGCCACGAAGCTTCTCCAAAAGGAGAACACGAAGCTCCGTGCAGACCTGGCTGAGCTCCGGGGAGCCGGCAACCGAGAGGGATCTGGGGGACGCAAGGACAATCCAGGGCAGGGCCAGCCCGCGACGGTGGAGAACCAGGTCCTGGAATTGGTGCGGCAGGAGATGGCTGCCTTCCGGGAACGGTTCTCCGTCCTGGAGGGTATTGTCCTGCGCCCCCCACTAGCGGCGAGTCAGAAGGCCTCGGGCCAAAATGCGACCTCGTACGCGGGGGTCGTGGCTGCCAAGCCGGGTGCGCCTGATCAGGCCAACCGTGGGGCCAGGCCGGCAAAATCGGCGCCTGCGAAGCCGGCACCGGGAAAACCGGCGTCGGCCAAACAGAAGAAGGGCGGAGCCGCTGCGCAGGCGGCGCAAGCTCCAGCGCTGGCGGCGCAGCAGGTTCCTCAAAACCCGCCTTCTAACTCCCTTGCCGAAGCCGGATGGCAAGTGGCCGGGGAGAAAAAGAAGGCGGGCAAGGCAGCCAGAGCGGCCAAAAGGAGGGCAAGGAGGCGGCGACAGAAGGAGCGACGCGTCGCGAATATGCTCCGCGCCCCGAAGACTGCGGCTGTAGTGCTCACACTACAGCCGGACGCGGTCAAGAGGGGCGTGTCATACGGCGACGTGCTCGCTAAGGCAAAGGAGGTGGTGGACCTCCGGGAGCTCGGCATCGTCGGGGGCCTCCGGCTAAGGGTCACCATGACTGGTGCCCGGATGCTGGAGGTCCCTGGGGCAGCCAGTGGCCCGACCGCTGACGCTCTAGCCGAAAGGCTCAGGGCGTCCTTAAATGCAGACGATGCCCGAGTGTCCAGGCCCACCAAGTGTGTGGATATGCGCATTTTGGGCCTGGACGACTCCGTCACGGAGGAGGAGGTTGTGGCCGCCGTGGTCAGGACGGGAGGGTGCTCTGCCGAGCAAGTCAAGGCAGGCACCATACGTCCTGACTTCTCGGGCATGCGAACCGTAGTGGTAAGCTGCCCGGTGACGGCGGCCAAGAAGATCTCGGAGGGCCGAAGGCTTCTGGTAGGATGGGTGTCTGCGCAGGTCAAACTGCTGGAACCCAGACCTCTGAGGTGCTTCCGTTGCCAAGTCGGCAACCATACGGGAGCTCTCTGCACCTCAGAGGTTGACCGCAGCGAACTGTGCTTCCGCTGTGGTCAACCAGGTCACAAGGCCGGCTCGTGTAGCGCCACGCCGCACTGCGTTGCATGTGCGGCAGCTGGCAAGCCGGCCGAACACTGGGCTGGGGGCAAAGCCTGCACTCCACCCGTCAAAGCCGGGGGCAAGAAGCCCTCCACCGCCGTCTCCGTCGCCGCCTCTGTTGCCGCCGCTGCGAGTGCCGCGGCCCCACAGGAGGCCCGGGAGGAGGCTGTAATGGAATGCCAATAACGGCTCCATTACGCCTCCTCCAGGCGAACATCAACCACTGCGCCGCTGCTCAGGACCTGTTGCTCCAGAGCATGGCGCAGTGGTTGATTAATGTCGCCGTAGTCGCTGAGCCGTACTACGTCCCACCCAGGGAGGACTGGGTGAAGGACCTAGACGGCTCAGTGGCCCTAATTTCGTCGGCCGCCGCCGGTACCCCGTCCCTCGAGCGTGTTAGGAGAGGACGGGGGTGCGTAGCAGCACGGTTCGGGGAGATTGTAGTGGTGGGAGTCTACTTCTCCCCGAATCGAACTCTCGCCGAGTTCCACAACTCCCTTGGAGAGTTGCGTAACGTCGTCGTCGGGTATCGTCCCCTCCCCGTGTTTGTTCTCGGGGACTTCAATGCCAAGAATTTGGCTTGGGGTTCCCGTTATACGAACGTACGGGGTAGGATGGTGGAGGACTGGGCCCTGGAGACAGGCCTGGTCGTCCTTAATCGGGGATCTGTCCCCACGTGTGTGCGGATGCGGGGTGACTCTGTGGTGGACATCTCGTTCGCCAGCCCCGCTCTGTCGCCGCGTGTCGTCGACTGGCGTGTTGTGGAGGAGGTGGAGACCTATTCCGACCACCGGTATATCCGGTTCGACGTCTCCGCCCAGACCTCAAGCGCGCCAGTCCGACAGACCCCGAGTGGTCCGCGGTGGGCGCTGAAGCAGCTGGACCGGGAGCTTCTCCTGGAAGCCTCGATCGTGCAGGCCTGGGTGTCATCACCGGACAGGCCTGCTGACATCAACGATGAGGCGGAGTGGTTCCGGGAGACCATGTCGGATATATGCGACGTGGCAATGCCCCGGGTCCGACCAGGACGCGCCCGCCGTCAGGTGTACTGGTGGTCGCGCGAGCTGACGACGCTGAGAGAAGCGTGTGTTGCCGCGCGTCGCCCGTACACCAGGCATCGCCGGCTCCGCATTCGCCCTCCGAATGCGCAGGCCAGGGAGGCGGAGCTGTACGAGGAGTACAGAGTGGCGAAGACCGCCCTCCAAGCGGGGATCTTGCGGGCCAGGGATCTGGCTCGCAGAGAGCTGCTGGAGTCTCTGGACGGGGACCCGTGGGGAAGGCCCTACAAAATGGTGCGGAACAAACTCCGCACCTGGGCCCCCCCGTTGACGCAGAGTCTCCGGCCCCAGCTAGTGGAGGACGTGGTGAGCGCTCTGTTCCCGTTGCGAGGGGACCATGCTCCCCCACCTATGGCTCCGCCATCCGCGGTGCCCGATGCGGACCACACTGACGACGACGATACTCCGGAGGTGACCGAGGTAGACCTGAGAGCGGCGGTTAATAGGCTCAAGGCCAGAAACACCGCCCCAGGACCCGATGGCTTACCTGGGAAAGCCTGGGTCCTGGCCTCGGAGGCTCTCGGGCCTCGACTACGTGGGCTCCTAAGCGCGTGCATGGAGAGGGGCCAGTTCCCACGTCGCTGGAAGACTGGGAAACTGGTCCTCATTGGGAAGCCAGGGCGCCCTGCGGACTCTCCGTCCGCATACCGGCCCATCGTGCTGCTTGACGAGGTGGGCAAGCTCTTTGAAAGAGTAATTGCAAACCGCCTCGTCAAGCACTTGATTAGAGTTGGGCCGGATCTGGCGGAGAACCAGTTTGGTTTCCGCACAGGGCGCTCGACGGTGGACGCCATCATGCGCGTGAGAGCCCTCACGACGGGGGAGGCGATTTCCCGGGGTGGGGTGGTCGTGGCGATGTCCCTTGACATCGCCAACGCCTTTAATTCCCTGCCCTGGAGTTGCATCAGGGAGGCACTCCGGTATCACCGGGTGCCAACCTACCTCCGTCGCGTGGTCGAGGACTACCTGACGGATAGAGCCGTCATCTACCCCGGTCACCGGGGAGAGTGGAACCGGCGAGAGATGTCGTGCGGTGTTCCACAGGGTTCGGTTCTGGGGCCGCCCCTGTGGAACATCGGCTACGACTGGGTGCTGCGCGCCGACCTCCCACGCGGCGTCAGCGTAGTCTGCTACGCTGACGACACGCTGGTTCTGGCGCAAGGGGGGTCGCACCAGGCGGCGGCTGAGTTGATGACACGCGGGGTTGCGATAGTCGTTGACAGAATCCGGCAACTGGGTCTCGAGGTGGCCCTGCACAAGTCCGAGGCCATGTGCTTTCATGGCTCTCGGAACCGGCCACCACCGGGACCCCAGCTAACGGTAGGAGGGGTTCACATCGGCGTCGGGTCAACGATGAGGTACCTGGGCCTCGTCCTCGACAGCCGGTGGAACTTCGCGGAGCATTTCCGACGTTTGGCCCCCAAACTAGGGCGGGCCGGGGCAGCCTTCAAGCGGCTCTTGCCCAATCTAGGGGGTCCAAGCGCCTCCTGCCGGAGGCTGTACGCGGGGATCGTGCGGTCCATGGCCCTTTACGGGGCCCCAGTGTGGGCGCTGTCGCTGAGGCGACTGCCAGCGCGCCACCTGGTCTCGGCCCAGAGGGTCATGGCCATTCGGCTAGTCCGGGGATACCGCACGGTCTCTGGCGAGGCGGCGAATCTCCTTGCCGGATTGCTGCCGTGGGATCTGGAGGCGAGAGCCCTCGCGCACGTTTACGCGTTGCGCGTGGAGGCGCTAAGCCGGGGTGAAACTCTGCTGCCACGGCAAATTGCTGCGCAGCGGACGGAGCTCCGGCGGGATCTCACGGAGGTTTGGAGACAGCGACTATCGCAACCCAGTGCTGGGCACGCCACTATTTTGGCGATAAGTCCCCTCTTTGAGGCGTGGCTGGAGAGACGTCACGGCGTCCTCACCTTCCGCCTGACGCAGGTGCTCACCGGACACGGCTGTTTCGGGAGGTACCTGTGTCGGATCCAGCGGGAGGATACGTCCGGGTGTCATCACTGTGTAGATCGCCCGGAGGACACGGTGGAGCATACGGTGGAGGTCTGCCCTGCTTGGGCGGAGCACCGCCGTGTCCTCGTCGAGGCGATCGGCGGCGGCGACCTCTCGCGTCCGGCCCTGGTTCAAGCCATGGTCCGGAGCGAGGAGGCATGGGAAGCGGTCGCCTCCTTCTGCGAAGCAGTAATGCTAGCGAAGGAGGAGGCGGAACGCGTGCGTGAGAGGGAAACCTCACGCCCAAGCCGCCGCAACAGAAGAAGACGCCCCGGGCGTCGGGAAACGCAGGGCGATTCCCGGCCACCGTAGGCGCGGGCCTGCGGATGGCGAGCTATGGGTGGCTCGCCGTCCGATAGCAACCAGGCCCGAGTCGACGGCGCGTCGTGTTCCACGCGCGCCTCAAAGAGCCGTCAGCAATGTAGACGGGGCCCCATAGGGTCAGTGCCTGCTAGGGTTGCGGATTTTGTTCGAAAGAGTCACCGCAGCCCTGGAACGCAAAGGGCACAAGAAGGATCACGGGTGGGTTTTAGTCAGTAAGAGTCTGACACTCCCTTCCGCTCCGCCCAGAGCGGGAGAAGTCATTTGATGATTTCCCATCCAGAAAAAAAAAAAAAAAAAAAAAAAAAAAAGGGTATCCCACACTACGTTTACTTATACGCTGTCTCCAGTCTAAGACGTGTCTGCTCCATCGACCGTCTGTTCGTTTACAGATATGGCCGGCCCACTTTAGCATGCTGATTCAATGCGGAATATCGCTAACTTTAGTACTCTGGCGAATGTCTTCGTTGCGAATTCTATCCACCACATAAACTCTGAGTGTTGAACTTACTATTTGGTTTACTTACGTAGCCGAAACTTGAATTTGTGGATCAGTCCAATGGTACTCACCATTGGACTGATCCACAAATTCAAGTTTCGGCTACGTAAGTTGCACTGGTTAAAGTAGTTAATTCCAACCAAATATTAAGTATAAATTCTTCCCAAAAAACACCAAAACAAAACTGTAGCAGCATCTTACGTCCCCACAACTAACTAGACAACTCATTTTAATAGCTCAACGGGAGGAGGCTCTAATTGATAGATGGTGGTACTCCAAATTATTGAGTCTACTCCCCCGGGCGCGTGTAATTTGTGCTAAATAGTTCCCGACGTGTCTGCTAAACGAAGGTGTTTCTGAAAGAGGGGATCTTTATTTAATGTATGAGAGTTCGACTGATTAATCACCGGAGAATTTTCTTGAGGGGAATGGGAAATTGTCGTGGAAACGGAAAAAATAAAGTTGTTGTTCTAAAGTTGAAATACATTATACCCCATTCACGATAAGATTAGACATTGAAATACATCTTTTTTACAGTCCATTCAACCGATTTTGACTTCTATTGCGTTATTGGCATGACACATGGTAGCTGCAGTAAACAATTTTGTTCCAATATCTAATCTTATTGTGAATGGAGTATAGGTATGTGTATTGTATAGTCAATGTATAGACGATCAATTAGTATTATATTAGATCTTTAAAGAGGCTGTAGGACATCCACGGACGGGGCCAGCTAGGGAAAGTGCCTCTTAGGGTTGCGGAATTAGTTCGAAAGAGTCACCGCGGCCCTGGAACGCAAAGGGCATTAGGAACACAGGTAGGTATTAGTATGAGTCTGACACTCCCTTCCGCTCCGCCCACGGCGGAAGAAGTCATTTGATGATTTCCCATTCATAAAAAAGGATCTCCAAATAAAAATGATCTACTCTGATCACTGATTATGTTAATGTTATAAGAAACGTCAATAACTGATGCGGCTGTGGATTTTTGGATTGGATTGTTGTTAGTTGGATTGGAATACGGAACTACTTGTAAAAGAGGTCGTTAAAATACTTCGTTTTACGACCAGTTTATTTGAAAGCTTAGTGTAATATTAAATATTTGATTTTGACATACATAGTCTATTTATACTTGTTACTAGCAGTGCACCGCGGTTTCACCTGCGTAGTTCCCGTTCTCGTGGTACTATGGGGATAAAATATAGCCTATGTCACCCGGGGATAGTGTAGCTTCCCAACAGTGAAAAAATTTTTCCAATCAGTTCGATAGTTTCGGAGCCTATTCAATGCAAACAAACAATCAAATCTTTCCTCTTTTTATTATTAGTATAGATTATGTGAGAATTAGTTTATATTTTAATTTTAGTTTCCTAATCTATTTCTACATCAATCATTCAACTCTCCTGACACAGGTCTGCTGAAAGAAATTGATTTGGATATCAGCAACGCCGTTATGCCTGTATCGACATACATACATTAATAAATAAATATATAATATTCACAAGACATTCCCACTGAATGCAACTAATTTCTATAGGTAAGACTGAATGAACTAAGTTCTATAGCTATAACATTCAAATGCTTGTTATACCAGTCTCAGATAAGCTCCGATAAAGGTGAAATGCATGACTGCTCAGATTCGAGGAACCAGGTTTAATTATACTAGCTCTGTACGGAATGGAAGATACACTATTTCCCTTTATGACGAACAGTTCTGTTGCCTGCAACTTAGATTATTCATAGAACTTGGAGTTGACCGCATAGCCAGCACGTCTTGGCACAGCCATTTTAGTAACAATGTCTTAGACTTAGATCATCTAAGGCGCCCTAGATAGAAGATCTGGAGGATTAAATAGATTCCAGGTTGACGGGGACGTGATTTGAATATTTTGGATGAAAATTTTAGGATTTCTGGTTGGTTTGAGGTTGAAATAATTTAGTTCAAATACTGCAGATACTTTTTGAGGATAAAATCTTACATGAAAACTAAAGTTGCTATATTGATATGATTTTGATCATTAACTGACTGAGTTTTGAGGTTAATTTAATAACCACTATAAAAATACACTACCGAATGTGGACGTCTATTGCAGTTTGTTTTTTTGCAATTTTCAATCACGTGCACAGAATCTGAAATAGCCTAATTTTAACTAGTGTAGAATTGAGTTTCATTATAACACGTGCAGCGAGCTCATATTGGTTTTCTGACTTGCCTACCTATGGCACCTCAGATATTAACCTACATGGTTCTCATATGAATTGTCCGGATACGGATTGTATGGACTTTAAAAGAGACTTTGACCTCTGAGTTCGTTTCGGTGTTTCTTCTCAGGGTAGTCGGCTAGGAAACACCGGCTTCATCTAGCTTAAAATGATTAGAAATATTGGACGTGTAAGTGTTATGTTTAACCTTCTTACAAAATAAATATAATTTATCATTCATTTATCATTTATGTTGCCATAAATGAATGATAAATGATGTTTGTTTATTAACCGACTTCTAAAAAAGGAGGAGGTTCTTAATTCGGATGTTTGTATTTTTTTTTATGTTTGTTCGCGCATAACTCCGTCGCTTGCCAACCGATTTGAAAAATTCTTTTTTTGTTGGAAAGGGTATACTTCCCAAATGGTCGGTTTCCCAAAAATTTTATCGAAATCGAACACGCGGTTTTTTTGTTAATTTCAATAAATGATAGCAAATCGGTCGGGATAGCTGAAATCGCATGTTTGTTTATTGTTTACACCAATATACCACGTATGTACGCTTTGATGGGTATGTTTAGCTGGGAGTGAACCACTAAAAAGTGAAAAATAAAAAAAACTTTTTACAAAAATAAAACCTTTCGGAACTCGGTGTTTTTGGTTGTTTTTTTTTTGTTGTTGAACAAACCGACTTCCGAAATTAAAGTTATTTTATACTTTTTGTTTAGAAGTCGGTCTTATTGTTTGTAAAAAGTTTTTTTATGTTACCTAATCAAGAATAGGTACCATAACTAAACAATCTCTATGGTAAACTAGTAATAGGATTTCCTGGATGGAAAAATAATAATGCAATTGGTCCTGTTCGCATCAGTTAGATATTAAAAAAAAATACAAACATCCGAATTGAGAACCTCCTCCTTTTTTAGAAGTCGGTTAAAAATATTGGACACCGTTGTTTTGCCTCTTCAAATAAAAAAAATAAAATAACGTCACTTGTTGGTAAAAAAGTGTACGTACCTACACGTGATGTTATTGGACACACACTTTTCAATGCACGTAAAAAATACGTCTCCATTTTTTTTTAAATCTCATATGGTTTAAAAAATAATATTGGACACGTATTTTTTCCGTACGTGTGTGTAAAATCCCTATTCTCATGTTTTGTTAATTAAGCTACACCATATTATAAGTTGACATGACATTATCAGCTTTCACGATAAAACTACAATATCCTTCCTACTCAATATTTCTAGGAATCATTATAACTTGTCAACTTAAATCATTTGTCAATACGTCAACGAATTTTATGATTGTTTTCACCTTGCCTTTTGTGTGTACCGATCGATCGACTAATGTAGTAAAAATTGCCCCCATTAGTCATAATATACGTTTGTTATTTTTGGTGTTTTACTGAATTTATTTTACTGTAAGTGCGTGGCTCAGTGATGGCATAACATTGAAAAGGTGTGAAAGTAAAAAAAAACATGGGCTGACTCATCATCAAATCATCGTCATCAAGTCATTATCAAATGACTGATTATGTAGATTTCCATTGGTGAAAAAGTGCTAAGAAGTGGTCCAGTGTTTTCGGAGCTAATTCGGTACAAAAAAAACATTCCTCTTCATAATGATAGTATACATACATTGATTGATTACACGACATTTTGGTAGTCCAGCAGATCGGTATAATGGGTAGGTACCTTCACTGGAGCATAAGCTCGAAGCAGTTTATTTTACCGATTCAATGTTATGCTCATTAGAACGCACTTATTTATGATATGTAGCTTTTACCTTTCATGCTACATCCTTTCAATTTATCATCACCTTATAAAACACATTACAAGGAAACCGAGGAAAGTATGTAACGTTTCCTAGGGTCCACATTTCTTAAGCCTACATATACGATTAGTTTTATCTGTAATCTGAGCAGACTGTCAATTACCAAGTGGCATATATGGCAATCGCAATTTCAATCGATTACTTTAAAAGAAAGTACAGTGTTGAGCAAAAACATGTGTTTGCAAGCTTTTTATTATAAACATGTATTTACACGCTGTATATTATACTATTCCAGTTGAAGTACCGTGCTCCCCAGTTAATGGGTTGTGGAGGTCTGGTAGGCAGCCGCTCCATATAAAATACTGGTATTCAGCTGAATCCGGCTTGTCTGGAAGCCGACCCCAATATAGTTGGGAAAAGGCTAGGTAAATGATGATGATATTATACTATTCCAGCAAATACAGAGTACATTCATTCATTCACGTACATATGATGAAATTATAGCTTCAAAACAGCTTAACGTATAATTAAGATTAAATTATTTTGAAGTAACTCCATTCATATTGACCTTCTTTTGCTAGTGTGCGACATAATCACAACGATTCTTATGCCTGCCTATGTCTATGTATGTTACAATGTTCCCGAAAGGTTCTTCATATTGCTTTTATGTATAATTTATGGCACAGTCGTCAGTTGGGACTTGGCCTACTGCAGCTTCATTTATACGGGGCAGAGATTTCGAAATAATAGCGATACAATTTGAAACGCTTGTGGTTCTGCTGTTGTTATGTTTGGGTTTTAATAGAATTAATAACTTTCTGAATACAGCCTGAAGTAAACTGTTACTGTGTCTTAATCAATATTAATTGCTATAAAACTCAATGGTCCTAGGACTTAATGTTTTTAGCTATACTAGTGTTTATCTCATGCCCGATGGAACAGAAACATGGAACCGCACTCGGTTCCACACCAAAATCTGTTGTTGGACGTTCTCAAGACGGGGCTAAAGAAAAGTTGGGAAATACACCCGGATATGGCCACTGGAAGAAGGTTATAGCCGAATAGCAGCAAAAGGAACTAAGGTCGTTCAAAAGCCCTTTGTGTCGAAGACAACACACAGAACCGAGAAGTTTTGCAGAAAGTAAAGAAGACCTCAACCTAATGGTTCCAAACTAACACGATGAAGCCAAAGCTCTTAGTTAAGTATATTTGATTACTCGAAACCTATGCTTCTAATTTCTACCTGGTTTATACTAGGATACTCATAAAAACGTTTTAATGCATCTACCTACTGTTAAACATTTCTTTCATAATGCTGTGGTTTGTAGCACTCAGGACATAAAAAACAGTAAACTTTTTGTTGCCTTGCGGAAAAAAACGACTTTGGTTAGTTTAATGTGAAGTGGACTTTAGCAGGTAGGATTATATAGTATTTTAAGTTCTTTAATATAGGAAATGGAAGAAGAAAAGGTGCAGTGTTGAAACCTAGTATCATGGGGCAGGAAGATGATGAGATAATGATGATATGAACAACAGACTTAGTCGTGGTAGAAATCAACGGGGCTTGGCAGTTCCTACTTTTCGTCAAGTTGCTAACTCCAAATCTAACCCATTCCTCGGCCTTGGACAAGAACACTTGGATTTTGATGGTAGCGGAAGAATGAAAGACCATACGGTCAGATAGTATGCAAATTTGTAAAATGATTGTATGTCTGTCTATCCTGTAATACAGTGAAACCTTGATAACTGGGACCTTAAGGGACCTGATTTTTTTTCAATTAAAGAGATGTTCCACTTACCCAGTGTCTCAGATATCCGGGTATAAATAAATATCTGTCTCATTTACAGATGGTTTCATCCACATACACAAAATATAGTCTCAGTAAAAGAGGTAAAACACACTCACTGTCTCAATTATAGAGGTAATTATAATGATAAAATGGAAAGAACTTATCCCAGATATAGAGGTTTGTTTTGTCCCATTAACAGAGGTAATTCAGTGCTAAAGTGTGATGAGTTCCAGCTATGGAGGTTTTTCACTTATCCAAGTTCCAGTTAACCAAGTTTTACTGTATTTAAAAGATAGACTTCGTGTTAGGTTTGTTTATAAATTATGATGATGAAAGGACTTATACTCCAAATTCATCCATCTTTATTTTAAAGTAAAGTTTAAAGTTCGAGAAATTTCGAGATTCCCTAGCTAGAACAAAACAGTAGGTAACAAAGGTACTTTCGTACGAAGCATTATGTTCAGTATACTCTGAGATAGTTATCTTCTTCCTATGAACGAAGTATTACTGATTCTAGGAAATAATCATATCGGATGAAATGGTTTACGGAATATTCCAATTGTTTGTAAAGAAAGGCTTACAAGCATTGTTGAAAGTTCTGATGGAGGGGTTTTCAGGGAAGACTGACTATCTGTTGAATAGGATAAGGAGGCATAGAAATAAATTGTTTTAATTGTTCCTTTTACTTCGGATGTCTGTAGCAGACATCGTTATCGCATATAGGAATAACATCAAGAAGAACAATGTATCCACAACTTTGTAACAATTTATTGATTTAAAAGAGTGTCCGTGGAGTTTCTTGCACGTTCTTCTCCATAGTGATATACGCTTTGGAACGTGCAGATAACTTATATTATTTGACCTTGATAATTTGAAGGTGCCTGTAAAGGGTTTAATTGAAAAAAATGCTTTGAGTTTTAAATAACCCAATCAAAACGTTTCATAGTAAATAATAATGAGGAAAATATGTATTCAATTTCAGCGTGTGCCATCGGGTCCCACGTAAAAGTCAGAAATGATCCTAAGGGAACGTATGTAGTTCCGGGATTAAAAGAGTCTTATGTGTTGAATCCAGGACATAGTCTACCCGGGTTACGATGCTGTTAAAACGTGTAAGGATAACAAACAGACACGTAGAAAGTATTATTTTCGCATTTTTATTAAGATTATAGTATACTTTAGTGTTTCTTAGTGACTTGACCATTTTGCCTTTGATTGATATTGATAACATTCATTAAATCGATTGTGTTGTAGTCTTTAACATAATGATTTGTACAAATCCTTTTTAGCTTCGATTTACATTTACAAGTAAAAACAATTTTCTGTAAGTTTCTCAAATATAATGAGATACAAAAATAGGTAATCCTAGCTTAGTACACAATAAACGAACAGATATCTGCTCGTCAAATGTGAAGGTCATCACAAACCTGATAACAAATATTTTAAGCACCATTATGCTAAGGATGGGACTTCCATTTTCGAAGATCAAACAACAAGATCCATAGAGGATAATACCTTATTAACAATGCTTGGTAACCAAACTAGTGAAGTGGTAACCTCACTATTATTCACTCATAGAGGTGGCCCAGCTTGATTAAATCCTTTGTCGTCTTTTACGGGTCCTACATTTAGGTGGGCCAGAGCTCTAAAACCTACAACATTTTCTAGATTGGTTTTAGGAGCTCCAACCATATCAGCTGGTTATGGAAAATCGATTGGACTGTATAAGTGGCTAAGCAGATTATGTTAAATCGAATGTCGATCATGCTCGAAGGACATTAGTGAGGTGACTCGTGCAGAACGGTATAATTGACGCCACATTGCACTTTAGAATTTGATTTTAAATAATATATAGCAGATTTATTTCTCTTTTTCCCTGATTGTTCTGGTAATTTGGGAACAAGCTGGCCCTCATTAAAAAAATGGTTTTAAAAAAAGAACGTTTTCTTTTCTCTAGTGCAATCGCGTTAAGCCATTGGCTGTCATGTAAGACCTTTGACTGTCGCTACAGATAGTCAAATTTTAGAAAATCTGACAAGGATAGCAAGTCACTGCTTATTAAATACATGCAGCGCCCGCGGTTACACCTACGTAGTTCCCGTTCCCGTGAGAATACGGGGATAAAATAAAGCCTGTGTTGCTCGCTGAAAATGTAGCTTTTCATTGGTGAAAAAATGGTTAAATCAGTCCAGTAGTTTCGGAGCTTATTTGGTACAAACGAAAAAATCTATTATCTTTAAATTAGTATAGACTGGTAGGCAGCTGTATACGATTGGAACAAGATCTGGAAGCAGACCCCAATATATTTTGAAATAGACAAAGGAAATACTTCGTTATATACTACCCTCTACGGGCCTCGACGGGCCTGTTGGTCTAGTGGTTTGCGGCCCTGACTGCTAAGCCGGAGGTCGTGGGTTCGATTCCCACCCAGGACAAACTTTGTGTGATGAGCATGATTGTTTGTTCTGTGTCTGGGTGTGATTTATCTATAATATGTATGTATTTATAAATTATATAAATATGTATATCAGTTGAATGGTTACCATAACACAAGCTCAGCTTAGCTTGGGATCAGATAGCCGTGTGTGAGTTGTCCTAAGATATTTATTTATTTATATTTATCTCTACACTTATCCATGTTACCTCTCTGTTCTTCAATATATTGATCAAAATAGTCGGCAAGTCAATGTGTAAGTTGATAAATGTTAAAATTAATTGTATAATTTGTTCGATCCATCTGCTTTGGTCTCTAGAGTGTTTGCGGCGCTAACTTCACAGTTCCAAGCCAGGCTACACTAAGACTGTGGCCTGAGTGAATAGGCTGTAGCGTTTTATAAAAGCTTGTGGTTTTTGTTAGTGGAGCTTAGACTCTTCTGAAAGTGATCGTTTATCTTATCTTATGATTATCGTTGACTTTCAAGTCGTTCGCGGTGCGAGTTCCGACTCATGTTGAGACCTTTCTCAAGGAAGACTTTTGGCGGAACGCCGAAGGGTGTCGTATATCGGCAATTCCGCGGAAGACCTCATCCCACCGGCCCCCTTCTTCCATATGACATCTAGACGCACTGTAAGTTACCATACCTACATTGTTGCTATTCCATCAATTCGTACCAAGCGTTTCCAATCGTCTTTTGTAATGCGCACAGCAAAGGAGTGGAACTCCGTGCCTGCGTTTGTGATTCCGATCGCATTCATCGCTGATCTCTTCAAAATTAGAGTGAACAGGCTTCTTCTGGGTAAGCTCATTCCGTCGTCGACTTTGTCTTTGTCACCTGCGACCTAGACTAGAGTCAAAAGCATATCAATCTGACAATAAAAAAAAACGACTACGCGACATCACGCAGCGCAACACGACACCGCCACTTTGTGTACAATTGTATAATAGTTGTGTGGTTTCCACAAATACATACATGGTATGGGTCAATTTTAACCGAAATAAATGATATATCATTATTATTTTGGCAATACTTTGGTAATACTTTTGGAAGTTTTTTGTGAAGTCCGGTTTTAATGTAACGTTAATAAATAGGTGTTTTTAAAATCTACCTTATACACACGATACGTACTTCTATATCAATGCAGAGTAGGTCGGTGTGATAAAATATATTCCGAGTTTTTTTTTTCATTACTTTGAGCCAGTAAATAACGTTTGTAATTGGACAAGTTCCTTTGTGAAAAGTATTATAGGTAAGGTATATTTGATTCCTTATTTACTTAATCCACATTCAATTTAAACACGTTTTACGGCTGCTAAGTAATAATAAGTAAGTCGTGATGCAAATATATTGAACTTTACGAGAACAAACGATTGATTAATGACTTCTTAGTTTCTCACAAAAAATATTAGTGTTTATCTTCCGAACGATCGTAAAACATTCGTTTTTACGACCAACACTTCATCTCTTTCTAACATATAAAATTGAATAGAGATGGGTTGGTCTACTAGCCTAATTGTTTATTCAAGTGTTGGTACAGCAATTAAATAAAGTTCGACTATTAGTTCTGCCTCTATTGTTAATTCTAGACACGTTTTGACCCGATGCTTTTTAATTAATATGTCCCCGATAGCTTCTGAAAGTTTCACTATTTCTAAATAGGACACGTAAAGGTTGACAATTAGGGATATGTGATTTTGTATTCTGGGCTTGCTTGCTCTATTACATATCAAGGTCAATAGCGTCTGGTAATAGCTATAGGGAACGTGCAGACACTATAGGCAGCAGCACAGAAGCGTCAGTGTCAAGTATATTTTACTTATAAAGTTTCAAATTTGCAATGCTAGATGGCACAGTCTACTTTGTGCACGTTCCCCTAAACAGGGGGTGCAGGAAGTATAGGTGGCAGCACAGGACAAATATTTACAATGTAAAAGTTTCAGATTTGCAACACTAGATGGCATAGTCTACGCTGCGAACTTTCCCTATAGTATAAGGGTAGCACAACCTATTGTTTGATCAAACTTAACTTTAATTTCCTGATCATCTACGTTGCAGGTAAGTCCATTTTTCAAACTCTTGTGAAGAGTCCCTACATTTTAACTAGTCTTTATGGCCGCTCTATACCTGTTTCCCCCAGTTTTACCAGACAAGCTTTTGTATTCACAATTAATATCCTTGCTCCACCATCGCTTTTGACATGGGCCGTACTGGTTAATACTCCAAATAATAAAGTGACAACAGCTCCACGGGTTTCTGTAGTAGCAGGAGGTAATTGATCGCTCCAACTGATCACTTGAACCACAAACGTCACAGTTGGTATTCGAGCTCCATCCGGGGATCGATTCTACCCGCCACCGGCTTTTATTCCGATCCTTTGTACTTTTTCATCTCGCGGGGATTAACTAAACTTCAGCGGTCCAAAGTTCGGTACCGAGTCGACTTCCATCGATTTCTTATTAGTTTCCTCTTTTGTTTACTCGGCTTTAATTTTTTTTTAATATAGATTTTTTCGGACGATTGTGGGTGGATTTATGAAGGATCGGGGAGCCGATAACTTTGTTTCTAGGTGCCGCTCGGAATTTGAATTGGCTGGTATATTTCTGTTTGAAGTCTAACTTATTTTTTAGTCAGTGCAAAAAGGTTGGTAATGTTTAATCACACGAAAGAAAAACCAACATGGTACTAATGCTAAAATTAAAATCGTTTTGGCATTTTGGTAACGCATGTCAATCCCATATATTTTGTAAAACGTTATTTAGTTTACAATTTCTCAAGCGCCTGACTGCATTTAGTAGCCTAAATTTAATAAATGAGAAATAAAAGACACATTCAAAATCATTATCTATAATAATAGATACCCCCAAAACTCTCTCTAGCATCGAAGACAGATTCCCAATAAAGCCACTAACCGTATAAAATGCAAATGCATCACAGAGGTCAGTCTTCGTATATCGAAATGTTACCATTACCGTATCCCCCGAGTAACAGGGATTGAACGAGATTTTGTTATGCAGATTCTCGTAGATATCGACAGCGATCGCCGGACGACGGCAATTGAAGCCATTGTTGCCATGTGTAACGATATAAATGATATTGTTGGGTTGTCGAGGAGTATCGGATTATCGAGTGTTGGAATAGTTAAACTGTTATGAATAAAAATGTGAACGGGCATTTAAGTGGAGTGGGGTTAGCGGAGCTGTATAATTTGAATAGGTAAGAACTGTTCTGGATGAAATTACATGTATCAAATGTTCTGAGAATCGAAAAGTAGCTCAACGCTTAGAAATGAAAGTAGGTACAATTCTATGCCTGCAGATGGCGAGCTATGGGTGGCTCGCCGTCCGATAGCAACCAGGCCCGGGTCGACGGCGCGTCGTGTTCCCTGCGTGCCTCAAACAGCTATCAGCAAAGAAGACGGGGCCCCATAGGGTCAGTGCCTGCTAGGGTTGCGGAATTTGTTCGAAAGAGTCACCGCGGCCCTAGAACGCAAAGGGCACTAGAAGGATCACGGGTGTGTTTTAGTCAGTAAGAGACTGACACTCCCTTCTGCTCCGCCCAGGCGGGAGAAGTCATTTGATGACTTCCACTCCAGAAAAAGAAGTACAATTCTATCACCACCACGTTATGTAAACCTTTTAGCAGCATATCAAACATATAGACGAAGGTACTCAAACTAAATTTGAAATGAGCAGTGAAGCCAACTTACTGGCAGATACTATTGTGTTAAATTCTAATAGCCGTCGAAACAAACTTCAGCCTAGTCACAGTAGTGCCGTCAAAAGTAATGACTGGAGGCTGTTTGGGAGTTTCGGTCTAAATACTGACACAAATACTGCCGAAAAGAGAGCATCAAAAATAAAACAGATGTGGTAATTCCCACATCTCTTTATTTTTGATGCTATATGTACTTATATAGGTTCATGCGAAAAGTAAGAAGGCAACAAAAGTATATTAAAAGCGAGATCGCGAAAGATCTGCAGTTAACACCATAGGTTTCTTCTTAGCTTGGACTATGATGATATATAACTATGTTTCCTTATGTATAAGTTGATATGAAGGATTTATTTTTGTATTTTAAGTTCATTAATTTACTGTTTACAATTTATTATATGTTACTAGCTTCTGTCCGCGACTTCGTCCCCGTGGAATCCCCGATTTTAAAACATTCTTCATCGCTGCTCCGCTCCTATTGGCTTAAGCGTGATGATATATAGCCTAAAGCCTTCCTCGATAAATGGTCTATGCAACACAAAAAGATTTTTTCAATTCGAACCAGTAGTTCCTGAGATTAGCGCGTTCAAACAAACAAACAAACAAACTCTTCAGCTTTATAATATTAGTATAGATAAAAGTAAGACTTATAAACAAATAGACCGATAAAATCGAGAAGTAATGTCACTTTTGTTTTTGTTCGCGAAATCGTACAATGGGCATAAAAAAAAATCATCCGCGTCGCTGACAATGGTAAAAGTGACTCGAACACTGGCAGCATTGCCGCGCTGATTCTCAATGTCTCGTATTAAAATAAAGATTGTTTAGTGTAATATTTATATATTTTTAATTAGTTAGCTAAGGTAATGTATGTACTTAGATTTTAGGAGGTAAGATTCTTTTACCATTTAAACCTTATTTAAATACCTATTAGATGACTTTCATTATAATATATGTATAATTACAGTGATTATTTCGTAATAGTTTTACCTACTCTCGCCTGAAACACAGGATATCCTAGTTTAGGCAAATAACACTAGTGTACTTGTCGTTAGATTTAAGCAAAACTGTATTTAATGTTTTCCATGATTCCAACTTGAATAAAAATTTATTATTATTATTTATTATTATAATTTAATGTTAATTCTTTGACCTAAGAAAAGCACTGTCATCTGGTCTCTTTAGCAGTTGATAAGTTTTTCGCTGATGTCCCGAAAGACGAGTCTTTCGGGACAACTAATGTTTCAACCCCAAACGGCTCAAATGTATAACTCCCAATTAGGTTGTTATATTGTTTGCACCATTTGAGGCCCTGCTGCTAATACGAAAGAAATTCATTATTTATTTATATTCCTAAATAAAATTGATCATGGTCCGTTTTATATCAATACAAACTAAAACCCATTAGTAATAAATTAATAATATAATATTACAGTAATCGGTTAGCCATTTCATTTATTTATGTTCAACACGGTTGGTCTAATTACAGAGAGTAACTACATCATAAAATTAATGGGCTTTGAAAATAAACCAAAATACAAAATTAATTCTTTAAGCTTTGTTTCGCAAATGTCAAAAATATCATTTAATACGCTAGACATTTACCCAATGACATTTTACTCGCACACAAAGTCCATTTTAGTATAGGTCACGGCTGTGAATGGTATTATTTAAAATTGATGACATACATATTTCGCAGTATTTCACTAGAGTTATTGAAGTATTAATAGAGCAGTTCTCTTTAATGTTTTAATTGGATATTATTGTTATAATTTTGTGAATGGATCATAAATATGCGGTACTAGCTTTTACCAGCGCCTTCGCCCGCGTGCATGTCGGAAACTATGCCAAATGAACATACTCTGAGTATTAAAAGACTAGAATTAATTTCTGTGCCAAATTTTGATATACTCATGGATATGAATGGATATGCATGCATACATCCACACATCATACATTCAAACTTTAGTATTTATTTTGTAGTTAGATAAGGTTTCTTATCTATTTGACATTCTAGATCATATTTTCGTTCATCCAACACCAATTTTACCGACTTCTTTCTATTGCTGTGGATACATGGCTGAATCTGCGTGTGGTATACCTTTGTGTATATTGTCAGTTTTCTTTTCAGTAGCATTGTTTTTAATTGGCTCTGTCCCATGACACATTGGTAACTCTATCGTTCATGTTTCATCAATGTTGTCAAATTTGCTTTGTCCATTTCGCCAGTATTCTTACCAGATACATTGATACTATAAACCCACTGACACAAATAAAAACTGCAATCAGCCGTCCGCCAACCAATCTTCCAGATCAAATACCACAACCGTTGTGTTCACATCGTAAACGCGTCACAAACTCCAGTCAAAAGGATTACACTGAATGCCGCAATTGTTTTCAAAGCTATGTGGATTCTGACATCAGATCCTAAGCTGTTAGCATTGTTTTAGTGCAGGGAAATTTACTTAGCCAGCCATGTAGGGTTTGAATTTCTAGCACGTATTCAAGTAGAGCGTTTAAAAATGCACGAGGACATGGACTAGAAATATTTCGTAAAAGTGCTGCTGGGTACACTTATGAGCGTGAGTAAATAAAATATAGCGTACAAGAAATTACTATTAAACTAGCTTTATAAATTATACTGAGTATATTCGCAATTATTAGGAGCTCGTGGCTACATTATAACAGCCGCACGGGTCGATCTCTAAGGTTAAGCAACGCTTGCCAAGGTTGGTCTGTGGGTGATCTTAACATACCGACTCCGTACTTCGGAAAGTACGTTAGGCCGTTGATACCGACTGTAGATCTTTCTCAGTCGTTAGGGATTGTCAGAGGTCAGAAAATCTGACTCCAGTTTTGCCAAGAAGTACCGTGTCATCCAGTTAGTGGGTTGTGGAGGTCTGGTAGGCATCCGCTCAATGTAAAATCTGCTTCGACTGGAAGCTGACCCCAATATATTTGAGAAAAGGCTATGCAGAAGATGTTGATAATCGCCATTATTTATTTATTTTACTTTGTCGTTTGTTCTGTGCGAGATCTAATTAATCATGTTTTTTTCTTTATTCCCTTCCATCAGAAAGATCACGATATTTCTAGTGATAAACATTAAAAAAATGGATCACAATGTTACGTGTCGAACTGTCGAGCCATGAGCAATTCATATCGTATTATAAATTGATAAAACATCAATTAGATTATTAGGACTTTATCGTTAATCAAAAAATGGGCGATCGTTTGTTGTTTGATGCAGTCATCAAAAAACACATGTTCAACTACTCTATAGTAATTATATATCTGATCACCTATTCTCGCGATTATGTTAATCTTCGACAGCCAGAGTTTGTTGACCTACGTCGTCTTAGTCTGCAAAAGTTTACTTTGGAAGAAGATTAAGGGATACAGCTGCTGTGGTCGGCTCTGTTCTACTTTTGATTTTAGGGCGCCGGTCTTAACTGTCAGTTATAAGTCTAGATACTTGAATAGCCTATTTTGAACATGGATTTATGACGGAAGCAGAAAAACTTGAAGTTCATTATTTATGGCAATGAGTGGGTTTAAAGGGATGTGGGATATATTGGGATGAAAACGTTTTAAATATGAACGTGGGTGATTGGGTATAAGAATACAAAAAGACGAACGAAACAATAACAGGTTTAAGAAATCATGGGATGATTGTTTACAGAGATATGTATATAGGAGTAAATGTAAACATGCTGGTAAATATTATAGTTATAAATTTATAATAAAAGTAAAAAGTGTAGTAATAAATCTTAAGGAAGATTCTTAGATTTATACAGTCACCGGTATTTGATTATAAGTAAACAATAATTAGACTGATGGAAAATGACCCAAAGTACACACATTCAAAATTTAACAAAACATTTATTACTCTTGAACCACAAAATACTCAAGAAACATTTTGAGAATAAATATAAAATAATCAACAGCCTGAAATCCCTCTTCACCGGCAAGAGGCAACGGTTGAGTCACGTTCAGCCCGTTAGGACTTGTACCCTCGTATATAAGACATTGGTGTGGGCGCTAGAACGCTAAATTGTTCGGGTGAGGCCTATAAGAGTTGATTACCTGTTCTCGATTGGTTGGGAGGGTAAGCGAGCAGGTCTTATAGAATGTATAGATCCATCTTTAGTGATGGTAGATTTTGTTGAGGATTTAGTGATGGAGAAATTTGTTAAATCATTTTTCTTCACATATGCAACCGCTCTTTTTGTTTTGTCTTTATAAAGTGAATTGGTAACTTTGAATTAAGCATCTTCAATCATATCAGGTCAAATTATGGTGAAACAAGAGCCTATCAAGAAGATTGAAAGAAAAAATAACAGGCGTTTGTTTGTCTAAGAAAAAATAAAAAAGGTTATTTCAATCATTGTCAAGTCAGGTTATCACCCTAAACATAACATGTTTTCATAAGCTTTATTTACAAATAATGTAAATACAATGAGAAGATTGCAAAGGGAAGATTACGAGTAAGCGAACGAAGCTACGGGAGGTTACAAGTGTAATACAAATGACACGTCTGTAAGCCGCTGAGGATCTCGCTAAAAAGTAGGGCAAGGTATACCTTCCTTACATCGCAAGAGTAATTGGTCGAAAGCTTATAGAGTAAGCCTTTCGTCGTTAATAAGAAATTGTTTGAATCACTACTCCTGATTTCCAAATTAAACATTTGAAGTTGGGTATTACTTAAGATTTACTTTAGCCACATAACTGTAAACTTTTAGCATTGAAGTAAGGTTTAAGCCGATCCAGTAAACCCGCCAAAACCTGTCAAAAATTGACATTAAAATATTAACACATTCTTAATTCAAAATACTCGATTCAGAAATCCGACCGTGTAGTTCCAATCGGGGTACATAAGAAGTGTTTGCACTAGAACTTTTACTAACAAGGCTTCAGTAGGACCGCGTAGGAGAAAAATTGCTTAAAAGTAAGTACCGACCTACAAAAGTTGTTAGTACAAATAGAAGAAATATCTTGGCTTTTTGGAAGTTCAAGTGAAAATTCTGAGAGAGAAACCTGTTCTAGTATTATAGAAACTTTAGAATGCTCAATATTAGTAATTTAATTTGGAAAATTTTGGATTAATTATGGCTGAAAATTAATTGAAGTAAAACTACGTTTGCTTACGTTCATTAATTAAATAGAGTAATAGAATTTACCATTCGATGTAATTTGTATAGTATGTCGAATATTTGATAAATGGTATTTATTATTATGTATACCAAGGTGAATGTGGATAATAATGGTGGAGGGCGATTGAAATTATTTAAGTACGGCAATTTAAGAGCATATGTTTGAAAAACAATTGAAATCAGATCAACGAGTGAGAATTTATCAGACAACACTAAAACCGCATATCCAACAAACAATACTGTTCTATCTTAACTGTTCAGCAATTCCGTATTCCCACACAATGATAGAAAAAACCACAATCTTGTATAAAAAGCCGTTAAATCATTTGAAATGAAATTTCATTCTAATTTCACAGTTTCTAATAAAAGTAGTGTAAAAACTTGCTCTTAGCTGGTCGACAAATTCATCTGATCCATAGATTATTAATAATGGTGTGGGTTGCGTGGGCGTGTGAAGAGGTAGGTAGTGTGAAGAGATGAAGAAAAGTCCGAAGTACACAAGAAGAAGAAAGAAAGTTTATCTCACAGACACATGTTACAGTTCACACACAAGAGTTCCACTAAGAAGAGTAAGAAGGAGTGGTAGAAATATAGATAGATAGATGATCGAGATATAGACGAAATACAGTCAGTATTTAGCGCGGCGAAGCTAGGTTTCGAAAAGGCAACGGTCGCGATCAGCTGAGTGAACGTACTGGTCATGCGTGGCCCACGTCGTGCCACGCTTGCGCGAGCGCAACGCAACGATAGTCCGTCCCGCTCGCGCAACCGGTTCGTGGCCACCAGAACAAAGGACGCGTCATAGCTACGTCGGCTAGCTGATAAGAAATTATCTACTAATACGAAATATCTGTTTGTATGTTGAATGTTAGTTACAAATAATTATTTTAGTTTGTTTATTGATTTTATATAATACTAGTTGTTAGGTAAATTTGTAAATATGTTAATAAATTATTTTTGATTTTAATTTTAAGCAATTGAATAATTTGAATTTAATTTTAATGTTATATTTACTGCATAATATTTGGGTAGGTCACTACAATGGCAAAGATTAAAAAAACCGTACCGAAACGACACTCAGCTGCTTTTTTGTAAGTCAATGTGCTGAGATCTAGTTGAAAGAGGTAGAAAGAGATCTCTGTGGGTTTTTTTTGTAATTTTGCTGGAAGCATTTGATGGTAATTGGTGTACGCCTCATATTATCATCTGCAATACTGGGGACCATGGTCCCCAGTATTGCAGATGAACGTGTGATGAAAGTGTAGAAAACTCATATGACATGTCATATGAGTTTTCTACACTTTCTGATGAGGATGTAGTCTAGTTTTCACTGCCGAATGATGATGTACAAATATGGAGCGTGTAATCTAAGCAGCGATGCAATGCTGACCGTGTTGCACGTTTCCTACACCCGCTTAGAAGCTTAAGGTACATATTTAGAATGCGTTTAGAGAAACAGTTTAACACAGATCTGTTGTCCAAACTGCAAACATAGGTAAATCGTCGTCAACAGTGTGTTTATACAGTTATTGCAACCATATAACCAATATGGTTTTGCGCTTCTCCACATCCTTATTCTATGAGCATGGAGATTGGGACTCGATAGCCGAGGAACCGGTCGCTCCCAGTCCGATATTAGTTCAGACACCTACGCACACGGACCCCGTCGCGGTTCCGTTGATATACGATATCTATATTACGAGTACTATGGAAGATTCTCATGGATGATTGCGTATAAGTTTACAATAGAAGATATACTATCTGTTATTTTTTTTTGTTTATGGTTTTGAGAAGATAAGATGGTATGGAATGGTGTTATTGAAGTGGTTGTGGTGTAGTGGTTTTATCAGGTTTTATTATGGTTAACTAGAATTTGCCCGTGGCGTCGACCGCGCCAAATATAATTTTGGAAAAAAAAAATGTGTTTACCCATGTCAAGGGTACCTACCATCTATCTCTTTAGAAAAAAACATCAGAAACGGTTCAGCGATTTAGGCGTTAAAGTCACAAATAAATTCACTTTTGCATTTTAATATTATTTAGGACTAGCGGACCCACGGAACATCGTCTGCGTCACATTTTTCATGAATGCTTCGCTCTTATTGGTCGTAGTGTGAGCCTTCCTCGAGAAATGTCCTCTAAATAATTTATCAATCCCACCATTAACAAAATCCAACACAATAATAATTTATCATTTCGAACCTGTAGTTCCTGAGATTATCGCGTTCAACCAAAAAAACACAAACTCTTCAGCTTTATAATGTTATACGAGTATAGTATAGATCCAATAGGCACTTGGTAAGTTATGAGCAGCCATTTTAATATGACTGACGGTTCAAATTTGTATCGATTAAAACTAAAACAATGTGAGGAAGTACTACTATAAATATATCGTTAAAAAAATCTAATTTCAGCGTCGTCCCGGTTGTCAGGAAGAATGGAAACACGCCATTTACTCGTAAGCCCCAGTATCGTTCTCGTCAAATGTTTTCTTGCGTTCGCCGTTTCTTGTACCAAATTGTTATTGTTTTTCCAACAAATGATTACTTGTATTTTTAACATATAAACAGAAATTTAATTTAGTAAGGTGTTATTTACCTTTTGTCCTTGTTAGTCGCCAGGCTTATATTTTATATTCGATTAACGTCTACATCGAAACTAAAATCTGTTGGTTGGTAATAAATTTCTCAAGCTTTGAGAAAATAATGTGGTATGAGATTGAAATTTAATTGCTCTTGTCGTTCATACTTGGCATTGCTAATGAACTTAATTACAATAATGATCTGGGATTTAAAGAAAAAGATAATGACCCGATGATTCTCACGTATGTCGGGAATTGATTGATCGGAAAGCGAGTGGCAAGTGCCAATAGATGTTGAGCATGTACATCATCTGCCTAGCTTTTTTCCTGACTTTGTTCGGGTTGGCTTCCAGTCAAACCGGATTCAACTGAATAACATTATCATCCAAACCACCGCAACCCATTAACTGGGTAATACGTTACTTCTTGGAGTGGGATGAAGACTACAGTTAGATATTCTGGCTTCTAAAAATCCCTAATGACTGCCTAAGATCGACAAATGATGACCTGAACGATAGCCGGGACCCACAGCTTAACATCTTTTCCGAGGCACGGAAGAAACTTAGTATGTTAAGATGGCCATCCATCCACAGACCAACCTTGGAAAGTGTTGCTTAACCTTATAAATCGACCCTTGTGGCTGTTATTATTTAGCCATGAGCCCTTCATGTTGAGCATGTACATTGTACAGTTCTGTTTACTTTTTCCTTTGACCTATACTATGGCGTACAGTTAATAATAGAGTAAATTTATATTATTCGTATTTCCATACTAATATTTAAAATTAGAAAATAACTCTCTCTCTATCTCTGTGTCTCTCTCTCTATGTCTATATGTTTGTTACTTCTTCACATCTTAACGGTTGAATGGATTTGATAGACACTTGACACATGGATAGATGTGTGCGTGTCGTACATAGAATATTACTTAGAATATTATTTCTATAATATTTTTATCCTGGGAGAGTTCGCCCTCTGCATTTTTTTTTTAATTTCACGCAGGCGTCAACCAAAAGGTTGCTTCCCATAAATATCAAGTTTACAGTAAAATATGATCAAAATTTTGCTCTTCCACTGATCCAGAAATAGATGAAAATAACACATCAGTTGCTTACCGTACGTATTTCATTAGAGTTAACTAAGAGAAATGAATTACTGCGACATTCGTGGGCGTTGGATTGGCAAATTAAAGCCCAAAGTGTTAATCCTGTGTGTGGCTTTAACCACCTAACCTTGTGCAGAACACAAACCTGTTCAAACGAAATTGGTTCTTCTTGTATAGCAAAGCGGGGGTTGTTTGACAGACAATGTAAGTAGGCAATATTAACATTCATAATACCCTCTCCGTACGACCCTCTTAACTCTTCCAACACAATGGCGCAGAAATTCTAATCAATGCATTACAAACAGGCACATCGGAGCCAAGTAACCTTAGTAGGGACACCACAGGCAAGATAAAAAGCCCGGGATTAAGTTATCGTCCCGTAGCAGCCCGCGGCGGCCAACATATCCCAATACTGTTTGATGACGGCCCTACGAGTTATTTGCGAGTAGATTCTGGGGTGATTTTGAATTTTACTACACTTCTACATAGAGATTATGTAGTCGAGTGATATGAGGCGTAAAAGAGACGATAAAATAAAAGAAGAGCACCAAAACGAGAAAATGCTTCACCTTTTAGGTGAAGCGTTTTCTCTGATAAGTCTTTGTTTGGTCAATATTCTATCAACTACGAGTACAAGAAATATACAAAACTAGCAGCACCCCGTGGTTTCACCCACGTATTTCCCGTTCCCGTGGGAATACGAGGATAAAATATAGCCTATGTTACTCACTGATAATGTAGCCTGTTCTATTCTATTGGTGAAATTGGTTCAGTACTTTCGGAGCTTATTCGGTACAAACTTACAATCTAAAAAAATAGGTCATATTATAATATTTTATATGCAAAATGAAAAATGCATAGCTGCATTTTTCATTTATTTATTTATTACTTGGTTCTGCAAGTGGCTCTGCTCGCGGGATGTCAGAAATCATTCCAAGGGAACTTTGTCTCGGGATAAAAATACGCTTTGGCTTTCGGTTAGTCCTGCATGCGTAAATCCACTCAGCTGCTAAAATGTAAATCGTAACAAACCGGCAGACAGATTCACTATCACATAAATGATATTAATATGGATGGGAACGCTTTTAAAGTAAATAATTTAATTTTGAATTAAGATACACAAAAAAGACAGCGGCACAAACAAAGCATTTGTTTGTAATCCAGTCATGGAGATGGCAATGGAATATCTCCAATTACCCGTGGAGAAGAAAAATGTTTCTTTTTCTTTCTTAGTAATCATAATTCTATATTTTATTTTGGGATGACTATTGTAAAAACGGTTGTATACATTAAAATACGTATAAGTAAACGGGTTTACTTGGTTTATGAAATAATTAAATGTTTTATACATAGATGATATGACGATTCTGAAACGGTTTGTAATCAATTCACTTGAATTTTTGCTCAACTGATATAGAGGAAAATGTTGTACAATTATTATTACGATGTAAGTATAGATCATTGGACTGGACATAAAAGGCGTATCATGACAAAACTCCTTCGTTCTGGGGATGAAAAGGAAAAAAAATGAGATATTCCGTAGTGACCCACATCGTAGGAGGAAAAAATAAAGCAAAGCAGGAAAAAAGCATTCCAGATTTCAAATTGATTGGGCCAAAAATTGGTACAATAAAGAGCAAATATCTGTACAATTTTTGCTACAAATTGGTATGAGATTTCTTGTGATACGAATGCGTGAGTACTTCCAAATGTCTTCCTGTCTACTGTTATTTAAAAATAACAGTTTACTTTGGCTCAAGATCATGACATAAAATGACAATCTCAATATAGTTTATTTAAATTAACTTCAGGCTTCTTCTCCCAAAAGATAATTTCTAGATTTCAGCAAGTGTATAGAAGGACTAATAAAACTGAAAGGAATGAACAAGCCACTGAGATATACACCATTTATTTCTGTCTAAGGAACCCTTATCCAAAAGTCCTAAGTTTAAATATTACAAAACTTTCTGAACATAAAAGAATTTTAAGGCATTAGAGAGTCCAGTTTCCACTCTCAGTTGAAACAGCGAGCATTACCCCAAAAGCTTTAGAAATAAAAAGAGAACTTTACAACCAAATAGAAGCAACTACGTTTTCAATTTACCTATTTTGCACTACTTTCCTTAGTCTTAAGGAAAAGTCAAATACAATTTCACAGACGGTCAACTCTCCTGTTTATAGCAATCTAGTGTGAGCCGGGACACGTCCGATACAGGTTTCTCGTTTAATTATCACCGGGTTCCGTCCGTTAGTCACTAGCGAACGCGATTAAACCAATCAATTTGTCACGGCACCTTCGACTGACAATTTGGGACGTTTAGCTTCACGATTCGGCTGCGATCCGATTTTAGGGTACGTTTGTGTTATCATTGTGTATTGGTAGTTTGGCTAAATTCAGAACACTTTAAAAAAAATTAAGGATTCTCTACACCCGGCATTACGGGAAGGCGGTGTTCTTAATTGGGTTTACTTTAAACTCTTATTCATACATAATTATGTACATATATATGTATATGTATGTCACCGGATAATTGTAAACGCCGTAAGATTGTTAAAAATCGCTTGAAATTGTAAACTATTTTTTCTTAATAACATATCGAGAAATTATAATGTAATAAAGATTTTTACAATCTTACGGATTCTGCAATTTTCTGGTGACATATTATATCCAACCTTAATTTTAGTGGAAGTAGGATTAAGCTCCATCAAGTGGTTGTTGCGTGATGTGAGTACGTGAATAGACATACATACATACTTACTTTATCTATTAACTCTTTTATTACGAAGGAAGATTTTCTGTTGGTTTGAAAACAACAATATTGAGTTTATAGAAATGTTAAGCTTACAAAAGCTGTATAAGGCCATGATATAAGTGGATATAGTATTTCTAGAGATCATAAATTCAAAAATATAGTCAGTATTTCAAAATACGCTGCATCAGTTGCCATATCAGATGAACATGACAGCAAAATAATTTAAACAACAAAAAGTAACGTTAGTTGAATGGACGGCTACATTACATACGAAACACAATCTACGCTTGACAATCATAAAATTTATTTCAATAGAATTGATCCCCTGCAGAAGACTAATAATATTAACGACCACAATGAAACTATTAAGAGCACAAATAAATCATACCGTGGTTTGGTCAACTACAAATTGTTACTGAAAGCAAACCCCAATAATTGGAAAGGTCTTAGGTAGACAAGTACGAATGTGTACGGGTGATGCGGTCTCTAATTTATTGCAAAAATAAGGGGCCTGCCCCGGGGGCGATCCGGATATAAGCAGGTGTTACATCGCTCCCAGTTTTAAACCCTCTGAGGCTCATTGTGTTCACTGAAATATTATAAAACGGATCTCTTTGGTTTTTTGGAAAAGGGTGAGATTGGAATCTTGTATGACATGTGATATGGGACTTAGTGGGGGCAGAGGTTATACCTTTGTTTCTGCTAATAATTTTGCTTTCGATGTGTTATCGATCCTGCTCAGTTGGGGAGTGAGGGAATTTAAGGAAGGCGACATTATTTTGAGAACGCTGTAGAGGAGTGGAGCATTTTAATGCAACTTATGTCCTTTGATTCTGGAAATTTGCAACGTAACTGCGTTTTCAAATTGGACAGTTACAACCATAATTCAGTTTATAACGATGTCTACAGTAAAAAGAATGTGAACAAGAGCCATTTATCAAATAAAATAAGCCGAGCTTACCAAAATCCTGTGATTCAGCGGGCACTTAAAGAATATTGAAACTTGTGATGAAATCATCTTTGGACAGATTCCCAAATCAAGTGAATCATATTTGCCCTTTGTGAATTTGGCACCAGTTTGATCTCGTTCATTTCCGTTATTTTTGAGATGTTTGTGCGTCGTGCCAAAGGATCGTGGTAAGATCGTCTGGGAGAGCGATACATTGTTCTATCTAGTGGGAAGTTCCGGAGTGACGTCATAAAACCGAATGAAAACGCTCAAACAGCGGATTTTAGCGCAATTATCACCGGCTCGGAATTCCGCTATATTTTAACGCACATTTTTAAGGGTGGCATCAAAGCATCGTACAACATTCTCATTTTTATTAAAAAGCTTTACAGTATATTGAGTTTCGTTACAATTAACTCATAAAAAATATTTGAAAAGGACCCTAAACTCAAGAAGGTCTCAGATACTCGTTTCAAGAGTTAGGCAAGACAGAACGCACGAACAAAACGTAACACACAAATCAGTGGAACAACGATTGGGAAACAAAAGAACAGTCGATTCTGAGCTTTATCGCGAACATTTTAAAAGCAAACACTCGTAACCAATCTGCAAATATAACCTTGCATTGTCAAAATTTGTGTTGGAGTTGAGATGGTGGCATTTTGTTGAGATCTGGATCTTATTTTGTGGGTGATAAGATTGAGGGGTGTTGTTTTGTGTTTGCAAATGTGGCGTGGTGTGGGTAAACACTCGAACCACCAGAGACGCCCTAGAGCAGACGTCAAAAAAGTGCCGTGGAGTTTGCTAACGAGGGAGGGGAAACAATGTGTTTTCCGCTTACAACTTTTGTGTACGCCTGCTTTAGGCTTTAATAGAAATTGATCGCGGGATTTGTCACAGTGAAAGTTGGGCTAAGATGGATTGCTTTGTTAAATAAAAGTAGAAACAATTAATGACTATGGATAAAATCTCATAGATTTCTTCCTAAGATTTGCATTTACTGCAAGGCAAGCCTTGCATAAGAATAAAAGCAGTACTACATAAAAGCTTACAATTTGCTAAACCTTTAATTTACGAATTGCCCTAACTGAATTTATCAACTAGCATCCATTCACTCTTTCCTACCGCACTGTTGTTCAACCCCACCATGTTCAGCTATCAGACAAATCACCAATTCGCACCACCGGCGAACGCGATCCAATCAGCACACACCATCTATTCGGTGCTATTCCAAGTACCAAAACGGAGCATAGCAAAGCGATAACAATCCGCGCACATTCGACCCGGGGCTCGAATACTAATGCGAGTACTCCATACAACACCACTCGTTATACAACCAACTTTATTCAAGATTCGTTTATTTCAGCGACAAAATAATTTTCAAGTAATATAGGATTCATAATGTGTGACGTAAACACTTCCAGAGTTTCATAATGGGAGAAGTTCTTAGTTCGGAGTAGACTTATTTGGAGAGAAAATTAACAAGGCAATACTTTTGATACGTACTCCGTAGATGTTCAACAAGGTACGTTGAGTTAATGAGTGGAAATTGGTTTAAGTTAAACAGGGAATTGTCTGTAGCTGGAGTTTGTGAGCAAATTCATACATATGCTTTTGATAAAGTAACACGATCTCTAAGTTCTTGTGACAGTGTAATTGGCTCCGCAGTTGTTTAAGCGTGCCTATGTTCAGAGCGATTCTCTTGTTCGTTCAGTGCAGAGTGCGGTATTGTTTTTTTTTAAGTAGGTCATCATGAGAGCTTTGATCAAGCTTGTTTCAACAGGGTGCATATTAGGGCCAACAAATGCTTTGCTTTGAGATCGGTTTCGCTCGTCATTTGTGCTGTGGTGTATTTTAAAACAAAGCTATTAGAGTTCTAATCTTTCATATTAAGAGGACCGATTAATTTTCCCTTCTTTCTGTTATCTCCCCAAATAATTCCCGGCATACCTCATTCGGATTACACAAAGACTTTTAAAAGAATATTTTTTTATTCTCTATTAATAATCCTCCAAAAAATATAGTCCATTAAAATGTAGCGATATCTCATCCTCAAGAAGCTGTCAAACTGATAATAACAGAAAGGGAGGGAGCTATGTGCGAGCGAGCAAACAAAACGCGATCCGTCTTAATATTAATGTAGTTGTTAGGTCGGATGATGAATGGTGACACAGCAAAGCACTTTGCGGTAAACTGGCCCATTATTATTCTTAGCGGGGTGTTTAGTTACCAATTTAGTTAATTTAGATACATTTCCATAACGTCTTAGCAAAATTTTCGTTTCACGTATTTGAAAATATTATGCTGAAACAAAAAATCATTAGTGCCTACCTACTTTCCCAATTCATCTTAGTTTGGAAATTGAGGTCATTGACCTGGCGAAATTTTTATGCACTCCTAATTTAGAAAAAAAAAACTATCTGAAAAATCAGCCATCGTGATCCTTTACATTTTAGGAACCATATATATCGTTTAATAGAATGAAAAAAAAAACACATATACCTATTAGGGAATGGGCACTGACCGCTGTCCACATCCTAAAACGATACAACCATAGTTGTGAATTCAAAGCCGAACATACCAGTTCAATTACGTTCACGCTGTTTTTAAAACGGGGGCACACACGAAGTTTCAGTCTGGTCAAAGGCTGTTTATTTTGCTTTTACAGGAGCATCCGATGCGAATAATATGATTTATCGAGTTCAGTGTTAGTCCTATATAACTTAATCTGACCTACATACCTGTCTAGCAGCCTAGCTTATTCCCATCTATGTTGAAGCCAGCGCCCAGTCTATCCAGATGAAGCTGAGTACCAGTGTTTTACTTGAAGGACTGCTTATCTGACTTCCACGACCCAGTAACTGGTTAATAAGGTACCCCTTGGCAAGACTGATGTCAGATTTTCTGGAGTTCAACAATTTTTTTTTTCTGAGTGGGAATTATGAAATGACTTCTTCCGCTCTGGGCGGCAGGGAACAGACTCTTACTGACTAAAGCCCACCACAAGGGCCGCGGTGACTCCTGCGAACAAATTCCGCAACTCTAGCGTCATCAATGACTTTTCGTGCTCTCTAGGTCACGGAGGAATTTCGTTATGAATGGACAGTGGGTGACCATAAATGGATACCGAGATTGTAAGGACCAATCAAAGGAACCGGAAGCTTAAATTTGAAGATGGAACCGTTGGCTTGTTATCTTTTAACCACGAGGCTTGACACTGCTTGTGAAAATTATGAAACATAATTACCATTTCAGTGTAAACAGTAAAAGACGAGTCGGTTTTAAAGACGACGTAATATACATTTTATGAATACAGGGTGTTCTAGAAGTGCGTGGTGATATTTAAGGTTGGTGTTCTGTTTCTGATATTCAGTTAGCAAAACGTAAAAAAAAATCATAAAAATAAATATTGACTTTTTTTCAAACCTCATTAAACGACTAAAAGTTCAAGAAAAATTGCCCCAGAACTGTATTGTGATGAAGTCAAGGTGGTTGCAATCCACCAAAATCAATGGTTCAACATTTCATCGGTCAGCGAAACTTTTCATCCGTTTTCCAATGTTCAAAATTCAAAATTTATAAAACCGTATCTTTCCTTCAGCAAAAGAACTGCACAAACTTTTGCCAAAACAAGAATAAGGTGTTTTTCAAAGACATTCTGACTTCAAGTGTACCCCAGGAGTGTGCTAACTTAATTTATCAAACTTTTTAGTCGGTAGCCTGGGTTCTGTAAGCGGTTTCACACTTGGGTTAACTTAGGCTTTGCTTTCGGTAAATTCTAGATTCTCTTTGGTTAACGATTTGTGAAGCTGTTTAGGAGCATGTTCGGTAACTTAACATCGTTGTTCTTTATCTTTAAGAAGATGTAAAACTAAGTTTGATGTAGGCGTTACAAGATTCCGAGACATAGCTATTGTCATAATTCAATCTACACATGTCTGATTTCATGCTGCAAATTTTTAGCTTTGAGCAGTTTAAAAATACATTTTAGATCATAGGGTTGGGTTTTTTATGTTTATTTAGTATTTTATTTGGATATGAATCTACTATAGTATAAACATTAGTGACATTTTTACATTACATTTGTATAAAGACTCTTAAAATATCGACCACTCCTATAATCTTATAATGTTTTTTTTTATTTTTTTCCGAAAAGATTCTCACAATATTTAATGCCATTCTTATTCGGTTTAGCATCACTATCACCAAGAAAAAATCTGCAACATTTATAGCTGAATCCCATATCGACGCAAAAATAGCCTCTTATTCTAAATTAACCTTCCGCATTTTGCCAATTCTGAGTTTGTTTCATACAATTCTACTACAAAATTCATTTCTTCCGTGTCCCTCATTTCATTTATCTTCGAAGTCTCCGTTTCATTTATATCTACGGCTACATTAATACAAGTATTTATTTTCGCAACAGTAGCGTTACTTGCCGATCTATCTTCGTGCACATTTCTTAGATAAAACATGCAATAGTTGCCCGTACATTGTCGAGCACCATTAAGAGCCCCTCTGAAAACTTCCCGACAAAAACCAAGTTGCACCTGACATTGGTAATTGATATACGATACCATTAATCACTTTGTATTTTGCTGTATAAACTTTATGTAGCTGTTTTGTACCTTCAGCGGAGCTTTAGGGTAGTAATTCTGCACAATGTTGGCGAGAAAAGATTTTCATTTTATGATTAGGTTTATCAAGATAGATCAGTAGTAGTCATTACATCAAGTCGTGCACTGACTGGAGGATAGGTCCACTAAAGTCTTTTTTTTCTTTGAAAAGATTCTTACAATAGTTTCGTGTTTCTTCTCAGAGTAGTCGGATAAAAAACATCAATCTCATCTAGTATTATTTTGTATTATCTTGACGAGTCACAGTGTTTGTTGAAACCAATTTATATGTGTGTGTATCAGTGGTATGTCGTAAATTCGAATCAAGTATAAATGTAATAAGCAGAGTACGCCATGTTCTCCGTACGACCGTTTTTAATAATATAAATGTATCGTCCGTGGTTTCGTTCACGAGACATTTTTGATACTCTCTACCAGAAACGGGTAAAGGTTTACCGCAAAGGTTACGAAAGGGTCTAAGCTCCCTTTGATTTGCCTCGTATACTATATATTTAGTAAAATTGTTATTCTTTATTTTTGGTCTAAAGTAAATGTTAATTTTGGGATACTATTAAAGAATATGATGGACCAAACCTTTCCAAATTTCTGTTAGTATAATTTTTATTAAAGTAGCAACCACAAACATAAAAAGTAAACTTAACAAAAATCTAACTCACGATTCAGAAGCCGTCCATAAATTTCTTTCCATAGAAACTTTGCGTATCCTCACAACAAATATCAAGTCGAACTTGAACAACATATTATAGTTATGATATAGTGAGTTTCGACTGCTAATATCAATGAATGGTGCCCCGGGGAGGCGAGCTCACTTAGAAATATCATTGAGGTTAGAGTTGGGATAGGCATGCCGAAATCCCCGATGTATTTAGTATAGTCGTAGAGGAATATGATGGAGGTAAATAAAACTGCTCTGGTAAACAGGCCGCTGGGATAAATTTTAGTGTAGAATTAGAAATTAAGGCGTTTGGAATTATTACTATCATTGAAACAAAACTATCTTTGTAAATAAAATAATACTACTTGGATAAGTTTAATACACACTTATCACAACCGGATACTAATATCTGACTTTTAACCGGAAATATACGTAAGTACAGTACCTACCTATAGCAGGATATAGGGCAGTGAAACTATAACTTATTTGCTACCACAAATGAAAGTGGTTACACTGTCCAGCTTTTAATGTCTTCGAATCCACAACGCTTCTTCCACTTAAAACCATCAATAGCCACGGCTTAAAGTTCCTTACTACCAATTCTACTTACCCATATCGAGAGGAAAGCATGAATGTTACATATTAACAATTTGGGGTCATAGTTTAAATGTGTCTGTCCGTAATTGTGGTTAGTAATTAGAAGATGGTCCTCGTTTGATATTTGACCCTTCCTCAGGGCTTGTTAAGATTACTGCTAAAGTTACTACACATTGTCCTTCTGAAGATTCTGAGCGTGTATCGTTAACCCTACGTACTTATGAGGTAAACAGGGCTGCCTAAGTAAACGACTTACATTAGAACTTAGAGCCAGTAGCTTATGTTATGGTGCAACAAGATCCTCATTTGAAGCTTGAAATATTTGAAAACCTTTAGACCTAGTTAGTTCATATTTTGATTGTCCAGCTCAAATGGTGATATATATTTTTGTGTATTATCCTAGTGTTTGATACAAAAGTCTGCAGTGATATCAGAAATTCTGTCTACCGAGTATTCTTTCTTTTTGATTTGCAAACAACTGGAACATTGATTGCGACAGCTGAACTACAAAGACCGGCAAAGGATAGTACTAGTGTTGTTCAATCATTTGGACCGAAATACCTGCCGAGGTTGGGTCCTTTGTGGCCGAATACAGATGTGGGCGTCCAGAGATATTGACTGACAAATATTTTGGGAGTTTATTTTAGATTTTTGTGACGATGGTAGTGTATTGTGGCTATGGGTTTCCGTTTAGGAGTAGGTGTAACTATGACAACACAACGAACGCCCACTTTATTATAATGAAGAAGATGGCATTCATTTGAAATTGCAATTTTAAACATAGAATTCAGTTTGTACTGTGTGTTTGTTTGAGCAACTATTCTTGGTGTACAAAGTAAATTCTTATCTTTCTTCTCATTGACAATAAAAATACTATAATTTTATCGCTCTTAATAATTACCTTGTTACTAGCATCGTGTATCTGTATTTTATTTTATTTTCCACATTTAAAATCCAAACAAACCCGAGTCACATGTGCGGTACTTTGGCAAAGAGAATTGTAAGTTGTTTCGGCAATAACTCAAATGTTAGCGATTGTACGGAACACAAGTTTAGAGAACAATGAATAAAGTTTGCTTAGATACCTTCATGCTCTGTTCTTTTTGCTTTGACTGTGATACGAGTTACTGTGAGCTTTTATTTTTTTACAATATATGAATATATATTTGAATATACGTGAGCTATTTTACATGCTGGTACATGTTTGTGCGGAAATTAAAGAAAGACTCGAGGGATTTACTCATGTGTGAATTAAAGTATATATTTTTAAAATACATTTTACAACAATATTTAAATGTCATGACATTTTTACTCCGAGACTGTGTGCGTGTTCTATACAATTATATTTTTCCTAATGTGGAAGATTTTCGCATCGAAACTATTTTTTTAACTTATTTAAACATACCTATTATATTTTAAGGATCCATATACACTACAGCTGGAGGACACGTCCGGGTGTCAACACTGTGTGGATCGCCCGGAGGACACGGTGGAGGTCTGCCTTGCTTGGGCGGAGCAACGCCGTGTCCTCGTCGAGGTAATCGGCGGCGGCGACCTCTCGCGTCCGGCCCTGGTTCAATCCATGTTCCGGAGCGAAGAGGCATGGGTGGCGTTCGCCTCCTTCTGCGAAGCAATAATGTTGGCAAAGGAGGAGACAGATTGCGTGCGGGGGAGGGAAACCTCACGCTCCCGCCGCCGCAACAGAAGAGGACGCCCCGGGCGTCGGGAAACGCAGGGCGATTCCGGACGCCCCGGGCGTCGGGAAACGCAGGGCGATTCCCGGCTGTGGACGGCGAGCTATGGGTGGCTTGCCGTCCGATAGCAACCAGGCCCAGGTCGACGGGGCGTCGTGTTCCACACGCGCCTCAAAGAGCTGTCAGCAACGAAGACGGGGCCCCATTGGGTCATGCCTGCTAGGGTTGCGGAATTAGTTCAAAAGAGTCACGCGGCCCTGGAACGTAAAGGGCACAAGAAGGATCACGGGTGGGTTTTAGTCAGTAAGAGTCTGACACTCCCTTCCGCTCCGCAAGAGCAGGTGATGTCATTTGATGATTTCCCATCCAGAAAAAAAAAAGGATCCATATACACTTTTATATCTACACTTTTCATTCTTGAGACTTTAATATTTGTATAAACTGTATACCTAGTAACAAGCGTCTATTATCATCTGGCAGTACAGCGTCAGCCTAAAACAAATTACTACGTACAGTTCGTAATCTTTCATAATAATATTCATAACTTTACAGTTTATTACATAAAATCTTCATAAATATATTCTTCAGGGAGGCTACATACAATAAAGAAACATAATTGCAGACATCCACGCAATAAAAACGGCCTAAATCTTAACTTAGGCGTACGTCTGCAAAAGTCTGGAGTTTATTTGGAAAATGAATAAAAATACTCAAGTTATAAAGTTCATTTTGTAAGAGGTACGTAAATAAGAAATGCTACTATATGGCTTTATCGACTCTTTACAACAGGTAAACTACTACCGTACCGTAGTGAGCTGCAAGCAATTAACAAATTGCTTGAAGTTTCGCATCATACCAATTATTCCCTAAGCAATTATAAAATTGATCAAAGAATCGATCGAATACACGTTTTTAATTTTAGACTGTAAAATAATGTTTGGTACTTGTGAATTTGATATAACAATCATAATTTCTAGGAAAAACAAATTTAATTGAAAATGAGAAATAAATACAAGTACTGGCTGTTTTTGTTGCTAAGCCTCCACAAAAAGTTTTGACTATGATATCCCCGTTACATCCAATCCCACATCAGAAAAGGCTCATTCATACGTCACAAGCCACAGATATTAACAGAGTCATCAAAGCAGATGCTCCACAAATAAAAAAAAAAACACAAAAAGTTCATTAGTTCACAATTACAGGCACGAGTCAACGGAAATGATAATGAAACAGGGCGTGCAACACAATTAAAAATAAATTTACTCTGTTTTTAAACAACAATATCCGAACTATCCCATTTTAGGGTTCCGCTTGACGGCAGGTGGAAACCACAGTCGTAACGTCTGTATCAGCGAGTACAATGCAGGACACAAAAAATGTTAAATGCAAAACAACCGAAGAAATTTATTAAAAAAATTTGGAACATGTTAGATTTGAAGAGCTTGAATCAAGAAGATTAGTGACAAGGTGTGTAATAAGTACGGTAAAGTTGCCTAAATGAAGAAGTCTATAATTATACAATGAAATCTAAAAGTAAAATTGCGTAGCGTTTAATATATAAGGTATCTCCAAAGATGCATTGACGTACTCAATTATAAGAGCTTTTAGAGGTAAATTAGCACCGAACAGTCCACACTGCAGAAGATACAAAACTTGGAAACGCGTTGTACGTGGTTACGATGCCCAGCAGTAAGGAAACGACGATCAAGACGAAGAGAGTTCCAATCAATATAAACAAAAGTCATACTTGCCTTCAATTCTAAAAGTAAATCTATGCTCTCTAAATCATGGTTAAAAATCGTACGATGCATTTTTACAGCAAAGGCTAACATCAAGTTAAAAAATCTCACTAATAAACATTTAGCCCCTTCCACTAATTGGTTCTGCTACAGATACTCTGTGTTAAATACAAGATTTATGAGGTGACTCGTACGGTATCTTAATTACGGCTTAAAAGGTATTAATAGCTCACAGTTTTTCTTTGCTTAAGGAAGCTGTGTTTGGAGATAAAGTTGGTTTTGAAGTGTTGCGTTATGGTATGCAGTTGTTGCGGAATTTGTTCGGAAGAGTTACCTCGGACCAGGAACGCAAAGGGCACAAGAAGGATCACGGGTGGGTTTTAGTCAGTAAGAGTCTGACACTCCCTTACGCTCCGCCCAGAGCGGCAGAAGTCATTTGATGATTACCCACCCTTAAAAATACTATGCAGCAAAAACTTTTTGCTTTATTAATTTAATTTAATTTTATTAAACGGCAATATTACTTATCTGGGTAAATAACCATATATGTATGTACATAGATTATTGACTTATATATACATGACTTTAAATAAATTATACTTATTTATATAATGTGAATACATTTATCAGACTTCAGTTAGTTATAGATATTAAGTTTTATTTACATAATAACGTAATTTCAGCTAAATCCGGTTTGACTGAAAAGCTAGACAGATGATCAAGTCGTAATTTCAACCGAAAGACGCCCACTGTCAGAGCCTTTAGTAGCATCGGCATCGGCACTTCGACCGGCCCTGTATTTCTCGCAACCAGCGAACTCCCAGCCCCGGCCCTTAACAACAGCGGTATGTAACAACTAGCAGCGCCCCGCGGTTTCACCCGCGTATTTCCCGTTTCCGTTGCAATACGAAAATAAATTATAGCCTATATTACTCGCTGATAATGTAGCTTTCTATTAGTGAAAAATTGTAAAAATCTGTCAAGTAGTTTCGGAGCTTATTCGGTGCAAACAAACAAAAACCTTTCCTTGTTATAATATTAGTACACATAACATTTCAAGTATCATTTTGACTATACCAATAGGTACGTTTTGTTTTAATGTCAAGTGAACTCAAGTGCAAGGTAAACAGACATACATAACGTAACAGTTCATACAATCTTAGAAGTCATTGTTTGTTATGCTGGATGCATAATAATGCAACTAACTGGAACGTACAGTACCTAATGTTCTATTAAGAAGTGAACGAAGTGATGTACTGATCAAAGGTCTCCCTAAAATAGGGTACGAGCTAACTTCATTATAGTGGGAGAGATATACATATAAGGTTTTATGTTATCAATGAAAGAGGCTTCCAGTCTAACCGGTGTCTATGAGTACCAGTATTTTACGTAAAGCCGTAAAGTTGTTGGCGCGTCGTGTTCCACGCGCGTCTCAAAGAGATGTCAGCAACAAAAGACAGGACCTCATAGGGTCAGTGCCTGCTAGGGTTGCGGAATTTGTTCGAAACAGTCACCGCGACCCTGGAGAGCAAACGGCACTAGGAGAAACATGGCTGAGTTTTAGTCAGTCAGAGTCTGACACACTCTTCTGCTCCGCCCAGAGCGGGAGAAGTCATTTGATGATTTCCCATCCAGAAAAAAATATGTTCTTCCTGAAAGAGGTTATGAGCAAACTTCATCATAATCGGAGAGACACAGGCTATGGTTTTATGTTATCAATAAAAGAGGCTTCCAGTCTAACCGGTGTCTATGAGTGGATGAGTACCAGTATTTTACGTGAAGCCACTGTCTATTTTTGATGGCGCGTCGTGTTCCACGCGTGCCTCAAAGAGATGTCAGCAAAGAAGACAGGGCCTCATAGGGCCAACGCCTGCTAGTGTTGCGGAGAGCAAAGGGCAGTAGGAGGAACACGGGTGAGTTTTAGTCAGTCAGAGTCTGACACACTCTTCTGCTCCACCCAGAGCGGGAGAAGTCATTTGATGATTAATGGGAGAGACACAGGCTATGGTTTTATATTTTCAATGAACGAGACTTTTAGTCTAACCAGTGGCATATGAGTACCAGTATTTTTTGTGAAGCCACGTTATATTCGAGTTTCGCAGCCCAGTAACGTGGCGGTGAGGTGGGCGGATGATAAAGTTTCCATCGCGGGTAGAACCTAGATGAGGCTGGCCCAGGAACATTAGGAATTGGCACAATAAAAGAGAGGCCTTTGCTCAGCAGCGGATAAAGTAAAGTAGTGGATCATGATGGACCCATTAACTGAGCAATATGATACATCTTATCAAGACGGGCTTGTTTGGCTTTTGACCACCAGTAACACTTGTCAAAGTTCTATAAAGACAGCCAAGCTTAAAGTACTTTCCGAGGCACGGAGAGGTTTATTACAGATATGGTATATTATGGATGGTCTGCCACCCAAGGACCAATCTGCTTAACCTGAAAGATCGACCCGTACGGCTGTTATTATTTAGCCACGAGCTCCTTAGTTGTCGGTGTGGCCTCTATTCCGTTAAATAAATGTATTCTGAATTCTTTGACTACAAATTCTTAGCACGTTACCTACTTCGACATTTCACCGCCAATTTGCACTACAAAGAATGACCTTACTAATACATTCTTTATTGAATTTAATTGATTGTTGGCAACACCACGCGTCGCGGTTCCATTAAACCACGATGTTTCGTATATTCCGCTGCTCGACAGTGTACAAAGGTGAAATAAAACATTAATTGCTGTCAGGCGGCGAGGGGCGAGACAAAAGGTTCGTTTTTTCGTAACTATTGTACGTACGGGACCCTCCGTTACGGTTGGAAAGCAACCCTGTTTCGGCGCAATGAAAAAGCAATGTTGATCGATATTTTTCTTTTTTCCACGGTTTTGTGGCTGTGGAAAATTGTGGAGTTTTAACGTGATATGAAATGTCTTTAATACCAACTCATGTTAGGTTTTGTAATCATTTGCCTAGCCTTTTCCTAATTTTATTGGCGTCGGCTTCCGTTAAACTGGATTCAGCTGAATACCAGTATTTTACGTAGAGCTATTGTCTATCTGACCTAATAATTGGGTAACACGGTACTATGGATATTTTAAGTTGTGTTTAGTTTATGTTAGTTTAGGAACTGTGTCACTTCTATTAAAATGTAAAATTCAAATTACAGGTAAAAGGTCGCATGCATGCTACTTCTACATAAAGCCACATGTAAGCTGGTGTAATGACTTGAAAGCTTAGCTATATTAACAGTGTAAACGATGCTTTAATGCCGATAAAAATAGTAGAAAACCACTTTATTTACACCACAGAACCAAGGCTATAAATAGAGACATAGTCCCAATGTAGGTCAACTAGACAATCATTTTTTCTACTTTAGTTTTCGAAGTGATACCGACCTATGCAGGAGGAAAGGCAGGAAATAGGTACAAACAGATAAATAAATTAGATGAACACATGCATCTTATTTGTTAGTATCTTCATTGATTGATTTCTATTGCAAATGAAGCTCTTCTTACTTCATTAAGCGAAAGTTATCGACGCAATCACCAGAGTTCATGAAGTCAGGCCACATAAATATTTATGATATAAAATATAATATTTATAGACGGTTTTTTATCAGTAAGTGCTGTTTAATTAGTGAGCATAATAAAATGTAAATGTTGCCATCTCAAAAACCAATTAAAGTAAGTTTTTATTGTGGCCCAGTAACAGTTCTATGCAGTGTACAGAGCGGTACTTTGTACTAGTGATGTGAAAACAATGGGAATGTTGAGTGATTTGAGCCAAGATGTTTGAAGTTAGCTTTTTAGTTTATTTAACAATACGAGTTAGGCTGTGTTCATAGCATACTGACACCAAACGGTCAAATTTCAATACGCTGTGATGAAAATGGGTCATCTTGTTTTCGCCGGTTTCCTGTTTTGATGATGCAAGAAGCCAAAAGTTTGCTGATGTAAAGAATTACACAATATTATTCTTATTACGTTTTGAAATATGAAATACTACTGAAATGTGACGACAGGTTCTCCGATTTCAAGTAAATTGGGAAATGGACAAGACAATGATACAATCGCTACAAGATAGCGAGAAACTTATTATGACTTTTAATTTAAAAACAACCGTTGGTAGTGGAATTGATTTCACAGACGTATATTCAATAAAAGAGAATATTATATTTATGGGTTTTTATATTCTAGGAACCTTAAAATAAAATAACGTTATTATTCTAAGCTAGGAACACATATATTCTTCGATAAAATGGACACAAGTGACTTAAAACAATACAACATCTAAAATCGGCATTTCGGTAACCATGCAAATAACATGTATGCATGACAATGATATTATTGGTATCTATACTAATATTATAAAGAGGAAAGATTTGTATTTTTGTATGTAACGAATAAACTCAAAAACTACTGGACCGATTTCAAAAGTTCTTTCACCATTAGAAAGCTACATTCACTCTGAGTAACATAGGCTATATTTTATCTCCATAGTCCTATCGTCTATTGCGATCTCTCTCTATTACTTAAGAAGTTTACTGGCAGAAAACTATGAGTTAAGCTCGCCTTTGTATATGATCCATTTAATTACTGTGTACTATATCATGTTTAGTATACAGTATCTAGCACCTAGTTTAAGTGCATGTAGAGTAAAGAAATCAAATAAATTCGATCAAGTGGATATAATAATAGAACAGAAGAATAGCATGCTGTTTGTCTATGGAGATAAAGAGAATCGCACAGAAGTAGTGTGCCAGTTATTGTTATGTTCGTTCTGGCGAACTGGTAACCTGTTGCTATGAACTCTGTTCGCTTGTAATCTTTTAATCCTTCCCGTTTTACCTACACAGTACACACCTATCTATGTGGATTGAGGTCGAGTAGGAGAGATTCTACATGTGTTGAAAAACATCTGAGCATGCAATACCTACATGTGGGCTATTTACGTAGCACAGAACCAATAAACATGTCTCTTATTTTGACACTTGAATATTCTTTGCGCTATTTACATTGGCGGAGATAAAACTTTTTAAACTTACTAGTGGATTAGAAGTTTTCTTCAACTTCATTCGGATCGTGATTAAAAGTATGTTAGCCTGTACAATTGTAGAAAAACTGTTAACTTGAGACAAAATAAAACATTCAATTAGAGATCATGAAATAGTCCCTAGAGTAGTTAAACCCTTGTTGTCAAGAAATACGTCACAAAATTAACAAAACGAAGTAAAAAAATATAAGTCATACATTTTCACAGAGGTTTACATATATACATAGTTATCTTACAGGAAATAATGCTGAAGCCGACGGTCCATTTTAGTAGCCCGATATTACCTATCTTTATTTGTAGCCACAAATAAGACATCAAAAAAAGAACGGTAAGTGAGTATTCGCCCACGGAATTCCGGAACACTCTAGTAAAAATACTCGAACTAATACTTAAATCCCATCACTAGAGAGTTTGACAACGGCGGCTCTAGCGCTGTTTCTGACGTGTTTACGACTGCTGGTGAATTTACAGCCTTTTTGTGACTTCAGATTGGTCGTCCGATACTTTTACTATGAGTATTTACTTATGGTTTATGTATTTGGTAAGTATAAATAGTAGGGAACTATGGTTCCCTTTTAGTAAGGCAAAGTCTTTGGAGACCATAGAGTATCGAATTAGGATGGTGACGATACGTTGGTGTTACATTGTCATAAAGTAGATCTAAGATTTTATTTATTTACTAGCAGCGCCCCGCGGTTTCACCCGCGATGTTCGCGTTCCCTTGGCAATACGGAGATAAATTAGCCTATGACATTCCACAATAACGTAGCTTTCTATTGGTGAAATAATTTTGAAAATCGGTTCAGTAGATCCAGACATTACCTCTTACAACGTCACAAACTCACAAACATTACCTCTTTGTAATATCAGTATAGATTATCTCATACCGTCCCACTGCAGGCAAAGTCATTTCTTATTTTTTACCCGCGCCACCTCATACTAGGCCTCACGGTACGAGTCACCTCGCTTAGATAATAATAAAAATGTCATTAAACGAATGGTAATTTATAAAATGTAAACGTAACAAGCAGTGTTCTAATGTTTCTGTCTATCGCTAAGAAGAAAACGCGTGAGCATATATTATGCATATTAACATGTAATTCTAAAGTTACACAATATATATAATATATACTTTATTATTTATTTTCATTAAATAGATAAATGAACGGCAAACAAGAAAAATAATATCAGTGAAGAGTTTAAAAACATTATTTATCAAAAAGCTTATGCAAAGTTATTGTTCTGACTTTTAAGATAAAAATAAGTAAGACAAGGTTAATAAAACAATTATGAAAGTAAATAAAATTACATAAAGGCAATTATCATAAACTATTTCCTATTAATAAGTAACAATTTCTCTTATCTTTACAGTGTGTGCTGAATAATTACTCCCCACACCTAAATAATGTCTGTTTCTCGGACATATTACAAGCTTGTAGCATTGTAAACGATTTTTTCTATGTTATATTTTAGTTTGTTGTAAGTTTAGTTTATTTGTCAATATTAACTACAAGCACCGTCCCGTGGTTATATCCGCGTAGTTCCCGATGCAGCGATGCCGTGGAAATACGGATAAAAATAATAGTCTACGTTACTCTCTAATAATGTAGCTTTCAACTGGAGAAGATTTTTTTAAATCATTCCAGTAGTTACATAGCTTATTCGGTACAAACAAAAAATCATTATTTATAATCTACTAGCAGTGCCCCGTGGTTTCACCCACGTAGTTCCCGTTCCAGTGGGAATACGGGGATAAAATATGGTTTATGTTACTCAGGGTGAATGTAACTTTCTAATGATGAAAGAATTTTTGAAATCGGTCTAGTAGTTTTCGCGTTCAAGCGTAACAAACAAACTTACATTCACATTTATATATTACTAGCAACGCCCCGCGGTTTCACCCGCGTAGTTCCCGTTCCCGTGGGAATATAGGGTATAAAATATAGCCTACTAGCTGCTGCCCGCGGCTTCGCCCGCGTGAATGTCGGAAATTATCCCAAGGGAACATAACCCCGGGATAAAAACGAGGTATCCTATGTTATTTCTAATACCTCCAAGAATATGTGTACAAAGTTTCATGATGATCGGTTGAGTACTTTTTGCGTGAAAGCATAACAAACATCCACGCTTTCACATTTATAATATTAATAAGGATATATAAGTAGGGATTGTTAAATTGTAAATGTTTAGTTTATTAAAATGTACATATAACACTACATTAATACCTATAATAGGTGTTCATTGAAACTCGTTATCAGGCTCCCCTGACATAATTACGGCCATAGCAAGAATAGCTCAGTTCTCAGTAACACAATCAATACGTTCCTACACGAAGCTATTCTTTATTGATACCGCTGCGATTGCAGAATCGTATTCATATCATTTTGTTCATGGTTTCCGGGAAAATCATACAAACTGAGCAGTGGTGGCCGAGTCGTAACGGCCCCGACTTACGAATTGTAAGTCACATTACTTTGTATAATTAATTTCATCACCACTGCTTTCAAAACTGTGAAGGAAAACATCGTGAGGAAACCGGCATGTCCTACAACCAAAAATTCGAAGACATGTGACATTCACCAACCCGCACTGGGCCCGCGTGGTGGATTACGGCCCATTCCCTCTCCTAGAGAGGAGGCCTGTGACCCAGCAGTGGAAACATTAAAAGGCTGATTATTATGCTTATTATGCATACAACTTTGCTGAAGAGGAAACTAGGAACTATTACTGTTTATATTTTTTTAAGCTGCGAGCTATTGGAGTCGGTTCCTAGGTAATATTAATGCCTCTACAAAATATCTTTAAATGGTGTAGTTCTTAAGTGCTGATCAATACTGCAGTCACGTGGAAATTAAAAATTCACAATGCTTGTCGTCTCAATAAAAATAACTTTGCCTCGCTTACATGCAGGAAAATATCTTGAAGACCTTACTGCAGTGGCATTTAAGCATTCAAGTCTCAAAAATGGGAGGAAGTTGCGTTTGTATAGATAACTAGCTTCTGCCCGCGACTTCATCCGCGTGGAATAGTGACTAAACCCCCGCAGATTCTTTGTGATAGATTCGTTGGTAGGAGAATTGGTGGGAGGCGCCCGACGTGACGGCACAGTGCAAGTGGTGGCATGCGTTTAAATATATATATAATTGTTGTTTCAGCTTACGCTTTATTTAGTTTAGTTTAGCTTTTAGTTTAGTAAATTAGATATTGTAAATGAAATGCATGAAGGCCTGCCATAAAAGTTATTTTTGTTAGTCGCTTCATATTAAATAAGTATTCAGCTGCATCCTTTTAGACCAGAAACCAGTCCAAGATTGACTTACTGAACCAAAAACAATACTGTTAAATATCAAAAGACTTTTTCGATCTAGGAATCAAACCTAAGATCTCTCATTCAGCAGTGGCGCTTTTGCCTAATGTACCAACGAGGCAGTCATTCAGGAATGAACTATCTCAATTAACAAATAGACACACAGCACTGCAAGCTTCCTCATTCCAGGAATTAGGATAACAGCCGTAGCATTCGAAAGTATCTGCAGGGTTGTCAAATAAATGTCGAATGGTTCTCAACATTTTTACAGCGGCAGACATAAACGCTAAACGCTATTTTATGGCCTGATTATGTGTCTTGCGAAAGCCCTGTTCCGGATACGTGCTTCTAAATATTTTGATTAGGTTTTTACTATGTGAAGCCCTCTTGTTTCTTATGTGTGTTGTCTACACTAATTTAGTATAGATATATGAGATAGAAAGATTTGTATTTTTTTTGTAATACGTTGGAATGAATTTCAAAGTTCTTTCACCAGTGGAAACCTTTAGTCTCACTAAAACCGGTGTCCTGGCTGGGGGCCTTAAATTCATTTGAGGCCACCACAGGATTGTCCGGTTGAGCAGTAACCAGCTTTAGTGTGCTGAACTGCGAGTGGTCCAAATAAAAATAAAAAACTAAAAACCAGATAAATGCGAGTCGTACCATAAGCCGAAAAATACACGTTTATTTTATGATCCCCTTTAATTTTTCTTATTTGTATAGCGGTAATAAAAACACACTCTGTGATTAAGGTTCCTGAGATACAGCCCGTTGACGGACAGACGGACGATCAGACAGCGGGGGCTTAGTGATAGGACTCCAGAAACCCTAAAAACATAGGCTATATTTTATATTCAGAAAGCAGACAAAGTCGCGGACGAAGTGCTAGGGTAGAATAGTTTGGATGTTTTCGTTTATTTATATCGGGTTGGTGTTTTAGTTTTTATGTTGGCTATTATGTGATTGAGATAGCTTTAGGCAGCTTCTTTCCTTTGATTAGTTTATTGTTTTGTTAATGTCTTCAGCGATGAAGTGGCGTTCTCATTATTTCACTAGCATGCTTTATTTATTTCAGTCATTAACTGTAACTTTTCTAATTTACACTATCTTTCTGTCTTTTATCTTTGATTATCTCTTGCTCTCTCTCTCTCTCTCTCTCTGAATGATGAACTTTATGAGAGCTTTTAATCAGACGTTTCACTAAGATATTTTCAGGTAACTAACAATTTTTTCCTAAATCTCCACAGTAATAACCAAAAACATGTCCACCAGTGACACATTCAATTCCACCCACGCCACCACTTCGACACTATTCAACAGATAAGCCAGTACCCACTTCAGACATAAGGCGCAGGTCACACGTCCGCCTAATCGCGGCCGGAACGTGCACGTGCGCCTAACAAAACCGCAACTGATGGCTGGTTTGTACTGAAAGTGGACGTATCTGTAATGTCGTTACTGGTTTTCGGATCAGTTGGACTGTGGTCAGGCCGAGGACAGCACAGATTGATAAATGTATGTAGGTGTGATAAACATTGGTAAACTTAGCTATTAATGGGGAAATGTTTTGATGCAATTATGTGTCGTGTCGTGTCGTGAGAGCTGCAGTGACTTACTGTACTAGCAATAGAAAGAAAGAAAGAAAAGAAAGAAAACTCGTTTATTCCGCCATAGATGACGCACAAAAAAAATAAAATAGACAAACTTAAAAACAAACCGAAAATAAAACTAAAAACAATGTTAGGACCGGGCACGACTACCACGAGTCTCTGGTCACACCACAGACAAAACAGAACACATTTAAAATTCTGTCTATGGCGTGACACCCGGCACCGAAATTGACAGCAGTGACAACATAATAACAAACAAATGAAAGTAGACTGTTTACTTAATGTCCACCTGAAAATATGTGTATATGAATCTAGTTTGTGCGTCGCATCTAAGCAGGAATCGGTTGTTGCTCAGCATATGCCGCGATTCTGGACAAGTCCAACAATCAACGACGCTGATTTTCAGCAACCACCGTTCGTGTGACATTTTGACGTCTCCCCAAGTGTTCAAACTTGTAGTCTATTTATACAACTTGTAGTACATAACTACATAAATAAGTCAGGTGAGTTCAAATTATATAAATCACACTACTAAAAAAATAAATACTTAAAGCAATAATATTTCTAAACAATTTACAGTATTAACTAACAATTTTGCACAAGAAATCATAAAATTATAATATTCAACAACTTACAAAATACCAACATTCAAACAAAACTAAACAATAAAAGATATCACATAAAAAATAGACACACTTATTAAACTAACCAATGAGTAGGTACCTATCCAAAAATAATAATATTTTTTATTATTTTTTAAATCTTTGCAGAACACATTTTGCATTTATGGAAGTCAATATACCATTCTCTGCACCATAGTATGGGGCGTCGGCCATTTGCATAATATTCGCTTGGCAAACAACTTCGTCAGACTGCAAAAACACGTCTTACCGGCGAATTCCATAACAACTATTGAAAAAATCAAAAAAGCAATATGATTGGTTTTTGACATTGTCATGGGCTTTTTTTCGGTTCGACTCAAGAAACGACAATTAGCTTCATTTGAAGAAAACAGCATTTTTTTTCGCGATTGATTATTTTTATTTTGATTAATAATTATGAATATAATAAAATTATAATTGATAATAATTCATAAATCAAATTTTAACTACTAACACTAGTAATAAGTTATATTAATTGTTTAATAACATTGGATTGGATCATTGTTGTCCGAAAAATAAAGAATATTTCAGTAAAATTCGTTTATTAATGACGCCGCTTATATTGACCAACCGCTTAGTATGAAGTAAAACGGAGCTAATTTTGGTTTTCATATTAAATTCTTTGAAAAAAGTACGGATATAATGGCTTCGTTTATTGACATGTCGCTTATTATGACCTATTTTTCAGAAATTGTGTTTGATTATAGTGAGGGACATGACTTCTTCTTGTTTCTGGATTCATTGTGTCTATCAACATTTTCTTTTTGTGTTTCTTAATTACAAGATATAACTAACAAAGATGAGATTTTGTTTAATTCCTAAGATGACGTTTTTTATGACGTCCGCTTAGTATGACATATTTTTCAGTCCCCTTCGATGTCATTATAAGCGGATTCAAGTGTATTATTATTCAATTTATTTATATATTTATTACATTTGTAAAGTATCGGGAGCAGGGCCCAAGATACCGGAGGTCAGGGCTCCCCAGAGAGGAACCTCTTAACTATGCGAGCCGTGTCCAGAAGTACTCTAACCAGATCCGAAAATCGATGATGTGGTCGATTATGTAGCATGCTTGTCTAAAAGTAACATCCTCACTTTTGAATTAAATATCCCCAGATTGCAGCTACCAGGAAACATAAAGGAGTTCCACTCCTTAGCTGTACGCACAGCAAAAGATTCTCATAGAAAGCAGGGTTCTTTTAAAGGTTCTTGAACAACAAAGAAAGAAACTAAAGATTGTTTGGAAGAACCCTCTATTTCTTATCATCGGGCATATCGGTTCAAATGGATGCCTGAGGCTCTAATCAGTGTAGGTACCATTCTAGAGCAATGATATATGCATAGGCATAAATGCCAAAATATGCGGAAACTGTCACGATACTATCACCAGCGTTTATAAATTCCAAACATTTTTGACGTTTTTATAATCACCCTCGTCATGCCACACTAGAGCAGTGGTGGCCGAGTGGTAACGGCCCGGACTTAAGAATTGTAGGCAAACCCAGCCAGGCGCATCACTTTGTGTAATTAATTTCACCACCACTGCTCTCAAAACGGTGAAGAAAAACATTGTGAGGAAACCGGCATGTCCTAGAACCAAAAAATCGAAGACATGTGACATTCACCAACCCGCACTGGGCCCGCGTGGTGGATTACAGCCCATTCTCTTTCTCGAGAGAGGAGGCCTGTGTCCCAGCAGCGGGAACGTCAAAAGGCTGATTATGCTATGCTATTATGCTATGCCACTTCTGTCAGAATGTCAATATTCTAGAGCCTCTGTTCGCTATTGGTTATTATGCCTAAATGTAAACACTATTTGTGTTCTATACATTCATTTGTAACGCATCTATTCATTGTGGTTCTGATTGTCATCGCCATGACGTAAAAGCTTTTTGATTGTAGCAACTGCAAATATGGATCGTGAACGAGATTCCGAGTTTAAATGCATTTTCGTATGCTCCACTATTTTGGAACGGAGCGAAAGTGTGTCAATTGTTTGTTGTGCAGATTGTCAGCGAGGCAAATGATGGGAAATATTGGACGGATGTTTATCCTGTGTTTTATCACAAACTGAGTTGGAGTTTGTATATTTTATTACATTCTGCTGCAATGAAGTTGCTACTTTCCCAGAAATACAGTCGTGAAAATGTTTCCGTGTAGTGATTTGAAGCTTGTCTAAACTAATGAAAGATGCCTGTGTTAGTTATGTTTTTAATCATAAAGGAATATACTCAAATAAAAGGTTTATAGTTGTTAAATAGTTAAAAGTAGGTTATATCGTAAGCAATCTCATATTCCAGGTACCGCAGAGAAGCTGTTAATATGACACAGTGCGGAATGCGCAACCATTTTTTTTCTAAACTCGAGTGCCATATATCCAGGGTAAACAATTAAATATGTATTTTCTCTTCAGTGAAAAGAGGCACCAGAGTACGACGTCAATTGCCAAAGCCGTTGTACATCAACGCACAAGAAAATATCAAAGCACAACTCACCATCTTGCTTCACAGTGTTCCCCAGTGGTCCGCAGCTGGCGACCCAGACGAGCAGAATCCACCGCAGCATGAGCCCAGCCCTGCTCCTCTGCAGCTCCGGCTGGTTGTGGAAGTGACGCGCCGTCGGCCGAGCCTGCCCTGCCATGCTCGCATCAAACGAGGGACCATTGGTGAAGGGGAGTCACATAATTTGGGTACCTAAGGGAAAAAGGATGAATTAAGACTAGTCGCTTTCGTACCAAAAAAAAAAAAAAACATAAAGAAAGAAATCGTCAATTTCACTGTCAAATTAAGGGGTTTTTATCGCATGTGAGCGATAAATATAAAAAAAAAACTCTTCCGTTACTGAGTGACTAACAAATCGATTTCAAAAATTTTTTCACCTCTACATAACACAACTTTGATCTCTGTCAAAGTGGTGGATTCTATGTATTTTATAGAAATATGTATCTAAGGAATTAATCGCGCCAATATAATACTTTGTTATTTTTTTTTAATAGTTTACAAATGCGGTTCAACAATATTATGTAACGTCAGCAAACAGTCAATTATGTTTGGCAATTCTGTAGGTAGACGTATGTACGTAAGAAGGCTTGCCATATAGTAGGGCGTTGATTTGGTTTGCGGAAATTATTCGAAAGAGTCACGGCGGCCCTGGAACGCAAAGGGCACTAGAAGGAACACGGGTGGGTTTTAGTCAGTAAGAGTCTGACACTCCTTGCCACTCCGCCTAGAGCGAGAGAAGTTATTCGATAATTTCCCATCCAGAAAAAAAAAGTTCTTGAATGTCACAGGATCCAAAAACCATAACAGTCTGTGCCTTTGGGATTTTGCGGATTTATCGATATATGCAGACGATCAGGGCCTCAAGTCTGCTATTACAATAGTCTCAGCTATCATTGATCTCATAATGGTTCATTTGTACAAGTTTGGTAATCTACTAATAAAAAAGCGTCACTATGACTTTCCAGTGGTCAACCACTGACATTCCATTGAAAGAAATGGCATAGAATCATAGATATAATAAACAAGGAGATATGCCCTGTAGCCGAAAATGTATCGGAACCTGTGTCTCCTGTTTTGCCCTACCACCTGGCAACTACTACGCATGCAGTTCAGTAAAAGCAATAGATACGCAGTCGCGCACACACCCGCATTTCTAAAATCGGACTGTACTACACAATCAATTATAAACCTTATCCTAATAAACACAGCGTATATTTACAGTACACCGTGCAACTTACTCACACAAAAACAACGATGGGTATCGTTGTGCTGTGCAAAAGCAATTTATTTTACATATACGCTAGTGATTGACTAATCGGAAAGTTATCGATTCTGGCATTTATTACACACACTATGCTGCCCATGTATAACAAATAATTTTAAGCAAAGGTCACTAATATATTATCTTAAACATGCCGATTACTATAATGCATTCGAAACTTTATCGAAAGTAAAATACAATTACCATAAAAAGTAAGGAAGTAGCACGAGGATAAGGCATAAATACGATAATTCAAAGCCAAAAACACTTGAACGATTATTTACCAAAAATTTAATGAAATCTAAGAAAGTTTGGTACACTTTTGTAATATTTCATTCAACAATCGACATTGTTGTCGACAGTGTATCTGCACAATTACATCACTAACTCGCGGCAAGAAGCAGCGGCCGTACTATGCGATACATCGGCTTGCTAAAGTATCGTTTTGTGATTTTTACATTGCTCATCCAGTCACTTAGCGACAAACTTAGGTAGTGGTTAAGGAGCAGTGTATTCATAGTAATATGTTATTGTCGCTTTGACATTTAAAAACAAAAATAACATAGTGTAAGCAAGAAATATTTTAAGATTTGTTGTTTTTCATGATTTTAAAGACAAATATAGTAAAATACTTGTATTTTGATATGGTAAGTGATTCCATAATTAACAAAGTTTTGGTTTAGGCTTCGGTTTTTACAAGAAAACACTGAACAACACGGAATTCTTATATCTTATCACGCTCACGGTCGGAAGCGCACTAGTTCGCGGATTCGACCATTGCGTAAGACATGCTCGCCCAGACCATGTCGGGTGGACACCGACACGCCCCCTTGCCACTTCTCCTGTATTTTATATTTCTATGCATAGAATGGTAATCTCGTACATAATGACAAATGACTGTCAGACGTATGCGATAGTCTGCTAAAATTTTGACAATACCCTTGATCAGTGATCTACCATTAGAATGTCATTGTACAGTCATTGCTTTGAATAGCTCGGTTATCAAAAAGTATTACGAGACCATTGACCGACCAATGATCGACCATTATGAATTTAGCAGATTACGAACTTTTAACAAAATGACAGTGGAATCGTGTTGGAATGACAAATTTATAAAAATAGCAGACTTAGGCCCCAGTACTATTTCCTTGTCTGTGGATGTGTTCTGGTTGTAATGATTTTTCAACATCGTCATAGTAAAGAGGGCAAAGTAAGCATTCAAAAGTATGCTCGGCCAATAATAGTACCTAACTGTATAGCTGCGTTTATAAACCCAGTGTATTTCTCCAAGGTCAAAGTTAAAAGCCAATCCGTATTTTTTATTGGACAGTCATAATTTCCTGTCAACCTAACACTAATAATTGTAGCTACGCATTAGAATTTAATGGCGAAATTATCTGACCTTATATAAATGGCGGAGACAAGCTAAACGTGCCGTATCGTGGCTCTGGCCTTCATAATTCACAAAGCTACAGATGTAAGATAAAGTAGCTTTTAAGTCATCATTGTGTTAACGTTCAAAATTGAATAATTGTAAAAAAAATAACTAAAATATTATCGATTTAATTATTCGACTAATATTGTATTCTCTATGGAGATCTTCACAAAAACGATTGTTCGACCACTTTTTGTTCGAGCGTCGTGACGAGAAGTACTTACGAACAATTGACTTACAATAAGGGAAGGTTCATATCTGACGCCAAACGCCAAAACCGATGATACGTTAGTGCGTTGAGTGTGAACGGTCAAGTGTTTTTCTATACATTTGTCTGATCTGGCGTTACGCGACCGATAATACGCGACGCATGTTCCGTCAGATATGAACCTTCCCTAAATCTGCTATAACGTCTCTACTGGTTTTTCTTAAAAATTGGAGGACCTTTGATTTGTATTCAAGTTGGTGTAAAGATTGGCGATTGCGCGGCGGCAGCTTTGTGGTCACTTTTTACTTTGTTTTGTGTGTATGTACCTACTTAATGGACTGTCATTAAAACAATGTGTTTTCTTTCATTCTTTTTTGAAGCTATGAAGGGACGGTTGTGTTTTTTGGAGGACATTGAGGACTGTGTGATTTGACCAGTCTCTGGGACGAAAAATGTATGAACTTAATAACATCGAAAATCTAATTCAAATTAAGGATTCTTGTACGAGGGCCGATTGTAAAAAAAATTGGCAGTTATAGGGACTGCCCATAGAAGTGAAAACCCTTATTATTAAAATTTTTAATTTCATAATGTTTGCATTAAAATAATAATCAAACAAAAACACTATTTCAACAATGCACAGTATAAACGTTGAACTTTTCACTAAATCCATTCAATTTCACTTATACGCATGAGTCATGCATGAGTATGTCGGTGACGCGAACCCATAAGATTTTCCACTATCAAGAAGTGCCCAACACGGCAGTTTTCACCTCAAAAATATTATACAACGTTTTCATTCAAATGTCAGTCGCAATCTGTCAAAATAGGTCCTATCAAATGGAAAAAAAAGAAGTGAATTTTGAAAGTTTGTAACCGAGACGAGAAAGCGAACATTGTGTTTTCTTTTATTTTGTACTTTTTTTGCAAGCTTTAGACGATGACAATATATAGTCTAATTTTCATGAAAACAAAAAAAAAATGTCTAAAAATCAGAAAAAAATAGCACTCGGTTTTAGCGAACCGAAGACTGGGCCCTATAGGGTCAGTGCCTGCTAGGGTTGCGGAATTTGTTTGAAAGAGTCACCGCGGCCCTGAAACCCAAAGGGCACAAGAAGGATCACGGGTGGGTTTTAGTCAGTAAGAGTCTGACACTCTCTTCCGCTCCGCCCAGAGCGAGAGAAGTCATTTGATGATTTCCCATCCAGAGAAAAATAGTTGTAGCGGGCTTGTGGCATCGTTGGACCAAGTATAAGAGTTCAGTCAAGAAATCCGGTAGGTTTTCGCTCGATCTTGATATAGTTTATAGCGACACAGTTTCATTATTGATGTTTTCACGCCGATCTTATCTAGTGAGATAAGTATCTTTCGCGTAGGCTCACCGTTTGTAGCTAGGCAACTTGCCAAATACTTGTGTATGGCAGTTTTTGGTTCAGCTTACTCTGTAAAAAGAGATGATATATCATTTGCTTGAATTTGTCGAGTGGACTGTTTGATTTGAAGATATTGTAAAAAATAAATTAAAAATAAATAAAAAAGTAATTGTTTTGGAAAAATGATAGTCGCTGAATAAAACCGCGGACACAAGCTAACTATAGGCCGTAGTTATTTTTTGCTCCCGGGTACAAGAGTCCTATGTTATAACTTTATTCAGGTCATGGACTTACCGTGTACCATTATAATTCCGGTCAGATGTTGAACCGTGCGTGACTGATTTAAACATCCAAATATACAGAGTTTAACCTTCATACCAAATATTAGTAGGATCTATTCTAGAATTCTTTCAGATAATTCAGAATACCTCAGTATCTACTACTAGGTCATTCAACATCTCACCTCGAATTTTCATAAACCGAACATTAATAATAATTTAAAATCAGATGATAATAATAAACTTATATTAAATTCGCGAACTATCTTATCATTGTTGCACAAGAGCAAGCAAAGCGTAGAGCACTCGTGAATACTGGCGTTAGGCCAAATGAACAATGAGAAGAAGAGGAATTTAACAAACTATTGCAGTACTTGCAAATAGCTGTGCACACAGAGATAAGTTACAAGATGAAGATTGTTAACACAAGAAAAATGGAAAATCATGCGAAAATCTGAGGCCCTGCGATGCAAATGAGAACGTTGCTTAAAAATTTCTAGAATTGAGCATGTGACGTAAAATTTCTCATATTCCCATACTCCATTCACGATAAGATTAGACATTGAAATACATCTGTTTTTACAGTCCGTTCAACCGATTTTGACTTCTATTGCGTTGGTGGCATGGTAGCTGCAGTAAACAGTTGGTATTATAATCACGTTTTTGCTTTTGATGCCATCCTTATGCCTACGGAATAGAAGTAAAAATCGGTTGAGCGGACTGTAAACAATTTTGTTCCAATGTCTAATCTTATTGTGAATGGAGTATAGTCAGTTTGAAGGACCTCCATTCGACTCAGTTGCCATGACAACGGAAAACCTAAAATAAGTTTCAACAAAGAACAAGCTGTATCTATCAATTTGATGATTCAAGGTGGAGTTAAGTGGGAGGACATGACTTGAAATATAGGGCAGCAAATAAATAAGTCTACGGTACCCAAATTATCAGACGAATTCAAATTACATGAAGCAAACACATAAATAACATCATGTATTAATGTTCCGATGGGCAAGTAAGAGGTGTACATATAATTAATCCATATTTACCCGACTGCCATTGAAAGATTATGTTTTATGCTCGTATCTTGTATGTAAATTTATTATTACTTCGTACCTTCCAAACAGCTTAATTGATTACGAAAATTCAGTTATTATTCGATTCGTCTCAATCACAGTCAGTTTTTCGCGATTTCCAGTTTGGTCCCGTAGTAAAAGTTGTTCATAATGATGAGTAAAATGACACCTTAACAGGGTTTTGTTGTTTTTCAAAAAACCCTGTATTTACCATGTGCATGTTTGTATGTAATAGACGGTCACCAGTTCTCGCGGACTGATCCCAGCAAATGTTGTTTTACTTTGAACTGCAAACTGAACAGCTCTCATTAGCTCTGAGCCCTAAGCTTCCAGTTCTGTTTATTGTAACCATGGCAACTATACAATCGTTTAGCTTGTTTCAAAGGAACAACACTTTACCGTCCGGAAATCGAGCTGCAGATTTTGTTTCCGTACCATGCCGTGTTTCTTTATTCAGGGCAAAGGATGTTATTGTGGTCTCTTGATTGTTTTATATTCTACGTAATATAGGGGCCTTTTATTTAGGGGGGAGGGGGGTCAACCGCATCTTTCCTTTTTTTTTACAAGGGGGTGAGAGGGGGTCTCGATGGTTCTATGTAAAATCACAAAAATGCGCAAAATAGAAATTATTGAAACCAAAGTTTATAACTACCAAAAAATAAAATAAAAATATTAGAATATTTGTAAGTACAAATTAACATTTCTAAAATTGTTACTTTTAAAAATAAACATTAAAACAAACCAAACGTGTATTAATTTTTTTCTTTAGATTCTAACGTAATAAATATTAAACATGGGGAGGGGGTCGGCTTATTCTAATATTTTCTTATAATAGCCCCCCTATTGACCGACGGGGTCAAAAACTAGCGAAAATAGTCTAACGTAATAAATGAATAGCGCCATATCAAGATTCTGGGTTGCTTTTTATGAACGTAATTTTTTATACAGGTTTATTTAAGTTATTCGTCTATTCTATTTACTTTATTCCTTGTACACAAATCTTTGAACTGTTGAATTGGATATTGTTACACAGATATACCTACTATATCTTGGATTAGGATAGGAAGTATGTTCCCATGAGATAATAACTGAAATTTTACATACAAAACTTTATGCAAAAAAAATCTAGCACCCTATTCTCACTATAAAACGGCTGTGACATACAGAAAGCTGGACGGACATGACGAAATTATAAGGGTTCCGTTTTTGCCATTTGGCTACGGAACCCTAAAAACGGTTTTTTTTTTCTCTCTTATGACGCAGACGAAGTTGCGCGGGTTCGCTAGTAATAAAAATAAAGGTTGACTGGTAGATAATGTTTTATCAAAATTAAATTAGGTACAGCCTTTGTACTGCTACAAAGTTTACTAATATTGTCTCAGTAATGAAGGCAGGAACCCAACGAATCTGATTGATAACAGAACTCACATTTTATCAAGCATTACCCATTGTAAAGGCCTATGCGGAAAATGTGAGCTTTTTAGCGGATTTACGAACATTTATGCAATTATCTCTTTGTGACTAATTGTCACAGAGCTTATTAAGTCAGGGATCATTAACATTGAAACGGATTTTTGTGTTCGTGCGTAAATGGGGTTTTTATTTCGTAATGACTGGTAAAGTTAAATAGTGTGTTATTAAGTTGTGAATTACAAAACCTACTAACAATATTATGTACTAGAACGTATAAAATAGGACTTTGGTGAACTCATTGAGCATAAAAAGATCATTTTCATCGGTATTAATAGAAAAAAAAATTAGACGACACGGTTGGCGCAGTTGTTGAGCGTTAGGCTGTTGCGCTACGTGCCCCGGGTTCGATTCCCGCACGGACCAAATGTATGTATGGCCTACAGATAGTTGTTCCGGGTCTGGCTGTCTTGTGTATGTGAGTTTACATGTTTGTGAACGCACCAATGATACAGGTGTAAATCCTAGTGTGGGGCAGTTTAAAAAAAAAGTGCCCAAATTGCTGGCAGGATTACTTCACACACACAGTACAGGTGACTTCTAGGAAAGCATGCTCCATCGTCGACCACATCATCACCTTTCATCAGGTGCAGTTGTGATCAAACGCGTGGCTACCAATAATTATAAAAAAAAAGTTACCTCCTTGGCAATGCTAATGATTCCTGGCCGAAAAGAAAAAGCCAACCCTCTAGTCAAGTTAAGAGTTGACTAACTGCTTGCCATTCCCGTGTTTAAACTTCCAAAAAAAAAGGCTCATAGCTAACAGCAGTTGCAACGTTTAAAAAAAGAATGTAAATGACAGCTGCTGTCATATACATACTTTTTAAAACTTCTCTGAGGATATTCAAAAAGGATGTTATAAGTGGCCTGTATTTCTGTGTATTTTAAGTAATACAACCTGTAATTTAGTATTTGACATGTCTACAAAATGAGAAGTGTTTGGTCGTTATGTGTTCTCAATAATTATGCCGTTTTCTATGTAATTGTGGGCTAAATTGTATATTAAATGGGACATATTTAATGGTCTGAGTTCTGATGAATAACTATGTCAGGCTTAATCGCGATATTGTGACTGTCAATTTTTCTACCATAATAATAATTTTATTAAGTATGTACATACGTCTTATGGACATGGCTCGCATTGTTGGGAGGTTCCTCTCTCTGGACCCTGTTCCATCGGGAACAGGGTACTGAAAAAATAGTAACCCAGGTATCGACCTGGGTTACTATTTTTTTCAATTTCTTTATGTCTTTAACAAACATTTAAAAATGAATTAACGAAATAAATACGTATAAAGTGAAATATCTATACTTATAATAAATCTGTAGAGAGGTCAATTCTGTACAAGGAATATATTTTCAAAATAACTATCAGGGGGTGATTAGTGATCGATACTGGTGCCAAAAATGCAATCAGTAAAATTTTTGTCTGTCTGTCTGTCTGTCTGTCTGTCTGTCTGTATGTTCTTTATAGAAACAAAAACTACTCGACCGATTTTAACGAAACTTGGTGCAATTATTCTTCATACTCCTGGGCAGGTTATAGTATACTTTTCATCACGCTACAATCAATAGGAGCAGAGCAGCGAAGGAAAATGTTGGGAAAACGGGATCACATAGTGATCTATCAATGCACAGCCCAAACCACTGAACGGATCGAGCTGAAATTTGGCATGCAGGTAGATGTTATGACGTAGGCATCCGCTAAGAAAGGATTTTGATTAATTCTACCCCCAAGGGGATAAAATAATGATCGTTTAAGATGAACGTTTGTATGAAACTTTGTCAATTTTAAACCGATCGGGCTGAGAGTTTCAAAATCGGGGGTAAAGTAACTATTCCACGCGGACGAAGTCGCTGGCAGAAGCTAGTTGTTTTATAAATCCTTACTTTCGAGTTTTTTTTGTTGTTGTAATCTCTTCACGTCTTGCAATAGATCTTATGATATTTTTCATCCCGCGAATAAGTTCCCTTACAATGTTCGAATTTCAAACGAGCTCAGCCGCTGGTATGGCAGAAGCCATTATGTATTAAATAAAAGTTCTGAACTTGTACAACTACACAATTATTATTATTGTGAGCACCTTTGTAGCTACTACCATCCTATAATTACTTTAATAATAAACTTTATAAACGCTTCTTGTCAGTTTATAAGTACAGCAAATGAGGCATTTTAAAAAAGGAATTCAGTAACTATCCCGCAGTTCTGTAAGCGCTACTGCTGTGTATGAGGTCCTGGCTTCTAACCCCGGGTCAGGCAAAGTATATATTTGTCTGGTAGATTGCAATACGCTCGCCTGTAATCTCGACGCCTATTATATTATTATGGGACTTAAATATAACTGGTGAGAAACCTACTACTGTAGGTAGGTACCTCTGAAGAACCCTACGAGGAACGCTGGCTTCTCTATGATGGCCAGCGTTCCACAGTTATAACGACGTGTACTTTGATGCATAGACTCATGCATAAACCCATCCCAATCAGGATTTAAAAATAAGCGTGTCTGCGGGACCCATCACCGCTAAAGCCTCCAGAATGACCTACAAACGCTCACGCACACCCTAAAATTTATTATCCTAATAGTAATATGATTGAACACATCGTGATCGTAATTTCGAGCGTGGTTCCATGTCTAATAATGTTATTTTTGTTCCACCAATCAGGTGATCGCGTGCCGGGGGAATAATCCTCACCACTTTCAGCTTGCGTTTACTGTGAACCTTATCTCGGTAACTCAAAGGTTGTAATTCAAATGGTATGTGGCAGTAGAAATTTGTTCTTTTATAACAAAACTTGGTTGTATAGTGAGTTATCGTGTTGCCATTGTCTCGAAATGTCGCACTGATCGAGTGTTTTATTCTTTACTGGAATTTTAGAGGATCGAAATAGATGTCGTTTAGCTGAGCGTAGTGGGAGCAAAAAAATTGCCCAGCTGATTCAATTGAAGATGCGTTTGAACTCGGAATATGCTTTTTATTGTTTGATCGTAGTTTATTTACAGGTCTCCCAAAGTGATAATGCGCATAGAAATGTTCGTCACTGTTCGGCAATGGTCGTATTCCCCGAGCGTCGGAAGACGATATGTATATAGAGTGGTTAAGTGCATTTTCTTCATGCATGGTATTTTACTGTAAAAATCGAATTAGTCCGTCTGATAGATTTACAAAAAAATATTGGACACGTATTTTTTCTTTTTTCACGTAAACTAAAAATGAAGACGATACAGTGCGTTGAAAACTGACGTGACGTCACGTCGCTGGTAAAATTTGTAGCAACGTAGTGACGTCACGTGAGTTTTCAACGCACTGTATCGTCTTCATTTTTTGTTTACGTGAAAAAAGAAAAAATACGTGTCCAATATTTTTTGTAAATCTATCAGACGGACTAATTAGATTTTTACAGTAAAATACCCTAATTATGTGTTTTGATTCGGGTGTTTCTGGGAATACGACAATTAGCGAAGATCTGCATGCGCATTATTAATTTGGGAATACTGTAGTTCTGATGAAGTTTTTCATCTTTACATTACCATTTAAATCATTTGTAAATAATGACGTATTAGTTAGCCTCAACAAACAAGCAGGATGTATTTGGTATTCTGCTGAGTACATCAGAAGTGTGTGGTTCTATGGTGATGTTATGTATCTGATATATAGATAAGACACAATTAAAAAAAAAACACTTGTGTCAAAAATAAATATAATGTACCTAATAAAAAAAAATATTAAAAAGGTTTGAACAAATTGACAATGACATCAACTCTGTGATTGAACTAAAATAAACGGAATTCTTCGTCATCAGGCTAATAACAGAGCGGTTCAAGAGGCCACATACTGCTCGAACAAAATTTAACAAAGAGACAATCGACACATAAAGAAGAAGAAGGAAACTGCATCAGAACATCACCCTCTTTCTCTCTTCCACTTCTCCCGCTCTGGGCGGAGCGGAAGGGAGTGTCAGATTCTTACTGACTAAAATCCACCCGTGATCCTTCTAATGCCCTTTTGCGTTCCAGGGCCGCGGTGACTCTTTCGAACAAATCCGCAACCCTAATGAGTACATCACCCCTAACCACGTCTTTCTGAGATAACCTGTACATCGATAAAGAATGCTTACTTTGCTGACCCAATCAATATCCCAAGAGGACTAAAGCCTTAGCACTAATCATCTGCTAAGCACCACACACCTTCCAGTAGGGTAATTTCCTATCTCTTACTTTCGACATGTTCCTAACTGGACCTTGTAAAGGTCGACTGATAAGGTCAAGAGTGGGAAGACGAAATCACCTTTTATAAGCCACAGTGGGTGTTAATAAATGTATAATATGCCTTAAAGTATTTTTTATTCTCATTTTACATTTTACAGGTACGGGAGGAAAATGTAATGTCGTAAAATATTTATTTAATATGATCTTATAAATTTTAATGCGTAAGTTGATGGATTAGTACCTCGTAACTAAGTACTTTATGATTTTCGTTTCAAGTTAACAGATTTTTAGAGGTATCAGAGTGCTTAAAATTGTTATTGCCTCGTAAAATAATATTTATGTCGATACGTATTAGGATTTTAAGGTAAACTTTTTGTATAATAGATACAATAAGAGTCTGAAAGGTTTTGCTACCAAGAATGTGATCTTTGATGAGAATAAAAAAACACATTTTACAAAATAAAAACAACCGACTTCTAAGACAATTTTTTTTTTATTTTTGGCAGGTGTTTTTGGTTGTTTCATCGTTTTTTGAACACTGACATCCGAAATTAAAGTTATTTTATCCTTTTTTTGTTTAGAAGTCAGTTGTTTCTTTTTGTTATTTTTTTATTTTTGACTTTTTAGTGGTACACCCCCACCTAAACGTACCAATCACATTGGTGTAAACAATAAACAAACACGTGATTTCAGCAACCCCGAAAGATTTGCTATCATTTATTGAAGAGTTTCGTTTCCTATCATCTCTGTTCTTCATCAGATCTTTACCAAACTAGTAAGGGACCACCTTGAAATACTAAGATGCTCTTCCATCACACCGACAAGAGTGAATGAGTACATCTTCAATGTAGTCGAAGCCACGCATTAATAGGGATAACTCAAATACGTACTAGTCGTCAGACACAATATAAATAAATTAATGGGACACGCTAATAAAAAAAGAATAATCAAAATCGGGACACCCAGTACAAAGTTATGAGTTAACACATACACAGACACACACACAAAAAATACAGTCGACTTGAGAACCTCCTCCTTTTTTGGTAGTCGGTTAAAATGTTGGTAAAAACGCAATGCTCCTATTATTAATTTTTTTGCCACCTTTAACCATCGAACCAAGCATGATTGTTTAAAATCGATACCCTAAAAAAAAGCAATAAAAAACCAGACCACATTTCTATACAAACCGAAACACCTTTACAGTACAATATAATTGGTTTTTAAAAACATACCTCTTAATAAAAGGAGCATCATACGGCAGAAAAAAATAAACAACTAGACCACGCCAACTTTAGTTGGCCAAACAACACTTTCCATTGCTGTTATAACAAACAAGGCATCTTCAGTAATACCCACTACACAGTCAATGTATATAATAAAAGCACCAACATTGGTGATGGGATGCCATCCATTGAAGTTCACAGCAGGTAGTTGTCCCTAAATTACAATGGTTCATCCAAAGAGGTTGCATATCTTCCCATAGCTATAGTCCAGTAGCCAGAAGTCTATGCCCTTCGATAATTCTAAAGTTTTTAATTTTCGCTGAGTGGATAAGTTTCGTAAATTCATTGCTATTTACAAAAATGCTAACAGTTTAGAGTGATGCAATAGGTATTAAGTAGGTATTTCTTATTATTTCGTGTTATACAAATATTAGAAAATTTAAATTAAAACAGTATACGGGTTCTTTGTAAGTACTATCTAAAGGATATATTAGTGAAAATGCTAACAGATAGGTACTATGGAACAATAGAAATCCAAAAATGTCCCGTAACTCATTCAAAAAAATATTTAAGTTTTTCAAATCATTTCTTATATACTTAAAGAGATTAGTTATACCTTACAACAAAAGTTCTAACAACTAAGTATATGGCTGCACGAGTAATTGTATTTTTTCTTTATGATAAGCGACATATTGAATTTAAGTTTATAAATTTGCACTTGTATATTCGTAATAATAAACTCTGCTACCACACAAAAGTTTCAACAAATGCATACTATGGCTTTTGTTTAAATTGCGAAGAACTATTTTCGATAACGAGCCGCGTAAGTAGGTACGGCGCGTGCGATCGCTGCTGAGTAGCAACAACTCGCCCGCCCGCTCCGATCGGGGATGTCTCTATCGCCGCATACTGACCGCTTTTAATTGCCAAAGTACCTACATGTTCGGTACGTAACGCTTCAGAGCAGTAGATACTAACAACAGAGTGATGGCCACCATACTAGCAAGTGTAATTGTAAATTAGTCACTAATGCACCCAAAGGAGCTGTGCTTTTTTCATTTACAAATAAGATTAGACATTTAAAGCAAAATCGTGATTATAATACCAATTATTTACTGCAGCTGCCATTTGTCATGCCACCAACGTAATAGAAGTCAAAATCGGTTGAACGGACTGTAAAAAAGATTTATTTCAATGTCTAATCTTATTGTGAATAGGGTATCGTGTGCGATATTTCACGCGCTTTTTTGTTTTATTGGATTTAACCGACGATTTATAAGAAGAATTATGTACATTATTCAACTGGTTGTTTTTTAATTCGATAGATTTTCGTTTAAGTGTACTGTTGAGTAAGATTAGGACACTCTAGCTCAGGTTTTTTATTTTTTGTTTTTATTGGAATTAGTCTACTCGGGTAATTCTGAATTATAAACCATTCGGTTTTGCCCAAATATTTATTTTACAAAGAAATAAGTCGGTAGTTCTCAATTTTTGCTCCCAATTGAAATTGTAAAAAAAAAACTTTTCATTGTGCACTAACGTGTTCTAAACTGTAAATTGTAATTTTATTTAACTGTTTTTTTTTAATCAACAAAAACAAGGAGTACGTTTGACCTAACTATTGCAACAAAAACAAGGAGTACGTTTGACCTAACTATTGCGTAGTAAATCGATTGGCGATGCAATTAAAACAATGGAAAAATGTTGGTTTGGCTTTTCAAGAATAAAAGTGGTATATTACTAAAATAAACTTCTTTGAATCTACAGGCGTCATTTTTGTATTTAAGTGTTATTGATAAAACACGATATTTACAAAAAATACACATTAATGAAATGATTTCGCGTCTCATTCAATAATTTACCATATTCACAACATAAGTACCTATTATAGCTACTTGTTATAGTGATAGAGGAACAGACAGAAAGTAGAGATTCCGTTACAACATTTTTTTCTGGAACAAGTAGTTGTCCCGGGTTTTAGGTCATCCCTTAAGTAGGTACAAAAATAATTATATCAAAGCAATAAAATAATTGGATTCAATAAGTAGCGTGCATTCGGGTGGTTACGAAAGGATTTGTGATCCGTTCGGAGGCATGTTTATATTTTAACCAACACTCATAATTGAACTAATACTGCAAATTTATGTCGCTTTCTTTACTTGAATATACTACTTGAAGTTCTATTGCAAAGACTTTCATGAATTTCCTTGATAATTTTAGATAAAAATGTTTAAAAATCTTAATAATTTTACTTTGTTCACGTCAAATTCTGAAGCATTGTTGATAATTCTGAATGACAGTTGAAAGTGGGTATATTTCGTTTGAGCATACTCGTAAAAAAACATATTTCTTTTTACTTTTATTTCTTCAAACATTGTTCAGTTTTACCCAAAAAATAAATATTTCTCGAATTTGACCTCTCAGTAGCTTACATAATTATGTGATATTTGTTTTTCGGAATTACCCCACAAATTGTCTAAGGTAGCCATACTTTTAAAAGTAAATGCAGCATTGGTACATTTATAAGATGTATACAATGAAAGATAATACTTTATATGATATTTCGCTTTGAATAAATATTTGCTTTCGCTAAGTTTTTTTTTTGTAAAATATCATGTTTTATCAATAACACTCAGATACAAAAATGACGCCTGTAGATTCCAATAAGAACTTAGTTTTATTATATAGCAATTTTAGTAAAATAGCACTGATTTTCTTGGAAAGCCAAACAAAATTTAAAAAAAAATTAAAAAATACAGTGATATCCATAGCATAAGTACAACAACCACCATTATGTTGATCCTAAAACCAGGTTCAAAAAATAAGTGGTTCGTTTCGATGCCAATGTATACATTTTTATAATAAACTTCCTAGCCTCATTCAAGAACTTAGCAGAAATAAATTCCAATTATTTGTAAAACGTAAGCTGTGCCAGACAGCTTTTTATACAGTTAAAGATTATCTTGTGGACAAGTAGGCTTGGGATTGAGCTGCTTTAGTTTTGTACACCGCCCAATGTTTTAATGTTTTTATTTCTCTCTTTTGTCTGTTTTTTGTTGATATTTATACAATTTGACATTGGTTTTTATATTTTCATTTTCATTTACTTTTGACTTGAATGTTTACTTTTAAAGTATGGCTACCTTAGACAACTTGTAGGGTAATTCCGAAAAACAAATATCACATAATTATGTAAGCTACTGAGAGGTCAAATTCGAGAAATATTTATTTTTAGGGTAAAACTGAACAATGTTTGAAGAAATAAAAGTAAAAAGAAATATGTTTTTTTTATGCTCAAACGAAATAAACCCACTTTCAACTGTCATTCAGAATTATCAACAATGCTTCAGAATTTGACGTGAACAAAGTAAAATTATTAAGATTTTTAAACATTTTTATCTACAATTATCAAGGAAATTCATGAAAGTCTTTGCAATAGAACTTCAAGTAGTATATTCAAGTAAAGAAAGCGACATAAATTTGCAGTATTAGTTCAATTATGAGTGTTGGTTAAAATATAAACATGCCTCCGAACGGATCACAAATCCTTTCGTAACCACCCGAATGCACGCTACTTATTGAATCTAATTATTTTATTGCTTTGATATAATTATTTTTGTACCTACTTAAGGAATGACCTAAAACCCGGGACAACTACTTGTTCCAGAAAAAAATGTTGTAACGGAATCTCTACTTTCTGTCTGTTCCTCTATCACTATAACAAGTAGCTATAATAGGTACTTATGTTGTGAATATGGTAAATTATTGAATGAGACGCGAAATCATTTCATTAATGTGTATTTTTTGTAAATATCGTGTTTTATCAATAACACTTAAATACAAAAATGACGCCTGTAGATTCAAAGAAGTTTATTTTAGTAATATACCACTTTTATTCTTGAAAAGCCAAACCAACATTTTTCCATTGTTTTAATTGCATCGCCAATCGATTTACTACGCAATAGTTAGGTCAAACGTACTCCTTGTTTTTGTTGCAATAGTTAGGTCAAACGTACTCCTTGTTTTTGTTGATTAAAAAAAAACAGTTAAATAAAATTACAATTTACAGTTTAGAACACGTTAGTGCACAATGAAAAGTTTTTTTTTTACAATTTCAATTGGGAGCAAAAATTGAGAACTACCGACTTATTTCTTTGTAAAATAAATATTTGGGCAAAACCGAATGGTTTATAATTCAGAATTACCCGAGTAGACTAATTCCAATAAAAACAAAAAATAAAAAACCTGAGCTAGAGTGTCCTAATCTTACTCAACAGTACACTTAAACGAAAATCTATCGAATTAAAAAACAACCAGTTGAATAATGTACATAATTCTTCTTATAAATCGTCGGTTAAATCCAATAAAACAAAAGAGCGCGTGAAATATCGCACACGATACCCTATTCACAATAAGATTAGACATTGAAATAAATCTTTTTTACAGTCCGTTCAACCGATTTTGACTTCTATTACGTTGGTGGCATGACAAATGGCAGCTGCAGTAAATAATTGGTATTATAATCACGATTTTGCTTTAAATGTCTAATCTTATTTGTAAATGAAAAAAGCACAGCTCCTTTGGGTGCATTAGTGACTAATTTACAATTACACTTGCTAGTATGGTGGCCATCACTCTGTTGTTAGTATCTACTGCTCTGAAGCGTTACGTACCGAACATGTAGGTACTTTGGCAATTAAAAGCGGTCAGTATGCGGCGATAGAGACATCCCCGATCGGAGCGGGCGGGCGAGTTGTTGCTACTCAGCAGCGATCGCACGCGCCGTACCTACTTACGCGGCTCGTTATCAAAAATAGTTCTTCGCAATTTAAACAAAAGCCATAGTATGCATTTGTTGAAACTTTTGTGTGGTAGCAGAGTTTATTATTACGAATATACAAGTGCAAATTTATAAACTTAAATTCAATATGTCGCTTATCATAAAGAAAAAATACAATTACTCGTGCAGCCATATACTTAGTTGTTAGAACTTTTGTTGTAAGGTATAACTAATCTCTTTAAGTATATAAGAAATGATTTGAAAAACTTAAATATTTTTTTGAATGAGTTACGGGACATTTTTGGATTTCTATTGTTCCATAGTACCTATCTGTTAGCATTTTCACTAATATATCCTTTAGATAGTACTTACAAAGAACCCGTATACTGTTTTAATTTAAATTTTCTAATATTTGTATAACACGAAATAATAAGAAATACCTACTTAATACCTATTGCATCACTCTAAACTGTTAGCATTTTTGTAAATAGCAATGAATTTACGAAACTTATCCACTCAGCGAAAATTAAAAACTTTAGAGTTATCGAAGGTTTTATGTGAAAAATATTGTATCCCTACTGGACTACTATTGATACGTCAAAATACTCGAGTGTCGATGGTTCGAAGTAATGCTTTTGAGATTCTTTAGTGAACATTATTACTGGGAATTTACGTGGGAGTCTCGGCACATAGTAAAAGAATTTATGAAGCTTGATTTTTTTTAAATTTCTTTTTATATATCAACTATTTTTTTATTTATTTAGATCGTGTTTTGGTATGGGGATAGACTAGTTTATTTTAGTCAGTTAGTTTAGTTAAGTCTTCTTATATAACACTAGCGGCGCCCCGCGGATACACCCGTGGGAATACGGGGATAAAATATAGCCTATGTTACTCAGGGTGAATGTAACTTTCTAATGGTGAAAGAATTTTTGAAATCGGTCCAGTAGTTTTTGAGTTTAATTGTTACATACAAAACATTTCCTCTTTATAATATTAGTATAGATTTATAGATATTATATTATAGTGTAGAAAGATTCGCTTTCAGTTCGAATCTGAGGGTGCTACCAATTCACGTTTACGATGACTGCCTTGTTATGATGTCATGTTGAACGGTGATAAATATTCCCATCACAATGCTCCTGGCTAATTTTATTGATCAATAGCTTCCGGCGTTATGTGAAAAAAACTTGGGTGTAGTTTTTTTAGTGCTGTATAAGTTTGCTATATTGTGAGACTAGCTTTTCCCCGAGACTTCGTATGGTTATACTAGCTGCTGCCCGCGACTTCGTCCCCGTGGAATCCCCGATTTTAAAACATTCCTTATCGCTGCTCCGCTCCTATTGGTCTTAGCGTGATGATATATAGCCTATAGCCTTCCTCGATAAATGGGCTATCTAACACTGAAAGATTTTTTCAAATCGGACCAGTAGTTCCTGAGATTAGCGCGTTCAAACAAACAAACAAACAAACAAACAAACAAACAAATAAACGAACAAACAAACTCTTCAGCTTTATAATATTAGTATAGATACCGTTTTTAACCGACTTCCAAAATAGGAGGATTTTTCAAATTCGAACAAGTAGCTCCTGAGATTAGTGCGTTCAACCAAACAAACAAACTCTTCAGATTTATAGTATTGATGATGATGATAAACTATAGATAGGATCTGGCGTCATAATTATTTTTTCGGCTTACGAGTAACTTCAGCTAGCGGTTTCGACGCGTTCGTTCTACGGGCATGAAAACTATTGTATATTCTAAGGCTCGACCGAGATCTAGTTCTCGTTCTCGGTCTCGGCATTCTCGGCTACAAATCCAACCGAGAAATTTGTCTCGGTTCTCGGCTAACAATAGCCGAGATTCTCGGTTATGACCGAGATTGTAACTTTGTTCGGATCGGAATTTAAATTTTAAAAAGTGGCAATGTTAAGTTGGCACCAACACAAAACACTCAGTCCTTTAATACCAGCAGGAAGATGATAATGAAAATCATGCAGAGACGATGAAGAGCAAGCTACTGATAAAAGTTGTTTGCCACTAGTTACTGCAACACTGATCGATCCACAGTTTAAAACCAAATATATAATTGAAAGCGAAGTTAACTCAGCCAAGCTTTATATTATCGAGACTCTTACTCTCATTGAAAATATAGGAACAGATTCTCGAGAGACGACATGCATCTTCAAATAATTCATCAAACATGGTTGCAACAAATCAATCCAACTTATGGGCAGCTTAAGATTCCATAGAGTTGGAAGACGAGCCAATGACCTATGACGAATACGGTTCAAGTTCTGTGATCGAAATAGCGCTAGAAAAAAAGCTAAAGCTTTCTTAGAGAGCCAAGACTGCAAAGAAATGCTAATATTTTTGAGTATTGGTTTTCGTCACCTTATAAGATGCTTAGGCCTGCAGCAAATAAGTTTTTATCTGTGTCGCCTACTAGCGTAGCAAGTGAAAAACTGTTTAGCAAAGTTAGACAATTGTATGACGAGAGGCGACACTTCTTGAAGGGCGAAAATGCCGAAAAATTGTTTTTTTTTTATGTTATAATAAAATGTTATTTAACTTTGATTATTAAAACAGTTAATTTTGTTAAACAACAGCATTTAAATGTTTTATTTTTCGCGCTTTGTCGTTTCTCGGTCTCGGCTCTCGGTCTCGGCCGAGATATTATTTTATTTTCGGTCTCGGTCTCGGTCTCGGCCGAGAACGAAAAACCCATCTCGGTCGAGCCTTAGTATATTCTTATGCAGAACATGGCCTACTTATGCGTTTTGCAGTTAAGACACATTTGCCTAAAAAAATCCATATATTAGGGACTTGACACCAATATTCTAAGTTATGTTTTGTACAAAATAAAATTTTAATGGAAAGAGAATTTTAAAACTTCTGTCAAAATATTAAAGTACTAGCTGTCCGCACAACTTCGTTTGTGTCACATTTTTCATGACTGCTCCGCTCCTATTGGTCTTAGCGTGATGATATATAGCCTATAGCCTTCCTCGATAAATGGGCTATCTAACACTGAAAGATTTTTTCAAATCGGACCCGTAGTTCCTGAGATTAGCGCGTTCAAACAAACAAATAAACTCTTCAGCTTTATAATATTAGTATAGACTAGCTTCTGTCCGCGACTTCGTCCTCGTGGAATCCCCGATTTTAAAACAGTCTTTATCGCTGCTCCGCTCCTATTGGTCTTAGCATGATGATATATAGCCTAAAGCCTTCCTCGATAAATGGTCTATTCAACCCAAAAAGAATTTTTCAATTCGAACCAGTAGTTCCTGAGATTAGCGCGTTCAAACAAACAAACAAACTCTTCAGCTTTATAATATTAGTATAGATTAGTGGAAGAAAACAAAGATTATTTCTCACACAAATAATAGGTACAATGATTAAATACAGTATTAGTTTACTTGAGCTCCTAAGTAATAATATGCTCAAGGATTAGTAGAAACTGTTTCACATTGTTTTGCTATCTGAAAACTAAATTTATTTACATACGATTAAAGTCCCCATTCGTGTGATTTGTCTTGTCTTACTTCAGACACATTCTCTTCAAGTAAAACCTACGCCTTTTCAATAATCAACTTATCCACTGTAAATCATGTTTAATCAGCTTACAAATTAACATACAAACTGTTAATAAGATACAAAATAAATATAAATAAACTATAAAGCCGTCGGCCCACTAAACCGAGTGATTCATGTCAGACCGGTTCGAATGCACCTTTAGTTACAGCATTAGTTAAAGTTAGGCAGGTGTTTGTGTCTAACCGCGGTTTTTAAACTTTTTAGTTGTTGATTTACGGTTAAATTATTTATACTTACATAGTGATGTTTTGGTATTTTTGGATTTAAATATTTGGATTGTTTATGGTAGAAAATTTTGTGTATTTTTGGTAGTATATGAATTTGAAAGTCACTTACTAAACCAACATATTATTTTGATGTATTTTCTATTATTTTTAGGCACGCAATTGTCACTATATTATGATGGTAAGAGACTAAGCGATGATAACATTTTATTTTGGTGTATTTTTTATTATTTTTAGGCACGCGTTTGTCACTATCTCATAATATTATAATGGTAAGTGATGATGTGGTCGAAGATAAAGCACGCTTATCTAGAAGTAACCTATTCACTCTTGACTTAAAGACTCCCAAATTCTAGTTAAGTATCAGGAAACTTAAACAGGAAACGCAGGCAGGGAATCTCTCCTTAGCTTGTCTCAGAGAAAAAGCTAAAGTAAAAAAAATCAACAATGAATTGAAGATGACAGATTGTAGACCGATATTCGACATTAATATTTCTAGTTTTCTCCCGAAAATGGTACTTAAATCATGAATTTTAAACTATATTTTTTCTAATGTAACTGTAACGTACCCCATAATCACAAAATGGAATTAATACGGATGTTAGCAGTCGTTCCCATGTAACGTGTCCCATGTTACAAAACAGTCCAACTCTAAACAAAAGCACAGCTCCAAAGTTGGTATTACCTAAAGTCATGACTATGAATACCTCGTTACACGAATCACATACGACACAAAGGCTAGTTCGACACGACTGTAGATACTACCTAGTACCCATGTCCTATTACTATTCCCAAGACATGCCTCACGTTTGAATATCAGACAAGATACAAATCTCGTCACGACAGTTTGCCTACAAGTCAGTATTTTTAGCTGACAATAAATTAAAATGATTAACGTATCAAGTATGTAGTATTGGCGAGGATCCAAATCAGATAGCTAATGAGCACGTTAAGTTTCTGTGCGGAATGCTTTTAAGTACAAGGGCGAATAAAAAAGAAGTAAGGGAAATCAGCCATGGAACATACCTACATACATACACTAATGTAACAAAAAAGAAGATTAGTCTGAAGGAGATTTGACAATCTCAATGTCACAACCAATATTTAAATTTAGGAGTTGGTCAGGCTCTAGATGGAGAACAAGACTATGTGAACGAAATGTACCATCTCCTTACATTAGAGTAGCGACATTCTTTGCAACTAGGGTTGCATTTTGGATATAATAAATATACTTTATACTTTTGCATAAAAATAAAGTATAGGAAAATACTTTATTCTAATCTGTACCGAGATGCGTAAAACGAAACAGGCCTATGGATAATGATGAACTATTTGTCAAAACCTACAAGATAACAAAACGTAAATACGAGAAAATGATTATTAATTGAACGAAATGAACTTACTAATATATCTTTGAAAAATTAAGATGAATTTACACATTTTGAAATGGTACTTACAAAGGCCAGTCTTGTAAAGTTTATATGGCTTTAAATATGCTTAATGTATTAAGATGGGGTATATTCCGCATTAGTAAGATTAATAGATATCTAAAGAAAATCTAAACTAATGTTTTAAACAGGATTTCTTTAAGTAAGTACGTATTTATTTGTTTGTAGGCGGTAATCCCTGGAAATACTAATCTGATTTATCGTATCATCTACCAACGAAGAACAATAAACAAATAGGCTGGCATAAACGTTTTGCGATCGAAGCCTTTTTCCAAGAAAAGGTATAAAAAAAATAAAACAAAAAAATTGGCTGAGATAAAAATAAGCTGAAAAATCCTAATACTTTAGTTTTCTTCCTGTTCAAAAGTTGGCAATCCTATTTGCAGCATAGATTATGAGGTTAGTAATTCCTGTAGTGAGGAAGTTATAAGGTCTGAAGAAGGTCGGAGTCTAAATGAACTAGGAGTTGATGAGCCGCTAAAAGTATTGATAAGTGGATACCACTTATCGACGAATATGAGTTAGGAAACCCTCAGACCAGATCAAGAGGCAATCTTCGCAGGATGGCTGATATCATCTGGATGAGGGTAACCGAGAATCGATGAACTGGACTAGAATGGACTCCTGTTGGTTGCTGGTGATGATGTATGCTCGGTTGGTATTAATAAACTTATCCTATCATATAATTAAAGACATTCACGTAACATTCACAAAAATGAAATATTGGAAGCGATCTTTCCAGTGACACATCGGTAAAGAGATAATAATAGCACACACGAAGACCGAAAATAGGTAATTATATCACCCTCACCCACAGTGATGACCCTCAACTGACTACATAATATACGTGGGAAGATGCACAAGTGACTAATTATTTTATCTTTTAGTACCCGTTAAGACCGTATACGCCAAACGGCATTTCACACATATAAGCTCATTGGTCTAAAAAGTTAGTTGAAAACATTTTAATAATAAATAGTGTTGCAGTTAAATTAGACCCATTTTAAATTTCCATACAAACATGAACCAGTTATATTTCTTTAAATAAGACAATTCGAAAATGTTTTTAACTAACTTTTTAGATCTATGTATCCTGCTTATATGTGTGAAGTTTCATTAAAATCGGTTCAGTCATTTGGCAAAATAGTTCGCAAATTAGATTTGCTGTTGTGGGGAATAGTCACGAGAGTAATATTTATCTTGTATATACACAATATATTGTATCATTGCAAACTATCATCATCATCATCATCATATCAACTGAAAGACGTTCACAACTGGACATAGGCCTCCCCAAGTGTCACCACAACTCCCGGTCCTGTGCGTCTAGCATCCATCGGCTGCCAGCGACCCTCATCAGGTCATAAACCAGCTTCTGGGAGGCCTTCCAACGCTGTGCCTTTCGATATGCGGTCGCTATTCCAGAAATTTTCTGCCTAATTTTTTTTTTGGATGGGAAAGCAATAAATGACTCCTGCGAAGATTGCCTCCCGCTCTGGACAGAGCGGAAGGGAGTGAGACTTTTACTGACTAAAACCCACCCGTGATCCTTCTTGTGCACTTTGCGTTCCAGGGCCGCAGTGACTCTTTAAAACAAATTCCGCAACCCTAGCAGGCACTGATCAAATTTTAAGCCCCCTTTTTTTTTTTTTTTGGATGGGAAATCATCAAATGACCCCTCCCGCCCTGGGTGGAGCGGTAGGGAGTGTCAGACTTTTACTGACTAAAACCCACCCGTGCTCCTCCATGTGCCCTTTGCGTTCCAGGGCCGCGGTAACTCTTTCGAACAAATTCCGCAACCCTAGCAGGCACCGACCCTATGGGGCCCCGTCTCTGGTGCTGACGGCTCCTTGAGGCGCGCGTGAAGCACAACGCGTCGTCGACTCAGCCTGGTATCGGACGGCGAGCCACCCACGCTCACCGTCCACAGGCATCAGCCACTGCGCAATAGCACAGCGGCCGACTTGGCTCTGGAGGAGGCTGCGATGGGACCATTACTGGCACTCCATTTCAGCCCCCTCGCGAGTACCGGGAGTCGCAGCACCCACAGCAGAAGCGGCGACGGAAGCCGCGGCGGCGGCAGAGGCGGCGGCGGCGGCGGACCTCTTGCCCTTGGTCGGGGTGGATGGCGCGCAGGCCCTTCCCCCAGCCCAGTGCTCGGCCGGCTTGCCAACAGCCGCACATGCACTGCAGTGCCGCGTGGCCTCGCACGAGCCGGCCCGATGACCGGGCTGACCACAGCGGAAACAGAGTCCGCTGCGGTCCACCTCCGAGGGGCACATAGCTCCCGTGTGGAAATTTTAAGCCCCTTCGACCATTTTTTTGCGAGTAAGCTATATTAAACGTTAATTTGCGAGTAGTAGAGGATATCAGAGAGGTACATCTAGTTATTTACTAGGGTTGAAATTGTGGTGGATGGTCAGTATGAATAATTTTGTTTTCGAAATTCAGTTAAGAAATGTATGTCAGGCCAAAGAACCGCAAATCCAATTCAAAGTGAAATCGATCAGTGAGTTTCACCAATAAATCAAAATCTTTTTGGAAAAACTTTTCAGATAAATCTCTCATACTGGCGCTCGTTCCTGTCACGTCTCAGTCAAATAGTTTCTAAGAAATTCAAGGTTAGAGAACCAAAAGACGTAATTAAAGTACATGATTGAATGTGAGCTTTCTAATGTACTGCTTCGGCATTTAAATTTATGAAAACTACTTTTGATTAGTTTTGTCTAGTGCTCATGATGAAAACTTTTGTTCCAAGAGATAGTAACATGTTACATATCTAATTTCTTTTGTACCTTAATTTTCTTTGATATTGATTTTTGATCTCTGATGAGAAGTATTTGATTTTTAATTAGAAACTTAACAAAGTAAGTTGGTTATAAGTACTCGTACATATTAAACGGAAGTCGGTGATTTTGGTTCACAATTAACAGATATGGGATTTCAACAATCCCGGAAGATTTGCTATCATTTACTGATGAGTTCATAGCCAACTTCAATAATAATTAATCAGCTCTTTAGAAAAAAAAAAGAATCATCCAAATCGATTGACAATATTAGCAAAAATATCGCTGAACAATCATACAAAGAAAAAAAAATCGAATTGAGAACCTCCACCTTTTTTTTTAAATCGTTTTAAAACTGAACCGGAGTCACTGACAAAACAAAAAAAAAATCTGTTACATAACGAAGAGTGGTTTTTTAACTGTACACAAACTTCACCACTGCTTTGGCAAGGGTATTGTACTGTTATACTATTTACTCCATCTGCAGATCTACAATAATATCATAAAGAGGAAAGATTTGATCGTTTTTTGTTTGTTTGCATTGAATAGGCTCCGAAACTACTTAACCGATTTGAAAAATTCTTTCACTGTTGGGAAGCTACACTATCTCCGGTGAACAAAGGCTATATTATACCCCCATATTCTTACGTAACGGGAATTACGCGATTAAAACCGCTGGGCGATGCTAGTTATCAATAAATCACACAATTCTTCAACGACACAAGTCCAACATTTCAATACAAAAGATATATGTATCACTACATAGTATAAAACAAAGTCGCTTTCCGCGCTGTCTGTCCCTATGTATGCTTAGATCTTTAAAACTACGCAACGGATTTTGATGCGGCTTTTTTTTAATACATAGAGTGATTCAAGAGGAAGCTTTATATGTATACTACATGCATAATATAGCAGAGATTTAATATCAACATTGCACCCGTGCGAAGCCGGGGCGGGTCGCTAGTATCTTATAAATAAATGCCAGTTCCCAACCCGCCTATAGTTGGATCTTCCTTACCAAGTCATGCGTTACACGTCCCTTGCATTTCCCATGCAGCCAGTGGCCGTCTGACCGACTTATTTCCGAACGGATTGAGACCCCTCTATGCGCTCCAATGTGCAATAAAAGATGTTCTTTTTTACTCTGTAATGAATGTCTTTGTAGGGTTTTTGTGTGAATGCGTTTTTCGATTTAGGTGTCAGTTGCGGCTGCTAGAAGACGTTTGTGTCTTTTTCTTTTGAATTCTAGTTTAATTGAAATGAGGTTTTCAACAATGTGTTACAACTGTTTAAGAGTTAATTTTGCTGTACATGTAATCGTGTATATCTTTGCAGGTAAAATAGCATCGATACCTACAAAAAGCTTTGTACATACCCACCGCTGATGGTCAACACCAACAGAAATACAAATAAAACTTTTCTTAAAAATGAAGACTCTTTTTGTTTTGATCTACTTATTACAAAATGCATAAAACCAGAGTGCAAATTCTACTTTTTTTTATGTAGCGTTCGTATTCATAATTATCTCAGTCGCAATCAGTCAAAAATTGAGAAAAATTGAGGCTTCTTTTGTTTTGACAGTTTGCAACTGACATGTAAATACGAAAGTTGTTTAAAAATGAGTAGAATAAAATGGCCCTCTGGAAATTGATCGAAATCGAAAATGTGATAAGACTTGTTCTATCGTGAAATTGATGGAAGCACTCTCTTTGATCTTCCATGAATAGTTAATACCGCACTATCATGTCGTAGCGTCCAAAGTATTACGTGACCCTTTATAATAGACCAATTTCAAACAAAAAAATCATAACAGAATTCCCTTTACATCATAATTTTATCATTCGCCACGCCTTAGCTCAACAAGTCAATACCCGATTTAGGAATCAAGTAGTGATTCCAACAATCGATTTGTTCCGAATACTCGATTATTTTAAACTAGAACCGCGGCTAATAGAACACGCTATTCGAAATGTTGTTTTCAAAATACCAACGGTTAATGGTAATTTTTCGGAAACCGGGGGCTTGTATTCGATATTTTGATTTTTATTGTGAACTGTGTATGGTAGATTGATCGAGTATTAAATAGAAGGAGTAGCTGGAAGCTTTTTGAAGAGATAAATATATGGCATACATTTACATAAAAGTACTCAGTTAAAAAGTGAAAATCTATACTAATATTATAAAGCTGAAGAGTTTGTTTGTTTGAACGCGCTAATCTCAGGAACTCCTGGTCCGATTTGAAAAAATCTTACAGTGTTAGATAGCCCATTTATCAAGGAAGGCTATAGGCTATATATCATCACGCTAAGACCAATAGGAGTGGAGCAGTCATGAAAAATGTGACACAAACGAAGTTGTGCGGACAGCTAGTGTTATATATAGAGACAATACCAAAAGACGAACTGTTGCTTCTTGAATTTGGCCAAAAGCTTGTGATTTAGGAGCCTATGTTCATCCAGATATAACCAAACAACAAAAACAGACAGTCTTATTCACTGACCAAATGCTCCGAATGATATTTAAAAAAGGACGATGACCTTGTTTTTCACTTACTAAAAAGACTTTGAAATCTATAAGTCTATAAACAAAGTCCTTAAAATGTAGTAAGTAGTCAAACTGGAGAATCTTTTGAAAATTGCAACGATTTCAACCAACAACTTCCTCCTGACGACACTGACAAGCCAAAACCGGTACGAAAAACCGAAAACCCAATATTGCCGACATATTAAAACCAAAACTATGTAAACGCCGGGTAACGTTTAATTTTAGAAAATGAAACGCACATTGTAGTGGAGGGGATGACGTCACATGCCAGTGACAGCTCAGCTTAGACGCAACTGGGACCGCATCCGAACTCCGCACGTCAATCAAGAGGGACGGAGGGACAAATAAGAGGAATTGTATTGAAAGAGGCGCTCTGCGGAATTATTAAAGGTTTTCGGGCTAAAAATGGCTGGGAGTTTGAGAGATACGTTTTTTGTGTCTGGTTGTTTAGATTTTTATGAGAGAGTTGGTAGGTACGTAATCTAAGTTCACTCACAGTTCACTCATAGTTGGGTAAAGGCCTCCTATCTTTTATTTTCTAAGTCATGAAATTACAAAAGTAAGCCCACCAGACAAACCCGTCACTGACCAGCCAAACTGTAACCGCTTTCGAATTCGTGGTTGTGGCTCATCTGAGCAGCCCCTAAACATGGGCTTTTTATTGCCCATCAGGGAATATAACTATCATTCCCCAGTAGTCGTAATAATACGGTTTCAACACGAGCAATTTTACGCTACCATCAATAATATGCCACTAAAACCAAGGATAGAGACCATCGACCTAATTAAGACTTAGGGACCCGTTTCTTTAGAAATGAGACCACTATTCAGTCTTGATCCAACTGGAGGATAATAAGCAAGACAGACAATAGTTCGTAAAGGAATACAGATCGATCTACCGATACAATAACAGAAGCCGAAAAGCTTATTACAGAAAAAAATGTTAATAGACTCCTCAGAACATTTATCCACTCCTAATGTAAGTGAAAAAAAAAAATACAATAATAATATAGGTAATTTATTTTGCTATTTATCTAGAAAAGTACCTTATTGACTCCGTATTATAGACTTGGTACTAAGAAATATTCTTCTTTGCTATGACAAAAGGTATTCTATATTATGTGTACGTAATAAGGGTCTGTGTGTGTTTAGGGGGGCTTAATCTTGGCTCAAAAACAGAGGTACATAAAGCTATGGATTGAGGCTGAGTGGGGCTTAATCTAGACTGCAGTGCTGAAATTGAAGGGCTTTTTAAGGTTTTAGATCATTGACATGAAGGTCGATGAGCTTTTGTGTTGGAAAGTGTAGTTACTGCGTTCAGACATCTGTAATAATAAGGTTTTGCCGCGGTGTTGCAAAGTTCAACAGTATCACATGCCTTTACGAGCTTAGTGAAACTATGGGCCATAATATTCTTTCAAGTACTCTAAGTATAATATGTTTTAATGTCTTCAATATGAGTAAAAGACTTCATGGTGAAGAAGAATAGTTCATAAGTAAAGAAGATAAAATAGTTTCTCATGCTTAAGAGGTTTGAATTGAAGGCAATAAGTTGGACGAAGATTTAGTCTCACTTTCTGTAGAGTTTTTTCCGTTATTTGGTTAGCTTTTGAAATTCTTCGCCAGACGCTTCTGTGCTGGGTTGTCGATATATCTAAATATTCTGTCTTCAGTCTTACAGTCTTTGTTTATGATGACTGATTCTCATGAAATGTCTGGTCATCTCTTCTCTAGGTCTTCTTATCAAGTGTTCGCTTCATATCCACCATGTTTTAATGTGATTTTTTGTTAGGGGTGTGCCGCATTTCCATCAAACTAATGGTGCTGTTACAATAGTTAAACATATCTATTCAACCGCAGTATCAGTGTTTATGTTTGTTTGTCGTTTATTTGTTTAAGGGATCTCTTTTGAATGTTTGGTTTTATTGCCACTAAATACCCTTGCTATAGGGGGAACTAGTAACTTATGGGGTAAGTAAGCGTTGCTCGTTCTGCGGTTATTTCTCATCGCTTCCCCATGTTTTTTTTTTGTTTTTTTGCTATCGGTAAAGCGAATCGTTGTTTACAGATGTTATGTCCGGTGGTCATGTTTACAGTTACGTAGCCTAGATTGTTTTTTTGTTTTATATTATAAATATATATAGATTGTATACAAACAATTGTATACCCTGTTAGCGAACAGCGACAAAATAATAATATTGTTTTTTTTTTTAAATAAAAAATAAACATTGAAAGTAAAAATAAAAACAATGTTATTTTTGTGATGTTTAGATCTTGAATTGAAGTTTCTATATTCAATAGCCTCTAAGTAGTAAAATATATTGAACTATCCCACTCTTTTGCATTCCTCACATCCGAGGTTATTTTTCAATGTTTAAGTATTATATACCTATCGTCATCAGAACCATCATCAGTATTCTTATTATTGCGCTCACGCAAGGATTGGAAATCTGTTGCCTACACACGATTGTTAGTGTCTAAAATGTTTGAATTTGGTGGTGGTAACTGCGTGAGTGCATTTCTTACGCTCGCCCTAGTGACCTTCCGTGCAGATCACACCTTAAATCCCTTCTTATAACCCATTCTCATAAATCCAGCTATTATTCCTACTCTTTCTCTGTCCATGGAATTAGATTGTTACTCTCTTCCGCCTAGAATTTGAGACTTAAAATACCGGCCATTTCTTTCTTTATGATACGACTTAACGAGCGCTACCTTTCCCCTCAATTGTGATTGTTATTAATATATTCATTTATTTATATTATGTAGTACATAATTATATTATTAATATTTAATATTTATTTTTTATAAGTGTATTTATATTTGCTACTTTAGTTTAAGGCTTCGTATTCTCTTGTTCTTACACACTATTGTCTACATCACTTTTTCGTTTGAAATAAGCAGTTCCTTTATACTAAAATTGTAATGTTATCTCTCACTTATTTTCTGTGTGTACATAAATAATAAAATAAATAAGTGGTAGTCTTCAAATGTATGGCTGATTTTTTTCTTTGGTTTATTTTTAAAGAAACTTCTTTGTATTGGTGTCCTTGTGACAGGTGGCGGTAAACGGTTTTGTATTATAAGTACAGGTTATTGTGAACAGCTGCCTTATCTCGGTAAACTATTCTATTTATAAATATCATTACCCTCCTTCTGGGTAATGACACATCAGGGCATAAACAACTTTAAAAAAAGGAGGAAGTCCTCAAATAATCGGTTTATTCTTTTGTTTTAGCCATTTTTTCGCCAGTTGTTAACCGTTTTGGATGATTCTTTTTTTGTTCGGAGGAATATTTTTCCAGACTAATTCCATTTCAAATTAGCGAATATCTGATGAAGAAATTCAGAGATAAGCAACGTAACTCTTTAAAAAACTATAGCAAACCTTCCGGGATTGCTGAAATCGCATGTGTGTTTATTGTTTAAACCAGTTTATAACATTACAACAGACAGATGTGTTGCTGGGGAGTTTGTTGCGCCAGTTCTTCCCAGCTAAAACACTAGGAAGTGGTGACGGGTGGGCGTTTTGCGGGACTGTCTTTATGTAAAATTTTACGTTCAAAAAGTGCTGTCTCTCAGCCTAGTTTGAATAAATGACTTTTGATTTTGACATTACGCCGGTACTCCGTGAAGGGGTATGCGGATGTGGACAAATCAACCATGTTTTTGGGGTTACTTATTCGGGTTTAGCTTTATTATTTACTAGCTGCTGCCTGCGACTTCGTCCCCGTGGAATCCCCGATTTTAAAACATTCTTTATCGCTGCTCCGCTCCTATTGGCTTAAGCGTGATGATATATAGCCTAAAGCCTTCCTCGATAAATGGTCTATTCAACCCAAAAAGAATTTTTCAATTCGAACCAGTAGTTCCTGAGATTAGCGCGTTCAAACAAACAAACTCTTCAGTTTTATAATATTAGTATAGATTAATCAGCCTTGATGATTCTTTTCGCGTTGAGTTTAGTTAAATATATTGCATTTGTATTTGACGTTGAACTTCAAAGATAAACAAGTGAATTCCTGAACTTTAAATCAATAAAATCTAGTAAAGTGACATATTATTAGGTTTATGTCAATCTCAAAGTTAAGTAGATATTTAACTATGAGCTAGTCTGGACTTGAACAATATATGTATATATAGTGCAAACACAGGTAATAATGTCAATTTAGGTTCGGGGAATCACCACTAAAAATGTAAAATAAATATATTTTTATATAAAAATACATGCGACTTCCAAATGAAAAACTAATAAAATAACTTTAAATTCGGAATTCGGTGTCTAAAAACGAAGAAGACAATCAAAAACACCGTATATCTATATTTTATGTTTTCAAAATAAATCTGTATTATTATCTGTATAATCAACAGGCTCTATTAAATATGTTATAGTGTATTTATTTTTACGGTTTTTCGAATTCTTCCTTCAAATTGCAGTAAATAACGAGGCCGCCCTAAAAACGTTCTATGTTTCGATATCCCATCAAAATACTATTTTTCCGTAACATTTTTAGAGGCTGTACTATAAGTAACCGATATTTATTAGTGTGTATCTCCCATGGCGAGCGGCGTTATAAATTTTTATTGTTACTGTAATACCCCATATAATTACCATGGGAAGCTGGTACCAAATGATTTGATGGTGGAATACATTTATACTGTGTTTGTAAATCTAATTTTCGTGAGGTGCCATATTTTTTTAGGTTTTTAATTTATTTTTAAAAAAATATATATATTAGAGAGCAGTGGTGGCCAAGTGGTAACGTCCCCAACTTACGAATAGGCTTGTTTCCACTAAGAATAAATCGGATGGCTTTGAGTTTCTAATGATTAACCATGATAATTAGTAAACAAAAAAACAACTTTTCTATTAATATAACAAAAGATTAAAAATATTTTTGCAAAATAAAATCGACAAAATGAGTCGTTTAATCACGTGACATTAAACACCAATCAGGAAGCGTGACGTCACACCTCGCGAAACGCTCAGTTGTTGCTGTCATTTTCGTATAAAGTGAACAGGTTATTTCGCGAGCTTTCAGCAATTGTTTTTAAATTAATACAGTTCGTTTTGAAAAACGGATAAACTTGGGGTACTACTTTCCTTTGGCTCATTCAAACACCCTGCGATTATTGACATCCTTCGTTTTTTCAACTATGGTACCTAGTTCCCTAATAGCTGCATTGAATTATTACATTTTATAAAACGGAAATAATATTTTCACTTCAGTAGCTCAAACATGATTGTAGGTTTTGCTGCCTGAATTACTGAATAACTTTTAAATTATTTTATTTTCAGAAAGCCGCGAATATCTCATTCAGCCTTGAGTTAATCATACACGGCATACACCTACAATTCGAAACATTTACACTCTATCTCTTTCCCGCCATTAGAAAGAGAGAGAGACAAAGACCAGGCCTTTCGAAGTTCCGATTTTAAATTCGACCTCAGAGACAAACACGTTCGGAATTTCGTTACTAACTAAAGAAATAAAAAAAAAATGCAAAAAAAAAATTATGTCTTTTAATGTACTTTATTGAATTTTTAACTTATTGTTGTATTTAAACGAAAATAAGTATTTACTGCAAATAAAACTGATTTATTTAACCTCTAAATATTTATTTCTAGTTTTATTGAAACTAGAAATAAATATTTAGAGGTTAATGTTACATAATATATTTTGAATAATAAAATATCATGGGTGCAATTTCCGAATACACCTCAATTTAAATAAAAGAGCTCCAGAATCAAACGTGGCTGGCGTAGAGTTGAAAAGTTAAAAAATATTAAAATAATCGTAAAATATGAGTGAAACTAGCTACGAGAACAGTATTTTAACACCGGAAGAGTAAAAACAACAAGTTATTAATGCAGAATTAAGTATAAAGGTACTAATATTCCTGTTTATTATTTTAACTCGTAAAGTGTTCTCGCTGCTGAAGTGAAAAGTTATGTGCGTTACCTACAACTAGAGCAAAGTTTTTTGCATCTCGTGCCTTTGAATCCCTCGCCACAATCAGGATTCAAAATCAGCACTCGTAGCAAAAAACGACTTTACACAAATAACTATTTAACTCAAATAAATCATAAAACCCTATTCAAGTCATAATAAAATTTTATAGGTTTTGTGTGGTATATTATGGTAGATTTTGCAAAATTCTTTTACTATACATTTATAGATACATCGAGTTGTGTTTAATATTTACCTACATCGAAATGATCTTCACAGAAATAAATTGTGGAATCAGTTGATAAAGTAAGAGAATCTTCCCACCTTGCCATTTTTAACCACTTTCTTCGTCTTTGTTTATTGTTTGGAACATATGAATAATTTGTTTTGCGTTTTTACCGTTGTACTTTTACATTGGGGCACTATACAGTATTTATAATACGAGGAATTAATTATTTATTAAAAAAACACAGCTGACTGTTATAAATAAATACGACTGTTTCGCGAGATGTGACGTCATTAAAGACGCCATGACAGTCTTGGCCTTTTTCGCGATCAATTTCAAATTCATTTCAAAAGTCTCAAAATACTAATGTAAAAGACCTATTTTTCTTAAAATAATATATTTTTGGGGTGAAGTAGATGCTAAGCTATAGTTTTAAACTAATTTCCAAATTTTGTCAACTAGCCTATTGTAAGTCGCGGGTTCAAACCCAGCCAGGCACATTACTTTGTGTAATTAATTTCATCACCTCTCTCTCTCTCAGTCTCAAAACGGTGAAGAAAACATCGTGAGGAAACCGGAATGTCCTACAACCAAAAATTCGAAGACATGTCACACTCACTCACTAACCCACACTGGGCCCGCGTGGTGGATTGCGGCCCATTCCCTCTCCTAGAGAGGAGGAGGTCTGAGTCCCAGCAGTGGGAACATTAAAAGGTTGATTATGCTTATGCTTTATATGCTAATTTATTAATTATATTATTTTTTATCTATAGCAGCTATCTTGTGTTCACAATACACGGGTGTAGTTAAAATCTTCGCGTTCGATAAGTTGTAAAGTATCACCATCTTAAACTTTTAGAATCTAGCAAAATATTAATTTTACATTTCATAAATTGCACCTAATTTCAGTGATATTTACCGTTATTGGACAGAGCGTTTACTTTCTGTCTAACTTATTAGACTTGGATATCTTGCTCATTCACATATATATACCTACCTATTTCAAGTTTCATTCAAATTGGTTCGTTCATTGACACGAGTTGGTATAAAATACTGTGACGAGTAAACGTTCTTATGTAAAACTGGTTACACTTAGAAACAACATCGCACATCTTTGTAATAACAACCACCCATATGGATTCTGAAACTGTCCTAACTCCCCAAACCAGTGAAGAGCATAGGGATCAATGTATAGCACTTGTTCATTGTGGCAATGTTTGGGAAAGAGCCGATATTCAACGTTCAAGAGAATACTCCGTCCAGCCGCATCGATTTTATTAACATCGCAGTTCGCCGATGGTAGAATCCAAACAATATTTAGAATAAAACAAGGGATAATGGCTAATTGATTCGCTAATGACAAGGAAAAGCAATTAGCCTATATGATTTTATTTCGTTGTGACGATTTTATGTTTAGAGATGTTTTTCAGGTTGTTTTATGGTGTTGCGATTGTTTTGTAATAAGTAAGTCTACACTCATATTATTAAAGTAAAGATTTTATTGTTTGTTTGCATTGAATAGGCTCCGAAACTACTTGACGGATTTGAAAAATTCTTTCATTGATGGGAAGCTCGGGTGAACATAGGCTATACTACATCCCCATATTCCTACGGGAACAACGCGTGTGAAACCGCAGGGCGATGCTAGTATGTTATATATAAGATTTTATTTAACCTTCATACAATACAACGGTGCAAAGGCGAACCTAATGCCTCTTTCATTCTCTACACGATAGCCGAAAGATAGAGAGATGAAATGACTGTAGTATAAATCACAAAAAAGGTCATGGAAGTAATTTACTGATAAGAAATATCAATGATTGCAATTCGTATTTAGAGGTTCAAACCCAGCCAGGCGCATTACTTTGTTTAATTCATTTCATCACCACTGCTCTCAGAACGGTGAAGGAAAACATCGTGAGGAAACCGGCATGTCCTAGAACCAAAAATTCGAAGGCATGTGACATTCACCAACCCGCACTGGGCCCGCGTGGTGGATTACGGCCCATTCCCTCTCCTAGAGAGGAGGCCTGTGTCCCAGCAGTGGGAACGTTAAATGGCTGATTATGCATTCAGAGGTGAGAAAGACTTGAGAAAAATCTGAACACAGTGAACAATTACGAAGCGAACAAACGAATTAATTCAACGAATTACAAAGTCAGAAAATACACAATAAATCCCAGATGTTCTTCTATTTCACACGACTCCTCTCATTCCAGTTAATAGAAATAATGCCATCACTAATTGAATACAACGCTACGCGCATCGTTTACTCAAACATTTTTTATCTTCGTGGGTTTGATGTGACACGTGCTGTGTTAGTTCATCTGTGTCCCCACAACCAAATATAAAATAACCTTTGAAATCAAGGTAATAGGGTCCAAAATAAACAGTTCTAAACATTAACCGTTTAGTAAGGAAATGACTACCAGACGTAGGTCGTTTTTTCGCATGATTGGGTTTTTTTAGGGTTAAACATTTGGCTATGAATGATTGATTTTGGGCCCCAAGTTTTGGGGTGCTGTATATTTGTTTAGTGAGCTTGCATGTTTCGATGGGGAATAAAAAGGTTTACCTTCAGAATACTTATATATTCAACCGTCGCTGGGCCCCTGTAGTGAATTAGGGCCTCTCAGCTATAAGCGTATGATTATGGTATGATCCTTTTTGCTCTGCTATATAAAAGTCAGCAGCTAACATAACACAGTCCTACCAGTAAAAGAGACAGCAATAGTAAGATTAAAACTAGAAACCTTTATTTTATTTGTTTTTCTTCACAACAAAAATAAAAGCAATGTCCAATTTCCCGCTACACAAAACCTCAACTCAATGGTGTTGACTCGATAGCTTGTTGATCGAGACCAAACAAATGAAACCTGAATAAAAAAAATGCCGTACAGGCGAACACTGGCGGCAGGCTCATCGTGTTCTCAATCAACTCGTGCGCTTACACGATACGAATAATTGTACAGAACTGGATCTATTGTTGTAGAGGAAAATTGTTAAAACAGGGTATGGAAATTAAAATTCATATCAGGTAAGAGTTGTTAAAGCCAAGATCTTCAGTTTTAAAGGAAAAGAACTTGTGTGAAAATAAAAATAGAATAAATATATGTAATCAGTCGTGAAGGAAGAGAAAGTTACGTAGGTGGAGGAAGAGGTAAGGAAATTAACAGAGGACATAAAATAATGACTCTAAGAGAAACAGAAGAATCCACTATATTAAATCACAAAGTAAATACATCCAAGACTATAAACAACTTCTTACTCCAATTTCAAACAACACAAAACCAACCAATAAATAAATAAACATTGCTCCAATAAAAACGCCACAACACCGCCGCATACGCATACATGATCCAAACGAAGATGGTCTCGAAGAATAAAATAAGACCAGAAAATCCAATATTAAAGATTTGTAAAAAGGCATAACAAATATTTATCAAAAGTGAAGGCAGAAGAAATAATTTAAAATCACAGGAAGTAAAATTTGATTGGAACTGCCTGTAGCTAAACTTTTTCTCTGTAAGAATTAGATGATGCTTTCTTCTTGTTTTCAAGTCTTGGCAGGAGTGTACCTACTGCATCTTCATATTGCTCGGTACGAATAAGAACCGGCCTCATTGTTGTAGAATAACCGGTCGTTCTGATAACTTCCGGACGAGAAATAAGTCGTCGGAATAGCTGCTCTTGTATGCTTTTATTTTTGAGCTCGCGTGTTTTATTCTATTTTGGCACCGAAGAAGCATCGGTCTTTCTTTTAGTCTACGTCTACGCTTTCTTTTTTCTTCAAATTCTAGTGTAATAATATAGAACCGTATAGACGAAACCTTTGTTTGCTCTCTATTGAGCTATAAATAGCTAATTCAATTGATTTGGAGTTCCAAATCCCGAATTGTCAGTCTGGGACCCTATTATTTCGGTAGCTCAAAAGGTTTATCAATTTATCAGTCAAAAGTTAATAAGGTTAATATTATGTCAGCCCACATATTAGTATCGACGCTATATTTAAACTTTCCAATTATTGTGTTTGGATGTTATCGCTATGTATATTTGATTTTCTTATATCAAAATCGATTCGTGTAGTTTGTTAGTAGGTAAGTGTAAAATTTAAAATAATTGATTTGACAATAATAATTGTACCTAAAATTTGTACGCAATCAGAAATAGCAGACATGTCATGATCCACTTTTATTTAAGATCTTACACATATCAGAACAAGATTCAACAAATAAAATGTATTATTGTTATTGTTGCATTCTTGTTTCAAACAGTAAGGAATAGACACCAAAAGACATTATATTACACTCCTTGAAATGCTCACATTCAATGTTGCAATTTTCTTCTGCAGCTTGTTCTAACAACTTAAATGGCACTCAAACGGTGTCAATGTGAATCTCGTGAGAACCTTTAAAGCTATACATGGCAACAATAAAGCCGATCTACACAAAGGTTACAATAATAGTTGTATTATAATAGGAAGGAAGATAGAACAGTTACTTATTGTATGGGCTACTTATGTCATTCTTAAACTAATGCGTCGTTTCTCCGATCTTTAATAAGCTGTCAATAGCAATCTGCAGAACTCAGAAACTCCACTATAAATTGCACTAAAAATACCTCCAGTTTACAAACCTGAGAAACCGGGCGTATCTGGACCTATCATAGGTCCTTGGGAAAACCCTCAACAAAATACCGAATTGACGAAGCTAAATACCAATAAAAAATTGTGAAAGACTTATTCAGAGAGATTTCCATGGCAACAATAGTCTGGCCTCAACGTTAGGAAGAACGGAAACCGATTTGTATGTCTGTTGCAAGTAAAAGCCCTCAGAGAATGACAAGTGATTTTTGTGACGGTTTGCTAATTCTTATGATCGACAGTCATTGTGCTTTTTGGATCGTAGAGTAAATGTAATCAGAAAAACCACTGCAATTGTATTGAAGGACAGTAGTATGATAAAAGTAGTTAATTGAAGCCAAGAAAAAAATATTTTATCAATTCTATCCACATATTATTTTATGTTATACCAAAAATACTAAATCCATTGCGATGCTTACGAACTATGTACAATGATAGAGCGTGTCCAATCAAATAATGTTTCTCTTAAAAATATAAACTATCGGGAAACTATTCGTAATCCAATTTAATACAACGACTCTTCAGAAAACGTAAAGCATCGTTAAATACCTTGTGTTATATTGAAATATTTCTGAACTCCAATTTAAATACCCGTTCGGATTCCACTTGGTTATCAATTTCATATTGATTTGGTTTTACTGCTAAGGTCTAGGTCACAGAGTACGTAATGGTTTCAACGGAATTTGGATCTTCTTTATTTAGTTTAATGCAGCTATGTTTATTATTTTCTTATCTTGTCTTGTTTCTTTCTTGCCTTAATTATCAGTAATCGATAAGTTCTTATGAGAAAAGTGTGATTTACTATTCACCATGATCATCCTTCAGCTATTGGACGACAGTATTAACTATTACTCAAAATAACAATACACAATCGTATTCAAAAGTCATTCCTTGAATTCAGAACTTCAAGGTCCATAATCGTGTATCGGTAAATTGGAAGATTACTTTATATAAAATACAAACTTCTCAATCTCTTTAAGCCACAAAGAATATTGTTGTATAAGGACTATAGTAAGTTGTATGTAGCCTTTATTGTTAGTCGGTTATCTAAATTAGCTCAAGGCATTGTTTTAGCACTGTAGCTTTTATTCCCACTACGATTGTAATGTATGTTGTTAGTATAGTAATGTGTCTTTTTTATTATACAAGACTTACGTTCTGAATCTACATAATGTCCATGCTAGTCAAATATTTAACCAACGGTACCGGCTTTTTGCTTCGCAGCCTTCTGTGTGACGTCATTTAAATTGCTACCCTCACGACAAAAAACTCAAGTAACCTCGCATTTAATTTCATCAGTTATTGATGTAACTGCTCTATTGATCAATTTCATTATAACGAAAAGTTATTCACCGCCTTTTAGAATAATCACAGCGTGTTTACTAAAAGACAACCAATTTATGGAAGCAAAACAAATAACCGATTGATTTGAATTTCAAATTGAAGTACGAATCAATCGAACCTAATAGACCGATTGTGCTCGACAAATCTAAACCTGGATCTGATGCCGACACGTTAATAACTAGCAAAGCAGGAAATTAGAGCAAATAGACTATTGGCACAAAGGAAATGACACTACCCGTTCCGTTTATGAAGTGAAAATTGTTTTTAATCGAATTTCTCACTGTAAATTCTTCAACTTTGTAGAATTTTATTTCGAAATTCGACGAACCAATTAATTGAGACAGTTGAAACAATTTAGGCTTGATTATAACAGACTTCGAAACCAAAATATAAAAAATTGGATTAGTAGCGCCTGAATAAATCACAGAAACAGTACAAAACTCCGAGTTTGTTGTAAAGAAATAGATAAAATAGTACGTACAGACGGAAAAGATATAAATTCTGGTAAATTTGCAATACAAATCGCACTGCAGTGTCTAGTGCAGAGCTTTTTGTGTGCGGGTTAAAAGAAACCAACTTATTAGCATATTCCATAGATTTCCACCCCCACACTGCGGTCGGCGAACATAATACATTAATATATAACACAAGCAATCCTCAAAGACTTCACATTACCGATTAAAACACAGTAACAAGCGATTTATCGTAGAAAATGTTTTATATCATTATGGTTGGACGCTGAGCGATGTTCTGTTGCGATTTCCACTGAGTCACTGGTTGTTATCACTGTGATAGTTTACAAATAACACTTTATGATACACTACAGCACTAATGTTATTCACGTTGGGTTGATTGTTAAGGTTTTGTGGTTTTTTGTTGTGTCTGTGAGAGGAGCGGGGACGCGGCGCGCGTGCGTGCGCGACTACAACGCGCACTCGACTGAGTTAAGGTACCTACCCCTGGCTAGGGTTTACGTCCCGGCCGGCGAAGTGACGTTCCGTTTTACGGGATGTATTGATTGCTTTGTAGAGGAAAGGTTCCTCTGGTTGAGCGCTTATGACAGATTTGTTTTTTCGGCATATTTTTAATATTATCTTTGTTACTATTGTATTTATCACTTTATTGTGATTGGCCAATGTATTGTATAATGTAGGTAGAGCAATAGAAAGAAAAATAGTAAAAAATATTATTAACAACAACATTAGGTTGATTATAAAAATGTTAATTTTATGTATCAGTACGATTGGTGATTTACTTTTTTTTTAATAACTTTGAATGCTACTTGAACATTAAGTAAAAGTGTCATTCAAATTACAACCAATGTTAGTTGATATCTATTAATTATTTCTTCTTACTTTAACAGCAAAGCAATAAAGCTCAATTTAATTAACAATGAGATTTTGCTCGTAAACCCTCATGCACCATTTTGATTGGTTCAAAATCGATTGAGAATGACTCTGTTACTAATATACATAAATAAATTGCATTTAATTGTTTCCAAGTCATTCAAATTATTTTAGAACTGCACGTTTATTTTTAGAACCCAAAACGTCAAACCAACCCTCTCGCTCCGTGAAATGTAACGACAATAAACAAGGACAGAGCTATTTCTGTCTTCCTCCCTCCATCATTTACAAAAGGTGACAGAGTAGTGCGTGTCTCAACCCCGTATCTACCCTTCTCAATACACATTACATTACCAATATAAAAAGACCTATTTGGCATAAAAAAATGTTGGACTTTAAAGGGCGGGTTATGCTGGTTTAGTAGGGTTACGATTTTAGGGCTAACAAATTAGATAGGGGGAGAAAAAATGTTCCAATGTCAGGTTTATTGACATTTTGCAGGGCTATAATTAAGGTTTAGCGAGGGTCCAAGTTGTTATCAACACACCGTTAAATTTTAAAAGCTCGATTTTCTTTGCAATTAAGTGTATCAATTGGCTATTAAATGTAATGCTTATTTTGTTATTTTTAGGAAAATTACCCTTTTTTGGGTGATTACAAATGCTCTTGAAATTAATTGATTTTTTTTTATTTGGTGATTTTATGACAGTCGCAAAATGCTCTACTAATTGCCGCCAAAAGTTATTGATTTAATTTATCACCAATAACAGTAAATTCATAAATCCACATTAATTTCTACCTATATATTGGAAAGTATCTCTAATACACAATTCAGAATTCTACTTTAAACTGTAACAATCATCAATTCATCACAAACAACGGCTAGCAACAATAACAATTCAGAGAAAAAAAAAACTTACCTATGTACCGGTAGCGACATCTGTATGCAACCCATAACAACTCACAAAACTTAGCAAAAGTGAGCGCACAACTTCTATAGCGTAGCGCAACATAAAGACTCGGACAGAGAGGAACAGTCAGTGGGTAAGTTTTTACTTAGCTGTTTCCAAGTTAGGTCGACAGATGTCACTGTTGGCTCAAAGCAGAGAAGTAGATAGTGTAAGCAGAGAGCTTTTTCGCTACGGTATCATATAATATATGGTACATCAATAAAAATAGTTTATTACTTTGACGTTCTCTTAAATCGACAAATTAATTATATTTTCATATATGTCTGCACTCATAGTTAAAGTTATTAGGGAACTATATTTTCTATCACCAAAATTTATATTTGTCATCAAGTTGTATCACCTAATAAATAGATCTATCGCCACGAAATATTTTCGTTCTCAGATAAACAAAAATTGTTCCCAGGTATGAATTATCAAATTAATGTTAATATAATTATGTGTAAAATAAGAGATCGATAACCAATAAAATTATATTGCATTACATGAATATAAACTTCGTTCTTATAATAACAGTTTTGTTACTTAAATAATAGCTCTGTGCTCAGAATGGTAGATCTGTCACCAAATAAATCGATTTATCGATCCCTGACTGCGACTCCTTTTTATTTGATATTTTGTCACCAATACAGTAGTAACATTTTATTTCGTTCAGATATTAAATTAATAGTATTCGTTACCAATTTAATACATCAATATATAATTTTAATGAAAAAATGATCAAAGGGGCGGAGACAAATTGGCGCGCTTTAAAAATTGACCAATCCGGCCTCAACGATGGGTTGTAGGTAACTAGGGTAGCGCTGATTATTCAGTGATTATTGTTTTTTAAGAATAAATATTGATTATTTTAACTTTAATTAAGTGTTTTATCTATTATTCTGCTAGCCATAAGCCAGCTATTTTAAACCAGCGCTGATTGTTCAGTGGTAATTATTTTAAACAATAAATATTGATTATTTTGACTTTAATTGTTTTATTTACTACTCTGCTAAAAAATTTATTTAAATATAATTTATACTACCAGTGGAAATTTAAAACCTTGGGAGTCTAGTTAAGTAGCAGAATCTTTTGGTTGAAACGATGATGACAACCCTAATTTTTTATTTGAACTTAATGCAATTTTCTAGTAACATAATTATGATTTATTGGTGATCTCTTTAAATTAGTTTGCTTAAATACTTATTAGGACACACCTATTATAATACATACAAAAACATTTATTTGGTACTAGACCTTATATCTCAGGATTTTAGGTGATTTATTGTGGAACTGATTTTGCATTGTTTGGTGACTACATTTTGGTGACAGATCTACTATTTGGAGGACAAACCCTATTATTTAAGAAACACAAAACTAATTAAATTGGTGATAGCTTAAATGATACCCAAGTTATTATACTGATAATGGGCTTGTGTATTTTTTAGGAAAATAAAATTTAACACATTTACCTAGAAAAATGATCTGCTCATCTAAAAATTAAGAGGAACCTCTAAACTATTTTTCGCTCTTTCCTTTTTAGGGTTTCGTACCCGAAAGGTGCAAACGGAACCCTATTGCTGTCACTCACGTGTATGTCTATTTGACGTCTGTCAAACGGGTTTTACAGTCAAGCGGTCAAAGCAACATTTTAAGACTAATTAAAACTTTCACAGTTGTGATTGTAAGCATTTTATCGATTCAAAGTCATGCAAACGGCCCAAAAGTATTTTTATGTTTTCAAGGGGGCGCCAATACAGTTAAACGGGGTGCCATAAAACAATTCCCGACTCCATCGAGTGGTATATTGTTGTTTAGAGCCTGTTGAGTATAAAAATAAAGTATGTTTTGTTTAGAAAATAAAAGCAAACGAATGACAAAGTTAGTATTTTTTTATCAAATATTTATTCCGAAGAATTTTTAACTCCCCATCGACCTGTGAACTTGAAAGGATAATTATAATATTTTTACTGTATTTTTGGCTGATTTTTGTAACATGCTGGCCATAGATAAATCGATACTAAATTGTAGGTATAATTGGAGCTAGTAACATACTAGTAGTTTGTTAATCTCAACACAGGGAGAGTATAAAGTGAGCGTATTAATGAGTTCTATAATTTGGTGTATGTTTCTTGTTTGGTTTGTTATTGCTTCAAATAGCTTTTTATTATTGAGCCCAGTAAGGTGCTTTATCATTTGGGGATAATGTTGATTACTACCTACCTATACTACTATGTTTATACCTGTATTTTTAGTAAAAAATACCAAAATATTGATAATTTCGATATTTTCTTTAAAATTCCCTCCTTTTTCCTATCAACTTGATTTTGCAGTAAATAAAACTAATGAATAATTGTGCCATTCGGACGGCTTTTACGAAGTCTGACACGCACTTGTCGGTTGTTCTAGTCTGTTTTGGTTAAATGGACATAATAATAATGTGGCAAGCAGATTGCTACTGGGCAGAGAATGCCTCGCTCGAACCGAGTTCCGAAATTTATCCGAAATCCGAATCATGAATATCGAATTCGGTCTTACAAATTTTACCACTTCATTTTAAGAACTCTGAGGGGACGGCGCGTACGCAGTCCCCACTACCAAAAATTACGCATCCGAGTTATCCACATTAGGGATAATCGCAGGGGTCAACCTAACCGCAGTGCAATGGTAGGCCTCGCCCTGGGGGAACCGCCTTCTTGATCACGGTGTCCCCTATGCCAGGTAAGTATGAGTTCACTACAGTACCGCGCGAGGGTCGTGCAACGGCGGAGAATCTTAACATCGCGATTCAGAAACGTGACGTAAATGTTAAGCGCCATCTAGGGAGCATACTGAAAACTAAACTCGGCCGCGTGTCTAAACCATCCTACTGTATTATTGTTCGTTATATAGGTAAATAGTATTGTAGTATACCATGATTCCAAACGCTTTTATCGTAACATCTTTTTCATAACATCAAACGATATGAATAAAATATTGGATTTGGTTCACTTTGATAATATTATAATTTATCGACACACAAAAGCAGGACACACTAACTCTGTACACAGTAATGCTATGTACAAGTAATCGAAACAGTAAAAAATACATAAGTAATTTCAAATATTTTATTTTTGAAACTTATCGTATAAAAGGATATACAAGTTTTACCACATATCACTTATAATAATTAAGTCTATGTATTTATAAAACACCTATTTATATTATCATTATAATTTCGCTAAAACTGACTGGTTTTCTTAGTTTATTTAGCAATTATTTAAAATATATTTTTAAGGGAGTTTCCTCCCATTCACCCACCGAGAATGATAATACATATACAAAAATATAATAAACATTATTTATTATTTTGTAAAAATAATCAAAATCACTCCCATTACGCACATAAGTTGTAATTAATCTCAATCAACTGAATAATATTTACATTTTTTAAACGAATAATACTTATTTTAGCAATCACTGTACTTGATTTTATAATTTTTCGTAATAAAAGCAAAACAAAAATTGCGAAAATAAATAAAAAAATCCTTTATATTATATGAACTTGTGAAAAGTACACGTACCTAATTGATATCTTGTACTTTAAAAAACAAAAAAAATAATTTACAACTTTATTTACAGCTATTGTAACTTATAACTAAATAAAGCTTAGTATGGACGGAAGTACAGAAACTAATACCTTGTAAAGGCAAGTCTTTTAGTATTATGTATTTTAGTGAGCAAAAATTTCGTTAAAAAGATAAAATTTTACATTATTTGAGCAACACGGGCCTCATTTTGCGGATTTAATTTTTTGCAAATTCGAGGCTAAATCTTACAATTAAAATATGAATAAGTCCACTCATGAGGTAGTTTTAACGTTAAACTGTTAATAGATAGAAAGAAAAAGTTAAAAAGAAAATTGTTTGACAATTTTCAAAATAACGACGATCACTTAAAAAAATTACATGAATCGTTTTTTTTTTTGTAAATGTGGACGCACCAAAAGAGAAAAGTTAGCTCACCTGAAATAATTATTTTTACACTGGTTCTAACTGTACAATATTTGTATAAAGTATAGGAGTGTACTTTTGAGTCTTTCTTTCTATATACAAATACTATATCTTTCTAGATGAATTAGCTGAATCTCAATGTCGGGACTTGCTTTCGTGATAACTGCGAGTACCAACCGTTCGACTCGTTTTAAGTGCATACTTATCTATGATCAATAAATTGACAAGAATGACAGAGTCGACCACATTATAATTACATAAAACGTGATGTTGATTCACTTGGCTGAAAACTACGAGCCGCGCTAAATCATAGAAATTATACTTTCTACATTTATCTCGTTACTTTTTTCCTTAATAAGTAAGAAGGGACTAACAAAAACTCAAGTACCTCCAACTCTTTATACAAAAGGAATTTATAAAAAGGTTTACAATCTAACCTAACAGTACATTGTAGGTTATTGCACTTTTTCTTTATCTGTTATGTCATGTATCACTTGACCGTTCGTGTAGCCATTTTGCAAATGGCCATTGGTTTTTACGTGACCATTAGCTTCATGTCTTAAAAAACCGTTAAGTTCTCCATTCTTAACATATCCATTCAGGTCTCCATTTTTAAGATGACCATTTAATTCACCATTTTTGACATGTCCATTTAGGTCTCCATTTCTGATAATATGTCCGTTTAAGTCACCATTTTTAAGATGTCCGTTTAGGTCACCGTTTCTAAAGTGTCCATTGAGTTCTCCGTTTTTAAGGTGTCCATTGAGATCACCGTTCTTGATGTGTCCATTCATTTCACTCTTGATCATTCCATTACCGATATGAGTTTCATCGTTGTTGTTATTGTTGGCGGTTACTGGTGTAGCCTTCTTCTTTGGCTTATCTTTGTATGCTTGCATGTAGAAGTTCATGAACAGAACGATAAAAATGGTTGAATGCAGGATCAAACCAGCGGCGATGAATCTGAAACAAAAATGACCATTTAAGGGCTTTTCTTCGACAAGATGTTTATTATTCACAGAAATTTTGAGGTTAACATCTATGATAGAAGAATCAAAGCCATTTGATATATATGCAGAAAATCCGTGATCTATTATTTTGTAATGGTTGAATGATGCAGTTTCCAAACGTTACCGCGTGTTTCCAAATCGTAGTACATTTCCTGATGTATTTCGTGCAACATACTATGAAACAACAGGGACATAGCCAGTAAAAACACTATGTCAGAATCTAAGTGGCCGACATGCACTTAGATGGCTTAATCCAAAGGCATGGAGATGGAATGAAACAGATATGACTCCATCGTGCCTGTTTATTGCGTAAGATTCGATATTGCGTACCTAGTTACTAAAACATTACTACTCCCTAATAATAATGTTCACCACGTTCTACGTTCTACGTTCTGTGGCTAATGTGTTGTGGCTTCACTACGGTGACTCCCGTGCTTTTGTTTCGACTAGAAGTTGGCAAGATAAAGCATTGGCAATATCTTTTTCGGTTGGTTCAGTAAAAGCTGCATGTGCTACTGCAATTATTTGCTTCAATAAATTCACAGTTACAGCGGCACCCTTTCCAATTAAATTATGCCTGCAGCAAGAATCAACTCATTTTTTGGTCTAAGTTGTAACCTGGCCAATATTTGTCAGTCAGCTAATACACAAATCAAAAGTGAAGATATAGAAAAGTACTTACTTGGGGTATCCACAGTCGTAGACCAAAGCGCTGATCGAATGGAAGAGCACCATGAAGAATTGGACCTGGAAATAAGATACAATGTTTTGAGTGTTCATACGAATAATCTAATCATCTTCAGTTTTCAACGTTTATCCTTCAAACATTATCTGTTTCACTATACTTAAAGTGGCAAGACAATGACGATATGAGTATCAGTTCTTTTTTAGTTGAGGTTGTAATAAATTGGTATATTCATCATGGTGATGTGATCAGTGTAATAAATTGGTATGGTCTTCATAACGAAACGATAATGTGTACCTGTAGGGATTGGATTAAATTCGGATGTTTATATGTAACTGTGTATGTGTATGTATCATCATCTGCCTAACCATTTCCCAACTATATTGGGGTCGGCTCCCAGTCATACCGAATTCAGCTGAATAACTGTGTATGTATGTTCAGGTATAAATCCGTCATATAGAGACGGATTTGATAAAACATTTTGTTAATCCAAAGAAGTTAATTTCGAAATGGTCATATTTAAATTTCTAAAAAATATATGATTAAATTGACATGGTTTTGTAAATTTTGTGGGGTTGGTAATTGGTTTTCAAATATAACTGCGACTTCCATTATTAAATTATTATATTTTGTAATTTTGTTTGAAGATGGTTGTATTTTTTTGCAAAATTTTGTCTTTTCTTATAAATTTATAACTTCAATAAATTATAGTTTTAGTCATGGTTTAAATCTGTTCTTTATTCCGTCACCTATCCGACGGTCATCTATGATGCGCTACTATCTTAGAAAAGCCAAGATGGTACCGTCACGGTCATGACCTTACTGGTCCAGTAATACTCGGAGCGCACTATGTTAATAGACTTATTAAATTAACTGTATTGCACACTAAGAGGGCTCTAATTATTTAAAAAAATGGAGAAAGTTCTCGAACTTTCTCTGTTAAAATCTCGAATGGATTGCATGATTCACAGACGAATTGAAGTACGAACAAATTTCGTATTAAGGGCTTCCAAGAAAATGATGATACCAAACGTCTTTTCGTTTCGCAATCAACATAATTTTGGAGTTTTAATAAAGATATTGGAATCAGTGAAAACTCAAAACTTAATGCCTTTCCGTTACAAATTATATGACTGTAAATCATGTATGTAATCTTCAATGGAACGCCATGGGTGTTATTATAATTTTCTTTGCAAATTACTTTTGATGATAAAGCCAAGATGAGCAATAAGCACGCCATTTACTGAGAAAGGAAAAGTATAATTAAGTAAAAAATTAAAATCTGCTATGTTCATTAATCCTTTACCTGTGTAAATATTTCGTTGCCACCTGAAGCTAGATTGACGGCTATTGGTTAGATTGCATAATTTAACATATGTATGTAAATATAAATACTATAGATCGTGGCATTGGTTAACAACTCAATTATCTAGCCACGAATGCCGCAGGCGATAATTAGTAGAAGAATACGGAATTTAGCATCTGCAAACTTCACGCAAGCTCGCAAGATCCTATTACCAAAATACTTCATACGATTTAAATGGCAATTTTTTTTTTGCCTTAATTCTAATCTGTGATTGAAAACCAGTGATCCCTTGGCACAGAAGAAAAAATATTGAAAGGGGAGGGACTTATAAGGTAAGATTCACTCAGTGCCACAGAAAAATGTAATATTAATAAAAGCAGTAATGGAAGAAAACACACTGGAATGTTTATTATTTATAACAAAATAGGATGAAGACAGGGGACTGATGATGAACAAACGGAAAAATCTGTGTGTGTCAAGTCTGAATTTTTACTATGTATATATGTAAATCTGAACTGACCAACAAAATGATTTTTAAAGATCGTGAGGATAAACCTGGTATAGAATTAACCATTTTGCAGAACTTAAATCTACACAAGCCACAATACAGCGCCTACTACTATATTCAACCGATGATCCTGCAAATGTTTCAATTTAGCACACAGCCAAGATTGCCTGCCGTTCAAGTACCCACGTTAATTTAAGTTTAAAACATTTTATAGAACGTGTGTTTGCTAACGGAGAAAGGATACGCGTTCCGCTGGCTCGTGTTGCAACTGTGGCTAAATGTTGCCCCCGCACGATCGACTAGGACTGCGCATGTGGCAATACTTGGAATTAATTTTCAATATATGTCCAGTAGTATCTAGATTGTCAAAGACGATTAATATACTCACAGCTTAATCAGACCAATCTGGTCTGGCTGTATGCCGTCCCTAATTGAGTTGGGAAACAGTTAAGCAGATGAGGATAATCATAGCTATTCCTGTGGTATGGTTCATTTAGAAAGTATTTTTACCTTCTTACTTCTCAGTAGGACTCATTCGTAAAAGACCTTGATCAATGGATTTGCCGTCTACGACGATAGAAATGACTGTAGTATTCGTAATTACTTTGTCAACTGTGATTTCTTTGTTAAGGATTAAACCTTGTGGTGGAGAATAGAAGATGTGAATATAGAGATTTTGTGTTTTTTTTTTAATATTTAACATTCTAATATTAAGAAAAAAAAACACAAAATCTGCCTCTACAGCTCTAAACTTTTTACCACTCACATTACTACTCATGACAAATATTATGCAACTAGCTCACCCGCGCCACTTCGCCTGCGTCAAATAAGAGTGAGAAAAAAATAAACCGTTTTATCTATTGATCGTAACATGATCTTATGTAGCTTATAGCCTTCCTCGATAAATGAGCTATCGAACACTGAAATAATTTTTCAATTCAAAAAGGTAATTCCTAAAATTAGCACGTTCTATCAAATAAACAAACAAATATATGAGTATAGTTTCAACTGCAGTACAACTTTGCCGTGCTCGGTATATCCTATTTGTTTGCGCAAGAGTAGCTCTGACTCAAGGAATGCTAGGCGCGGTACGAGCTATCCTTATTGGTGGTTCCACGTTGGTGACGGAAGCATTCGCGGCAATACCTTTCAGTATTGTGCTATTGAGTCTAATGGCTTCCATACGATAAGCCTTTAAATTATTAGCCTTTTGAACGATAAACGTAGAACGTAGTTTTCAGTCACGTATTTGGCGTTTCTATATATTTTGAATGACCTTTTATCCGAGTTATTTCTTTAAGTAAAACCGAAATGAAGTCATTCCATCGTTGATCCTATCCCATCCCAAGCTACTCGCCTCCTGGTTTTCCTTCACCTTGATCTTACCATTCCACTTTTTCTGTGGTTTTTCTCCCTTTCTTTGACCGTTAGTTGTTTGGATGCCAATAGATATCTATACTAATATTATAAAGAGGTAACGTTAGTTTGTGAGGTTGTGAGTTTGTGACGATGCCAGGGGTAATCTTTGGATCTACTGAACCGATTTTCAAAATTATTTCACCAATAGAAAGCTACCTTATTGTGGTGTGTTATCCCCGTATTGCCACGGAACGGGAACTACGCGGGTAAAACCGCGGGGCGCTGCTAGTATCATATATTTCACTTCAGTTGTGTTTCCTTCTTAAAAATAACTCTGATGTTTTGTAAAGTAATTACTGATGTTTGGTTTAGGGTGATGCTGATATCATTGCCTACATAAAAGATGACAGTATCGTCTTTTGCATGCCAATACTCAGACAGAATATATCCGGCATTATTGTGTACCAATATGTGTAATATCTACATTCTATGCGTATTAAATTGATTTGATTTAATTTGTGGTATTTTTGAGGTTGCTGAATAAATGGTGTTACTTTTATAATAGTCTTACCTTGTTTTTTTTTCATAATTGTAATGTAGCTTTTTAATTTAGTTTTGAGTAGGTAAGTACTTATAATATAAAATACGAGGCAATAAGTAGCGCTATAACCATTCTCAGTTACTAAGTCGATGAAAAATGTAGTTGTAATAAGTCGATTAAGGTGCGCATTAATTCATTTTATGCTGCCATAAAAAGTTATGTACTCATTTTTAGTAGCTTAAAACTATTACCTCTTTCTGGTGCAATCGGATAAAACATGACTACTGCAAAACCTTTTTTATTGCTTTTTAATTCAAAGTCAAACAGTGTGAAGATAAACATAAATATAAAAACTAGGAAACTCGTAGATTGTTATTTATTTATTTATTATTTATTTAATTTTAAAGAAGGCTTACAGACTAATCAACCAATAACACAAAGACTGTAATATTAACAAATAGCTAATAACAAGCCTCCACATATAGGTAAGGAAAATAGTCGATACAAAAGAAAGTACATACAAGTTAATATAACCAGTTAAGAGAGCAGTAGATAAACTAACTGTCCTTAAAAAATAATTGTGCCAAAAGCCGTCTTAAGGTCGCCACACTGGTGCAAAACAAGTCGACATTAAGGATTAAGGTGTTAAGCAAAACCCTCTTTCGATGTCAAAACACATAGAAACTAATTAAAGAATGTCATCGATGCAATCATTAAATAGTTAGTTTGTGAAATATTCTAAGAGAGTTCTGTTCGTGTCGGTAATTGTTGAGGTAACCGCTAAGTAGACCGTGCTCGTGGCGACGGTTTATCTAGATAACTGACTGTCTGTGCGTCGAGTTGTCGGAATTAAGTGTTGGGTCTGCTGAGATATTGCGAAAATTAAAGGAATTTCCTTGCATGGACCGCTGTTCTACTCTAATGCTAAGCAAGAGCTTGAATCACTAATCCTCGACATATGGAAACCAGAAAATTGGTGTTACAAATCTTCTCTCGAAATAAATCCGTTGGCATCGCATGATACATTCATTAATTTCCTGCGTCTGTGTTTCCGAACGCATTCAACACTAATCTCTTCAAAGTTAGGGTGAACAGGCTTCTTCTGGGTAAGCTCATTCCATCGTAGACTTTGTCTCTGTCACCTGTGACCTAGACTAGAGCCAAAAGCAAATACATTTCATAATAAAAAAACTTTAAATTTAAACTTTAACACAGTTTCTTGTAGACCTACGGGCTAATACTTTCTAAAGCAGAACAAACCTGTTTTACTCTAGGAAGATTTTAACTCCTCTCATAAAGGTAAATAGTTTCTTCTTCTATATCCACAAATTCCACTGTCAGGCAAAAACCTTCCATTCTCACCTCCACCCACTTACACACTTCGTTTCTTTTTTCTTTTGTTTTATTGTTATAAGTTGTGCAATATTCGTTATGTTCGTTACTTAATAGGCTAGCAGTATTTGTATTATTATTTTTCCCATTTGTATGCCCTGCGTGGCGGACCACGGCATGAACGTATTTAATTTTAAGACCTTTAACACCTGTGAATCACAAATAAAGAATTTGATTTGATTTGATTTGACACACTTGGATAAAGAGGCGCCAAGCTGATCCAACTTTACCATCTTCTTCACCTCCAGTTCCTATTTATATTTACAATACTCGATACTTACTAGTTGCAGAGTGGTGAGGTGCTTCTTCCACCACAAGTACTTCTGGTACTGCGGTCCCATCGCCGCCAGCATGTAATAGCCGTACATGATGACATGCACCAGGTTATTTACGATGTTCGAGAAGGTTCCGTGGCCGCCTAGAACATTAAATAAGAGGAATTCGTTAAGACACGCATGCTTGAAAACATATAGTTTATTTTCCTGTATTTATTTGGCATTTCACTAATATTTTAATTAATAGATTTTATTATAACTAACTATTACTATATACCTACACACTTAAATCAAAAGCACTTAATTAGCTAGAACTAATAAACTCAATAGATAGCGTCGAAAAATTCTGAAAACGTTGGCAGTGTTGCCACGCTGGATGGCAATGCTTATCGTTTGTCCAAGGTAATAGCCAGCCCTTGGGTTATGCAAAGTGTCAACTAAACGTCTTGACAAATCTTTAAATAAGTTATGAGCACTCGGACCTCACGACCCGAGAGTTTCAACCTCAAATGGCTCGAAAATATAACTGCCATCAAGGTCCGCCGCAGCGGCAGCGCCAGCACGGCACGACGAGTTGGTAAGATGGGATAGCGCAAGATTATCGACACAATTAGCGTCCCACACTAATGGCCTACCCATCTTCCATGAAAATAACGACATGCCGTCCGGTCTCTTGCCATCGTCACGTGCTAGGCCATTAGGTTCTCTTGGGTTCGCGAAGGGCATTAGTAACTTTTGTCAAGGAACGCGGGTGGGTTCTGACACTCCCTTCCGCTCCGCCTAGAGCGGAAGATGTTATTTGATGATTTCCATACAGCTGGAACGCCGACGGTGACAAGAGCACGTCGGATGATGTCGTTAATTTTCGCGTGCCGCTCCATGCGACATGCGCTCAGACTGCGTGACAGGCCGTGATGTCCAAGGCTGTTGACAACTTCACCATAGTAGCAGCGATGAGGAGAACAACAAAGAGCGCCAAGATGCAGGGAGGCAGCGAGGCGGAAAGTAGTGTCGTCGGACAAGGTGCCTATATTCGACGACTGTAGTGCGTGAAGCCAGAGGCTCGACTCCCACTGACCCATAGCCAGCAGGCGCGTACGCTCAGCAGCAGTGGCAGATTAGTTTTAGTTTATGTTATATGTAATCAACCATTACATTTAGTATATAATCTAATTTACAACAAACTAGTGGCCCGCCCCGGATTTGCTCGGATGTATTTTTTTTCTATGAAACCCCATTTCGCCAGGTTGTGTTTGCAGCGGCCAGGGGCGTAGCTACCACCGTATCAGCCGTATCAATTATACGGGGCCCCCAGGCTAGAGGGGCCCCGAAAGTGTGTATGCAAAAATTACTAAAATATTATCCACAATATTTTATAGATTTATAACATGTTTGAAAATAACTGCTGTGACAACCATTTTATTTAAAAATCACAATACAACGTGTTAATAAATAAGAAACGAAAGTTAACCTTTAATTTTTAATCATTTTTACTTTCAAATCAATATTAAATTGGAACATATTTTATTTCTTGTATGAAAAATTTTACTCTTCCTTTGGGCCCCCCAAACCATTTTGGGTTCATACAAGAAATAAAATATGTTCCAATTTAATATTGATTTGAAAGTAAAAATGATTAAAAATTAAAGGTTAACTTTCGTTTCTTATTTATTAACACGTTGTATTGTGATTTTTAAATAAAATGGTTGTCACAGCAGTTATTTTCAAACATGTTATAAATCGGTTCCCTATCTATTAGCATAAAATTTTAAGACCTAATATAACTTAGCATAATGTTGTTTGGCATAATTATTTTTTCGCATAATATAATTACGCATAACAGCTCATGCATAATTTTTTTAAGCATTATGTCTGTAACCATAATAATGATTAGGCATAATATTTTAAATCATAAACTTATTAAGCATAAAGTTCTAAAGCATAACTTTTTTAAGCATAATATCCTAAAGCATAAAAGTTAAGCATAAATATACAAAATATTAATATATTATAACGTATTGAACAATTTTGTGAGTATTTTTTCGCTGTAGGAAGCAAGCATTGCAAGAATACAGCATGCAAGCAAGCATGCAGCATGCAAGCAAGCATGCAGTATGCAAGCAAGCATGCAAGCAAGCAAGCAAGCAGCATGCAGCAGGCAGGGTTTCTGTGACGGCTCCGGCGCTGCGGCCCTCCGGCGGCCCCACGCGTGCTAATCGTCGCAGACGGCTGCTCCTCAGCTCGCGGGCCGCCTCGCCCCTACGCGCCTACGCGATTTTAAATAACACTCTAGGGGTAGGACAAACAAAACTACGTGAAGTCGGTTTTGCAGCAATTCGGTTCTGTGACTAACTTTTGTTGCACAGCATATTAATTTAATAGCCATTGGGCCTACTAACGTTATGCTAAAAGTCTTTAGGCCTACTAACGTTATGCTAATAGTCGTTAGGCCTACTAACGTTATGCGAATCAAATTTATGCCAAAACAAATTAGTCTTTAACATGATTATGCCAACATAAAATGTATGCCTAAAAAAAATATGCCAAAGTATTATTATGCCAAAACAAATTGTGCCAAAATCGTTATGCCGAAGTATATTAGGACAAAAAACATTATGCGAAAAGAAGGGATCCCACCATTTTGATACAGGGCCCTTCTTAGGCAAGCTACGCCACTGGCAGCGGCCTACCGGTTTACACAACCGATTCAGTGCCTTCCATATAGGCCCATACTAATTCCTCAGGTGTGTTAGTTTTACTAGTTGGCAAGATAATATATTTTTTTGTTCCCAAGAACATCTTTAGTTCTCTCGAGTTAGCTGAGCTTGCAAAAAATGCCTTAAAGATTTATATACAGATTCGCTTCCTCATTTATTAAATGAATATTAGTGTGAATTTATGATAACAAGTGTTTTTCATACGGAAAATACTAAAATGCCAAGTCATTTAATTTAAAAATGGTTTCTTTGTAACAAAAGTTAAAATCTTTGCTGTAAAAAAATAAGGAGGCGAAGCCGTGGGAAACGCTAGTATGTAAATAAAGAAAACAATCGCCGATCGTTAACATTGCTCTTACCGATTGCTACAAGATAATGCTTAACGGAGTCTTTTCCTGTAACCTTTATCAAGGGGAAATTAGATGCAACTACTGTAAGTAAATGATCAAGATAAAACATCGACACCATCACAAAAGATTTATCACTACAGTGTAGATAAATCGACAGTTACAAGTAATGAATTTTGTGTAATATAGTCGTAATCCAAATGTATTAATAAATAGCATGCTGCTTTATGACATATTTCTTGGTATATAGAAAAATACTTTATTGTATACCAAAAATAATGCCATAATTCTTTTACAGAAACTTAATCCTATGAATACAGTGGCGGTCTATCGTTGACAATGACATTTATCAGATAATCTTTACTAGTTACTTCCCGACACCCCCTATCCTACAGGAACTATGAACTTAAATAAATATAGGTACTCTCAAAACGTTGAAGGAAAACATCGTGAGGAAACCGTCATGTTCTAGAACCATAAATTCGAAGACATGTGACATTCACCAACCCGCACTGGGCCTGCGTGGTGGATTACGGCCCATTCCCTCTGCTAGATGGAGGCCTGAGTCATAGCAGTGGGAACATTAAATGGCTGATTATGCTATTATGCTATTACCATGTCTACCACACTAAGAAATAGTGTATTAACAGTTCAGGGTCATCAGAGAAAGAATCCTGTAAATCGCTAAAACAACTGCAGTTAAAGAGGTTCCTGAATCGGCTGCGTGTAGGTACTGATGGCAATATCCGTCATCAAGCCTAGTGTTTAATCAAAGAAAGACGGAGGGGCTTTTCCGCGGAGATCTCTTACTGACAAATAGCACTTATATATCAAATTATGACATTTTCGTATTAACAATTTGTTTCAATAGGCTCCAACATGGTAGATTGACTGACACTGGCACTTTCAATTTATTACGATCCATTTCTATTGCTCGTAACTATTTCACGCATTCTTGCTAATTGAAATGTTTTAGCAGCTTTAATAATTTGTTTTGTTTTTTTTGAGACGTTTGGAATACTAAGGCCCATAATTCAAAACGTAAACTACAACTCAACTTGAAGTCCAAATTCAACATGAGCACGAAAGTGTCAATGAAAGCTTAGACAAGCTTTCATTCTCGAGAGATAAGTTTTAGTTAAGCAAGCGCATTTACGCATTTGCTTGCTCTTTTCGCGAGCAGCGAAAATATCAATTTATAACAAGCATTATTGACAGTTTGATGTTCTGATGGAGTTCGAGTTGAGTTTATGTTTTGTAATATGGGCTTAAGGTAAGGTCAAAAAGCCACTTCTCGTACTTAAAAATCGTTATAAGCCATTTGCGATATCATCTTAGCGGCTAGGATGCGAATGTGTCATTCCCTACAATTTCTACACATCGAGAATTGCCCTTCTAATCTCCGGATGCCGAAATCCGGTACAAACGAAAGGTCACTGACGTTCGAAAACGGAAGTTTAGAGATATGTAGATATGTGACACTAAACCGGTTCTACTCTACGAAACCATTACCAAATGGTGTCAGGCAATATCATCGACAGATTCATGGTAAAGATCTGGAGCATTGCAGCCTGCAACCAGCCTTTATCTCTATATGACATAACTGCTATCCGATATTTAGCCGAATAATAATGTATTATGTACTATCCTAGTCGGCCGATCTGCTATCTATATCCGGCCAGATAGTGATCTGCTTACTATCCAGCTATCCCTTATCCACTCGGAAAGTGATCTACTATCGCATATCACCAGAACTCTGATCTACTCTTTTTATGCTGCCAATAGTGATCCACAATCTAGCTATCAGAGCAGAGGTGGCCGAGTGGTAATGGCCCCGACTTACGAATTGTAGGTCGCGGGTTCAAACCCAGCCAGGCGAATTACTTTGTGTGATTAATTTCTTCACCACTGCTCTCAAAACGGTGAAGGAAAACATCGTGAGGAAACCGGCATGTCCTAGAACCAAAAATTCGAAGACATGTGACATTCACCAACCCGCACTGGGCCCGCGTGGTGGATTACGGCCCATTCCCTCTCCTAGAGAGGAGGCCTGTGTCCCAGCAGTGGGAACGTTAAAAGGCTGATTATTATCTAGCTATCTTACTACTACTACTGCGATATGTGACTGGATAGTGATCTACTATCCTATATTCTGCAGAATACCGAGCTATTGGCTATTTCCCTCATCTAGTTTATATTATGCAGAATACCGAGCTACTGTCTTTTTCCACCCACACAGACCTCATCTAGTTGAAATTAATATTAATTTCATCTCTAATAATAACACCATAAATAACACAGAACAGATAAACATGCAAGGTAAACTTACCAGCAATGAACTTCACAAGCAGCCAAGCCTCGAAAGGCGTCAGGGAGTGGTGGTACAGATGCAGCCACGTTATCTGACTCTTCTTCTTACGCAGCACGAAGAACACCGTGTCTGCGAACTCCGATAGCTTCGAGAAGTAATACACCCAGCATAGGTGTAACATCTGGTGGACATAAAGACAGGTTAGTTGGTGAAATTTTAGAAAAGTTTTTTTTTTATGACAGCTAAGTCGTACACGATGTTTTGGTAAAGCAAGTCAAGTGATAGAAGTCCCTGGAATCGGAGTTTTATTTGCAATTAGAAACAAGTATGATGATGCATAGGTTCCAACAGATCTGGTAAGATATTAAGATATGCCAAGTAGTGCCAAATTTGTCAGGGACTTAGAATTCAAATAGATTTTATCAAGTAGGTCACAAATTCAGGTTAAGTCTAATTCTATGCTTTAAATTGTTATGTATAGCAGATTTAGAATCATATTATGTTTGTGTTTCAATATTATAAGCGGGCCTTTTTAAATTCTTGATTCACAGTCGCATTCGGAACTGATAATTCGAAGGCATGCGCCCAAACCGGAATTTCCTGTTCATTGATTGCTTTTCTTATAATCTCAAGCTTTCTTTTTTAAATTACGAGATGTTACGCATTTCATTCAAATGTATAAGGCATTTCGGCTGCAGATTTTAAAGCAGTATAAATTTAGCTGTCCAGATTTGGTGGTTGTTAGTATTACCTAATCTTTTTCACGGTTAACTAGCTTAATTGGTGTCTAGTCTACGTTCTGTCTAAACATTTGGTTCTTAAGGTCGTATTAAAACAGAGAGATAAAGCAACGTTGCCTAATTAATACCCAATAATTTCTTCTTTAATCACCAGTATAATATTTATTACTTTAAGGAAATATGGTGCCAAAATCATCACGAAATTGCTTCGTGGAAATTGATAAAATGGCCGACAGCTTATTACCTTATGGAAAGCAGTTCTCGTGGCTTTTTCGTATTGAATAGATGTTATCAGCACGAAGATAAAGTTTAACTGCCACATATATAAACCATAGTAGAAATAATATTTGGCGGTAGTACAACTGTGCGAGATTTGTACTATCAGGTAACTTTTCCATCTACATTATTTTTGTAGTGGGGCCTCTATTGTGAATCAAATAAGTCGTGTTGTTCACCCAATAGATTTCGTTTAGTTCACTCCAACGGTTTATGACAATTCATTCACCAAACAGCATGGCGCTGATCTTATCGAATATAAACATTTTCTACTTAGGCTAAGAAACAATCGCTGGAAATGAGCCTTCCACTCTATCCGCTAAGAACACATAGTCCTCTAATTTCCACATCCACTTTACTCGAGCCACCTTTCTTGACCTGTAATAGCCAGAACGTAGAAGAATCAGAAACCAGAAAACCAAAGAACCAAGACCTTCTTCACGTACTCAACTTTATTCTGTAGTAAAGGTACAAGACCACTAAGGCTTACACCACCGTCGCACTTGACCGTCGGAATGAACTTGCTTCCGCTGAGTTCAGTGAAAGCCTACCGCTCAGCTGTGCTTACGTCATCGACTCCGTTTGAAAGTGAAACTGATATTGCGACTTGAGCTCGTTTTTTATGAGATTTATTGATGGCAAAAATTGTTGGTGTTAAGGAAATGTGTGTGTTGTACGGTTGGAGTGTCATTTGGAGATTTTGGTTGGTTGCTAAGGTGAAGTTCTTAGATTTTTTTTGTTGTTTTCTTTTTTGGGTGGGTAATCATCAAATGACTTTTCCCGCTCTGCGCGGAAGGGAGTGTCAGCTCCAGGGCCGCGGTGACTCTTTCGAACGAATTCCGCAACAAGGTCTTGGCTTTGAATTATATTCTGGTTATTACAGGTCAAGAAGGTGGCAAGAATTTATTTATTTATCTATTAAAGGTAAACCAACAGCTTCTATATGTATATAGAAGCTGTTGTTGATGATGTTGAATGCTGTAGCATTACATATTATGAATAATAGTAGCAAATGCATCAGACTTATACAGTGTAAGAATAAAATGAATGCAGACATTGGAGAACTGTTTGTTTAGTGTCCAGTTAGAAGGATCTAAAAAGACCAACACGCTACCATTATTTGTCATAAAACCATATGAATGGAATGGATTATCAATCTTTAAAGACCACTGTGTTATGTAAACATCATTTGCCTAGCTTTTTCCCAACTATATAGGGGTCGGCTCCCAGTCAAGCCGGATCCAGCTGAATACCAGTATTTAACGAGCAGCGGCTGCCTACCAGACCTCCACAACACATTAACTGGGTAACACGGTACTTCTTGGCAGGACTGGAGTCAGGTTTACTGGCTTCTGACAATCCGTAACGACTGCCAATGATCTACAAATGATAGCCGGGAACAACGACTTAACGTGCTTTCCGAGGCACGGAAGAAACTCGTTATGTTAAGATGGTCACCCATCCATAGACCAACCTTGGCAAGCGTTGCTTAACCTTGAAGATCGACCCGAGCGGCTGTTATTCTTTAGCCACGAGCACTGTGTTAAGTAATAATTAAAAAAAACAAATTATGATTTGAATATATCCGGCACTGTGCGCCAAAGTCAGTATCAGCCTGTTTGTGGATGACATAGCAAAAGTAAAAAAAAGTCAAAACTTTTATTTCAAATAGGCCATTAAACGGCACTTTTGAATGTCATCATTAAAATTTATCATAATTAAGTGACTCTAGCGTCCATTCACAAAGGTAGATTCTTATGGAGAAGAACGGACAAGAAACTCTGTAGTTACTCTTTTGAAATAAATGTTTGACAATATTTGGTATTACATACTTCATATATGTGAGGACGATGCACCAAATATACTAGTTATAGAACCAAGTATTACCAGCAGAGGTAAACTTCTAAATATCTCATGCTCACATATTTACAAATATTGAAATAGTAAGCAAACAGAAAAAAAGAACAAGACACAAAAAAAAGCAGTTGGTCAGTTGGCTAACATCATCGCAACAGTCACATCAGCTGTCCCTGAGTGAGTACAAATCGACGGTGCAACATTTCCTGTTGGTAACATCGAAAGTACATCGTTTTACTTGTCGATGTACCCATTACTCATCTTTAGCATTAAACCTCACCCTTTCCCCACTCCTGCGCAATAGGTTACTTGAATACGAAGAAGGTTCTTATAAGGTCTTATTATTTCCTAACAAACAGTGGTACTTATGTATATACAAAGAGCTATGAATAAGGAAAATGTTCAGTTTTTGCTTTGTCGTCTTATCATACGGAAGGATGCTGTACACAAAAAGCTGCTTTATGACGTCAGACACTGTAACAAAAGGTTTGAAGATTTCCGTTTCAACGTTAAAGGTGTTGGTTTTGGAAAGAAAAATGTTTACATAATTTACATCGAGAGGCTAAGCTGCCAAAGGCAAGACCTTAACTTACTTGAGATTGAGAATAGGATACAGAGTGAAGTTTTTAAGTCTTTCCTCCTAAACTGACTTAACTAGATTCGGAAATAATAAATATGCTCTTCTCGGGCATATCAGTACAACGTCAGGTTAGCGACAAGAAGTATTCAACTACATATAATATATTTATCTAGGTAAGCGTGAGGATCCTTTTTGGTTATTCATAGCAACTACACGTTGGTTTAATTTAGAGTGCCAAATTATTATACGGCACTAGCTTTTATCCGCGTCGTCGTTCGCGCATATTTCGTTTTGTTTTTTCAGTTCCTGTATGAATTTCCGGAAATGCTCTCTTAGTATTCTCTTACGAAGTGTACAGCTAAATAAGCTAAAAAAAGCTACAAGCCAAATTTTAACTTTCCACCACCAGACCACCACCACTTTTTGGCTGTGTGTAGTCTGTCAGTCACTAGTAACGCGACTTTTATAAATGTTATATTGATTTTAATCACGGCAAACAATTTACTAGCAGAATACTGTAAAGAACACCTACACATTTCATTAAAAACCTCTAGTATGATGTGATAAGCATTGTTAGTCAGGATTGACATACAAGTGAGATTTGTATAGCTTCATTGTCTAAACTAGAAGACAAATTAGGAACACACTAAGCAAAAGTGTTCCCAAAACTACATTAGCATTTTTCAAACGCGCGTTTCTCTTTCGAATTAAACCACGGACAATCGTTTTTGACTATCCGTTTTGAAAATATTTATGTGGGTTTGTTCGCACTTTCTAATTTTTTATAGTTTTTTTCACACTTTGCTATATGAAAGAAGAACTTGGACAATAGAACTTGTCAATGATTTTTGTTAAGTTATTACGTAAGTATTTAAGAATGATTCGGTCAGTTGAATCTTGAGAAACGTGAGGCAAAACGCTGTGACCTTTGATTTTTTCAGCCTATGCTGGGCAAATGCAGTTCTTTGATATACTTATTCTGCTTTAAAAGTTTTGCATGAAAAAGACCGTAATTGGCCCATAAACAACCAAACAACATACATTGGATACTTAATTTGGATCTAAGATTAGATAAATAGGAGAATACTCTTAAGTTTTGAATACACACATAGTTTAGCTATGGAGGAATCCTTTTTTTTTTGGGAAATCATCAAATGACTCCTGCTGACTAAAACCCATCCGTGTTCCTCCTAGTGCCTTTTGTGTTCTAGGGCCGCGGGGTCTCTTTCGAACAAATTCCGTAACCCTAGCAGGCACTGACCCTATACGACCCGGTCTTCTTTGCTGACATCTCTTTGAGGCGCGTGTAGAACACGACGCGCCGTCGACCCGGGCCTGTTTGTCACCGGACGGCGAGCCACCCATAGCTCGCTATCCGCAGGCCTGAGCATGGATGAATCCACTTTGTTCCAGTTTCCAATTTGTCATGGTTGTAGTGTTTCAAGTATAGTAGATAGTAGTTCTAATAATAGTGTGTATTAAGTTTCCTGACTAATTAAGTTTAGCCAACGTTTCCGTATTATTCATTTCTCCCATATAATTAATTCGGAAGGAAGTACTTGTCTATCCTATGTATTTGAACAGCTAAATAACACGTTTGAAGTTCAGACTTTGTGACTAGGATTATGACATACTTTGGACGTGAATTTTAAGTAACGAATCAGTCAATATTCTATCACTTCGTAAATGCAATGCAAGGTCATATGTTATTAGTGACTATGATAGTTAAATAATGTAACTGTACAACTAGCAGGTACAAATAAGTTTCTTAGCTTCCTGGTCAGTACTTCCGTAGTTCCGCTCTTGGTGGTCAAATTGTTAATTAGTTTGTCTTAATTGTTTCAAACCAGTTTTTCTAAAGTGTAAACTCATCACAAGCACACCTAGTTACTTCTGATTATTTTGTCTAAAGTTTAGTGAATTGTATTGAATCATTGCACTTATTTACTTCATCATCTGCTTAGCCTTTTCCCAATTATATTGGGGTCGGCTCCCAGACAAGCCGGATTCAGCTAAATACTAGTATTTTACATGGAGCGGCTGCCTACCAGACCTCCACAACCCATTAACTGGGGAACACGGTACTCCTTGCACTTATTTATTTATCTTTCATAATTGATTTTGCGGCACAGGGTATCCAGTGGGATCCAGTGTCACACATATTTATTGTGACATTAATTAAAATAGTACTCAAGTTTGACATTTTTGTTTGTTTGTGAGTTTGACATTTGACTCTCCTTTCTTTGTTGTCATAACGTACAACAGAGGCTCCAAATAAAGTGATATTTTATCAGAAACTAGCAGACCCAGCAAACGTTGTTTTGCCATATAAAGTAAAAACAATATTTAGGGGTATGAATGATGTTCTATATATTTAGAAGAAAGTCGCAGGTGAAATGTAGCTTTCTATTGGTGAAATAATTTTTAAAATAAAAAACTTAAAGCTACAATACTTCTTAGCTGTATCCCACGGTTTCACCTGCCTGCGCCATTTATTCTTTCTGGCTCAGTGATCTTCCTTTCGTCTGCTAAGGATAATAGCTTGATGTTAAATAATTATGGTATCTTGGTACTTTGTAAGTCTTCACTCACAATTCCAGCCCCAGAAATGCTTCGACATGTTTATGGTCTGCTGGTACGCGTGAATCCTTACTTCTTAAGTTTTCGAAATGTTTCTTTCTGGTCTTCTAGTACTTGTGAATCTTTAGCACATGCAATTTTTGACAGCCTCGAAACACAGGAACATTTATGGAAAATGATTCATCTTTCATAATTATGTATTCGTTGAGTTTGTTAAGAAAGCACTTCCAGCCTTATTCTATGAAAGCGACCTTTCTAGATTTTATTAATCTTTTGTTTTGGTTGCTAGGTTACACTCTTGTTAATTTTGAATTATCTACAACGCACTAAATATATTTCACCTAAAACTATTTTCCACTGCGTTTACTTTAATAGAGTTTTCATTGTTTTAAGATGTATTCTGCTATTCGGGGCGGAGATAAATCCAACGAATCAAAAACCAAGAAAATTGGTCCAGCAGATCTCGAGTTATAAGTGTTGTAACAAACACGACTTTGTTTTATATATATAGAAGAAGAAGATTATTATCAAAGAGTCCAAAATGTATGGAATAGGTTTGCACTACTGAAATGACACGTGGTTTGTCCTGATTGACTATCGATGTTGTAGAAATAATGTCGCAGTGTTTTAGGTGGTATTTATTACTAACTGTACTGTATAAACTGTTTCGTTATTTAAAAAAAATAGTGTATACCCTTATTAAAAAAGTGGTGTTACCAATCTGACGTGTATATCCGAATATAATGTGTGTATATCTGTGTCATTTGTTCGTTTGAAAATTAATTTATTCGAGAATGTTCTCATCTATGATCCAAGAAAATCATCGGCTCTTTTTTTTTGCTTTGTATCTACTTGTCAAACCTCAATAGCTAGAAAAACGTGTAATCAAGATCTGCAATTTTATAGACAGCAAACATTATTAAATCTTCAAAGCCAATATTATATAATAATATTTTGACTGCATTTCAGTCCGATTAGGATGAGGATGATCCGTTAGGATGTTAAAATCATCAAAAACAATATTTTTCTTGAACTTGAAACTGTGCTCTTCAAATCTACATCACTACATGGTATAAAACAAAGTCGCTATCCGCCGTCTGTCCCTATGTATGCTTTGATCTATAAAACTACGCAACGGATTTTGATGTGTTTTGTTTTATAGATATACTGATTGTTAAGGAAAGTGTATTGTATATGTATAATAAATACATGCATATTATAGTAGAGGAAACATTAGTATCTACATTGCACCCGTGCGAAGCCGGGGCGGGCCGCTAGTATATTATAAAACTCGAAACGGAAAAAAGGTAAATAAACCAAAATAGAATACCTAAAAATAATAATAATCCTCTAGATGGCCATGACATTGCTATTAAAATTCGTAAACAAATCATAAAATATCCGGTGCGAAACGTGTTATATCATTATATAACGCAGTTTTGCTAAAACTGAGGTCATTGATTTTAGAATTTTATTAGCATACAAGTTTTATGAAAAATGTTGATTAATTTCGGATTTTGATGCATCGGTACTGATTATTTTTTGTTTGTTTTATTATGTAGGTAAGTGTGTGGAGGACTGTGTGAGGTTTAATTTATTCTTAGACTTGCTCAAAAAAGATTTGAATTTTGATGTATTTTTATGAATTATTTTTATTCGCCATTTAGGTATGTGCTTTGCTGAGGCACTGACATCGAGACATTTTGAAGAGGCAGTGACAGTGAATTTGAACAGAACAGTTTGTGAAAAAAAGTTTTCTGGATTGTTTCATTGTATTGATGAATATAGATAAAGAAAGGAGGCCTGTGTCCTAGCAGTGGGAACATTAAAAGGCTGATTATGCTATGAATATTTTTGTAATACCTGAATATTCAAGGGAAGAAATAGGATTATTGAAAATACGGGATTTAAAAAAGTCGATGGAAGTAAAAGGGTCATGGTTTATCTGTTGTCGGTACCTTCTTGCTTTACTGTTCGTATACATTTATTAAGTAGGATTAGAACATGAGCCACATGTGGGAGTGCCGCAAGTCCCCAGATACCTGCACTTTGGGGGATTTAATTAATGCCACCGATGCAGCAATTAACGTAGTTACCAACTGGGCCCAAACAATCGATACAAAAAAAATAATGAGTGACTTAAATTGACTATTTAAGAAGTGGAATCATCAACAAAAATCGTTAAGTTGCGTAATGCCTAATTGGCAAAATGACACTCGCAGTCTTGAAACGACTGATTCTGAAAAGATCCGCGTAAAGGCTTATCCCCAAAAGGGCTAAATGCGAACTATCAATATAGGACAGAGTGGGTTTTATTATAATGATAGTTTGCAACATCCTGCCTGGCTATAATTTGTTACCATTGAATAAAGGTGGAAAGAGATGCGTTACAAATATTTAATACTACCACTTCGCTCGCGACTTCTTCTGCGTAAATTTAGTACATACAATTTCCAACCTCGTTTTACCCCCTTTTTTTTTTTTTTTTTTTTTCTGGATGGGAAATCATCAAATGACTTCTCCCGCTCTGGGCGGAGCGGAAGGGAGTGTCAGACTCTTACTGACTAAAACCCACCCGTGATCCTTCTTGTGCCCTTTGAGTTCCAGGGCTGCGGTGACTCTTTCGAACAAATTCCGCAACCCTAGCAGGCACTGACCCTATGGGGCCCCGTCTTCTTTGCTGACGGCTCTTTGAGGCGCGCGTGGCCCTTAGGGATGGAGTTTCGGTAAACCCGTTCTTAGCGGATGTCTTCACCCTACAAGGAACCTATTCCCGGGATTAAAAAGTATCCTATGTGTTATTCCAGACTGCGAGGAACGTAAAAGATTGTAAGTATGGATGAATGGACGGATGTTACTCTTATACGCAAAAACTACTGAATGGATCTTGATGAAATATTAGTAGGATTTATCATTCTGTGATGTAAACTGTTTCCAATTAATTATTTTAATGGATTATGCATGACTAAAAAGGCGAAAAATAAAACTTTTGATTACACTTCTGAATTTGATTTATTGACTTCTTTTTGAAATCGATCGATGATATGTCTAAATTGATTTAATAGTTACCTACATATTAAAAGTATTAAAAATAAAAATCTTGTATATACTGTATGTGATTCGAGTTAGTCGGAATTAACAAAGATATAAAAACAGGTTGCTTTTTACATACCTAGTTGAACAAAATTTAGTAAAGTACAAATGTATTATAATATCATTTAATTAAAATAATAAATGTGTCACTATCCCTATTCCAGTCTTTTAAGTCAACGTGAATGTCGCGGACACATTTTTAAACCAAAAGCATATCACAAAAACTTGGAGATACTTTATTTCCAAAGAAACCTTTCACATTTCAAATCCATCAACGATACATGTCCATACACCCTAAGCCTTTTCCTTTTCTCTAAATACACACTACAATGAGCAGACTAAGCAGTTTCACTTTTGTATATAAACAAAATTGTATTCGAAAGCCATGTGTCGAGAAGTCGGTACCGTTGGACGGTCTTGATGCCTCTAGGCATAGACTAAAGAATCTGGCAGAACGGACAACTGGCAGGGACTACCTTATATACCTAAATATATGTATAGTGAGCAGTGATGGCCGAGTGGTAACGGCCCCGTCTTACGAATTGTAAGTCGCGGGTTCAAACCTACCATAATAACTTAGCGTAGAACACTGCTCTCAAAACGGTGAAGGAAAACATTTCTAGGAAACCGGCATGTCCTAGGACCAAAAATTCGAAGACATGTGACATTCACCAACCCGCACTGGGCCCGCGTGGTGGATTACGGCCCATTCCCTCTCCTAGAGAAGGACGCCTGTGTCCCAGTAGTGGAAACGTTAAAATGTTGATTATGCTATTATGATTACATGGCGTCTGGGGACACGAAACAACTCACTGCGCAGTGGCCAATACAGCGGGGGTAAAATGCAACACAGCCACCATTAAGTTTAAATATTCCTATACCATGTGAAAACCGAGCCTAGAATAAGGTTATTTTTCTTCTTAAAATTGTTTTTACTGTAAACTACAGACTAATTATATAAAATAGTTAAAAATAAAATAGTTCTAATTGAAGTTGTAGTATCGTCCCTTAAGCAAAAGGCGTCTTGTCAGACTCACGAATATTTAATCATGATTTCCGGAAACTTTTATGTATAAAGTAGTGTTTTAATGACAGCGCTATTTAATGTACAACATGAGCAGGCTTCTTTTCAATTTCTCTTAGGTGCGTTCAAAAATAGTTTATTAGAATGTAAGTAAACGCATGTTGAATAACCGATCTAACTCCAAAATAAAAGTGCGAAGAATGCGTACTCGTTACATAAAAATTACATAACGTTTATGACATAATCAGTCTTCATTACGAATGTATGGCGAATGGATAAAAAAAAAACTACAAAGTCATTAAACACGGCTTAGCAGTCGGAACCATCTTTGCGGAACTGCACACGGCTTTACCATGAGATAAAATGTTAAATTAGTCGTTTGTAAGTATGTGATTAATATTAGAAACAGAGCGTGTGTTACATAACGTAACAATTATTTTCCCCGTTAAAATACTTATAATTAGCATGTAAGGGGCAAATTTATTGCCATTAATACAAACTTTGGGCTGAAATGTTTCTAACGAAAACCCCCAACTATGTTTTGCCGGGACTGGGAATCGAACCCGGGATTTCATGCTCAGAAGTAGTCCTTGCAATCTCTAGATCAATTTAGGGAGTTATTTTTACCTGTAGGCAATATACAGTATTAGCTGTATCGCGGTATTTACCACAAAAACCAAGCTTTGTAGTGTAAAATGTACTGTCTACGTCATAATTCATAATCTACGCTAAGTTATTATGGTAGTTGTACTTTCTAACCTTAGATGCGTGGAGAGTATCTCGTTAGGTGTTGATACTTTAATAAAAATACGTACGCACGTATAGGAACAGAACTTATTGATTTATCTGTGGAGTTTCTTGCACGTTCTTCTCCATAGAGATCTACGCTTTGGAACTTGCAGATAGCTTCACCTCTTTCGACTTGACAATTCAAAAGTGCCTGTAAAGGTTTTAATTGAAATAAATGCTTTGAGTATTGAGTATCATAACAGATGACGTTTCTCGCGAGTATTTTGACATGCGAATTTTGAGATCAAGTGAAACATCTGGCAAGGAGATAATTAATGGCATTTCAAATTGTATGTACTAGTAAAACACTGTACAAAGGCGGACTAAATGCCTTAGGCATTTTCTACCAGACGACCTTTGGGTAGTGCAGAGACAACATGGCAGATGCAACTTAAAAGTAAGACAAACAGAAAGGGAAAAGGTCCTTTACTAATATTATTATCACGAAAGTTTGTATGTGGATGTTTGTCACTCTTTCACGTCAAAACGGTTGAACGAATCTGGATGACACAGAGGCAGATTACAGTCTGGAATAACACATAGGACAACTTTTATCCCGGGACTATGTTCCCTTGAAATATTCCCGTTGTGGGCCGAAATTATCCCGTTACACTACGCGGGCGGAGCCGCGGACCGCAGCTATTACAATCCTAAATATGTACATGGATACACACATACAAATAAAACCTACATACACACAAACATAAATTTTTGTCTGTGAATTGCTGCGATTTCTCTAAATGTTTGTTTTACGAGTGTGGCCCATGTGATGTTAATAACGAAAAAATGTTAAAAATATTACACGACAGTCGCAAAATATTTTCATTCATAAATTCAAGTTGCAATGAGGAGATATAAACAATTACTTTGACATCAGCCTTTACACTATGACGAGCCTATTCCACAAGTCGAGAATCACCTTCTCTTTTTCACGACGGAATCGCGATGGCGCTGATGCATCAACGTCACAGGAAGATCACTCACTCTATCGCTTGCCATCAGGCGATATCGCAAAAATAACCTAAAAATATGTCCAATTGCAATGTAACCGGTCTATTCTCTTAATATTTTACGGTAAAAGCATGGGCGAACTGCCGATGTGAGTTACACAGATATACAACTCACTCTATGCTCACTTAAACTTTTATGCAACGAGATTTTTACAGCTTTGCGTTGCTAGTTCCACCATCTGGGTAAAACAGTATCAATATCATTGGCACTACTTCAACATCTGTACTTACTGAACTCTAAAATACACTTTTAATATAATAATATTAAAATTTAGTAGTTATTAAACAGTAAAAAGGTTTTAAAAAGAGTGGTGGCCAAGTGGAAACGGCTCTAACTTACGAATAGTAAGTCGTGGGTTCAAACCCAGCCAGGCGCATTACTTTGTGTAATTAATTTCATCACCACTGCTTTCAAAACGGTGAAGGAAAACATCGTGAGGAAACCGGCATGTCCTAGAATCAAAAATTCGAAGACATGTGACATTCACCAACCCGCACTGGGCCCGCGATTCACCGGCCCATTCCCTCTCCTAGAGAGGAGGCCTGTGTCCCAGCAGTAGGAACATTAAAGGGCTGATTATGTATGATTATAAAAAGGTTTTAATATTGCTCACCCGTCTCGCTTTTTCACTTTCGCTGTAGTCCACCGGCTGGCACGATAAGCTGTAGTCGCCCCACCACCCTGACGCCAAATGCTGAAGACAAAAACTAAATATTAGTATAGCTTAGTATTAGTTGTTGTAGTAGTAGTCATTCCATTGTAGACTTTGTCTCTGTCACCTGTGACCTAGACTAGTCAAGAGCAAATCCATTTCACAATAATAAAAAATTAAAAAAAACATTATTTTCGCGATCGACCTAATGTCGATCGCGGGAATAAGCTCGATGTGTATCTTACAATAGCGGGGTCGTTGAGTTAGTGATATATTGTGGTTGTTAATTATAAAGGTTCATTATGGATTTTAGCTCGTGGCTAAAGACTAACAGCCGCACGGGTCGATCTTCAAAGGACTCAACTAGATTTGACCTCATAAAATAATTATATTATTATATTTTCTAAGTAAAATCTAAGTCAATACTATTGATTAAATTTTTATTTTAAGTCTTAAAGTTCTATAAAATTTAGTAGCGTTCCAAATTAAAATATTATGCTAAATTAATACAAAGTAACTCTAATCTTTGATTGTTTAAAAATCTTTCAATAACCGCTAAGTTTATAAAAAAAAAAATAGTAGATACCTATTCATTTTCTCGATAAATTAAAAATCCCATGCCAATCCCAATATCAAGGTATACATTTGAGGTCATTACCCCAAAATAGCATTACCTACTCCGATCACTGATAAAAACACATTTTTAGTATACCTATGTGTGTTAAAATCTAAAATAACCTAGACCACATTTAAATCAGATCTAGCACTAGACTTTGAACGAACCGTAACGCAATATAGACTGACAGTCATTATTCGGTAACTTTTATTTTGCGTTATGTCTATTGTACTCGCATATTATATTGTACACCTATGTATATCGCCTTGAGCCGTTTCGTTGGAATTTTGCACCGTCTATTCGTACCGTCTGAGATTGCGTAAATTTAGTAATGAATAAACCTCGTGGTGTTAATAGGTTTAATGTGGTCGATGGCTGGTAAACGGGTTATTTTGTTGGTTGTGTCGGAATAGCAATATCATACTGAAAGTCGGGGCTGAATTTGTTCGAAAGAGTTACCGCGGCCCTGGAACGCAAAGGGCATTAGAAAGATCACGGGTAGGTGTTAGTCAGTAAGAGTCTGACAGTCCCTTTCTCTCCGCCTAGAGTGGGAGAAGTCATTTGTTGATTTCCCATCCTTATTGAATACTGGATGTTTAACCAAATCTTGCAATTCGTGAATCAAGATTGTCATTCACATGTAATGGATTATTGCAAAATCTGGAAACAAAACTAAAATATCTATGAGTTCATTGGCAATCACACAAACCAAACTCAGTGCCGTCAATAATGAGCAAAAATTTGTGTAAGCTATCGACACACTGACTCAACATCTCATGATAATACCGTAACAGTGCCAAAAACACAGCAATTTCGCACAAAAAGAAAGACAAAACAATTTCTAGATCAGCAACCTGAACTCGCCTTGACCTTATTACTGGGTGAACACTTCGTACCAGCGATACTGTCGCACTGTCAGATGGTTGCGTCAATCTGACCAATGGACCGTGGTCTTCACGCGGCGTGGATTCGTGTGCTCATAGACACAAATTTGAGCACTGGGAGTTTCGGCGAAAGATAATTCATTGGATTTTGGACATTTTTGGATTGCTGTTCATCTAAGTCTGCCTTAAGAGCGGTCAATCCTTATTATATATGTAAATAATTGTTTTTTTTTTTGGTTCCAAATAAGCTCCACTAAAAAAAATCTTAATCATTGTTATGTTTTATTATTGTTTTTTTTTTTACTTTGTTTTGTTGCTGTTGTGTTGCGCCTGTGTCGAATAAATGGTCTCTGTTCTATTGTTTTATAAATTACTGAACCGATTTTTTCACCTATGGAAAACTACATTATAGACTATGTTTTATCCCCGTATTCTCACGAGAACGGGAACTAAGTGGGTGACTATAATTTTATATAATGAGTATGAGATATTATATATACTTCTTATTATAGATATTTTATTCAAACTCAAAAAGTTTAGAAAGAAAGAGGTCTCAAAGGGATCAAATAGGAGATATCTATAGGGGGGGAAAATATAAAAGGTTAATTAATTTCCAAGAATAAGTTTGTATTATTCGATAACATTCTAGATATCCATTATTTCACGGGCAAGTGAAATAGTTTTATTATTAGAACTGAGATTAATCCGACTTTTGGAACTGGTGATATTTATTAGGAAGCTATTGATTTGAACTTCGAGAACTTCGATAGAGGTAAAGAAAATCTCGATTGAAACCAAGATGCTAAATATAGACTTGCGGTCAAAGACAGCGTGTTTCTACTGAGCTGCCTTATAATTTTAATGTTCAAAGACGTCTAGACAAGCTAAGACAAGCGTCCTAAGGGCCTAGGCCTTTCTTAAAATGATCAACGTATCATTCAAAGCAGTTACACTGCAGAAAACACGTCAATCTATCACTATATCGATCGAGGTAACTTTAACTTTCTCTACCGACATCCTCCGGTTTAATATTTCAACCTTCACGCTGTCAATATGTAATCACTAACAGTGACACACCTATAAAAAATAATTAAACCACGTGTTCGTAAGATTAAATATTCTAATTAATTCTTGTCTTTCAAGTACAACAGAAATAAATGAAAAAGAAGAGTGGGCAACTGTGTTAAACAAATCTACGTAAACTGAAAATATGAATCAAAACAACGAGGTATTTCGTGAAGCACACCCAGACGAAGTACACCTAAAGTATTCCCCTGAGCACACCTGTAGGTGGGCTTCAATAAAAATTTAAAATAATTAATTTCCTATTCCACCAAGTTTTTATTGCAATTATTAAAAACAATCTGTGATTTTTAAGTTAAAGTAGAGTATTTTTGTTATTTACTTAACAGGTATTATTCACACAAAAACCGTAACATTGTTTCCACAAGTTTTTCTAAACGATTTCTAATCTAACCTGATTTCAACTTTCAAACCCTTTATATAAGAGCAAAGTTCGCATGTACTGCACGCGTCATTGGCCCACGAAACTATCAATACTCCTTGACATATTGACATGTTGCTAAACCATGCGATTCTCATGCGATTGTATGAAACAATCGATTAGTTAATTATTTCGTTTCAAGGGGCTTTGAATATGAATAAGACAAGGTGTTCAACTTCTAAATTAAAAAATAATATCAATCATATTTTAGTGTTGACTAACGATCTGTGGTTCAACCAACTCACAATGAAAACTTTATTTTATAAAGGTGGTATGACAGATCACTTCACCTGGGTTATCATGGTGTGATAACAGAACAAACACGCTGATAAATCTTGTAACGAACTGATTGGTAGTGAGTGCATAATACTCTAGTTAACATCAATCTTAAACCCGGGTGGACACGGCTGGCGCCACGTTGAGCGTTCGGCTGTTGTGCTACGTGCCGCGGGTTCGATTCCCGCATGGAACAAATGTTTGTATAGCCTACAGATAGTTGTTCCGGGTCAGGGTGTCTTGTATATACATCCTAGTGTGGGGCAACGTTTTCTTTTTTTATATCTTAAATGAGTGAAATTACTATCTCAATACATTGTGCATTATGTAAAAATTTGATCCTTGTTGTGACCAACCCGCACTGGGCCCGCGTGGTGGATTACGGCCCATTCCCTCTCCTAGAGAGGAGGCCTGTGTCCCAGCAGTGGGAACGTTAAAAGGCTGATTATGCTTTATGCTTAGATCCTTGTTATGATATACTAGCGGTTCATCCCGGCTTTGCATGGATGCACATTTATTTTAATATAGCCTATGTTACTCAGGGATAATGGAGCATTCTATTTGAAATTGGTCCAGTTGTTTTTGAGTTTAAACGATACAAAGATACAAATAATTCTTCTTTATAATATAAATATGTAAGTGTAGACGAAATATATCTCAAAAAACCGTGCCGTCTGCTAAGAGTTAAGGTAATTGGTATTAGCAAGTTCAATGTTTTGCAGGTTTTATTTGCCTTGACTCATAACTAACTAAGAATAGTAGGTACGTAAGCATAGTTAAAGTATAAGTGTTCGCGTCCGAACGTTTACTAGTGAAAGTGATTTTCAATTTACCTTATTCGATTTCAGTAGCTAAAAGGCTACTTAGCGCTCTATACCTTATTTATACTCACAGCAAAACTTTTTATACTAGCTATTATATTGTACAAGCTTTAAGCAAATTAGCAATTTGTTTGCTAATTAATGGACATAATTTTAATTGGGCAGTTAACGCGAGTAAAAAGTTTGCATAACAAATAAAATTATTAGGTGTTATTATAAAAACGTTGTTTGGCTTAATAACGGAAAACGGTTCAATACCGGAATAATATTTCATCTTAATCCCATCGTAATTACAAAGCACAATGTTGGAACAATAAACTTCGTTCCGGTATAAATGAGGTTATGACTTACATTATGTTTAATTGTGTACCAGAGAAACTACACGTGCATTAATCGTACATGTGTATATTGAACTTGGTCTGCGGGTGACGGGTACAATGAAATATACAAAGAGCACGTGCTTTGTGGACGTGACGAGGTTATGCATTTATCAAAGGTCAGTTAAGATCAAGAGGTCTGTAAGCATCACTTTTTACTTAAAGAAATACTTCGACGTGAAAGTACGCCTGAAAACACCAAAGGGACAGGAATATGTACATACATACGTATGTATGTAAAAAAATACAAATCATAATCCTCTATTTATACCGCCTTGGTTTTTTTATATAAAAAACGTTGCCCCACACAAGGATTTACTCCTGTATCGTGGGTGCGTTCACAAACATTTAAATTAACACACACAAGACACCCAGACCCGGAACAATTATCTGTAGGCCATACAAACATTTGATCCGTGCGGATACCGAACCCACGACACGTAGCGCAGCAGCCGAATGCTCAATCACTGCGCCAACCGTGTCGTCAAAACTACGTAAATGATGTTTGTCATTGATTTACGTTTTATTTGTCTAAACAATCTTAATAAGAGCGACTCAAACGTATAATACGGTTTGCAAGGGCATATTGACATCGATGTTTTCTGTACTAGTATTTTAAAATTTAAAACTGGCCAAGTGCGAGTCGGACGCGAAGTGTTCCGTACCATTATATATAAAAACGGCAAAAAAATAATGTCTGTGACAAGAAAAAATGGGAGCCCTACTTAAATATAATAATGTCTGTTGTATGGTAGCCACTCTTAAATATTTATTTTATTCTGTTTTAGTATTTGTAGTTATAGCGGCAACAGAAATCACGTTTCATGAGATACAGTCTGTTGACAGACGGACGAACAGCGGACTCTTATTAACAGGGTCCAGTTTTAACGTTTGCGTACGGAACCCTAAAAAGGACTTTGTAATTTCTTTTTTGAAATGACCTAAATGATTATAATTGACGCTGTTTGAAACCCATTTGTAATTAAGATGCTGCTTTTGCTTAAAGAACTATCTACTTTCTCAAAAATGTCTGTCTTTGTTTATACATATGCTCTCTTCCATTCGTGAAACTTTTAATTGGCTTCATAAACGTGTGAAAATGTTCAGCTATAACTTTTCCTAAAACTGTAGAATAAAATAAAGTTGGTGAAAAAAATGTTTAGTTGGCCCATTTAAACATGAAAAATGGACTTCCATGTTCAAAACTGTTACATAAACAAAGACATCGACATCACATGATTTTAATGACGATGATGTAGTATTAATGACCAGATACATTATTTGAATACGGATCAATGAGTATTTATCTTCTGAAGGTACCATTCAACCCTATGATATATAAAGACAGAGTTTCGGTAACGTAATCTACACTATTATTATAAAGAGGAAAGATTTGATTGTTTTTTTGTTTGCATTGAATAGGCTCCGAAACTACTTGCCCGATTTGAAAAATTCTTTCACTGTTGGGAAGCTACATTATCTCCGGTGAACATAGGCTATATTATATCCGCATATTCCCACGGGAACGGGAACTACGCGGGTTAAACCGCTGGGCGATGCTAGTAACCTTAATAAAGAAGGCCACTCACCTCATAAAACATATAAGACGACAGTAACACCTGTAGCGCGTTGTAAGCCACTAAGGTGTTCTGGATCTGGAACGCTTTCCGGTTGGCCATCCACAGTGGGCCAGCCACCATCACGAAGGCCAGGTAGACACAAACCATGGCCAGGGTGGGCAGAGGTGTGTCGAAGAGGAACCATCCTTGTACTCGAGGATCTGAAATTCAAGGGCAGATTTTAAATGAACCAGTTTTTGATCGATTTTTTGTGGATTTTGACTAAGGAACTCGACAACGAACCGTCGTGATAATTTGCAGATTTCTAACAGTTTTTTTTTTAGTATAGTAGCGACTTTTTTACTTTTAAATGTAGAATATGTGCATAAGAGAATAGGGAACGTGCACGGCCTAGACTATGCCATCTAGTGTTGCAAATCTAAAACTTTTACGTTGTAAATATTTGACCTGTGCTGCCACCTATAATTCCTGCAGCCTCCGTTTAGGGGAACGTGCACGAAGCAGACTGTGCCATCTAGCGTTGCAAATTTGAAACTTATATGTAAAATATACTTGACATTGACGCGTCTGTGCTGGCACCTATAGTTTCTGCACGTTCCCTATATCAATGAGAGATTTGTGTGATGGGCTTTTGTTTGATGCAAATGGAGGGTGATAAAGGCGACGAGAGAGAGTGGTCAGAATTTAACAGCTGAAGTCGCGAGATTAACCCAATTCTGTTTGTTGTAAGTTGGTGCAGCGCTTTTAATTAAAATGTTCATGGTATTTTAAAGAGTAATTTCCCTTCAAAACTTTATTATTTATCCCTCCAGATGAGACACACTCACAGTGAGTCTCTTTTTATTTAGAAATGCAAATAAATCCATGCGATTTGTTAAAATAAAACCTAAAAATAATGTCAGTTTGTAAATACCCGCTTTGCAACGAGTTAATCACTTAATAGATCAGATTTGAAGTTACATTGTTACTCGAAAATCTTTTTACAAAAATAAAGAACAACCGACTTCTAAACAAAAAAAAAAAGAAAACATAAAAAGTATAAAATAACTTTAGTTTCGGAACTCAGTGGTTTTGGTTCTTTCTTGGTTTTTTGAACACCGACTTCCGAAATGAACTTCACAAAAAAAAAATACAGTCGAATTGAGAACCTCTTCCTTATTTGGAAGTAGGTTAAAAATGGAATAGAATGCTTCTCAGACCCGTACGTACTATTTATGTTCAATATAAATAGACAACTTTTCTCCTTTTAATTACGATGTTTCAAAACATTACAAAAGTAAAAAAAAAGTACTCGTAAAACATTATCATTATTTTATATGAAGCAACTTGTATGGTTAATGGCAACATCGCAATAAAACAATTTCATTCATTATGATTTCCATTGATATCTTCAAACAGGTTTTTACACGTGGTTTCATTCATAATTATTTTGGTATTTAATTTATTTATAACCTTGTTTATTATTTTTTATTTATTTTAAATGGGTTTGCTCTTGAAACTAGTCTAGGTCAGAGGGTTCAAACAGTATTTTTGTTTCATTGGTCGAATAGTTACAAGAGTTATTGCTAAGCATGAAGGCTTGGGTTCATTCCCGAGTCGAACAAAATGATAACTGATGTTTTAGAATAGAATGGAATTTTATTTGCAAATATGGGTACACAACAGTTTTTACATAAATCAAAGTTCAGCCATATTTTACCATTCGGCATACAAACATTACAATTATTATTATTTACATGTATTTATTATTATTAAACAATAAATCAAATCAGTAAATTATCAATCAAAGTGAAATCCAAATCTTAAATATTATCGATTAACGTAAAAAATAAATTTAATAGAACTAAAATTAACCAACAAATGTATTTCTAATCTGTCAGAAACTCAGTTACACTGTAGTACGTTTTATCTATCAAAAATTTTACGCAGTCTACTCTGAAACAGCTCTGTATTTAAATCTTTCCAATCACTTGATAATTTATTGTTTATAATAGGGATGTTTCCTGAGAAATAAAAATATGATTCTATTTAGTCACGGATTTTTTGCTTTATCAAATCTATAAAAATTGACGAAGATGAAAAACAACAATGATCAGGAGTGGGGGCTTGTGACGTCACGGCGTAGTAAAAATCATAGCACGAAGTGACGTCACACGACTTTTCAACGCACTGTATCGTCTTCATTTCTTGTTTACGTGAAAAAAGAAAAAAAATACGTGTCCAATATTTGTTGGAAATCTTTCAGACGGACTAATTAGATTTTTTTAGTCAACTACCTTATTGGAGCCATGCAATATATACAACATTATATATTGTATGGCTTGCAATTCATGGCGTATCAAAGCGGTTTGGCATGTTACTTGACATAATTCGCTATGCGTTCAAAACGACTTGGATTTTGCATCACAAACATAGCTACTTCAAAAATGTAAATACAAGGAAGTGTCAAGATGTTGTATTGCTTAAAGTAGGACTTGCAGCTAACTGTATAGTTTTTATTATCCTGAATTTCTCGGTATCAGTGTAAAGTCTGGACTTGTGCCCGGAAGACTTTTTTATGGATAGGAAATCATCAAATGACTTTTTTCACTCTATGCAGAGAAGAAAGGAGTGTCAGACTTTTACTTGCCAAAACCCATCCGTGTTTCTCCTAATGCTCTTTGCACAGGGCCGCGGTGACTCGAGCTTAAAAATTCTGTCACGTGGTACTTAAAAACATAACCAGCAAATGTGGCAAAATATCTATACTACTATTATAAAGAGGAAAGATTTGTTTGTTTGTTTGTATTGAATAGGCTCCGAAACTACTGAACCGATTAGAAAAATTCTGTCACTGTTTGGAAGCTACGCTATCCCCGGGTGACATAGGCTATATTTTATCCCCATATTCCCACGGTAACGGGAACTACGCGGGTAAAACCGCGGGGCGCTGCTAGTGGGTAAATAATTCTAATCATCCCTAAGTAATGAAGGCATGACATTATGTATGTATTTATGTATTATAGGTATGTTTCTACTTGTTTTTCTCTAGTTAATAAGTACTACTTATGCATTACATTGTGGATCAATTAGATTTCTGTTTATCAATTAAAGTAATGTCAGAAAATTGTATATAATTTTATGACTAGCACACACTTGCTGGCCTTGCATCTAATAGGAATGTTAAGGAAGAGATTAGACGATGTAATTATAATAAACGCGCAGCGCCCTGCGGTTTCATCGACGTAGTTCCTGTTCCCGTGGGAATACGGGAATAAAAATATAAAATATGAACCTAAGTAACTTGCTGAAAATTCAACTTTCTATTAATGAAAAAATTGTTAAAATCGGTCAAGTAGTTTGGAGCTTATTCGGTATAAACAAACAGACAAAAAAGCCTTTCCTCTTTATGATATTAGTATTGATTGTGACCATGTTTACAATGCAATTTATTAGCTACATTTTGTATGTTTCTTATCATTCGATCTGGCTAACATATTCCCATTTATAATAGAGATGGCTACAAGTTTAACTGGATATAACTACAAATATTTTCCTTGGGAGGACTACCTATCAGAATATCTACAACCCAGTATCTGGGTAACACAAGATATCGAGCCTTTCTTATTTGATATTTTTTCTCAGAATGCCCAAACTCGCTGCCTGCGTCTGTGTTTCTGAACGCATTCAACCCTAATCTCTTCAAAGCTAGAGTAAACAGGCTCTTCTGTATAAGCTCATTCCATCGTCGACTTTGTCTGTGTCACCCGTGATCTAGACTCAAAAACAAAAGCACACCTAATCTCTCACATTTTTTTTTGTATTTATTTTAGAAACCCACAATTATAACAATTAATCTACAATGGAAAGTGGTAGCCGTTGGGTGAATAACCAAGTTAAGTGAGAATGTAATTACAGTAAGTAATGATATTATACAATTTACAACTTAACAACGCCAAAACCCTTGAAATGGTGAAAGTACTTAATCAGGCGATGTACTGATTACTTGACAGTGTTGAACAGTTTTTTTCACTTGAATTAAATAATCTGTGGACATTTAACTGGAAAAGAAAAGAATATAATTGACTTGTCAAAACTGTTTAAAAGCATTTCTTACTTTTTGTTGTGTGTGATATTTTAGTAAAATTACTCATGATTTAAAAGGTTATTTTAAATCGTAAGTAATAGGGTAGTTGACTAAAAAAATCTAATTGGTCCGTCAGAAAGATTTCCAATGGTGGTGTTCAATATTACACGTATTTTTCTTTTTTCACGTAAACAAAAAACGAAGACGATACAGTGCGTTGAAAACTCGTGTGACGTCACTTCGTGCTACGATTTTAACCACAACGTGAGGTCTCAAGCCCCCACTTCTGATCTTTGATGCTTGTTATCTTTGTCAATATTTATAGATTTGATAAAGCAAAAAATACGTATCCAATATTTTTCAATAATCTAACTGACGGACTCAATAGAATCATATTTTGTTTACTCAGTAAACATCCCTATTATGCTCAAGATTTTTATGCTTAATGAACACAAACCCTTAGTCCTAAGAGATACATGAATAAAACGAATCTTGCTGGAAATATGCATAACGCATTTAACTATTGTATACAGATCTATATGAAATTAACTGTAGCGTCGCATTATTAAGAAATAAGTTAACAATAATAAGAAATCCTAATGATTTCGATTTAAACTTTGGAATTTTATTAGTGTGAGAATTTTCAGTAAGAAAGACTTCAACGCGTGGTATACCTATGTGTATGATATTCCATATATTATTATTATCACTCACGACGTATATATATTTTTATACATTGCTCTATAATTATTGAAATAAAAAAAAATTGATGGAAGGATTTTGGGGAGACCTTTGTCCAGCAGTGGGACAGTACCAGCTAGTAAAATAAAATAGTAAAAATTGTTATATGTGTTCCTTACTTATTGTTAGATCACACACGCGTAATCCAAATGAAAGTTTCAAAGTTCTCAAAAAATGTTTAAAAACGAACCTTTTTTCTTCAATTTTCACGCAATCATAAATAGCATGTGAAGTAAATAAATTATGATAACACTCGATCATTATGATGGCTACCATAATGATCAAGTGTAACCTGTGGTCACAACGGCGTGGTCAGTGTAGCTCACTGCGTGAAATCAGAATGTGAAAGTGACGTATCATTGTCCCATGGATGCTATAAGATGATGTATTGCTTTCTTTTGTTTAGGCCATCTGTGCGTTTATTTTTAATCTATACATTATTCACATTAATAGACATTTAATTAAGAGTTTTTTTTTTTTTTTCTTCCAGTCTTATGTAATTTAATTTTCAAATCTGATCTGAAAGCTTCTTTGTTGTTTTTATAAAGGAATTAATTAAGTGTGTTAGTATTGAATGTTGTCATTTATTTATTGATATTTATTTTATACAATGATAAAAATTTGAAAACCTTAAGCTAATAAAATACATTACACACTACAAATGTTTCGTAGTTCAGTGCACATTTTAAACTTATTCAAATAATTATTTCATTCATTTAGTCCTTGACACCATCATTAAATTGCGATTGCATACATTTTGCACAATCACCTTTTAGAATTAATTTAAACAAATGTTATTGTATTTATTAGGAAGGACACAGGTAGTATTAACTTAATATTTTAACAAAATAAACATTTGTTGCAAAACAATTCAAAGATATCAATCAGTATTTTTAATTTAAGACCTCTCATCTAAATAAATAAAGGGAATAAGATCGTTTTGTGTTGTTTTTAATAAAATGGTTTTGCGAGAACTTATTTTAAGATTACCTCCTTTTTATGAATGAGAGGAAATCATCAAAATTAACAATGACTTCTACCGCTCTGAGCGGAGTGAAGGAAGGGAGTGTCAGACTCTTACGGACTAAAACAAATCCGTGCTCCTCTTAATGCTCGTTGCGTTCCAGCGCCGAGATGACTCTTTCGAAAAAAAATCACCTTTTAACAAAAATAGAGGGTAATTTTAGCCAGAGTCGGAGATTTTGGATATGTCAGAAGTTATCCACATACCTTAAAATTTCAACTTCGTTACAATTTACCATCCGATGTGCCAGTCCTTTGGGGAGACCCATATCCAGCATTAAATCTATTTCACCTGAGATTGGTTTAACTCAATTTTCTTAAACCGATAATATTTTACACTTAGTTTATTCCTAAATTGGAAATCTTTAAAAACTATAAAATTTCCGTATAAACGGTAAAAAAAAAAGAAAAAAAAAAAACGATTTGATTCCGCTAGCTCCTTACATGCATGCAATATTATATTTGTGAACAAGTTTTTCTAACGCGTGAGGTAACGACATTGAAAACTAAAAGATCTCAAGACTGACATTGACACTAAAACCTAGATTTTTTTTTTTATGTTATGTTAAATTTAAAGGTTATAGATTTTTGGCTGCTTTTCCGTTTTTCAGTTGAATAGTTTATGTTTTCGTTATGTGATGCATGTTTTCCCAAGCTGAATAAAGCATTTATTTATTATTTATTTATACTAATATTATAAAGGCGAAAGGATTTGATTGTTTGGTTGCTTTGAATTTGCTCCGAAACTACTGAACCGATTTGAAAAATTCTTTCACTGATGGGAAACTACACTATCCCCAGGTAACATAGGCTATATTTTATCCACGTACGAGAACGGTAACAACGCGGGTAAAACCGCAGGGTGCTGCTAGTTTATTAATTTTTAATTATTAGAATAACATAGAAAAAAGAAAACTACTCTCTCCGCCAGATCTCTTCCAGGCAACCTGGTACGGACAGTAATTGCTTGGACATAAAAATATGGTGCTATCATCGGTGCAACATTACTATAAATTAATTTAATATAATATACACAGATAAATACATGATGTAAACAATAGATACATATATTTTGTTTCCCTTTTGTAGTAGTATTACATTTAGCGTAACATAAACGCGTGTTTTTTTTTTAGAAAAAAAATAACAATTTAATGTTTAATTGTTGAGCATTAATTAGATTAAGGTAAAATCTACCTATGTGCTTTGTAAAACTAGAGAAATGTTAGTTGGGTGTCAGTATCATGGAATGTTTCTATCATAAGGACTAGAAGAAGGATAGAAATATGAGGATCAGCAAGAGAGGCCTATGTCTAGCAGTGGGCGAAGTCGGAAAATGGATCATATTTATGACCAGATAGGTCATAAAATATCATGAACCATCTCCGACTTCGTAACGAAAAAACTTCATAATTTATAAGAACTTCCTTCTTTTCTTTTTGTTTAAGCCGAGAGAATAGGGTAGTTGACTAAAACATGTTATTAGTCCACGAGATAGAATTTAAAAAGAATTGAACACGTATTTTTGTCTTTTTACTTTTAAACAAAAAATGATATACAGGGCGTTGAAAACTTGAGTGACGTCACTACGTACTACAATTTTTACCACGACGTGACGTCACAAGCCCCCTGGTAAGGGGGCTTCTCTCATCTTTGATGGCTTTTATCCACAGCAATTTTTATAGATTTGATAAAGCAAAAAAAGTTCAACATTTTTCAATATCTAACTGGCTGACTAAAGAGAATTACATTTTTTTAAAATCAGGAAGCATCCCTGTTATAATTTTGAATTACCTATTTTAATTATAAATTTCAAAACTAAAGCCTCTTTTCATTTTTTTCTGTCTCTTTCCGTCTAAAAATAATATCCCAATTAAACAATTTATACATATTCATTTCGTTCGAGATCTTCCGGTGCCAGTTAAATGGTAACCGTCTTACTAACCCATCGCTGAGACCGTACTACAGATAACATACTTTAGTTAGCTACTAGTTATTCCGGTTTCACGAGTAGTTCTGCATTTTCTTTCGCTCTCAGTTTGCATAGCATAGATTTAATATTTAATAATTTATACAAATCCGTTTTATAGATTCCGTCCGTTCAAGGCTGTTTTGTATTAAGTTATTAAGAAATTTTTTGATTTATGCGTGTGATTGAATTTGTATTTTATTAAATATTCACCGGCCTTTCTTTTTCTGTTTTAAAATACAGTTTCCTAAGATTCTTTGGCCTTCGAGAGAATCCTTTCTATTGGTAATCTATTCATCATCCATGCATTGAAATTGTTTCCACATTTTTTAAGGTTAAGGTTATAGATAGTTCAATAATAAGCGCTGACAGTATCTGACTGATAAATGTTTTTATGAGTGGGAATTCATCAAATGACTTCTTCCGCTCTGGGTGGAGCGCAAGGGAGTGTCAGACTCTTACTGACTACAACAGTAATCCATTTGTATTTCTCCTAATGCCCTTCGCGTTCCAGGGCCGCGGTGACTCTTTCGGACTAATTCCGCAACCCTGGCAGGCACTGACCCTATCAGACTCCGACTACTATGCTGACATATCTTTTAAGCGCGCGTGGAACACAACGCATCGTCGACCGGGGCCTGGCGACCTATTATGACGTCTTAGATCCATCATGATTTCTGTGTCAGAGAGAGACGGAGTTACATAAGACGAATAGCACTATCTCTTTCCCTCACACGAATCATGATAGCATTGGCACTTCGTAATACGGCCACTGGTTGTTATCGGACGGCGAGCCACCATACGCTCGGCGTCCGCAGGCCCGCAAATCCGGTTGCCGGGAATCGCCGGGCTACTCCCGACCTAAAAACACGAGACTTCTAGAACTTCTTGAAAATCCATGTCCCTGTCAAAAACCGGATTATCTATGTCCTAAATAAGCCCATTTTACCACCGATACCTATTTTTTTTTGTATGGGAAATCATCAAATGACTTCTCCCGCAATGGGCGGAGCGGAAGGGAGTGTCAGAATCTTACTGACTAAAACCCACCCGTGATCCTTCTTGTGCCCTTTGCGTTCCAGGACCGCGGTGACTTTTTCGAACAAATTCCGCAACCCTAGCAGGACCGACACCTGCCTAAGGTAAAGTAAACTCTAATAACAGGTCTTTATGATTCAATAGAACCTGTCGGAAGCAATTTGCCATTGTTATACAATTATATAACTTAACAGGTTTATTGTATGCTTGGTGCAAGTATTGTAGATTATATTCTACGTTGGTACAGATACTTTTTTTAGCGCCAATGGATGATGGTTGTAGGATACTGTGTTGTTTTCTCTTTGAGTAGTGAAAGGGCTACCTTTCAAGTTTGGATGCATGTTATGTACAAGTTTTTTTTTTAAATTTGAATAGCAGGTTTTTTTTTATTTAATTTTGAAAATAGGCAGTCAATAATTAGGAACTATTGGCAAATAAGATGCAATTAATAAAATTTTCTCTCCGGTGTTTCTATTTTTCTTTTTTATATTCAATTTATTATAGCGTTCAAATATGGATTGATACGAAGTGTGATTTTATGTGATCTTCAAGATAGGCAGTCAATTAAAATTGAGAAAGTAAATCTGGTGCTTACTTAAGAATGTGATAAACTTTCATTGATGACTTTTATGATTTGTTATCTCAGATAAAACGTATTAGACTATGTATCATTTTATTGTTAACGCTTGTAAATACTTATTATTTAATGGTAAAGTAATGATTTAAATATGTGGTGCTTTTTGTACGTAAGTTCATATATATATTATATATCTAGGTCTTGAAGGATTTTGAGTTACAACCATACATATAATTTGCATCAAAGCGCCAGTTATTTAATTTCTTTATTAAGAATAGTATACTCGTTATTATGTACACCATATAAGTTACAGAAGATATAAATGAAGAAAACATTACATAGGGTGAAACAATGGGCGATCTAAAAGCGATCTTTTCAAGACAATCTAGGGATGTAAAAAAAAAGAAAGAATTCTTTTTTTTTATAAGGATTATAAAAAATATATAAGTACCTGAAACTCTTTCTGCCAGCATCCAATATTTGTTGATTATCGTCGTCCAATTGCTGTCTGAGTAATAGTCGTCTATGGCAATTTTCACAAAACCCGACATTTTTACTTATATTTTTATTGTTTTAGTCACAGAACTATTATTAAATATTTAATAATTACGTTTATTATAATTGTTTCAGTCTCACTTCTCACTAGTCACTGCCACTTCACTAAAATGAAGTCTTTGCTTTGTCTCGTTTACTGTCCTGGTAACAATTTGCGCTGAGCAAGCTGTCACCTGAAATTAAAAAAAAAAACACGAGTTAAATAAAGAATGTTCATAAAAGCGTAATAATCAAATGAGCTGTAATTTAAAATTGTTTTGGAATGAGGTGATTTTAAAATTAAATTTGTTTTTTTTTTTCATCATTCGAATATTTGAGTATTTTTAGAACCCACAATAATTGATAAATACATTTTTTTAAATATTTTATAATTATGAAATAAAATATTTTAATTTTTAAACAATATTTTGCTTCACAAATTATTATTACCGATGATATTTCGTAGTAAGCATTTTTCGTCAATAGATTTATTAATGACCGCAGTACTCAACACGTGCGCATATCATCTCAGCGGATGAAAGCGAAAACTTAACTGAAGTTTTGCGAAAGTGTGCGCACGCCGATATCCGAGCCACAATTGAATAGCCCGCGCTTACTTCACCAATCACAAGCCCTCCTAATCCCACGCAAACACAAGGACACAAGTCACACGACACCGCCAAAGAATATTGAGCCTTCTGACGTCAGCAAAAAGCCGGTTTTTCCATGCATTTTAGAATGGTCAGATTTCTTACCGAGTTCAAAGTGCGTCTGTATTTTCCAACTACGTAGTTACAGTGTTTGGGTGTTATTGTACTATTTTTTGTCAAGCAGCTGAAATTGTTCAATACAAAGGAGTCATCATCTATGGCGTTCCCAACACAGAGTTTGATTTTTTTATCATAGTTACAATTTCTGGTATGCAAGTATTTAAAATTATAATTAATTACAAAATGTTGACTACAGAATTTAATAACCTTTGTTATTCAACATTTGTTTAATTTCCTAAATAAGATTGTGTGCAAGATAATTTTTATATATGTACATATAAACATTCTTGTATGTCTAGGTGACATAGCCTTCACAACAATACTAGGTTAATTAGACAAGAATTACGCGTAAAAACGTGAGAAATTGACGATAAAACAAAGAACGAAATATAGCCATGGCCCCACATTATTATATATTTGGTGACAAAAATGCTCTCTTAAATATTTGAACTATATGGATCCTTAATTGTACATTTTGGCAATGTCTCAGTCTGACTTGAAGCCCTAGCCAAAGATAATAAAATATCAGTTTTGGTGATTATCAAAATAAGAAAATGTAAGGGATTGATTGCATAATCATAATCAGCCTTTTAATGTTCCCACTGCTGAGACACAGGCCTCCTCTCTATGAGAGAGAATGGCTCTGTAAATCCACCACCCAGTACAGGTTGGTGAATGTCACATGTCTTCGAATGTTTAGTTCTAAGACATGCCGGTTTCCTCACGATATTTTCCTTCACCGTTTTGAAAGCAGTAGTGATGAAGTTAATTACACAAAGTAATGCGCCTGGCTGGGTTTGAACATGCGACCTACAATTTGTAAGTCGGGGCCGTTACCACTTGGCCACCACTGCTGCACCATTTTGATAGAGCTAGTCAATTTTTACTAAAAAAAGAAAGAAAGAGTAACGGTTTTTTTTGTTTGTACCGAATAACCTCTGAAAGTACTGGGCCAAGGCGCTGCTACTTCCATATATTGTTGAAATTGAGTTCGTGATGGTTGCTTATAATAAATCTACCTTCTTTACCAATCACTAGGAACTCTGTCCATTGGCCACGTTTGTGGAAGGTAGTTGGACATCCTGCTAGCGTTGCGGAATTTATTCCAAACAAACACCGTGCCTCTGGAACGCAAAGAGCTTCAGAAGGAACACGGGTGGGTTTTAGCGGCTATAGCGGAAGAAGTCATTTGATAATATCTCATCAATAAAAAATATTGTTTCGAAATAATTCTACTAAGCAAAATACATGATAGTAGAGTGTAGATGAAAGGCTTTTATAGTCGTTTGTCAAGAGAAAAGTCACTTCGCTACATCCTTCAGCAAAGTTAAGAGACGGATATGTGTGTTACTTATTGTGTAAATTAAACAAAAACTTGTGGAAAGTTACTAAGTGTGTTTTGTCTCACTGCGCATTGGTTTATAAAAAGATTGCATACAAAAAATTCAAAAGTAAGAACATTACAAAAAGTAGTTAGAGGGAAAATACAGATTATACCCTGTAAAAAAGTGCAGGGGTCATTTACTTCATCGAATTAAGCTTTTGTGTGTATTGTACATTTGTACCGTTGTCAAAATCATCATAGAATAAAAATAAAGTGCATATTTTTTATGTAAGGTAGTTATTTTAAAATCGGTTACATCCGGTTAGTTACAAGACTTTCGGGAACATGATTGGATTTGATTTTAAGTTTATCGAACTTTGCAATCGATTTTATTCATTTAGAATGCTAAAGAATTTTTGAATCGTATACTGCCTATACAAAGATGGAACAAAGATTTTGAAATCTAATATCTGTTTTAGATTTTGTTTGTTAATCAGTTTTTAAACAAAGCCACCAGATGTTTTTTTTAAATCATTAAGCCTGATGATGAATCAGGTGGTAAAATCTTGCGTGATCAAGTGAATGTAATCTAAGTGTATTTCCAATATTTCTCGTCCATCACCATATTTACAGTAAGGATAACCATATTTATTTTTCTTTATATCACTGAACTTCAAAAACTTTTAAACGCAGTCGTCGCCGCGGTCTAAGCTAGTGAGAATATTAAACGTCCGGTCGTAAATCCGAGCTCGCTTCACATCAGACGTCAAACATTGTGCAACGTGCACTCGGACGCACAAGTGATTGCCATTTAGCAATATCTCCGCACCGACCTTCGGATATCTGTAATGTTTACCCGTTACATTAATGTGTAGTTGTGGACGGTGATTATGATTATGAACCGCATGTGTCTTAGAATCGGGGGGGGGGGAATATACAAATGTTTGTTTTGTAAATAAACCACGAAAATTTTTAAAAGTATTGATTCGTGTGCGTTTCCTTTACTATGATAACCATTATTTTTTTAGGCTGTTAAATTGTCCCATTCTTGGGTAAATCCCCAATTTATTTCATTTCCATTTTATGTACGACTATACATACATATATTTAGAAATAAATAAGAACGACCAAATGTTTTCTTTTCCGGGTGAAATTCGTTTATTATTCGAAAAAACAATTACTAATAATTAAATAATTGAAATCGAGTTTAAAAATCTTAGAGATAAACGAATGTTTGCAATTTAATTTTCTTCATTAATATCGAGACAAATATCCCAATTGTAAATTTCATGAAATACTTAATGATTACGTTTTTATATACGCCTGTCATTAATACGTCAATAAATTAATTGTATTGTTATTTGTTACGTTAAAATAATTACATAATCGTGGTCAAAGTGTAAAAAACTTGTAGAACATAAAGTTAAAGACAGTGCTAACGTCATTGGTTAATCCCATAGGTCTTACATAGTGTTATATTTCAATTATAATTAATTACATACGCGTGTGATAATTCTGTGTCTTGTAATTCAGCGTAAATAATGATCTACTGAAACAACATTCATAAAAGATTTTCAACATACAATGTTACTGTAACTCAGTAAAAAAAATATTACAATAAACCTTTGCGATGCCATTATCAACGTGGCTTAATCCTGGACGAAAATTTATATCATAATTATATTATAATTATATATTTTTAAATAATTTTGAATCTTATATGAAAAAGTAAACACACTATCGGGTCATGAGTCATGGCATTACGGTCTAAATACGCGGAAACTAAATATCATAAACATTTTTATCCAAATACTGAACTGTTTTTGCATGTGTTCCATTGTAGTTACTAACGATAATTCAATTGCCTAGCAAAAACATTGAGTTCCTGACAAAAAAACCTAAACCTTGACCATTAGCAGCATAAATAAAATGTTTGACACTATTTTGAAAATAAATAATATCATGGAATATTAAATGTCACATTCATCTGACAGCACAACCTATGCCCAGGCCATGGGGGCAAAAATGATGTGACGTCAGTATACTTCCTAAAGTGATATTGAATTTAAAAATAATATACACAGGCAATCACATACATTGTTTTCTAGCTTTATTGTGCATTTTTTTATTTATTTTTTTCTGGTTTTTACGATCAGAATTAAAATGTTATGACATATTCTTATTTATAACTATTTTAGGCTTACAACAAAGCCATAAATATCGTCATTTTAACCAATACATGATATTTCTATATTTTAATATTTATTGTTATGCATTTGAATATTGAGACCTTGATGTATGAAATATCTTTGTTTGAATATACAATTTTTTTTTAGTTTTCTGTGCCGACGTATCTTCAGAAATATCCCCGGCATCAACTCATCGTGTTGAAGGTTTGTAGTTCGTCAAAGCTCAGCTAGAAGGCGCCACTGGTCGCTTTCACCACAACTATACATATTTGTGTGAACTTGTAACACTTTTCTCACAGTCAATGTCAGTCCGCTCTGTTTTGTAATAGAAAACGTATACTCGTATATTTGGTGGTTAAATATTAATATTTATATAGAATTATCCTTGTACATTGGTTGCGTTGTGCAAATTTAAAAATAGAAAATAGAACGAAGGGGATTACTTATGTATTAACATCCAAATGGTATCAAAAACTTCGTTACTTTATTTTTATAGAAACGCGTTACTTGAATATTTTGAATTTAATAATAATAATAAACGTTTAGGTAAATATGTTTAACAAAGTCACTAAAAGAAGTCCTTCTGTCATTTGAGTGAAATTAATCATCTATACTACTATTATAAAGAGGAAAGATTTGTTTGTATTGAATAGGCTCCGAAACTACTGAACCGATTTGAAAAATTATTTCACTGTTTGGAAGCTACACTATCCCCGGGTGACATAGGCTATATTTTATCCCCATATTCCCACGGGAACGGGAAATATGCGGGTGAAACCGCGGGCCGCTGCTAGTAATCATATAAACGCAAAATGCCACTTACTGATTAATCACGAAATCTTAGAAACTATAACAACTACAAAGGTGAACGGCAGGTTTAGTACAACATATTTTTTTTGTTATAGAGTTTGTATCACTTATTAAAGCAATTAAGCTATGTATTTACACGTATGTGTACCAATTTTATAACTTTGGGTTAGTTAATAATATAAATAAAAATATTTGAATAAATAAAATTAATACAATCGAAAACTAAACGCAGTTATGGTTTTAAAAAATTGCCATATGTAGAATAACTCGAATATCGAAATGATAATTAATTATTTAGAAATAGAAATAACATTCAATATGATTAAACACTTATATATTATACCTATGAGCGCATAACCGTTGCATAAAATCATAATAATTTACGATTTAATGATAGGAATGATTTCTGTCATCAATATTTTTTTAATCATATGGTAACTATTTAATGATACTCTTGCCAGGTAAAAAAAACTGTCATTCAGTTCAAATTTTTGCTGTTGTTTTGGATTGTGGTTTGTGACGCATCTGAGAAAATAAGCGAATTATTATTATTATTGAAGAACAGTGGGATGCTGCGTGTGATGAGTGTTATTTGGTACCCTCTTTTTAGATGAAGTATTAAGTACTAAGAATAAATGAATTATGAGTACAATGAAATAAAATAATGCTTACAAAAACAAAGTAGGTACCTGTTGTTTTATTTATCAACAATCGACGACCTATCAGAACTTCATAATTATCGAACTGTTGCAGTCCAATGCTGGACATCATAGGTACCCCAGACCTATGATGCTGCCTGCGCAGACGAAGTCGCCGGCGAAAGTACTAATATATTATATAATATAGCTGAAGAGTTTATTTGTTGGTTTGTTTGCTTGAACGCGCTAATCTCAAGTCCGATTTGAACAAATCTTTCAGTGTTAGATAGTCAATTTATCGAGGAAGGCCATATCATCACGCTAAAACAAAAAGGAGCGGAGCACCAATGAAGAATGTTTAAATATCGGAGGGTTAGTAAATATTCCACGTGGATGAAGTCACGGGCAGAAGCTAGTTTTACAATAAAATAAGTGATTATTCCATTTACCACAACAAGTAAGTAGAAATTTATGTGGTAGGAAACATTTGTTCAACACAAAACGATTACAGGACGATAAAATGATTTATAGCTTCGATGAAAATTGATTTATCAACATCATCATTTTTGCATGCAACTATTAATATGTTGAACTTAATAAGTTTCTTCCTCTGCATTATTTCCTTCCAAACATTAGTTCAATGATTTATGCATGAATTCTTATTACGTTTTCATTTCATTTGCATAACTAGCGTTAGATCAAGGTTCTTATAAATATTTATTGCATTTATAGTTTATTGAGAAATTGAAACGATATTAAGAAATTTTTGTTAGCATTCAAACAAAATTTTAAAATGATAATTTTACTATAATTTTGAAAAAATAAATTAACAATCGTATATTTATAATTCATTCTTTATCTGCTACTTTATTTTAATTTTGAATGTGACATTTATTCTCGTCATTCATTATCCTTAAAACCATATTAGATGTTTTTAAAACTAAATTATCGTAATTATGATTATTTTAAATAGCCTGTGTTCCGATAATAATAATAATACATTTGAAAAGTAAAAAAATATTTGTATTTGTTTAAAGCTTGATGAGTGTTAGAAAACATAAAAAAATGGTATTTATCTTATTAGATAGATAAAAAAAAATCCTGTAGAGGAAAAGAAATAACTAAATATCAAAAAGCGTTTCGCGTTTGGGTACATTCAAAGAAACCATTTTACCTATATTATTTTTGATTACAGGAAACTCGATCCATCAAAACTTGGAATAGTTCCAGTATGGTTTGTAATGGTTGCAATTAATCTCTTTAACAAGATATTAATCTCTTAGTAGAACAAAGAGTTGCATGCTAATGCACATGTGTGGTAATTATGTTTTGTAGATACTCATGGTTTTATGTTTATAATGTAGCTAGATAGGAAATAAAATGCTAGATAAGCTCTAGCATACCTAAACTTGTGCGTGAAATAAAACAAAATATATAGCACTAGCAGCGCCCGCGGTTTCACCCGCGTAGTTCCCGTTCCCGTGGGAATATGGGGATAAAATATAGCCTATAGCCTTCCTCGATAAATGGGCTATCTAACACTGAAAGATTTTTTCAAATCGGACCAGTAGTTCCTGAGATTAGCGCGTTCAAACAAACAAACAAACAAACAAACAAACAAACTCTTCAGCTTTATAATATTAGTATAGATAAATAAATCCGTCGCGGGGTTGGGTCACGGAAATTGTCAAAATCTAAACTAAGAACTGAGTTTTAGAACTAATCTTAATTACTAACAAAAATCTATACTTAATGCAAACATAGAATCTAAATTTTTCTTTTTGTAATCTGCAACGAAATAAAAGGCCAACCGCGTAGTTCCCGTTCCCGTGGGAATACGGGGATAAAATACAGCCTATGTTATAGCAATTGCTATCAGCTCGAACCTTTATCAACACTCAAGGTTAGGTACTACCACTCAACTATCAACAGATGGAGAAATTATTTATCTTCAGTAAAACCACGTCACTACAGAACGTGATGTGGATCAGCACGGAACCTTCACCCACTTGACCAGCAAAACAGTATGACATTCAAATTATTTGTCATTTCATCACTGCGTAGGAAAATGCAGGTAAAGGTGTGTTCACAGAATTATGAGTCGTTTCATTGATATACTCTGACTTAAGGCGATACCCGACCAAAACTTTGCGATAGTGCGTTTTTCTTCGCTATTCAGAGACTATTAACTCATTAGTTATGAGAAATAATCTACATGTACATTATTAATGTTCGATGTCTTATCATCACATTCCACGTTCTAATTTGTTTTTATGTGTTATAAATAAATTTAAAATCTACTTTTAAAAAATGACTAAAATTGTTGATTTTATGCATCTGTTGCTAAATGCAACGTTCTAATTATTTGAGGATTACACTAATGGATAGATAATTTCCGTTCTAAAGAGTCTCAAATCTTAACACAGCCTGGGCCTTATCTACACTAATATTATAAAAGTGTATATATAAGTGTATGTTTGTACACACAGCTGATTTTTTTTTCGCGATTTCAAGTTTGGTCCCATAGTAAAGGTTTTTCATAATGATGAGTACAATGACCTCTTAAGAAGTTGTTGATGTTTTACAAATAACCCTGTATAAATTGTGTATTAACTTATAATAACAAAAGTTTTAATACATTAATTTAATACCTAGTCTAGCTTGACACTTACTTTACTTCTAACATAACTAATCCTAAAGTCTAAATCCAGTGACATCAATTTTGACATCTGCATTAAATTATTAAATGAATTGAAATATATACTTTTTACTTAGCGTCTGTCATAATTATCGAATTTTAGCAAGTTGATAAGAAAATGTTTCTTTAACAGAGGTGGGTAACAAAATTGGCCAACACAGCAACTTTGAGGAGTCACATGTGAAAAAATATCTCGTGATTATTATAAGGAAAATGTTGTTCAAAACTCTTAATTACATCCGCTAATCCAGTCATCGTTATATTTATAATTTTTGGAGATCCGCATGAAGCTCTTTGAAAGTTACTAAAATATGTTTGTTAATTTATGGTCTTTCTGCGAAAAATTTAACCTAACATAAAATCGATACTAGTCAACAAGATTTTGCAATAAGGAATGTGATTTTGAACGAACGAAAGGGTTTCGTCACATTCCTTATTCATACATAATACATTTTTACAGAATCATATTTATTTTGTTTTGATCACGTTTACTTTTTGTATTACAACTTCTACAAGGAATATCATTTTTGTAGCTTTTACTACGTTTTTTCTTCTTATATAATGTGGAAAAAGTATTCAAATGATTCTGACAAGTTTCTTTACATTTATGGTGAAGGTATTTTTAAAGCACAAAAAAAAAACCTATTACGTCGGTTTACAAAAAGATGTGAGCTGTATTGAGGCATATCTTCTTATATATAAAATTCTCGTGTCACAATGTTAGTTACTATACTCCTCAGAAACGGCTTGAACGATTTTTATGAAATTTTATACGCATATTCAGTAGGTCTGAGAATCGGCTATTATCTATTTTTGATACCCCTAAGTGATAAGGGTTGTCCACCCCTAACATTTTTTATTTTATTTTATATGGCAAAACAACAATTGCTGGGTCAGCTAGTTTTAATATAAAATGATAGTTGAGCATCCTGACGTGCCATCTGCTACACAACCAATCCTATAAATTGATAATACACCTGTACTAGAACCACCTGAAAACTTGAGTTTTCGCTTCAAAGCTCCACTTTAAAATCATAGTACAGGAAAACTGTGCGTGTCTAAATACTTTTTATATTATTCTTTGACACTTAAACATGTTCTTAACATAAATTGTTAAACGTTTTCTTGTTGCATACAAAAAGTGTTTTTTTATTGACTCGTGTAATGTTCCTTTGGCACAGAAGTTAACCTCGGCAAGTAATAAAGATCGGCAGAAAAAATAAGTTATTTTGGTGTATTTTCCAAAATTAATACGTTTTGACCATTTCAGCAAAGCCGCGAGTTCCAGTTTTCTACTGATAGTACTTGAACTGCCTTGAGTTGCGTCATTTAAATCGTAAACTTTAACTTACTGCATGTATGAAAGCTGCATCTGGTAAAAGTTAGTCCTAATAGGAACATCTGGAACTGTATATGTACATCACATAATATTCATAAAAACCAATATAGTTACTAGAAAAAATCTCTCAAATATTTGCCTCAACTTCCCGTTTACAAATAAATATTGAAAATGCTTTAATCAGACAGGATTTTTTCGGAGGAAAAATGAACCCATCGTATCGTATAAACATTTTTATTATTTCATAATTTTATTAATAAAATATATTTCATTAATAAAATATATTTCATTAAAAATATATTTAGTTATAAAATCTCGAAAGCAAAAATAAAACACTATGCATATATTAATACTATTAATTAAACGCTTATTTTAAAGTTTATTTAAAATATTTTATAAAATTGTGTGTGAACTTCGGACATAAAAGGAAGTTCAGTGGATTGCAACTGGGTCGGTTGATTTAAAAGAATACGTTTTTTTTTTAAAGCCTTGTCTTGCAGTTGTGGGAATAAATATATAAGTGTTAATTGTTTGGTCATTTTTGAGATAAGTTAAATTAGTTGGATCGAATTCATAATTAGTCACTTGAGGAAGCTTTAGAATATATAATAACAGAGGTAGCTAAAGCACAAGATGCAAGAATTGGGTTTTTGCCTATGGAATTACCGTCTTATTTTCGACCTACTTTGACCTATGATAACTTGGGTTGGCATTGGTATTTTTTAAATTAAGAGAGGTACAATCCGCAAAGCAGTTTATTTCAAACTATTGAGCAGTAAATACCCCACAGACCCGATGTTCAGGGAAAAGTCCTCGTCTTCAGCTTGCCTTTATCCTGCTTCCACTTATTTCTTGCCTTAATTAGATAACCTGAGTGTAAATTTGAAAAACAGAGCACCTGAGAAAGATGTATAATCCAGAAAGATGGCAAGAAGGTATGGCTCTTGAACGTATTTCTGAGACTGGTGATAGTTTGGTTTTTAGGATGGGCAAGGCCTTCTACGAGGCAGTAATGCCAGCGAAGGAGGAGGCAAACCACGTGCAAGAGAGGGAAATCTCATGCTCCAGCCCCGGGCGTTGGGAAACGCAGGGCGATTCCCGGCCAAGGTAAGCGCGGGCCTGCGGACGGCGTGCTATGGGTGGCTCGCCGTCCGATAGCAACTAGGCTCGGGTCGACAGCGCGTCGTGTTCCAAGCACGACTCAAAGAGCTGTCAGCAAAGAAGACGGGGCCCCATAGGGTCAGTGTCTGCCAAGGTTGAGGAATTTGTTCGAAAGAGTCACCGCGGCCCTGGAACGCAAATGATCACGAGTGGGTTTTAGTCAGTAAGAGTCTAACACAACCTTCCGCTCCGCCCAGAGCGGGAGTAATCATTTGATGATATCCCATCCAGAAAAAAAAGGTAGACTAGGCACAAAGATGTTATATGGCAAATTTAAGCGGATTCTATATCCACCTCCTGGGCATGTTTACTCTAGCGAATCACCACTAGTACCGGTAAATAAAGGCAAGAGAGAGCTCTGATACTGGTCAGTGTTCACTTCTACTCCTCAATCAAGTCAGAGACGTAGAACAAGACTCCTTCCGGGATATCGAGTCTCTTTTAGTTTTGAATTTACCTCTCTTCGGCTGGTTTCTCACCCTAGACAGACCTATGGTTGGTAAATTGTGTTATTTTTACAATTATTACATAAAAAGTACAATTAATATATAATAGTAAAAAACACTGTTTGTGTTAATTTCATAAATGATTTAAGTATTTACTCCGTCAATATGATTTAATAATATATGTGTCTATTTGTTACTATGAAGTTCATTTTTCGCCAGTAAATAACTCACAAAATATTAAAGATTATTTTTGGCCTCAGGGAAAAAATACTCTAGGTACATATATGAACACATAATGCACTACAAAGTGCACTATGTGTTGCCTAGATAATTCTGGCCTGAGAAACAATCCTCAGGCCAGAATTATCTAGGCAGTACTTGGTTCAACATCCATACATAAATTCGCATTGTCCTTTCAAAAACCATTATTTTTGACGTTAAATACCAATGAATTGTAGCTGGACTAAGAAGAACAGACGAATAATTATTTATAGTAAACTGGACGCAGAGTTGCAACACTGATTGATAGATATATAGGTACTTTTAATACAATAAATACTTCATCAGAGAACTTCGTCTAATATTAACTTATTATAATACTGTTCGTTTTAAATTGTGAAATCATAAAATGTCAGAACTGAAGAGCATTGAAGAGTTACTCTTGCACTTAAAAAAATGCATCTATAATTAATTTAACCTTTAATTTTCTAGTTGAAAGAGGTTTATTTTGACGTGTTGATTAGTTTAAAATTGCATGCAGTTTTGACTTTAAACGGATTGAACACAATATTTTGGAAATATATTTTTTTTGTTTTCAAAGATTTGTTGAAGTAATTCCTTTTCATATTTCGTTTCCCTTTTTACTTAAATGTCTGTTAAATAACTGATTCATCTAAAGAAATTGGTCCTAAGAAAAAAAATATTTCTTTTTCAAATCTTCTTTATTTTCACCCCTCAAAGGGACCCCGCTGGGGTCCCCATAGGGACTACCCAATATTATTAATCATAAGCACAGGTTCCATTTGGCAAATAATATAAACACATAATAATGAGTAGAATAATAATTTAGCTGTGCATGTGCAATGAATTTATTTCGCAAGTAGTTACATTAAAGCCGTCGTTATCTCGACTTGATTTATTCATTTTGTTGTGCGAAGACGTGAGAGGTTTTGCATTTAACTAATTATATGGTTGGTACATACACCAGTATTCTACGTCATCTCCTCCACTCGAATCAACCTCAACTTGGTATCTCTCAATCAAATTGACAATTTCAGCTTGTTATTTATTTATGTTAACGCCCTTGACTGGAGAGTTTTGTGTGCTGTCCATGTCATGGATTCAAGTGGATTGAAGGAAGTTGTTTTCATAATGACTGAAAACATGGGTGTTTAACGTTTGTTAGCGAAACTCCTTTTAGTCGTCTGAAGTTAAATGCCAAAATACCTATAATAAATATAAAAAACCACTATAACAAAGCCTCATTCTGTTATTACAGAAAGTACTAAAATTAAATATACGGTATGTTAACTAACAGAGGGCGTTCCCGTTAACCCGCAATAGTATTGCATCCATTTATGGGTAAAAAAATATTACCATTCGAAAACAAAATGTTATTTTTTTTAATATTAAAATATTTACTACAAATGTTAAATTGATACGTTAAAGAAACACTCTGTACACATGTACTTGCCGGTTTGGGCATTGCTACTACGAGTACTATTCCGCGCTACTATTTTGATTTTAAACAGGATGTTTCGAGTTTATTGTCAATTAATTATTTTTTTGAATTAGGATTATTGTATGCTTATTTTTCTATGCTGATATTTTAATTTTAATATATTAATGATATAGATTAACCAGTTTAAAGGAACGCCCTCTGTTATTTAACATACTGTATACTGGCGAGAATTGCGCACAAAACTACTGATACTGTAAAAAAAGTTTATACTGCCAACATCACGAAGACTGGAACCTGACCTCTTCCAGAGCTCAAATGGTATAATGAAGAAGAGGCTGATGAAAGGCGGTAGTGCCAGACTGAAAAGCGAAGAACCGGGTGTCACAGCGAAACTTGGAAGAAGCTTTAAATAAGTACTAGTATGCATGCGCGAAAAATGCACGAAACATAATTATGTATCCATGCTTAACAGTTTTCTATCCACACATCAGGAACTGGTCGAAGGCCTTGCGTGGGTTTAATTAAGTGTGTGATTGATTGAGATTCGCTGTGATTCGGTGTTACACTTCAGTGCGCACGTAGCCTTATGTTAGACGTTTGTTATTCATGTGGACTTATCACGATAGTTCAGGAAATGGAAAATAAGGATTGGTACTTAGGTCGAGTTTGGGTGAGCATTCAGTGGTTCATATAATATTAGGTACGGTATTGAGTTATGTTTTTAATAAAACTGGGTTGTCCTATAGGCGGGATAATATTCTTTTCCAATTAACATTAGTTTTTCAATATATTATAATCGATTTTTTAATTGTTTTACCTATAGATCTACTGTCTATGTTACACTCTATTTGTTTTTAATCTTTTTCTGTTTTTTTATGGGAATAGTAAAAAAACTCATGCAATCGATAAAATACTTTTTCAATTTCTTATATTACCTATGACACCTTAAAGGTTATTTATTTAAAAAATGAAGCAGTAAGGTTGAGTATGCAAACGTTACGTTTAAAGTCTTTTTCAGTCTGCAACAATAATGTATCTTGCAAAATTTCTTTGATGCATTTGTAAAACATTCTACAATAACAATAGAATTAGCCAAGTTCAAGTGAATCTTGCGCAACGTTCCGCTCTAAATAGTTTTGTTTCAGGCGAACACAACAAATATTTGAATAGTTGAGAGCCACGAAACGTTATTACCTTTCTCAATATTTATTTCATGAAATCTAACTATCTGTGCTTATGACATACGTTGTGGTTAAAAAATCACGTTTGTGTTGGCAATATTTTAAACAAATTATCGTAAATATCTATGTAATTTCTTTTTGGTGTAAACAATTGTTGGCTAGCCTATAAACATAAATAAATAAACTATGTTGTATAATTATTATTTTTTTTGGAGTATTTCCAAAGGTTATCTCAACCTTTGGAAATACTTACTGATATGATTACGGAAGATTTATCTATACCAATATTATAAAGAGGAAAGATTTGTTTGTTTGCTCTGAAACTACTGAACCGATTTAAAAAATTGTTTCACTGTTGGGAAGCTCGACTATCCCCGGATGACATAGGCTATAGTTTATCCCCGTGTTTCCACGGGAACGGGAATTTCAAGAGAAAGTGTATTACCCAGTTACTGGGCTAGGAAGGCACTCGTGTAAAAATGATAGGTAGATTGAATTTTGGCATACAACTACTTTTTATCCCGAGAAATGCACGGCGTTTCAGGAATAGCCTATGGAGAGCAGTGGTGGCCGATTGGTAGTGGCCCCGACTTACGAGTTGTAGGTCGCGGGTTCAAACCCAGACAGGCGCATTACTTTGTGTATTTAATTCCACCACCACTGCTCGTTTTGAGAGCAGTGTGGAGTGAAGGAAAACATCGTGAGGAAACCGGCATGTCCTAGAACCAAAAATAAATAAATTCGAAGACATGTGACATTCACCAACCCGCACTGGGCGCGCGTGGTGGATTATGGCCCATTCCCTCTCCAAGAGGAGAGGCCTTAGTCCCAGCAGTGGAAAAGTTAAAAGGCTGATTATTATATGCTTATGCTATGAAGGCAAGCCCGTCGTAAAAAAATTACTTATAAAATTTAGTAAAGGAATAAACGGCATGAAACACAGACGATCTAGACTCAATTAGACTCAATTGCAACGTACAGAACATTGCAATTGAGTCTAGATCGTAATCGAAGTTACTCAAAGAAGAATAAATCATTAGGGCATGAAAAAAAAAACTTAGTTCAATGTCATGCCACATCTAGAGCATAACATAATTCATATAATATAATTGACCAGCAGCCTTCCATAGTAAACTCGAGCATAATACGTTACAAGTACATAAAAGGTTCATTTCTTCATACCTGTGAATCTTGAGCTTCATAAAATAAGTTACAAAAGAAGTTTTGTAATTTGACCTTCACGTTGACTGGACCGGTCTGCCTCGAGTGGGCCTATGGTCAGTGTCAAAGTGGCCCAGATTGGTGTCTTAGAACTCGTATTTGAACTTCAATTTTATTCGAAGAAAAGTATGGAAAATGTTTTTTGAATATTTCTGTGTTTTCTTGTAAGAGATAAGGAACTTGGACTTGTTTATAAATATACCATATGAATCCATCTTTTTACACGGACGTGGGTCGTGTATTATAAAGTAGAAGTTAAATCATCATCTGCCGAGCCTTTACTCCTCCCAGTCAAACCAGATTCAGCTGAATACCAGTATTTTTACGCGATGCGACTGCCTACCAGACCTCTACAACCCATTAACTGGGAAACACGGTATTTCTTGGCAAGACTGGTGTCAGATTTTCTGGCTTCTGACAATCCGTATCGACTGCCAAATATCTCCAAATGACAGCCGGGATCACTGACTTAACGTACTTTCCGAGTCACGGCGGAATCTCGTTATGTTAAGATAGTCACCCATCCACAGATCAACCTCGCCAAACGTTGCTTAACCTTGAATATCGACAGGTGCGGCTGTTATAATTTAGTTACGAGCCCCTCTCCATTATAAAATAGAAAATCTCCATTATAAAGTATAATAAAATAGTTTAAATATTTCTCAAAAAATATTCACGAATTTCGAGAGCCGCTGCATCATTAACAATATTTTGCAACTAGTCTGTCTGAACTACTTGACTGGTTATTTACTATGTTGTCAGTCACTGTGCAAGTCTAGTCTAGACTAGCTAGAGTTAGTTCTTAATAATTGCAACATATCCACGTATTACACGAATTGTATTTTGTATTTTTTGTAGAGTAATAAATAATTATCCTTAGCATTTCGGTTACGGAAGGCAATCTCGACAGAGTTAGCCAAGTTTGCAGTAGAGCTTTTTTTTTTTTTACAAATACAGATGCACTCGCTGTTCCTTTTTCTTTCATTGTTCTATGGGACGATAATCCGATAAGACTGAAAATCAGGCACAGAATTCAATGCTTGAAGTACTTCTCCACTTTTTTAAGCACAGTGGTATTGCACCAACTTACGATCAGCGGGCTGCTGCTGAGAAATGCCTAACAAAAAAATCGACTAAGGTGTTCAAAGTGTATTACTAAAAGGCAGGTAAATAAAAAAAAGAATATAAGACGGTAAGCATATATGTCAGAAAAATCGAGAAACAGATTTTAACTTAGTAATATGACATAATATGTATTTTTTCTCCATTTGTTTTTGTAATATCTAAAAACTGAACAATACAAAGTTATAAGATGTTTTCGTAGGCTTGGCAGATTTTTACCGTGTAGTTTTTGTTGGGATCATTGTTTCAATAGTAAACATCATGTATTACATAATTGAAACCATTCCGAGGATTACATATACAGATATTTTTTGTGAACTCGTGAGAAACGGTACATTCTAGAACAGTCTTGGATTTTGACCCCAGACGAATTTAATTAAAGGCTGCCCAGACGTTTTTTGTTCGATATAAAAATAAATGACGATTACGAAACCAGTTTTGTTTTTTAAATAATGGTTAATTGTCTGTTCTAAAGGAATACGATAAACGGTCTCAAACGGATCGTTTTTTTTTAAGACTTGGGTTGATTGATATTTTTTTTAGCAAGACTGGACGCCACAATACATGTCGTCAATTTATGTCGTTTCATGATTTCTCGAAATTACTTCGAGAGGTCAAACGAGACTATCAAATTATGATGCGTAAAAAATATTCCAAATGTTCAGTTTACAATCTCTCAAGATATTTTACAGAGCGACATAAATAAAGGATGAAATCGGAAAACCGGGCATATGTAAGAATTTTTTTTTTCAAATCAATCGATTTTGTTTGACCTTGGTAACCAAGCGCCTTGCAAAATTATAAGAGCAACAATTTCTGAGTTTTTCTTCGCATGAGAATTAGTTTTATGAGAAAAAGTCTTACTTATTATTCATAAGACTTAGACAAACAATAATAATAAAAAAATGCTCCTGGCAGCTCCGGTTCAGCGGTTTGACGTCATTGTGAACTATTGTCACAGTCGTGTTATTCGAGAAAAATATATTGTTATACAATATTATACATTCTTATCAATCAGACTTATATTGAGAAATAAGCACAAGGTGCGGGGTGCGTGGGGCGAGTAAATCGATAGGGGGGGGGGGGGGGGGGGAGGAGTGCGGGTGGTACGAGTTGAAAATTTAAGAATAACAGTTTCTTTACAAAGAGTACTTTAGAATGATATCCCTTCAAAAACATAAATGTGAAAATGGGAGCCAAGTTCAATGTCAATGCGTGATTGTCGACTTCAGCGACAAATGAATAAATTGAGATCTAAATGGGTGGCAAGTTCTGTAAATAAGATAAATTAAGACTCATTATTTGACTTGGCTGGCTTATTTTTTATTTTTGAAGGATGGGAAATCATCAAATGACTTTTTCCACTCTGGGCGGAGCAGAAGGGAGTGTTAGACTTTTACTCCCTTAAACCCATATGACATGTGTTCCATTTCAGGGCCGCGGTGACTGTTTCGAACAAATTTCGCAAGTCTGGCAGGATTATATGGAGAAGTAAGGCGAGCTTAAAGGCTGCCAAAGTTTAAAAAAATGATGAAAGAAATTGATTGATTGAGTGATTTTATGAGGAATTTTAACCATATTTTTTCCGTTCTTTCTCAGTTACGTATTAAGGTATTAGTATATTAATTCGTACTGTTTTTATGTCCTTTATATTATATCTAATTAGTATAGTTTATGATGTTCGTACACTGACAACCCTAAATCTATCTCCTTTCGTTCAGTCTGCGAGATTGCCTTGTGCGATAAGACCGCCCACTGTACACTTTTTTTTTTATAAATGTTTGTCCAGTTCTTATTATGAGGTGTACAATAAATAGATAATTATTCATGGAAATAACCAGTAACACTCTTTGCCTGACCATGAGACCATCGAGGCAGTTCTACTGTAGAAAACCTAATTAAACTTTGCTCAACATCTGGCCTCTGTGAGTTATGGCGTTTGTGACCTTTAAAGCAATATCGCAATCGCCAAGGGCCTATTCCAAAAAATCTCGAACAAAATCACAATGCATTTGTAAGAACATGCATTACTGAGTATTGTGCAATAGGATCGCACAGTGGCTGCACACGCAACGAGCCGGATATTGCAACCGGTACATTCAAGGATAGAGGCGAAAACCGAGTGAGTTCCGACTGACGGAAGCCTAATGTTAAGGATAGTCAGGCGGGTTGGTGCGGTAATACGCGTAACAATGTATCAGAATACAGATGTTGAGGATGATTCAGTTATTTAAATGTTTTTGAAGACGAACTTATCATGCAAAAAGTTGTTTCAAAAAAATCGTTGAATGATTTAGCTTTTTATGATTGTTTAAATAAACAAAACTTATTACAAAAATAAAAATACAACCAACTTCTAAACAAAAAAAAAAAAAACGCAAAAAGTATAAAATAACTTTAATTTCGGAACTCGGTGTTTTTGGTTGTTTCTTGTTTTTTTTTTTTAACACTGACTTCCGAAATTAAAGTTATTTTCTACTTTTTGTGTTTTTTTGTATAGAAGTCGGTTGTATTTTGTTTTTTAAAAGTTTTTTTATTTATCACTTTTTTAGTGGTACACCCCCAGCTAAACGTAACCAAAACAGCGTACGTGGTATAAATTGGTGTAAACAATAAACAAACATGCGATTTCAGCTATCCCGACAGATTTGCTATCATTTATTGAAGAGCTCCGTTTCCTATCTCTGTTCTTCATCAGATATTCTTTCTTTGAAGTCGGTTAAATATGATTCACAATGGCACTATGGTACAATAAACTGTAAATTAGCAATAATATATATATATATTTTTAATAATTGAATTGATCAATGATGGAGCTCAATGGCCTCTCTATTTCCTATTGCCTCTTGACTTAATGACCCCTAGGTGGTGCCTACCAGGGATACACAGAGTTCGGCAGGGAACCCCACTCCTTAGTTCTAAACACAATGATAATCATCATCATCAACAGCCTGTTGCAGTCCACTGCTGGACATAGGCCTCTTCAATTGCACGCCACTTAGATCTATTTTCGGCTTCTCGCATCCAGTTTCAACACAATGAAAATATCAGAAGTAAATGAGGTTTTAATGAGGTTTTGAGGTTGGGTTTTATTCGTATTTAAATTGCCTAGTAAACATGTAGTATTTTAGTTTCAAATATCAAGTACAGCGGATTCAGGAACCGGCATTAGTGCTTGATGTTCCGCTAAGGATAAAGGAAGCCACACATATTGACCAACTCTACGTCCATCGATGAGCCAATGTTATTGTTGTTATGATAATCTGGTTAATTATGCACCAATTATTTCAATTATATACAGGAATAATCGAAACAGGCTGTAATTTGGGACCAATGAAACCGTCTTATTACAATTTAATTTTGGAACAATTATATGAGAAAAATAAAAATGATGAATTCACTAGACTTGAAATCTTTTCTTATTTTTTTCGTATTGTACTTGTATATTTATTTAGTATGTTTAAACAAATAACTTATGTTCATAAATATAATGTGTAAGATGTGTTAATTATTTTTTATATGCCGGTCATATTATTGTTATTTATCGAAGTGATACTTAACGCCTATGAATTTATAATACGAGTTTTGGTGTATCTTTTTTGTGTGTCGTAACTTTTATGATGTTTAGAATATTTTTAGCACATTTCCATCTATGATTAATATATTATTGCGATATTATAGTTCCTAATCTAGTATGCGTAAGTAAATGCCAAATGCTAATGTAACTATATCTTTTAATCGATCTCGAAATTAACTGAATCAGTTAATATACATTTATTCTGATAAATAGTGATAAATATTTTGAATTTAATAGTTTCCAAATAATATTACAATAATATATTTGCCAAACTGTTTTATCAGCATTTGGAGTGAGTTATTACTCTATTTCACCCTCTATAAAATAAATATAAAGAAAAGAAAGAAAAAATAAAATGTATGCTCAAACATGAAACACGCACGGTACATGCAGGATTTATTACAAAAATGGCATGCAAAAAACTTAGTGATTGTATCATGGCTGCACATAACGATTACCCATGTATTTATCTTCATGTACTGTGGTACATATGTGGACTTAGTGCAACAAAGCAGTTTCTACGAAGGAACTTCAGGGCTAAAAAACCACACTGTGTTAGTTGTGCTGCAAATATATTTAAAGAACTTGGTAAACTTTTTGTTGATACTTCGCGTGACCCAAGGGCTGGCTTTTGCCTGGGACAGAAGATAAGAACATACAACGTGGCAATGCCGCCAGTCTTTTGGGCTTACTTCCACTCGATAGCGATGAGGACGAATTTTTTTATGCCATCTTTTTATCACAAAGATTTTATTTTATTCTTTTTTTTTAATGTGTATTATTGAAATATAAAATCTATATTTCTTATTAAATATCAAAATAATGTACGACGTGAACAAATGAATAACATTTAATATCGAAATTAGTTTCGTATAGTTAAGATTGGTTATTCTTCGGTTTTATTTTAGTCTCATATGCGTGTTAAGTCGTTATTACGTCCAGAAATAAATATGATTATCAAAATTAAGTATGTTTAATTTTGTACTACAATTATACCCTTATAAAACAATATATAATAAACGGTTATTTATACCTAACAGAAAAAATAGTAGCAACAACCAAATAATAGGTATCGTCATGTACATAATAATGGTGGCAGTTGTTTTTATTTAAAAGGCACACTACCGGCCACAATAATGTTTACCTACGTGTCATATAATTATGACACCAGTATATTTATTTATAAGTCTATTCGGTCAAAAGTTTACATTTTACGTCAATATTTTTTCTCATTTGACGTGATTATCTTGATAATTTTACAGACTACCCCTTTTGATATAAAAACTTGACGTTTCTCAGATATCTAATGAATAATAAAGGAAAATAATAACACAATAGGTAGCTAGGTACGTATTATATAAGTAGGTAGATCATTGTTTAATTTTAATGAAATTATCACATTTTAAGTTAATCTTGGAATTTTCCTAAAACACAACACTTCCGGCATGTCCTAGAATCAAAAATTCGAAGACATGTGACATTTACCAACCCGCACTGAGCCCGCGTGTGGGTTACGGCCCCTTCCCTCTCCTAGACAGGAGGCCTGTGTGCCAGTAGTGGGAACATTAAAAGGCTGATTATGCTAATAGTGCATTTATTTAGTTTAGTTAGTCCTCATTCGAATAAAAACTGATCCTGACGAGATTACTCGACCGCGTTGTCGTGCCGATAAAAGGCGCCTTTCGGGTTTGCCGAAGGAAAATAATTATGCTAGAAAAGCAGCGATGGAACACCTAATGAAAAGAAAGTTGATCATAAGCCTATAAGTTTTAAATAATGAGTTATATTACATACGTTCCGATTACAAGCAAAATAAATTTCATGATAATAAATAACTATTATTAAATAACTCAACAATAATAATGAAAATAAATGTACAAGAATACTCATCCTCAAATAAATGACTTTGGTACTTACTGTTATTGGCACCGATGTTAATTCACATTTCTCAATTTAATATAAAGAAAAAAACAAAAAAAAAAAAACAAATGACTGACATGCGCAAATCGATAATTCGTGAGGGACTATCGATAAATCTCAGATCTCATCGGGCTAGGCTTAACAGAGCGAAAACAAAACAACAACGCAATAAACTCACTAACGATAGATAAATTTCCATGGACAGGGGAAACCCCATAAAAAGGATGTATTATAATCATTACATGACCTGCTAGACGGGTAATTTCATTTTAGATTGTCATGCTGGCAAAGTAAAGAAATGTAGATATATGTTGCAGAGTAACGTTATCGGGGTAATAGGGATGTTTCCTGAGTAAAAAATATATGATTATGTTTAGTCCGTCAGTTAGATTATAGAAAAATAATGGACACGTATTTTTTCCTTTATCAAATCTATAAAAACTGACGAAGATACAAAGCATCAAAGATCAGGAGTGGGGGCTTGTGACGTTACGGCTCGGTAAAAATTGTAGCGAGTAGTGACGTCACACGAGTTTTCAACGCTCTGTATCGTCTTCATTTTTTGTCTACGTGAAGAAAGAAAAAATACGTGTCCAATATTTTTTGGAAATCTATCTAACGGACTAACTTTTTAGTCAACTACCCTATTGTGTTATTTGGATTTAGTTCTAGTGACTTTTGATAATTTAAAAATATATGCATTAAGAAAAAGGACGTAAATTACGTCTAAAACTCAACAGGTTTATGGAAATAATACAACTGGAATATGTACATACATATATCAGCTTACTTTAAATGGGCCAATTTACTGTACATATTTAAAAACCTTACAATTTTATTACTTAATTCCTAAGATTTTTATGAGAGTCACAAAGACTATGGCTATCATCCATTCACTTAAATGAGGCGTTAAAAATGTTTAGAATGACACGATTTTTTTATTTATAACAATCCTTTTCAAAGCTATGCAATGCCCACTGTAATCCGCATGTGCCAAATAGGTAAATTATTTTTAAGTGTGAAAAGATAACATCACACAATTTTTTTCTTCTTGCTGTGCGTTTTATAGATGATTTCAAAAATGTACACGAAATTCTTGCAGTTGATTTTTAACACCTTATACATATGTACGAGTATATTCTGTGACATACACAGTAATTTTTTACGGAACTTTTACAGAATAGGAACTGTTAACCAACGTTTCCGTAATTCATTTAACATCATTTCTAAACATTGCAATAATTTACTAAATTTTTATAACCATACTATCCAAGCTTTAATAACATATTAATAAAATAATACAAGTTTTTCTTTCACAATAATTATTGATGTGGAGAATCAATTGCCTAAACGGTGCTCGAAAAAGAATTCCAGGGTTATATGTATTTTTAGTATTCATATGTGTAAATTATTTTTAGTATAAAAATGTTAGAGTTAATAGGCTGTGTGCAATCGGATTTATGCAATGTCTTCTAGTGTATGAAGACTAGAAGGTCAAGCAAAGTTGGGGCGCTGGTTTATATACTAAGTTTGGTTGCCTTGAGGTAGAACAAACATTCAGGATTGGCACTATCAATTTCTTTCGTCATTTGTGCAGTACTTGCGTAAATTTCGAGTGCGTTTTCGTTGTTAACTGGACTTAAGACTACCTTGATCTAAGTTTAAAAGGAATTAATGCATTTTATAAAACTATGTAAAGTAGCTAACATTGAGTGGCTGCAATTAATTTGCACATTCTCTTTTAAAATCTCGTTTCAGCCGCTTGATATTATTTTATAACTCTACGTTTTTTGCTTAGGAAAAATTTTATAAGAAATATAAAAATATGTAATTTTATAAAATTAATTATCCGCGTAATTGGTTGATTATTTTTAATTGCAAGCTTAATTGTTCTTGTTGTTGTTGTATCTGATAAAAGCAGATGTTTCTTCTAAACAGCTTGTTTTGTTCGAATTATGATATTATTATGCAAAGTTATTGTAATGATGCTCATGGAAAATTTATTAAAGATTGTTGCATTAACTGAAAAAAAATATTAATGATATTCAAAAATGTAATTTCCCCTTACAAAGTTGTATTTCCGTACTTCCTGACAATTTTTTTCCACCCTCAGAATTATTATTTTGGTTTTTCATTTATGTAAATGATGACCCTACCATAAGGTCATAAATATAAGGATGAGGAAGTGCCACTTAAGTATTTCTTGTTGATGTTACTTTTATAGGATATTCAGCTTAAAATGTGTAAGAAATGATTCTTTACGAACTTGGTCTTTTATTTTTGGTTTGTATGTCACCGGAAAATTGTAAACGCCGTAAGAATGAAATATATCGCGTAAAATTGTAAACGCCGTAAGAATGCAATATATCGCGTGAAATTGTTAACGCCGTAAGAATGTAAGATATAGTGTAAAATTGTAAACGCCGTAAGAATGTAAAATATTGCGTGAAATTCGAAAGCATTTTTCCTTGATACGACACAGAAATATTGGAAACTATTGAATTTGGATGGGATTTTGAATTTGGGATCGAGAAATTATAATCTGATAAAGATTCTTTACAATCTAACGGAGTATGTAATTTTCTGGTGACATATAATTTACCATTTGTTTTTATTTGCGAGAAGTAATTAATTCTTGTTAGCATAATGACCTTCATTGCCACACTGCAACGACTGTTAAATACCAAACTATCATAAGTTAATTTCACAATTTTACTTAATTAACCAAATTAATAGTCGTGAAAATAATAACTTGAACCAGAAAAATAAACAAGAAAAAAAAATTCTGTTTGAAAAATTTTAAGTGCTTGTGTAGGTACTTGATATATGTTTTATAATATTTGATATATGTCACTTGACATATTATTATAATATTTTATCTCTACATAGTCACATAATTTTTCATACTAAAGCGACTGCAAGGTATTATAATTATGACCAATGACGTTGTTTTTACTGACAATCTGACTATCCATCACAGTTATATCTACATTTATGGTACGGGAAGTTAATAAAATGTTTGACTTATTATTTACTAGCGACCCGCCCTGGCTTCGCACGGGTGCAAATTTAAGCGCAAAAAATGTGTTTATTTCCGACATCACATTAGTAACATCTAAAATCATTAGTGTTTCCTAATTTATTATGCATGTATTTATTATACATATAAACCTTTCTATTGAATTACTCTATCTATTAAAAAATCCATCCAAATCCGTTGCGCAGTTTTAAATATCTAAGCATACATAGAGCAAGACTGGTTGGCATTGTTCCTAAGTATACTTAAACTACACTCATACTCATTCTCTTTGGTATACCAAAGAGTATAAAGTTGGCATTGTTCCTAAGTATACTTAAACTACACTCATACTCATTCTCTTTGGTATACCAAAGAGTATAAATGTAGTTTTAATTGAAGAGGCACCTATGTTTTTTTATGTCTTTAAGATATAAACATAGGTGGCACATTGATCGGACTGTGCTGCGCTTGCATGGTCATTATTCGAGGACAAAATTGTGCGTAAGCTTTAATGACTTGATACTTCCAACTCTCCTTGGTTATTGTTGTGCTATGCTTGTGTCTTCTTTTTACGGGCCTTTGTCTATATGTTTTACTTTATACAAATAATTTCCGCCCCCGTTTTACCTCGTTAGGGGTTGAGTTTCGTAAAATCCGTTCTTGGATGTGTTACTCTATAAGGAACCTATCTGCTAAATTTTAAGTTTGTAGGTCTTATAGTTTCTGAGATTTCGTGATTAATCAGTGAGTTGTATCTCGCTTTTATTTTTACTTTTATTATAATATTATTTTGCGTGCGACTTAACTTGTAAAAAACCATTGCCAAATTATTTTCGGTTGATTTCTCGTTGATGACTTTTCCTCGCCGCCAAAATGTTCAATGAAAGACTTAATTTTGCGTTGGATATACTGCTTAACTAACATTTATGTAATTGTTTTATAATTTACTTAGATCACGAAGGTAGACTGACGTAATATTATTTAACAGGATGTAATAATATAATTTGTATGAAGTACTTACAGTGGAAGCAATTGGATATTTTTTGCGTTTTTTCTGAGTATTGTTTTATTTTGTTAAGTTATTTGGATAGGATGTCGAATTAAAATTTTATTTTAATATTTTGTAGATAAAAAAATGCCTTATATTTTTAGTACGTTGGGTTTCAACTAGTTCTATTTGAAAGAAAAAAAAATATTATTATAAAACTATACGTATGATTATTTAAAAAAAGCTATAATCCCTAAAACACAACTCAATCATATAAAAAAAGTTCCATACCAATAGCACTTCGAAGTCATAATCACTCACTAATCTCTTGCCAATTTACTCATAACACAAATCAGAAGAGCACTTCACTATAAACCACTATAAAGTATGAAACATTCTGAAGTCTCATAAAAGGCTTGCTGCGAACTAAAGATTGTACTACGACGTATATTTCTATATATTCAAATAGATGCCCGGCTCTGTGTGACGACGGCCTATTACTGCTTGACATAGAACACTGAACTGACAGAAGCGGCAAGTCGGTAATGAGATTAAGAGAAGGGGAAACCTTGACGTTTCTAGAAAAAAAAAACAATTTCTACTACGTAATTATTCCGAGGTGGATATGTGCATCCTTGTTGAAGAATTATGTTGGTTAAATTATGTTTCTAGTTTAATCATATTCGCATTATCGAATTTTCATGCGGAATTCCGTAATGTTACCGCGCTTGTTAAATTGTGTGTGGTGCAAATAGTCTTACTGCTGCTTTTTAAGAATGGGAAATCATTATATGGCTTCTTACTGACTAAAACTTATCCATGTTCCTCCAAATACCCTTTGATTTCCAGGGTCGTAGTGACTTTTTCGATCAGCAATGCTATTCTGTAAGAACTCACTCCAGTTCTCACTTCTGATTCTGCGGTGAAAACTGTATTTGGTATTCTGTAACTTGATGAAAACTACACTAGCACCACTAAGTGAGAACATAGGTGAAGCGAACTTAAATTGACAGTCAGAATATCAAATACTTTTCACTTCAGGTGAGTTACGAAGTGTAATCGAAAATGAGATATGAATCGAATTCGCACGTGAGTTCTTACAGAATAGCACTGCAGATTCTGCAACCCTGAAATGGTTTTACTCTGCTGGGAGCTACGTGAAGCTACATAAGTCTTTGACTGTTCATAGGTCATCCGCGTCTATGAACGTCAGTGACAAAACCTCTTTTATAGATCTCATTCTTTAGTCTATGACAAAAATCGTATTACTTAATCTTGTGGTTTACAAAATTATCTTCGCATAATGTTTACGTAAATACTTGTATACTGAAATAGTCTGTAGTTCTTTTTATTTGTTTTACTAACTTTCTAGTTTACTTTTTCTAGAACGATGAAAAAACATACAATTAATTGGAGGCGTTTCCTAAAATCATACTCTCGGAAATTATATCGCGGCATTAAAAAAAAACATTGGTGATTCTACCATATTCTTTGTTCTGCGATGTGTCTTTCCATAATTATGTTTTGTAGTTAACCGTCATACAACTTGATGTAAGCAACATCTTTTAGTAAATAGTTGACTGAACTTGTATCATGGGGTTTGGTAAAAAGGTGGTATTTTCTATGACGAGCGTATTACGTTTTTTAGAGGACTTTAATTTGTGATGTTGGTGCCTTTGGTCGGGGATAGACCAGTTTTTTCATTGTTGATTTATTTTCATATTTTAAGAGAAAAATAAAGATTATATTTGGCTGAAAAGTTGGTAGACATGATATTTCTGATAATATGTATGTGTGTTTCTCGTACCACATACCACGAGTCTCAAGAAGATGACTCATGTACTCGAAAAATGTCACTCAAGGACCATTCCTGAAACTCTGAGCATGGCCCTCCATGCTCAGAGTTTCAGGAATGATGATATCCGATGAGATAGAGAACCGAGGTTACCGACATAGCCCGAAGGATCGCCAAACTGAAGTGGCAGTGGGCAGGGTACATTGCTCGCAGAACAAATGGTCGATCGGGTCGAAAAGTTTTGGAGTGGGAACCGCGTACCGGAAGACGTGGCGTTGTGAGTCTTCTCGAAAGGTTGACTGATGAACTGGTGGGGGTCGCGGGTAGCCGATGGATGCGAGATGCACAGGACCTGTTGTTGTGGCGACAGTTGGGGAGGCCTATGTCCAGCAGTGGACGTCTTTCGGCTGAAATTATGAGGAGTATTTTAATTGGAGCGTCGAACCAAATTACCGACCTCTGGTCTCCATCAGTGTAAATTTATAAATAAGCACGTCTGACGTGTCTCTGTTTACTTATTCTCTCTAAAAACTTTGTTACCTGGCAAATCAGGTCGCAATCTCTACACGAGTGAAAAATACTAATTAGTTTGTTTTCTTGCAAACTTAAATAACAACAAAATTACTTATAAAGGAGGTAGTTTACGTCACAACTGCTGTAAGCAAGATAATACCATGACGCAGTTCATATAAAGATCTTAATTATAATGTCTTATAATGACAGCTTTGATTACACTACATAACGCCGTTTCAGTGTCATATGAAATGACTTTATGGGATTTCTTTGTATCTATAAAATGAGTGTCTAATACCTTTGAAGGCAGTGGTAGCCGGCTGGTAACGGCCCCGACTTACGAATTGCAGGACGCGGGTTCAAAACCAACCAGGCGCATTACTTTGTGTAATTAATTTCATCACCACTGCTCTCAAAACGGTGAAGGAAAAATTCTTGAGGAAACCGGCATGTCCTATAATCAAAAATTCGACGACATGTGACATTCACCAACCCGCACTGGGCCCGCGTGATAGATTACGGCCCATTCTCCCTCTTAGAGAAGAGGCCTGTGTTCCAGCAGTGGGAACATTAAAAGGCTGATTATGTTTATGCTACGTAATGCCTTTAAATAGAACTTGATATGAGCTTAACTATTTGGTAAAACAATAGTCAGCAAGACGACAGGGTTGGCGCAGTTGACGACACGGTTGGCGCAGTGGTTGAGAGATTGGCTGCTCCGCCGCGTGTCGCGGGTTCGATTCCCGCACGGAACAAATGTTTGTATGGACTACAGATAGTTGTTCCGGGTCTGGTTGTTTGTGTATGTGAGTTTATATGTTTGTAAACGCACCCACGACACAGGAGAAATTCCTAGTGTGGGGCGACGTTTTTAAAAGAAAAAAAAAATGTTTTACGGGCAAACTAGCAACCCCAACGCGACGTATTTATTTTTAGAATTATACATACTATAAGACTGAGTTTTTTTTTATTATTTTTACTTTTTAAAGGGAACTTAGGTTTTTGTGTCGGGGGTTTTTTAAATTTTAAATTTTCTTTTTTTTAGAATTATTAATACATACTTAGGTAATTTGAGATTGAGTTTTTCCTTTACTTAGAGCATTTTTGTACCTGTTATAACAGTTAACGAAACGTACATAATCAACCTTGTTTTTTTTCTTGTTAGGAAATCATCAAATGACTTCTTCCGCTCTGGGTGGAGCGAAAGGGAGTGTCAGACTCTTACTGACTAAAACCCACCCGTGATCCTTCTAGTGCCCTTTGCGTTTCCAGGTTTAGATTTAATAATATACCTATTTTAATTATTCGCCTTAATCTCGTTATTAATAAGCAATTAAGTATAAATTGATTACAATAACTGCGTTTATGAATAATTAATATTATTTTGTTAATTAGTTTCACTGAAATGTTAATTAATGAATTCAGTTTAGCATGGCCCAAGTTTACACGCAATATTTCCATGTATGCAAACTTTAGTTTTACTATTAAGGCCAGATTTTTCAATAATTTATATACTAAGTAATCTACACTAATAAAGAGGAAGGATTTGTATTTTTGTGTGTGAGTGTGTGTGTGTGTGTGTATGTTTGTAATGGATAGGTAAGCTCAAAAACTACTGTGCCGATTTCATAAATTCTTTCACCATTAGAAAGCTACTTTCATCCTGAGTAACATAGGCTATATTTTATCCCCGTATTGGCACGGGAACGGGAACAACACGGGTGAAACCGCGGGGCGCTGCTAATATGCATCTAATTTAACCGTAATTGTTTTTCTTCGGGCAGGTCATCTGACAACTACAAAGTCGGCACTTCAGTGCTCCCTATGTGACAAAAGTGACACGGTCGTGCCAAGTCGGCGAGTCAAGAACTCAGAGTAACCAAAGGCACCAGAGCCGGGACTACGGACTTCCCTATAATTTTCGATAAATAGTGTTACAGTTAAATTAGAGCCATTTTAAATTTTCCATACAAACAAATTTCCAGTTATCTTTTTTTAAATAAGACATTTCGAAAATGTTTTTAACTAACTTTTTAGACCTAAGTATCATCAATCCTGCTTATGTTGCTTTGACGGGCCTGTTGGTCTAGTGGTTAGCGGCCCTGACTGCTAAGCCGGAGGTCGTGGGTTCGATTCCCACTCAGGACAAACTTTGTGTGATGAGCATGATTGTTGGTTCTGTGTCTGGGTGTGATTTATCTATAATATGTATGTATTTATAAATTATATAAGTATGTATATCAGTTGTCTGGTTACCATAACACAAGCTCTGCTTAGCTTGGGATCAGATAGCCGTGTGTGAGTTGTCCCAAGATATTTATTATTATTATTATTATTTATGTGTGTAAAGTGTCATTAAAATCGGTTAATTCATTTCGGAAAATAAGGACTTGAAAATTTGTATGAAATGCCGTACGGCGTATACTCTCTTAAGAAAAATAAATTGTGGTTTGTTTGTCACGTAGGTACATACCGCGCGGGTGCACTCGCAACTTAGTCTTTTGTTTCAATGCATCTGTGTTTTGTACGTGAGAATTTGGCATTAATCTGCAGGTAATTTAGCTTTGTGAGCGATCTTCGAGTACTTGAAACGGTGAAAAAGGTGAACTTTTATCCGGCAATATTCGTTCATAAATTGAATCTGGTACTATTTTGATAAAATCATATATTAAAAAAAGCAATGTTTTAAAATTATTGTTTTCTTAGAAAGGAAAATTAAATTGTGAGGGCCTATAGTTTCTCTGAGGATTTTACACCGTTGAATTGTTACACTTTATTGTTCCTAGATAAAAATGGCTCTTTATACTTGTCAATTACAGAATTAAGTATTTTAATCCATACATACATACTTTGATCCCGGAACATGTATGAATATAATACATTTGACCAATCATTGTTACTGATTGATGATAGATTCATTATTCTGATACTTTTTGCTCATTTTCTAGTAAATATCTTACTTATGTATTGTAGTTTTTACTAACTAATTATTGAATAGCTGTTTTCTGGTGTTAGATACAATAAGTAAATTTGCTTTGTATGAAGACTTAATTTAAGGTCAAAACATCCAATTGATAATTTTATATTTTATTTTATTTGAGATGGGTTTGCTTTTGACTCTAGTCTAGGTCAGAAGTGACAGAGACAAATTCGAAGATGGAATAAGCTTATCCAGAAGAAACATGTTCACTGTAATTTTGAAAAGATTAGGGTTTAATACTAAACGCTGCACATTTAAAATGTTTTTTTTTTTTGAGTATCTGAGCTTGTAAAAGTGGTGTATTCAAAACAGAAAACTTTTCCAGAAAATATAAAAAAGGGTGTTTTAAAGTCTTCATGTAAAACTGACGTTCAAAACGTGCTGGATTTCTGTCTGATTTTCACTGAGTATATGCATAGACTACTTTGCTATTTTAAATGAATACACATTTCCTGTGGGTTAAACCAAAACTTCCGAGCTATACTGCAGAAATGAGCTTATCGACTGCGACTGGAAGTGAAACCAAACGACTGGCGGCATTGCCACGTTTTATGGCAATGCTTATCCTCTGTCCGAAGTAAAAGCCAGCCCTTGGGTCATGCGAAGTATCAACTTTGTTTGAGCAAGTTCGTCATCTTATGCAGATGAGACCTAATGGAGCATAAAGCTTGTTGTCTTTTAAATCAAAGAAACGTAACAAAAATCTACTCACAAGTTGTCAATAAGGCATGGCCCTATGCTGGTGGTAGAACTCGTACTCCTCGTCTTCCGTGAGGGCACACTCCTCGAAGCACCACAGACCAGCGATGGCCAACAGGATCATGTACGTTGTGTAGTAGCAAAGGTAGACCAGTATGCTGAACAACATCGTTGAGGGAAGGAGAATGAGAACTGGAACAAAGAAATGAAATAAGTATCCAAGTAAAGGTTTTTCAACTAAAACTTTGTTTTCTAAAACAAAGAATTTAGATGAAGATGATTCAAATTTTTATTGTATTACGATGAGAAAAGTTTGGCAATTATTTATGAAAAATGATATCTGGCAAATGTCTTCCACGACCACGCAGATTTCAATTCTTTCATCAAAGTTTTTAATCACTTTTTGGCATAATTGCGGGTCTATTTCGTTAATGACATCACGGATTTTGAGTTTTAAGACTGCAATCGATTCGATTGGCTCCGTATAGACTCTATCCTTAACATAACCCTACAAAAATAATCCAGTGGTATTAAATCACACGATCTGGCCACTTAAAACCTGAATTCGTGAAATAAGTAACTTTAACAGAACCACTATTTTCATAGTGGATTTTAATTCGATTTTCGAGCGAAATTGAATTCATTGTAACAATTCCCAATGCATCTACTACGAATGCCTGCCACTCCGTCGTTTGTCATTCTTAGTTTGGTCTTCGTCATAATTATTATAAGTTCTCTTATATATCAAAATGATTATAAAACATCATGTTTATTATTTTAGCATATATGTATTTTATTAATTGTATATAATTTCATCATCTCTCTTTTCCAATCATTGCATTTCTTAAAAGAAAGAATAATTACTAGTGACAAAAAAAAAAATTGATTGAGTCAGGCGTTACTTTGCGGAAATCCATTTTAAAAGGGGGGTGCCTTGTACTAATTTCTCAGTCGCAACTCAACGGTCAGCGAGTCAACACGTCCCCTGAGGATGCCTCGTGGAGAGGCGAAACACGTGTCGGTAATGGTGTTGGGTTTTGCATTGCCTTCCTGCATGTGCTTAAAATCCTTGCATTTGCCCAGTAATCTTGCATGTGCATAATATAGCGGGCGGGAGGGAGGTGCATACCTGCAACCCACTAATATTCGCGGAAATTAAAACTAGATATATTGTTTTCATTTTCAAATTACTAGTGACTACAAGAATGAAGCTCGATGAATCCCGTGGAATATAGTATCTTGGATCCTGTAAATAAATTAATCAGAAAAAAGCAGCGGTTTTCATCATCTGCGACGCCTTTTCTGATCAATGTTTGGTTCGACTTCCAATCTTACTGAATAACGCTGAACACCATCCTACTTATATTATAAACGCGAAAGTTTGTAAGTATGGATGGATGAATGGATGGTTGGATCTTTTGTTACTCTTTCACGCAAAAACTATTGAATGGATTTGGATGACATTTAGCACACACGTGGTTTATAACCAGTATTAACATAATTATTAGCCCGATATTCCCACGGTATCGAAACTTATGCGGGTGAAACCGCGCGGTGCTGCTAGTATGTTAAATAAAGTGATTGCCTATCTGATCTTCACAATCGAGGAATAGGATAACGAGTCTAGACCCCTTGGTAAGACTACCCTTGGACGAGTCTTCAGCCTTTCAGGGTCACTACTGAGGGTGACTACTAAGTCTTATGTCTACTCTTGATAACCGTCATAGATAGGTCTTAGTATAACAGCATTTTATTTTCGAGTGTGGGCCTTTTTTGTTCTGGGCGGAGCGGAAGGGAATGTCAGACTCCTAATGACTGCTTTAGTCATTAGGAGTCTGACATTCCCTTCCGCTCCATCCTTCCTTTCCGATCCATGTTCCTCCTGCCCTTTGCGTTCCAAGACCGCGGCGACTCTTCCGAACAAATTCCACAACAACTGAACCAACTGTTTCACGTACTTTCAGAGACATAGTGATGAACATTTAGCCATGCAGCTATTACTATGCAGTCACGAGTTAGATCCTATATGGTATTACTCAAATAAAAAGTATCCTATGTTTTCAATTCTTTCACAAACAGAAAGAAAGAAAGAAAGAAAAATGTGTTTAATTGGCATTATATAAAAAAACACCTTATAATTAATCAAAATAACTTAAACCAAATAATGCCAAAAGGGCCTCAGCTCAGCATAATGACAGATGGCGACACAAGGTGTGACAAACCCAATCGGTGTGTCCATAGTTACCGCGTAAAACATCACCATCTCATTTTCCATGGCTACTGATAAACCAATCAGTAATAATGTGTGAAAATTAGCGCATTTAGCAGATCTAACAGGTTTGCGGCCTCTGGCTTTGTGTTTATATGGGTAAATCCTGATATCCTACTTGAAAATTGGCCTCTTAAGACTGTAAACTCTTCAAGATAATTTATATAAATCAAAAAGTTACCGCGTGACATTAAAGACTGCCAAACCCTTGCAGTTTTTAAAGAAGAGTGAAAGAACACTATCTTTCCTTCCCATCTTAGTTGCGTATAAGTGTGTATTATTATTTATCTTTTAATATTATTTAGTATGTATTAGTATGATAATTATAGATTGTGTGTTATATTTAAATTGTATTGTTTTCATTTTTCCTACTTAATACTTTTACACACAATGTTTGTATGTCTTTTTACTTGATTCTCATTTCGCAGATATGCTGGAAGAGATTTCTATAGAAATAAGCATCACTTTTGTACCTATTTTTCTGTTTCCTTCTTCTTATCTTTTTATTAAATTTGTGTACATAAATTGTTGTTAAATAAATAAAGTTAGTTAGAAAGTTAGAGTATTTTTTACTATCTACAGGAAACATAAAATTGCTGTCTCTGTAAAGCTGTAAACTCATTTTCGAGAAAGTTATGTTCTTTTTTATTAATGTAGAGGTGTCTAGTATACCGAAATAAAGACTGTTTATCTTTCGAAAACCTCTTTTTATTTTTAAAACTTATTTCAATTTTTTTTTTTTTAATAATTTGCATCTCCCAGTTCAACCTAAGATTGTCGATTGCATAACCGAGCTTGCCTGTGGCAGTCTTAAAATAAATTTTAAATAATAATAATAATAAGTTTATTTTATTTTGCATGCAAAAATACATCTTAGTTTCTAGGATACACACACTTTGAGATACAGTTTATGAACAAATACAGTTCTGTGAACATCTGTGTCTGAACTAGATAACTAAATATCTGTATTTCAGACAGCAGCGCTCGTCCCTTAAATATTACACATTTTACTGTATGCAAGACAGATCATATTATTGCTTAAAAAGAACTAAAATAGAAAGTTACAATGTGAAGGTAGGTAGACCTCCCTGTGTGTGAAGTGACAGTGTGAGTATGTGTGTGGGAGGGTGAGTATAATATAAAGCCTGCAGCCAGTCAACAATTTGCTTCGTCCTTCGTCCTATATCTCAGTCCTAAGTCCTCTTCTTTCCCTTTCTCACACGTCATCATCTCTCATTCATTATCGCTGCGTTCATACACTTAACGCAAATGTAAAATTTTGAGTTACGAATGAGCATTAAGTTAAATTAAGATCGGTTAATTACGTTCCAAGATTAATATTTGCGAGATGGTATGGATTACCGTAAAAATTAAACAACATAATGACAGAACATAGATACAAAATTTTGTCTGTGAAATCTATAATATCATATTTTCTTTCAGTCATTCCGGTGTGGTGTGCTTATCACAACTAATTAAGGAATAGATTATGCTTCCAAAAATTCATATCAGATATCGTTTTATAACTTTTGTTCATTTATTTATGTACACAAAATATACTTAAAAAAGGAAATATTGTACAAAATCAACAGCACTGCTTATTTCAATAGAAATTTCTTCCAGCAGACATTTTTTTTTTTTGATGGGAAATCATCAAATGACCCCTCCCGCCCTGGGTGGAGCGGTAGGGAGTGTCAGACTTTTACTGACTAAAACCCACCCGTGATCCTTCTTGTGCCCTATGCGTTCCAGCGTGCAGCGCCGCGGTAACTCTTTCGAACAAATTCCGCAACCCTAGCAGGCACCGACCCTATGGGGCCCCGTCCTCGGTGCTGACGGCTCCTTGAGGCGCGCGTGGAACACAACGCGTCGTCGACTCAACCTGGTATCGGACGGCGAGCCACCCACGCTCACCGTCCCCAGGCATCAGCCACTGCGCAATAGCACAGCGGCCGACTTGTCTCTGGAGGGGGCCGAAATGGGACCATTACTGGCACTCCATCTCAGCACCCTCCCGAGTGTTGGGAGTCGCTCTTCCAGCAGACCTGCGACAGAAGAGTTAAGAAACGTAGACGCAGTGTGTAAAGAGACAGAGAAGGAAACTTAAAATAGACTATACTAACTTAATTAAAACTTATTATTATCTATTTATACATATAAATCAAATTACAATAAACATACAAAAATATACACAAATACATACTTCTATATATACATAGAATCACATCTTTATGTATGATGTCTATGTATTTCCTCAACCCAAATAACTCTAAATTAAAAGTTAATCTTTATGAAAAAGTACACTATTTTCTCATTAAATTCCTTATTGGAATCTAACAAGAAAGACATAGCCATGAAGGAAACAATATATTTATAGTGACGTTACAAGCTCATAATTGATATTTAATGACAGATGAATAGACTGAAGTAATGATAAAAATTGCAATTCATTGCACGATAAACTCACTCGAGGAATATGCACTGAAAAATGCACCTAGCACCTACCACAGAAAATCCAAAGTCAATATGGCAATTATTTTTTTGAGGCTGGTGTGAACAACCGTGATGATAATTTTGATCAAGTTATCACGTGTCGACCGCCATTCTTTGTGCATGTCTGTGCAACACGTTATGGCCGGTAAGGTCAATCGTATTAAAATATCTATACTAATATGATAAAGAGGAATGATTTGTTTGTTTATTTGTATTAAATAGGCTCCGAAACTACTAAACCGATTTGAAAAATTCTTTCACTGTTGGTAAGTTACATTATTCCCGGGTGACATAGGCTACATTTTATCTAAATATTCCCACGGGTACGAGAACTACGCGGGTAAAACTGCGGGGCGCTGCTGGTAATATTATAAAAAGGAAACATTTTTTGTTTTAACCGGGTGAGCTCCAAAATTCCTGGACTAATTTTTACCATTTTTTCACCAATGGAAAGCTACATTATCAGCGAGTAATATAGGCTATATTATATTTCCGTATTCCCACGGGAACGGGAATTACACAGGTGAAACCGTGGAGCGCTGCTATAATCTATATACATAATATATAAAAGCGAAATACCACTTACTGATTAATCACAAATCTCAGAAACCAAAATACCTACAAACATAAAATTTGACTGGTAGGTTTCTTATAGGGTGTAGACATCCGCTAAGATTTTTTACGAACTTTTCGAAACTAAACCCCCTAAGGGAGAAAACGGGGTTGAAAATTGTACTAAATCAGCGCAGACGGAGTCACGGGCGAAGTGCTAGTATTATATTATATGAGCGATTTTCTTTTTATATTAATATTATTGTTGTACTGGTAATTAACTTTTTTATTGTGAGTAAAAAGTTTGTTTAGTTGTATTAGTGTGGCTAGATGAGGCTACTGGTCTAGCCATTTGTTGACAATATGACTTTAGGTGTTCTTTTCTTAACTCCACGTGCTGGTACTTACCGATTTTTTATTTTGATATTTGAGATTCGTGAAGGTGAGAGAAGCAAAAAGAGCTTTTTTATTCATGGACTAGCTTCTGCCAGCGACTTCGTCCGCGTGGAATAGTTACTTTACCCCCGATTTTGAAACTCTCAGCCCGATCGGTTTAAAATTGACAAAGTTTCATACAAATAATCAGAAAGCGCCGAACTGCTAAGCTATCGGTCATCACAGTTACACGTGTTATTGTGAGTAAACCATAAAATATAGACATATGCTGTTTAGGACATTTTTTAGATAATTTTATGTAAAACATTTCCGTAATACATGATTTCTATGTAACTTTAACTATTAAGGCTACACACGCGACGAAAGCTTAAAAAATGGAGTAACTTCTCCCGTTTTCCCAACATTTTCCTTCACTGCTCTGCTCCTATTGATTGTAGCGTGATGAAAAGTATACTATAACCTGCCCAGGAGTATGAAGAATAATTGCACCAAGTTTCGTTAAAATCGGTCGAGTAGTTTTTGTTTCTATAAAGAACATACAGACAGACAGACAGACAGACAGACAGAAAGACAGACAGACAGACAAAAATTTTACTGATTGCGTTTTTGGCACCTGCAGTATCGATCACTAATCACCCCCTGATAGTTATTTTGAAAATATATTCCTTGTACAGAATTGACCTCTCTACAGATTTATTATAAGTATAGATATATTCATCATCTTCTAGACAACTTACAGCGTAAACTGCAGTGTTTAAAAGTTTAAAATGGGCAAGAGTACCTTAAAAAAAATCAGAATTAAAAAGGAAGGAGTCATGATTAAGGTAGGTATTTATCTATAGTTTTTGTAACATAGAAAATGTTTACAGAAAACGTTGATAGTGATGTTGTTGAAACATTAGATAATATCGAAGATGGATGCAGAAGAATTAGAAGAAGAACGGAATCTGTTCATCGTCGGCTTTTGTTTTTAGATCCATTTTTGTACAATAGATTAAATAGAAAACTGAATATCTATAAGTTAAACTATTATAGCTGTAAAAAGACGATTGTGCAACATTTACAAAGCATATCTTACGAAGAGACAGAAGATCTTTTTTGTATTTGTAAATAAAATATGATGTGTTCTTTAACTTTTGTTTTTATATGGTTTTTGATTCGTCGTTAATTTATTATTTTAATTAGTATAAGCACTATATGAAACTGAAACACAGGTTCAACCTAGTTCAGGCAAATAAGTAACTGTTATTTAAAAATATAAGATATTTTATTGTATATGTGCCCTGTTTTATAAATAAACAATATTATTATTATTATATAGCTCTGATAGTAGTTGTGAAGACTGTGATGGATATGACACAGACACAGCAGAAGATGTATATGAAGAAATATAATAATCATTTTTGTATCAATAGAAATCTAAGGATTTTTGCCTTATACATGTTCATAAAAAAAAGTATTTTCTTTCTAATAGATAAGTATTTCTGCATATAATTTGAAATCGATACAAAATTAATAAATATAATGTAAAATTAAATTAAAATTATACTTATGGAATTCAAAGTATAAGATTATTTGGATATTATTAAAAAAAAATCGACGTCAGCTGATTGTTTATGGGTGAAAAGATCAAAAGTTTATTTTACAAAGAGACTGCAACTTTTGTCTTACGCCCGTCATAAATACAGCTGACAATACAATTTTCTTTATTATTTTGACATTAAAGAAACTCAGATCTATAAATTTCATAAGGTATTTGTCTAATATTCAATGAGGTTTATGAACGTGACTAACATAAAACCTTCCCTCATAAACAATACAGCTGACAATTTTTTTTTGTCTAATGTATTTGAAACACAAATTTAATATATTTCTCCGTATAAAAATCATCGGAGCCGATATGTGTAAAGGGAAAAACTATTATAGTAATGATTTTCAGCCGGTATAAAATAACTCGCACAACTATAGCGCTACCTCTCGAACTATAACTTTAGTTCCGCATCGGTCATCACACTGTTGCTACGTTGCATAATGCTGGCATACCTATTAAACAACATAGCATTTTAATGAGTCAAAACCGCAGTCCTTGTACCATACTTCTGACCCTCGCCAACCACAACCATCTTCGTTTTTACATCACAAAAAACAAATGACTCTGTTACGGTCATAGCAGATTTTTGAACGCCTAAAAACAATATCTCAGATAATTATCGGCTATTTTTAGGAAAGGCCATATTCAATTACGGTTGTTACATCGTGTATCTCAAATTGATGTGAACTTGGCTTTTTTTTTTAGGGAACTGCGTGCTGGTTTGGCCAAAGTCCAATTTTTAGTGAAAAGAAGGTATTATTTTAGTGATGATGATAAATTGGTGACAACGTTCAGAAATTATTTGACAGTAAAAATTATATCTCACTAGCGACCCGCCCCGGCTTCGCACGGGTGCAATGTTGATATTAAATCTCTACTATATTATGTACCTAGTATACATATAAACCTTCCTCTTGAATCACTCTATGTATTAAAAAAACCGCATCAAAATCCGTTGCGCAGTTTTAAAGATCTAAGCATACATAGGGACAGACAGCGGGAAGCGACTCATTTGAAATTGCGAATGGGTTAGGGTTCTCTTAGATACATGGACAACAAGTTGAAAACCGAATACTGTGCTAGCTTATGAATTCCATCAGCTCATGGATACGAAGGCAGATATGAAGGAGAACTGTGTGGCGGCTGAAACGTATTTAAACAGAAAAAAAATGTACTTAGTTGAAAAAAATTGTTATTACTTACCAGTTGAGATTCGCTCAGGAAAAAATGAATGACGTGTAACTTTCCACTGAACTACGCGTCATTCTTTTTTCTTTAGCGTAATTTTCGCGAAGATTCAAAGATTATCATTCGCCAAAAAGAAAAAAAAACATATTTTTTTTATGCATTGTATATGTGTTTCTTAAAATATTAATTCGTACTTGACAGTTCTAAATATAAATATATCATTGTCTGACCAATGAACTCTTCTCGGTACATACGTAAGTAAGAAAGAACGTTTGGACGAAAAAATGATGACGTCAATATCATGACATAATGCACATTTATACAGGCTGACCTATAATTCTATACAAATAATTCTGGTCAGATAATATTCACGAATACCAACTTTTACTATAAGATCAACTCTGATATAAATAAAAGAAATGATCAATCCATTTATTGTTCGCATAAATTAACAAACTGTAGGGTTTTATTTATGTACAGACAATATACTTAAATAAATAAATATTGTACAGAGTAAAAAGCGCAAATGCTTATTTCACTAGAAATTTCTTCTAGCAGACCTGCGACAGAAGAGTGGGATAAGAAACGTAGACACAGTAAATAAACACATAGGAAAATTAAAATAGACTAAACGAACTTAACTACAACATATTACTCATTATGTAAAATGATTTCAGGAGTAGATCCCTAAGTGAAAGTTTTTTCTCAATAGTTTATTTAATCCTTGAAATCACTAAATAGTACATATCAAACAAAATTGGTATTATAGATACCGATTTTGTTTGATATCTACTATTTAGTGATCCTGATGATGATGACCTGTCCGTTTAAAAGTTGTAACAGATTTTGATGAGATTTACACTTATATAAAGGGCGAGAAAAGAAGATAATAAAATAATCAATAAAAGTGACTAAACCCGGAAGGGAACTCTAGTATCGACAATAAATTAAATCACCCTGTATATGCAGATAACCTCGCCGCTCATTAGTTGGAAGTTTTTACTAAAATTGTGGTTTGTGACTAGTGATGTAACATCTAATAAATTGTCTTGTATTTTCAAGGAAACTGTATTCTTAGTTCGACTCTTTGAAGATATATTATCTATACTAATATTATAAAGAGGAAAGATTTGTGTTTGTGTATGTAACCAATAAACTCAAAAACTACTGGACCGATTTCAAAAATTCTTTCATCATTAGAAAGCTACATTCACCCTGAGTAACATAGGCTATATTTCATCCCCGTATTTCCACGGGTACGGGAACTACGCGGGTGAAACCGCGGGGCGCTGCTAGTAAGTTATAAAAACGTGTTTTACTTTGTTATTAAGCTATTGCATAGCTTCTATCGCGGGCCTTGAGCGTGGCAACCGAATCCAGAAATTCCGCTGCTAGTGTATAATATGATTTAGTATCAGCATTGCACCCGTGCGAAGCCGGGGCATGTCGCTAGTAATTTAAAAATTCCAAGCTAGTAAGATTCCACACTGAAAAACACGGCGATCTTGGACTACGGGAATCCCACGACAATTCGTCATTAATTATAGGAGTTACGTCTTATATTACTGATGATATTGTTTCACACAAACTGGTTATGATATGACTGGTCGGATATAACGCAATAATGCGATAAAAAATGCGATGACTGTGATGAGTTTTTATGTTGAAATATTGAAAAAATAAAATACTTAGATTATTCCAGGAAATGTGTTTAGCAGTTCCGTATTTTGTAAGGAAATTAATATTTTCCTGACGGGAACAATTTCACTAATTGTGGTTATAAAACTCGGCAAAAACGATCGCAATGACGAATTCATCTTAAAAAAAAAACAAATAATTTTGTTTTTTTTTTTTGAAGATGAATTACCTACCACAGTGTTTTCTTTTTAACCCAAAGGTTGACTGGTAGATATGGCCTTGTTGCATTAAGTCCGCCCATGTACTACTATTGTACATGTATAAAGTTTAAATAAATAATCTTCTTACTTTCGAGTCTACCGGTCAACTCCTTTAATTTCTCCTGTATGCAATGTAAGAATATGTGCCTTTTTTGGGATGATAAATTATTAAATGATGAAGTAATTTGATGATTTCTCATTGCTCTTGGCTGAGCGGAAGGGAGTGTCAGACTATTCCTGAATAAAACGTTGCGTTTGCGTTCCACACGCAAAGGGCATTAGGCTGAACACGAATGGGAAATGCGGAATTTGTCCGAAAGAGTCACCGCAGCCGTGGGGCTGCGGTGACTCTTTCGGACAAATTCCGCATCCCTGGCAGACTGTATAAAATTAACTTATGTACTGGAACTACTTATACCTAAATCATTAAACAAACTTGGAGTCATAATTCACATCATGATTGAGCATACAAACAATTTTAAGGGTTTTTATTGATTTAATTGAACCCTAAAAATGTGAACCTTGCCGATGAAGCTACTACGAAGCTACGCATTTCCTTCGTAGCTCGTCGTAGCCGGCTGGCTACGGGTGCTACGAGCACCGTTTTTGGTAACTGGCTACGGAATAATCGGAAAGTCTGAAATTCTTACTAAATGATCCTTATTTTCATGTATCAAGGTTCAATTTTGTAAAATTATTGATATTAAGTAAACCCAAAATTATCATAATTAGTCTGTTGAGTTTTTTTTTAAGCTATTGCATAGCTTCTATCGCGAGCCTTGAGCGTGGCAACCGAATCCAGAAATTCCGTAACGAAAATAACCTAACACCGCTACGTCATTCGATTAGGCCCCGCCTTTTTAAAATGGTCGCTCGCCGTCACCGAGCCGACCCGAACGTCTGCGTTCGGAAACAATCGGTGGGACAAAGTTAAGTGAAACGTATGTGATTTACATTAGTACAGTAACCCAGGTGAACGAATCGAGACCATATCACAATGACGCAGAGTACAGTCTGTTGTCAACATTATCTGACCCACCCTAAAAACAAACGAATTTGGACTTTCTATCTATAACATTAAGGTTTATTCAATGCAATGAGCTTATCAGACAAGTGCTCGAGGAATCGATGAACAAATACAATAATAATACAAACACGCAAATTTAATCTTTATACCATTGTCATTAGGTTATATTTTATAACTACTTGTTATAACATAATTAGTCTAATAGCTTATTTTAAAAGAAATAGTTATCTTATTCTGGTCTCGTGGTCTATGCATATGACTTTGAGAAACAAGTTGTAAGATCAAATCCCGCGGCAAAGACGTCGTTTTGCTTTTCAATTTAAAATTTATTCCAAAACTATTTCTTGTAATAATGCAAAGAACTATAGACGGATATAAACTTTCTGGAATGTAATATTTTCGCATAACTTGTAATATGTGGGTAGTTCAACAATAAATACTCGGATTCATTTTAAAACTGGTATTCAATACTATGCTACTGAGGGTATGCAATGACTTCGCGTAAACATATTTTACCTTGCTTTAAAATTGCAAAAACAACGGCTCTTTACAATCTGTTATTTTCTATTGTATAGCTAGTTTTTTATTATCATGTCTTAATGGAGTGGTTACTTATTTAAAATACAAAATAATCTATTTGCACAAGGAGAAGGATGGTTGCTTGTGCAGTGCAAGAATAAACTTTATGAAAGTATACTATATGGGTCAAATTCTTCAGAATATTGTGTCTAGCATTACAACAACGTTCTAATTTCAATACGACATATAAGAGTTGAGTGGGTCTTGTGATCACTAGGATAGTGCTAAGTTCATTGTTGTTCTACGTTCGAAACCAAGTTTGACCTAGACGTGGCTTATTGCTCAGCTGTTTTTTATTTTATTTTATTACACTTGTTTAATGGACGACGTAGGGTCTTGTCATTTTAAAAGGGTAGTTTGTATAGAAATAAAACTAAAGAAAATTGCAAGATAAAAAAATGTTTATCATTTCATTAAAAGACTTAGGTAAGGTAAAGTAAGTAAATGCTCATATATTTCCAAATTAATATACATTTTATATTAGTATGCCATAATGAAATCTAACAATTTATAAATATTAAAAAAGGCATGCTTATGCTTAAAATTTTGTTTCCGAGAAAATGAATTCATCCGTGAAATGCTTTAACTACAGATTTATAGCTGCCTATATGTAGTGAATAAACATGTTATTTAAATAGAAACAAGCTATTGATAACAATAACATCACCACATAATCTGCAACATTTTAATTGTTTAACAGTCAATCCATTGAGCATTTACTTACATGGTGTGTTTAAAATCCCTACTAGATTAATTAGTAGCGGAGTGGCGCACCGTCCCCTGCTATAACTTGCTGTAAGCGGCTACGCATACCGCGCACCATATTCCAACACAAATCTTTGCCTCTCATGTGCTCCCAAGTCGACGTCACGATCTCAACCAAGTTGTGTTTGTTTCGCACTTCAGTTGTGTCCCAATTTAAAACCATATATTGTGATTTATTGCGGATACACGAACGGGCAAAAATGGATTTTCAATATGGCTAGAAACAATGGCCCGGTGGCGATGGCGTTCGAATTCGGGACTATACTTGATGGCTTTTGCTCCTGGACGAATCCGCTGAATATTTCCATTGTCTCCATAACGTCTTAGCCATAGTCTGACCGTATTTCTCTAAAACAAAAAATAAACATGTTTGGAACCGTGTATGTAACATGTAAGGAATGAAAAAAATAAAATATAATGGTAAAATAACCAATTACACGTTCATTAATAATACAAAACACTTACTGCTATATTAAGTCGACGACTAATTTCTCTAATTCCAACATGCTGCTCATGTAAAAATATGATTTTGTGTTTGGTATAGTCATTAAGTTGCGACATGATGCTTTTTACACCGAATTGCTTAAAAATACTTAACGAGTTATGAGAAACGATTTACAAATGTGTGTGCGCGGTCACTGCTAATAGGCGTAGTGTAACTTTTGTCACTTAGATGAATTTACTATCTACCTCACGAAGCAAATATGTTTTACTTAGTATCCAACCAAATTCTTGTATAAATTCTGTGAACTTGAAAGTTTTTTATTATACCCACCTGTTTACAAGATAAGTTATTGAGCGTATAAATTGAATAAACTTTAATGTCACAGGCAGAGGGTCCAAATTCGTTTGTTTTTAGGGTGGGTCAGATAATGTTGAAAACAGACTGTACTAAATATATAATTGCATAAGTTGATAAAAAATGCTATGCAAAAGCTTTACCGCGGCAGTCCCCGAGTGCCACATGTATTTTTTTTTTGTAAAACTTCATAGAAACTACTAGAGTTGTTGCATCAAACGTTGTAACTTCCTGACATGGAAATGTACAACTTTGTTTTCGTTTTATCGTATAAAACTACTCAGTGTTTTTCCCATGGTGAACCGTTATTAAAACCACAATACACGATTTTTTTCCGGACAATTATTATTATTTTATTACCCAAACGACCAAAACAATTAGATTCACTACAATGAAAATATATATGTACAACATGTCCAGTGTACGTCGAAGTGCATAAATGACAGAGATCGCCACGTTTGTTTTTCCAGAAGTGTTAAACATTTTGGGAAAGTTTTTATGAACTCGTTGAACAAAGAATTCTCAAAGTACCAAGAAAACGAAAAAAAAAGTCTAAAAAAAAGGAACTGGCGACGCAGCAGCCATTGTTACATTACACGAACCATTTCGAGCTATTTTTGAGTACCTACTCAAAACCTATAGCTACATACAAACATGATTTGGCAAATTGATAAAAACCCCTTATTACTTTGTAAAAAACCCCTTATTAATTCTAGAATCCTAGAAATAAATGATTTGACTTTGACATTTCAACGGTTTACCAGAATTATATGGTTTGAGTCTAGTAGGTGGTCACGTTCATGATTGCTCTGTTCAATTCATCTAGGCTACAGGTAATATAAAAGTAGTACCTTTATAAAAGAGTTATTTAAAATGAAAAATACTTTTCTTATTTCAAACTTGATCCCGTATAAATTGTCAAGTAGTCAAAAGATAACCTGTATGGTATGGCCATGTTTTCGGTTTTGATAAAGATCGGCTTGTATTAAAACAATGCTACAGGCTTCATGTGGGGTATAATTTGTGGAAACTTATCTGTACACGTAGCTATAAAACCTTCTTCATTTAAAATGCACTTCGCAAAACTGTTGTAAGAACGATAAACCGATAGATTAAATACCGGTTTAGGGGTTAAAGGTTCTAAGACCTGACCTTTGAAATGCGTATGTCTATTATAGTAACCTGTTCCTTTACCTACATGGAATAAGCAGAAAAGCATGCAGAGTTTTGAAAGATAATAAGCTATCGGTCAATTTTCGATTATAAAAATGGAGGCCAAATTAAATTACTGCGTCCGCGCTTCGTTGTTTACTACTATTATAATCAGTCATGCTTTTTTTTCTGGAAGGGAAATCATCAAATGACTTCTCCCGCTCTGGGCGGAGCGGAAGGGAGCGTCAGACTCTTACTGACTAAAACCCACCCGTGATCCTTCTAGTGCCCTTTGCGTTTCAGGGCCGCGATGAATCTATCGAACAAAATCCGCAACCCCAGTAGGCCAATGCCTACTGGGGTTGCGGATTTTCGGCGGAGCGGAGAGCTGTCAGCAAAGAAGACGTGGCCCCATAGGGTCAATACCCTATGGGGCCACGTCTTCTTTGCTGACAGCTCTTTGAGGCGCGTGTGGAACACGACGCGCCGTCGATACGGGCCTGATTGCTATTGGATGGACTATGCAGGCCTGCGCATAACCCGTCAGCATCGAAACAAGAATAAATCTTCTGTGCTAGCTCGTCGTCGCGCTTCATCTTTGAACTAATTCACTTTTCACGTCGTCCCCGAGTTACTATTTCATGATTTAACAAATAAACGACAACTTGTCGTTTATTTGTTAAATCATGAAAAAGTCACAGGGGTAGACCACGTCCAGAAATAGGACATAGGCTAATTTTTTTATGTACGCAAGAGGTAAGCCGCTGGTAGGATAATACTGGCAAAATAAAATACTGAATTTAATTGATTAAAATCTAATTTTACTAATATTTTTCTTTGTTTTACAGCGTAAGTACTTACCCACATTACGTGCGACGACAAAAGCAATTGGTATGATTAACCATACATTTCGCAAGTACGTCAACCTCGGCTGGAAGGACACTGAGATTTCATATCGAGATAAAAATAATCACGAAAAATCGTATTATACATGAATGGACGAGATTTGCACGTGTGATTAGACGAGCCCACCGAGTGTGTAGTAACTGGAGTCATCATGTCCGGGCAATTGGTGAAAGTGCAAAATAAAATGTCTGTGGTTATTGTGTATTGCTGCTAGAGTTAGACTTTTTTTTTTTGAATGGACCACTCGCAGTTCAGCATACTTAGGCTGGTTGCTGCTCAACCGTACAATCCTGTGGTGGCCTCAAATGAATTTAAAGCCCCCAGCCAGAGCTTAAAACTACTTAAAAAAAAACTAAATGACCGCTCGCTAAGGGCATCCGCTAGAGTTTGACTATCGGATTGATGTATTTAAGACTTTTTGCCTGTAATTGTGTAAGACTAAGTCAGCGGCAAAAACTTTTATTTTACGATTTAAAAATGGTAACATTATAAATAAACAAAAAAACATAATATTACAATTGACAATAAACGATAACGTTATTTCGGAATTTAAGTCAAGAAAGAGAAGGTAAGTTATTGGTTGTTTCTTCATTTTTTGAAGTCGGTTGAATTTTTTTTGTAAAAAAGTTTTTTTCGTTTTTCACTCTTTAGTGGTGACATTCCACAACTCAACGTACCCATCAAGGCGTACGTGTTATAAACTGGTGTAAACAATAAACAAACATGCGATTTCAGCAATCCCGAAAGTTTTACCATCATTTATTGATTACAGTTTCCTAGACTAGTCGACAAATCTCACTCAAGTTTAAATAGGATTACACGAAACGCACCAGGTTTCGAATATATAAAAAACAACATGAAAATCGGTACACCCAATAAAAAGGTACTAGGTTACAAACAATATATATATATATTCAACTTGACAACCTCCCCCTTTTTTGGAAAAAATGTCGGTCGGTCGGTTAAAAATAAAAAGCAATACATTAGCAATTTCTTTTGAAATCCTTCACATTGTTATTCGAATTGGGGCGCATAATTCCGTGTAGGTCGATAAAATTTACCTAACTCCTAAGGGCAGTAAGTTCGATATATGTGCAATTCATATTGAGAAGATGACATATGACTGTTCATCATTTATTTTACTAAATTAACGAGCCCAACAACGGGAAGGATCTTGAGTGTGGTCCTACGTAGTTTTAACAGAACTATATTCCCTTTACAATTTTCTCCCCAGAAAGCTATGCACTGAATGCGCAGTATCACTCCATTTGCTCGTTACTCCACAAAGACGGCACAACATTTTTAGATCTCCATAAAGTAATAAAATTAAATGTGTTTTAACAGTCTTTTGTTTCAGCTCCTAAAAACCGTTGTAGCTTCTTCATTAAATTATTCCTTTGGTACCCACGTATTACACGAGGTATTGAATAAAAGGAAGCGTAAAAATGTCTCTGAACCGAAAACAAACAAAGATACATCTACCATGTAAAGATGAGTCCGAGAACTTTTATAATTGGGTTTTTCAGGCTAAAAATAAGCTGATAATTATGATAAGATAATTGATAAAAATATATTGTTTTCGAAAACCTTTTGGCAAAACCAGAACCATTATGTACCTATAAAAGTTAATTAAAAAACCCTTTTGATTCATGTTATAAAAGATGGTAAAATGTGTCCTTTACTAAGTGATCTACCGCTATGTAATTTTGTATTCTACTGTTGGTTAAAAGCTTTGCTCTCCCTATTCAATGCGAGTCTGTCTTCTAGCAACTATTGCGTTCTTGCAGTAAAAGTTAAGTTCGTCCATCCATTTGTCTGATTTACCTTATAAAACAAAATGACTACCGCATAAGCTGTATTGATAACCACTATTTTGTAAAGTAATTCCATAAAATAAAATAATTATTTATAACAAACTCATTATGACTACTAAAAATAATAATTATTCTCTAAAAATCATTATGGATACTAAAAATAATTATTTTTATACAAATAATTATTATTAATAAAAATCATTATTTTTAATTAAAATAATTATGATTTAAAATTATTATTCTTAAAATTATTTTATCTTCATTTTCCCTCTTTTTTTTCTTAAATCTTTGTTCCTTTTTAAAGGCGTATAGAAGTTTACATGAACCCAGTCACCCCCAAATGTAACAAGGTAAATAAATGACCTCTAAAGTAATAAAACAAAGCATGATACTTATATTACTAACAGTCGCAATCGAGATAAGTAAACGTACATAAGTGCGTAATTAAGTTACACTAATTATGATATTAGGTACCTACTGTTCATTATTCAAAATAATTAATTCATAGAACTGACTATTGTAAGACCCTGATTCTATGGGTCAGACGTTAGTCGTAATTAAAGCAATATAGTAAAACTAGGTACGATAAAATAGGTCATTTAGGACCGTCAGTTTGCTTAATTAGTTTATTTTCCACCTTGGAACGCTCATAAACACACAATAAAAACTGTATGGTTGATATTTTAATAAAATTCAGTACAAAAACATAAATATTTAGTTCAAGTATATATTTTATTTACCCACGTCCGTGCGTCACTGCGGGGTGCCAACTGAAAACCAGCACTGGGTGTCTGACGCCCAGCAAATGCTGAGGTGGTAACCCTTTCGGTTCGGACACGCTCGGCGCATTCTGTACTTTTCTTCTCCTGTAATTAGTGTTTGTAACCATTGTGCTGTGTCTGTCCTGAATAATAGTTTTTCTATTCTATTCTTCTATTCTATTCTATATTCAACGTAGTAAGAAACTTCATAGAGCACTGAACGTCGCGCTGACTGAGTCCTGCACGCATCACGTCAAAAGTACATAACAAGTAACAAGTACCTTTTTATGTGGGCCACTCGCAGTTCAGCACTCTACGGCTGGTTACTGCTTTACCGGACTGTCATGTGGTGGCCTCAAATGAATTTAAGGCCCCCGGAATATTTTTATATTTTATCGTTATTTATAAATCTATTTGTGGGATTCTTTGTGCAAAACTGTTGACGGGCTTAAGATTCTTCCGAAATTCCTACGGGAATGGTAAAAATAGGATATGCTCGTACAAAGTCGCGGGCATATACTAGTTAAACGTTAATCTAGGTTTACTAGTAAAACGCTTACGCAATAAACTACGTCTGAAAAGTTAGCGGATAAGTTGTGTGCCGTGATAGGGTCTTTTAAACATTACATAGAAAGTGAAAAATCACTTTTCTGAACACGCATAGGCCAAACCATACTTTCCGACTTATAATCCGAGGAGGTTGCTGGCAGTAGAGTAAAACCATAAACAACAAAAGAAAAAAAAGAACAATTTCATGAAGACTCCAAACTGTTCCATGGATAAAATTATAAAAACGTACTCATAGGTACGGTCGGAAGCGATCGTCACGCATCGCGGTCATTCGGATCTCGTTCCCTATCGCCACAATTCAGTTAGCCAGTGGATATATCTAGAAAGGTAATGTTGTAACAGTGGACGGTTGCAACACGGCCGATTCCGATGTCGTGTTGCCGGTTCCAGGCTCGTGGAATGCTGTGAGATAGATTTTAGTTACGGTTAGAGTTGAGATTTTATGGTTTTCGGATGAACCTAAGGTTTATTGAGTAGTGGCCGGTTTTCCTTGGAAAATTTAAGCGGAAACATCTGTTTGTTGGCTACGTTTTGGGCAACTGTCATGCCAACGACACGAACAAAAAGAAGGTAATGATGAATACAATGACCCCTTCTCAGGAATTGCGTTTATTCTGTTACACGTTGTAAATGTATTAAGAAAATATATTCTCTTTATTAAGAACTATAGCAGCGCCCCGCAGTTTTACCCGCGTAGTTTCCGTTCCCGTGGGAATATGGGGACAAAACATAGCCTATGTTACTCGGGGTGAATGTAGCTTTCTAATGGTGAATGAATTTTTGAAATTGGTTCAGTAGTTTTTGAGTTTATTCGTTACATACAAAAATACAAATCTTTACTCTTTATAATATTAGTATAAATTAAGGCCGCGCTACTACCGCCATTACGGTAGCAGCCCACAATGTCACCCGCCTTTATTTTATCTGTGGTTATCTTAGAACAATTGTGAAAACTATTAAATCTAAGTACGTGTTTGTTGTTGCGGAATTTGTTCGAAAGATTCACCGCGGCCCTGGAACGCAAAGGGCGTTAGGAGGAACACGGATAGGTTTTAGTCAGTAAGAGTCTGACACTCCCTTCCGCCTCCTTTTTGCCCACAGCGGTAGGTGTTATTTGATGATTTTCTATATAAAAAGAAAGTGTACAGCTATCCCAGTATCTAGCATCATATATATATGTATATTGCTGGTGCAGACTTCACATGACAGAAGTATCTTTTATCCTACTCCAGATCCCAAGTTATTTTATGCAAGCGTTTTTAGCTGGTTTTCCGTGTAAATGTAGTGTATGAAGGTGTCATACTGAGTTAATATGGAGATACAAATAAATCTAAACTGTGCAGGTTTTATAAAACTGTAATTAATAAAACATTAATTTTTAAAATACAACTATTAATGCATGGTTGTATTTTTGTTTGTTCCTATTCTTAAAGCAAGGCATTTCAGTGCATTCTGTAAGGAATGCACTGAAATGCCTTGCTTTACTAGGCGTTCCAAAAGTCATACACGTTTTTAAAAGTGTTATTCTGTAGAGATGGGTTTTAGAAAAAATAGTATATACTATTTCTAAAACCCATCACAGAAAATCAATAGAGTTCCAAAAAAAAAAAATAGTTTTCAAAGAGTTTCAGTTGCAATTTCTGCCGTGTATTTTAGTTCAATCACAGATTCTACACCACCAACTGCATCAGACTACACACAACTTCAACTGCCTAACTAATATGGTTCCTGAGATACAGTCCACTGACAGACAGATGGATCGACTTTTTGTGATGGTTAGGTTACACAACTCTAGAAAGAGTCAAAGCTGTTCCGTGTTTTGCTAATAAAAAACAGACCTTTTGATGATATTGGCGCAAAAAACGTTTCTAGAATATTAAAGGCCTTGAAACTTATTATATCATGGGTAAGTCCCAATTTAATTTTGCTAGAAGACGAAGATGGAAACAAAAACGCATTGAATAATAATAAACAAATTGGTTCTACATTTAAATCTAATTAGTTTGGTATAAAAGCATCTTGGATAAATCGGCTAGAGTTTTATTATACTTAAACTATATACTAACCACAAAAAGATAATGTTTTTTTATAAATAAACTTTAAATCTAGCTTTATACACGTAACCTAAAAATAAACTAAAATCCTCCTAACAACAATTAGATGGCATAAAAAAACTCGTCCGCATCGCTATCGACTGGAAGTGAACCCAAAAGACTGACGGCATTGCCACGTTGTATGACGATGCTTATTCTTTGTCCGAAGCAAAAGCCAGCCCTTGGAAGTTACACGAAGTGTCAACTAAACGTTTAGTAGGTTCTTTAAATAACGCATGAGCACTCGAACCCCACGGCTCAAGAGTTTCAACCCCAAACTGCTCAAACATATAATTGCCGACTAGGTCATTATATTTACCCCGTTTGAAGTTCTCAGCAGCCACAACACGACGAGTTAGGAAGATGGAATGGCGCAAGAGTATCGACACAAGTAGCGTCTCACACTAAAAGCCGACCCATCTTCCATGAAAATAAAGACATACCGTCCGGTGGCTTGGTATTGTTTAGATAGACCAATATTACATAGACCAAAACAAAAAAACGCAACAAAGGCGACTAGATGTTAGGAATGTCTATATACGAATGACGTAAGGCGAATCCAAATATTTAAGAAATGGACCATTTAAATTTCCATCTGTAGATAGCGATAGGCTATGTTTACTGATGAATCATCACTACATAGTATAAAAGAAAGTCGCTTCCCGCTGTCGGTTTGTCCCTATGTATGTATGCTTAGATCTTCATAACTACGCAGAAGATTTTGATGCAATTTTTGTTATAGATAGAGTGATTCAAGAGAAATATATCTATACTTATAATATTATAAAGCTGAAGAGTTTGTTTGTTTGTTTGTTTGAACGCGCTAATCTCAGGAACTACTGGTTCGAATTGAAAAATTCTTTTTGGGTTGAATAGACCATTTATCGAGGAAGACTTTAGGCTATATATCATCACGCTTAAGCCAATAGGAGTGGAGCTGCGATAAAAATGTTTTAAAATCGGGGATTCCACGGGGACGAAGTCGCGGGCAGCAGCTAGTTTATATCTAAAACTAAAGGGATTATACAAGTTAGGTCAAAACAGTTAAGTCAGCTACTTTATTTCATCACTTTTAGTAGTTATTCCTTTTACTTAAAATACTGTATCGAAAAGAATGCCAAAGTTAAACAACATTGAAACAATACCTTCTTGATAGAAGATACTACCTATTAAGATTTTGAACGGTTTCATTAATTCATTACACAACCATAACATGAGTCTATTTTGAAAAGCAAGGTCAAAGTATTTTTATAGCAAGTATTGAGTTTGGTGGCATAGATTGCAACAGAGATAGGTGGAACAGGTATTGCTACGCCCACCAAGAATGTGGATACCAGAGACTTGTTTCCGTCCTTCATGATAGGTGTTTGTACAAAAGTGTTTTTAACAAAGACTTGAATTATTTTTGGGAAATTGCATTTTAATGTTGGTCTTTCTTTTAACTGTTAGAAAGGGTCTGAGAGAAATAGGCTACGCTAATGTAAGGCCACATTATCAGCGAGTAAGATAGGCTATATTAAATTTTATCCCTGTATTCCCATGGGGACGAGGAATACTATGTATTATATTATATGACTAGCTTCTGCCCGCGACTTCGTCCGCGTGGAATAGTTACTTTACCCCGGATTTTGAAACTTGCCCGAAGTTTCATACAAACTTTCATCCCCTATTTTATCCCCTTGGGGGTAGAATTAATCAAAATCCTTTCTTAGCAGATGCCTACGTCATAACATCTACCTGCATGCCAAATTTTAGCCCGATCCATTCAGTGGTTTGGTTAGACTGAGCAATGTCGAACGATATTTGAAGCCTGTTTGTGTTATATTGCCGGCATTGCCCAATTACATTAAATTAAATATGAAAGAGATGAGGCATTATAAATTAAAACTGGACTATTTCTTGAATTCTGCAATTCAGTGACAAAAAAAAACATTCTGATCAATTTCCAATAATAAAAAAAAACCTCAAAGACGGTAAGATTGTTAAACACCAACCGTACACAGATAAACAACATCAAGCTAACACCAAAATTGGTAATAACCAAGATGTACAGTTTATCGCATTCACTTACGAAATAATATGCCAAAGCACTGATTAACCAATGGAAATATCAGAAAAAGCATGAATCAGCTACATCTCACGCGAATTTCATCACCGAGCCAGGAAAACTGGTCGTTTTTGCGCTGTTAGCGACTTGCAACCTCCACCGGTGCACTACGGGTATTGCAATACTACTATGAGATAGTACTTGGAACTGGATAACTTAAAATGACTCACTTGTTGCAAATATACCGAGCTGTTTGTGCTGATTAGATGAGTAATTAATGAGAGACTTAAATACCGAATAAGATCCGAAAATACTGGAGCGATTAAAAAAAAATCACCAATGGAAAGCTACATTACATAAATTAGGTTATATTTTGTTCCCATATTCCTATGGGAATAGGAACTACCCGGGTGAAACCGCGAGGCGCTGCTAGAACATACTAAAGAAAAAACTGCAACCGTTTTTTTCTAACAGTCGGTTTTATTTTGTCGCGGGGCAAAGACCTCCAAATATTACCTGAAAGGACTAAGGGAATATTCTTATATTACCAATTATATCCTTATCCCGAGAATTTCAAAATATGACCGCATCTGTTTTGAATTTGAACTTGACCAGCTCGCGTTTATGCTATTTTTTGTGACATAATACACCTAGGCTAGATTCATTTATTAATTTAACTTGAAATCGGAAAATTCTAAATATCTATTTTGTGATAGATACTTGTCGCCTCGTGATTCAAACTCAAAGTATGTATTTTAATCACCAAATGTTTCTGAATTCTAAATATCGGTCAGTCAAACAGATGAAGTTTACATGTTTCAAAGCGTAGATATCAGTGGAGAAGAATATACATACATACATATATCGCAAACAACATGGTTACTTTACCTGAAACAGGTTCAATCTCAGAAAACTTTAGTCCTATTGCCCGATCGTTGAACAACCACTTTACGAAGACGTTTCATAGTATCAATGAATTTGAAATCGGAACCACCCATTAGGCATCTTTCATCACACTTCCAATAACATACAAATATTCACAGCCACAGCCTATCGAAGATGTTCACCAAACAGTTATCGCATTAATTGCATGCAGCATACCCATCTGGTGGTACTGGGTCAAGGTTGTGTGTACACGCCAACATAATTCTCTGCTGTGTCCGTCCGTCCGTTTCGTCACGGTGACGGAGTTCAGCACGCATGATGACAAGACGTATGTCACGAATTTTCTTCGAATATTGAATGGTTATCTTCTTTTGTTTTTGTTGAGAAAAAGATTGTGACACTGGTTTAATGCTGGCTGCTACCTCACTTCGCGTAATTATGAAAATATTCTCTTAGTGTGTTGTAACCATCGAGGTCCGTAGTACATACATTATTTTGGTAACTTATGTTGTTTTATGATAATGTATCTCGATCAATCTGCTTGGTTTTTGAGGTTAGAATCAATACCAAATTATCTCATGAAACGTTTGCCTATCAACTCAATGAACCCAATAGCTATGTAGGTAGGATAGCAAGCGTTGAGTGGTTCGCCGTTTTATAAAAATATGTCAGCATAGAAGACGGGGCCCCTAGGGTCAGTGCCTGCGAGGGTTGCAGATTTCTTCGAAAGAGTCACTGCATCCCTGGAGTCTGACAGTCTGACACCCCTTCTGCTCCGCTCAGGTGGAAGAACTTATGTGATGACTTCCCATAGTAAAAAAAATCTATATAGGTGAAACAATACTCCATGGAAAGACTAGCAGTCACACTGTCTTGGTCCTGACTACCAGTAAGTCTGACAAATGCCCCTGGGACTAATGTCTTGACGGTTATTACGAGGCATGAAGGATTTAATGATCACCAATACACGGCCGATCTCGGCCAGTGTTGCTTAACCTTGAAGATTAACCCGTTTGGTTTTTATTAACCATCTACTTATAATGTAATGTCGGTGTAGTGTACCGACCTTTGGGTCATTGTTCAGCAAAAGACCTACCTCAATGGTTTTTTTTATTATCCAACCTGATTAATATCTTCGAGTGAAGTTTTTTTAAAGCATTATTACAGAATTATAACTAAAACAAACAGGTCAAGATCAGTAAATTAGATTGTCAGTCAATAAGGCTTATTTTAGCTCAAAGAATTCCAAGGTAGACATGTCACAACTTTTCCGTTAAAATATTACTTTGCTTTCATAACCAAATCACGATACTGATATATAATTTTCAAACGATGTAACGTACTATCGTCACGAGTTTAAAGGGTAAAGTAGTATGTTAAGTGCTCAGTCTACCTCGCAACTCAGTGGTCAAATCTTTTTGTCTTTGGCCGAGAAGCTAGTTATTTGCATACTGAATAAAGGCGAAATCCATTAGATAGAATTCATGTTTAGCGTCTAACAAACTAAACACAAGTAGCGAAACAAGAGAACTGAAATAGCTGGGCCAAATGATGCTGAAAACGGCTTTCGATCTAACCGTTCTATCAATACTAACCTGGTATCATTGGTAGATCGTATCTCGCACTATTTGGATAAGGCAATTAGGTTGATGTTCTTTATTTCGTTTTAAAAAAAGCATTTGATCGAGTAGACAACGACGTATTGCGTCCTAAACTTAGTAGCATTGAACTTTCCCCGAAGTTACTAAATTTTTTGCAAGTTACTGGCGTGATTGTCAGGTTTATGTTCGATATGGTTGCTTTGTGTCAGTACCTTAGCACACTATGTCTGGAGTAAGTCAGGGATCGATTTTGGGACCTTTACTATTTGTGATCATGTTTAATGGCCGACCTGCCCTAAATTGAATATCTAGAGTGGAACTGACACTGACTTAGCAGCTTTGAAGGAAGACATCAACGCTGTATTTTAATGGAGTATTGATAATAAGTTACTCTTAAACATTGCTAAGTGCAACGTTATGTCTTTTAGTCGAGAAAATAATCTTAGGTATGGAAAATATTTCTTAGGCAATTGTCCAATAGCCAATGTTGATTTTGTAAAGGATCTCAGAGTTGTTTTTTGTTGTGTGTTGATTCTCATGTGACCTTGACTTTTGACCGCTGCTGAATCATATCAGTGACTAGGATTTATTATATGCGTGAGTTTAATCAGCATGTCATTAAACTAATTTAAGTCGTCGGGTACTCTCCCATTCTAAACCATACAAAATTCTTACTCGGTATGTTACATTTTAATATTCTTGAAGGAAGTATTACTTGCTAATCTTTGCGTTTTCCTCTTCCATAAAGAAAAGGAATACGGCCGTTTTATCCCATTTGTACTTATTTTATTACAATATCTAGTGACAGTAACTATATATAGTTTAATAGTTTGTATTTCAAAGTTATCCAACTATAACTTACCTACATTTTATTTCCATTTTGCTACTAAGCCTGTCTGTGGTTCTGACTATCAATATCATCAAATTAAAGTAAGAATTTGCGCATACAGAATAATTTACGGGAACTTACACAGCACCCAGAGTTAAATTATGAATTTCATGCACCATTTAATTAATATTTCCTAACAACATTGCAAAATCGATCACAACATTCAGATAAAATCAAAGCAATATAACTATGAGTCCTACAATACAATCTATTGTTAATTTATCTGTCTTAATTAGTAGCCGTGGGACCTTACGCAATCACAAAAAGTCTTAAGTTCATTGTTCAAGTTTACAGTCGATCTTATGGAGCCTTAACTTTTCTTTAACGATTGACAATGCCGATTCTGTAGTGCACTGGCTAAGTGACACTTTAAATATGGATTTGGAGATAAATTCAATGATTTATCTAAATCATTTAGATGAATATGTTTTACAAAAAAAAAAAAAAAAAAACATACAACTGACTTCTAAACAAAAACTTGGTGTTTCAAAAACTCGACACATAAGTGTCGTACTATCGCATCGCTTTTTTTTCTGCAAGAACTATTGAACAAAGAAAAATAATAAAACATAAAGTTGTCATACTGTCGCGTTAAAACCGTATGTGAGAGCCTTAATAAAGGTAATATGCCTCTTTTTCAAATAACACGTCAGATAACACCAAATTTCGGTCAGTTCATCCTAAAACGCTAACCCAAATATCACTCGATCATCCAATAAATCACGAGCACACTATAAACATTTATTTTTAGAGAAGAGTGCGCAATTTCCAACATTGACCCCGCCCTTTGGTCCAAGGTCCTATAAACCAAACATAACAGGTCAGCTTGAACGCTAGTCCATCTTGCGAAAATGTGATGACATAGTTTTATTTGACTTGTTTAATGACTATCTGTGTGAAAGGGCGGGTTGTCAGAAGGCCGATTCCCATAATTAAAAAAAAAATACAGCCGACTTCTAAATAAAGAACACTAAAAAATACAAAATAACTTTGATTTTGGAAGTCGTTGTCAAAAAATGAAGAAACAACCAAAAATGCCGACTTCTGTAATTATTATATAATAGGTATACAATTTTTTTTTTTTTTAAGTTTTTTATTTTTCGCGCCCCGCAGTTTCAGCCGCAAAAGTTTCGATCCCGTGGGAATATTGGGGTAAAAATTATCCTAGATATTAATCCTGATAAACCATCTGTGTGCCAATTTTCATCCAAAGCCATTCAGTAGTTTTTGTTTTTGCGTGAAAGAGTACCTAATAAACATCCAACCATACTTACAACTTTCGCATTTATAATATTAGTAGGAAATTTTAGTAGTGATGAGTTGAGTAGATATTTAGCATTCCGGTTTGACTGGAATCCGACCCCAATATAGTTAGGCAAAAGGCTAAGCAGATGACACGAATTTGGTTGTATGGTAAAATTTTGATGGTGATTTTGACGCATTAATAATAATAATAAATTCATTTATTCAGGTACACCCATTTCATCCCAACTATTCTGAATTTACTACTATAAAATCCATATCAAGCACACATAGACAGACAAATACATTACGATACTCACAGCCAAATAATTAAATTAAAAAGTTAAATTAAAATCAATACAATTACATTAAAATCAACAAATACAATTTAAATCACTCAATTAGGTCATCATTAAGATAAGAAGGCGAATATTCCTAATGGAACATTCCTCAATTGCACGATATAAAGATTTGTTTTTTAAAGTGACATATTATGAGCGATGTATATTTTTAGGGTTCCAAACGTCAGTATAATAAGCGGAACAGTCCTGTGTCTGTCAGCTTGTCTGTCATTTGCCTTACACGAAACCAAACTAAGGCTTTAGGGTTAGAATCGAATGATTGTGAACTAGTGGTCTACGCATTGCAGGTTAAGGATGGGCAAAATTTACATATGTACATGTCGCTGAATGAACACTTCAGGAAAACCTGTAGATCATCCTGCATCAAATTGAGTATTTATGAGCTATACATGTAATTAGCTTCTTTATGATGTTTTTTCCCGTTTAGACTGTCGATAGGTAAGCTGCTTAATTTTACAGTAGTTAGTATAGTAACAGCCCATTACCAAGCTACTTCTATTATAAATAACCTATGATAATGAAGCACTGCTAAAGCAAACGTAAAATAATCAAAATAAATTATGGTCATAAATTTGGCAACTCATAAAATTAAATTCCTAATAATCAAAAATACTACTACGACGTAATTTTTGTTAGGAAACGCATAATTTTTTCGAAAATATTATATTTTTAGAAGCAACAGATTTATAGTAAACAATTGTAGTTTACAACATCTATTTCTAATGACACAAACGCATGTCATGTATTTGTTGAGTCAACACAACTGATTGATGAAACACAATTAAATAAAAACTTTGGTGAAATCCACTGTCGAAGAGATTATATTCTTAAGAAACTGTGGATGTATTTTTGTCACATTTGTTAGTCTTAAAGTCTTTGTAGTGATGTGTAATAGATTAACGCCACGGATTCTGTAAGAATTTTCACACATAATCTATCTAGGTTTTTTTTTTATGGATGGGAACTCATCAAATGACTTCCTCCGCTCTAGGTGAAGCGGAAGAGAGTGTCAGACTTACTGACTAAACTCATCCATATTTCTCGAGCCCTTGCCATCGCGTTACAGGGCTGACTGTGCGGTGACTATTTCCAACTAATTCCGTAACATCCAAAGGACATGTGTGCGAGATTTCCCTGTCCAATGAGACCGCCAGATCCAAATTGTACTACACTGTTTTTTTTGTACCTAGTTGTCATAATGAAACTGGTAAAGTTTTTATAGTTTGCGCTCTACGCTTTGACTTTGTTTGTTATCTTTTCTTATGATAACTTCATGAAAAACACCCGAAACATTCCAATGACAAGGCATTCCTTCCATCTTTCCCGTCTTTCCGTCTCGGACAATCTGAGCCCGATATTTTACTGAAAAAATCTTAATTAGTCCGCCCGATAAATTTCCAAAAAAATTTGGGCTCGTTCTTTTTTTGTTCACGTAAACAAAAAATTAAGATGATAGAGTTAGTTTCAAAACCCGCGTGACATCACTACGAACTGCAATTTTTACTAGCAACGTGACTTCACCAGCCCCCACTCAGGGCCCCAAGTCTGCTATTTTTATAAATTTGTCATTCCAACACGATCCCATTGTCATTTTGCTAAAAGTTCGTAATCTGCTAAATTCATAATGATCGATCATTGGTCTGTCAGTGGTCTCGTGATACTTTTTGATAACCGAGCTAATAAAAAGAATGACTGCACAATGAGGTTCTAATAGTAGGTCACTGATCAAAGGAACTGTCAAAATTTTAGCAGATTACTGCATACGTCTGTCATTTATTTGTCATTATGTACGAGATTACCATTTTATACCATTCCTTTCAATGGAGTGTCAGTGGTTGACCATTGGAATGTCATAATGACGCTATTATGTTAGTAGATTACCAAACTTGTCAAAATCGACCATTATGAGATGAATGATAGGCCATTTTGACACTATTGTAATAGCAGACTTGAGGCCCTGGAAGTTTGATGCGCTTGATCTTTAAATATGTTTTTTTTTTCAAATTAAAATGCCAAAAATTACGTGCCAAATATTTTTTGAAAATCGAACGGACGGACTAAATAGAAGAATGATTTTTATATCTAGTAAAATATCCAATTATGAAGACAGGAGTTGAGTTCGTGTTCGCCATTTACTTTTGCATCATCAACTAATAAATAACATACCTTAAATAAATGGTATTTTTTTGTTTTCATTAAATGATTACAATTTCACACATTTGACACATTACGACATATAACTCAGACATCGACAGTTAACCTTCAATATGAGCTAAGTGAGAAGTGTCTGCTAAAGCTTGCGACACACTTGCGACAGGCGATTCGACATTAGACCGGATATCTGTTGGGGCCAGTTTTTAACAAACTAGACATTGGTATATTTGGGACCTATATGGACATTGTAGTATACAGTAAATATATTTACTTTAGAGTTGATTTGATTAGTTGTTAAATTGTCTATGGCTTTTATATATAACCGGAAAACTGAAGATTCCGTAAGATAGTAATAAATTTATTAGATTTTTTATTTCTCAATATATTATAGTAAAATCGTTTCATATAACAAATTCCATCCAAACTCAAAGGTTACCAGTATATCCGTACCTAAAGAAAAAAATAATTTACAATTACAAACGACATTTTACAATATTACGGCGTTTCTTGTTTGTGTAGCTAAATAAAGTATCGCGTGCAGTCTACCTAGGGATAATTAAACTATTTAGGATTAAGCCTTTTTAGCTTACTTCATAGAATGATAAATAGTACAGTTCCATTTTTTATTTATGCAGTAGGTACTGGCTATTCGCTATTCGGACATCGTGAAATAGACCTTTCGTTTTTTCCTGTATGGGTAATAACCAAATGACTTCAACCGCTCTGGACGGAGCGGAAGGGGACATCTCTTTGAGGCACGCATAGAACACGACGCACGCGTTATCGGATAGCGAGCCACAAACATACAAAGTCACATACACAAATAGCCAGACCCGAAACAACCAGCTATCTGTAGGCCATTGTTCCGTGCGGGAATCGGACCCGCGCCACCCGCCGTAGCAGCCAATCGCTCAACCATTACGCCAACCGTGTAGTCGCGTCATGTCGGTTAGATTTTTTAAAGTAACACCAATTACTGTCTGATATTTAGATGCAGTTACTGCACAACTAGTGGCGCGATATTCTGCCTGCACTGTTTCAAAATTATGTCGCCATTTTGAATTTCGTAGGAATAATAACAGCCCCATGATTCGAGATTGAGCACATTGATTGAGCTCGTGGCTAAATTATAACAGCCGCACAGGTCGATCTTCGAGGTTAAGCAACGCTTGCCGAGGTCGGTCTGTGGATGGGGTGACCATCTAACATAGCGAGACTTCTCCGTGCTTCGGAAAGCACGTTAAGCCGTTGGTCCCGGCTGTCATTTGGAGATCGTTGGCAATCGTTACGGAAAGTCAGAAGTCAGAAAAAAAAAATCTGACACCAGTCTTGCCGAGAAGAGTACCGTGTTCCCCAGTTAATAGGTTGCGGAGGTCTGGTAGGCAGCCGCTTCACGTAAAATACTGGTAGGTATTCAGCTGAATCCAGTATGACTGGGAGCCGAACCCAATATATTTGGGAAAAGGCTAGGCAGATGATGATGATGATTCGAGATTGAGCAGCGATTGCCGATGTTGTTGATGGTACTGGCCATTTGCTTACCGAGACTTCTCCATGTCTCGGAAAGCACGTAAAGACTTTGGTCCCGGCTAGGGTTGCCAAACATACTTTATAAAAACGTATCTTACTTTATTTTGGATAAATTTTAATATACTTTAAACTTTTGCATAAAAATAAAGTATGGGAAAACACTTTATTTTTAATCTGTAGTGTGATACGTAAAACGAAACAAGGCATATGGATAATGATGACCTATTTATCAAAAACTGCAAGGTAACAGAACGTAAATACGAGATAATGATGAGTGATTATATTTCAATTGATACGGTACTGAACGAACTGAACTTCCTAATGTATCTTTGAAAAGTTAAGTTGAATTTAAACATTTTGAAATGGTACTTACAAAGGCCAGTCTTGTACAGTTAATATGGCTTTAAATATTTATTTACTAAGATGGGGTATATTCCGAGTTATTAAGAGTAAAAGATATCCAAAGAAAATCTAAACTAATATTATAAAGAGGATTTTTTAAGAAGGTAGGTATGTATTTTTTTTTGTAGGCGGTAATTCCTGGAAGTACTAATCTGATTAATCGGATCATCGACTATCAACAAAGAACAATAAACAAATTTGCTGGCATAAATGCTTTGCGATCAAAGCCTTTTTTCAAGTAAACGTATAAAAAAGTGCTGAGCTAAAAATAAGGTGAAAATACTTTTTTTTTTTTCTTCCCAATACTTTATATTTTTTTCCTGTCCAAATAATAAATACGTTATTTTTTCCAAAAAAATGTTGGCAACCCTAGTCCCGGTTGTCATTTGTAGGTCTGTTACAGTTTTTACGAATAATCGGGAGTCAAATATTCTGACAGCGATCTTGCCAAGGGGCATGGTATACACAGTTACTGGATTGCACTGGTCAGATGGGACTGATATATTTGGGCTAAAAACCCTACGCATATTTTAGTCAAAGATATGGATAGAAAAATTGTTATCTTTGGAAGCATTAATTCTATGCTGTAAACTATTTTAGTTATAGAAACTACACTATATCCTTGGAGTGCACGGTTACTGTTAAATTCGAAATAGGAACGAAGCCGCTTGAACAGAAGTCGGTTATTTTGGTTGTTACTTCGTTTTTTGAACACCGTTGTTATTATATACGAAGATTTGTTATAATTGATTGAAGAATTCCGTTTCCTATATCCGTTTTAGGACAACCTCGAAATATGTACTTCTCTTCCACACCATCGTATACAGTTTTTTTTCATTTTACATCGACATGTGAGAATGAGAACATCATCAGTGTAGTCGAAGCCACGCATTATTAGTGATAACTCAAATAGTAATCGTCAGATCTCACTCAAATTTAAATTTGCCCACATTACAAGCATCAGCTTTCGAACACAAAAAGAATCATCAAAATCACTACACCCACTAAAAAGATATGAGGTAATACACAAAAAAAAAATATACAGTCAATTTGAGAACCAATGATCGCATCTGACCATATTGAAACAATTTTAAACAATGAATTGTTTGGCATCCCTGTCGAGTTCACTGACTGTACGTATACAGCGTCAAATGCACTCAAATTGGCCATTGTCCTTTCTAAAGTAGCTCGGTTTCTTTATTTCGTACAAGGTTGCCTACTGCATTTGCTATGTTACAGTAAATCTTTACTACATTTGTCGAAAGGCGAATTGTGTTTTCCTTTTAGGCCTTGTACATTGGGCAGTAAAAACGGACTCGCGTTTGTTTTTTTTAAACTTACTGTCAGTGAGTTTTGGCTGTTTAATAGCGAAGTAGTGGCTTACTTGTGAATAGGCTGGTAAAGCGACTGTGTCATTTGAATTTATTCGTGACAGAATAAGTAATTTAGCGGGTCTAACTGCTCAAGATACCTACCTACTTTTAATGCTACCCCCGCATACGGTTATTCCTGTAAAATGTGCTATCCGTTCAAAAACGCGTATCGACAAAATGTTTTACTTAACGAACATTTCATAGCGATGAAAGGTATAAAGGTCGATAAATCGAGTTCGAGGAATCTATCTACACAATATGTCTCAATACCACAGTCTGGCCAGCTGAACTAGAACCTGTTTGTATGCATTTAAAATTTTTAAATTTTTCATAGAAATTTAAAAAAAAATGGTTTATGGTTTTCGAAATAAATTCGTTCTAACTCAAATTTAGACTATCAAATATGGCAAGGACATCTATTACAAGGATAGTTTTTGGTTACTTTTGGAATATCTATGAATAATACTTTTGTTTTCATTGTCATAAGGTTAACCACTTTTGAGTTTGCCTTCATAGGGTCTAGTGACCCCAATGCATTTGGAATGTTATGGTTTGATATGATGGCACAAATATATCATGACGAGAGAGGCATATATTTTCTTGTTGCATGGTATTTTAATAATGGCGGATACTAGAGTTAGGGGTCCTGTAGTTGCAGAGGTGACGCTGCAGCATCGATGCGACCGTTTTAACCCGACTGAGCCAGACGGAGGATAATGTTTTCTAATATTCTATAACGGATAATGTTTCTAAAGAACAGTTCCTACAAAATTGTCGTCGCTTAAATTGTTCTCGCGTTATCGAGTTGACCTTTTGTTGGAATTTCCAACACAAAATAATAATTTAGTAACTATGCGCACATCACTAGCGCGTCTCTACGCGCATCGCTGTGAGGCGGAGATCACCTTTATGAAAAGCAGCATAGAGGATTCTTTCGTAAGCTTTTTTATGGCTCTCAATCTTTATAGAACATTGTATAAAAAAAGATAAGTCCTATAATACCGCAGAAGGTGAGAGGTATCCAACCCCACTTCAACTAAATAAAATAATGTTTAACTAAGTCAATTTTCACACTGAATAGCTAACAGTGGTATGGAATGTCTGCCCTAATAGTTATCACTGTTGGACAGCAACTAAATAGTAACACTAGTTTAACATAGAGTTACGTAATATTTCTACTTTAAATATTGTTTCAAGTAAAGAAATGGTCCTATGGTTTCATATTTTTTTGTAAGATAAAAATTAAAAATAAATTCCATACGTATGTATGATTGAAGGAATCCTGTTTTTTTTTTTCTGTTAAAACCGAGGATAGCATATAGTTAAGACGGGGCTCATAGTGTCAGTGCTTTCTGGTGTTGCGGAATTTGTTCGAAAGAGTCACCGCGGCCCTAGAACGCGGCGGGTACTAGAAGGATCAGGGGTGGGTTTTAGTCAGTAAGAGTCTGACGCTCCCTTCCGCTCCGCCCAGAGCGGATGAAGTTATTCAATAATTTCCCATACAGAATAAAATATTTAAAATAAACAGACAAACAACTAAACAGAAAAAAAAAGAATTTAATATTTTGCAGTGGTCGCATTATGAAAAACCTTTGTTACATTGAATTTAATCGTCATACGATAAATATTAGCATACCTACACAAAACTTATCTAATATGGTCGTCGTGATTGAAAAACGATTTGAATAAGTTATTTATGTTTCAAAAAACTGCAACCTTGAAAATGTTTAGCAAAATAATTAAACACTTACTTACTCACTCACACTTAACACAATTTCAACACGTGTCAACTTTTTCAATACACATGTTAATATGTTTGGTAAGCATAGAACACGCCCTTTATTATCACTTGCGACTGACAAGTCCGCGTTAACACTAACTTACCAAAACGTTACTGAAACGCGACGTGTTACGTAATATTAGACGGTGAGAAATTACGAAAGGCGACCGCGAAAAATAAGCAATTATTTGCAACATTGCAAACGTTTTCAGTGATTTTTATCTGAAATTACTGCATTGTTTGATTACGTGCGTTTTTGAGGCTCTTTGTAGTTTTTTTAGTTGATTGAAAGACATCTTCGATTAATTGATGGCCGTTCTAAAGATTCTAACTAATATTACTATCTGAATATTCATTGACAAAATCTGACATAATTATGTATACTAATTTATAAATTACATAGATCTTAATTACGCCATTTTAAGGCAATGAAGGTGTTTACTGTTGCAATTTATTTTATAAAAGTTAAAACATTGTTATAATCTATGCGAACATTTTGCTAACAAATTATGCCGAACATTAAAATGTAATATAATAGTGTGAAAATCAATAAGCAGCATAATAAAAGCAAACTGTAAACTGCGATTATTTTGCGGTATATCGTCGCCATTTTTATTTAAAATGTATTAATTTACTTTAATTCAAATGTACTCGGTGACTTTAGTTTCAAGAACAATGTTTCGGAGGGTGAAAGTAAGAATATATACATATATTAAAAAAAACAGCCAAATGCAATATCCGTACCATCGCCATTATTATTAATATATGCCTTTCTATGCCTTTAAAATTGAGCAAACAAAATAACATTTTTTTTGCTCGATTTTACAATGATTATCTTGTATGGGAATACCCTTTAATTTTGAAATGTTATTTTATTGTATTATTTTTAGTGAATATACCAATTAAAACTATACGAGCATGTCAAGCGTCTGCGTATTGCTATAATTAAGATCGAGTAAAAACACAAAAAAAGATCATTTCCAGTAGGGTAGAGTAAGGGGGCCTCCCTTTAATATTTAATTTATTTTGATTATTTGTTGTAGCAGCAACAGAAACAAACACGCTGTGTGTGTCAATTTTAACTGAGTATCTATTAACATCCATGAGATACAGCTTGCTGACAGACAAACGTCCGCCTGTCTATCTGTCAGCAGGCTGTATCTCAGATGAATAGCAAATAGGTTTAGTAATACTTTCTCGTTGGTTTTGGCCCGAACCCTAAATAATGTTATGATTTTCTTAAAAAAAAAAAACTTATATTCCTGTTAACTATTACTTTCAATATCTATGAATACAGCCATAGAATTTAAAAATCACCCATTTTTAATTCAAATATACAAAAACTTCGATTTTCACTACTATTGTCGCAGTGAATTTGAATAGTACGCATTCACTCTAATGTCCACTTGATAGTTTATACCTCGGTTATGTTAACTCATAAATAATAGCTAGTTTCATCACGTTTACATAATCCACACAGACTTAAAACAAAAAAAGACAAAAAATCGTGTACTACAGATGTAATCATTAAGTAAACGAACAACCACGCGATTGTGCTAAAATGTAACGCAAAGGAAGAAAAAGTATTGCCGGAGACAAAACTGATGCAAACCGTTGCAAATCTATCAACAAAATAGTAATTTCGTAACGCTCAAGTAACATTTTGGTTAATGTTACGTTGTATCTGAAGTTCAATTTCGTCAGTAAATTTTTTACTCCTCTGTTTTGCTGTTTCGGTAACACAAAGGAATTTGTGTAACAATAAAAATGATATTAATTTATGATTCATAATATACGATTGCATTTGCTATTGCACATTGATTAAAAGTTATCATCAATTAATATAATTTTTATTATGTTATTGATCAATATGACGATTGTCAACTCCGATTGTAAATTATCTCGAAGCTCTAGAAAAGTGACATTCGTCAAACGTCAAAAAATTTGGGATTGACAAACGCTATCAAAATGTCATGTGATCAAATCCTTATATTTTGACTTTGTCTGCAGCGTATGGCACTTTGTCTAAATCCTCTGGAGAAAGAAAAATCTATAATTGAGATAGAACTTCATAAACGTTTTAGGGTTCTAAACATCCGTAAAAAACGGAACCTGAATAGGATCGGGTGCCTGTCTGTCCATCTGTCACAGTCAATTTTCTCCGAATCTACTAGACCGATTCTATTGAAATTTGGTACACAGAAGTTCTGTGACCAAAACACAGGCGCGTTACATGAATAAATATGTTTTTTTTTTGCATTTAATAGGCTCCAAAATTACTGAACAATTTGAAAAATTCTTTCACTGCTGGGAAGCTGCACTATTCCCTGGTGACATGGGTTATATTTTATCCCCATATTCCCACGGAAACGGGACCTACGCGGGTGAAACCGCGGGGCGCTGCTAGTATCATATAAAAAAGGCTTACTGTTTGAATTTCAAATACAATTTGTTTGTTTATTTAAAATAAATAGTTTTGAAGTTATTCAAGAAAATAGATGATAGATGACCTTATCTATGAAACAACCCAGCCGAAAAAATGCATATAATAGTTCTTTACCAACAGATTACCGGAAAACATTGACCGATTGCTTATTTGGTATTTCGGTAATCGAAAACTGTTTTTTTTTTCTTTTGATTATGTTATTCATATTTTTTATGTTTTTTTTTTTATTCAGGAGAACAAGCAATCACACACAGTAAATGAACTTAAAGTAAGTACTAGCATGTACAAATGTGTAACTTATTACATTATCCACTTATTATAAATATAACTATAAGATACATAATTATGTTACGTAATTTAAAAAAAAGCACGACATCAAGAGATTATTGACTATCAAATTGTTATGCGTAAAAATCTATTCCAATTGTTCAGTTGTCAATTTATCGATAGTTTACAATATCTCAAGATATTTTATAGTCTCACGCATTTTACGATTATCCAGTGACATAGGGAAATAATCAAGACGATTAAGTAATGTTGTTATTCAGAGCAAAATAAGCTCAAATACGAGAAACATATGTAATAAAGCCTCCTATCCCCTTGGCAAAATATTTATACCTTTTCTTTTTGGCGGGAAATTATCAAATTACTTCCGCTCTGGGCGGAGCGGAAGGGAGAGTCAGACTCTTACTGACTAAAACCCACTCGTGGTCCTTCTTGTGTCCTTTACGTTCCAGGGCCGCGGTGACTCTTTCGAACAAATTCCGCAACCCTAGCAGGCACTGACTCTATGGGGCCCCGTCTTCGTTGCTGACAGCTTTTTGAGGCGCGCCATCGCGCGTCGATCCGGGCCTGGTTGCTATCGGACGGCGAGCCACCCATAGCTCGCCGTCCGCAGGCCCGCGCCTACGGTGACCGAGAATCGCCCTGCGTTTCCCGACCGAAGGGTGTAACGTTTTTCCCTCACAGTTAAATAAAAGAGGAAATATGACGTACAATTATATTATTATAATAAAATATCTTAAAACTAAACTTACTACTAACACTCGTTCACCTAACCACTACCTATCTAACGCTCTCAGTAATGGTCAAAACACGGAAAAGTTACTTGTTTAGGCCTCTGGGCTCTTGCCAGAGAAGCCAGGCAGTAGGTCCGAAGCCGATGCTGGTGCAGCGCCGGCTCGCAACCTCGGTTGCCGCACAGCGCGAGGCCCCTCAGTAAGGCCCGCACGCGGGCTCCAGCGCTCCCGCGGAGAGAACTTCGTAGACGGTTCTCAGTTGAACCCCGTCGTTATCCTCGGAGATGGTTCACCATGGAACTCCGGCGTAATACTGGTAGATGGTTCTCAGTTGAACCCTGTCGTCACACTGCCGAATCCTGGCTCCTCAGCCCTTTATATAGCCAAGACTCACGTTCTATAATTCATAATTCAAAACGTATGTTTTCTTCCGGAACAATTCAAAATTCAATTCAGTTAGAATGCCAGTGAGGTTTATAGCCAGTATTCCGTTTACAAATAATCTAAGTGAGAGCGTTCATAAGAATTTTAGAAATACAGTATATAACATAGCTATACAGAAGGAAAACAGAATATAGCTTAACATCTTATATTAATCTATTAAACACAAATATAAAGTGAATTTTAGTATTTACAAACAGTTAAACCTTTTTAGTAAAGCTATAGAGCAATTACATAAAGAAAAATATTACAGTTTGACAACTCTGACATAAAATGTCACAACAAGAAAATAAATATTAAAAAGGTGATTTTATATTCAGTGAAATCGTTTAAATTCGCTTAAAATCGCTTTAAATACTGCAGATATTTATTTATACTGCATATTGATGGGGAAATATAGTATCTGTACTTTAAATACTGCAGATACTATCATATTGTACTATTAAACACTTACTTTTTAGGTATTTTATGCTTTTATCCATTGTAACATCTCATTATGTTCACAGTTTGACTTTTTAGATTATCTTCAGTTACATATACTGAAATTAATGAAGTGCTTGTATTAGTAGTGGAATTCGTTATTGAATGCTTTAAGCGTTGATTCTAAACGATTTCACTGAATATAAAATCACCTTTTTAATATTTTTAATATTTATTTTCTTGTTGTGACATTTTATGTCAGAGTTGTCAAACTGTAATATTTTTCTTTATGTAATTGCTCTATAGCTTTACTAAAAAGGTTTAACTGTTTGTAAATACTAAAATTCACTTTATATTTGTGTTTAATAGATTAATATAAGATGTTAAGCTATATTCTGTTTTCCTTCTGTATAGCTATGTTATATACTGTATTTCTAAAATTCTTATGAACGCTCTCACTTAGATTATTTGTAAACGGAATACTGGCTATAAACCTCACTGGCATTCTAACTGAATTAAATTTTGAATTGTTCCGGAAGAAAACATACGTTTTGAATTATGAATTATAGAACGTGAGTCTTGGCTATATAAAGGGCTGAGGAGCCAGGATTCGGCAGTGTGACGACAGGGTTCAACTGAGAACCATCTACCAGTATTACGCCGGAGTTCCATGGTGAACCATCTCCGAGGATAACGACGGGGTTCAACTGAGAACCGTCTACGAAGTTCTCTCCGCGGGAGCGCTGGAGCCCGCGTGCAGGCCTTACTGGGGGGCCACGCGCTGTGCGGCAACCGAGGTTGCGAGCCGGCGCTGCAGCAGCATCAGCTTCGGACCTACTGCCTGGCTTCTCTGGCATGAGCCCAGAGGCCTAATCAAGTAACTTTTTCAGTGTTCTAACCCTTACTGAGAGCGTTAGATAGGTGAACGAGTGTCAAGTTTTTAGTTCTAAGACATTTTTATAATAATATAATTGTACGTCATATTTCCTCTTTTATTTAACTGTGAGGGAAAAACGTTACAAGGGCCCGGGGCGTCTTCTTCTGTTGTGGTGGTTGGAGCGTAAGGTTTCCCTCTCCCGCACGCGTCCCACCTCCTCCTTCGCTAGCATTACTACTTCGGGGAAGGATGTGACCGCTTCCCGTGCCTCTTTGCTCTGGACCATGGTTTAAACGAAGGCCGAACGCGAGAGGTCGCCGCCGCCGATCGCCTAACATATTTATACCTAAGAGTGTAACGCACTTGACTGAAGTCAACAACCAATTGTATTCGCCCTATTCATTATAGTAAAACTGACCTTGGAAAGCCCTACTCGTACTATAATGGTGACTTGAAAATCTCTGTGCATTGCCACACTAAAGTATATACCAAGGTTTTCTTTCAAAATGTTTGTAAATAATGCGTTTTTATTGAGATTATTTTTTGTGTTAGTCTTTGTAAATATTTTGGACCAATTTTCCTTTGTGTCATGACATGCTAGGTATCTCTTCATAGCCATTTTGGTTGACTAGAATAGAATTCCTAACTGGTCAGATTTTTTAAAAGGTCAATTTGAAAAACGAAAAGTTTGGTATTATAAAAAAATATATAAAAACACATTATGAACATATTATTATTATTTTTTTAAATTCAGTTATGATTTTTTTTTTTAATTCTAGAATATCGCCACACTATCGCCACAAGTATTTAAATTTTCCACCAGAAAGTTTTACATAAATTTGAATATTAATTTAAAATGTAGTAACAAAGACGTTTGTCAGTGAAATTACTAATAGCATTTTAAATTAAATTAATAAGCAATTTATGTATCAGCACTGCAATCAATTACTTTTTTATATTTGCCCTCTCCATACAATAGACTTATTTTAATGACCACGGAAATTTTTAAGCATTTTTTTAATGACTGGCTGTTTACCGCGGTTTTCGTCCCCGTGATCTACCTCACGAAACCAAACGTTTTGCAGGATACATAAGTATCACTTCAAAAAGTGTAGCTTTCTATCAGTCTCAGAATTGTCTAAATTGAGTGCCTACTTTTTTAGCATTCCTCGCTTAAAACCAGTGCACCCTTTTTATGAATCGGAAATCATCAAATGATATTCAACTCTAGGCGGAGCGGAAAAGAATGTCAGATTCTAACTGACTAAATCCCATCCGTGTTCCTCCTAATTCCCTTTACGTTCCAGGGCCGCGATGAATATTTCGAACAAATTGCGCAAACAACTAGTGCATCTGCAATTTCTCATTTTCAGCACACATGGTTGGCTGGTAGAGAATGCATAAGAAGTCCGCCGTCCGTATTTAAATAAAAATAAAGTCCAGCAGCCCTACCATGGCGTCTTAAATCCATCATGATTCCTGTGTCAGAGAGAGACAGAGTTACACAAGACGAATAGCACTATCCCTTTCCCTCACACTGAATCATGATACTACTTTGTAGTACGGCCACAGATTGTCGAAAAGCAAAATTGAAAATGCTCGTTTGATGTGACGCTTGCTTTCCCGACAAAACTATTGGTCGTTTCAGACTCGTTCAGAAATTAGATTGTATTATTTTATATAAACCACTCTTGTGTGTAATTTAATTTTATATGACGCTACTTAAACTGCACGCCATTCGACCACCGATAGTCAGTTACAAACTCTCATCTCAATTGTATGTTATAAGAATCTAAGAAGCAAATATTTACATTACCTGAACAAAACCCTGATATTGAGGTAAAATATTAAGGTACTTTTCGTTTTTCAGCTCATAGAAAAAGCGTCTTCAAAAACCTAAATTAGTTTACATTAGATTAATAATAAAATTTTAAATTTTGTGCCAAACTATTTTTATTAATTCGATCGTCACTTTAATTTCCAAGATCCAAAGGGATCAAATTACAGTCGCATTAAAATGACTCTGGATTAAAATGAAGCGAACGAGAGAACGAAGATTCATTCCATTTTCAAATACTTACTGGCTTGATTTCAGTGAAGAAATTTCAAGACAAGGCAAAACGCAGACACTTAATTTTTTTTTACTCATGTCTTTTTATTTACTGAAATTACTTTTAAACGATATAGACGACGCGAGCAGTGGTGGCCGAGTGGTAACGGCCCCGATTTACGAATTGTAAGTCGCGGGTTCAAACCCAGCCAGGCGCATTCTTTGTGTAATTAATTTCACCATCACTGCTCTCAAAACGGTGAAGGAAAACATCAAGAGGAAACCGGCATGTCCCAGAACCAAAAATTCGAAGACATGTGACATTCACCAACCCGCACTGGGCCCGCGTGGTGGATTACGGCCCATTCCCTCTCCTAGAGAGGAGGCCTGTGTCCCAGCAGTGGGAACATTAAAAGGCTGATTATACTTTTAAACGATTCGTTGCTCAAATCTCTAAGTACATTCACATCTCGCCACATCCACCAGAAGTGCATGAAGCAACCACTTCCAGATATAGTAGAGGTTTTATATTGCAACAGCATACATTAACAGGTCATTGACTATCGCTGCAAATGTTAAATAAACTGAACTTGCATTTTATTGTCAGTATTGCAATATGCTGGGATTTTAAGCTCATGAGGTAGCTTGGCTTTAGAAATGTACCATTTTTTTGTTTTCATAAAATAAATGATAATTTTAAAAACATTCACTATTCAAAAATCAACTAACTTACAATTCTTACGTTTTTATTATTTTATATATTAATAATTTAACGAGCTTTTAAAAGTCATAATAAGCCAAGAAAATGTAAAAAATAATAATTTAATTTTCTATTAAAACGAAATTCAATTAAGTTATGCTGATAAATTAAAAACAACAAAAAATAATTACAAAAACATTCATAAAGATAAACACACATATGCATTAATTATTTTCAGCTATAATGGGTGCAGTCTTTTTACAATTTTAAATCTATAAATTCGAACCTATAACCTACATTTTTTCTTTTGCTCGCGATCTACATAAAGGAACCTTGTAAAAGCGCTCAATGAGACTATATTATTACAAATAGACCCGTGTCACTATCACATTGTTTATGTTTGTGACGAGAACTCATTAACTTTGCCATAATTGTACCTGCAAAACCATTATGCTTTGCTGTGACCCCAGAGTACCTACGTAGTAAACAGTAGTAGAACTTTGAATGAGATCTTTGGGTTCGGCCTTGTAAAAAATATTAATTGTTGTAGTACGTTTTATTGATTTATTTTGTTCCCGGACGTCTAAAGATTTAGGAATTGTATATGAATATAAATTTATTATGTTTCCAAAAAAAAAAAAATCCATGGCTATTTTTTTAATGTCAACAATGCAATAACCGAATATCTCACGTAGATATTAATTTTATCGTAGCTAAAAATATCGCAGTGTATTTGAATAAATTATTTGAAGCAATATATGAATAAAATAACAATATTGTGCTAGATAGCCTTCAAAATTTAATAAAATCCGCTCGGCAACAAATTCTGTAAGGTTTTTTAAAATCATCAAAATTTACTAACAAGCTATCAAAATAAACGGCTAGACAAAAATATACTGTTGACATCTCAAATCAGTCAAAACTTTAGGAGTTTTATTCAATTAAATAAATCTTGAAAAATTGAACACCAAACTGAATATTAATATAATGCATAGAAATATTTCGTAATTTCTGAAAATTTTCATGGCTGTATGAAGTAATATTTATTTTTTTAATATCTCAGAATACTTATCAATTTCTTCTATATTGTTTTACTGCTCAGCATGTAACTGTGTCTCAACCATGTTAGTAGGTATGTAGGTATGTTTGTGGAACCTTGACCCTTCACATCACATGTCTTCACGTGCTTGAGAATAACTTTAGTGTAAAGCAAATTCTAGATTGTTTAAGAGACATGTTGGTCTTAGTCTTTAACAAGTTTCGAGTTGATATACCCAACGTTTATGCACTTACTCGATTATATTTTTACGAATCAAATGGAACAATAAGTCGACTCTTCACGTGACCAGAGGGCTGGCCTTTTCTTTGGTCAACGAATCAGCATTGCCATTCAACGTGGTAATGCGAGCAGTATTCTGGGCACGGACGAATTATGATATATATTATTTACTATCTAATATTTATCTTTTGCTAACATTATAAAACGGAGACGAATGGATCCAGCGGATCACGCATTATTATAAACACAAACAAATGTACAATTGCAATACTAGGTATTTCATGTACTCGAACTTATGTATGTTATAGAAGTTTTATTAAAATATTTAAAGTAATCATTTTTTTTACATTTTCTATTATTTTTTTAAATATATATTTTTTATAAGCCAATGTAATATGTACATACATACACATATCCTATAGATTTGGTGGTGTAAAAAATGTTATACACATGACTAAAGTCAACGTAAAACATAATTGTGTTCTATGGTGTTGATAATAATTATAAAACAACATTGTACGTGTTGATTAATCGATCGATTATTCCAACATTAATCTCAACAGTTATTTTTATTATGAATATCAATCACAGTCGCATAAGACAGCATTTAAAAATTAGACAAGGATTCTTAGCTAAAATATTTTATTTGATCTAAGAATCCTTGCCTACTCCATTGTCTTTCTACCCTCAAACGTTCTTAAGAATATTAAAGCGAAGTATAACAACGTTGAAAAGCCGACCCAATAATAAAGGGCCTTTAAAACCCACCCCAAAATAATCCCTATAAAATCGCAGTCATAATTCAAAACAATAAAAATAACACAGTCCCGGCCCTTCACAAAAACCTATTGATCCTTCATTCAAAAATAAAATACAAAATTATCCAAGGTCAAGTTCAGTTGCGCCACTCACCCAAGGCCGTTGCGAAGGTCGCGTGCGCAGGAGTTGCACAAATGTTACCGTGGCTCGTTCACTACTGAGAGTCTGAACGCCACGACCGGCGTGTTTCACAACCCCGGCTATGTCTTAACCAGTGATTGTGGCAAAGGGATTGTATTAGAACTTGTTTCTATTTTTACTATTTTTCACGTTAGAAATTTGGGGATAGAATCGGGTAATATTTTTGGGGTGGATACAGGCGCTACCAAGGATTGTCAAGCAGTTTTTTTTTTCGTTCAGTCTTCCAAGGTCATTTGTAAAAAACCTATAGTAGTACTTGTGTATGATTTAGAAGGGGGCTCTAATTTTGCGGGATATTCTAGAAAAACCCTAGGGTCTTTCTAGAATATCCAGCAAAATTAGAGCCCACTGATCACTGAGACAGATTCTAGCTTTGTAGAATATTAATTTAATTTTACAAAAACCGAAACTTTTTATACTGCAAAAAAAGGTGTTATTAAGCTACTTCAACTTATTTGAGCTGAACCTTTATAAAAATCAGCCATATGTATATAAAACCAATTACTGAAAAGAAAATGTGCTTTAATTAATTCAGTCTATATTGTTTTATGAAGTTTAAAAATGCTATTGTAAGTATTATTTTTTTAAGAATGAACCTCTACTTTTATATGCAATGTGTCTTCAACTAAACATACATTATAATAAGCTTTCATGCATTGCTGGGAATACTTTCTGTTAGACAGAATATACCGTAATCTACCCCATTTTAAGTTATACACGATTTAAGTTATGTATAGACAACATTTGTTTCTCAACATTAATTGAATAGTTCCACTAATAAGATTTCTTGATTACATTCAACTATTAAATGATTGTAAAAGCATGTCACTATACTTAATACGCATTAGTTAAATCAAAAGTTTTAAAAGCCTAAGGCCTAAACCTACCAAAATAATGCGCCTTGCTGGGTTTGGTATAATTCGTAAGTCGCGGCCAATTTCACTCCGCCAACATAGATGACTTGCTGATATAGGAGACGGCTGGGTTTATAAATCCGCGTAGGTCCTGTTCCCGTGGGAATACGGTGTAAAATATAGTATATGTTACTCTCTGATAGTGTAGCTTTCCATTGGTGAAAAAATGGTTAAAATCGGTCCTGCAGTTTTGAAGCATATTTGGTATAAAGAAATTAAAAAAAAAAAACACTTTTACTTTATAATATTAGTCTATAGACGAGTGAGGTTATAAAATATTAAATTAAATATTATTCATTTGACATTGACACACTTCATCTCACATAGTATCAGCAGTCAGAATTTTCAAAGTAGCATTTGATATTTATCAGTTTGATATTTTTAGGGTTTCGTACCCAAAGTGTAAAACGGGACCCTATTACTGAGACTCCGCTGTCTGTCCATTTGTCTGTCACCAGGCTGTATCTCATGAACCGTAATAGTTAGACAACTGAAAATTTCAGAAGATGTACTTCTGTTGCCGCTATAACAGCAAATAGTAAAATGCAGAATAAAATTAATATTGAAAAAAATCTCGTTTCTTGTATGGGAGCATAACATACAACAAACGTGAATTTTTTGGTCGTTTTTGCTCGATAATGATATCAGCAACAGCGTAGACGTTAAATTATATCTACTACAAAAATAAATACTTATATTTAAAAAAAAAAAAAACAAATTTTTAAGGGGGTTCCATACAATAGCCATGAGTCCGACGAGCAATGTACCGGTTTTTATTATTCTATTCTAATATTAGTAGTTAAAAAAAAATGCACAGATGTGTTGAAATAAATTGCAACAATAAACACCTTCATTGCATTAAAAAAGCAATAGAAATGCTTTACAGATAGTGGTACGGAACCCTTCGTGTGCGAGTACAAGTCGCACTTGGCTGGTTTTCTAGCTTCTCCCAGCTTCAAACCCATGGTAAAAACTAGCTGCAGGATAGCTTGGTTAAAAGAAGAAAGGTTGTTTCTTAGCCAGTAAGTACTGTCCAGCTGCCCCCTTTTTTGTCTGGATGGGAAATCATCAAATGAATTCTCCCGCTCTGGGCAGAGCTGAAGGGAGTGTTAGACTTTTTCTGACTAAAACCCACCCGTGATCGTTCTAGTGCCCGCATTCTCGTCAAAATTAGTCACACCATTAATTCTAACATCATTTTTTTATTGGACATACATTTTGCAGATGTGACTGACACATATATACATACATATGTATATTGTACAAAGAAATGGTTTTGTAAGATGTGCGCACCATATCGCAAGTCAGGGCATCCATGTTGAAACTGTCCAATGCAATTTATTGTGATATCTCTCCACTCTTGCTAAATCCTTGTTTGCAATTTTGTTCACTTACACTTAATGTCCCTGTAGAGGGTTTTTGTTCTTTGTCTTTCCAGTGATACAATTTTGTAGGAGCTAACGATTTTTTTGTGCCTTGTGAGAGCCCAATTATCTATTTCAACTTTGTTTTTATCTCAATATGTCATTTCTTTAGTTGGTTTTTCTTCTTCTTTTACGCAAACTAAGGAGTTCATTGAGTCAATCGATGGTTGAACTCCTTAGATTTTTTTTTGGGCCCAGTAGGTAGCTACATGGTGGCATTAATTCATGCGTTGGTATTACTTGGTATTTCAACAACTTGGTCTTTCTTGGTTTTTCTTCGTCTTTTACGCAAACTAAGGAGTTCATTGAGTCAATTGATGGTTGAACTCCTTAGATGGTTTGGGCCCAGTAGGTAGCTACATGGTGGCATTACTTAAATACCCAAAAACCCAGCTGTATGGATACTTGGAGCATTCCAACGTGTGGCTCATGTTCTGTACAGTGGCAGCGTTCTCATGTTCCTCACCCGTGTAGGTAATTGGTGTGGTGGCATTCCGTCATCTGAAAATGATAATTAGAAAGGTTAAATGAGATTCAGCATAGAAGTAGTTTATGTGTTTATCATAATTATGATCAAATCTTTATTTGTCCTACTAAACTGGGTCTTACGTAGTTTTATTAGGATTGGCTTTGTGCCCATGATTTTATTGCAATGCAGATTAGGGTACTATGTCATTTTATATCTGTTACGGAATGTTTGTAAAGTCCGTGAAATTATAAAATATCATGAGTGATTGTAAACTCTCGATAAAGTGTCGATTGTACATTTGGAATTTACGCATCAATGTTTGCTAGTCTGTAATCCCTCGGAGTAATCCCGAGAAATTCTTAAATAATAAAACTGTTGGCGACCGATCAGTGTACGGTACTACAATTTAATGGATTTATATACATATGTAGGTATGATTCTTTTCTACAACGGAATCGTAAGGGGCAGATCTTTTGTCTAGTTTTTGAAGGAAGGAGATACAAACACTGCAGCCAGAGACGGTAGCTTTTAGATGCACTGAATGGCACTGTGACTTATTTTCGTGATGCTAATTGAAGGACACAGAACTCCTTATAATTATACTTATTACGCTTAGTAACATTAGCACACAACGACTTAGTTGCATCTATATTATGTTCATTTGAAAAACGAACGCAAGCTTACAATCAGCAACTTGGATTTTTCATTTGCAATGCACTAAAACCCCACTTATAGTATTGCGTTCCAATATTTACTCTCAAACCATTGAAGCACATTTGTACCACCGAAATACTTAGAAGTAAGTAGGTCTAATAATAGCATTACTGAGATGTGTTGAATACGCGGCAGCATGGCCTTCTGTTTCGACTGTGATAGTTACCTTGGTATGTCGCGTATGAACGATGATATCTAGCAAATCATATTGTATTGACAAATTCTGAGAGCTATTGATAGAAGCCGCCAAGTCTCATGTTATGAAAAATATGGTTTCATTGCCACTTCGAGGAGTTGTTCGTCATAAATTAAGTTTTTGTTTTCAAAATATCATATTGGCATCATTACGACTATTTATTAGTTATAGTCCAAGTCTAATTTTGTTGAATATGAGATTTAACTTGTAAAATGTTTGATGTAATTTCTCTTTTTGTTTAAACTCTTTTTATTATTGTTATTTATTTTTTTATTTAATTTCATTCTCTTTATGTACACTACTTTTACCGTTTGTAAAATTGAAAAGCGGGGCCTCCTAGCACAGGTATATCTTTTACTTAAAAGGAGGTCCCTATGTAAGATTGACTGTTATGTAAAAGTTTGTACAAGTTTCTGCAATTTTTTTTTTCTTTTTTTTTTTTCAAGACTACATTTGCCATCCATGTTCAAGGACTATGTGTCTAAAAAGACCTAGTTCTTCAGTGTATATAATACATATGTACGCAATCGGCCGTGATTTAGAAAATAGAGTCACCAGCATAATTTAATTCATTGCGGAATCATTTTGTTGGCATTGACGGAGTTATTTAATGCATAATTCTTTTTCATCATCATGTTCCGTATCATTTCGTGCTGTTTTCCAAATTCTTAGCGTCTTTCTATTCCAGATCAATCCCGGTCAGTTTTTATTCCTGGGGTGGAATTTCTAATCTACATTTCTGGCTTTTATGAAAATTTCTATGGTATTAGCTGGATACAATGCAGTCCAGAAGAAATAATTTTAGTGATTCTTTGATGAGTTTTACTGAAATTATGACGTTATGAACTACTTAGTATCGCACCCTTAGAATGAAAGAGAGCTAATTCATTTATGGCAAATGAGCAAGAATTAAAATCGTCGAAAAGTGCTGGGTAAAAAATAATGTATAAGCTGCCCTTTTCCTAATTATATTTCAGAATCTTTTTCATCACAGGGTTTTAGAGATTTACGTTCGGTTTAGCAAAATTATAAGTAACAGGAATTTCGAACCTCTAACATTCTGAGGGTGCGATGTAATAATACGAAAGCAATGTTTAAGTAAGTAGGTATCTGTTTGATTTACCCTTGGCCGTAAGACACTGCGCTGTGGCGCGTGGTATCAACTAAAAGCCAGCACGGAGTGACTAAAGCCCAGCAAAATTTAAAGATGGTATAAAAAAAAGCCAAATAAATAAATGATTATATTTATGATTACCCTTTTGGTATGATTACGCTGAGCACAATTTATTGTTAATTTGTTTTACTTTGTGTTTGTATCTGTTGTGTTAAGTTTGTCTACACTAATATAATAAAGAGGAAAGATTTGTATTTTTATGTGTGTGTATGTTTGTAATTAATAAACTCAAAAACTACTGGACCGAATTCAGAAATTCTTTCAACATTAGAAAGCTACATTCACCACGAGTAACATAGGCTATATTTTATCCTCGTATTGCCACGGGAACGGGAGCTACGCGGGTGAAACCGCGGGACACAGCTAATGTCGAATAAATGTGTTCTAATCTAAGCGTGTTCAAGAGATCTAGAAACAGATTCTAGAAGATTCTAGAGAAGCTATTCCGGCAAAGCGTAAACGTCAACTTTAGATGTTGAATTCTTACGTCGCAGTCGTTTGAGTAGCTACCGCAACTACATAAGTCATTTACAAACCGTTATGCCCCACATTGTAGGTCATTACTAAGAAGCTTGACTCAGCGGTTATGCGACCTTGAGTTATATGGTTGTGTGGCCTTGAGACTTCAAAGCAGTTCATGTGGTGTCAGATAGTTGTAAAACGTGTTTGTTGACAAAACTTTGGGACATGTAAAAGGTGGAGATTTGTGTAAGTCAATTGCATCTATGATAATGGTTTAATAATGTTTTAGAAAAAAGGTTTTTTTTTTAATTTTTACGAGGTAATTTTTATTTTTTACTTAATTTTTAAAGGTAATTCTGAAAAGAAATTCAGTAATGGACATTTTTACAAACGTATGATTGATTATTAAATAATACATAATGCATTTAAAGGCTTGTACGTTCTTTATTGTTTTGTGTTATATTTTTAAATCAATATCAACAAAATTACTTTGGGAAAAAAATCATTGAAGATGGTCTAATTTATTTTGCAAAATAAATTTCTTCACAGCTCAAACTTGCTTGTAATGAAGCTTATTACTCCACTAAAAACTAGAGCAAAAGATAGGCACTACCAAAAATATAAATCAAAAATAACTTTCGTAATCTTTGAAATCGATTGATTGACCAACCGAAAATAATACCTACTCATCAGAGTAGATGCTTTCAAAATCCAGTCAACAATATAACAAAAAAAGAAAACAATAGAAACAGGCACTTAAGAAACTTAAAAAGTCCGTTAGTCACACTTACAATGAGAAAAACGGGCTACTTCCCGTTATGTCACATTCCCGATTGGACAACATGTCAAAAGTTTTAAAAACAACTGAACGCTAGTGGCGTTTGGTCAAGATTTTGATCTTCATACATCCATTCTCGTTTTGTCACCCTTTTTTTAAACTAGTTCTTTGTACGGTACAGTCAACTACAAAAGTTACCAAGTCCTTTTTGACGCTCTTTTTATCACCACCACCCCACCCGACTTTCCCAGAGGTGGGCACCCGACTTTCCCAGAGGTGGGTATATTGTTTTCTTAGCATATGTACAATCCTAAATTATATACGTTACATACATAGGTATGTACCATGGCAATAGGTTTGATTGCCATGTGCAGCTTTCATCTATTGAACTTTGAAAACCGATAGTCCTGATAGTGAATCAGACTGTGGAAGTGCAAAAAATCCAAGTGGTCAAGATTTACAATACAACTACCAGGAGACTAGAAAAATGTCGAAGTATTTTCGGGGCTGCAATTGTAAGCGGCAAAGACTCACAAACTACCAGGATACCAGAATCATGAAGATATATATCCGGGGCTAGAAGTACGAATGTTAATAACTTAAAAACTACCAGGATACTTTACTTGTTTTTTTCTTAGGGTTAGAATACATTTTTAATATCAATCTATGACCCATAGGAGTCGAGAAAAAAGCAAAATAGCCAAAGAATAAGCCAAAAAGAAGATATGACGCTCCAGCCTCAAACACCCGAAATTACTGAATTGCGAGTTTACAGAATTACAGAGTTACGAGAATTGCTTCCTGAGGCCAGTTCTAAAGTTCACGCAGACGAAGTCGCAGATAGAAGCTAATTTATAAACAAAATACAAAGAGCTCACCGGGATAATAATATGCTAAAAAAATTGATTGAGTCAGGCGTTACTTTGCGGAAATCCATTTTAAATTTGAAAATGAAAATAATATATCTAGTTTTAATTTCCGCGAATATTAGTGGGTTGCAGGTATGCACCTCCCGCCCGCCCGCTATATTATGCACATGCAAGATTACAAGGCAAATGCAAGGATTTTATGCACATGCAGGAAGGCAAAGCAAAACCCAACACCAATACCGACACGTGTTTCGCCTCTCCACGAGGCATCCTCAGGGGACGTGTTGACTCGCTGACCGTTGAGTTGACGACTCAACGGTCAGCGAGTCAACACGTAGCGGGCGGGAGGGAGGTGCATACCTGCAACCCACTAATATTCGCGGAAATTAAAACTAGATATATTATTTTCATTTTCAAATTTATAATATGTTAGTATCACGAATTCAATACTGATCCAGAGGAAACTGAAAGTGATAATCAAAACACTATTGACGCGATCGAAGCCGCGGGCGGAAGCTAGTAAGTGGATAGAACATAAATGGAGGCATTTCTTTTTGCTCCTGATTGTACTTTCCAAGCAAAAGGTTGACCAAACGGGAAAGAATATAGGCATTTTCAAATGTTGACGAATCGGGAATGAATGTATGAAAATCAAAATCTTGACCAAACGCCACTAACGTTCAGTTGTTTTTAAAACTTTTGACATGTTGTTGTATCGGGAATGTGACATAACGGGAAGTAGCCGAAAAACGTACCATAAAGTCGGGCCAAAAGTAGCCCAACTAACGTACGTTTTTCTCTTTCCAAAGAAGCCAAAGGGCCCTTTTTTTTCTGGATGGGAAATCAACAAATGACTTCTCACGCTCTGGGCGGAGCGGAATAGACTCTTACTGACTAAAATCCGCCCGTGTTCCTTCTTGTGCCCTTTGCGTTCCAGGGCCGCGGTGACTCTTTCGAACAAATTCCGCAGCAGCCAAAGGGCCCTGGTTTATTACTTTGGCCCTAAGTGTTTAACCAATAGGAACACATCAGTCTGCGTTTACTTTGTTCCTATTGGTAAAAAGTTTAGGCCATAGTTACACCCAAGGCCAAAGTAAACCAAATTTACTGTAATTAAATTGTCAAAACTTTTCCGACCAATTTGACAATGGTTGGTCAAGGTTCGTTTAATTCAACTTCTTCTTCAGGTTTCTGTATTAAGAAGATTATTTTCATGATAACAACGAAAAATTTATAGTTATTATAATTGGGAAACTTCAATGGATATGCCCAATTTAAAATTATGAGACAAATTATCAAACGCGCGTCTTCTAGAGAGAATAAATCTACTTGCAACAAGGTAGAGGCTACCATAAAAAAATAAATAAACAAAATTAGTTAATAACACAGAAAAATCTGCTGGCCTAAAGTTTGACGAGTTTCCATAGGTACATGCCTTAACACAGGTACACTTCACATTTTACTTTATCTGCAGAAATTTTATTAATTAAAAACTGGCATTACTTTTCTGTGGAAGGGAAATCAACAAATGACTTCTCCCGCTTTGGGTGGAGCGGAAGGAAGTGTCAGACTCTTACTAAAACCCATCCGTGTTCCTCCTAATGGGCTTTGCGTTCCAGGGCCGAGGTGACTTTTTCGAACAAATTTCACAACTCTGACAGGCACTGGCACTACTAGGCCCCGCCCAATATGTTGACATTTCTTTGAAACGCGCGTGGAACACACGCGCCCTGGACCCGGGGGGTTAGCATTACCTGTAGCGTAGTCAATGTTATTCGTAGCCGCGTAACGCCCTCTTTCGGCAGTACTGTGTATTCGGTTACAAAAAACGTACCGTTGATGTAGTTGTAACTGGCATTATGTTGAGCAAGAATGCTATACTTACTCTTTTAAATTTAACTAAAGTGTTATTCTTAACTTTAATTAGGATAAGACATTAGTATAAGGTACGATGGGATTGTCATGGTCATTTTTATGTAAAAAAATCCCTTAAATAAATAAAGAGAAAAAAAATCTTCCCTTTTTTATTATATTTTTCTGATTGGATACAAAAGAAACAGTAACAAATGCCAACTTTATTATATAGCCTAATAACGAGTGTCATAAAAGTATATGGCCTAGGTACTACGCGCATACATATTGAGACACGGATGAGGAAACTAGTCCAAGTAGCAAACCAAGTAAGGCACTACTATCCTTAAGTCCAAATTATCTCAGGCATCTAAATCGGCGTCTCTCACGGAATACTGAGCATACTACGCAGTTGCTCAAGCGAGTATATTGAGCATGGAATTCTGATATGAACACGCCCGTTTCTTGGTATGGGGTTTGGTAAAATTCTCATAAAATCGACATCGACAAACAATGACGATATTTATTTCTTTGGAGGCGTAAGACAGCTGATAAAACATCGCATTTTTAAGGAACGTTCATATAGTTCATTCAGTATCATTAGCATTGCATTTGCAAACTGTAATAAATACTTCTAATAGAAATTAGAAAAAACAAATACAAACAATTCTTTTACTCTCTGGTATAATTCATCATCCTGTTTAAAATTTAATTCTATTAACAAATTTACAAGTTTATAAATTTAATCATTTAAGTAATTAGCATCGTGACTCGCAGCCGCTGCCTAACTGTACTTTTGTCATATTTGTACTTTATACCTTTTTTTTTAATTTACCTCACAATGTTTTATAAAATATCGTATGTAAAATAAGTCTCATTATTATGTTAGTATTAATGTGTTGTTTTAATGTGTTTCATTGTCTAGACAAACCTATTAAGGTTTTGTGATATTAATAAACAATATAAAAGAAAACAACACTAAAAATTGATAAGTTTTTGATATTGAGATTTGGATTTGAATGCTTTAAGAAAAATTGGCCCTCCCCCCCCCCCGCGGTTTCACTCGCGTTGGTCCCGTTTCCGTGGAAGTTCAGGGATAAAATATAGCCTATGACATTCCACAATAACGTAGCTTTCTATTGGTGAAAATAATTTTGAAAATCGGTTCAGTAGATCCAGAGATTACCCGTTGCAACGTCACAAACTCACAAACGTTATCTCTTTATAATATTAGTAAAGATGGAGGGGCTCGTGGTTAAATATATAGTAACAGGGACACGGAACAATCTTTATAGCTAAACGCTGGCAAGGCTGGTCCAACCCTCGGAAGGTAAGTTAAGCAGTAGGTCCCGACTGTCATTGGAAGATATTTGACAGCTGTTAACATAATCAGCCTTTCAACGTTCCCACTGCTGGGACACAGGCCTCCTCTCTAGGAGAGGGAATGGGCCGTAATACACCACGCGGGTCCAGTGCGGGTTGGTGAATGTCACATGTCTTCGAATTTTTGGTTTTAGGACATGCCGGTTTCCTCACGATGTTTTCCTTCACCGTTTTGAGAGCAGTGGCGATGAAATTGAGTTAATTACACAAAGTAATGCGCCTGGCGGGGTTTGAACCCAAGACCTACAATTCATAAGTCGAGGCCATTACCACTCGGCCACCACTGCTCTCTAGCACAGCTAGACAGCTGTTAAAGTGAATCAGAAAACTTGACAATCCTGCCATAAGGTATCATTATATCTAACATACGGTTTGAAAGACAGAAACGCTAAAATATTGGTATACAGGTGCATCCTTTTAGGATGGAAGCCGACCCCAATATGATTGGTTAAAAGCAGATGATGACACATCCAGCGAGGAACAACTGCAAAAAGAAATGATGAAATCAGTTAAACGGTTAAAAATAAATATCAAGGTCGTAGTCAAATCGAAACAGCTGAATAAGTAACAAGAAAGAGAGATAAACTTATTGGAGCTGATTTTGATGAATATTAATAGATGAAAGATTTTTCTATTTGAGTTTGTTGCAATGTCTATTTGTAAGTAGGTGTGTACAGTCGCGGTCATTAATTTTTTATCACCATAAGGTTCATAATTGCCTGCACACATCTATATCACAAGGCCGATTTGTGATTTGACTACCAGCTATAGAGCATAGATTTTTATTAACATGAAGATCGGTTGCTCAAGCAGGTGACTTACTAGATAGGATGGTTAAAGAAAACCTTTTTAGAAAAAAAAAAAGTAAATAATTATATTATTTGGAAATACATTAACAAGCAAATAGACGAGACAAAGAACGATACGGGAAAGCACAGGCGTAAGGTCAAACTTGTTACTAAATGTATGAATGACATGGAAAATAAAAGTATCTTTATTTATTTTTTTAAACCATCAACAATTTTTTATTTTCATTACTAGTGTAGTCTTCATCAGCAACTATGAAGACACGTAGTCTATCTCACATCTTCATAATATCATGCCATATCCGAACACAATGTGATCTAAGAGCTTGATGGTTTCTTTCGTTCTGACATTCCCAGCGTTGATCCATTTTGCCCCACAAATTTTCAATCGGATTCAAATAAACTGCCCGAGCAGGCCGTTGAATCAGACACATGCCACGGTGCAGGTTAAACCACGCTATAGGTACCCGGGCCGTGTGAATAGGTGTATTATCCTGAATTTATTCAGTTTGTGGGAATTCTGTTGCAAGAAACACAGACGCAGTAGGCAGCGTCACCTTTTCTAAAAGCGACACATATATCCATAATCTCACGGCGAATCCAGATTTCAGTTCTCGTAATAAAGCACTAATGCTCAGGCCATCTTCATGGAGAAATATCATTTCAGCTCATTGTTCCAAGGTGAATAAGTGTAGACTATCGAAGACAAAAATTATAGACTATCAAATTTTGGTACATAACACTGTTCCAAATGTTAAATTGATAATTTATCGAAAGTTTACAATCTATCAAGATATTTTATAATCTTACGAAGTTTGCCATTTTCCGGTGCCATAACCAATGCAATTACGCTAATTTGTTAAAATTTAAATTAAGAAATGAATTTCATAAAGTAAGTCTATGCTACAATATTATTATGCTTTATAGCTTTTTAAAAGTAATAAGTAACCTTGATATAGTATCTATTATATTTTGGGATTTACTACACACAAAGTGTGACAAAGAATTTAGATAGTTTGAAAACTGATAAAGTTTTTTAGATCGCAACCGTATCCGAAATAGCTGGTTTCTTGAACTTTGCAACAGGGTTCTTCACCTCGAGTCAAGAGCAAACTCATTTCAAATAAAAAATAATAAAACAACTCTTGGGTATTACTATTTCTAACAATGTTATTTGATTTGCAAATAACTTGTATTTCATCGCAGATTTTAAACTTAACCAAACAATTTAAAATTTGTCGATTTAAATAAAGAAAACCTTATATTTTATTTTCAGGAACGACCCCTTTTACATATATTGGTTTTTGTTTTGTTTTTGTTTTTTTTAAAAAAAAAAAAAAACGTTGCCCCACACTAGGATTTACTCCTGTATCGTAGGTGCGTTCACAAACATGAAAACTCACATACACGAGACACCCAGACCCGGAACAATTATCTGTAGGTCATACAAACATTTGTTCCGTGCGGGGATCGAACCCGCGACACGTAGCGCAGCAGCCGAACGCTCAACCACTACGCCAACCGTGTCGTCGTTTTTTTATTTATTATATATTTTATATTATTTATCAGACAGTTAACATAAATAAGCCACTTATGTAATTAATATTTAATTTTAAAATAACTATTTGAATATAGCACGTCGCCCGCGACTTAATCTGCGCAGATTTAGTACGAACAATTTCCCTCCCGTTTTACCCCCTTAGTGCTGGAGTTTCATAAAGTTCTTAGCGGATGTCTACATCCTATAAGGAACCTACCTGCCAAATAAGTTATAGTATATAGTATAATAGGTATAGTTCCTGAGATTTCGTGATTAATCAGCGAGTGGTATTTCGCTTTAACACAATGATTTGAGTTGCTTGTAATGTGAATTTAAAACAATCTGACTTCGTGTTACCCTACTTGGCCAGGTTATTATTAGTTTTATAGCATTAGTAATCCACGGGCATGACGGTTCCTTGATTCAGCATGTTATAATCGGAGAGTAAGCGTCGTAAATTGTCCAAATATTTTTTATTTAATACCTAAACGACATAATGAGCATTCTATACCCTATCTGTTTAGGTAGTTAACTAAAGGTAAACAATCTTGGTATGTCTTTTAACGAAAAATGTTTTTGAAAAATGTGAAATACGTTTTACAACATGAAATACTTTCAGATTTTCTAAAATATAGATAATTGATTTGTATAAATAGTCATATTCATATTTTAAAATATATTTTTACATAAAAAGACATACCAAGATTGTTTACCTTTAGTTAACTACCTAAACAGATAGGGTATAGTGAATGTTATAATAAACAGGAGCGTTTTAGCGTGCATTCTAGCGAGCATTCTACCGGGAATTCCAGCGAAACGACAGTAAATTTGCTCGGAACTTTTTGCCAAGCCGAGCAACTTTGTCATAGTTCGTCCTTCTCCGCCCACACCTGCCGCGCAAAACCATAAAGTACGTCACACTAATTTCGTGATTTTTTGACCGCGTCCCCGTCCTTGTCACAGTTGTTTACATTTGTGAGACCCTCCCTAGTGTGACGTCAAATATTTTGCAATTTTACATTTAGAAATGATAAATTGTATTTTTTTTTTATATAATCAATATCTAATCAATAATTTGTATAAAAAAGCGATAAATTTATATATGTATGTTAATAATATTACTAGTAGAACGAATATTCCATGGACATTGAACCCAGAGTAGATTCAAAGTCCATGGTCCATTAAAATTATTTATAAACCGCATAGTAGTCACTTCGTTCTCGATTGGGTTTTTAATAAAAGGAACCTTTGATATGCCAAGATTTTTTCATCCAAATATACATATATTATCATCGTCAACATCCAAACAAAGAATTTTTCAATTCTTAGAGGGTTCTTACGATTTGCATTAGAAAAAATCTACATCTCTTTAGTAAACTTAGCGACAGACATAAATATGCTACTAGAAATAGGGATCAATTAGTTCAATCAGGTTTCAGACTGGCTAAAGCCACATCTTTCATGGAGTATTATTTAAAATGTTAGAATAAAATTCCTCCCCATATATTAGAACCGAATGCAACGAAATTTAAATCTTGTATTAAAAGTATATTATGCAGATAAGCATATTATAAGATGGGGGATAACATTGAAGACACTAGGGTGCACAAACTAAGGAGGAGGCGGAGCGCGTGCGAGAGAGGGAAGCCCCTCGCTCCAGCCGCCGCAACAGAAGAAGACGCCCCGGGCGTCGGGAAACGCAGGGCGATTCCCGGCCACCGTAGGCGCGGGTCTGCGGATGGCGAGCTATGGGTGGCTCGCCGTCCGATAGCAACCAGGCCCGAGTCGACGGCGCGTCGTGTTCCACGCGCGCCTCAAAGAGCCGTCAGCAACGTAGACGGGGCCCCATAGGGTCAGTGCCTGCTAGGGTTGCGGAATTTGTTCGAGAGAGTCACCGCGGCCCTGGAACGCAAAGGGTACAAGCAGGAACACGGGTGGGTTTTAGTCAGCAAGAGTCTGACACTCCCTTCCGCTCCGCCCAGAGCGGGAGAAGTCATTTGATGATTACCCATCCAAAAAAAAAAAAAGGGAGCACAAAACTAACCTATTATTGTTCTGTCAAGGGTTTAGTTGAAATAAATACTTTGAGTTTGCCTACACATATTATGTAGAGCAGGAAATATTTTTAAGTATATCAAATTCAGCATTTTAATACTTAGCTATATAAGTCACGAAACTTAGGACCCCTCTCCTCCCTTTTCACACAATGTCACACTTCATCGACCTGCTCCACCCTCCTTAACGTGTGACGAACTTTATGGATGGTCCCAAAGAATACAATTTAAGACGAGCATTTACTAGAGCATTGGCTATAATGTTCGTGAAAATATTCGAGGCGATACTTGGCTCAGTTCATTGTTCATTTCGACAAATTTAAAAACGTCGAATGCTCAAAGTGAACGCTCAAGTCTAACAGCAACTTAACGCAAACAGGTTCGCTGTCAAAGACAACTTGATAGACGTCAACTTGACAAATCCTAAAATTGTCTATAATAATTATGTAATTTCTTGATATAGCTCGTATTGTGAGGAGATTCCTTTCTCTCGAGCCCTAACCACCAGCAGCTTGCACCCTGCTCCCGACACCGCGCACATCTACTCTTTTTTAGTTAATGTGCTTTTTTTTAAAGAAATATTTAAAAACTAGCTGCTGCCCGCGACTTCGTCCCCGTGGAATCCCCGATTTCTCCTATTCGCTTAAGCGTGATGATATATAGCCTAAAGCCTTCCTCGATAAATGGTCTATTCAACCCAAAAATAATTTTTCAATTCGAACCAGTAGTTCCTGAGATTAGCGCGTTCAAACAAACAAACTCTTCAGCTTTATAATATTAGTATAGATTTAAATTAGTATGTAAGTATATCTGAGTAAAGATAATGTCTTCTGTTCTTCCTTTCAATAGATACAATACATTCGAAACTCTTTAGATCTCTTGTGACCAATTTGGATAACCTAATCGTGCGGGGGTAAAATATCAGACTATGTAGATTGCGCCAAACCGATGATCACCTTGAGTTCGCGCAACTCACATTTGCGAAACTTCCAGTTATCTCTATACTTTCTACGTCGTCTGGCCGTTTAGTGATTTTACTTGAATTCATAATCTTCTATTTCCGTTCGACCGTGACATGGGTGATTTCTTCACTCTTTTACTGCATTTGTATGTGTTGTTGGTGCTTTAAGGATCTGTGTGACAAAGAGCATTAAAAACGCCTTTCGTCGCAGAAATCTCTATATTGACCCATACATTTTCAAGCCTACTTTAAAGTATGTCTATACACGGTGTATAGCCAAGGACTTTAAAGTAAATTATTTTAAAAGGATATTAAATACAATGGTCTAAAATATTAAAAAATACGCCAAGAGCCACCTTAATTTTCTTTTTATCGATAGATGATCTTGAGTTTGATCTATTAAATCCTTTTCTTACGAGTATTCAATAGAAAAATGATTTTAAGCAATTTCATAACAAAAAAAAAACATTTTAAATGTAATTTGGTTTACGACGCTTTTTATCCAAATTTGCCTGATATTTGAAGCGGGACTTGTTTAGTAGCGGACATATGTCATATTTTTGTTTAATTCGTTCGATGTTCCGTTGTTCAAAAATTGCAAGTAAAATGAGAAAAAAATATCAAACACAACAGCCCAAATGACATGACACATTTAATTTTATTATAGTTTCAATTCATAATATTGATAGCGACAATAAGATTTTTAATGCGGCATGTTGACATCTTATTGAAATCTTATGATAGGGTTAGACAAAATTTCAAATTTATCGATAAAATTATAGACAAGTGCGCGTCGCAAATAAATGGTTATCAGACAGCAAAGTAAAATATACAACAATTGTGAGAACTAAGATACTTAAAATACTTGTGCATCATCTAAAAAAGACTAAAAAGACTTCCTGACAGGGACTGAAGATTGATTGACCAATGATTTTAGCCAAATGACAATGCGTTCGTGTTAGAATGACAAATTTATAAAAAATAGCAGACTTGAGGCCCAGATATTACAATAGTGTCAGAATAGTCTATCATTGATTTCATAATGGTCTATTTTAAAAAAGTATTACGAATCATTGACCAACCAATGATCGATCATTATGAATTTAGCAGATTATAAACTTTTAGCAAAATGACAATGGGATCGTGTTGGAATGACAAATTTATAAAAATAGCAGACTTCGTGCCCAGGTCCCTCAAAGTTTTCCACTTTTGTGGATAGCAAAAACCTTTATTATATAATTATGTAAGTTCCCTGAGATAAAATCGTTGGGCTGTTTTTGTTTTCTTCTGACTTCCTCAAACTTAAGGTCTTATAAAAAAACAAAAACAAAACGATGTTGTTAACCCGAGTGATGTTTATCAAATTGGTCTTTAAAACTGAACATATTTTGGTTCATGCGGAAGCGTTTAGCAATTCTTTTGTTCAGGGTAAGATGGCAATAAGAAACCTTTGGTCTTACAACTAAGGCTGCATTTACAGCGATAATTAGCGGTATAAAATTAAAAATAATGAGTGCACAATTAACACAAACGGTGATATTTTTAACTGACTTTCATAAAGGGAGGAGGTTCTCAAGTCGACTTTTTTGTGTATTACCTCAAAACTTTATTTCGCAAACAATTATTTTTCATGATCTAAAATAATTTAATGTATTTTGACTTCTCAATGCATAACTGCTGCTGGTGAATTTTCATTTGATTGAGGAGTTCCAAGGCCTATATTTTGGTTACATTTTTTGTGGGCCAAACAAATGTCCTTTCATTGGCGTTGTTCGTCCAGTTGTTGAGCTCCTTTTTGGTTCTAAGTTAAGCTACTCGACTACTGACCAAGGCTTGCACTAACTGGACAGGTCCACTCAAATCTGTGTGGTTCCCTATTAAAAAAACAATTTCAGACACAGATCTGCACGGTCCTTATATTTATAACGTATTGTGAAATGAACCCCAGACATAGCAATCTACAAGGTCCCCAACCTTGTAGATTGCTATGTCTGGGGTTCATTTCATGTTAGTCTGGCGGTTTGGGTTCTTTATGTGGCCAACCCAAATGTCCTTACTTTGGTATTTTTCGTAAAATCGTTGAGCTCCTTAAAGTTCTAAGTTTGAGCTACACGATAACTGAGAAATGCTTGCACTGTTTAGACAGGTCTACTCAAATCTGTGTGGTACTTTCCTCAAAAGACCAGTTCAGACACCAACCTACATGGGTCTCATATGATTTGACCAGTACAATTGTATGAACTTCAAAAGACCTCTTGAGTTTTTTTCGGTATTTTTTCTCGGGGTAGTCAGCTAGGAAGTTGACGTATAAAAGTGTTTTTACAACCTAAATACAAAGTAAGTATCATTTATCATAATCAGACTATCTCCCTAGTATCATATTATTATTTTGTCTCCAAAGTTCTAATCGGATGACCGGGAGTGCTTCAAAAATGGATCACTAATTTGTAACTGGACAACATACAAACGTAACAAGTTTATCCAAAGCTTGTTAATACTGATATTATAAAGAGGAAAGATTTGATTGTTTGTTTGCATTGAATAGGCTCCGAAACTACTGAATTGATTTGATAAATTCTTTCACTACTGGGCTATTAGCCGGCCATAGTGTAGCTAACGCTATGACAGGCTGGTATAGGCTATATTATTTTATCCCCATATTCCCACGGGACTGGGAACTACGCGAGTGAAACCGTGGGGCGCTGCTAGTAAAGCATATTATATCTGTGTACATAATATGTGTTTGTCTATTTAATACACATTTGTGTATAACAGAGTGTAACAGCGCTGAGTGATCTGGAATTCAGAACCATCCTATTTTCAGGCACCTTTCACTAAGTTGGATCAAACAGATACAGAACAATAAATAGTGTCTGTAATCATTATGCAATCGAGAAAAATTAAGATTTATCTCAAAAAGTTGTGTTGATTTTTTTTTTTTGACATGCATGCACTGAAATTTCATAATAGTTTGTGTAAGGTATCTCTTTGTCTACATACCAGACTGGCTTCCTTGTCTGCACATTGAATAAGGTAATTAAAATAATTAAATCCATAACGGTCTTACATAAGTTGAGTAAAAAATTTGACTTGAAATAACAGCAATGCTTCAGCTTTAGTGCATTTACACACTATGATGTCGTAGGCTTAAAAACGCTTCGCAGTATACCTGTTTACTAGGGCTGCGGAATTTGTTCGAAAGAGTCACCGTGACCCTGGAACGCAAAGGGCTGGAGGTTCACGGGTGGGTTTTAGTTAGTAAAAGACTGACACTCCCTTCCGCTCCGCTCTGAGCGGGAGAAGTCGTTTGATCATTTGCGACTTTTCTAGTGAAAAACTTAACTTTTCTAGTCAAAAACTTATTTTTTTCTAAATATCGAATGTAAATTTTTTTAACTAGCAAAGTGTTTGTGATAGGGGTAAACTTTTTTCTTATGGTCATGTTAAATGAGAGAATATAGCAATATCAACTGGACTATATTTTCGATGTAAAAAGGAAATCAGTACCATTGAATAAATCAATTATTATAAAAAAACAACCTTTTACACATAGCAAAAAATCGTGTTTTTTTTTGTCCCTTTTTGACCCTTTCTGGATTTGCGGAAGTGTACATTAATATACACAAAACTCTTCATAACCATTCATTTTATAAAAATCTGTTGAACGGTTAAGGAGTAGTTCGCGGACAAACAGACAGAGGTTGACAGCGATATTGCATTGGTGAGTGCCCATATGTCACATAGCACCTTCGCCGCGGATCGACTTCGACAAAATCTTCAGGTTTAACCCATAGACCGTCATTTCTTAATCACGAGACGCCATTCTACCCATCATCCCAGAGACGATGGGACAGCCACTCTACAGAATGTTTCAGAATTACCTTATGGCTACACCTGCCATTGCTGCTGAGCGTGCGCGCCTGCTGGCTGTGGGTCAGTGGGAGTCGGGCCTCTGGTTACACGCACTGCCGTCGTCGAACACATGCACCTTGTTCGGCGATACTGCTTTCCGCCTTGTTGCATCCCTGCGTCTTGGCGCTCCTTATTATTCTCCTCATCGCTGCTACCACAGTACCAGCGATGAGGAGATCAACAAGGAGCACCACAGTGAAGTTGTCAGCAGCCTTGGAAACCAGGATACGTTATGCAGTCGTAACATTAACGATATCACCCGACGTGTTCTTCACACGCGACGATGGCAAGAGACCGGACGGCATGTCGTTATTTCTATGGAAGATGGTTAGGCCATTCGTGTGGGACGCTACTTGTGTTGATACTGTTGCGTTCATCTCATTTTTCTAGCTCATCGTATTGTGTTGACGCTATCGCTATGGCTGCGGGGAACCTCAAGTAGTGGAAATATATATTAACCTCGTTTGTAGTTACATTTTTGAGCCATTTGGGGTTGAAACTCTCGGGTCGTGGGGTCCGAGTACTCATAACTTATTTAAAGATTTACTTTGGGTCTTCGCGTGACCCAAGGGCTGATTTTCACCTTGGACAAAGGATAAGCATTGTCTTACAGCGTGGTCATGCAGTCAGCCTTTTGTGTACATTACCAGTGGCCAGCGATGCGGTGGAATTTTTCGACGCCAAAGAGTTTTAATAAATTAACGAGCACACGAGATCTGTGTTTTTTTTTTCAAAGAAATAATTAGAATATTTCTAATTTTATAAGCCTGCAAAAAATCTTATAACAAAACACAAAATATGGCGATAGAAATTTGACAAGGCGTTGTCGTGATGTTAGGTACCTACAACTCCACGGCCTGATTATTATTAGATTTTTAGCCTGCGATGAACTTATATCAAAAGCTATGTTTGTGTGGATAGCAAGAAAGTACAAACCACTTAATAATAAAAATAAAACTAACAAGTCAGGCACTTTGTATCATTCATGTTCGTAAAGTTACAAAGAATATTAGCAACAAGTGGTGCTCTTTCGTTTAAATCACACAAATTAATATCAGGCTTTGTTTCCACATTTTTGTGAAGTACCGCTGATCAATTGAACACTTTTATAAGAATAGTACTGTATTCCCTTCTTCAGAATTTGGCCTATTCAACCCTGTTGGTCCCAGTATCTGCTCAGACCATGTATGTATGTTCAGCTTCACAATGGATGCCAGTTTCTGTATTCTATCTTGTACTTACTTATCTTATCAACGGTAGCAATGATCACCTAAGTTTGTTGGAGCTGTTTCGTACTGCTCATTTATACATCTATACATATAAATAAAATTGGAGCGTCTGTTTGTAATATTGAAATAACCGTTTTTTACAACTTTTGTCTGTCTGTTTGTTCCGGCTAATCTCTGAAATGGCTGGACCGATTTTCATTGGCAGGTAGCTGATGTATTTTATATTAGAAAAAAATTTTTTTTTTAGAAAAACAAAGTATGTTGCAATGTCCAAGTACTGTCCAGTACCGCGCGCAGCTCACGCGCATGCCACCACTGTGCCGTCTCGTCGGGCGCCTCCCACCACTTCTCCCACCAACGAATCAATATCACAAAGAATCGGGAGATTGATAACTATTCCACGGGGATGAAGTCGCGGGCAGAAGCTAGTTTAAAATAATGAATGTTCTTTTAGACGGTAAAAAGCGAGAGTGCACTTAACTAGGTGATGTTTTAAATTTTAAATCATCCAAAGAGTATCCATTTCAATCTTTGGGTTTACTTCCATGTATTAGTGATTGAAGAGATCCGCATGATGATGGTTTGTGGTTATCTAGTATGGTTCTCACGTACGTATAAAAAATTAGCCAAGTTAATGGCAATAGGCAGTATGTCATGGACAATATACAGTTGACTGTTAAAAAAAAAAATGACAGCAGAACCAGGAAATATATTTTGCATAACCAAACAGGAACGGTGACTTCATGCATGTGTTACAGCCAACGATTGCGTTCCCTATATTGTTTGTCACATCATTTAAATACGCACTCATTTACTTGTACTTGATACATACTTTCATTGGAATTACTATTGTATTTGTTACTAATGTTTTCCTGTGGAAGTCTTCGTGTCTCTTTGATATTAACTAATATCACACTCCAGACTTAATTTTAACTTTATGTAAAGTTGTGGTTAGCCTATACATAAATTGTGTAAAAATTCTTTGGCACCAAGAAAATCATATAACTGACCAGAAAATTAGCTACACTACCACGTTGAAGGGCAATACTCATTATTTTGCCACCTGATTATTCAAAGATAAAATTTAAAGTAATATTTTTTTTTAATTTTTAAGAAAAAAAAAATTGAAAAATTAGGAAACACATTTTCTGCCGATGATACGAGTGTCTGGTCAAATGATTGCAACATCTGTCCGTATGACAAAATTCTGTACAACACACAATTTTGCAATTCTGAAGATGATTGGTGAATAATCTTCAGAATTACAAAATCGTGACATCACCTTAAAACTTATATAGTTGAGTATTAGAGACTTCAAGTTATAATTATTTTACCACCCTGTTCCCGTGGAATCCTGAGTCAGCAGAACACGTTTTAATTCATTTATCACTCATTGTAAATCAAGTTTTCCTTTATAATTATTTAACACTAGCTTCTGCCAGCGACTTCGTCCGCGTGGAATAGTTACTTTACCCCCGATTTTGAAACTCTCAGCCCGATCGGTTTAAAATTGACAAAAGATAGACATGCTGTTTCGGGATGTTTTTTAGATAATTTTATGTAGATGACTTCTTCCGTTTTCCCAAAAATTTTCCTTCACTGCTCTGCTCCTATTGATTGTAGCGTGATGAAAAGTATACTATAACCTGCCCAGGAGTATGAAGAATAATTGCACCAAGTTTCGTTAAAATCGGTCGAGTAGTTTTTGTTTCTATAAAGAACATACAGACAGACAGACAGACAGACAGACAGAAAGACAGACAGACAGACAAAAATTTTACTGATTGCATTTTTGGCACCAGTATCGATCACTAATCACCCCCTGATAGTTATTTTGAAAATATATTCCTTGTACAGAATTGACCTCTCTACAGATTTATTATAAGTATAGATTTATAGCTTAGTTGTTATTTGTGCATGCTGTGGTCTCCTATAAGTGAAGAAGTACATCTACTCGATATTTATTGTAACTTCTTATTTATGTGTGTGTGTGTGTGTGTGTGTGTGTATATTCTATGTTGGAGATCCTAAAATAAATAAATAAATCACTTTCAAACGCCATACTATCACTCACTCGCTGTTCTTTCATGTCATTCCTCAAATAATCATTTTTTTTTCTTGTTTCGGCATAAGAAACTAAGCGTCTATTTACCCTCTAAAACTATAAGTTAATGTTGCAATATCTGAAAACTGGTCACTTTGCACATCATTATGAACAACTTTTACTAAAGACCAACCACAAATACGCGAAAATAAAATCTGCCGTCATTGTTGTTGTGTTGCATTTTGTCGAGTTACTCGCACAGAAATCTATGCAGTGGTCGATTTAATATTTCGAAATTTTATAAAATTAGTATTAATAATATATAGTATATGGGTGAATTGCGCAAGCAAAAAAAATACACGGCAAACCTGAGAACGGTAGTGCAATGTGCTGGTTTTTTATTTTATATATTTTTTCTCAACAACGTAAGTACTTCTCTACCTTGGCAAAAAAAATCATTGATTTCTACCCTCTAATATACCAAAAAAAAAAATTACAAAGTGTTATTTTATCATCACGGTGACCTGTCCTGAACCCAATTCCGCTCATAAAATACCTTCCCCTGCCAATAGATTCATAATATGGATTTAAATCAATTCTCTTATCATTAAATTATAATATATTCGATCAAATAAAACTATTTTTGTTTGTTCATCTTCTTTCTCATGGATTTGACAGGCAGTCAACTTTTGTCTGGAAAAAAGTTATCATTTCAGAGGACAGTAAGTTTTAGTAGATTATCCATGTCAACATTGCGTTGTTACGCCCCTCTCACCTTTCCTCACTTCGGATCAGTCCGGCTCAAGCTCTCGGCGCGAACGCAGCGGTCCCAAAGCTTGCGGTTTTTCCGCCAAAAAAGTAAGTTTATCATTTCAGTAACATGGGGACAAAAATAGTTTCATTTCGGTGTCACAGTCCACCGGAATGAAATGTATCTCCGAAATATAAAACCATAAAGTTTTAGAGATCCTTTATCAAATATAAAGTCATAGTTTTGTAATGTAAGTAAGTGTAGATTAGATTATTCGGGTGTATTTGTTGTGTAATATTTGTGTTTAAGATTAAAGATATATAATATACACATATTTCTATGTAGCTAGTACCTACATGTATATATTGGGTTGGTAGGAAAGTAATGAGCGTTGCAAATAAACAGAACAATTTTAAATTATATTTTTAATTTACAATTACTTGTCTTTATAGTAGGCACCGTTGTTATCTACAACCCATTTCCAGCGATTAGGTAAAGCATGGATACCCTCAGCGTAAAAACTTGGGAGCCGTGAGGCAAAAAAGCTTTCGAGGAAATCTGTTAACTGTGCTCTATCATCAAATTTTTTGTCCTGTATATGATTACTGAGAGAGCGTAACAAATGAAAATCCGTTGGCGCTAGATCGGGAGAGTAAGGTGGATGTGAGTAGCTCCCATTCAAAATCCAATAGCTCTGACGAACGACTTTGGCTATGTGCGGCCGAGCGTTGTCGTGAAGGAAGTAGGTATATCTTTGTTTGTTCACGGCGCTTTCGGCTATTTCTGTACGGAGTCGGTCAAGCTGATGACAGTATATTGTCGAGTCCACGGTGATATTATCGGGTAGTAGCTCCCAGTATAAAATATAAAAGTTGATTTAATTTTAGAAGTTTTACTTATATACCTGTAGAAACACTATTCTCGTTTCGTTACCAATTTAACTAAATTATACCTAGCATTTTTCTCTTAGTGCAACGGGTACACATTATGTATTACTATTAATGGCATAACTTACAAATGCAGCCATCATATTAATCAGAAACTTTAAGCTTTCTTATCGCGCTTCGTTCACTCTTTTGAAAATATATCAAGTAAATTAGTATTAGTTCATAAACAAACAAAAATATTTATTTATGGTTACCAGCATTTACGATAAAGTTTTCCAACATTTTCACACAACAACAACCTGAAAAAAATTACCAAAGGTTATTTAAGTGAAGAAACAATTCATTCATATCATAATAAATATTACAATAATATCATTCTTTGAGGTTATTGTAACCTCAAAGAATGATATATGTAATAGTAATTGTAATATCTATATATTAATGATGATATTAAAATAACTGTATACTGTCCTGTCTCAGTGTTTATCTAAAATTTGTGGAAATCAAACCTAACAAAGTACGGAACCCTGGCTGCCCGGCACGGTTGTTCTTAGCTGTATCATATCGGTGGATTTATTTCATTCCGGTGCACAGTTTATCATTTCGGTGGTCATTTTTATCATTTCGGTAGACACTTCATTTCAGTGGACTCTTAAAAATTCATCCTTAAATATTTATGTAAGTTTTGATGAAATTTGATGTCCACTCACGCACAATGTTATAAAATAGGCTAAAGTTTTATTTGTCACTAAAAATATGTAGATAGCATTGAAATTAAAAAATCCCACCGAAATGACATATAAAAATCACTTGTTGAAATTCACCCATATATCTTATATTATTTATACTTATACCATAATTATTAGTACAATACCCCTTTGAAGGTATTGCGTTTATTTTTTTAGAACGTTCTATAAAAATGAATCTCTATTATGCTTGATCTCGGTATAACGCGTGAACGGCTGGACAAATTTTGCTAATTCTTTTTATTTTTTGTTGTGTTTGGTATCGTAAAAAAATACATCCAAGCGAAACCGGGCGGGCCGCTAGTATAACAATGCAGTGGCATAAGAATGTGTGTTTTCTACGTACAAGTTTATGTCAAGTAGTTATCATGAGTCCTCTTCGGTATTTGTACACAACTTGAAATATTTTGAAATCGGTGTCATGATTTGGAACTTAAAGAACCTAAGATTTATGAACGTTAGGTATATGATGATGACGATGATGATCAATGACTTGTAGAGAATGCCTAAGGCGTTAAACCCGTGATTGTGTCTTTGCGCATGAATTTTTAAATTAATGAATAAACGTACACATGGAAATAACAGTAGACTCGACCTATGTACATATGTATATAGAATTATGGTTGGGATGTGTTTAGCGAAAAGGTATGATATATTGCTATGCAGAGAACTCAAAAGATGAATGAGTGAGACTCTTCAAAAACAATAGGTTTCTCGAAGTATAGATTATAAAACTATTAAAAGTAATCATAACATACTGATTGTTATTAACAAACGTTAAGAAAACTAAACAATTCCAGTACACACTGCTATGGGACCATTGCATTTATGGTATCATATTCATATCAACTATTGGCCAAGTTTGAGTGTTCCACGAGAGTTTTTTTACGTCCTTCCGAGAAAAGCAAATGGAGGATTCGGTACGATATCTCTTATATTAACCGCCATCTAACCATTGTTAACTTTAATATTATTTTTGTGAACTCTTTACCTTTGCAGTTGATTTATAAAAGTGTCGTCTTTGGATATTGTTATATGTGTTGGTTTTATACATACATACATATGTTTTTTATAAGGATTCAAATGTACCACCACTCGTCTTTTGAAAGGTTCATTAGAAAACCAGCGTCAGACAGCATCAGTCTGTCTATATCAGAGATCGCTGAAATGGACCTATTTAGTGCAGCCGTGAGACACACACTTAGTTCTTTTAATACCTATATTTTCTTTTGTTTTGACCATGTACCGTGCTTGTTTCATGTACATATGTGCTAAATAAATATTATTCTTTCTTTCTTTATTATTTCTTTCTATAATTTTGGACGTTCAGCTTTATGCAAATCAACGATTAGAAAGTTGCATCTAGTATAGAATAGAATAGAATACTCATTATTCTTATCTTTCTTTTTGAACGAATTCTCAACAATTCAAAATCACCTTTGAATGTTTGAAACACGTTCTTTGAATTTACTATAGTGACAGTACAACCGACTGTTCAATTATTTTTTATATATTGAAAATAAAATAGAACGCACTCTATTAGAATACAATAGGGAACTACATTGCACCTGTTTATAACTAAATACATGTAGTTGATATAGATTTCTTTATTTCCACTTCCTTTGATATTTTCACTTGCAGTGTTAATCGTGAGGTAGTTCAACGTGATATGGACTAAGCTGGAGTAGTAAATACAACAAGTGAATATCGTTTTTGTATCAAAATGGATGCAGGACTGCAACATATTGTGGAGGATCTTGGCATAAATCATGCAAATTGTAAGTAATTATTTTGTTTAAAATATAAAAAAGTTAAATGCGACTCGAAATATTAATTCTGTATATGAAATATATGACTAGATAAAAAATCAAGCAATGGTAATTTTGAATCTCCATATTATATGCATTGATTTTAGCACAAGAGTAATTTTTAAAACACAGAAAAAAGTTTTCTTGAGCTATCCAAAAACACAAAAAAACAGTATTCACATTTGATCACTAATTATTATACATTGTTGGTCCTTTTTTTTTTGATGGGAAGTCATCAAATAACTTTTTCCGCTCTGGGCGGAGCGGAAGGGAGTGACAGACTCTTACTGACTAAAACCCACCCGTGATCCTTCTAGTACCCTTTGCGTTCCAGGGCCGCAGTGACTCTTCAGTACATGTACCTGACTAATGACTTTTTATTTGCGTATGCATATTTTTATGAACAGTTAAAGTTTTAATGCACTGTTGATATTATTGAAATCTGTAACAGTCATACTTGTTTCGTTATTAATATAATAATATAATATTATTGAAATCTGTAACAGTCATACTTGTTTCTATATCTCTATACATATCTATAAACATTATTTGCGGGAAATCGGGTACCTACCGTAAGGTATGAAATTTGTGGAAGATTACATTATGTTAACAAACAAAATGTAAACAAAAAGTCGATAGTAGTCTTGTACAGTGTTTAGTGCCAATAGGCACTTTTACAAAATAAATATCTGGGTTTCCTGCAAAGTTGCATTATAACTCCAACGATTGTCGAGATCAATTGCTATTATTTAAGACTGATTGCATAACAAAAAGTTAAAATACCTCAGATGGCTTCAAAAATTGATCTATTTATTGAGATATTGAATTTTTAAATTCCAGTATCAATACCAACATGGACTTTACAAGAAACATCGATTGGGTTAGCCATAGTTCTCGCACTATATCTGGTACTAGTCGTGAAGGTGCTGCCAACATTGATGAAGAACAGAGAGCCGTACCAACTGAAGAATATCATGTTGGCGTACAACGCATTTCAAGTCGCCTTTTCTGTATACTTAGTGTTCATCGTAAGTGGTACTTGTTGCTATTCTATTTTTCGTAGGCGTATTTTGATCGGCCATCAATATTTAAATTTAGAATGATTTCATTGGTTCAGCGTAGTGTATGTATATAGTTTTATTTTATTTTTTTATTGGTCAACGTTGATCAGCGTTGTGGTCTGCCATACTGTAGTCTATACTAGTATTATAAAGAGGTAAGATTTGTATCTTTATATTTTTGTATGTAACGAATACTTAAACTAGTTTTTGAGTTTTTCGTTACATACACTGGACCGATTTCAAAAATTCTTTCCGCATTAGAAAGCTACATTCACCCTGAGTAACAGGCTATATTTTATCACCATATTCCCACGGGAACGGGAACTACGCGGGTAAAACCGCGGGGCGCTGCTAGTGCTTAATATTTTTAAGTCAGATCCTCTTGCTAGACTTAGATCCTGTTTTTTGTAAGAAATCATTTTATATGTACAGTATTGACAGTAATTCTTTCTGAAGAATATCATGTTGGCGTACAACGCATTTCAAGTCGCCTTTTCTGTACACTTAGTGTTCATCGTAAGTGGTACTTGTTGCTATTATATTTTTCGTAGGCGTATTTTGATAGGCCATCAATATTTAAATTCAGAATGATTTCTTTGGTTCAGCGTAGTGTATGTACATAGATTTTTTGTTATTTATTTTTTTATTGATCAGCATTGATCAGCGTTGTGGTCTGCCATACTGTAATCTATACTAATACTATAAAGAGGAAAGATTTGTATCTTTATATTTTTGTATGTAACGAATAAACTCAAAAACTACTGGACCGATTTCAAAAATTCTTTCACCATTAGAAAGCTACATTCACCTTGAGTAACATAGGCTATATTTTATCCCCATATTCCCACGCGAACGGGAACTATGCGGGTAAAACCGCGGGGCGCTGCTAGTGCTTAATATTTTTAAGTCAGTTTCTCTCGCTAGACTGAGATCCTGTTTGTTGTAAGAAATCATTTTATATGTACAGTGTTGACAATTATTCTTTCTTTTTTTCTTTCTATAATTAATCTTAAGTCCGTGAACAAAAATGAAATATAACTTTACCTATTATTATTGCAATGGTCAAAGAAATGGGCCCATCGCTATTGTAAGATAAATTTACTCTCGATAATGCAGGAATAATACTTAATTAACTATATGCTGATTAGGTCATTTGTATACAAGAACCATGTCTCTAAGGACGCTATAAGTTATTTTATACTTGTTTAAAATCGCATCGCATCTTCTGTCATTACCGGAACTCGTGGTAGTTAAATTAATCGATGACTTATGTCAATCAATCAATTAATCCATTTATTTGTAGAACATAGGTGTTAACATGGTGTTTTCTTAAATAGCGGGTGCGCTATGTTTTTGTTTTGTTTTTTTATGTCTGTATTGAACTCACTGGATCCGATCCTATCTTCAGACAGTGTGTACACATTATGCCTCGTATCTACTAGGCAACATTTGATGCCCAATATGTTCAGCAACGTACACAACAACGGGCGACGTTGCTAGTAGGCGCACAACATTGACAACGATACTTGAAAAAAGTTCCTTGTTGCCGTTCAACATGATGAGCAACATGTTTTGAATCATGTCGCGCGTCAAATTTTGCCAAAACCAAATTAAAAAAACCTTAAACATTATTAAAAAGATCTAAGATTTTCCGAACAACTGAGGACATATATAAACTAGAGTTCAAGTTAGTACATAATAATGTGTTGGTAGTACTAATCCACTTTTTTTTTATGGATGGGAAATCATCAAATGACTTCTCCCACTCTGGGCGGATTGGAAGGGAGTGTCAGATTCTTACTGACTTTAACCCACTCGTGTTCTTCCAGTTCCAGGGCTGCGGTAACCCTTTCGAACAATTCCGCAACCCTAGCAGGCACTGACCTTATGGGGCCCCGTCTTCTTTGTTGACAACTCTTTGAGGCGCGCGTGCCTAGTTGTTATCGGACGGCGAGCCACCCATAACTGGCCATCCGCAGGCCCGCGCCTACGGTGGCCGGGAACGCCCATCGACACCCGGGCCGTCTTCTTCTGTTGCGGCGGCTGAGGCGTGGGTATCGATCTCCCTCAGGCCACAGTAAAAATATGGAACAGTATGGAAACTAAGCCCATTTGTTGAAATAATTACCTAAGCTCTAGTAGAGAGTTAGGGTTGTCACTTTTTAATGTTTGTAATAAGTGTTTTATTGGAACGAAGTTCTTTAACACGGCTTGCGGTAGGAGTTGACTGGGAGAAATACTCACGAGAAAATGCGGTAGTGCATGTTATTCCATACGACTTCCTTCTTTGGTCGAAATGTAAATAATGGCATAGTAAAAAAAATATTTACAAACTGAATATTGTTTACCATTTCTATGCCATTTTATTCCATTTCAATTATAATATCTGCCCTATTTGATGAAGGATTTCTGTAAGTATGTTGAAAAATTATTGTTACTTATTTTGTGAAGTAAGTTCCTATATGTATGTTTCGAAGGGTAGATTTCCTTTGCCAAGACTAGAATATAATGTTGTCGTCAAATTATAGTCATTTATTTTTTCATACTCATAAGAATTCATTTATTCTATATGTTATATAAATTATAATACAATATAAATTTCAATCAGTATTCGGTATAAGGATTTAATACTACTATTAAAAATCCCACGAGCGTTATCTAGAGAGCGTAAGCGAAAAGTCATAGCCATTATAATAGTGTAGGTATTATCTATGAACACGGCACCCACCACTGAGCGCACCGCGAAGGTCCCTTAGGGGCCTCGTAGATGCGCGCGTCTGTGTGAGTGTGCCGTTTCGATCGTTTGTTCGTAGTTTCTGTACTGTTCCATATTTCTACTGCGCTCAGGCGGTCTACCTTCTCCTTTGCTAGCATTACTGCCTCGCAAAAGAGGTGACCGCTTCCATGCCTCCTAGTACTAACCCATTGAGATCATTTCTTGTACGTTGACTGTTCAGTATTCAACGTTTCCAATCCTAATGTGTCTATATACTTATTTTCTTGGTTTAAGTACAGTTGATCAATTATTGAATGCTCTTTTTGTTGTTTTCAGTATCTGAGATACATCTACAGATTTAATATCATAACAACAAGATGTCCAAAAGGCGATGATTTACAAGGGGTAAATATTATTTTTTATTTATCTTTAGGTACCTACTACAAAAAATACTTTTTATTTTCATGAATAATTTCCAGGTCGTCAATGAAATCTATCCATACTTCATAGCGAAGCACTTGGATCTAATGGACACAATATTCTTCGTCCTCCGCAAGAAAGATAATCAGATCACCTTCCTGCATCTGTACCATCACACATCCATGGTTACTTGGACCTGGTTGCACCTGATGTACCATCCTACGGATAATTTCGTGGTTGTTGGCATGTTGAACAGTCTAGTCCATGTTCTGATGTACGCGTACTACGGGATATCGTCTCTCGGTCCGAAGTATGCGAAGTATATTTGGTGGAAGAAACATTTGACTAAAGTTCAGTTGGTGAGTGTTCTCGTTCTTTCTTGTTGCATTTGATTTTCTAACTTAAGAGCTTAAGTTTAAGAACTTCATTCTCACGGTGTTTTATAAGTAATTATAACAGAACATATTAATTAAATTATGTTCGTACAGTACACCCAATATACCTAGGTTTTGATCTCCTAAGTGGGATGCCAAGTGAAAAAAAAAATCTTTGAAAATAATTCACACCATACTAAAATAAGAATTTAGGAAAAAAATACAATTCATTTATTCAGAGATTTATATTCAGAACAAGAAAAAGCTTATTCATACTGTGCCATTATTATATTTGTATTTTATAATGCCGATGCCGATGTAAAAGGAACTTGGCGTAAATAATTCAATTAAATAACATAGTCATTCATCAAATTTTTGTTTAGTAATATGACTTTGCTCACAGTAGATATTAGGTTAAAGCGTGACAGTTTCAAAGATTTACAAATCTACATGATTTTATCAAATATCAGTGTTAAATGATTGGCTACAGTTTGTTTAGAAGTTAGTAAAGAAATATTGCACGTTGATGGCACGCGGTTGACCGAATTATATTTATTTTATCGTGATAGTTACCGGAGTGTAAGGCTTGCTAAAAAAAAAATGGCGTGCAGATTCAAAGCACTCTACTTCCATCTACTTGATTTTGTTTTAACTAACAATAAATTAATCAATGAATCGGTAAAATCTTTTTAACAAAAAAATATATAAAAATACATAATTACCACTTTGAAACTCGGTGTCAAATAACGAAGAAACCAAAAATATTTTTTTTACAAACTTTTGGAAGTCGGTGTTATTGTTGACACACCGACTTCCAAAAATTAAAAAAATAATAATATTTTTTTCACTTTATAGTAGCTGATCCAAAATTCTTACCAGTAAATATCAATGTAACTGTCTATCTCGGAAGTTCTTTATCAGATCTTTACGAAATTTTAATTTGCAAATCCGTCATTTTGCATAATGGCGGAGTCATGCCCGAACATAAATAAAACAATAATATCATAATTAACGCGAAAGTTTGTATGTATTAGTATTAAATTTTTATCCTGGGAGTAGGTATGTTCCCTTGGGATAATTTTCAACATATATAAATAAACATTCGAATGGATCGGAATCTCCTCCCTTTTTGAAGTCGGTAAAAAGTAACATGGTTAAATAGCAAAAGGCTACGATTTGACATAGGTCTCTTATGTGCGCCACAACATCTAGTCTTCTGCCTTCCGCATCCAGTCTGTAAAAGCTACCTTTTTATGCTCGTCAGTTCACCTAGCTATAAGGTGGTGGGGCCTTATAGCTAGGTTTAAATGATGATCTTGACCTTATAAAAGCATGTGGACGCTTGCTGGTCCATGGTGTCGGTGGGTGGGGGACTCTCGGGCTCGTCTGCTCCACCTGGGCAGGCCGAGACTGCCTTAGAAAACTTAAAATTGGTTTCAAAACTGTTTTCTCTATCTTTCAGATCCAGTTCATCTTAGTCGTCTCCCACCTCCATTACCAACAGAAGCTGTCTCCGTGCCCCATCCCCGACTTCTTCCACAATTTCTGCATGTTCCTCATCTGTTCCTTCTTCGCACTCTTCATGAACTTCTACATAAGCAGCTACAAGAGCAAATCAAAGAAGAATAAAGAAGTGGAGAAGAATGGCACTGTAGATGTCGCTGTTGACGAGAGATTAACGAAAACGCGATAGTTAAGGAATCGCTTTTAAAATAATATAGTGTGTGAAATATTCTTAAGTAGTTTTACGAATAAAATATTTTGTAATCAGCCTTTTACTTGAATGTTTACCTGTGCAATTCTGATACAGGGGATAATTAAAGAAAAACTTGCTGTCCGCTGTAGTTCTTACACATTTAACTTAAGAAAAATAAGGCTATTGAAGGTCTAGGTATGTATGTACTACTTATAGACATCTTATGTGTTTGTCTACAAAATCTGTACTTTTTACCCAAAATAAATGATTAAAGTTATATTAAGGACTTCTGGCAAGGTAGATGATAAAATTGACAAGGAATAGTCACTAGGGATAATGATCCCATCGCGGTGATTATGTCGATGATAATCAATGGAGTATCATCAGCATTACCACCGCGGGTATGACCTGGAGGAAGCTGGGAAAAGTAGGTACATGGATATTGTAACCAGAAAAGACATGCTTATGCCCAGCTGTGGGCGAAGTCGGATGGTAGATGATGATGACCAACTACCGACTACTGCCTATCGATTTGTCAAAGTCAAAGCCAAAACGTTTATTTCAATTAAACCATTAAACGGCACTTTTGAACGTCATCATTAAAAGTTATCATAATAGAGTAGTTAACTAAAAAAATCTAATTAGTCCGTCGGATAGATTTCCAAAAAATATTGGACACATATTTTTTCTTTTTTCACGTAAACAAAAAATGAAGACGATACAGTGCATTGAAAACTCGTTTGACGTCACTACTCGCTACAATTTTTAGCGAGCCGTGACGTCACAAGCCCCCACTCCTGATCTTTGATGCTTTGTATCTTCGTCAGTTTTTATAGATTTGATAAAGGAAAAAATACGTGTCCAATATTTTTCTATAATCTAACTGACGAACTAAACATATATTTTTTTATTCAGGAAACATCCCTATTAAGTTACTCTAGCTTTCATTCGCAAAGGTAGATTTTTATGTAGAAGAACGGACAAGAAACTCCATAGTTACTCTTTTCAAATATTTATTTGTTTTACAATATTTGGTATACAAAAATAATTCATATATGTGAGGATGATGCACCAAGTATACTAGTTATAGAACCAAGTATTACCAGCAGAGGTAAACCGAAAAGAATCTGAAAGAAAAAAAAAAAGATTTTTTTTAGATTTTTCATTAGTAAGAAGAAATCCTTCTACCGAAACAGTATACAAGTAGGTAAGCAATTACAAAATCAAACAAGACAGCAACAATGACCTCATTTCTACTCGTAATTAAAATACTAGTAACATTAGTGCACTAGGTACTTGCACACACTGCTTTTATAAGTGTTTACAATGCATAAATATATACAAGCGTCAGAGTGTGAAAGACACCGCTTCCTTTATATAAAGAGCTAAAACTAACTAGGAACTAGTTCATGCGTCGGTCCAGGGTTGCAGAATTTGTTCGAAAGAGTTACCGCGGCCCTCGCATAAGTCGAAAAAATGTACTGAAAAGCTGATTTTCCGGTTTTCGGGATTACCGCGATTTCGGGTTTCGGCAATAGTAAAAGTTGGTCATACTTATGAGTACAATGTCCCCTTTGCGTTTATTGCGTTTATTCTGATACTCGTTTATACTGGTAGGAAAATGAAATTTTCACAAACTGTGTATTTCTATCCGCTATAATACTAATAATAATAAAAAGTAAATGGATATGAAAGAAAGTGAATATTTCAATTTATGGTACAGAACCCTTTGTGTGCAAGTTCGATTGGCACTTGACTGGTTTTTTTAAACCGGCTTAGGTGAAATTCTAACTTCTTTTTTAACATATCTATCTAAATATATATAACTCAAAAGTGACTGACTAACTGACATAGTGATCTATCAATGCACAGCCCAAACCACTGAACGGATCGGGCTGAAATTTGACATGCAGGTAAATGTTATGACGTAGGCATCCGCTAAGAAAGGATTTTGATTAATTCTACCCCCAAGGGGATAAAATAGGGGATGAAACTTTGTATGAAAGTTTGTCAATTTCAAAATCGGGGGTAAAGTAACTATTTCACGCGGACGAATTCGCGGGCAGAAGCTAGTAAATCCATATACACAAACAGCCAGTCCCGGAACAACTATCTGTAGGCCATACAAATATTTGTTCAGTGCAGAAATCGAAACCGCGGCACGCAGCGCAGCAGTCAATCGCACTACCACTGCGCCAACTATGTCATATTAATTTAGGATAACTTGAATCAATCAATTTTTAATATAAAAAAATTACTGCCAAAGAAGAAACTTCTTTTTCGGAGTCGATGAGAAACCGGAAAACTAAAACAGTGATGACTTTCGTCGCCAAATATGAGTATATACATCGTAATATTCTAATGACTGCAAAATGTGCATCAATCAACAATGATATATGTACATATAGCCGTCACCTCAAAGCCTTGACTTGAAAAATCTATCGTGGACACATATCTAATTAAAATCGATTGATATACTAGGTACTTCATTTATTTTTACTAGTAGCTATGTACATTATAAACCATTTGAATTAAAAATAAATGTATTGCATCAGTTAGGGCATCAGCAGCCCTACCATTACGTCTTAAATCCATCATGATTCCTTTATCAGAGAGAGACGGAGTTACACAAGACGAATAGCACTATCCCTTTCCCTCACACTGAGTCATAATAGCATTGGCACTTCGTAGTACGGCCACAGAACGCGTCATAGCATTTCTTCATTTCCACAACAAAGTTTTGGTCGTTTTCTTAAGTATCACGACGCGAAATTCGCGATGTGGTATTTTGGAACAAGGCCCAACGCGTTGTGAACAATTTGTTTTCAAAAAAAAAGATGATAGAGAAGAAGATTTACATAGATAAGTACCTATGTAAGAAAATTGTGCAAATAAGAAAATTGTAAAATAGTATTATAACCGAAAACGTAACTGGTGCTAATTATGAATGGTTGATATTCGTAAAATGAGGTATTATTATTTAATCTAAGCTAGCAAATAAAATTTAAAGTGTCCAAATTAAATACTAAATTGGGTGACAAAAGTGAGTTCTATTAGTATGACGGGAGCTAGAGTGAGCGAGCGAAGCGAGCCTTTTATGTTAGGTTCTTTTAAACTCTGCAGACAGAAATAGGAGAGATTGTTGAAAATTGTTGTGGAATTTAGAATTCTCAAAATATCAAAAATATTGTATTTCGTCGTTCGATCGTTTTCAATAACTCGTACCTTAAATTCGTATTTTTAAGTCGCCGTTTTTAATATTGGATTTCGCCCTCCCTCAGTCTTTCACTCATTTAGTATTTCAAACATTTTTTGAATTTGTATTCAATCATATAATAATAGTCCTCATAAATGACTATTTTTCAGTTACATCGAATTAACAACTTCTTTATTTTACTTCCTCAGCTCAAATTACAGCTTTGTTCAAAAGAAGATAGACACATTCCGCAGGAAAGTAGCCTATTTACTCTGTTCAACAGTACTAAAAATATTTTTTTAACCGGACAGACATATCTATCAACTCTAGTACACCCACATAAATAAGCGAATATATTAAGTTGGCGCACAAAAACATTCAGAAAAATCTAGAAGCATTACTCATTAATATTAATATTTGTTATATAAAGATTATTCAATGTTTTGAGAAAGCATGTCAAGCAAAGAATAGAATATCATATTTTGTGCAATACCTGTGTTTAAAAAAAATCGTGGAATTTACTGCGCGATCTTTAGTTTACCATTACAAGATTTTTTATCTACTTCCGGATGTTTGGGTGATAAAATCACTATTACATTGAGAATAGCAATATTATGTTAGCTTATACGTTCCTTCTGCTGGGTCAGCAGGTTTCCTCCCCTTGAGAAAGAAGCCCAGTCGGTCTATATTGTCAATATTTCACCGTATTAACTTACAAGTGGAATGAACATGAACTATCTGTCCAGCCATAATAAAATAAAGACCCTGGGTTCGCACTACGACCTACAGAAGAATGCGGATTTGGGTGATAGGTATCGCAACCTCCATTGAAATTGGGTGATTCTCCAACCCATCGGGAATTGTGTATGGGCAACTGCTGTACAAATCGCGCGGAATACTTGTACAGCGCGATGTAGAATTTGGGTTCTTTTTTTGGATGGGAAATCGTTCAATGACTCCCTCCGCTTTGGGCGGAGCGGAATGGAGTTTAGCCTCTGAATAACACCCATTCGTGTTTCTCCAAATGCACTTTGCGTCCCAGGGCCACGTAGACTCTTTCGAACAAATTCTGCAACCCTAGTAGGCACTGGCCCTATAGAGCCCCGTCTTCTTTGCTGACATTTCTTTGAGGCGCGTGTGGAACGAGACGCGTCGTCGATCCTAGCCTGATTAGCGCGACTCTCGACGCCCGAGGCGTCTTCTTCTGTTGCGGTGGTTGGGGCGTGAGGTTTAGATCTTCCTCCTTTGCTAGCATTACTGCTTCGCAGAAGAAGGTGACTGCTTCCCATTCTGCCTCGCTCCGTATCATGGATTGAACTAGGGCCAGAAGCGAGTGGTCACCGCTGTCTATCGCCTCGACGAGGACACGGGCGTTGCTCTGCCCAAGCAGGGCAGACCTCCACCGTGTCTTCCGAAATCCGAAACCCAACAGGAGGATTTTTGTAGCGTCAGGTTTTTTATTAGAGTTCGTATGAGATGTATCGATGTCGCCACTTTTTGTAGGACAGAACCCCACGCAACACATAACACACACAATACAATACACACACACTAAACACACAACACTGAACACACTTGATTAACACTGAACTACTAAAATTCCAAAACACAAAATCGTTAATCTATTTTTAGTCAATGTAAGTCTTTGTCAGTTATTATTATTGAAGAAGTGTTACTTACTGCAGCATAGAAGAGTTTCTCAAAGTTAAAGTATTTCGCAGTAAAATGTAGGTAATTGTATTTTAATGACTTTATGTAATATCCAACATTCTACCATGCACTACATCTTAATGAATATGAATTGTATTTACATATATTTGGTAATGAAGTTTATTGATATTTACTTGATAATCAATTTTATTGACATACATATATTTCTTAGAATTTAATTTATGTTTTGAATTATATTCACTTAGATTATTATAATTAATATTTAGCCTAATCACGTTGGGAGCACTGTGGAATGCAGTGTTTGTTTTTTTTCCTGGCTTTACAAAGAAGATCTAAGTTGTTGTGACATTTAGTGTTAAAACCAATGTTCGACACAAATATTAATTTTTTGAAGAATACATAAATACATTTTCAGTGTCATTAACTAAAAAAAATAACATCAAACATTGGTGATTAAAATTAAAATTAAACAGCGTGATTATTAAACAATAAATAAATAATGCCTAATGCATTAATGGCCAGTTTTTTTTTACTAAGAATTTGCTATTGACTATTTAGAAAACTTTACGGAAACCGGTCATTAGAATAGAATTGAAAAGAAAACATTTATTCGCCACGGACACAAACAAACAAAGTAACAAAAACAATAGTAAGTACAGAATCCAGAGCGTGACCGTACCGAAAAGGTTACCATTTCAGCATTTCCTGGGCATCAGACATCTAGCGCTGAATTTCAGCTGGCACCCTGCAGTGACGAACGGGCGAAGATAAATATAATAAACAAAATACTCAGTTAAATATTGATGATATATTAGGCCTGGTACCTTCGAAGTTTAAATCTATATTAATATAAAAAGCTGAGGAACTTGTTTGTTTGCTTGAACGCACTAATCTCAGGAACTAGTGGTCTGTTTGAAAAATCTTTCAGTGATAGATAGCCCATGTATCTAAGAAGGCTTTCATCTATATAAGCTACTAGCAGCGCCCCGCGGTTTTACCCGCGTAGTTCTCGTACCCGTGGATATTCCCACGGGTACGAGAACTACGGAGATAAAATATAGCCTATGTTCCTCAGGGCACAGCTCAGGGTGAATGTAGTTTATTAATGGTAAAAAAATTTTTGAAATCGGCACATTAGTTTGAGTTTATTCATTACAAACATACACACACACACATAAAAGTACAAATCTTCTCTTTATAATATTAGTGTAGATCAGATATCTATCTAATCGTCACGCTGCAACCAAAAGGAGCGGAGCGTACATAAAAAATGTGACGCAGGCGAAGTTGCGCGGGTCAGCTCAATAATAAATAATATAAAAAAAGTCATTCTAACTATTGTTAATATAAACGCATGCACGATGTTTACTACAACGATTACCAATATACAGTGTGGAAATAATGATCAGCGAATAAGGAATGGTTCACAACTGAGTCGAATAAATTGATTCATTTAATTCGTTTAATACTTATGTGTTTTTTGAATACTAAATAACCAAATCATTTTCCCATTCAGAGGTTGCTAAACAATCCAAAAAGGGGTTAAATTAAAAAAAGGAGAATTCATTTTTATTTCCGATTTGTTAATTCTGAAAATCGGTTAACAACTAGGTATATACATTGAAAATGATAACCTAAAAAAAAATATTAGTGAATTTTAGTAAGAGTTTGAAAAAAAAAAACTTAATAGGCAGTGTTATCAATTAAAAAAATATAAAAACACATATTTCTGATAAATGATCGACGACGACTGACGTTGACTGACGTTTTGACTTTGACTTTGAAATGGCCGTTCCCAATAATCGATATAATAGAGATAGATTTTTGACATTACTTCTAGAGATTTTATGTAAATCTAATAATAAGCTGAAATCTGCATGACTTGACGGAAGACGTCAAATAATAATTTTTTATTGATTAATATTTAATAACGCAGAAAAAAAATGTTTTACATAATTTCAAATTTCATTTCTCCGTGATCCAATTTCTATCTTGAAAAATTTCAACATCCGGTATTTGGTTTTTATAATTCACTAAATGTTTTCAAACTTTTCAATGGAAACTGAAAATTAGACCCAATTGCAGTTATGTCGGCCCCGAAACTTAATATCATTATTTTAGGAATATTTATTTTTGCAGTGCACAATTTGCATTCACAATTTGCAAAATACACAAAAATGACCCGGCCGGAATACATAATTATGGTTTTTCATTCAATACCAATTAATACGTAATCATTTGTTTAACCGCGAATACTGCTAATCATAGCGATTAGAACCCATTTGCAACAACTACCGGTTAGATAATATAATAATACACGTGTCATATGTTACGAACTAGTTCTTCAAAATCTAGTGAGCTCTACACCTACTTCTTGCAAAGTAGGCTTCATTCATCCGGAGGTTGAAACTGGCCGTTGCGTGTGCGCAAGCTCGCAATAACAGCCTCAGTTACCGTCAAATCACCGCGCCAGTCGCTCGTCTAACCCGGAGCGACTCGAAAATCGCGAGTGATTTTGAAATTTTATAAAACAAGGACCTTCTTTTATAAATTTTCATTTTTTAAGTTTTTTCCACGATTTTCGTCGATCGCATCAAAGAGCGAAGGTTAGTTTTGATGTATTCTTTGTTTGTTATTAAATATGTGGTTTCCGCATTAGAAAGTATTATTTGACTGAATGTGTGACATCGATAACCTAGATTAGTAATTTTATGCTGAAAGTAAAATTTATATAAAGTGAGAATTTATTTAATTATAATTTTTGTGGCTTAGAATCTTAACGTCGAGCAGTCTATTCCAATGTTGGGAAATTGTGCTGCACCTGTGTCTATTATTGGCGTTTGGAAACTGATAAAAACCTTCAATGACTTGAGGATTATCAAGATGCTAATTTCATACCAGGATCTCTTTTTAAGATTCATTTGCATTAGCTTTGTTGACATTAAAGTCGAAGGAGGCATACTTTCACCTGAGAAGGAAACTGCAAATTAAACACGGTGAAATGTATTGATAACTTCTAATTTATGACGTCAATTTGCCAACTGAACTGTAGTTTTAGCTATAAGATTTTAGAGAAATATCTAAGGTACACATAGAAATCTAAATTGACGGTAGCCTAGGAAAACTCATATTGCCTAATATCACGGAAAACTCTTCACTCAACTCAGTCAGAATTGACTGAACAAAGAGGGATACCATTGCCTTAATGTATCTTGTTTCCATAGATTTTTCAGGTCCGACATTAACATAGCAAACTAATACCTATAGTTTTCCCGTTTAACCCTGTTTTTATAGATTTTCACTGATCGTCATCATAATTGAATGAAGCTGAACTGAATACATTTTTATGCAAACTAATTTTTTTTCTGGTTGGGAAATGATCATTTATTACTTCTCCCGCTCTGAGCGGAGCAAAAGAGAGGTCAGACTCTTTATTACTGACTAAAACTCACCAGTGATCCATCTAGTATCCTTTGCGTTCCAGGGCCACGGTGACTCTTTCATACAAATTCCGAAACCTTTTGATGCAACCTCAAGCAACAACCCCAAAGATGACGGTACTTTAGTTACCCAACAAATCGGATAGATATTATAAACGCGTTTGTATGTATATGCAAAAACTACTCAATATATCTTGATCAAATTTGGCATAGAGGTAGAAAGTCTGGAATAACAAATAAGATATTTAAATCCCGGGAGTATGTTCCCTTTGGATAATTTTCGTCTTGTTATGGAAAGAAAAATGTTCAACGAAAAGCTTCCTTAAAAGAAATATGCACGCGATGATGCGTAACTTGTCGCCGTATATTATTGCAATCTTTAAGCTGATCACTTTATTGCCACTACCGACAAACTGGTATCGTATGGCATGTTGAGCAATGAAGTATTATACACTATGCTCAATGGTGCTAGGAATAACGTTTTAAACGTATGCGGTTGAGTTTATTTGCTTATAGCGCCGACGATGTATTGAAGCGGAAACTCCAACGGTGGTTGGATGCTTCGTAATAATTTTGTCAGAAGCAGTTTTGCTGCTTCCTTTACGGTTGTTAGGGATGGCAAAGACTAATGGCACGTCTTTGCAATCCCTAAGTAGGGGTAGGGAAAAGACGTCTCTCTTCCTGATTACCTCAAAACGTATAGTAAACACCATACATTCGTTACCTTGTATTTCAGTAATGTTTAATTTTAGATTCTATTATTTACCGTATACAACACCTTTCTTTTCGTAAGCTTATATTTTGCATACAATACTACTATTTAAACTCTTCGTTTTTTAAGAACGAGTCTTTACTATTTTCAATAAATGTAACGTTGATCTCTTTGCTAAGACAGCATCTAGCATCAATGCATGCCATACCTAATAATATAAAACAATGATTCAATTTTCTTACACAGTTTGAACTTTGACACTGTAACACGAGAAGTTAATTGCGCGATTAAATGTTTTTGTCTGACCCTAGGTTACGATTGTATTCAGTTTTATGTTCCTATATCTGTATCTTGATTGTGATACGGATTCAGATAGCAGAATGTATTATTAGATAACAATACAAAAATTCCGAAATTTATACGCACTGTACTGTTAGATGGGAATGGTTCGAAAGAGACCCTGGAACGCAAAGGATACTAAGAGAAACACGGGTTTTAGTCAGTAAGAGTCTGACACTCTGAAGAACTCATTTGATGATTTCTCATTCAGAAAAAAAAGGTAATGTATATTAGGGTGCCTTGTTTGTTAATTGCTACTCTTTCGGGTTGCTAAATTCTCTGGAGTATGAACAAATTTCAAAATTGGAAAAACCTTATATACGCGTAAAATTGTTTTTCCCATTTATATTGTTGATAGCTTCAAGCTGCATCATTCTGTCTATCCCGATATCCATTTGTTTGTCTTTCCCAATGTTCAAAGGTCCATCGTCCGTAAAGCTTCATTTAAATGATTGATTACGAATACGAGCAGGCTTTGAGGTTTTGTTCATTTCATTTTCATTTATTTCCAAAATGTTTAAGTCTATTTTAACAATGGTTTTTGCCACACAACGAAAACCTCTCAGGGTTTATCTGTTTGCTAGCGAGCCGTTTACTCGATAAATCGGAAGAAAACCATCGCGAGTACTTTAGGTATTTAATATTGTTTTGTGTAACTGAAGATAATCTTTGACATCTAGTTCAACAGGGCGATGAATAATAATTACATATTGTTGTAGTTTTCTTTTGCAAAATCGTAGTAATTAGTAACTACAATGCAAAGAAATTTCCGTAATGTGTAATTTTGGTTGTCATACATATTGTCCAATTTTTTTTTGTATTAATGCTAAATTATTCTCAAATTCAAATAAGCGCAATGCAAATAACTAATTTTACAAATTCACAAAACTCAGTTACATTTTTTAAATTCCAAAATTCTGCCTACTCAAATCTGTTAAAATATAACAAGTTTATTTTCCGCTGATAGACATAGTCAGCTAGCTAGCTTTTTCCCATTTAATCAGCGGCCTACATGACTTTTAGCCAATGCCTCTAATAAATCACACATTACGAGATACATTGTCAAGAAAAGGGTTAAAGGGCTGGCAGATACGTAGGCCGTTTTTAAAATAGGGTTACCGTGTGCCGAATATATATAAAATATTAAACTTTTGGAATTTTAAATTCCAACAAACAATTTTACAAACAATTTTAACATTCTAAACTCGGAAAAGTTGAAAGGGAGCCGCTAGTATTGGTATGTTCATGTGAAAAGGAGGGATGAAACGCATGTAACTAAAAGGGTTATGAATATAAATGTGGATGGATGGAAAAAGAGAGGTAGGCCAAAGAAAAGATGGATGGATTGTGTGAGGAGTGATATGAAAGAAAAGAGAGTTAGTGATAGTGTGACGGCTGACAAGACAGAATGGAAGAAAAAAAAACGTGCTGCGCCGACCCCTAGTAACATGGGATAAGGGCAGGAAGATGATGATGAACCTAGACGCCTCGCTGCGTTCTTCCGCGGGCGGCGGGGCTCCTATTTCTGTCTGCAAGGTTAAACCTAACCTTGTTAAATTAAATTTAATGTTACTTAAGCTGCTGATTAAATGGTACCGTTCAAAAAAAGGGCTAGGCAACCAACTAAACAGTTACTTAAAATACTTGGCTACGACATAAATACAAGAGCGTTCTATTCCCAAGTTGTTCCGTGATTAGTATCTTACTGAGGTTCTCATACCTCTAAAATAATTTAAAAAAGAGGTCAAATTATTTGTTTGCTTTAGGTGCTATTTTCTGGACGAAGTTCTAACTCGATTATGAAAATTGTTTCACTCATTCTTCAAACTTTCGCTAACTACTTATTTTATGCCACGGTTCACGTTAGTTCATTTGAGCAAAGCCCTGTACCCAAAAAAAAAAACGTTGAGTCGGTATTTCTACCAAATTCAGTCTGTTTATTGTAACCATGTTCAAATGTACCTACTAATCTTCAAGCATATACATTATTTTCCTTGAGTTAAATATCTTCTACTTTTGTCAAAAAGATCAGCAATGATCCGGAAAGATCTGATCTAGTTTTACTGTGCTTATACTATACTCATGTTTCAATCACTGTTCAGTACTTTCTCTGTGGCAGGTGGATTCAATCACATTACTAGTATAACGTAATGCTAGCTTTCTAAATATAATGTAGCATTTAATAAATCCCTAAAATATATTGAGTTACTAAAACATTTAGGGAGGGTTCCTCAGGGAACTGCAACTGGACCGCCGTTGACCGACTCTCAAATTATTTTTGGATAGTACTGTGCATTCTCCTCATTGATATTCTTTAGCAAATCTCCTACTATTTATAGAACCTTATTTATGGTATTCTTGATCTTAATAAAATTACGGAAATGAGAACTATTACGTAGGTACCTTTGAAGTGTCTATCTCTAGGTCTGTAGGGCGAGAGTCGGCGAGACTTTAAACTTGAAAACGATTACATAACGAAAACATTCCGAACGGTGCCATGTTTGAAAGTATGTGTGTCATTTAAATAATGGCGGTAATTATTTTATAAGTCTTTGAACAAAAGTTTGAATTGATAATTTTTTTATTATTATTGTTTTTTGAGTTGTTTGGCATTTATTTAAATTTTGGACTCCGTTACTTATATCTAAAAACGATAAAAGTTGGCAGATTTAAATTTATTGTTAGGAATTCATAATGTATTATGTATTTATATTCATTATTTTTTAAATATTTTTAAATTAGCCAGTTATTGGCTTTTGCTACTTTTCTGCTTTTACAAACGTGACGTAGAAATTCTCTGTAATGTTAATTTTGTATGTAACAGCCTAATTAGTGTTGCTTAAATCTCCAAGTTCAATTATAATTAGAAATTCTCTTATGTTATTATTATTTGGCTTTTGCGTAACAAAGAAGGAAATTAAAACATTGATATAAGTAATGTTCTCTGCAAAATTAACAGTTAATTTTATACATACATTAATCACTTCAATATATTAAATCAAATGGTTTCTCTAAATCAAAAATGATAAGCTGTTTGAAACTATTAGTCGCAGATAATAGTATGTGTACCACCCTCAATCATAATGGCATTGTATTACCAAGTATTATAATTAGTGGTAACACATCAATTTTTAATTTACAGTCCATACTATTTACTGGGTTACTATTGCAAGTGTTGCTAGTTATTTTATTACTTTGTAATACAGTACGATTATCATTGAGTTGATTACTGAGTACTAAGGGATCATAATTTCAGTTAGTGTTTTCATTATTAACAGTTGATTATTGTCTATCAATCTTCAGTCGCGGAACTTTTTCATAGCAGTGTTCTATTTCTGGTATAATTCCAAATGCATTGGTGTTACAGGTGTCGACTTACATAAAAGTGATGGGGTCAAACAAATCACCTCCAGCTATAGATGCACGCAATGCGGCCAACATAACAATATCTATAACATCCGCTATAAGAATCTCATATTAATAGATTCTAATATTAGCCAATACTCTTATGAATTTTATAACTATAAATCTATAACTTTTACTGGTTTGAAACATCCGCGAATAATGTAAGGCTTTCCATGCCTATCGTTATTAGGTATATCTGTTTCATAATAAATGAATTTGCATTTTTATGATATTGAAGTGAAAACTAAATATTGTCCTAGCTGTTACATACCATATTATACATTTATAATTATGTACATATATCCTTTTTAGGTGACCGTTAAACTGACTGATGGTTTATTTGTTACATAAAAATAAAATAAAAAAGCACCAATTGAGATGTGAATTAAGTGCAAACAGTGATAAATTGAAAATATGACATCTTCGCTTTATTTATGTCTTCGACATGACATTTATTACACAATCACTTTGTCTGCTTAGTTATTTCAACTTTTGAAATTGATTTCTCTACGTTCCCATTTCATTGCTTTATTTTACTTCTTCTATCATCTCTGAGTTCACTATGAAAGTGAATCCCCAACAGCACATACATAATTTCTGTCAAATCACCATGTCTCATAAAATTTCTAGCACTTACGTTAATAATTCACAAAATGACCATTGGCACAGTTGTGTGGGTATGGGAAAATGCAAGTGTTAGCCACTTGCATGTTTTTGCTGCACCTGAGAATAATTACAGTGTCTCGTTAGCTATAGTGAATCGGCATTATTTTGTTATGCGTGTAAATTAAATGCATCTTCATGCATAAACTTGGTTTATGATGTAACTAATGTAACGTCTTCAACCCGTCCATATTCATAATTAATCTTGGTCTAGTCTCATTATGGATGAATCGATCTAATATTTAAGACGGTGACTTATTGCTTATAAATAGGGATTTTTACCATCATCTACACAGCTTCTTGCCAACTTTATTCTGGTCGTTTTTCAGTCTAACTGAATGCAAGGAAACCATTGTTTTTCTTGGACCGACTCCCTTTAACTTTTTAAGAAGATACCTTTTGTTTGGTTGCTGTCAGACTTCTGGGTTTCAGAGTTCCCTTTACTACTGTCAGATCATTATATGACTCCCGGGAGAGCAAACTCAGTCTCTGTAATACGGAAAAAAACGTATGGACATCACCAGCTGAATAGATATGAAAATATGACAGTTTTCTACTCTACCTGACTTTACATAATCAGGGAAAAGTGTAGTAATTGTTTACGTTCTAAAGGGTCATGGTAGGTGATACCTAATGTTGGATGAAATAATAGCATCTTATTAACAATTTAAATTTAGTGTACTTTCCGGGAATTATATAATTATAACACATGGTGGCTTACTTTATATTTCAAGGAGAGGTTAAGGATGCATGCTCATCGGTAAACGTCATATTATAATGATGTTTTTTTTATTTATATATAATGTTTACATATTAATTTTTATACACGAGTTTGATAAATAAGTAGAACTTTAAATAATTATAGTAGTAGCACTAGCGTTGGAGCTTTTTCTGCCACATTTTAAAAAGTGAAAGATTTGGCGGGATCGTTTACGTGTACATAGGTACTGGCCAGAATTCAAAAATATAAATAATAATTGTTAACTGAAACTTTATACTACAATTCAGCAGTAGGCAAACAAAATGATACGGTATTATTGTATGACGGCAAAATGTAAATGAAGGTCATATCAAAAATTTTTGGAGCTAGCGCTAATTGTGTTATGATAACTTATATCTTTATGTTTATAAAAAAAAATAGAAGTATGCAAACATAGCTTTACATAGCGTGAAGGTAATTTTAAATTTAACATCAGAGCGCGAATTTACAAAGTCTGGGTTACGACACTTTACGCCTTTTTGTACGGCAGTGAAGGTCACATGTTTTGCAAACACAATAGGTCTTGTAGACGTTTTTAATTTTTCGTTAATACCACAGCTTTAGGGCTTTTTCTTCGTGTCGCTGGCATGATGGTTGTTTGGACGGACTTGCCGTCAATGTCGGCACATTGGTAGTTAGGAAGTGAAGCATGGTTTGTGATTCAGCTCCGCATCAACAAACTGCAGTTGATCCACCACGATGCAAAGTTGGAATTACACTTGCCTTCTTGCCTTCTAAGGCCGTTCAGGGACTTTCACCACGTGTGTGAATCACGGATAGACCCTGCTCGAATATGTTCGTTCGAGCCGACCCCGGTCAACTTACTGTACTATAGCAGACACAGCTTTCTCAAATCGCTAGTCTTGTTGTCAGGAAACCCAGCTAACGCCCGCTGCAAAGTGTGACAGGACACTAAACTTCTTTCCTAACTATTTACTACCAAGATTCAGGCCTATCATATAGGAAATGTTTTGGTGCTTAAATTAGCAGCCATTTGAGTCATCAAAATGATAATCATTTTGATGACTCAAATGTCTGTAAATTTAGATATTAGATACTCAGAAAATAAAATCAAAATATTTCATAGGAGTGTCCAAATTATGAGCGCAAATATGTACGTCTTGGTGACGATAGGGTCACACAATCTGGATAAGCCGTATTTGAAACATTAATTGTCTGACATTCAATTAGAGTAACCTACTCATCTGCTTGCCAGTAATAATGAACATGTTACCTGTATTCTCTTAGAAATTAAGCAGTTCATTTTAGGTGGCATTAATTCATTTGCACAGGCTAAAATCATAAAAATTGTTGCGAAAAATAGCATACTGGATACACATATCCAGTACGAATTTGTGAAAACTAACACAAGTGCAGGTTTCACAACGGTACAGTGCATCGGTTTCAAAACATCCTGTACTTGCACATTCGGTATCCGGCTGTTGAAAACGTTACCCTTTAGTTTCGTTTATTCAGTTATGTGTAACGATAATGTTTTGTTGTTATTGCAATGTTTCATTTACTGAAGAGTATTTGTAATGGATCTAAATTATGATGATTGCTATGTTCATTATTATCAGGTCCAATGTAATTTGTAATGTCTCTATTAAATACTTGGATTTTTATCGTTCTTGGGCGAGATTTTTCCTTTTTACTTCCTTTAAATGAGTGAACTATTATGAAGAATTAATTCCGAAATAAAGAATAAAGTTTATTCGTTCATTGTTATATTAATAACCTTACGATAAAAATATAATTATATTATCGGTAACTATGTAGGTAGAACCTGTATCTTGGGGTCCTGAGTTGTGATTCCATTAAAAAATATAAGTAACAATTGTATGGACATGTCTTACGTCGGTTAATTAATGAGAAGGTAGGTTGATGTAAAATAGTACATAAAAAGTTTTAAAATAAGAAAGAAAATATAATAAACAAACAAATTAACTTAAAAAATAAATCTATATTCCGTACTGACCTACTTGCCCAAAAGAAAAAGGCTTGCAGGTACAGCATGCAATGCTAGCGAAGGAGGAGGATGTTTGCGAAGGAGGAGGCAGACCACCTGAGGCAAACCTCACGCCCCAGCCCCCGCAACAGAAGAAGACGCTCCCGGCATCGGGACCAGCAGGCCAATCAGGCCACTGTAGGTTTGACGTAGGGTCGCCTACAGACGGCGGTGTTGTGGCTTGACGTCCGATAACAACCAGGCCCGGGTAGCGGAATTTTTCACAAGCGAATTTGCCAGCTTAGCGAAATTTGTTCAAAAGAGTCATCGTGGCCCTGTAGCGCAAAAGGGAACACGGATGGGTTTTAGTCAGTAAGTCTCTGACACACCGTTCCGCTGCAACCAGAGCGAAAGTAATCATTTGATGATTTCCCATCCATAAAAAGGCTCAGGGTTTCTGCGACGACTTTAAAAATCTTTTCACTATCAACATTAAATCGTTGAAACAATAATAATCTAGTACTTACAGATAGTCCACCAGATAGAAGATACATTTTATTATGATTTATTATAGCATAGTATTACGTGTGTGTGTTTCAAAGCGACCACTTTCGATGGCGGAAGATGAAGTAGATGCAAAAAAGAATTTGTATTACCCAGTGGGTGTGTACTACGTAGGTACACTACGTTTGACACACATAATGAATTTTGAAAGTTGATTTTGAAGAATATGATTTATGGATGTGTCAAAAAGTATCACATCCTAAAATGTCTTTTTACAATTTAAAGAATAATAAAGCTGTTAAAATACAGTTTGAGAATTTAATAATAGGACTGATAAAAGATACAGAAAAAAATATTTCTATTATCACTATACGAGCAGCTCACATTTATTTCGCTGCTTTCAAAAAGTTGACAAATAAGGAACTCGGTCTATAAATCGCCCTGAATTTTTGTAGCTGAGTGTCTCAAAAGATTAACATCGACAAAAGCAAACCTGACGTGCTTGCCTATGTTTAAAAAAGTGACCGAGATTTTACTCACTTTTGGCGCGTTTGGCTGAATATAACGGGGTCACAGTACATTTGTGTTTTATTTCGCCATTTGTCATGCCATTTTTATTCGTCAAGCTGCATTCTTGGAAGCATCAATTTGTTTTGATGTCAATCTCATATAACCTTTGTTGACGATACTACGTCGACTGCTCAGGGACAGGAGCGAATTAATAAAATACTTGGACTGAATCACAATCTGGTATAATGCAGGAATACAATGAAAACAAAACACAGTGTCTTCGTCGGGGTAAGATTTTTGAGTGACGCGTTGCTCAGCCCTCACGATGTGTCAGCGCCGGCCGCTTGCGCGGCCCGCGCGCCGCCAACCAATAGTAGGCCTGTCCATATATGCATAGACACCTTGCTATCAATTTACGATTAATATTTTTGGATTGGAGTCATCAAATGACTTCTTCCGCTCTTACTGACTAAAACACAACCATGTTCCTCCTTATGCCTTTACATTCCAGGGTCGCGGTGACTCTTTTGAACAAAATCCGCAAACCTAGCAGGCACTGACCCTATGGGGTCCTGTTTTCTTTACTGACATCTCAGTATGAGGCGCGCGCAGTATCCTCCGAGTGATCTATACAGAGTTGACACCCGAAACATCCGTGTCCGGTGAGAACTTGCGTCAGGGGGAAGGTGAGGTCGCCCCCCATTCATCCGGACCCGAGGTGGCGGTGCGTGGTGTTCTCGTGCGCCTCTCTCTGACGTCACGGAGGGAGTCAAACACCTCACTCCCTCCGCAGACACGAGGTGGCCCGCAGAGGCGGGCTGGCACCAGCCGGGGATTACGGATGTTGCATACGTTCCCGCGATCCCCGGCGTAGGTGAGGATTTACCCCCGTAAAAAAAAGGGGAAAGGTGAGGACGCCGTGGCGCCTCTCCAGCCACTCCTAATTTAAGAGTACCAACGTATGATTTTTTTTTTCAGATTGTGAGGTCGTTTTGAAAATTGAAAACTAATTTTTAGTTGCATTCGATTTTTTCTCATTTTTCCCAAATTTTAAAACAACTGCATAAAGTATAATATTCTCTATCTTTCTCTTATATTGCTACCATCCTCACCATTCACAGTCCAAAATGCCTCTCTTTTCTTGTGCCAACGTCCTTTACAAAACCCCTCTAAACTGTGATGACAAAAATCATGCGATACATTTAAGAAAAAAACCTGGCTATTATTATATTATTAGAATTATTTTTTTACTAAAACGAATAACCTTTAGAAGATTGCCGTGTTCTACATCTACTCGTACATCGCGTGCAAAGTAGCTACACCTCCGTAATACAGTATTATATTGACCGCGGTTATGGTGATTCAAAACGAAAGTTTATGGCTTACGGAACAGCGTTTACTGAGTTATGATTGAAGGAAACAGGGTACAATAGGGTTTAGTGTGGGCTGTGAAATCTTGCACTTTTGTGTATCTAGTAATAGCATCAGTTAAAGGTCTTCATATAGGTAAGAAAACATAAAAACTAAGAAAAGCATTCTATACTAATATTAAAAAGAGCAATGATTTTTTAGTTTATCTGTTTGAACCGAATAAGCTCAGAAACTGCTGGACTAATTTTAGCCATTTTTTCACCATTGGAAAGCTACATTATCAGCAAGTAACATAGCTATGTTTTATTCCCGTATTTCCACGGAAACGGGAAATAAACTGGTGAAATCTTAGGCCACTGCTAGTAAAGAATATAATATTTTGGGAAAAAGAGAGAGAATTATATAAAAGACGATATGGCGTGAAAAAAAGACAAAACTCTTTATTTTGAGATAAAGATAAGATATATAAAAAGTGCTGATTCTACAATAACTGGGTTGCAAATAGGACGATAATTACCAACTGTTCCTCATTTCTACGTCTATCAATCAATATACATAATTATGTTCATATATATAACTCTTGCGTTACTAATGAGTGACTGACTGACAGATAAAGCACAGCTGAAACTACTAAGAGAGGATTTCCCGAAATTCCTACGGGAACAGGAAAAACGGGACATGCTCGTACAAAGTCGCAGCCAAAAGCTAGTAACGTTTTTCACAATTTTGAACAATACAAAAAAGCCTTCAAACTTCTTCATATTTAAGCAAAGTGATTCCATATAAAATGAGTCATCCTAACGTTGAATACTAGTCGTGAGTTTTACAATTGAGGGCAACACATTATAAATGCCGACGATAGACTTGTGGCTTTTCAAATCACTATTGCCGCAAAACCTTTGAACCCCATCGCAAAGTTGCATCGTTCAACATATCCTTTTGTGTTGTGTCTGCTTTCTTGTTTGCCCTATGATTTTGATAATGATGGTGAAACTTGGGAAAACTTAAACGATTTGAATTTTTGAAGCATTTATCGTAAGCGAATGCTTAGAATAATTTGACTTTTATTTACAACTAGCTGCTGCCCGCGACTTCATCTCCGTGGAATCCCCGATTTTAAAACATTCTTTATCGCTGCTCCGCTCCTATTGGCTTAAGCGTGATGATATATAGCCTAAAGCCTTCCTCGATAAATGGTCTATTCAACCCAAAAAGAATTTTTCAATTCGAACCAGTAGTTCCTGAGATTAGCGCGTTCAAACAAACAAACAAACAAACTCTTCAGCTTTATAATATTAGTATAGATTTTATATCTTCACTGGGATCAAAATCGTACTTCTTCCGGCTTCCATCTTTAACATATTTCGGGTCGCCGCTACATGTTTTCTGCTTATATTCTGCCCACTGTACAATCGTAGGTAGAGTTGGCATAATTAAAAGCATATTCATTTTAATTTAAGTTGACTTTTAGATATACATTATACATACAAGAACATTATTATGTTGATAATCTATACTAATATTATAAAGCTGAAGAGTTTGTTTGTTTATTTGTTTGTTTGTTTGTTTGAACGCGCTAATCTCTGGAACTACTGGTTCGAATTGAAAAATTATTTTTGGGTTGAATAGACCATTTATCGAGGAAGGCTTTAGGCTATATATCATCACGCTTAAGCCAATAGGAGCGGAGCAGCGATAAATAATGTTTAAAAATCGGGGATTCCACGGGGACGAAGTCGCGGACAGAAGCTAGTGATTTTATATGCAAGAAGCTCTTACATTAACCAAATCGTTATGTACTTAACTCTTGACTGAAATAACTTACTGTTCTTCGAAAAGTAGTCTTCAAAAGATCGCTTTTAGCGAAAAGGCCCCCCGTTATCTCACACAGTGTAATGTTTTCTTCATCCATATTTTCTATAACATATATAGTGTACATAATAAAGAGTATTCTATTCTATTGAATCAGTTTACAAAACTATCAAAAACCACAGCACCCACCAACCACACGACACCACCACCACCCACCACCATCACCACCGTAAACTCCACCACCCCACCACCTCCTCCACTTAAATGACAGCTCCCAAAATGACAAAATAACAGTTCAAAACTTTGATACACCTGAGTTTATTGTCACTAAATAAGCAGAAGTGCTAACAAGGATATCAATAGCCCCAGGCTGGCCCCAAGTCAAATGTCTCCGAAGATAAATCTATTCAATAGGTAAGTAATTCACATGGACTCGCTAACGAGGAATTACGATAGATCAGGGTACAACTTCAAAGAACGCGCAATGATGAAAATAAGCTTTGAAGTCTCTTCTTCAAAGCTTATTTTCCCCCGTTCTTATTTGCAATTATGTTCTTTTACTGCCTTGTTCGACTTTCACTTTTGCGTGGCTTAAAAATGATCGCACGCAAAAATATAAAGTGGTTGCGTATTACACAATCGATTTAGGCACAAGTGAATGGTTTATCAAAGTAGGCTGGAGAAGTTTGATGATCGATAAAAATAATGTGGTCCATTATCTTCCAGAACCTTCTATTAAAGAACGTATTCAGTCCTGCTGGCCATATTTTTACCATGGCGGCTTACTTCAGCGAATACTAGACATCGACCATGCGCGAAATACTTGTAGAGCACGATAGGATAGTTGAAACATCTAATTATATATCGTCAGTCAGATAGAATTCCAAAAAATATTGGACACGTATTTTATTTCTTTTTCACGTAAACAAATGAAGACGATACAGTGTGTTGATAACTCATGTGAAGTCACTTTGCAGTACATTTTTTACCACGACGTGACGTCACAAGCTCCTACTCCTGATCTTTGATGATTTTTATCGTCGTCAATTTTTATTGATTTGGTAAATCAAAAAATACGTGTTCAATATTTTTCAATAATCTGTACTGACTAAATAGACTCATTTTTTTTACTCGGGGATCATCCCTATTGTGTGCGCGAACACAGGTGCACTCTTTTCAATCACTATCATAGTTTGACGGAATAGTATACGTTTCGACCGGGGAAATGTCATGCGCAGAACGCTACCAAAATTACGGAATATATTCTAAAGAGTCACCGAGGCCCTGAACACGCAAAGGGCATTAGGAGGAACATGGATGGGTTTTATTCAGTAAGAGTCTGACATTCCCTTCCGCTCCACCCAGAGCGGAGGAAGTCATTTGACGATTTCCCATCCATAAAAAAGATAGACTAAACGTGTTTTACGAGCCATGAAGAAATCACACCAGCAGCTTACAAATTCTGGGCTGCCACTGAGTTAAACCCAATCACTCTTGTCCTGACCTGATGGTCGAACCCCTGGTTTCAAGGTGGGGGACCTTCAGCAGTAATTTCAGCCGGAAGACGTGCACTGCTGGACATAGCCTCCCCCAACTGTCTTCCATCATGCTGATCATCTCGCATCCAGCGTATTCTTGCGGCCTTCACCAGACCATCTATCTGTTGTGCCCTCTCGTACATGACCCCTAGATGTATATGGGAATCAAGAACGCAAAATTGACAAAACAGTTCGATTATTCCTTATTCTCTTCGCGAATAAATAACTGAAACTCCTAAACATTGCATCTTGATACCTGGAGTCTATTAACAGAATATCTTGTCATGAACATCAACATTTTATACATACATACATATTTTTATACTAGATGTTGGCAGTAACTAACCTGAGCCCCAGGTAGCCCATAATAAATGTTGCAATACCAGTTGTTACGTTATGATGTCCATAGAAGTAATATCTATGGTTGTCACATCATAAAGTAATGCGTATATCAGCCACACCCTGCACTTGTCAATCTTCTCGAAATATTGTATTGTCATGGTACATACATAAAGTTTTTGGATCGATGGCAACATATGATTATTATTAGTCAAATGGTTCAGTGGCAGTGACAGTTAGTTTTTTTTTTTGTCGTCGTCACGTGAATTGCTAAAAGAATGTCCCACCTTTTTTTTTGTTACTGCAATAAGTTGCTATAAGTACCTACTTGGATTTGCTTGTGATATTTTTCTTTATTTTTGTCTTTTACGTCGCATGCCATATTTTTTCTGTATTTTTTTTGTGGGTCAGTCATTTGGAGCTTGTATCGATTCGTCCTTGTGCGGAAAAATTAAGGTTTTATATAACTTAAAAAATATATAAGAAAAATCCGGAATAACTCTTATTTGATATATGTATATTATATATTGTAGTGTTTACATGATGGGGCTAAAATATCTGCATATCTTCTGCTGAGCATTGCACAAAAGGGCCTGACCCACAAACGATGTACTAGGATGTAATAAACGTCAAGTAATCACCAGTTTGCTGACAACAACTGGCGAACAAACATAAGCTCAATGACGCAGCTGCACGCGAATTTTAACCCACGCTAACTCTATTTGAAATTAAAAGATTTTCATCCCTATGTTTAGTTCAACAAGGTCCTGCTGAAGTGAACGAGTTCTGTGGTTTTCTTGAACAAATTGCATTGCGTTGATTAGAATGTAAATCATATTGGTAATGATCTACTTGATGAACTGTTTTGTGGGTCATTGTCACTGTCTACGACTTATAGTTTATTAGCACTTTTTTACCCTGATTTAGAGCCTGTCGCAAGCGTGATGACCCTTCTTCTAACGCCTTTTTTTGTAGACAAGTAGACTTTGCTCTAAAGGAACCGCAAGAATAAAATCGTTTTTCATTCAGATTGTAAGTTCCTTCATCCGATAAGAATCAAAACATCAATCTCTAGTTTCAGTTTCTGTTATCCAAGTATTTTAGATTTCACCGTTATAACCAAGCCAAGTATATACATATATATCTATTATATCTTTGTTCGTTCTTCAAGCCGTATAGGCATCTCTCAAACACATGGCTTTGTAGTCCTAGACAGAATTTCTTCTAACATCTGACCTTGGAAAATAAAAGAAAGTGCGACTTGAAAATACTTAAGTGTTTATGTAACTTATTATCTACCTAATAATTCATTTAAAAATAAATAAGTAACGGAGAAATGTTACTACATTTCTCCGTAACTTTGTGTTATGTCCAAATCATGCTATATACTTTCCATACGGAAATTCTTGGCATCTAGAAGCCTTTTTTTGTAGCCTTGTGATGAGAATTCTAAGAGTTTGTGCCCAATTCATTGGCAATACCCATTTCGAAAATATTGATTTAAATCGAAACAATGACGAACACAAAGAGCACAGCCGCACAGAAAAAAAAACAACAACAAAACACTCTCAATTTTTATTTTAATTATATAAGTTATCTCATAAAAAGACCCACTTTGCGTTCACCTAACAAGTCCACGTAACAGTTAAGGTACGAGTTCACATCGTAAATTTAACGCCTCTATAAATAGGATCTGGATTGCAAAAGTAGCCCTCCTTACATAACACTCTATCAGAGAAATATTCAACCCAAATACATAGTATTATGTTAAATATATTTTTACTCCACGGAAAGTTTTATTGTTGCATAAAATTTTGCTTTGCACGCCTTTCGGATGGTCATTATTATGATAGCAGCGCCCCGCGGTTCCACCATGTCACCATGCCAATGTCGGGTTAAAAAATATCCTATTTGTTAATGCTGGTTATAAACCATCTGTGTGCCAAATTTCATCTAAATCCGTTCTGTAGTTTTTCCGTGAAAGAGTAACAAACATCCATCCATCTATACTTACAAACTTTAGCGTTTATAATAATAATAGGATAGTAGGATTCAGCGTGCACTGTGTTTTGCGAAATCGCATTTTATTTTGTGTTATTCTTTAACTGAAACTTCGACTAACCAACTGATTAAACGCTATCTGCGTAACTTATTGTTTAGGTCATCATTATCTGCCTAGTCTTTTCCCAACTTTATTGGGGTCGGCTTCCAGTCAAACCGGATTCGGCTGAATACCATTATTTTACGTGGAGCGGCTGCCTACCACACCTCCAAAACCCATTTACTGGGTAACACTGTATTTCTTGGCAAGACTGGAGTTAGATTTACTGGCATCTGACAATCCGTAACAACTGCCAAAGATCTACAAACGGCAGCCGGGACCAACGGTTTAGTGTACGGAGGAAACTGGGTACCCATCCCATGTATGTGCTAAGTAATTTGTATCCTTTTTTTCTTTCCATCCATAGATCAACCTTGGCCAACATTGTTTAACTTTGGATCGACCCGTGCGGCTAAGATATATAGTTGATCTACTACCACTACTACTACTACTACTACTTCTACCACTACTACTACTACTTCTACTACTACTTCTACTACTGCTACTTCTACTACTAGTTGGTCTTTCAACTAGTTGTATATAATGTAAGGTATCCTTTATTTGTCTAGCATAGAGCAACTCTTTATTTCTTCACGTTCAAAAGTAACGTAGTACTTCAGTGGCGGCCTCATCATCGCTTACCATCAGATGAGATAGATAAGTGAGTAAGTGATAACAATATTCATAAAAATAAAAGTCCACAAATAATCTTATCAAGCTTGCTATTTAATATCAGAATGGCCGACATTGCATTTATATACAATACACAATGTACAAACGTAAATATTTCAGTATTCCCTCGTAATATTAATCTATTGACATACAAAATCTTCAAGAACGGAATTTGTAACCTTAACCGAATTGTATAAGTAATAAAATGTATACGTAACTCAAAGAATAGAAAATTCTAACTGTATTCATCAAAATGACAGCGAAAGTTTTTAACCGGTGCAACTGTATCAAACTGGTTTATACAAATTACAATTATTACATAGACAAACGAAAACAGACAGTATTCTATTTTTTTTAAGTACAAAATTGAAATAGTAGTATTTTTATAGTTCAATTTTTTTGATGACTTACGATTTTTGTAAATAGAATACACTTACACGCATTAGTAATGATTATAATGAAAATCAAACCATATTCTACCCCGTTTTTTAAGTTTTTGAGTCCATCTAAAGATTGCCTAGTAGTGAAACGATAAAAGTCCCTCTCAGCTATACTAAAAAAATCCTGTGAAGAGTAATCTGCTTTGCAGTGCCAATATTGAGGTGTTTTTCTAATTTATATACCGAAATAATTGTTTTTTTCTTAATGATGTGAAATCATCAAATGACTTCTTCCGCTCTGGGCGGAGCAGAAGAGAGTGTCAGACTCTTTATGTCTAAAACCTATCTGTATTCCTACTAACGCCCTTTGCGTTCCAGGGCCGCGGTATCTCTTTCGAACAAATTCTACAACCGCGGCAGAAAATCATTAGAGTATTTTTTACAATTTCAATAAATATCACAAATATATCAAAATACAACAGCTATATAATAAATTTCATATACTGAATGATAATCATGGAAATCGAATAATTAAAATAAATTATTAAAAAATAACTTCACACAACTTAAAGTTACGAGACAATAGTCTTAAAGAAATTTGTGACATTGTGCTATACTGATTTATCTTTCGTTGCTTATTGACCGAATTGCCCAAATCTGAGAAAAATTGAAGGCAGAGAGGGGGGGCCTTTACCATACAGTGGGTCATAATAGGCTTAAATTAAATTAAATACGTAAATAAATCAAAGTCGCTTCATCTAGTCTACTTACTAACACAAATTTAACGGACATAGAATCCATAACTCTTTGGTAACACAAACTTTGTTATCAATCAAGTTATCATTTACAGCTATCTGCGTCAATCGTCTAACTACTTTCGCTCCAACACGTAACATAACGGTAGTTAGCAATAGACTAGAAAACATTAGCAATCGTCGTATCTTCAAGTATTCAATCAGATTTTCAGGCCACTGCAGGACAAGTGTTGTCCCATTCCTGGGCCATGGCCTCTCTTTCTTTCTTCCATTCCTCCTAGCTTTAGTTAAGTGTAGTCCAATCTTGTCGAGTAAACTCGCCATAGTGAAAATTTGCTACAAGTAAAAATTATAGTAAACTCGCCACAATCTTATCTGTCTCACGAAAACTTGCCACAGCTTTAAAAGTACCGATAACAAACGAAGTAGTAGTGTTGTAATAATTGTCGGTACATTCAAAACAAGTTTGACGTACCTGTGACGAGTTTACTGTTGTGAATTATTTTGTCATTGTGGCAAGTTAATCAATATTTTTAAATGTGCCGAATTTTCGTTGTGGTGAGTTTATAATAATCCCTCGTCGGGCATCTATTTCATTCCATAATCTTCGCTAGGGTCCACAAAATCCACAAAAAAGTTCATCGAAAAATTCAGTTACGTATACATTTTTGCACATCTCCCTATTTTTTTTTCAAATTGGAAGTGTTATGTAGTGCCAAATTACTGGTATACTTTCGAGTTACTTTACTGTGACAGAAGCAAGGCGTTTTTTTTTGTGTGTCCAATAATATGGTCGAAAGTGTAATAGAAGGCGAAAGTGTGCTTAATAAGCGTTTCCACTGGGTGGATGTAGTAATAGGAATCAGCGAGGCCTCGAAAGCCTCGTATAATTCAATGTTCGTAGATTGAGTTAGTTGTTACATAACTTTAATGAGTTTTCTAGTGTTAATATTATTGTAATATATACTAATATTATAAAGAGGTAACGTTTGTGAGTTTTTTGACGTTGTTAGGGTGTCTCTGGATCTACTGAACCGATTTTCAAAATTATTTCACCAATAGAATGCTACGTTGTTGTGGAGTGTCACAGGATATTTTATCCCCGTAATGCCACAGGAACGGGAACATATGGTGGAGTGTCATAGGCTATATTTTATTGTCACGTATTGCCACGGGGCGCTGCTAGTTTTATATAATTAAGAAATGCTTTTTTGCAGTTATTTTTTTTTATAAATAATTATTGTATTATATGTTTATTATTATTTATTTTAGATTCTACAATAAAACGTTGGTAAGTGTATATTACTTGAGAACGGCAGAGATAAATTGACTATCCTATATTTTTTAAATTGTTGTAATAGTCCCCGAAAGGATCATAAAGAAGTCATATTGATAATAGAAGATACTTTTTCGTATGAACTGCAAGATTTGGATACAACAACGTGTGTTTGATTAGCTATTAGCAAAATATTCACCAATTTAACGAAGATCATAGAATATTCGCACTCGTTGAACACGCAATCAACTGTCTGTTACGTCTATTGACCGACATATTAAACCAATATCGTCGTTGGTCAATACAACTTTGGAGTATGTTATAGACGTTGTAGAGGATCTTAAAGTTTGTAAATATTCAAGACTAGCAGCGCCCCGCGGTTTTACCCGCGTAGTTCCCGTTCCCGTGGGAATATGGGGATAAAATATAACCTATATTACTCAGGGTGAATGTAGCTTTCTAATGGTGAAAGAATTTTTAATATCGGTCCAGTAGTTTTTGTGTTTATTCGTTACATACAAAAATACAAATCTTTCCTCTTTATTATACATATTATAAATATACAAGATATATTAGGTAGCAGAATATTATTTATTTTTAGTAAGTGGTGGAATGGTGGTGGAAATGGTAGTAATTTTAGCTGAAAACTTGAACTCAAACTAGAAGCATTTATTTCAATTAAACCCTTTACAGGCAATTTTGAAATGTCACGGTCGATAGAGGTGAAGCTATCTGCTCGTTAATATGTCAGAACGATGTAGAAAGGCGTATATGTATGATACAGGTATCCAGAGAAAAAGGAACAATTCAAAGTACAAATAACTAAAATAAATCGTGGCAGCTGAAGTTTGACAAGTGCATGTTTCGTATGAAATTAAACGATGATTAATTTGAGACCTCTACCCACCATAGCAGTATTACAGTACGGGCTAAATAAAAAAAAAATCGTAATTTAATTAAAATAATTATTATTCAATGATAAACATCATGATAAGACGTCAATCTAGATTTTAAAAGATAGTAACGAAAACTACTGATTTTCTCTTTTGCTTTTTATTAGCATATTTGAAACACAGATAAAACTTACACAACGAAATGCTAACTTGGTCTATTGACAGCGATGTTGATGATTTATCTTATGCCTAATATATTTTTTACACGTTTTTGTACATAATTTCTCGTCTAGTAAATAAGCTGTTTCTTAAGTTTGATTGTACGTATTTTTATTTTTATTGTACACTAGCTTCTGCCAGCGACTTCGTCCGCGTGGAATAGTTACTTTACCCCCGATTTTGAAACTCTCAGCCCAATCGGTTTAAAATTGACAAAGTTTCATACAAACGTTCATTCCCTATTTTATCCCCTTGGGGGTAGAATTAATCAAAATCCTTTCTTAGCGGATGCCTACGTCATAACATCTACCTGCATGCCAAATTTCAGCCCGATCTGTTCAGTGGTTTGGGCTGTGCATTGATAGATCACTATGTGTGTGTGAAATATGTACAACTTACAACAAAAAAAGAAATGAAAGTAAAGCTGAAATGCCTGTGCAAAATTATATTATAATAACCTATACCTACTTCACTTAAAAATAAATACATATAACTACGTATAACTAATTAATAAAAGTATCTACGCTTTTACCTACTTAATACTAAAAAAAAAACTTTTTACAAAAAAATACAACCGACTTTTACACAAAAATAAAAAAAGTTCAAAATAACTTTAATTTCGGAAGTCGGTGTTTGTGGTTCCTTTTTCGTTTTTTGAACACCGACTTCCGAAATTAAAGTTATTTTGAACTTTTTTTATTTTTGTGTAAAAGTCGGTTGTATTTTTTTGTAAAAAGTTTTTTTATTTTTCACTTTTTAGTGGTACCTACACCCCCTCCCCTCCCCCCACCTAAACGAACCAATCACATTGGTGTAAAAAAAACGCACTGCTCCAATGCAGAGTAAACTAAAAGGTCGTCAATGTAGATATTTTTTTTAGACTTTTGTTGATTTTTCGAAAACCGCTTGTTCGATTTCGATAAAATTTTCATGGGACCATTTGGGAAGTATACCCTTTCCAACAAAAAAAGAATTTTTCAAATCGGTTGGCAAGCGACGGAGTTATGCGCGAACAAACATAAAAAAAAAAAATACAAACATCCGAATTGAGAACCTCCTCCTTTTAAAAAAAAAGTCGGTTAAAAAACAGAACATGAAGTAGCCAAAACTAACCTATCGGTAAATAAAATTGAAACTATTAATAATTTGTAATTGTGAGTCAACCATAAGAGATAGACATATGTTGTTGTGGAATATTTTTTAGATAATTTTATGTAGAATATTTCCGTCATACATGATTTCTATTTAACTTTAACCATTAAGGCTACACACGCGACGGAAGCTTAAAAAATGGAGTAACTTCTACCGTTTTCCCAACATTTCCCTTCACTGCTCTGCTCCTATTGATTGTAGCGTGATGAAAAGTATACTATAACCTGCCCAGGAGTATGAAGAATAATTGCACCAAGTTTCGTTAAAATCGGTCGAGTAGTTTTTGTTTCTATAAAGAACATACAGACAGACAGACAGACAGACAGACAGACAGACAGACAGACAAAAATTTTACTGATTGCATTTTTGGCACCAGTATCGATCACTAATCACCCCCTGATAGTTATTTTGAAAATATCGCTGGCCCCGGGCAATATAGCGGTAAACACCGGTTACGCCCTTTTTAATGTTATTTGATTTTTGGCTTCTCTGAGTATCAGTCTATCACTCTAATTTTTTTCATATTTTTTATACAATATTTCAATGGAATAAATGACAATAACAGCTTTTATTGCATGGAAAATTCTCTTATGACTAAATTATGTATTATTGCATTACTCTAAGAAACATTACACAAAAAACCGTAAACATTTAATACGAACTAATCATAAGAGATTTTATTCTGTACAAGCTATTACGCCTTTCTTCCCGGAAATTTATTGTAATATTACGAAAAGTAAAAGGAATAAAATGCGACCCTGTGGTACCCTGGCAGAAGTACTACCACGAAGATGATATATCTTCGATGCATATACGTTGCCGGTGACCAAACAGGTAACTACAAAACCAGTCAATCACCGATAGAGATACATTAAGAGAGCATAGGATGCTAAGAAAAACATCGAAATCAAAAGCGTTGCTGAAATCAAGTAAGACCGTTACATTACCGCTTTCCATGGCTGACCTAATATCTTCAGTAACATTCAGAAGCGCTGTATTAGTGCTGTGACCAGGACGAAAACTGGACTGAAAAGGGTTGAGGAGATTATTTTTGAATAGTAAAAGACTAATTTGATTGTGGATTAACTGTTCTAGGACTTTGGATAGGAATGGTAACACGGGTATTGGACGGAATTCAGAGAAGAATGTGGGGTTGGACTTTTTGGCCATGGAATAATTTGAGCGTCTTTCTACGAACTAGAAAAGACACCGGTAGATCAGAAAAGTTGAGGATGTGGCAAATGACGGGAAGGATTAAGTCCAGCACGGGCAGTAATATTTTGCGACTGATACAGTCACTTCCTACTGCATTCGAGGTAATCGATAGTATGTTCACAATTCATTATATTAACTCTTGTTGTGTTTTACCAACCCCCAATGATCTTAGAAAATTCCAAACTTTGGATGGGTCCCCATTTTGGACAGAGTTTTGAATGTGTTGGCGCTTTGCATTCCTACATACTTTATTTACAGCGATTGCGGATTGCGGCTTATTTGTCCCTATTTACATCAGTGCAGACGTTTAAATTTCGACTTTGCCGTAACCTTCTTGATCATCAACTTTTTAATGTCATCTGTCAGCCACGGCGCCGGCAAATGTCTAACTTTTACCGCTCAAACAGGTGCGTGAAGGTCATAATAGCTGCACTAGTTGTGAAAATTTTACTTGCTCGTCGACTGACGTGGGTGCAAACAGGGGAGACCAATCTATATTTCTCACATCCTCGCAAAGACTGTCAATGTACATCCCACCAAAATTACGTTGCATAAAAATTTAAGCTTTTGTGGCCGAATTTTATATGAAAGGAAAATTAGGTAATGGTAGGAAAAGGCTTCAGCTGAGTATTGACCATGGTTAACGATGTGATCAAAACAAGAATCAAGTCAAGAAGTCAAGGAGTAGAGTTTTGAAAATGGTGAGTGGCACTTAGTGGAAGAATTGAAAGATGATTACATATTATTATAATTAGTTAGAGACGAAGAGCGATGGGCCTTTTTGAGGAGGCAAGTATTAAGTCACCCATGATTATACTGTGACTGTAAGAAGGAATCATGATTTATAGGAGTTTTTTCAAATGAGGAAAAGAAGTTGATATGTAAAGGTTTTGACCATTTTATTTTTGTTTCCAAAGTATAACAGCTAATATAAATTATGTGATTTTATTTAAATACCACTTAAAAAAAAAATATTGATTTAACCTTAAATCAATATTTTTTTTTAAGTGGTTTTTGTGTTTGTTTCCAAAGTTTATTAATTAATAAAAATTATGGTAGCTTAGTATTTTTCTTTTTTAAGGGGTTTTGTGTGATTGTTCCTTAAATTTTTGTTTGTGATTTCTAAGGTTTTTTTTTATAAGTACAAAATATGAAACCTTCTACTGTTAGCGAAGTAGACAAAATATTGTAGTTAAACTATGGCGTCAGACCGATTCAGTCGGGGTTCACAGACGAAAGTATTCATTTAAAATTTAATTAAACAAAAATAAGGTAGTAGTAACATGTTCATTTTGTAAAATACTGTCTAAAATGGTTAAAAATAAAAATAAATCACATTATAAGGTTGGTCTGTTACAATGGTTACATAAAAATATGTTTTATTGATATGATTCTAAAATGGCGATTAGTGAATGATACATCTAAGATTTGGCTATAAAATTTCCCTGAAGAAGGTGGTAATCGTCTAGTACACTCGAGATTTAAAGTAGAAATTACGTCGTATTATTTTCTTACATTCTTGAATCTCAGTGGTCGATGTGTTTATAAAGACATTAATGATGTTACAATTAAAAGAGGATCGTCTATAATTTGTATTATACATTTTTCAATTATTTCATTAAATATTTATACTATGACAAATATTTTTAAAAGGTTATATTGGTAAAAAAATTAGCTTTCATTTGACATTTTGAACGCCTGTTTTGGATCACTGTACGCTGCACTATAAACAAATTAGCTTCTTTTATTTCTCCTGTAAAATTCGATTTTTGATATTACCGCTTTATTGCCCGGGGCCAGCGATATATTCCTTGTACAGAATTGACCTCTCTACAGATTTATTATAAGTATAGATATTCGTCACAACAAAATTAGATTACAATTAAAAGTTAAAAAGAGTAATTTAGAAGCAGATTTCGCATCCATTTGCATTATGTTAATTGAATTAAGTGTGTTTGTTTGTCTTTTTAATACACTATATTGTTGGTAAAATGCTCTCCCAACTCTCTGTTTATATCAAGGTTAAAAATAACAACGTGTATATTTACTCAATTTTATGTATCAGTCATTCTAAATTCCAAAATTGAAATCTTTTGTTTTGTGGCCAATTCTGTACTTTATTAGATACATAAAGTAGGTACAAGATTCGTCTGGTGAAAACGGACCCTAATGACATTTTGATTGAGGACATTGGTTCCCAAAATGTCTATCGTTTTATTACGTGATACCTACATACAAACAGTAATATTTTTATTTGGTATTGATTTAGTAACTTGAAGGTTTGAATTCGTTTCGTCAGCAATGGGACTCAATATTGGAAGCGTATGTTTAATGACGCAGTTTTGCATTACTGAATAAAGTAACATCATCCAGTAATCTGGTTTTGTTATGTTGTTTTGAGGTTAATTAAAACAAACGGTTATTTGAAGGCGTGAAAGTTATCACAAAATGAATGTGGCAATATATGCACGCACGTATGATAATTTGCCACATTCATTTTTACTTGGTGTGGTCCGTTAAATGTAAACAAATGACAGTAGCAACGTTTTTTTTTTCTACTTCAACCATAAACACATATGTACCTATAATAATAACCAGTTATTCATTTTGAATGTTAAATTAATTAATATAACATGCATTACGAATTAAATAATTTGTTTATTCACTAAAACATGCAGGAGAAAGAGGAGAGAGATGACGCAGTTTTTGGCTTACTGAGTAAAGTATTTGCTTTTTTATTTCATACTTTGTTTTTCAAGCTTTAGACGATGACAGTATGTAGGCTAATTTTCATGAAAACAAAAAATATGTTTTTTTTTTTAATTTATGAACCATGGCTCCCCTTTTTTATTTTTGCTAGCCTATGATACCCGAGATAACTCAACGCTTCTAACGATACCACATACATTGATATCGGTTGAGCCGTTAAGAAGTTATGATGAAATAAAGAAACTCACAAACATACATACATACATGAAACCTGAACACTCCTGTTTTGGGTAGTCGTGTAATAAATGATTTTTATTTTGTAAGTAGGTTAAACATAACACATTTAGGTACCCGTCCAATATAATTTGGTCATTTTAAGCTAGATGAGGCCGGTGTTTCCTAGCCGAGAAGAAACACCGAAACAAACTCAGAGGTCAAAGTCTAATAGTCATTTGACATGCAATACTTTATGTCGCGTCGATAATTTCTTTGTAGAAACCAGTAGTGAGGTCCAGTGTGAATCCATCTTTTATAAGACCAGCAAGGCCATAAATAATCTTAATAAAACAAATGATTGCAACAACGTTGTTTTCCTACTTCACACACAAACATGCCATTTTATAATAACCGGTTTTGCTTCATCAATTTAATGCAACATAATATTCCTATGAATTAATTAATATGTTTATTCAATTCAACATGCAGGAGAAAGAGGCAATAATGTTTATGAAATATTAGATAGGATTGTCAGATTAGATGTTGTTAAGACGATTATATTTTTATTAAGTTTTGCTTAAAACTGATTATGACTACTAAAAACTAATTTGTTGGATTAATCAATCACACACTTAGGTTTGGTCTCTGAAATGAATATTTGGAGTTAAGAAGGTGTCAAACCTTAATTCGATGACAAATTATAGCAGGTATTCAGGCTAAAGAAAATTCCTTTGAAGGAGAAAGTGAGTATCTAAAAATGTATTTTGTTAATCCATTTCCTACAGAAATTAAATATATTTTGTTCTAAGGAATTTCATTTTTTTCCGATACGAACTTCCATTGGGCACACGGCTCTTTATGATTGAAATGCTCACGTTGCAGCCTGATACGACAAATATTTTGTAGCTTTTTTGTTTGGATGACAAGTCATCAAATGACTCCTCCGTTGCCGAAGGGAGTGTCAGACTCTTACTGACTAAAATCCACCCTTGATCCTCCTCATGCCCTTTGCGTTCCAGGGGCGCGGTGACTCTTACGAACAAATTCCGCAACCGCAGGCACTGACCCAATGGGGCGTCTTCGTTGCTGACAGTTCTTTGAGGCACGCGTGAAATACGACGCGTCGTCGATCCGGGCCTGGCTACTATCGGACGACAAGCCAACCATAGCTCGCCGTCCGCAGGCCCGCGCTTACGGTAGCCTGGAATCACCCTGCGTTTCCCGACGCCCGGGCCCGGGGCATCTTCTTCTATTGCGGCGGCTGGAGCGTGAGGTTTCCCTCTCTCGCACGTGGGCCGCTTCCTTCTTCGCTAGCATTACTGCTTCCCAGAAGGAGGTGAGCGCTTCCCATGCCTCCTCGCTCCGGATCATGGATTGAACCGGGGCCGGACGCGAGAGGTCGCCAGCGCCGATTGCCTCGACGACGGACACGGCGTTGATCCACCCAAGCAGAGCAGACCTCCACCGTATGCTCCACCGTGTCCTCCGTTGCGTTCCAGGGCTGCGGTGACTCTTTCAATACCGCAACAAATATTTTGTAGCTATTTTATTTTGTATTGTTTTACAATACAATTATAATTTCATAACACATCTCGAACCGCATAGTAAACAAACTTAGTACGTTTCGTTGCATTTTAAGTAGGGCATTGGGTTGTCTAGAAATGCCTACCAGTGCGATTACTGCCACCAAATGGTATTTGCTTACTTCGTAACCGTGGTCACAAGTAGGCACTCAAGTTGCGTGAAATATGTATGCTAATTTAGATCTTATTGCGTAAGCTAAAAGGTATCTATTGGCTTAAGTTATGTGTGACGTAGTGCATGTAATACAGTAGGTCAATTGTTTGAAATTTGTTTTGCTAATAATAATGAAAAGCGATTTTGTAGTAATTAATTTAAAAAATGTTTAACATATTGACCTGTGTTTTATTTACAGTATGAGCATTAAAAGTACATTAATATGCATCGTTGTTACCTTAACATTTGCAACTGGAATTTTAGGTACCTACTTGTTATTTGAATTTTCAAATAGTAGTGTTACGTATACAATAATACTATAAATATATCTAGCATTACCTAATTTTATTTCTTGCATTGTATCGTTAATCAATGCTATTTATAAAACAGGTTGATAATGCATTTAGGAGTTATTTTTGTCGTAAATTATAGGATAAATTATTCATTAGCCAGTTAATCGATACTTAACAGTATGTTATAGATTGTGGTCTGTTACTTTGTTTTCTAGTAGTTAGAAATATAATTAAAAATACTGTATACAATTATATGCTTAATATTTTTTTTACGTGGTCAGTTAGCTCTTGAATATAACACGCAATCTCACTCTCACGTGACGTTCTTAATAATACATAAATCTTCAATTAGAATAGAATTCGGGGACAGCCTGCAATTTACCTACTGGAGTATATCTACTACACTGGGGCCGCTTCCCATCAAGATTTATTGACCATTGGAACATTGAGCTTTGCGGAAACCTGTTTTTGGTTAGGTTTAGGCATTAGGAAACCACATGACCTAAAATATTGATACCTACACAGCGAGCATAGACTACGAGGCTTGTCTTTACTGGGCGTTTCATTCTAAACAATATAAGTATGTTTCAGCAATGGATTGGGCATAAATTGTAAATAAATCGAATTCTTCTGGGTAAGCTCATTCCCTCGTTGACTTTGTCTCTGTCACCTGTGACCTAGACTAGAGTCAAGAGTAAATCCATTTCTCCTTATATCTAACAAAAACCTTGATATTTATTTTGGAAGTAAATAAAGATGTTAGTAATAATTATATTTTTAGGCTTAGAGATGTCAGCAAAAAAGAATATACTATAGGGTCAGTGCTTGCTAGGGTTGCGGAGTTTGTAAAGGACATGTAGAGGGACACGGATGGGTTTAAGTCAGTAATAGACACTCCCTTCCCGCTCTGTCCTGAGCGGCAGAAGTCATTTGATGAATTCCCATCCATAAAAAAGGCTAAGCGTACAAAAATTAATCTAAATATCATTACTTACTGCATTCGTAGAAATTTGAATAAAGAATAACTAAACAACACAATTCAACAACACAAATCATTGCATTTATTTACGTAAGCAATTTAAATACAAAGAAGATGGGACGTCATGGAATCATACGTTGCATATTTTTTGATGATGTGAGACTGCAATTTACTTTCATCTGGTTTTTTACTTTAAAAGTAAAAAATTGTACCTACAAAGTATCTAATTTATAAACATTTTTTTTTTCTATCTAAAAGCAGAATCAGCTATTTATAATTTTATCATCAGCGTAATTTATTCGCGATAATTCAAAACCCTCGCTCTTTTCACGCAAAACTGCCTCCAGTCCAAATTGCGAGTTTCGTTTTACGTAACACCGGCGAACGCGTTTAATCTACGTCATATAATACATATAAAAATGCCATAAACTAGTTACTTCTCTACGGAAGTTGTGACATAAGCAAAGGGTTTCTCAAATTTCGGCACAGTTATACAATTATAGTGAAAACATAGAATGATTGTGAGAAAGTAATGCGCCTGAGGTAATCCACTTTATATTAAAAGGGGCCATAAATTACGACACACGAATTTCATGATTTTTGAGTCTGAAAGGGATCTATCATGCACGGCACATTGTCACTGTGCAGATGTCTTTCCTGGTGTCACTAAATAGAAAGCCGCAAGGTACCTATGAAATTAATTTTATAATACCAAAAAACAATGCAGTCTTGGCTCATTACCTTGATGTATACGCCAACCGGCTTCGATTCGGTTGAAAAAGTACTAAGCATTAAGTAGGTAACCTCAAGGTGACAAGATTTCGGTATTTACAGTAGTCATTAGAACCATAGTTTGCCAAAGCCTAATGTTTAGACGGAGTTTCAGGTCAATAACGCACCTATTTCTAGTGTTGCAAATTATTTAAACCACTAAACGTTTCAACCTAGGTCCTAAGCGACCACAGATATGTTTGAGTCTCACCACAATTCTAGGTAGCCTGGAATGGAAGACTTAACCACAGACATTTGACCGAGATGTGTAAAACAATTTTTGCGTGTTTAAGTAGCTTACTGATAAACTTTAAATTAGCTTTAAAATAACTACAGAAGTTATAAAAAAGTCTGTCATACGCAAATACGACCCATAAGCCTGCTCTTTACAGCTTGCTTCTTACACAAAGAACAATGGCCTGTTGGTAACCGCAATCCGGCTCGAAGGACCATTTTCAGATATAACTTCTATTCCGTTTTAAGGTAATTTTAATAATTGCAATCAAATGCTTATCTTCTGTCGAAAAAATAAAACCATTTTATGTAAATAACTTTGCAGAATAAACACAAAATCAAATAAAAGTTGCTAAGAATTGTAATCTTCTTGCTTGCTTTTATGTAAGTTACCTGTTTATGTATTCCTTGCTAAATAGTGTTGTTTATTTTTTTACCAAACCGTTTAATTATTACCTACAACTAAAAAGCGGACACTGGTTTTTATGGTTTGTAACTTTTGAATAAATGGGTTCGCCCACCATTTTGTTCCCTTTCATTTAATATTATACAAAATAAATAACATATTACATTGCAGTACATAACAATTGCAATTAGTAAGACACAATACTCCAACTCGTACATAATAAATTGGAATACTTAATCAACTATATACTCATACAATTACTAGGCTATATATTGGAACGATACTTGGAGCTCTGCCAACTGAGATAAAGGCATACAGGGTGACAACAACCCGATGATAAATTTTTATCTTGATATCCAGACTATTTACAATAGTTGTTCCTAAGTGTTTGATTGTGCTACATTTTTAGTCGAATAAACAATTGTTACTATATTATTATTCACTCTGATAAAAGTTTCTTCTGGGAGTTTTTAAGTCAAGAGTGAATAGGTTACCTTTAGACAAGCGTGCTTCAACTTCGACCACATCATCGCTTACCATCAGGTGAGATAGTGGTCAAATGCATGCCTATCAGTAGTAAAGAAAGGTTGTATGGTGGTCTATACTTTTCATCAACCCTCTTATAGTGGAGTAGCACTGCGACCGTGACTTCGCCTGCGCGGTTTTAGTAAAAAAAAAACCCTTATAAAGATAGGATTTCCAAAAATCCCTTCTTTATCAAAATCATAATAGGAAGCCTCGTGACAAATTTCATGTTTCTTGTTTCACGGCACAGCCCTTGATATGTCGAAGAGCAGTGGTGGCTGAGTGGTAATGGCCGCGACTTACGAATTGTAGGTCGCGGGTTCAAACCCAGCCAGGCATATTACTTTTTGTAATTAATTTGTTCACCACTGCTCCCAAAATGGTGAAGGAAAACATCGTGAGGAAACCGGCATGTCCTGGAACCAAAAATTCGAAGACATGTGACAGAGGCAAGAGTTATCTCGGCTCTGGAACGCAAAGGGCATTAGGTGGAACACGGATGGCTTTTATTCAGTAAGAGTCTGACACTCCCTTCCGCTTCGCCCAGAGCGGAAAAAGTCATAAGACCTCATTCATCGCTTTCCTCCACATGATCGGGGTCAGGATAGGACTTTTCTGCAAATAAAATGGTGATCTACCCCTTACGGAATGTAGTCGTAATGAAATACTATGTATTCAATCTAAATATTCATAGACGCAAAAGTTTCTCATAATAACCAAGCCTAGGATTAGATACTCATCTCAAATTCATAACTCTTACTTTCGCTAGAATTTTACATTTGTTCCGAGTTCGGACTATTCAGTTTTCTTCTAAATGTGAATTTGTGTGTGGTTTCAAAGGTATGGTAAAAAACTCTTTCATATTTTTTTATTAATCTGATATATTAATAGTACTTTTTATTGATGATGATGAAGTATGCTCAGTGTATCAACAAGCAGTTGGTCAACATACTTCAGATTATTTGTTGTTAGTTTGTATGAAATTACCGTGTTACCCAGTCAATGGGTTGTGGAGGTCTGGTAGGCAGCCGCTCCACGTTAAATACTGGTATTCAGCTGAATCAGGTATGACTGGATGCCAACTCCAATATAGTTGGGAATAAGCTATGCAGATGATGAGTTTGTATGAAATTAAACTTAAGTCCAGGTTCCATTCGATTCAGAAAAAAGCAAATTATATTACTCACGACGCAGAAAAATGTAAATAATTTTTTTCTCAAAATTCTTCATGCACTTAATGAGGGTAAGCTGAAATAGAAAGCATTCGTTTCCAAAATTTTAGTAATTTGCTTGGAAAGCAAAGCGCTTTGAAAAATGATTTATGAGCTACGTCTCGACTTGACTAGTATACGTCTATGAAATTACTTGTTTCTATATGTGAATAAACACTTGTCATTGGTATTTAAGTAATTTATAATAATAATACTGAATGTAATTTTTTTATGAACTGGCGGGCAATCAAGTAAGCATTATAGTATTTATACAAAAGTTTTCGAAAAACTGGAGGTTACGCGTTTCTTTTCACTTAAAATATTAACATTCTTAATCTCATCTAATCTAATCTTAAGTTAGAATAAGCGTGGTTAAGTTAATGAACCATATAAAAGATAGTGTTTATATTGTTAAGGTTGGTAACAGAATCAAATAAGTAATTATTGTTATTAATTAACAAAATGTTTAAATTAAATCCATGAATAACTTGCGATTGAGTGGAATACAATATTTTTGCTATGAAAATATGTTTGCTATTTTTATAAAATTTGTCATTCCAACACGATCCGATTGTCATTTCGCTAAAAGTTCGTAATCAGCTACATTCATAATGGTCGATCATTGGTCGGCCAATGGTTTATTATTTATTAATACTTTTTGATAACCGAGCTAAAAGAAATTACTGCACACAACGTTCTAATGATAGGTCATTGATCAAAGGAACTGTCAAAATATTAGCAGATTACCGCATACGTCTGTAATTCATTTGTCATTATGTACGAGATTACCATTCTATACCATTTCTTTCAATGGAGTGTCTGTGGTTGACCATTGGAAAGTCATAATGACGCTTTTATATTAGTAGAGTAACGAACTTGTAAAAATTGACCATTATGAGATCAATGGTAGACCATTCTTACACTATTGTAATAGCAGACTTGGGGCCTAGGAACAACTAATTACAATTGCCAGTTTAAAGTTGTCCAATTGAATGAATGATATGAGTAAAAATATGAATGCATTTTGAAATATTAATGTTAATGACGTCACATAGTTTGCAAAATATATCTTCTCATTGTGATAATAGGAGAACGTATTTGACTAGCCAAGCCAAAGTGAGTTTAGGCAACCAATTTATATAAAAAGGTTTTGGTGGGAACGCAAAGCATGACAAAAACTTTAACAGCCAAAAGAGTTTCTAAAATTCCAGTTTGAAAAGGTAAACAAATATGGCATCTTATTCACAAAAGAAAACATCGACAGAGTTCAACGGAAGAAGAACTCCATTGTCTTCTGATATTAGAATCAAAATCGCATGTCAAAAGCTGACCTCTATATGCGTGTTAAATTATGTAGAACGAAATCTGTTAATTTGGTTATGTATAAAGTATGTTTATAGCATTCTTTTCTAGTTATATAATCGACTAGCTGCTGCCCGCGACTTTGTCCCCTTGGAATCCCCGATTTTAAAACATTCTTTATCGCTGCTCCGCTCCTATTGGCTTAAGCACGATGATATATAGCCTAAAGCCTTCCTCGATAAATGGTCTATTCAACCCAAAAATAATTTTTCAATTCGAACCAGTAGTTCCCGAGATTAGCGCGTTCAAACAAACAAACAAACTCTTCAGCTATATATTAGTATAGATTTTAAGTGTCTTGTTTTGAGCTGAGGATCTTTATTGCTGATTTGGTCAAGTATCTAATAAATAACTATTCGGAACTATTATGCTGCCGGCTATCATATGTAGATCTTTGGCAGTCGTTACGGATTGTTAGAAGCCAGAATACCGTACCGTGTTACCCAGATAATGGGTGGTGGAGGTCTGGTAGGCAGCAGGTTACATACTGGTATTCAGCTGAATCCGGTATGACTGGAAGCCGTCCCCAATATAGTTGGGAAAAAGGATAGGAAGATAATGATGATGTAATTCATCTTGGCGATCGACATTCTAAAGGATTGCAATAAAATTATACTAACAAAATTGCACGATAGTTTTTAATTGATCGTATTGATATGCTTCCCGTTATGTTAAATTATTAAATACTTAGCTATCTTTTGGGAGTTTCCTTTTGTTGTTTGAGTAACTTTAAGTGTCAAAGTCAAAATGTTTATTTAAATTAGGACATTAAACGGCACTTTTGAACGTAATCATTAAACATTTATCATATTTAAGTGACTCTAGCGTCCATTCGCAAAGGTATATTCTTATGGAGAAGAAGAAACTCCATAGTTACTCTTTAGTTACTCTTTGTTAGTGTTACCTAATAGGTATATTAGTTAAAATTGAGTTATCACAACAACAAAAAAAAACTATTTGTCAATAGTTGATTTCCACCTACATAATATGTCTCTACCGAAAAGCACAATATTTTAATGTCAGATTAGAATCATTACCTCACAAAAAACTTCCACCCGAACAAACACGGACTTTGTCAACGTACATACATAAGACCTTTGTAATAGACGGCATAGAACATCAAATAAAATTCAACTCAGCTAAATATTTACATAAGTAAACCCAATATTTTGATTGCTGTTAAAGTTATAATGGATGGTGTTGTTATCATAATAATACGGAAAAGTGATAAGCGGGAGCGGGTATTATTTTTTGACAACTAGATTCCTCGTACTCCTGGAGTAAAAATTACTCTTTTTTCTGGATGGGAAATCGTCAAATAACTTCTCCCGCTCTGGACGGAGCGGAAGGCAGTGTCAGACTTTTACTGACTAAAACCTTTCCGTGTTCCTCCTAGTGCCTTTTGCGTTCCAGGGCTGCAGTGACTCTTCCGAAAAATTCTGCAACCCTAAGGCACTGACCCTATGGGGATCCCGTCATCTTTGCTGACATCTCTTTGAGGCGCGCGTGGAACACGGCGCGCCGTCGACCCGGGCCTGATTGTTACCGGACGGCGAGCCACCCATAGCTTGCCATCCACAGGCCCGCATGTAAAAAGGACCCCATGACATTTTTATGTCCAATTTATCTCATTACCAAAATACATCAAAATCACTTCAACGATTTAAGCGTGAAAACATAATTTTAATGATGTTATAATTAAGAAATACTTTACAGAAAAAACCGATATATTATTTTTCTCTCAAAAAAAAAAATGTATTACTTAAGTTTCGTTCGGTAGTCAAAGTGGTATTTCCATGTATGTATGATGCCTTTTTTGCTTTGTTTTAAAAATAAGTGGCCTGCTGTCTTACCTGTTCTAGAATGATGTCTAGACTAGATACATCACTTATTATATAATACAAATCTGCGCTACATAAGGAAGCTCAGTTTTACATAGACACGTCCGGGAAGCCAGCGATACGACAGTAGTATATGACCTCAGAGGAGAAAGGGCGCTTGTGGTCGTTATGTTTTTGCTAAAATAATGTTTGAATAGGTCGGAATCTGAGAGATCATGGTTCACAAATCATCATCATCTGCCTAGCCTTTTCCCAACTTTATTGGGGTCAGCTTCCAGTCATACCGGATTCAGCTGAATACCAACACTTTACGAGGAGCGGCTGCCTACCAGACCTCCACAACCAAATAACTGGGGAACACTGTATTTCTTGGCAAGACTGGTGTCAGATTTTCTGGCTTCTAATAATCCGTAACGACTGCCAAAGATCTACAAATGACAGCCGGGACCAACGGCTTAACGTGCTTTCCGAGGCACGGAGGAAACTCGGTATGTGAAGATGGTCACCCATCCACAGACCAACCTTGGCAAGCGTTGCTTGACCTTGAAGATCGACTTGTGCGGCTGTTATTCTTTAGCCACGAGCTCCATATCATGTATTGCATTGCATTTGCATTGCATCATGGTTCGCAAATATAGGTAGGGAATGTCTGTCATTTAACAATCGTACATTAGAATATAGGTATCACCATATTTTTTCAGCGACTTTTATTGCCCACTGCTGGGAAAATGGCTCCCCTAGCAAGGCGATGCCTTCCACTCATTCCTCCGTGATGCCTTTTCCAACCCATCCCTCGTAATAGAGAGGTATTTTCTTCTCTATGTAGATATATTATATCTTTGTAAAAAAAAAAATATAATAAATTTGAAATATTATTTTTAGGTGTTTTGTTTTTGTGATCGTGTTTTATGATTGTATAATAATATTGCATAATTATTTACTTCCTATCACGTCTCATTTTTTATCCTTGAGAATGTGCCAAAAATGTAATGCTTGAAAATTAAAATAAAGCTTTTTTTTGCAATTTCGAAATGAAGTAGATTTTTTTACATTGTATGAATTTATTTTTATTGTTACATACACTTCAGCAGGAAGAAAAAATTAAATAATTTATCCAATTTTCATCTTTTAAGTGAAATTTTAACGTTCTTTAAGAATCTTCACACTTTGAGCGTTTAATGCCTGAAGATTCTTTTGATTTTTTTTGAAAATGTATTTTACTTACTTGTCGTGTCGTTTTGCTAACGAAATAAAAACAAAACGAAGCAATAAAAAACATAGATACCTATACGAAACGTCAACTATTCCTAATATGCATAAAATGACGGTAGTTGAAAACTGATTGGCAGTTACCTCGAAAAGTAGACGTGATGTACACCACAAATGTTTGCGATATTTTTTCTATGACTCATGAGCTTTTTAAATCACCTATCAGCTAAGCGGGTACCAAAATCGTGTAACGTAGTGTAATTATATCACAAAATATTCAGAAAATTGAACAGAATATTAAGAACAAGAGCGCGTTAAGCGTGAAATTACTATTTCCGTAAAAAGAGTGCAAAGAGCTAACCTACGCGTAGGTACCTACGCAGTCGATAAACCTGACCGTGGAAAATTGCTATGTCATGAATAATCACAATAGTTTAATATAGGTGTGATTAGAATTGTCACGTGAAATTTATAACTGTTAGATGATGAATTTTCAAGTCACAATCAAGCAGTAACTTTTACTGATTCCATTGTCATTTTGAGAACCTCGTGAAAGCCGAGAAAGATAAGCAAATCAAATATCTTGACTCGGCTCGCGAGGTTCTCGACACAAAAGATGTGGATTCAGCTGTCACTGTACCGATAGTCGTGTCAGTCAATGGCTTAATAGCCAAGAGCCTCAATCAACACCTTAAGAGGCGCTCGTTAGGTAACTGGATCAAGAGCTTGATCCAGAAAGCGGTACTTTTGGTCACAGCTCACATTGTTAGGATGTTCCTCTCTCCGGAGCCATTGGCTCATTGTCATCATTATTATCAGCATCCATAGCTCAATTTTTCCCACAGTTGGGAATAAGCCTCTCTTTTTAGTGCAACAATTTCGTTTGCCATCTTGGTTTTTCTGTTTTAATTGTTTATTTAAATTAAGTACAGCCACAAAAAGATCAACGAATGCACATGACGTTTAAAGCGTACATAGCGCTCATTAAAGCAAAAGTGCTACCTTGAAATAATAAGTATTCTATGTAATTAAAACTAAAGGTAAATTTTATTTTAATGAGCAATGTCAATAGATTAAATGAAACTTCAAAAGATTAAAACCCTATATACCCTATTAAAACATAACAAAACAAAGACATTTCTGAAACGGATATTCAGTGCGATCATAAAACGAGACAATTGCACGGCAAACGCGGTATCAAAGTCACATTACAAACGCATAAAACAAGCACTTATCACTCGACCAGTGAGAGCAAGGGATTTCCGAACGGCAATCTTTGGACCGAAGTATTTAGGACAACCAGCGGAGCGAAACACTTGCGACACAGTCTGGACAACACTAATGTGGCCATCCCATTCAATTTTCACCTTTATATTTACCCAATTAAGGCCTTTCACAAACGCACGTATTAACCCTGTTTGTAATGTTGCGTCCAGTCACAAAGAGCTTTGCAAATAGATGCGACTCCCTAATGTGTCCTGCGTAAGTGCGTATCAAGTTACGGTGGACGGTTCCTGCAAGGCGTTTTACGATGTTGAGTATGAATGACTTGTTCCGTTGCGAAAATTATATATGTATGTGTAGTATGACGTAAAACTATGTTTTTGTTGTAACGATTGGTTTCGTTTTCGTTAGAAAACGGATGGAGTCATTTTCGTGTTTTTGCTCCTTTAAGAACAATCTTTCTTCAAACACTGGCCTGTAAAAGCCTTCCCGTAACTTTTTTTAAAGAGCTTCTATACAGTCCCTTATTATCAATTAGAGTTGTCCTCAACACAAGCCCGGATTGCAACAAGCAACAGTAAGTTCGAGTGACTTGATCAACTACAGTTTTCAGTCCTAGCGTGAAAACTGTATAAGAAAAACAAACACACACACACACAATATACATACGTTATGATGGCTTAACTTCATGTGAAGGATCGTGTATATACAAGTATGCGGTGAACAACGCAGGTAGGATTATGCCGTAAACCATACTTGGCATAAATGGTATCCGTTAACGGCCGTTCCCAATAACCTATCTATCGCCAATTTCGATCTACTAAAGATAGAAAAATCTATCTGTCATCGGTTTTGCTGTCCCAATAACATACTGATGATTATGGCAACTAACCGCACTAAACTATCTATCGTTGGGAGGGGCTATTTCTTACTACAGATAAATATTTCTATGAAATTGCAACATTATGCGTCCCAATATCCTTTTGATAGCTATCTGTCAGTAATGTCAATACTAAAGATAATCAAATTTGTCAAACCGTCGAATTGCAGGGATAAGCGTTGTTTATTTTTATAGAAATGCGAATAATTTTGTAGAAGTGCAGTGTTTTTATCATTCCTAATAATGTCTGAGTCTAGTGAAAGTGATTTATCTATGTTAATGGAATTATCTGACTGAGACAGTGATTTTGAAGATGAATCCCAGAAAAACTACAACACCGCGGGTGTTGTAGTTTGTTTTAAACCATATGAACGAATTAAATAGTAGCAAATTCACATATAGATTTCGTTTAAACAAAACTACTGTTAGTAATTTACTAACAGAAATATATCCTTCGTTAAAAGTAACCTAGAAAGGTAAGTACCAACTTGAATGAGAATACATTCATTTAATATTAATTACTTAACAGTAATGACTAGGTACCTAATGTATCATTGTTTTTTAAAGATTTTACTTTTTTCAGAAATCCTGGTATATCTCCTTCGCATCAGCTACTTTTAACCCTAAGATTTTATGCATAAGGCACAATGTTAAGTGTCTGTTGCAAACTTTAAAGAGTCCCAAAATCATCAACAGGGAGAATTATAGCCAATGTCTCATGTGCAATAGCAAGGCTATATAGAAATTAAATACATATACATAGCACTATCCAGGAAGATTTTTACAATATTAACCAAATACCAAGAGTTCTGTCTGGGTGCAATTGATGGTATACATAATCTAATACAATCACCAAGTAAGTATACATTGTATTGTTTAAGAAAAAAGCTTAAATTAGCTTTTAACATTTATTTTCTAAAGTGATTGTTTTGATTTATAGATTCTAATATTGGAGAAGAATTAAGAAATAGGAAAGGATATTTCTCTATGAATGTGCAAGCTGTGTGGGATGCACTTTAAGATTTATGAATCTTGGTGCCTGTTAGCCTGGATCAACTCATGATGTAACAATCTTAAACAATTCAATACTAAGAGGTACCTAACAAAGTGATTAGTTGCTTCATACTACCTATTTTGAGCAATAAAACAATATTTTTTAAAAACTACTCTACAACTCTACACTTGGAAGAGCTTTTACAAACACTTTTTATTGATTTTTCAGCGGAATGTGGAAGTGGTTTATGTGGAAATCACTAGTTGATTGGAGACAGTGCTTATCCTTGCAAACCTTATTTATTAACTCCTTTATTGAACTCAATTTCACGCAGTCAGCAAATGTACAATGAAGCCCATATGAAGCATATGAAGCCCACACAAAATACTATTGAAAGGTACCTTTTAAAATATTATTGTAGTGCACATTCTTTGAGTCACTTTATTCCTTTCTAATGAGACATCACATTGTTAGACTTATCTATAATCTGTTACACAAATTATTAATGTTATATTTTATTTGTTTCAGATTTGATTTCACAAGGGGAGGGCATGGTGTGGGAAATTCACTTCGGGACGAGACTGTGTGTGGTAGTAGTTTCCCATAAGGGTATGCAAACCCTAAAGGATTATTTCAGAATGGCCAGTAGTTTCGAAGAAATAAGCCTTTGAAACTCTATGTGTAACTGTAACTCATATACTTGTTTATTTTCATTTCAACATGAATGGTGAAATAGCCTAGTCAGTAGTGTCTCTGACTCCTATGCAGACGCTCAGGGTTCGATTCCCGCATTGGACTATCTTTTTTTGTTTTTTAATTGCTTATTTATTTCTTTTTAAATTAACTATTTCAATAATTAAATGAATAAAATATAGAAAAACATTGTTAAGTATTAAATTAATTTTAATTTACATTTGCTATTATACTTTCTAAATTATAAAGCAGCTAATAATTATGGTATTCACAAATAATATGTTATTCTATTATTATATAATTATTTATATAGTATATAATTGAAAAATTTGTTAAATAATTAATGATAGATGTAAATGTGGTTATTATTTATGAATACCATAATTTATTAGTTGCTTTATAATATTTAGAGTGTATAATAGTTAATGTAAATTAAAATTAATTTATTACTTAACAATGTTTTTCTCGATTGAATTCATTTAAATATTTAATTTAAAAAGAAATAAATAAGTAATTAAAAAACAAAAAGAATAGTCCAATGCGGCAATCGAACCCTGAGCGACCGCGTAGGAGTTGGAGGCACTACTAACTAGGCTATTTCACCATTTGTGTTATTGATGAAAATAAACAAGTATATGAGTTACACATAGAGTTTCAAAGGCTTATTTCTTCGAAACTACTGGCCATTCTGAAATAATCCTTTAGGGTTCGCATACCCTTATGAGAAACTAATACCACACGCAGTCTCGTCCCGAAGTGAATTTCCCACACCGTGCCCTCCCCTTTCAGTGAATAACTTAGAATGAAGTGTTAGTGGGTATTCAATAAAGAGAAAGAAAATTTTATTTTAGTACTTTTTTAATTTTGTTCCAAGTCTAATTTTAACTTCCTATTTGTTAATTACATATTTTCTATCTCTAATTCTTATTTCTTCCTTATAATTATGTAATAATCAGCATTAGCTTGATTCCGTGCAGCTCGAGTCCTTATGTCTTCAACCAGTAGCCTACGTTTTTGTTTATCTGAAAGGAAATATAAGTATTCTTGAAAAAAACTGGTTTTATTGCAATTAAGTACACCACCCCAGATTTTCTTAAAACTTTTTAGATTACAAATATGTGTAAATTACCCTAATGCTTGTTACTTTGTTAATACTTGAATGGTAAACTGTATAATTGCAAATAGACAATTTTGTTGGTAAAATTAGTACATTTTGCTGACAGCAGATACATACTAATATTGCTGCCACTGGGAGTGTTAAAAAATAATGTCTTTGGTTTAGGTGTTGCCACAACCAGTAGTTGGTTATTCCCCGATGGTCCACTCTCATTATCAACACTCATTTATTCAGAATCACCATTACCACTGCACAGCACAACACAACATGTGGGGGTTACAGTGTGATACACTGTAACCCTCACATGTTGCACCTAATATGGATGCCACTCTACCTTAATTTGGTTCATCCTAATTTTGTTGGATCTGTTTCGAGCAGTTTTTTTAAATTCTCCCATTTCAATTTTAATTGATCGGTTCTTCGAGGGCAACTTGAAACCGATGCATGGAAAACATCTGTGATTTTAGTCCAGGCAGCTTTCTAAGCCGATTTGTAGCTTTTGTAGCTTTGCTTGTTTGTTAGCTTCAACAAGATCAATAAGCAAGGCCACCTCATCCTTGGCTAAAGGTACACCTTTTGTCTGAAAACAAAACAAATATTCTATACAGGCTTGATCCTAATTACCTATATGTAGACAAAGACGAAAAAAATATTAATTGTTTCGAGGTTTAGTTCGCACTGGAATTTACAAAATGTTATAGGTATATACCTAAAGCCTCTGTCAACTTGAAAAGGAACGTATATAACATGCTGGTAATACTTACAGCGCTAATAATATGTACAAAATAAGCACAATTCACTAAAAAAACTTTATAACACCACAATAATACTACGAGTTTTATTGACATGACAAATGACACTTTACTTGACTTTACTACGTTTTCTTCTTTCTTTTTTCGCAGCCAGTATTTTTGTTCGCCAAACCGATGTCAATGAAACAGATAACTAAGATTATAAATCTTATTTTACCATTAAAATATCACCACCGTTTTAATTTGATCAATATGTATTGTTTTAGGAAAAAGTTATGTGAAAAAATATTTGTTTAAACGTTGTTATTTTTTATAGCTTTGGTATTAACAAAACGTATGGAAGGACTGGATAGCTGAGCTTACCTACCGATTTCGACGCATAGATAAACGTTACCGTCACTTGTGGGACGTAAAATAAGGATAGATAGAAGTCTAGTATTTATCGTCGATAACAAAATATCGCTTACTGAGGATAGGTTATTGGGAACGGCCGTAAGTGAGAATCACTGGCAGGCAGTATATCCAGTGAGGGTTTATAGTCTTAAATAGCTCAAGTAACAACTATTTTGGTAAAACGAAAAAAAAAAAACTATTTTTATACAAATAGGCAATGAGCATAGTTCAGCAAAAGAAAACGATTGCTTTAATAAGTTGTTTGTTTTTTTTTCAAAATCAAATGATGGCTCTTGAAGTTGCTGAAAAAAGGTTTCGCTCCAGTTTAGTGTAATTGTGATTAATTTTGGTATATTAAATTATGCCAGTTATTGTACAAAACATTTGTTGATATTTCATACATTGTCTTTATTATTGCTATGGAGAAAAAATAGAAAATCATACATGAAATGTGACATAGGTACCTGTCGCAAATAAAAACTTTTTTCTATTATTTTATTTTGAGCCTGTTATATTATGTTCTGCAGGCAAAAGTTTTCATTTCCACTTTCCTAAAAATACTACCAATTATATTCACCTTTTCAATGGAAGTATCGAAAAACCTAGCAGACATTTTTGACAAACAAATAAGTAGTATTCAACCTCATAAATCAAATACAATTAAAATTAAACACACGAATGTGTGCAATGTAGATGTTTTCACAATAATTAACTGCAATCGAAGGATGTGACTACTTATTGATTGCATTTTATCCGTTTTCAGACCTGCGTGTTAATAATTTTATGTATGTGTTAAAGAATTGTTTGTTAATGGACTCTGTTGTGAATTTAGGCACAATTTAGGTAAACCTTGCACATGTGTGTGTGTGTGCATTGGTCAATGGATTGCTAGCGTTCAACAATGTAAGCTTTATTAAGCATTAGGAGCATTAGTAAGCTGAAGTGGCAGTGGGCAGGCCAGGTAAACGAGTCCTAGAGGGTGGAGACCGCGTCTCGGCAAACGTAGTGTAGGACGTCCTCAGGCACGGTGGAGTGACGATTTGTGCAGGACGGCTGGCAGAAACTGGATGCGCAAAGCCGAAAATAGATCTAAGTGGCGTGCAATTGGAGAGACCTATGTCCAGCAGTGGACAAACAGCGTAACAGAATGTTGATGAACAATGTAAGCTTGTAGTAGTACTTTTAAACCTCGTGTGTTTTGTAATATTGTCACCGGAAAATGGCAAATTTGTAAGATTATAAAATATCTTGAGAGATTGTATACTTTCGATAAATTGTCAACTGAACATTTGGAACAACTATTTACGCATCAAAATTTGATATTTTACAATATCTCGAAGTCATTCCGAGAAATTGTAGAATAGCACTTTGCTATGTACTAAAATTGTAATGTTATCTCTTACTTATTTTCTGTGTTTACATAAATAAAATAAATAAATAAATAGCAAGTAACGACACGTTAAGTATTACAATTTCAACATTCTAACCGACGACGACTATTTATGTCTGCAGGGTTTAAAAAAAATAAAATGATAGGCATGACGGGAGTTAAGTTCGCTCGCATTTAAACCTAACTTTTCCGTGTCAGGGAGCCCTAACGTCCCTATGCCCTATGTTCCACTACTTGGTTAGGCCTGAAACTCCGACAAATTGTGGGGCCGCACACTGATTGTTCGCCGTCATGACTTCAGTTTATATCGGTTTACAATTTCTCTATGAAGAATATCGAATTCTGATGCATAAAAAAGTATTCCAAATGTTCAGTTGAAAATTGAACGAGAGTTTACAAACTCTCAAGATAGCCCATGACACTCCACAATAACGTATCTTTCTATTGGTGAAATAATTTTGAAAATCGGTTGAGTAGATCCATCTCTTTATAATATTAGTAAAGATGTGTACAATGGGCGGTCTTATCACAGTTATCACAGAATTTGATATCTTACAGATAGCCTTTAAAAAGACGGAACGAAAGGAGTTAGATTGAATTTTCTACTGGTGTTTTCAGATAATGGGCTTGTGACATAGAGATAAATGTAAATTCAGTCAAAGTTTAGCTCTGCCTGGTTAAGTTTTGGGTACCTGGTAATTACCAAGACATCACTATGTAATCAATGTAATGCCGTTTAAAAATTCAATATTAGTTATTAAAATTATAATCGTAACAGTCAATGTACATGGTTAACGGCCGAAACCAATAACCTATCTATCACATACTGAAGATAGAAAAACAAATGAAACAACAGAAAACATACATAATTTTTCTTGATTTTTCTGTTGTTTCATTTGTTTTTCTACCTCCAGTATGTGATAGATCGGTTATTGGGTTCGGCCGTTAGAGAATCAAGAATAAACACACAAACATACGAAAGAGGCTCATTACAACACACTCAACATTCAAAATATTCTAAACACATATTGAGATAAAAAGGCAGAGGGTGGCTGAGTGACTGTAGGGTGGTGCCTGGTGGCACAGTAGGCTGTTACAGCCGTATACAGGGGTGACTACATCTACGAAATATTTGTTTGAAAGGGGGAGACAATCATCTAGTTAGGATGTTCTAAATATAAACTTGATATTGACGTGAAATTCGTGTTAAATCGTCCCCCTGACGTTTGCCTAACGAGCCAGCCCGCGCCGCTGAGCTATTGGCGTTAAATCCCCAAAATAATATCAACCTGACCCAGCCTGTCCCTTGCTGTCCTCCCTGAATGACCCGCTAAGCCGAGGCCCATGTCCCACAGGGGATGCCGTTAGCGAGCGGTCATTTAGTTTTTAAGTAGTTTTAAGCCCTGGCTGGGGGCCTTAAATTCATTTGAGGCTACCACAGGAACAATCAGTTAAGTAGTAACCAGCCTTAGTGTGCTGAACAGCGAGCGAACCATTAAAAAAAAATACATGTGGCACTCGGGGACTGCCGCGGTAAAGCTATTGCATAGCATTTTTTATCAACTTATGCAATTATATATTTAGTACTCTGCGTCATTGTGATATGGTCTCGATTCGTTCACCTGGGTTACTGTACTAATGTAAATCACATACGTTTCACTTAACTTTGTCCCACCGATTGTTTCCGAACGCAGACGTTCGGGTCGGCTCGGTGACGGCGACATAATACGTAACGAAGCGAGCATTTTAAAAAGGCGGGGCGTAATCTCGCGTAATCGAATGACGTAGCGGTGTTAGGTTATTTTCGTAACGGAATTTCTGGATTGGGTTGCCAAGCTCAAGGCCCGCGATAGAAGCTATGCAATAGCTTAAAAAGTGTAAAACGTGGTTTTCTGAATTTTAAATCAGGTGTATCCTGAAGTTGCTTCGTTTATAGCTAGAGCGCGTATACAGCTTGGCATTTGCTTTTTTGTTTAAGATAAGAATAAAGCAAACCTAATAGCGAATCTTTTCAACCTTTCCAACTTTGGCCAAATGCATAAAACGCTAGCCTATTGTTAAACGCAAGCATATTTACGACTACACACACAGCCATATATCTGCATTCCACTTTCTCCCTCATCAACGGACAAAACAAGCTTTTCTGGTCGCAGGAAAATTTATCACCCAAACAAAACCTGCTCACAGTTTGGAAAACACCCTGTTTTCTAACCACCCCTCGAAAATTTTCCCCTCCTCTTAAAACCGTCACTCCCACACCGGGCGGAGGGGGGATAAAAGCTCAGTCGCGCTAACGATTTTGGCCAAAGCGGACGCGTCGTGTGTTACACGCGTGAATAAAACCAATATAAATTAAAATATCAATGATAATGTGAAAGTGAAATGCAGATATAGTGCTTCCTACAATGTCTTCCTATAGTGCTTATTGGAGTTATGCAGAAGCATCAACGTAGTATGTATTGTGGGTTATAGTTGCGGCGTTTCATTCAAGTGTCGGATCAGTTTGGGCTATTGGTCCGCAGTGTGCGTTTAAGTTCAATGTACCGATAAGGGCGATGTTTTTATTAAGCGTTGTAAATTATATTTTTACTAGTAAACTTTGGATATAGGTATATATATAATCTCAAGCGTTTTTAAATCATGATATCCCAGTAAGTTAAAATTTTCATCTGAAGTATAAATCTTAGTAGGATAAAAATAATGCAAGCTAATCCCAAATAAATAGTATTATAATTTGGTGACGTACATTGTAAAATCTATGTTTCTTATATAGATTTTACAATTTCACTTGAACCTAGTACTTCGTATGTCTATTTCATGATGACAGCGTTTTCAAAAGATTGGGGCGAGAATTCAAAAGGCCAAAGGTCATCGCTTCACGTAAGTGAAAGTAGATAGGTTTTACGTCAGAGCCTATCTAGGTAATTCGTTTGAATATACAATAATATTATCTGATAAATATATGACACTGATGATGTAATTTATTTACTACACGTATTCAAATCAAAGGCATAGACGATCTCTATTGAAAATTATGATACATTTATTTGCCAACCGATTCCATTATTTAACTACAAATTCCAAAATTCATTTTTGGGTTCAACAGCACGTACATAATACATTACATACACAGTTTATATTAACACTATAATATAGACATTCGATGACTGGGAAAAAAAGGTTTATACTTATATAATTTGATTATTTTGAGACATCGGTTTTGTCTATGATACACGAAAAAAGTTTATGCTATTCAAATAATAATGTGTCATGTCTAAATGTCATAAAACACCAAAACAGATCGTGATAAATGGCCATATTTACAATTCTATAAAATAAGGCTTATTTTTCTTGCACTAGTCTAAAATTTTGTCTCGCGCCAATAATAATCTTAACCTAGACATACTTGTGATTAGATTATTATTTTTGGAGTAAACTGTTTTTTATTCTTTTTTTTTTTCTACGGTGAGAAATTATGGGAAGCATCCATATTTTTTAATTTTCAATAGACTTTTACAGCAGTTTCCAAATACCTAATTTGGGAAATAGTTTATTGAGTCCCACGCCCTTCTTTTAGCATCCAAATAAAAATGAACAATACTTACCTCAGTGGAGAATAAGTACTGTCCATTTTTTAAAGGATTTTTAGGCTTTTCTTTTTATAAAGGGTCTTTTTTCATTGAAAATCGAACATATTTTTCTTTTATTTTGTATTTGAAATTATGATGAAGTGATGACATAAAATAAAGGTTTCTGTTCAAAGGGTAATAATTATAATATATGAGTTCTGTCACCATTTTTGTCTGCAATAATTGTTTGATTATTTGCTTATAATATTTTCACTTTTGTTCCAGGCATATAAAGGATCAGTAATTCAATCATAAAATGCGGGGGAACCTTTCATGACAAACGAGTAGAAGTTATCTCTGCAGCCAGAACTTAGAATGCTGAAGATGGCGTTGTTCAATAATTCATTTTCAAGAACTTACCATCACTTATTTACCGAATTAGCTGGTAAGTACCTATTCTTATTTCGTATCAGTACGGGCTATTACCTTCACAATTTCAGCCGAGAAACATTTCTTCATAAGCCTCTCCTAAGCGTCACATCCAAGCACAATCCCGTGCTGTGCATGCTTTCAGTGGATGCCTGTGGCCTTCATCGGTTCGCACTTGTGGTCGTCCTTATAATGTTCAGCCTATCGGTGCGATTGAAAACGATAAGTTCTTCAGCAAAATTTGTTTTTTATTTTAATTTGTTTGGTTGACTGGTAGATTACATTAAGTCAGCTATAGGGACGTCCACGGTGTGACTATGCCATCTTGTGTTGCAAATGAAACTTTTACGTTGTAAATATTTGACCTGTGCTGCCACCTATAATTCCTGCACCCTCCGTTTAGGTGAACGTGCACGAAGTAGACCGTGCCATCTAGCGTTGTAAATTTGAAACTTGCCACCTATAGTTTCTTTCTATACGTTCCCTGTTGTACATAAAGTTTAAATAGATAAATAAATAAATAAAATTTTAAGGCACAACGATGTGTTTAAAGTCGGAACGATGCCATATGCGATCACCACTCCTGTTGAAACTTTAGGCCCCAATGGCCCATCCTTTTTGCTCAAAAAACAATGTGTCTTACTCTCTACCTATGTTTGGCAATATTATGGGCTATGTTGGTTACCTCAGTTACAACAGGGATGTTTCCTGAGTAAAAAATATATGATTATGTTTAGTCCGTCAGAAATTATAGAAAAATATTAGACACGTATTTTTTCCTTTATCAAATCTATAAAAACTGTCGAAGATACAAAGCACCAAAGATCAGGAGTGGGGACTTGTGACGTCACGGCTCGGTAAAAATTGTAGCGACTAGTGACGTCACACGAGTTTTCAACGCACTGTATCGTTTTCATTTTTTGTTTACGTGAAAAAAGAAAAAATACGTGTCCAATATTTTTTGTAAATCTATCCGACGGACTAATTAGATTTTTTTAGTTAACTATCCTATTACTTTATGTCAATAAAGTATTGTTAGCAAGAGCAAGGTTGGTAGCTGAACTAAATGCCCAAATGTTTCTACGTGGTATACCGGACGCAGGTACCTTATGTTCACTCTTCGGAACTTGCACTTATTGTCGCATTAAAAGTGAAAGAACCTATTATTATTCCTAGTCTAGACAGTGAGGAAAAGCGCTGCATAAAATAGCACTAGATATAATGATTTCTACCTTGTTCTGAAAAACTAACTCTATTCTCTCATTTCTCTCTACGACCTGCTGATCTACTCGGCTTTCTACGAACTGTGGCCGTATTACGAAGTGCCAATGCTATCATGATTCGTGTGAGGGAAAGAGATAGTGTTATTCGTCTTGTGTAACTCCGTCTCTCTCTGACACAGAAATCATGATGGATTTAAGACGTCATAATAGGTCGCCAGTAGCTTCGGCTGTGCGTTGTCTTAGATCCGTCACTCACTCAATAACTAAGTAACGCTAGAGTTTTTTATAATTACATTAATTTTTCAAAATAATATTTTATAGTGTTTAACTTAGCTGTTTGCTCAATTTACCTCAATGATTGATCTGACTATCACTGACCCATCGGGGGTGAGGCAGAGATTATTATAAAACTAAACGACCACCAAACTCGCACCCGGACTAGGTAAAAAAATAACATAAAATTACTTTCATACCAAATTAATTGAAAAGTCTGATTTACTTTCAGAGAAAAAAACAGAAAGTCTGATTGCCTTTCAAATCAAATTATCATTATATCAATTTGCTAAAAATATGCAATATTAGGTATCCTCAAATGGAAAATCACGAATTCAATTTATTTGCTTTTGAATATATTTCGTCGAGGTCAATGCACTATTTGTTTTCGTTATATCTACACTAATGTTATAAAGAGAGAAAATGTGTATTTGTGTGTCGTGTGTGTGTATAAATTCTTTCACCATTAGAAAGCTACATTCACCCTGAGTAACATAGGCTATATTTTATCCCCGTATGGAACCGGGAACGGGAACAACGCAGGTGAAACCTCGGGGTGCTGCTATGCTATTATATTTCTGAGGTATTATATTGCAGGGTTTCGGCTGGGCCTATCACCTGGCAGCAGTAATGTCACAATCTGATTTTATTTATGTCCTTATGTTTTACTAACATAGTTTTTAAGTACGTTGTTACTAACACCTATGAGTCTTGTTGCTCGAAATCATCTGCCTAGCCTTTTCCCAACTACATTGGGGTCGGCTCCCAGTCAAGCCGGATTCAGCTGAATACCATATTTTACGTGAAGCGGCTGCCTACCAGACCTCCACAACCCATCAACTGGGGATCACGGTACTTCTTGGCAAGACTGGTGTCAGGTTTTCTGGCTTCTGACAATCCGTAACGACTGCCAATGATCTCCAAATGACAGCCGGGACCAACGGCTTAACGTGCTTTCCGAGGCACGGAGAAGTCTCGTTATGTAAAGATGGTCACCCATCCACAGACCAACCTCGGCAAGCGTTGCTTAACCTAGAAGATCGACCCGTGCGGCTGTTATAATTTAGGCTGTTTAATCTTGTTGCTCGAAATAAATAAATGAAATGAAATATTTAAACTAAAAACACACAGACTGGAAAAGATGTCAATGTTTTTCTTCTACTAGCAGCGCCTCGCGGTTTCACCCGCGTAGTTCCCGCTCCCGTGGGAATATGGGGATAAAATATAGCCAATGTCACCCGGGTATAGTATAGCTTTTCAACAGTGAAATAATTTTTCAAATCGGTCAAGTAGTTTCGGAGCCTATTCCATGTAAACTAACAAACAAAAAACAATCAAATATTTCCTCTTTATAATATTAGTGTAGATTAGTAAAAATCTTAAAATCATAACACGATGATATTATTTTATTTTGCTAATTTATACGTTTCATAAATTTATTTTATAAATTTAATTCGTAAACTATATATATTTTTCTAACAAATGGCTTTAGTTCACAACTGTACCTTTAAAAGAAAAAGAAACATGTCTCTATAGTTCATACCTTAGTTGTTTACGAGAAGACAAATTTAAAAATGATAATCATCATCATTTTACGTAACACATCATGTTACGTAAAATGATGATGTCTGTCCGACACGGTCCGCATTTCGCTTTCATTTCAAACTAGTCTTGAAAAAGCCTAGATTTTACAACTAAAAAAACTTTCGTAATAACTTCGCTTATTTGCGCCGCTGTTTAAACAGCCTGTTTTACCTAATACACAGTAATTAAATCAGAACATTAAGTTCATTATTTTATACAGATTTTTTGAGCGGCGGTCATTTCCGCGGCATTGGCGTGATGTAGTTTCATGTTTTTTTTTTACGTTTATACTACAACCAAGTAATTTACGTAACTTTAAGTCACATTTATGTAATAGTAAGTTCCTATTTTGAAATAAAAAATGGAAAAATGGTAGGAAAGTAAATGAATTGCACATAATAATCACGAATTCAAAAGTGAGTTCCTATGAATTCATTTTTTTAAATGGGCGTCTTAGAATACATTCTGAAAGTAGACTAAATCAACTAGACATTGACCTAAAATATGTTATTTTTACGGTCCCTTATATTAATTGGAAACCTGTCAAAACTTTCACATATCTATCTTAAAATATTATCTAAGTACCTGACAGAGTTTTTTAATCTTTTAATTTTAATATATCTAGCTTATATTGTGCTAATACACGGTAAAAGTCTTTGGCTCGGTTGCATCCTATCCTATCAAACAAATTTTACTTCACTACATAGGTAGTATGAAACAGAGTCTCTTTCTCTGTCCCTATATCCCTATTTATGCTTAAATCTTTAAAACTACGCAACGGATTTTAATGCGGTTTTTAATAGATAGAGTGATTCAAGAGGAAGTTTTATATGTATAACACATGCATATTTTAGTAGAGAAAACATTAGTATCTACATTGCACCCGTGCGAAGCCGGGGCGGGTCGCTAGTAATGTTATAAATATGACAGTTTTTGCGGATGGATGGATTAATAAGTCTTTACGCTGTTATTAACATATTTTACTGTCTCAAATTCCAGATCCCAGAACAAACGACTGGTTCCTGATATCAGACCCAGTGCCCGGTCTCACCATCATCGGCCTGTACCTGTACTTCTCGCTGAAATGGGGACCGAGATACATGGCGGACAAGAAGCCCTATCAACTGCAGAAGACTTTAGTCGTTTATAATTTTATCCAAGTCATCGTCAGCGTCTGGTTGTTCCATGAGGTTGGTAGTTTCTTTAAAACCTGCTAAAGTTATGTTTTAAAATCATTGGAAACGTACTACTTGGCAGCTGGATCGGCGTTTCGGATTGTTGTTCCATGGGATTCTAAGAGTGACGGAAGAGGGTAATACCCCGTCAGTCTCGCCAGTCTCTATTGAGACTGGCTGTCACGGCCAAATTTGGGTCAGGCAGGAGGACTTACTATGATCCTTGTAAAGGTTGCTCACGAAATACCGTTTATTCCATTATATTTCTTACTAGCTGCTGCCCGCGACTTCTTCCCCGTGGAATCCCCGATTTTAAAACATTCTTTATTACTGCTCCGCTTCTATTGGCTTAAGCGTGATGATTTATAGCCTAAAGCCTTCCTCGATAAATGGTCTATTCAACCCAAAAAGAATTTTTCAATTCGAACCAGTAGTTCCTGAGATTAGCGCGTTCAAACAAACAAACAAACTCTTCAGCTTTATAATATTAAGTATAGATATCAATAATTTTAACACTTGGGAGATCTTCTTCAATCAGGATAACAGGAAAGTTTCGTTTAGTAAGAGGACAAAGAAAACAGCATAGTGTAGTGCATTTAGTAATGTAAATTAGTGCACTATCACATCCAAATCATTTGATGGTACTGTCTTTCAAGAGATCACGCAAATCTATACTAATATTATAAAGAGGAAAGATTTGTATTTTTGTATGTAACGAATAAACTCAAAAACTACTGGACCGATTTCAAAAATTCTTTCACCATTAGAAAATATAGCCAATGTTACTCAGGGTGAATGTAGCTTCATTCACCCTGAGTAACATTGGCTATATCACAGAACAGAAAAATATTTTATCCCCGTATTCCCACGGTAACGGGAAGCACGCAGGTGAAACCGCGGGGCGCTGCTAAATTGATATTTTGTAATGAAAATAATTGGATGTCTATTAATGATACGAAATCTTTGAACACTTATAGAATTCAAAAAGTATGCTTGTCTTCAGACAAACAATAGCAAAACGATAAATTAGTAGATTCTGTGACTGTTTCTATTTATCTAAGCTTAATAAAAGAATGGACTTATGAAAGTTTATAATAAATTATTTTACATTATTCACACTTCTTAAATTTATTCAAATTTGTGTTTTTATGTTTCCAGGGCCTCGCCGCAGGCTGGTTGAGGACTTACAGTTGGAAATGTCAACCGGTTGACTTCTCAAGATCGCCGGAGGGTATGAGAGTAAGTATTTCTAGTATTTGTGCCGTGGCATCAATTCCAGTTTTCCCACTAAAACTCACATCTATTTAGAGTTTCTTTCTGAGTTTTACTTCAGTATTGTCGCTCACCAGAAACCGTTGGTATTGATATCAGTATATCTTAAAGAATCACAAATAAACAATATTTTAACCGGATATTCCTCCATCTCAAACAGTTCCTAACAACTGAAAGTAAATTCGAGAATGAAAATAATATATCTAGTTTTAATTTCGCAACTCAACGGTCAGCGAGTCAACACGTCCCCTGAGGATGCCTCGTGGAGAGGCGAAACACGTGTCGGTAATGGTGTTGGGTTTTGCTTTGCCTTCCTGCATGTGCATAAAATCCTTGCATTTGCCTTGTAATCTTGCATGTGCATAATATAGCGGGCGGGAGGGAGGTGCATACCTGCAACCCACTTATAGTCGCGGAAATTAAAACTAGATATATTATTTTCATTCTTGAATTTAAAATGGATTTCCGCAAAGTAACGCCTGAGTCAATCAATTTCAACTGAAAGTACACAACACACTGGCGTCAACAACATTATGCAACATAGGCGTCTCCGTATTGACTAACCCTGTCATTTTTTTGCCTCCCAACTGCAAGCGACACCCATCAATCAGGTCATCATCATGGAAAACTTTTTATTATCTGCTATCATCAACATTACACGTAATTTAAATAATTTCAATTGAGATATCTTGTCTTTCAACCTTCATAGTCGGGCGATCTCCTAATGGTTACATAACTAGCAAAGGACATGTATAAAATAATTATAGAATGAGGTATTTTACGAGTACAATGACCTAAGGTAGCCCATCAATACATTGTAATTGTATAGCTTGCAGTTATCTAGGTGGATTAAAGGTTGCTATTGCACTATGATCGGGTATTAGGGGCAACTAATGAAGAGAGAATGGGAGATGAAACGCCTTTGACCAAAAGATTACTGAAGATAAAATGTGGATGAAAAATGAGGAGGATGTGGATGAACAATGTGAGAAACAATGATTGATATGGATGAACGAAAAAAGATAATGCATCGTCCATAACACTAGGTTACGAGAGATAAGGTAGAAAGGTGATGGAAGCTAATGCAATTAATAATACAATTCCATGCCAATTCTGGGTCAAGCTCGCATTTTTACATAAACTGTCCTGTCTGTGTGTGCAATAAAGAATAATAAATAATCATATAACAAGTAAAAGTATTAACAGTAGCTGCACAAAACTACACAAAGGCAAATGTAATTACACAATCTTGATAACCGAAGTTATACGGAAACACACGAACATCAATAACATTAACAACGGTCTCTGTTTCAAAGATAAGGTTGTCGTGTGTATAAGTTGTCGCTCCTTCCGTTACATCATTTTCATTTCTATCAAGTTGCATGCCTTATTGTCAGCATTCTGTTAACCGTGTAACGTTTTTCTGTAAACAGCAAAAACAGTTTTATATTTTGTCACTATGAAACTCAGTTTAGTTTCCACTGTAATTAAAATTTTCGTGCGGATCAATTTATTCAATACATTTTGTTTTTTCAATAAAGTTAATTTATTTTTAGTTTTCTATAGGTTCACTGACTAGCATGTTAGGAGTAGTAAGATGTCTTTACTAAACTGTAGTGCGTTAAATTCATAATCTATACAAAAATGTCTCGGAGGTAATATAAATATATCCACCGCGCGTTGGTCCTGATTATAGTAATTAGTACTATACTTGAATTACATCCATTGAACTGAACTGATATACATGCATTTTTGGCTATTTTTAGTAGAAAAGGTATAAAGTAACATCCGTTTAAAGCTATTTAAGAAACGTCTAAAAACGACCAAAAATGTCTTTTACTGAAGTAATAAAAACAGTAGGCACAGTTATCTAGGAAGTACTGTTATTATCCGTCGTTACGGTCCCATTCATGATGACCGCTCTACTAAACCATCTTCTATTTAATTATGTTTGCTAGAAAAATGCCTTCAAATTATACAATTTTATGTTTAATGTTGTTAAAGGACGCAAAATTTGGCCAATTTATAAAAAGTTTAATTGATGGTACTTCCGGCCGGATATTGTTACTTATACAATAGTTGGTACTGTATTTTGAATACAGAATCCCTTAGTATGGCTGTGCCTTATTTCTCCCAGAAAGTTAGTGATCGACATTTATTTGCTGATCTTTTTTTTTAATTATTCCATTATATGCCTTCCATCCATCGAGCGGTGGGCCTATAAACCACAAAATTGGTGCCCTGAAATCGCGAGACGGGGCCGCGGCAGACCACGAAGGAGATGGCGGGACGACTTGGATGTCTTCCTTGGGAATTGACAGGATGTGGCACAGGATCGGGAAAAGTGGAAGGGAGGCCTTTGCCCAGCAGTGGGACATTTCAGGCTAGCTATAATAAATAATAATATGCCTTCACTTAACTTACCTTCTTACAAAAACTACTGTTTTTAACAGTCTTTTCCATCTTCCAGGTTGCAACAGGCGTCTACATATACTTCCTGGCAAAAATGTCTGAACTCCTCGACACGGTTTTCTTCGTCATCAGGAAAAAGGATAGGCAAATCACCTTCCTCCATATGTACCATCACACAGTGATGCCCATGATATCATGGGGAGCCACGAAGTACTACCCAGGAGGACATGGGACTCTCATAGGAGTGATAAACTCCTTCGTTCATATTATCATGTACACGTATTACATGTTCTCAGCTATGGGACCTCAGTTCCAGAGATATCTATTCTGGAAGAAGTATATCACCACATTGCAAATGGTAAGTGAGATTATATAAAGATGATGAATGAGGATTGGAGAGTAAACTTTCATATAGATTAGGTATAGCAAGTCGACTGACCTTCTGTTGCTTTTACAATTCTACCAGGCGTTTAGTTGTTAAAGAAAAAAACTACCATTGTTGTTAATTACAGATTGAAATCAAAAAGATTATTTCGTCTCTTATTTAACGCTAAGCTTCTTTGCTACTGGCGCAATTTTAATATTTATTTTATTTTCTCGTTTCAGCTCCAGTTCTGCATTGCCTTCCTCCACTCCGCTCAGCTCCTCTTCTACGACTGCGGCTACCCTCGCTGGTCCGTCGTCTTCACTCTTCCTAACTCGATCTTCTTCTACTACCTCTTCTACGATTTCTATTACAAAGCATATGGCAAGCCTACCAAGAAAGGAGCTGATGACAAGAAAACAGACGCTAAAGAGATAACGAGTAACGGTCACATGAATGGCAAAGTCACTACCAATGGAATTGCAAATGCCACATATAATGGCACAGCTAATGGTACAGCCAATGGCAAAGTTAATGGCATAGCCAATGGTACACCCAACGGTAAAAAGGTCGATTAAACAATGTGATCAGAACATGTAAATATTTTTGTTGTTTAATAACACCAATACCAATTTTAGTTCTAGCTAATTTTGAATATTGATTACTTAAAAAAATCCTAGTAGCGAACGCTGAAGAAATTCTAACCTAATTTCATTTTTTTTTTGTACCGTTACTGAATTAGTAAGTACTTTTTCATCATCTAACATCTTGTAGATGTTATCCAATGCTGTCTTTAGTACTTCTAATTTGTTGGATTTTTATTGTTTAAGTTATATCTTCTATTATTATTAAGAATGTTACGGTGTATATACTATGACTGTTATATCTTATATTTAAGACGTAATTGTTTAAAGTAAGATGATACAATGAGTATATTGCCATTAAACTCGAAATACCATGCTTTGATACGTTTGCTCCATTATAAATATTACTCAATCGTAAAATAAGTGTTAAATATTTAGTCGTGATACTTCACGCTATGATGGTAAAGTTTATTTAAAAGTGGTAAAATTAATAAAAAAAGAATCCACTTATACTCCTGTGAGGTTGATAGGTACTTAGAAATTTGATTTCTCCTCTAAGTGAAGTATGTATATATAATAGTTGTTCTTTGTAAAGTGTAATTTTGTTAGAATTCACACATTACTGTCAATTTAACTCCTATAAATTAAATCGTGATAGCTACACTGTCTTCCAATGAGTTAGAATATTTCTTCCACACTTATTGCGCTTTAAGGAAAAAAACCTTTGGTTTTTATAAATAGACTCAAAACGTTTTAAATGATCTTGTAGAATTCATTGGAATTTGGCAATGTTCTTAGTTATAAGAATACAACTTTACCTATGTATATTGTTATGCAATTCTGTCTTGCTTTAAGAATTAATTTTTAGTTAGAAAAAAAATGCTATTTATTTCTCGCAGTGTTTTTCGAATAAGTGGATTAAAATGAGTTTTCATAACAATCGATAAAGAATAATAATTTAATCATTAATGACATTTTTTTTCTACGAATTTAGAATAAGGTTACACTTAATATTAGGTATACTGGTTTTCTACAATTAGCTGAAGTATAGCGATTTAGATTTCTTTAAGCTCAATACCAAAATATGATTAAACTAGTAACACACTTGACTGTATAACTAGGGCTAAAAATAAGTTTATTTTAAGACACTGCTATATTTTACTCACTAAGGGCTGGGTTTGAGGCAGTGTTGTCAAATTACATTTGACCTCTAATGCTCTTTAGAGCTTGAAGTTAAATATTGGAATTCAGCTGGATCTGGTCTGACAGGAAGCCGACCCCAATATAGTTGGGAAAAAGCTAGGCAGATGATGATGCTCTTAAGAGTTTGAATATAATCCCCACGTCTCGATCCCTTCCTCGTTTACTTTAGTCAGTAAAAGATCGCAGTCAATAGTCAAATTTTAAGTTGCAATTTTTTTACAGCAGAATTAGCGTTATTCTTTTCAGCAGCATCATTTTTGGATATTTAAATTAATTTCAATACAGTTGAGTGTGGTGCTGATTTAAAATTAAATGCAATCGTTCAAGCATCTTTCATTACTGTAGTTGCACGTTTATACATTAAAATCTGGTGACTGAACTGAGAATTTGAAGTTAAGGACGTGTCAAACTTCTATAGGATTTCATGTTCGAGTTAAGTGTTCAACTTCAAACTCTTAATTCGGAAACCGGGGTTAAATAATTGTACATTTGCGTAATCGGGTTTGTAATGTTTAATATATATGTGACTACAATATTATTGTTGTTTTTCTCTGACCTAGTTAATCATCATGTTCGTACGTAACTTTTCAGACTGTAATTTTTTAGAAGTACGTATTTTTGGCAACGCTTTGTGGTCGGTTGTGCATGGTTTTTAACATGCCAAGAATTCTTCGTGTTTCGGAAAACACGTTATCTTTGGCAGTACGTAGTAGTAAGAAGTTAAGATTGACAAAAGCCAGTAAATATCGACTTTAGTAGTAACTATTTAGTAATCTGTGCTTTAGTCTTGCATAGAAGCACCGACTTACCCAGTTGATGGACCGTATAAATATGTAACGTACCGTATGAATAAAAATGAAACTTTGGACTTCAATTTTCTCGTTATTTAAATATTGCTTGCAGAAATAAAAAACTCCAATTTTTGAATCAATTATTTGTTTTTCTAGTTGATGGTTTTTAAGAAACTGTTAATATGGTATTTAAGCGAAAATCCCAATTAAAGTTTTTGTTTTTATTCATCCCCGTTCTATGGTACTGATATTCAACTGAATCCAGTTGGTCTGGAAGAAGCCTATCACAATAAAGTTAAGAAAAGGCTAGGCAGATGATTTATTAGTTCATCAGCCAAGTATGCAATCTTTTCATTGCCTTGCATTCAATGGCTTCGCCAACGCGAAAGTCTGTTCCCAGATAAATGCAAAAAGAAGCATGTCCTTTTCCAAAGTCTAATCTATCTCTTGTGTCAAATTTCATCAAAACCGGTTAAGTCGTTTAAGACATGAAAATGAAACAGAGTTACTTTATATGTCTATACATATAATAAAATTGTGACCGACCGATGTCTGCAGCCCTACCATGACGTCTTAAATCCATCATGATTCCTGTGTTAGAGAGAGACGGAGTTACACAAGACGAATAGCACTATCCCTTTCCCTCACACTGAATCATGATAGCATTGGCACTTCGTAGTACGGCCTCTGTAAAAGGAAAGTATTGTAAAAAATATCCTTGTAATTTATTTTTTCAATACCTTCAATGTATAGATATCGAACTGTCACCTGAGTCTTTAGGTATTAGAGCAACAGAATTCAAAACTGTTTTTAGATTTTTTTGTCTGACTCGTTTGTACGCGCTTCATGCAAAAACGACTGCATAGATTTGAACGCAATTTTAACCACTGTAGTGTGTATAACCACTGTAAATGTATATAGGCTACATTTTACTACTTATAGACCCCTAGTTTTTAATTAGTACAAATACTTTAAGGGCCTATTAGAAAAGGTCTTGTTATTATTTAAGAAAAGTCTCAATAAATGACGTTCATAAACAGCAAAGTTATTAGCGTTTTTTATACTTATCCTAAAATGCCACTCAATTTATAAAAATATTGTACAGGCTATTGATTTATGAATGTGAAGGGATGTAAGGGGCGAACTACCATCCTTCGCCCCAAGCCAACCTCACCTGCACGTGGTGCATCCTGCTGAATGACGAACGAGGCTCTGGCGACCGACCGATGGCGGTATATCCATCAAATAGGCGTAGCTAAATGTAACAGGCCGGTGATGGGCAGCAGCGTCACCGGTGCGAGAAGTTACGCCCCTGCGATCGCCAACCCGCCTGCCCAGCGTGGCGATTATGGGCAACTCCTCCAAATGCAGTACAACACAAAGCCACGGCCCCCAGTTCCCGGTGGTCCCGCTATTCCTGGTCATGGTGGCGACCATGGTAACGGCGGGGCGGGGGGGTGCCAAGAATCTCCGGGCTACGGGAGGCCACCACAACAACAGATTGACCCTGGCGACGTACAACGGACGCACGCTACGGCTTGACTCGCATCTGGCGCAACTCGAGGTGGAACTTGGGAAAATTAGGTGGCACATACTAGGGTTGAGTGAAGTCCGAAGAAAGGGGGAGGACACCATAACCCTGGAATCGGGTCACCTAATGTACTTCCGAGAGGGAGACCAACAATCCCAAGGCGGCGTTGGGTTTCTGGTAAACAAGTCCCTATCTGACAACGTTGTGGAAGTGTCAAGTGTGTCGAACAGGGTAGCGTACCTTATTGTGAAGCTCACCGAGAGGTATAGCCTCAAGGTAGTGCAAGTGTACGCACCGACCTCGACACACTCGGACGACGAAGTGGAGGATATGTTCGATGACATATCGAGAGCCCTCCACTTCACTACAAAGACACAGTACACCGTTGTCATGGGGGACTTTAACGCCAAAGTGGGAGTACAGAATTGCTGCGAATCGGTAGTAGGACACCATGGATTTGGAAGCAGAAATCATAGGGGGCAAATGCTCGTTAACTTCCTCGAACGGGAGGGGTTGTTCTTGATGAACTCCTTCTTCAAGAAACAGCCCCAAAGGAAGTGGACGTGGCAAAGCCCCGACACTATGACCAAAAATGAGATCGACTTCATCATGACGGACAAGAGGCATATATTCAGAGACGTCTCCGTGATCAACAGGTTCAATACCGGTAGCGATCACCGACTTGTCCGAGGCTCTCTGAATATTAACTTCAAGGCCAAACGTGTCCTTCTGATGAAGTCCAGACTCCGACCAACTCTGCTCCAGACCATGGCTGGATCTGAAACGTTCCAGGCAAACCTGGAAAACCGATTCGCTGCCGTGGAAACCACAACAGACGTAAACCAGAACCTCGAAAATGTGACTCGGATCCTCAGGGAAGAAGGTACAAGATTCTGTGATATGCAGCGTAAGGGCAAGAAGTCTAAGCTTTCAGAAGGGACTTTAGGGCTAATGAAGGAACGACGTGAAAACCCACCCGTCACTTCGTCGGCAAAGCGGTTTCTAAACCGAGAGATCAACAAGCACGTACGACGCGACCTCCGGCGCTTCAATGCTCTTTCGGTTGAAAGAGCAATCGAGCAGAACCGGGGGTCAAAGGTGTTCGTACAATCTCTTGGAAGAAGCCACCTGACGAAGTTGACCACAGCAAGTGGAGAAGTCGTTTCTTCGAAGCCAGCAGTCCTTTCGGAAGTGGAGGACTTCTATAGCCGGTTATACGCATCGCATGCATCTCGTCCTGAACCCGAAAATGAGGGTCCTAGAGCCACATTGACACGCCATTTCACCGAAGACCTGCCAGAAGTCAGTACTGGCGAAATCGAGATCGCTCTTGGGCAGCTTAAAAATGGAAAAGCCCCTGGAGAAGACGGCGTTACCACAGAGCTGCTGAAAGCTGGGGGTAACCCCGTACTGAGGGAGCTCCAGAAGCTGTTCAACGCTGTCCTTTTTGAAGGGAGAACTCCAGAGGCGTGGAGTAGAAGTGTGGTCGTCTTGTTCTTCAAAAAAGGAGACAAGACCCTGTTGAAGAACTATCGACCCATATCCCTTCTAAGCCACGTCTATAAGCTGTTCTCAAGAGTGATCACGAACCGTCTTGCGCGAAGACTCGACGAATTCCAACCACCGGAGCAGGCTGGATTTCGGAGCGGATACGGCACCATAGACCACATCCACACAGTGCGGCAGATTATACAAAAGACCGAATATCCTATCCTAGAATCCGCCCCTGTGTCTAGCATTTGTGGACTATGAAAAGGCCTTTGACTCGGTTGAAATCTGGTCTGTTCTGGAGTCCCTGCAGCGCTGCCAAGTAGACTGGCGATACATCCAAGTGATGAGATGTCTCTACGAGGCCGCCACCATGTCCGTTCAAGTACAGAATCAGCAAACAAGTCCCATACCGTTGCATCGAGGAGTGAGACAAGGGGATGTTATTTCCCCGAAATTGTTCACTAATGCAATGGAGGATATGTTCAAGACGCTGAACTGGAAAGAACGTGGCATTAACATCAATGGCGAGTACATCTCTCACTTGCGATTTGCAGACGATATCGTCATTATGGCAGAAACGCTGCAGGACCTACAACAGATGCTGAATGACCTGGCTGACTCTTCTGTACGCATCGGCCTACGGATGAACTTGGATAAAACCAAGGTCATGTTCAACGAACATGTTCTACCGGAACCGATTGCGATTCACGGTGCCGTTCTCGAAGTTGTTCAAAAATATGTGTACCTCGGGCAGTCATTGCAGTTAGGTAGAAACAACTTTGAGGGCGAGGTGAACAGAAGAATTCAGTTGGGTTGGGCAGCATTTGGGAAGCTACGTCGAGTCTTTACATCGTCGATCCCACAGTGCCTAAAGACGAAAGTCTTCAATCAGTGCGTCCTACCCGTCATGGCATACGGAGCCGAAACGTGGACACTGACGGCTCGTATGGTCCATAAGCTCAAAGTCGCTCAGCGGGCTATGGAAAGGGCTATGCTCGGTGTGTCTCTGAGGGATCGCATCAGAAATGAGGTGATCCGTCAGAGAAGCAAGGTAATTGATATAGCCCACCGGATTAGTAAGCTGAAGTGGCAGTGGGCTGGCCATATTAGTCGTAGAACCGACAACCGTTGGGGTAAACGAGTTCTAGAGTGGAGACCGCGTCTCGGCAAACGTAGTGTAGGACGTCCTCAGGCACGGTGGAGTGACGATTTGCGCAGGACGGCTGGCAGAAACTGGATGCGAGAAGCCGAAAATAGATCTAAGTGGCGTGCAATTGGAGAGGCCTATGTCCAGCAGTGGACTGCAACAGGCTGTTGATTGATTGATTGATTTATGAATGAATAAATGACGATTAAAATGAAAAAACACTGAGTAGTATTTTCTAGTAGCAATTGTTATTAATGTTGATTCTATTATGAATTTACCAGTTATTAAAAATCTCCGTGGACAATTTTAAGTATTTAATTTTTTTACTTTTGACTACACAAATATGATCAGTAACGGGTACGGACAGAGCCCTGTTTTTTTTTTGTACTAATTAAATACTAGGGGTGTATAAACATTAGATTCAAACACAAGTTGCGGACAAAAACTAGTTTATAATTAAATAGTAAATAATTACTAATAGGGTAGGGTTGGGGTAGAGTTGCTTGTGGGATTAGAAATACATCCTAATCCATACTAATATTTCTATTTAAATCCGAAAGTAATATAAAATAAGCGATTGATGGCTTGGGATGTTTTTCGACTTTCACGCGAGCGAAACCATAGACACAAGCTAGTATGTATAAAGGCGGGTAGTGACCGGTGTTACGGGCGTAATGTAGCTTGTTACACAGTGAGCATTCGTGCAATCAATACGAGAAGTAACATGCAAAATGGCGAGTCGTTTCGAGTTTTCCAATCGCTGGGGTCTTTTAAGGTGGGTACTGACCGGTGTCGGTAGAGAACATGTAACGTTCTGTTTTTTAACCGACTTCTAAAAAAGGAGGAGGTTCTCAATTCGGATGTTTGTATGTTTTTTTTTTTTAATGTTTGTTCGCGCATAACTCCGTCGCTTGCCAACCGATTTGAAAAAATCTTTTTTTGTTGGAAAGGGTATACTTCCCAAATGGTCCTATGAAAATTTTATCGAAATCGAACAAGCGGTTTTTTGTTAATTTGAATAAATGATAGCAAATCTGTCGGGATAGCTGAAATCGCATGTTTGTTTATTGTTTACACCAATTTATACCACGTACGCTGTGATGGGTATGTTCAGCTGGGAGTGAACCACTAAAAAGGGAAAAATAAAAAAACTTTTTACAAAAAAAAAAACCAAAAAGTACAAAATAACTTTAATTTCGGAAGTCGGTGTGTTCAAAAACATGAAGCAACCAAAAACACCGAGTTCCGAAATTAAAGTTATTTTGTACTTTTTGGTTTTTTTTTGTTTAGAAGTCGGATTTATGTTTTGTAAAAAGTTTTTTTATTTTTCCCTTTTTTAAAATCCGTGTAACATGCTCGTTTCGAACTCTTTGCTCGCCAGTGCTCCAGATTCGCATAAATTCTTAGTCAAGTTTTCCCACGAAGAGGTTGTGATGGGATCTTTGATCCCAATACCGTGATCTTAATGACTTTTGTTAATTAATCATACTTCAATAGTTGAACAGATGTGTATAAAACTCGGTTCACGGTTAGTCCTAGACAAAATGGATATGATACCTACTTTTAAATCCCAGTAGTGTCATTATTATTTTGGGGTTACACATTATAGGTAAGCCAAAATACAACTGATGAAAATCATTTATTTTAAGCTCACATTATATTTATTTTATACGTCTAAATAATAATTTACAAATAATTTTCGTTTACATAAGTACCGATTAAAAATTAGATTTCATACTTCAGCGGTTTAAAAAAAATAATTCTAAAACCTATACCAATTTCTGACTTACTTTACATTTCCAATAAGCATGAATGTAACGTAACACCAGTCACTTCTTTGCTAAATAAAAGCACTTTCAAAAGTAAGTATTCTTCATCGAATAAGTGATTAAATCTCGTACAGCAACATTTTTTACATTAATACATAAATGTATTTTTATATGGATCTTTAAACAGGATGTTATACCGTCCCATTTTTTTCGAAATGACTAAGATTTTAACTTTAATAAAATGAATTCGATTTTCGGGCACCAAATAGATATAACAACCATGCTATCTTTAATTTGGTATTCTTATATCTTTATACTTAAACATAAATACCAAAAATAAATACGTTAAATATTTATTTTATACCCCTAAACATCATCAACAGCCTTTTTCAACACAAGTATCAGTAGTAGGCACTTTTATCGAAATGTTTCATGCTCAGAGTTATAAGGCACTCATCTTGTCACAACAATAATTCCAAAGAACCTCGATATAACTTCACAGCCTAAAAAAAGAAAACTTATGCAACTAACCTTCTTTATGCTCCAACACTCAAATTTAAACCAGTTATCTATACGTAATCTTATCGTAAAGTTTTTTTTTTTGTACACATTTTAAATACTATTTACAAAGCTCGTGTCACAATCGAATTTTCTTAAAAAAAATGTTAAAACAATAACTATTCCTAGATCTTCAAACAAAATGTCATTTATCATCACAGAGATTTCGTTAAAATATATCACATAAAAAAATTTTTAACGCACTCTAGTCTAGTCTTCTTTTTGTAGGCACAATGATGGTAGAGACATGTTAGTGACTATTCCCCCTCTTCTTTTGTTGTAGTTCTGTCTGTAGAAGTTCAAGAAGAGAAGGAGAATGACTCCGGTGTTGCAGGAGACAAATACGGCGACACCCTTCGATGGGGGACAGTCAGATATTCTCACAGTCGCTATATATTGGATGATGATTGACACGAACTGGATCTGTGTAAAAAATACATTTTAGGTTATGAAAAAATATAGGGAATGTGCACGGTGTAGACTATGCCACCTAGTGTTGCGAATCTGAAACTTTTACGTTGTAAATATTTGACCTGTGCTGCCACCTATACTTCCCGCACCCTCCGTTTAGGGGAACGTACACGAAGTAGTCTGTGCCATCTAGCGTTGCAAATTTGAAACTTGCAAGTAACATATACTTGATATTGACGCGTTTGTACTGCCACCTATAGTTTCTGCACGTTCCCTATAGTTTGGAAAAACAAATGAAAAAATAAAGACAGAGTGGGGACGTCTAACGACAAGATATTTTTTCTGAATGTTTTTTAAATTATAATAATAAGAATGTTTTGACTGTCCGTTTCCGACTACCATCGTTCAAAGGAAGATAAAGGCATATGCACAAGATGATATATGTAATAAATCAAAAAGTTTGAAAATGAGTAAAAGAACATAAATATTCCTTTTTAATCTGCAGTGGACATTTTTTTTATTTATTCTTATGGTCTGTATTGAGCCATACTAAAAGGAATCTAAGACGAATTTATTTATTTGTCACACTTCGCCATGAGGGAAAATGCAAGGTCGTTCATGGATGTCTAAGAAAAAAAATGTGTACGAAATACCATGGACAGTCTTGGAAATAAAAATTAAACTTTTTTCAAATAAAGAATAACTTACCAGCTGAAATTTTGTCATATACTTCTTCCACCACAAATATTTGGCGACATTGGGCCCCAACGCAGCCAACCCGTAGTAGGTGTACATAAAAACGTGCACCAAAGAATTCAGGAACCCGATGAATATCAGCGTATGTGATGGCCAATATTTGAGCAAAGCCCATGTGCCAATCACCATGACTGTGTGATGGTATAGATGCAGGAAAGTGATCTGATTGGTCTTCTTTCTTAGAACGAAGAAGACTGTGTCCAAAAGTTCTGAGAGTTTTGCCGCTAGGTACAAGTATGTGTCTAATAGGATCTGAAATAGAAGCGATTAAGTTGTTATTAATGTAATTTGGAAAATGGTAATTGAAAAAGAATTATTTTTAATGATTACTAGGTAATCAATAGAGAAACCTCTTTTTAGGAAGGTTTGGTACATAATCAGCCTTTTAATGTTCCCACTGCTGGGACACAGACCTCCTCTCTAGGAGAGGGAATGGGCCGTAATCCACCACGTGGGCCCAGTGCGGGTTGGTGAATGTCACATGTCTTCGAATTTATGGTTCTAGGGCATGTCGGCTTCCTCACGATGTTTTCCTTCACCGGTACAATAACTATTAAAATGAGTAAGATAACTAAGTGATCGAGTAAGTTATCTACCAATACCAAGTTATTAATTCAGGATAAATATCTTGACGCATTTTCGTTGCAGCTCGTAAGCTGTGCTTGCTTAGAATATACTTTAGAACTAGTTTCTGCCCGCGAGTTCTCTCGCGTGTAAGTCGGGCAATTTCTTAAAGGAGCACGTTCTTGGGATAAAGGTATTCTCTCTCCTATTCCAAGGTTTGCTCTCTGTTCAGCCTATACACCATTCACAATAACATTAGACATTTAAACAAAACTGTTTACAATTCGTTTTACCGATTTTTACTTCTATTCCGTAGGCATAAGGATAACATTAAAAGCAAAAACGTGATTATAATACCAACTGTTTACACAGGTTACAGCTACCATGTGTCAAGCCACCAACGCAATAAAAGTCAAATTCGGTTGAACGGACTGTAAAAAAAATTTATTTCAATGTCTAATCTTATTGTGAATGGGGTATAGTTTTATCCAAATCCTTAAAACATGAAGAGCTAACAAACAGACAGCACACAAAGTAAGAAAGTAACTATGTATATAGTTACTTTCACACTATCAATATAAATATGGATGTTAAAATAATATTTAACTACTCACTCGGCTTCTTGAATTATCTTCATTCATATAGCATTTCTTAGGTACCAAACCCATGTGTATAAGGTCTGACAGGAACTGCAATTTACAAATATTACGCTTTATGAATAGGTATTTATCCTTAATAGATTTTATATGTATTGTCGTTACTATTTTGATATAGCAGGAAACGTAAAACTGTTACAGGAAGTTTTAAATACGGATAAGGGATAAGTATAGTCATTAATAGAAAGGATAATACTGACGGACTTTGACCTGCCAATAAGGTAGGTAGGATGGATATAATGGTTTGAAAATGTAAGCATACACGTTGTAAATAAGTGCATGCACCAAATCATTCACATATTATACCTGAACAATCTTACGAACTGCAATTTGTTGCTAACTGTAAGTTTTCAGGCGTTTGTAAATTGTTAACTATTTATGGTTAACAAAAGGAGGGACGTAGCTGTTCACAATTTAATTATTTGAGACCTGTATTATGTATGATCCACAATAAAGAAAGTGATTGATTAATTATCTTTTGCCAAACACGTTTAAGGCCCATTCAATTAGAGATCAGACAATTAATTATTAAAAGATTTAATTCCAATAAATATTCATATTTAAGTGATTTATGTGTACTCAATTATAGTTACGTAATTTAAAATACATATTGTATTATGTTAAAAAATATTTGTTAAACACATATTTAAGGAGTAGTCAGCCATTATTTATTTTAATTAATTCGAATTTAAGTTGACACGAAATGGTTTTGGGGAAACCCGTTCATTTACGTAGGCATGTCAATCTCAATATTTATCTGCCTCACAAACTTTGGTATTTAGTTAGCAAAAGAAACTAATTTGAACGAATTTAGTACACAGTTTTCGTATTTAGTCCTGGCTTTCAAAAATCAACTGGCTACCTCTTCGGCATACTGGTCGATGTTAATACTTAGCATAAAGTTCTAGGTTCAATTTGTTATTGGTTTTTCATCTGGAATTTCTCTGATCCCCGAAGCCTGGATTTATGATAATGTTAATTTGTGGGGGGTCTGTCCTGGCGTGATGATGATGATGATAGGTCAATTGCGTCCGCAGACTCGAAAAAGAAGGGTTGTTGTGCGTAAGTGAGATAAACGGACGGCTTTGTTGCAATTACGGGTATTAGGTTAAAGAAAGAAAGAAAAAGTATTTGATAAAGAAAAGAAAGAAAGAAAAAAAATTGATAAAGAAAAGAAGGAAAGAAAAAGTTTTTTATAAAGAAAAGAAAAGAAAGAAGTATTTAATAGAGAAGAGACGAAGAGTCACCGCGCCCCTGAACGCGAAGGCTTGTAGAACACATGGGTTTTAGTAAACAAAAGACACTCCCTTCCGCTCTGTCCAGAGCAGAAGATATAATTGATGATTTCCCATCTATAAAAAAGGTTGGCAATGGAACATAGAGATTGGCACACAACAGGCCTTTGGGAAATCATCAAATGACTTCTCCCACTCTGGGTGGAGCGGAAGGCCACCCGTGATCCTTCATGTGCCGCGGTGACTCTTTCGAACAAATTTCGTAACACACAACAGGATACCTATACTCAGCAATGGGTAAAGTTGAGTTGTCGATGATGAACATGGAAATAGGCCTCGAGGGCTATTATATGAGATTTAAATGTTGCTAGTAAAATGTCACTAGATTATAAGTCGGTACACCGCTGCCTTAGGGATGACGATATAGACATCGATTAACCAAAGAATCGATTTTTCAGGCCCAAAAGATCGATTTTTTAAATCAATATGCAGTACTGAATTGATCCAGAGAATCGATGCCCTTGAAAATCGCCTTTCGTTTTTTTTTGTATTGATAAAAACCATAATATTATTTACAATTAGTTGAATGTGTCTGTTACATTACGGTGTTGCCGATTAAAGGGTTAATTACTCAAAAACTCGTGATGATGGCTGTATGTTTGTTTTATTACTGTTTTTTTTTTAAATACATTTTGAAAATAAATGTCTTCTTTCATACCTGATTTGACTTGGATATGAATAAAATGAATGAATGAAAACTAATTTTACTGATATGAGGTCATTTATTATGTTTTCTTTCTTGTTTCTTATAAAATAGATTTATATTTACATTATAAAAGCCAACTTGAAAAAAAAAAAACGATTTTTTATAAATCGATCTTTGAGACCACGATTTTTTTCGATACATCAGCTTACGATTTGAATCGATTTAAAAATCGATTCATTTCGGAAAGAATCGCCATTCCTACGCTGCCTAACACTTAGGGAAATGCAGGCTTGATGCTGTATAATCTTCATTTAATTATAATTGATTGATACATACCCTGTAAACCATATAGGCCGATATTGCAACTTGAACTCCATTGTAAACAAGCAATGTGTGTGTTAGTTTGTATCCCTCACGCTTCCTCATAAACACTGGTCCGATTTTCAAAACGAAGACCAAGTAGACAGCCAGGATGGTGACCACTGGCCCAAGTGAGGCCATGAATGGCAGTTCGTCGATTTCTTCATCTGAAATAAGAATGGGAATATGTTATCACTTCATGTTTATTGGTGCAAGGAGTTTTTACGAGTTCGAGTGGTCGAGAGACAGTGAAAAAAATGTGAAACATACAAGACTACAAAAAAGCAATTCGATTAGCTTGTCGATTGGAGAATGACATATTCACAAAAGTACGCGTAACTTGATATGTCACAAGAAAACAGAACAAAGACCACCTTATTGCTAAGAAATTAAGCTGGTTTTTCTAGAATATTGGATTGACGAACGCAATAGTACCCATTTGTCCAAATAATTATTTACAGGTCGTGGGACCGAATTTTCATACAAATTTCCAGCCCTTAAAGAATGAATGATTCCTCTTGAATTATTCTTCTTCTGAATTATTCCCCTTAAACCTTTTAAGGGGTATAATACACGAAAAACTTTAGTGCTCCCTTCGTGAAACTCTATGCAAAATGTCATGCTTCTAAACAATGCCAGGTTTTACGCAATATATCGAAATAGTATTTAACATTGAAATTGATGTTAACAGCATAATTTTGATATTTATAATAAAAATAAATCGTGAGTTTAAAAAGATTTTTCAGGATTTTCTTTGAGTTATACACATGCTAATGTTATTATTATTGAGTAATTAATTTTATTGTTTAATTATTTCAAAATGCCATTTTCTTTCGGTAAATAAAATGGCAAGGTGAAATCATGTAAAATAAGTGTCCAAAGACTTATATTTTAATGACTGACTGAATGACTAAGTGCTACTATAAAAGACTTGAAATGACTAAGTGATACTATGTGACTATAAAATTTTGATGCAAAAAAATAATTCCAAATGTTCAGTTTATCGAGAGTAATCTCTCAAAATATTTTATTATCTTACAGAGTCCGGATTCACTATCAGTAAATTAACCACTAATTCTAATAAGATAAGATAGTCAATGACTAACAATCAAATGCATCAAATTCATCCACCATAGCTTGAAAGTTCATTGGTAGTGGTTATTCCGTCTTTTTCACCAATTTTGCAGAAAAGTTTAATAGGTACCTACCAAAGAACAATAAAAGGTTTAATGCACCTACTGAGTAGAAAAATTTATATTAATAATCTAAACTCATGTTTTTTTTTCGTTTGAGACTCAACATGTGTCATAAATGAAATCCTACCATGTACAGATACAAAAAAATTACCTGTGACAGATTGACAAAAACGAATCATATAAATTAAGTATATAAATTAATTACACATTTACACATATAAACGTGATTTATATACAGTGAAACCTGGATAACTGGGACTTTAAGGGACCTGCAAATTTGTCTCACTTAAAGAGGTGTTCCACTTACCCAGTGTCTCAGATATCCAGATATAAAAATAAATATCTGTGACATTTACAGAGGGTCCACCTACATTCATAGTCTCAGTAAAAGAGGTAAAATACACTCGCTGTCTCAATTACAGAGGTGCTTATGACGAATAAAATCAAAAAAGCGAATCCCTAAAATATAGTCTCAGTAAAAGAGGTAAAATACACTCGGTGTCTCAATTATAGAGGTAATTATACGGAACGTGCACGGGGTAGACTATGCCATCTAGTGTTGCAAATCTGGAACTTTTCATTGTAAATATTTTACCTATGCTGCCACCTATACTTCCTGCACCCTCCATTTAGGGGAACGTGCACGAAGTAGACTGTGCCATCTAGCGTTGAAAATTTGAAACTTGCATATAAAATATACTTAACATTGACGCGACTGTGCTGCCACCTATAGTTTTTGCACGTATAGGGAATAACGATAAAATGAAAAGAACCTATCTATACTAATATTATAAAGCTGAAGAGTTTGTTTGTTTGTTTGTTTGTTTGAACGCGCTAATCTCAGGAACTACTGGTTCGAATTGAAAAATTATTTTTGGGTTGAATAGACTATTTATCGAGGAAGGCTTTAGGCTATATATCATCACGCTTAAGCCAACAGGAGCGGAGCAGCGATAAAGAATATTTTAAAATCGGGGATTCCACGGGGACGAAGTCGCGGGCAGCAGCTAGTATCAGATAAAGAGGTTTGTTTTGTCCCACTAACAGAAGCGATTCAGTGCCAAAGTGTCGAGACCTAAGCATGAGTTCCGGCTATGGAGGTTTCTCACTTATCCAGGTCCTAGTTACCAAGTTTTACTGTATCTATACTAATATTATAAAGATGAATGATTTGTATTTTTGTATGTAATGAATAAACTCAAAAACTACTGGACCGATTTCAAAAATTCTTTCACCGTTAGAAAGCTACATTCACCCTAAGTAACATAGACTATATTTTATCCTCGTATTCCTAGGGGAACGGGAACTATGAGGGTGAAACCGCTGGGCGCTGCTAGTACTATATATTTATCATTATGAACAACGTTCACTATGGGACCAACACTGAAATCTTGCTGCTATAGTAGCCTGAGGAAAACTACTAAAATATAACTATTAGAACCGTTTCCATAAAAGCGTTCGTCGCATAATTGTCAAAATATTCTCCTCGCACCTGTTTGCCTATAGTTCCGACGACCATCATTGCATAATCGCTGTACAGTTTTCAATTTGAAAGTTTAACAACGTTCATCCGTTTCAATAACCAGATCAATGGTTCGTTTGTTTAATTTATAGCACGTGTGATAGACAACGGCAGTGCTATTCTATTGTATAAAGTATAAACATCTCAGCGTGAACTGTCACCTCATGAAAAGATGTTGATTGATTAGCTCGGCCGACCAGTTTAGTGAGCAGTCACGTTTTTTTAATGTACCTGCTAATATGTTACAGCTGATCTATTTGTACTCGGCTGAACGTCTATCTGACTGCCACAGAACACACGCCACGGTACTTCTTGGTACTGGTACTTGGACTGGCTTTCTGATTTTCAGGTTTCTAATTACCCATAATGACTATCAAAAATCTATGAATGAAAATCTGGACCAAGGCTCGAAATGCATGAGTTGCGGAATTTGTTCGAAAGAGTCACCACCCTGGAACGCACACAGGGCATTAGAAGATCCTTTTAGTGCCTTTGTGCCACGGTTGGGTTTTAGTCAGTAAGAGTCTGACACTCCCTTCCACTCCGCCCAGAGCGGGAGAAGTCATTTGATGTTTTCCCATCCAGAAAAAAAAGGCTCGAAATGCTTTTGAGACCAAGAGATTCTTCTCAACATCCACGAACCCATATCAGCCAGAACAGCTTCGGTTATACCCTATGGTTCCAACCGCGTAGTTCCCGTTCTCGTGGGAATACGGGAATAAAATATATGATAATGTAGCTTTCTATTGGGGAAAAAATGGTTAACATCGGTCCAGTAATTTCGGAGCTTATTTAGTACCAACAAACAAACAATCTTTCCTCTTTATAATGTTAGTATACAATATAAATAAGTACAGGAAATAAGCCTACTTACATTTACTCTTGGTCAAGTCCCAACTGGGGTTCTTAGGGCTGAGTCCAATGACGGAATTCATATTGATTTAGAAGGAAAATGCGCCACCAATTCTGATACTGAAACAAAACAAGTATAAAATATAGATGATACAATACAAAACAGGAAAAATCGTTTAAAGGCGAAGACATGCAGAATCGCAAGAAAGTCTCATTTTTTTAAGAGTAGTACATACAGATGCACACAATGTGGGGTTCACACACGGTATTTTCAATTCAGGAACACAGGATTAAAAGCGCGTAGCTACCTACCTAACCAATTATAATTTCACAAAACACAGATTACAGATGAAATTAAATTTTAAAAAGTCTGTTTCACAAGTCACATTTTAATAAAATAATTCACGTACATGAAACGCAACAAGTCTCCACGATCAATTATAATGAACTAAATAATATAAATTATTTTAACATTAAAACAGTCGTTATCTAATGGGAAAATGTATCACGGACCTAACAACCGCATTTGGTCATTCCGTATAACAGTAACTAATTAGTGATTTTGCACATAAAATAATATATTTAGTTAAAGTAATCAGTATTAATAATCATATTTATAAAGTGCTAGCTAGCTATTTATAAGATTTTTTTTTGTTGAACCAATTTCAACAAAAAAAAATCTTGTTAAAACAAATCCACTTCATGATCAACTCTAGCCTTTTCTTTCCTAGCTAGATTGGAGTCAGCTTCCAGCAAAACCGGGTTCAATTGAATACCAGTATTTTAAGAGGATCGAATGAAAACCTATTTGACCTCCACAACCCAGTAACTGGGTAACACGTTACTTCTTGGCAAGACTGGTGTCAGATTTTCTGACTTCTGGTAATCCGTAATGCCCGCCAAAGATCTACAAAAGCTAACAGGGACTAACTGCTTATTGTGCTTTACGATGAACGGAAGAGCACAATAAGCAGGTGGTTGCAGCTTCTCTGAGAATAAATCCACTTAAAAAAGCGTCTAGATTTTTAACCGACTTCCAAAAAAGGAGGGGGATCTCAATTAGGATGTCTGGTTTTTTATGTTTGTGCAGGTATAACTCCGTCATATTTTTTATTCAAAGGTGTTTATTCCGAAGTGGTCCCATTTAAATTTCATATAGGTCTGATGATGGGTTTCGGAGACAGACAATGGAACTTTTCGAAAAATGATAGCAAATCTTTCGGGATTGCTGAAATCGCATGTTTGTTTATTGTTTACACCAATGTGATTGGTACGTTTAGGTGGGGGAGGGAGTACTAAAATGTGAAAAATGAAAAAACTTTTTACAAAAAAATACAACCGACTTCTACACAAAAAAAAAAACAAAAAGAACAAAAAGTCGGTGTTCAAAAAACGAAAAAGCAACCAAAAACACCGAGTTCCGAAATTAAAGTTATTTTGTACTTTTTGTTTTTTTTTTTTTTGTGTAGAAGTCGGTGGTATTAATTTTGTAAAAAGTTTTTTTGATGAAATACTAAGGGAATGGCATCATTCTTTGTATTCCAAAAGAAATATATTGCCGGAACTAGTTCCACTAACGACAAAGTCAATCAAATTAAATCTTAATGGATATACAGTTAATTAATGACACGCTCGAAATTCACCATCATTGAAATGAATCATCACAGAAAGTGATGCCGCTCTAGGATTACGCACTAAACATTTTATTTATAAATCTACCTAGTATTTTATCAACTACATCAACTACTAGCAATGCCCGCGGTATCACCCACGTACTTCCCGTTCATGTGGGAATACGGGGATAAAATTTTACCCTTATTACTCGCTGATAATGAAACTTTTCATTGGTGAAAAAATTGTTTAAATCTGTCTAGTATCTATGTATATAAAAGAGAATTACCACTCACTGATCAATCATGAATCACAGAAACGATAACACCTACAAACTTAAAATTTGGCAAGTAAGTTCCTTATATGGTGTGGACATCCGCTAAGAACGGATATTACGAACCTACACCCCTTTAGGAGGTCAAACGGGGGTGGAAATTAATTGTTTGTAATTGGGTGAAGTGCTAGTTCTATTTATAAATCTTTTCTCTTTATAATACTAACTATAGATGTTTGGGTCGGCTTTAAGTCTAATGGAATGCAGTTGAACCACCAACAGCGTGGTGCGACCATCTAACTTTCACAACCCAGAATCTGGGTAAAATGGTACCCCTCGGCAAGACTCGGCAAGACTAATTTCGAATTTTCTGGCATCTGGCTATTGGCATCGACTGCCGGAACCAACAGCTTACCGTACTTACTGAAGTACGGAGGAGATACAGTATATTTTGCATGGTCAGGCATCTACGGATCGACCTCGGCAAGAGTTGCTTACCCTCGAAAACTGACTCTTGCGGCTGTTTTTATTTAGCCACGAGCTCGAGTTTATTATGAATTTTATTAATAAATAAAGAAATCAACTGGTTCTTCGACCTCGACCCTCAAACAGACTTTTACCTTTTTAAATTACCAGTTCTCAAGTGCAAGGTACTACTTACATGCCTTATATCACATTCATTACGCCATACTCGAATATAATCAAGCAATTACCATTAAAGTCGTTTTTACACGCACATACACATGTACATCCTTTTTGAGGTTTGAAGGTAGTCAACTAGTCCATCTTTTACCACTGAAATTGTCTTTAAGGAAATATGTTAAAACCCATCCTTTAAAATTATACATCAGTCATTATGGCTGGGATGAGTTATATTTATTTTGGAACTTATTTATGGAGAGACGAGAAATTTTAATAATATGGTGAACCTTCGAACAGTTTCCTGTGTCAAGGAATCCATATTTCAATATTTTAAATGGGAAAGTGACTTTGTCTGTCTATCAAGCACGTTTTCACGGCTTATCATCTGAACGGGTTTGAACGTGCAAACCACGTCGAATGTTCTCTTGGAATAGTGACCGACTTTTAAGCGAGCGATGCGGCTGACCCAAACTAGTTTTACATAAATAATTTGACTTAAACAGTGGAAAATATTGAAGGCTTTCAAACTGAATCATTCATGATTTTGAACTTACCAACCCATCTTGTAAAAACTGAAGTCAAAGGTAGAATATCATCAAGGAACCAAACAGAATCAGCATATTATCTTAACCAATTTAAACACTATCAGTGTCGTTATTATTAAGGAGTCAGTGAGGTTTCTACTTCAATGAACAATTGAACCACCGCGAGTTCACGTTTTGTCGCATCACCCGTGATAATAATATCGCCGTTTGGATACCGCTCACAGAGTTGTTACAAAATGAGTTCTCAAGACGAAACTATAAATTGTCGCAAGATATCAGTGATTGAACGTAGTCCTAAACACATACAACAAAATTGATACCCAGAAATGTGTTGATTTCCGTTCTAACTTAAAACAGATTAAGTAAACTAGAACAAGGTACGCGAGTGACTTAATTGTAAACATGAAAAATACTTCCCTCACAAAAGTATAAATAGAAAAAATATCTATCGATTGTGACCGTTAATTCAACTATCTCAAACAGCCAATGTGAACAAAACGCACGCAGGTAAACCGGAAGAAGATTAGTACTTGACGGCTAACGCGACTAATTTGTAACCAAATTAACACTATGAATAATTTCATATTGTAAAAGATTGGTTAGAATTAAACTCACCTTGTATAGTGATGCTTAGAATTTGGATGGAGGATCAAATTAATAATTGGACCACTCGACATAAATCTAACCGGTAAAATAGGCACATAACTTCAATATGTACTAAGAAATAACTGATAATAATATTATATACAAGGGCGTATAAAGGGGGTGAGAAAATAGACTAAATCGGGTATTTTACTAAAAAAAATTAATTAGCATAATCAGCCTTTTAACGTTCCCACTGCTGGGACACAGGCCTCCTCTCTAGGAGAGGGAATGGGCCGTTATCCACCACGTGGGCCCAGTGCGGGTTGGTGAATGTCACATGTCTTCGAATTTTTGGTTCTATTCTAGGACATGCCGGTTTCCTCACGATGTTTTCCTTCAGCGTTTTGAGAGCACTGGTGATGAAATTGAACCCGCGACTTACAACTCGCAAGTCGGGGCCGTTACCACTCGGCCACCACTGCTCCCCAAAAACAATTAATTAGTCCGTCTGATATATTTTCAAAAAATATTGGACTCGTATTTTTTTATCGTAAACAAAAAATGAAGACGATACAGTGCGTTGAAAACACACGTGACGTCAATACGTGCTACAAAGGAGCCGGGCGAAAGTTCATAGAATGTTGGGCCTGATGTTACAGTAAAGAGTACTGCATTATTTTATTTATATACCAATGCCATTTAAAAAAAAAAACTTAATAACTTACGACTGCTCCATGGTAGAAAGAAAATATTGGATGTTGATGTTGTATTGGTTTGCACAAAACAAAAACAACCTCTAAGGTGAATACCTTAGAGGTTGTATTTGTGGTTGTGGTTGTTAGTGTGGTTTTAAATGGCATAATACATCATCATTATTTTTGACATTTCACTTTATTGTAAACTAGAATTAACGGGAATTTATTGAAGGAAATTCTCACATTGAAGATAGGTAAGTAGCCATGCCAGCAGTTGACGTGCCTACCACCGCAAACTCAAAAACAACGAACGAAGCAAATGATATGATTGACGTTTGAGTTTTTCGAAGTTTTTCGAAAAAAATATTGATAAATATTTCATTTGTGTAACGTTAGGCCCAGTTTCGTCCGGCTCCATTTACAAGCGACGTGACGTCACCAGTCCCGCTCTAGAACTTTAATGCGCTTTATGTTTGTATTTTTTTACGATTTGAAATGGTAAAAAAATACGAGCACGTGACCAATATTTTTTGAAAATCCATAGGGCGGACAAAATATAATTATGATTTTTATAACAAGTAAAATACCCAATTAGCATCAAAAAGTTCGTATTCATTGTCAGTGGGAAAAATGTCCTGAGAACATACGGCATTGCCACGGTGAATGGCAATGCTGATTCAACTGTTAGTATGAATCAGTTTTTTGAACATGACAGATAAGGTAACAATAAATTCACCCTTGTTCAAACACGTGAACGACCTACGTTCACGAGAGTTTTAGTGAACGGAAGACGATAATAACGACAGGCACGTGATGACAATTTCGTCGAATTTGTTAACCAAAATGATTCGTGAGTCATACCGAAGGATGGTTACACTACTGCACTGTGTTTCATTGATGCGAAAGATTAGCAAAGACTTCTCTTATAGGTATGGTAACTAAATGAATACCAAAAACAACAACACACTTAAATGGTTATATTGTATGTCGCCTTTTAAGTTCTATATCTATACTACTTCATATTATAAAGAGGTAACGTTTGTAAATTTGTAAGGTTGTGAGTTTGTGACGTTGTAAGGGGTAATTTTTGGATCTACTGAAACTATTTTCAAAATTATGTCACCAAAAGAAAGCTTCGTTATTGTGGAGTGTCATAGGCTATATTTTATCTGCGTATTGCCACGGGAACTGGAACAACGCGGGTGAAACCGCGTGGCGCTGCAAGTATGCAATAAAATCGTAAACCATTAATTCAAAAAGTATAAAAAACAGCACTTTTTGAACATCAAAACTTACTAAAGACAATCCCGCAACACGTCAACCATTCAGAACTACCTAATGTCCAGCACAAGAAGAAGTGGCGAAACCAACTCCCCAGTAAAACAATATGCCTGTGAACCAAAGCTGTGAAAATAATGAATTCTAGTCTACCGAACGTGCAACCAATGAACAATAAAGACCGCCAATAGACATTCAAAAGCAAAATAAACCATCTACAGGCACTATTGAATTGTCAATTTCGGTCAGTCAAAAAGAAGAAGCACGTGCCATTCGTATAAAAACTAGAATCAGTCGGCGAATATTTGAAAAACAGTGGCTATTATGTTTCCATTACATGAAACAATAAATGTGCCTTGATATTATCTCAAAACGATTTACTGAAGGAAGTTGTTCTTTAGATTGTTGTTAGCTTTTGAATAACGTATTATTAGTCTTTACTAATAGCAGACTCATCATTATCATTATTTCTTTAAACGTTTTCTGACACTTGGCAAAAATAATGGGCTAGTGTCACACGAGTTCACGATAAATACGTAATTTTAAAATGTTGTTGATGATGTGGCTGAGAAGTTGGATTGTTACTACTTTAACCATTGTTGTATACTTAATGTAGTGACAATAGCAAGAAAATGAAATAATACTATGATTATGAAAGTGTGTGTTGTCTTATTTTTCTAATATTTTTTATTGAATGTACTTAATGCTGATATATGATCCAAATTATGATAAAAATAAAGGAATTGAATTGAAAAATCAATACAATAATAGGAAATAATACTATGATTATGAAAGTGTGTGTTGTCTTATTTTTCTAATATTTTTTATTGAATGTACTTAATGCTGATATATGATCCAATTTATGATAAAAATAAAGGAATTGAATTGAAAAATCAATACAATAATAGGTATTCATAAACGCATAAGTTTGTACGTCTGTCACGATTTCCAGTCTAAGCTCATAAGCCTCAAGTTTTTGATTTCATAATGGTTGATTTTTACAAATTTGGTAATCTACTAATATAAAAGCGTCTCTATGACTTTCCAATGGTCAACCACTGACTATATTCATCTATGCCACTGACACTTCATTGAAAGAAATGGCAAAGTGACAAATGAATGACAGACGTATGCAGTAATCTGCTAAAATTTTGACAGTTCCTTTGATCAGTGACCTGTCATTAGAACGTCATTGTGCAGTCATTGCTTTTAATAGCTCAGTTATCAAAAAGTTTAACGAGACCATTGACCGACCAATGATCGATCATTATGAATTTAGCAGATTACGTACTTTTAGAAAAATGACAAAGCGGTCGTGTTGGAATGACACATTTATAAAAATAGCAGACTTTGAGTCCCTGATCAATTTAAATGAAAGTTAACCAACGGTAAGTGATAAATTATATTTAACGGCGCGCGACAATTTAGTTGATTTATTTTAAAAAAAATTATGAGTTATAATCGATTATTTTTACGCTGTGGTGTAAGAATTATTTCTTTATTGGTGATTTGAATTTAGAGCGGGTGACACCGAATGGAGTTGCGTCTCTCATGGCGGGCGAACGTCGATGTCTATTGTGTCTATTGATAAAAAAAATCTTTTGGACAGGCGTTGCACGTAATGGTCATTCGCAAACCCATTTGGCTCTAAATCACTACTTATTGCTGCAACCAATATTTAAGCCTGTATAATTAAAATAGTGCACAAGCAACGTTTACAACGTTTTCAACGTTTCCTGAAGTTCAACGCCCACTGACCCGTGTTGACGAGGTCACGAATCAGCAGTCAGATGAAATAGCCCAGACCCTCGTTTTCCCGTTATATTTATTTTGTAAGTAGGTTAAACATACCACTTTTACCCGTCCATATGTTTTGGCCATATTAAGCTAGATGAGGCCGGTGTTTCCTAGTCGACCACCCTGAGAAGAAACACCGAGACAAACTCAGAGGTCAAAGTCTATTTTAAAGTCCATACAATCCGAATTGGTCAAATCATATGAGAACTATCTAGGTTAATGTCTGAGGTGGCCTTTTGAGGAAAGTGCCACACAGATTTGAGCGGACCTGTCCAGACAGTGGAAGCAGATAAATACTATGTTCCCTATTAGGACATGCTTTTCATACCGGTAGTGGGATTATAAATACTACTAACGTGGAAGATACTGCGGACAGAAACTATAGTCTATATGATATATATAATTTATATTATTCAAAAATCGAGAACATATATAGAGGTATCTAGGTAGGTAACAAAAATGATATCTTGTTTGATTTAATGATAAGTTTGACACTATTTCACTAATAATTAATTACACAAAGTAATACGCCTGGCTGGGTTTGAACCCGCGGCCTGCAATTTGTAAGTCGGGGCCTTTACTTCTCAGCCACCACTGCTCTGAAAACGGTGAAGGAAAACATCGTGAGGAAACCGACATGTCCTAGAACCAAAAATTCGAAGATAATATGTGACATTCTCCAACCCGCACTGGGCCCGCGTGGTGGATTACGGCCCATTCCCTCTCCTAGAGAGGAGGCCTGTGTCCCAGCAGGGGGAACGTTAAAAGGCTGATTATTCTTATAATTATGCTTGACACTAATGTAATTAATTTTTTTAGTCATTATCATTACAATATAGGGCGACCTAGTTGTTGTATTTAGATTATAATGGATAGTTTAAGTGCGTATGGGTTACTCCCTAGAGAGCCTTTACAAGTACATTTCCATATTTACCACTAGTGTTTATCCGGCGCGCCTTTTGCAATTACCCACGCTACCAGACTGCAGACTTGTTAATCTTTTAATGCCAAAACATAGAATAATAAGTAACGCTTGCCAAGGTTGGTCTGTGGATGGGTGACCATCTTAACATAGCGACACTTCTCCGTGCCTCGGAAAGCACGTTAAGCCGTTGGTCCCGGCTGTTATTTGTAGATCCTTGGCAGTCGTTATGGATTGTCAGAAGCCAGAAAATCTAACACCAGTCTTGCTAAGAATATAATGTTGCCTAAGAGGTCTGATAGGCAGCGGCTCTACGTAAAATACTAGTATTCAGCTAAATATGATTTAACTGGGAACTGACTCCAATATATTTGGGATAAGGCTAGGCAGATGATCATGATTAAAAGTTTTTTATTAAGCACTTATCACATTTGGATGAACCAAATGTGATAGGTGTTTAATAAAAACTTCCGCAAAAATGTACGTCAGAATACGATTTTGCGTTTTCCTCATGACATAATATTAAATTACGCGTAGAAACTCAGTTTCACCGTGTTTTTTTTCTTCATATATGCGTAAGTAAGATTCGTTAACAAAACTTTCTCCATGGAGAAAAAAGATCAAGTGAATGCCAGTTTCATTTGTGTCGCCAAAAAAGCTACCGTATTTTTTAATTTTTTTAATTTTTTTATTGGGAAGTCATCAAATGACTTCTCCCGCTCTGGAGGGACCGGAAAGGAGTGTCAGACTCTTACTGACTAAACCCCACCCGTGATCCTTCTAGTCCCCTTTGCGTTCCAGGGCCGCAGACTCTTTCGAACTAATTCTGCAACCCTAGCAGGCACTGACCCTATGGGGCTCCGTCTTCTTTGCTGACAATACTTTGAGGCGTGCAAAGAACACGACGCGCCGTTGACTTGGGCCTGGTTGCTTTCGGACGGTGAGCCACCCATAGCTCACCATCCACAGGCCCGCGACAAAAAAACTCCCTAGTCTGTTAGAATAGCTATGTCAAATTATAGTACGTCTGACCTTTAGTATCATATAAGAATTATATGACCTCTATTATTATATAAGAATTATATGATGACCTATAATTATTATTCTTTAGAGATTATAGCAAACTGTCATCCTTACCTGTCAAAAATCGGAATATACTTGCATTATAATATGAATTATAATGCAAGTGGCGATTTTCAGCATTTTAAGTCGATGATATCGAGCCTCGAGTTATGGAGGCAAACAAAGTCAGATATAAACTAGGTCAATGGCTGACTGAGTAACAGTTTAGCTTGCAGTTTATTTAAAGTCTCGGTCAAAATTGATCTCATATAAAATATTGTTTCTTAAAAAAAACTAAAAGATTATTGATAGCATAGAAATTGACTATAGAAGGTAATTTATTAACGGCGCGCTATCCAAATTTCCGTAGCTTGAAAATTTAATCGGGTAAATGAATAAATTTAAGCCATGAAAAATTTATCAATTTGAAAAAGCGTGAGGGATATGTCCTTGTTATAATGGCAAGTGGAATTCAGACGAAATGTTTTCATTTTCTGCAAAAAAAAATTGAAAAAAAAGGGTCGATTTAAAATCATATTTCGGAAAAGTGGAGATTTTTGAGGTTTTTTTTGTAAATATATTTTTAATAAACTTCAAATTTTTGTAATAGCTTGCGCTAAGAGCCAAACCAGGTCTTGTGGACTTGGGCTGGACATTTATTTATTTATTTATTTATTTATTTAATAGGGACAACAAACAGTAGTATAAATTACAATAAACTCAAGACTTATTCAATGGGTATAGCATATACACTACTAACAACGTTATCCACAAATTACTATACTAAATAAGCTAGTTGTTGAAAGACAATATCGAATCAATTTACTCTTGTGTGATGTACAGTTACATAATATAATATAATATTGCTGCTATAATCTGACTCCTGTAAGTACCATGCGACTCACAGAGTCCACATGTAAATCCTTATTGATTATAGTTGGAGTTTTAAGATATTATAGATTTCTTTTTTAAATAATGAATTACTGAGAAACGTTATATCTACTGAACAAAATTGTTTATTATAAGTGTCGACCAAGCGACGCAACGGTGACCGAGCTCCTGAATTAGAACGACAGAAAGAGATGGCGAACAAGTGCTTTGAGCGAGAATCACGCCCATGAGCTGTACGAGGGACCAGGTAGCACAAACTATTTACCAGATTAGGACAGTCAAACTTGTTACGACATATGCTAAAAAGCGTCATCATCTCAAGAAGAATGCGTCTAGAGTGTAAAGTCAAAAGGCCGTATTTTTTAAGTAGAGACGGGTATGATAGTTTTTTACGGAAGCATCTATAGTGCATGGCGCGGAGATATTTTCTTTGAACTAACTCTATGATTTCAGAGTACTTTTTGTAGTATGGGTTCCAGATAGGCACTGCATATTCAAGCTGGGGGCGGATTATGGATCTGTATAAATGTAAATAGGTGGAAGGGCGTCGAAATTCTCTAGATGATCTCATGACAAACCCAAACATTTTGTAAGCTTTATTAACTATATTATCTATATGACCATCCAGATGGAGTTTAGAGTCCAATAGAACACCTAAATCACGTATGCATGTGACATTGCTTAACATAGTATTGCCAAGGCGGTAGTTATGTTTCACGACATTTATTTTTTATTGATGACATGTCAGGATATGTAAAATAACCACTAAATGGGTCCCAATAAACGCCAAACGACGTCGCGACAAACCAAGGCAAAGCTGGTGGGACCAACTCGACTCGTACAAAATGCTAAGCACCAAATGGTTCCAAATAAGCGCCAGACGACATCGGGACAGACCAAGGCGATGATAGCTGGACGAACTTGACTTGTACAGAATGTTAACCACCAATTGGGTCCCAATAAGCGCCAGACGACATCGCGATAGATCAATGCGAAGATGGTTGAACACGACTCGTGTAGAATATTATGGCAGGACTAGTAAAAGTAGTGGTGTATACTACGACTAGACAGATGAAATAGACTAGATAGAGATAGATGACGAAACTAAACATGAGAATATGGTTGATAGATGTTTAAGGAATAAATTAATATTGGAGTATTTTATTAATGATGATGGCAGAAGTAACTACACCTGCACCCAACATAAATCATAACTATTGCTATTGATAACAATATTATTATAGGTGGAATATAAAATAAGAACAATGCTGCCCATAAAGCCAACCATTAAAAAGTTATGCATTTTATAGTTTTATAGGTACGTAGAATTATATCTTATGTTTTATAGCAAGAGTAAATGTAAATAACAATAGGGATAGAATTAGAAATTTACAAAAGGTGATTTCATAGCTTACAGCGATTTTAAAATATAACAAGGATGGTCATGTTAGTCATGAGTGTCGTGAGAATTAGATAATGCAGTATCCCTTGGTATAACTCTTCACAGAAAATTGCGCAATCCGTTCTTATTGTACAATATAATGATATTCTATGTTAAACGTACGAAACTGCAAACACTAAAGGACAAAAAGTAAAAAAAATAAAATGTGTTAAAGAGTAAATTAGTTAATGTAGTGGAATTCACTGTTAAACTATTATTATTTTAAATTCTAATAAACAGAAAATTAAAAGTAGAAGAGATAGAAGAAATTAAATCAGAGATTCTAGTGACAAGTGCTAAAGTATGACTGTATGCTCAGCAGCATAAGAAAACAGTCTTACTCATAAAGAAATCGTAAACAATGATTTCTGTACGATCGCGATACAATTTCTTTATACGTTGAAGAGTTACAATTTCTTCATCAACCTATAACATTTTATGTTGATCTTTAACACGTTCAACGATCATGATAAAAATGTTTAAGGTATCATTTGGGTCATAACTTGGTACATTTCCATTTGATTCGATCAGATAATACCTGTTATATCCAAATAAAACAAGTATTAAAACCTCAAGCTTTACTTTAAAATTTTTAGGCCGACGTGAGTTTAGTCACTATTAATTGTATACCTTTATAATATCCATTGATCGAAATAGGTAGAGCTAATATACCTAAAGACCTAATTTTTTTATTGGAATATGTGATCCGAGTTTCGGAATATCACTTAAGTTAATTTATTTTTATTTTATTTATTATATTAAGTACATTTAATATTAATGTTATTAAGATAGTTAAACTAATTGAATTCATTTTTCTAGATACGTTTTCTATCGTTATTAATTCAAGTAAAGAACTGGGTCCGTCTTATGTTTTCCTTTCCCAGAATAGCCAAAACTTGCTGTTTTCTTTCTATCTTTTGTTTACTCATTGGTAAACAATGACAAAAGGGATGACTGCTTTTTTTTATACCTTTACTGAAAATCATACATAATCTTAAAAAAAAAAAATGAAATAGGAAATGAATTCATTATTCGATAGTTGTCTTACTTTATTAATTTTGTTATGAAAGTAATGTTCCATATTCCGGGACATTAATTCCGATAAAATATTATGTCGTAATGCGATTTGCCGCTTTGTCTCTGTTCTGTTCTGTCGAATTTTAGGTATTTTAGCTCTACCTATTCCAATCACTGATAATATCCTATTTTCTTATCCTGGCATTCTAAAACCGATATAAATGTCTACTAGATATGCACAGTTTTAATAAATACGACACACATATACTGCACCTTTTCACAAACTTGCTGATTTGAGTTTTTTTTTTCAATTACAATTAATTTAACGATATAACCAAATCACGTTTTATCTAGCTCGTGCCATCACGACACAAAAATAACTATTACCTTATCTTCAACCGTGTAATATCTGCTAATATTTTTCCCGAATTTTGAAGACAATGGAACAATCAATGTCTTGTTCCACGCTTTTTATCATCCAAATAAATGACATAATGAGACTACTGTCATCAAAGCGGACATCATCATTTATGCAGATATTACAGCTAATAGCATAAGCATAATCAGCTTTTTAATGTTCCCACTGCTGGGACACAGGCCTCCTTTCTAGGAGTGGGAATGGGCCGTAATCCACCACGCGGGCCCAGTGCGGGTTGGAGAATGTCACATGTCGTCGAATTTTGATCCTAGGACATGACGGTTTGCTCACGATGTTTTCCTTCACCGTTTTGAGAGCAGTGGTGATGTAATTAACTACACAAAGTAATGCGCCTGGCTGGGTTTGAACCCGCGACTTACAATTCGTAAGGCCGTTACCACTCGGCCACCACTGCTAATAGCTGCAGTGGTGGCCGAGTAGCAGCATAGTTCTTGCTAAATGGCAGAAAAATAAAATACGAGGTTTTTTTAAGCCTGCTGCCTCATAGGAATATCCTCAAGATACGAATTTCCTTAATATGATATAACTTTTAATACCATCATTTGCAGTTTTTAAATGTTATATAATTTTTTTTTTGCCATGCTTACAGATATTTTCTTATCAACAAGATAATTTTACTTTTTTTTAATAAGTACTTACATAATTTAGGTCATCAAAACATTCGAAAGAACAATAGGCCAAAATCCAAGAGAGATCAACGGAATATAAAAGTTTTATAAAAATACGATGTAATTACTTTTACGTGTCATGTAGCTACTTGGTATTGTGTTGCATGATTACTAATTAATGAAGCTGCTGGAAGGTCAACGCATTGACAATGGTCGATCGGTTACAATACTACTTGTTCCTCGCCTTTACCTTAATCCATTCATGTTAACAATATACGCGGGATGAGCATTGAATTGAAGTGAACATTATGCCTCTTAAATAGTTCACCATTTATTTATAATCTAAATATATTTAACTCAAAAGTGACTGACTGGCATAGTGATCTATCAACGCACAGCCCAAACCACTGAACGGATCGGGCTGAAATTTGCATGCAGGTAGATGTTATGACGTAGAGAGAGAGAGGATTTTGATTAACTCTACCCCCAAGGGGATAAAATAGGGGATGAAACTTTGTATGAAACTTTGTCAATTTTAAACCGATCGGGCTGAGAGTTTCAAAATCGGGGGTAAAGTAACTATTCCACGCGGACGAAGTCGCGGGCAGAAGCTAGTTTATTAATAATATACATTATATTTCAGTCACAAGAACGACAGATTAATAACCATTGAAATTATTATCGAAGAGCAGCGCCCCGCAATTTCACTCGCGTAGTCGCAAAATCTTTTCAGTAGATTTGGAGCTTATTCTGTGCAAACAAACAAACATTATCTTTCTTCATTTTAATTTCTACTAATATATAAAGCTGAAGAGTTTGTTTGCTTGAACGCGCTTATCTCAGGACTACTGATCCGATTTGAAAAAATATTTCAGTGTTAGATAGCTCATTTGTCTGAAATTTTAAATATGCCAATCGAAAGAGGACGAAAAACTAATATGAGTACATTAAAATCTCATTCTGGCCAAAATGGCGTTTACGCCCTTTGTGGCTTATCATAATGAAGTATATTATTATACTGAAAGACGTAGTCATAATACTGTAGAGAACCCAGGTGTCGGTACTATAAAACAATGCATGCCCAATGGGAGATCTAGCCATAAACGTGTTGTGGAATTTATTTGAAAGAGTCATCGCGATCTTGGAACGTAAAGGGCATTTGGATGAACACAAATGGGTTTTAGTCAGTAAGAGTCTGACACTCCATTCCGCTCTATCCAGATTTCACACACCTGATCTTTGACGTTTTTTATCTTCGTCAATTTTTACTGATTTGATAAAGCAAAAAATGCGTGTCCAACATTTTTCTATAATCTAACTGACGGACTAAATACAATCATATGTTTTTTACTCACAAACGCCTAACCGTTTAGTTTATCTCTAAGAAATATTACGCTGTATCTTAATACTAGCTGATCCGCACAACTTCGTTTGTGTCACATTTTTCATGACTGCTCCGCTCCTATTGGTCTTAGCGTGATGATATATAGCCTATAGCCTTCCTCGATAAATGGGCTATCTAACACTGAAAGATTTTTTCAAATCGGACCAGTAGTTCCTGAGATTAGCGCGTTCAAACAAACAAACAAACTCTTCAGCTTTATAATATTAGTATAGATTTAAATAACAATCTATCATTATTGTTGGCTATTGTTTTAACTGTGAATGGGCACAATTGAAATATTATTATTTTCTCATCGTACCGCCTTAGACATAGACTTAAAATATTATAGAAAATCACAACCTAGCATTTATAGTTGGACCAAAGGTGATAAGGGTCTAAAACCTGAAGAGTTTAAGACGGTGCAATATTATAATTTAAGTACCCCCGATTTCTGAATAAATAGTTTGATAGTATGTGTCAAACTTTACTTTAGACTGGAAACCTGTCTAGATTGGGCATCAGTGAAGAGGTAGACTCTTTTTTAACTCAAAATACTCTATTCGGAAAAACGCCCTTAAATTTATTCTTTTTTTTCTGGTCGTCTCAAAAATGTTTGCTGTTGAGGAAAAATTAAGTTTTTTTTTTTAAAGAATACCACTTTCAAGAAAGTGCTTCTGTAAGCAAGCCTTCTACTCATTGATTGATTGATTCCTAATATGAGAAGACAACTTGTCCCTACTACTTGACTTACTGACTGTAGAACCCAATGGCTTGGCACGCGACGATGGCAAGCAACCGGACGTATGTCTTTATTTCCATGAAAGCCTTTAGTATGGGACGCTACTTGTGTCGATACTCTTGCGCCATCCCATCTTCCTAACTCGTCGTGTTGTGCTGGTGCTACAACTGCGGCTGCTGAGAAACTCAAACGGCGGAAATATAATAACCTATTTGACAATTATATGTTTGAGCCGTTTGGGGTTGAAATTCTTGGACCGTGGGGTCAGAGTGCTCATGCGTTATTTACTAAATGAACTTGCTAAGCGTTTAATTGACACTTCACGTGACCCAAGGGCTGGCTTTTACTTCGGACAGAGGATAAACATTGCCATACAACGTGGCAATGCCGCCAGTCTTTTGGGTTCACTTCCAGTCGATAGCGATGCGGACGAGTTTTTTGATGCCATATAGTTGTTAGAAGGATTTTAGTTTATTTTTAGGTTAAGTGTATATCGTTAGATTTAAAGTGAAATACCTACTTACTAAATAAATATAATTGTTTACTTGACTTGCTATCAACTGATTATATAATTCAAATTAATTTTATACGGAAACACATTAATGTATACAAATAACATGTCTATAACACACCACCTTTCACATTACCCGCAGAACACTATGCCAATCTTCTTATCTTACCTTTACTAATATTATAAAGAGGTTACGTTTGTGAGTTTGTGAGGTTGTAAGGGGTAATCTCTAAATCTACTGAACCGATTTTTTCGGGTGAAACCACGGGTCGCTGCTAGTTTCAATATAAAATCGACGAGATCAGAATATATGTATGTATGTACTATGTGCATACTGAACATGAGATAAGACATTTTAATGAAACCCTTATGTACTACTTCGTGTGTAGAACTCACTCTCGTGTGAGAATTTGTTCGTCAGCTTTGCTTACTTGGAATATCTTTCAGAAACTGTATGTTTTCTCTACTCCACTGTATGCGGTTTTTAACCGACTTCAATAAAGGAGGAGGTTTTCAGTTCGGCAGGAATGTTTGTTTTTCTATGTATGTACAGCGATCACGTCGAGATTTCTGATCCTATTTACGTGGCTGTTTCTTTATTCGATGAAAAATAGTTGCTATTTGGTTCCATAAGAATTTAGTTCAGTTTTGTTGAGTAGTTTTTATTTTATGAGCATTTTTTGTTAATTTCAATAAATGAGAAAATCTGTCGGGATAGCTGAAATGGCATGTTTGTTTGTTGTTTACACCAATAAAAAGTAAAAAATAAAAAATATACCTTTTTACCGCGAGCATCCGCAATGATAAATGATAAATTACAAATGATTTTTTGTTTAGAAATAGATTGTATTTTTTTTTTCTGGGTTTAAAATCAAAAACAGCGTAGCTTTATGACAAATTAACAAAAAAAAAAAACAAACGTAATATTAGTTTTGAAAGTGCTGTTCACGAGTATATTTATAATTATTTAATCACTTGCAACTTTGAAGAATCATCATGAATATATCAGGCTTCGGAACAAAACTGATAAATTAATGATATGAAAAATCGGATCGAATTAAACCAAAACCCTTATTCTTCAGCCAGTTTCAGTGAGAAGCAGCCAATTTCTGCCCGTGACAGTCAAAACCTGAGGCATGTCCTCTCTTCACAAATGTAAGCCCATCAAGTTAATTGCCCGCTTAAACGATCGGCCTACAAAACCACTAAAAACCGGTACAAGAAAAAGTTTCGAGGAAACCGGCCACAGGCATGCCCTAGAACCTAAAAAAATGAAGACTTGTGGTTGGGTGTGAGGATTGCGATCCATTCAGTAACTTTCGCAGAGAGAAGCACTGTGTCTCAGCAAAAGCAACATTATAAGGTGTCTGCAATGCTTCACAATTTGCAATAACAGTAGTTTTTTTTTTTTTTGGATGGGATATCATCAAATGACTTCTCCCGCTCTGGGTGGAGTGGAAGGGAGTATCAGACTTTTACTGACTAAAACCCACCCGTGATGCTTCTTGTGCCCTTTGCGTTCCAGGGCCGCGGTGACTCTTTCGAATAAATTCGGCAACAACAGTAAATACGATTTATATTTATGTTCTGGAATGGTAGAGGAAGGACCAGACAAGGCCATATGTCTATCACATTAACATAGTTCTGATAGGATTTACGAGTCGGTAACATTTACATAAGATAAGCTCTTTTACCTACAACCCACTAGACACAAGCTGTTATCTTTTAACAGATTTCGTATCGCTAATACCTGCAATTGAAGCATTTTATCTTTCCATTAAATTTTGTTGATGTGCTTTTACTAAGAATTGTTGTGTCAACAATTCATATAGATGTTACTATTGCTAAATATAATATCACGTGTGTGTTCTCCGAATAGTTAGGCATAGGTTAACTAATAATACGCTCATTGTTTCTTTGAATCATTAGTATTATAAATAAAACTAACATGTCACCCCAATTAGCCCACTTTGGAGAAAAAACCGTTTCGCATCAAATAGAAGCGATTATCTACGTTCGTTTGGGATAGTTTCAAACTTTAAGACGAGCAAAACTGATGGCGATAGCTAGTGTAAAATAAAGGCACCATCACGTACCTGCTTATGTCAGAAGCAGAAGATCCGAATCCACATCGAAAGCAAAACGAACGTAAACCAAAACTGCTAACTTCTTTTACAAAAAAAGATCATGTTTACAAAAAAAAAAAAACTCCTAACAAAAAAAGAACGAAAATAAAGTAGTCTCTCAATAGCACATGAATACACAAAGAGAATAATAATTCACTTGATAGAAACAACTAGAAATGAACGGACATTTGAAAAACTGACAGAACTTTTTGACGCGAGCAGGCTGTCACATTGTTTCATATTGTTGTTGGGAGAGCTACTAAAGAGTTTAGCGTAGGGAACGACACGGTGTTGTGGTGACGAAATGTGGGTCAGTATGGGCTATAAGGGCGCGGCCCCACCGCGCACAGCGAGGTGAACTGTGTTGGTGACTGATATTTTAAATGGAACAGTCACACCGCGCACCTTGCGTTCACACCCTGTTTTATATAATGGATACAGTTCAACATGTGGCTGTTCGATTAATCTACGACACGTGTTGGGAATCCGTTATTATTTCGAGTACCTTAAGCCATATGTACTTATACATATACTATGATGTTATAAATGTGGAAGTAATTCTGTCTGTCTGTTTCTATACGCATTAACGACTGTTTGGGTGTAGATGAAACTTGGGACATGGGCAGATATTTTTTACTTTCACGGAAGAAGCCGATGACAAAAGGTAGTGTTATATCATAAGCTTTTTCAGGCAGTTTGGCTGCCGTTGCCTTTTTTTTTAAAGAAAACTACATTTATTTGGGATCAAAGTAGTGTAAAACAGGGATCGCCAGGCTGAGATGGGATTGGGTGAGTCACATACATAATTATGTAGGATGCATCAGGACAGATGGGCCAGACTCATCACACAGTAGGGGCCAGAGTAAGTCCTATGAAACGCTGGCGTGAACACTTGAAGACGTCTATGAAGGATTGGTCGGAGAGGACAACACATCGAAAAGAAACGGAGCTATGGATGAGACCTTTTCCAAGAAGAAAGCAAACGTTGACAAAAAAAAATGTCTACGGTGGAAAGCGATAGTGCAAATTTCTATTCATGACATATATTCACGTTCACAGTAATCTACCTCACTGATCCATCAATTCATCAAACTATATCTGAACAACCAGAAAGAAAAGAGAGATGTCTTAGACACGGCACCTATCGTGAGGAGACACTTACAAGCTTACTGGACCCCAGAAGTCACTTTTTCGGTTTTTTTAGTTGTTTTATTTGGGTTATTTTGTCTGGAATTGATCGTACATAGCCCAGAGTCTAGATTTGTGATCGGTTAGCAACAGGCGCTCTTTTATATTGGACTAAAACATAACATGTGGGCGCTTTGCCTATACTTTCGGTGACGCAGAGGTTCTGTTGTGTTATAATATTGTTAACTGCAGAAAAATGACTCAAAATTAAATCATCATCTACTGCGTAGCGTTTTCCCAACTATATTAGAGTTGTCTTCCAGTCAAACCCCGACCCGACCTCCACAACCCATTAGCTGGGTAACACGGTACTTCTTGGCAAGACTGGAGTCAGATTTTCGGGCTTCTGAGAATCTGTAACGACTGCCAAGGATCTACAAATAACAGCCGAGACCTATGGCGTAACGTACTTTCCGAGGCACGTCTCGGTATGTTAAGATGGTCACCCATCCACAGACCGACCTTGGTAAGCGTTATTAAACCTTGGAGATAGACCTTTGCGGCTGTTATTTTTGTGCCACAGGCTCCTCGTTAGAAAGTTAAAATAAAACACTAACCATTATATAATTATTGTTACGACTGTTTTGTGGCATAATGGGAATCGAGCTTAATTTAACTCCACAAGGCTACACGGCATGTAGCGCGTCAGCTGTTCCATTTTTATTTAAAGCTTATTATTATTTCCTAGAAATATCACGCATTTTTAAAACCATGGGGTGGTAAGCCATTATGTTGAGTTATGGTAATCAAATTGTTGTTCGTTGTTTAAAGCGTTTATTACTCATGGTATTTATGTATACTCGTTTTCTTGGAAATGTATGAGTCGATTTTGATTAAATTTGATACTTTCGATTTTCTTAAGTTACTGTTTATACCTTTTTTATGGATGGGAAATCATCAAATTAATGACTTCTTCCGCTCTGGGCGGAGCGGAATGGAGTATCAGACTCTTACTGGCTAAAACCCACCCGTGATCCTTCTAGTGCCTTTTGCGTTCCAGAGCCGCAGTGACTCTTTCAAACAAATTCCACAACCCTAGCAGCCACTGACCCTATAGGCCCGGTCTTCTTTGCTGACATCCATGAGTAGTTGGCCAGATTAAGGAGACATGATCTGGTCACCTACGTCACATAATTTCTCACCGTGCGACTTTTTTTTGGGGTATCTCAAATCAAGAATTTACAACAAGAATCCTTGAACATGCATTCGAAGAAAATTTCGTTGTGAAGTACCATTGAACCCACGCAATTGCTTTCGAGTGTTCAGTTAATTTAAGAGTCTGATTGAAATAATACCTAAACAGGAATGGTCAACATTTGAACAATATTATTTTTAAGAAAATAAATTTCTCATCATCAAGCTTTATTTTGTTTTAATAAAAATTGAGACACACAGTGTAGTTATTTTTTTTTATATAATAATTATTAAACTTAAAAAAACCACTGCACACCCTTTATCTAGCGACCCGCCCCGCCCCGGCTTCACACGACTGCAATGCTGATACTAAGTCTCTACTATATTATGCATTTATTACACATACAAAACTTCCTCTTCAATCACTCTATCTATTAAAAAAACCACATCAAAGTCCGTTACGTAGTTTTAAAGATACACACTCACACACACACAGGAATACATAGGAACAGACAGACAGCGGGAAGCGACTTTGTTTAATACTATGTAGTGATAATGAAGTTTACGCATGCAGCTTTTATTTAAATCTCATTATCATCTTCCTGCCCTTATCCCATGTTACTTGGGGTCGGCGTAACATGTTTTTTTCTTTCGTTCTGTCATATCACTCCTCACAAAAACCATCCATCTTGTCTTTGGTTTCTTTAGCTTGTATTTAAATCTGAATATCCAAATTTCTTCTTTCTTCGTGGTGGCCGAGTGGCCCCGATTTACTAATTGTATAGGTCGGGGGTCAAACCCAGCCAGGCGCATTACTTTGTGTAATTAATTTCATCACCACTGCTCTCAAAATGGTGCAGGAAAACATCATGAGGAAACCGGTATGTTCCAGAACCAAAAATTCGAAGACATGTGACATTCACCAACCCACACTGGGCCCGCGTGTTGGATTACGGCCCATTCCCTCTTCTAGAGAGGAGGCCTGTGTTCCAGCAGTGGGAACATTAAAAGGCTGATTATGCTATGCTTATGCTATATCCAAATGTCTTTATGTGCAATATGTATCACCATAAAGATCCAATGATATTTTATAAGTAAGGTTGGACTTTGGATAGGTGACCCATATCATACTTAGACTCCTCCGTACCACGAGAATCATGTCAAGTCGTTGATAAAGTCGTTTTATACGTCTTTGATAGTCGTTACAGTCAACAGAAGCCAGAAACTTTGACAGTAGTCTAGTCAAGGGGTTTCCTATCGCCTAGTTATTGGGTTGTGGAGGTGTGTTAGTCTGAAACTCTAATCTAGTTAGAAAAAAAGGCAAATTGGTATTTAATAATGGAGAAATAGCAAAGCTAGTAACAAATATTTTCTTTGTTGGTTCAAATATTACTACCCGCTAATTCTGCTCGGACATGTAAAAATTATACGTCATAAAGTTTCCGTATGGCATAGCTAATATTGTTATTACTTGCACAAATAATGGGCCACCTAATGACTTTTAAATGGTAATGAAGAAATGCGTGGTAAAAGTTATTTTTATAGGTACAGCGGAGTAATATCGCACTCTCACTTATAATTTCGCAATAAACTGAGCGTAAAAAACATACTCTAAAACTCAGTGATGAAAAATATTCCGAAATATTATTGGGAAAGAGAGAGCTTATACATAGATTTCGGGGTTAACCAAAACTTTTTAAAGATTTTAATTCTTGGTAATTTGCCAATATTTGCAATTTTTGAGTTAGGTCCCTTTCATTACAATGATGTGATATGTACTTTCTGCTTCTTTTCAACAGCCACAATTGCTGTATTCCGAAAATGTCGGGAAACTCTTATAAAAATGTTGATGACTGTAAGGTGTCGCATGAAGTGATCATATCACTAAAACGCGATCGTCGCGATTATTTGTTCGGCAAAACAGTGTTTTTTATGGATTGCAACAGAGATGCGAATGTGGAACGATGCTAAAACAATAGTAGAATTCTGATCGCGTCAGCTTAGTGACAGAATCTGAATCCAGAGAGACGCCTTTACTGAACAAATTAACCCAATGATCACGTAGTCTCGCGATGATTATTAAAACACTTTGCAGTGGTGATGGGTGGGCGTTTTGGGGGACTGTCTTTGTGTAAAATTTGACGTTGAAAAAGTGCTGTCTCTCAGCCTAGTTTGAATAAATGACTTTTGATTTTGATTGACTAAAATATAATAAGTGGTTTGTACAAAGGATGATATGACTAGAAAGACTATAGAAGTAAAGACTAGTAGAGAAGGACCCATTCAAAAAGAAGATATTTATGTAGCGCATACCCCAAATACATTCAAACGTGGGTAACCCTATATAACGCTGTGTTCCGGTTCCGCTACGGTGTACACAGCTGTCAATGGCAAAGTTAATTCGACAACGTCAGATTCATTTTAAAATCAGGCTACGTGAATACATACATAATACGTAGGACTGTTAAACATGGTTTTCGTGGGTTTTACAAACAGACTCAAAAATTTCATAAGTCAATATTAGCTTTAAAAATAAAACAAATAGTTACCTAAATTCCCCAAATTATTTATGGTGATGTAATCAATAGATTAGAATCAGAATAATTGGCTTTGCTTATTACTTTCGCTATAGTATTAAAACAAAAGTAACACAATTTGTTTACCTTTATACGACCTCTTTGAATATTAATAAGGGAATAAGAATGTTAAAAACTTAATCATTAAAGGCAAAGGATACAATGAATTCATAATAAAGTAAAATTATGTCAAATTCACTATTCCTTTCTTCAAAGAGGAAGTTAAGATCATTATAATGCTACACGATCCTCGATTAAATCTTCTGTTTAGCAAGAAGGTTAAGACCGGAGAAACACACACACAAAACACAAAGAAAGGAAGGAAAGAAAAAAGGAAGAAGGGAGGAAGGTTAAGGTTACACTTGAAGAACAGAAGTTCAGAACATCGCAGTTGTCGAATTTGTTCAAAAGAGTCGAAAGAGTCACCGTGGTACTGGAACGCAAAGTGCATTTGATTTGATCACGGGTGGGTTTTAGTCTGTAAGAGTCTGACACATACTTCCGCTCCACCCACAGCGGAAGAAGTCATTCGATGATTTCACATATTTAAAAAATAAAAACACATCGCAGTGACAAAATGTGGTCGAACATAAGCTACGTGTGAATAGTGCCGCTGCAGCTTCTTGCAATTGCTTTGTGGTAACTACAAAATGTCGATGTGTTTAGTTGTGTAGTATTTTCGTACAGACAGCTTGACTCCTGTGAAATGTGCCTTTGCGTCGACAGTAATTTGTGTTTACGAGTTAGCACGATGCATAATGTCGCTGATGGTTGTGATATAGCCGGTACAGCCCACATGATTAAATTTGTCAGCAAATTTTGATTCGTTGTAATGAAACTATTCATTTTTACACCAATTAGGTTTAGTTGTGGTAAGTATTTCTATGAAACAAGCCTATGATTCACCAGAACCGTGAGATCTTCCGTAAATCTGATTCCGCTGCAACCATCAGCAATTCGTGATTAGAGCTGTCAAACATATCAATGATAATAATATCATGATTCACAGAACATTATTGTGTAAATTTTCGAATGAGAGTTTGTTTTGTCGATATTCCAGTGAGCCTACCTACTTACGTCATCATTATCTCCCTGCCCTTATCCCATGTCAAATGGGGTTGATGTAATACATTTTCTCCTTCCATTCTGTCCTGTTTTATGATCTCTATCTTCCATTACATTCATTATTTGGGCTGATTCTCAAGATAACAACATAGGTTTATAACATAAAGCGGATCCTATATAAGAGCAGGTATCAGATTGGTTTTAAACTCACACGTTTTTTCGTTTAAGCTCGGTTTAAAATAGATCGCGATTATGGATAGTCTTAGCTTTTAAAAACCTCAGCCTTCTTACTTTCGAGGGATTCTCGCTCTGACTGACTGACTGACTCGATGTCAGCGTTACATAACTTCCTTTAATAGGCTAGCCTACTGGGTACTCCCTGACCTCTGAATCAAATCTGCACAGTTTACCATATGACTTAAGGCCAAAAAAGTACAAATCTGAAGAAAATCTATTGCTTTACTTTTACATTGTTTATTGGCACAAGGTCTTGAACTCGATTCCCATTTTTTTTTTTTACTTTGAAATGAGTTCAGACGTTGGTGATACTTTGGAAAGTATGTAAAGCTGATGATTATTTTTTGCTAGATGGTTCCCAGCCATGTAGGAAGATCATTTTCAATGGGACTCATGGTCTGGCAAATAAGAGAGCAAAGGCACATGTTGCGCACTATAAAATCTTCTGCTTGCTTAACGAATGGCCGTTGAAATTGGCAACCAGTGCCGTGACCAAAATTCAATATGCAAGATAAATTATCTATACTAATATTATAAAGAGGAAAGATTTGTTTGTTTGTTTGTATTGAATAGGCTCCGAAAATACTGAACCGATTTGAAAAATTCTTTCACTGTTTGGAAGCCATTTAATATATTTTATCCCCATATTCCCACGGGAACGGGAACCACGCGGGTAAAACCGCGGGGCGCTGCTAGTGGTTAATATAGCGTTTCTCTTAACGACAGAAGTAGGCATGTATTTTGAGTTTATGTAAATAGCAGTAAACTGGAACCAAACGTATTACCAATAAATGACCTATTTGTTGCTGGGAATTCTTTGGCCTCGAACTGGCCTAGCGTAGTATGGAGTTTCAATGAAATACAAGGCCAGTTTATACTGGATTTATTGCCAGTGCCGAGTTTCGTACTGTACCCGAGCGTTGCTAGCCAGTCAGTTTGTTAGTCATGGACATGGAGCTGTTTGTAAATGTTTACAAAAGGATTTTACTACATAATGTAGACCAAACATTATGTTTAGAATGTATGTTGTTATCTGTGACTCGGTGACAAAAGCACTTGTGCTCAAGAACCTATTGTTTGTTTATCGCACGTGACCGAGATATAATATTATCATATTAGCATGGAGTACTGAAAAGAAGAATAATTAAAAAAAAAGCTGTTAGAAAAAAAAAACAAAGAAAAAAAAAATATTCATTTTTGGGATTTTTCTCTGAATCAACTACTAGTTTTCCTATTAAATTTTAATTCAGGAAAAGAAAGTTTGTATGTAAATAAATATGTATGATCTTTTTTACGAATGAAAAATTCTCTCAATAATTAAAATAGGATAAGTGACTTTCCAGCAGTGACAATATCTATTACTTCATGTAATCCCTATGGGAGTTGGTACCTAAAAAAAAACATTAACATTCCCTCAGGAAATAACAGAAAAAAAAACAAAATAAAAATTAAGTAAGTACTCACAATTTAAGAACAACCACAAAGTCACTTCACTGAAACTATAACACTAAACAATTCGAATTATTTTCCGAATCATTCGATAACTGACCGTCGCCCGCAAAGTCTGTTTGCAATATGATGAAAAATATGGCATCCACTTATTACTACATTAAGTGATACCGAACACTGTCGTGCAAATGTATTCACCTTTCGTATAATTACTTAATTTGCGTATGTTACGCATGTTTGTATGTTTTATGTGTATGTTGACAATAGGGTTCCGGTTTTTTGTTATCTGTGATGTATTTGTTTCGGTAACCACTAGTTTCGGTACCAACTCAAAGTTTCGGTACCAACTAGTGAGTACATAGATGAGTTAGTCGCAGATGTTTAAAAGTAGCACATTGCGTCTTTATACAAAAATTTGGATTATGTTGGTATTATGGGAGTTCCCAACATACAGGATGTTCCAGAAGTGGTCATATTTAAGATTGGTGTTCTATATCAGATATGCAGCCAAGAAATGAAATAAAAATGAGTTTTGATATTTTTCTTAAATGTCGTAGATAAACGTATGTAGTACACCGCCCTTAAATATGAAAACGCACTTCTGGAACATCCTGTAGAATGGAACTTTTAGGCCCGTTTTTACAATAGCTAGATTGTAGTAAATTATTTGTAATTTGTAAATATTTATTTGTATGTATACATAAACATAATGTCAAAAAAAAATATGCTATAAATAGTGTGTTATATTTTATCCCCATATTTCTATGGGAACGGGAACTAAGTCGGTAAATTCGCGGATAGAGAATAGAATGGAGGCAAAGAGAAAATGTATGATGGACTTGTTAGAGAAATGTGTTGGAAGTGAAAGAAACAAGGATACCATACATTGTAATTTATTTATTTTACAGTTTTATTAATCAAAACTTACAGCTAACAATTTCTTACGCTTATAAGTAACAAAATAAGGCCAGTTAAAAGTGTTAACAGATAGAAGAGAGTATACAAAGAAAAACAGAAATACATATTTGAGGCGGTAGAAAAGAAAGAAACAAAATTTGTTTGAAACAGCGTAAATTTAACCACTTAGTTATCAAAAAAGAGATTGCAAAGAGTACTCTTTAATTTTGAAATGCTCGTACTTAAAATATTGATCTCAACGCCCCGGCGGATCGCGTTATACGAAATGTCGACAAAACATTGTTAGAAATATAAATATCTATATTTTTAAAAGCGAAATACCACTCACAATATTAATCACGGAATTTCAGAAACTCTAACACCTACAAACTTATATTTTGGCAGGTAGGTTCTTTATCGGGGGTAGACATTTCGGAAGGATTTTACGCAATACACCTAGGGGGGTAAAACGGGGGTGGAAATTGTTTGTACTAAATCTGCGCAGACGAAGTCGCGGGCAAAGTCCTAGTAGTTAATAAACACTGAGTTGATATTCCGAGTAATTAATTGTTTAATTACGAATTAGTGTCGAATAATAGTTATAATTATTGGCAATAGATTCCTCAATACTTGAGGAGCTCGTAGCTAAATTATAACAGCCGTACGGGTCGATCTTCGAGGTTAAGCAACGGTTGCCGAGGTTGGTCAGTGGATGGGTGACCATCTTACCATAACGAGACTTATCCGTGCCTCGGAAAGCACGTTAAGTCGTTGGTCCTGGCTGTCATTTGGAGACCCTTGGCAGTTGTGACGGATTGTCAGAAGCCAGAAAATCTGACACCAGTCTAGCCAAAAAGTACCGTGTTCCCCAGTTAATGGGTAGTGGAGGTCTGGTAAGCAGCCGCTTCACGTAAAATACTAGTATGCAGCTGGATCCGGCTTGACTGGGAGCCGACTCCAATATAGTTGGAAAAAGGCTAGGCAGATGATGAGTTGGAAATGTCAGCATAGTAGTCGGAACCCGCTCGGCCCAGTGCCTGCCAGGGTTGCTGAATCGAAAGAGTTACCGCGGCGGGCTCTGGAACGTAAAGGGCCACAGGAACACAGTTGTGTTTTAGTCAGTAACAGTCTGACACTCCCTACCACCCCGCTCAGAGCGAAATAAGTCATTTGATTACTTCCCATACTTATAAAAAAGATGTAAGGCTGGTGTAAATGAGCCAACATAAAAACATAACCCAACGTAACAATATGCCAAAAACACGCGCTTCAATTTTAATTTTCTATTTATAAACTTTCGGGATCATGTCGTCTGCTCCCGCGCAGATGACGATACTGCTAGAAGAATTATAAATAAATGAATAGTAATTTTTCAACTCATACGTATTTATTTACGTCACCACACTCGCACATATCGTTAGAATGTCTAGACCATACAATTGATACTTGAAATTGCTCATTTAAACATGTAAAGTAGTAGTAAAGAGAAGTTTGTGACAAAATGATTACAGCCACACTGGTTGAACTTCTAAGTTAAGCAACTCTTGTCGAGGTGGGTTGAGGATAGGTGGCCAACCCCCTTTTTTCGCTGTTGGTCCCGGCTTTCATTTTCAGATCTTTGGCAGTCGCTACGGATTGTCAGAAGTAGAAGAAAATCTGACAATAGTCTTGCCAAAAAGTACCGTGTTACTCAGTTACGTTTGTAGATGTCAGATAGGCATTTGTCTCGTGTAAAAAACTGGTATAATTTAGCCGAACCCGCTTTGCCTGGAAGCCGGTCACAATATCTACGTAGCTAGAATAAGCAGATTATGATGTAGGTACAGCAATGGTGGATAGGCAGATTATGATGTACAGTAATAGTAGATAGGCAGATTATAATATACAGTAATGGTAGATTAGGTAAATTATTATGTATAGTAATAGTAGATTAGGCAAATTATGCTGTTCAGTAATGGTAGATAGGCAGATTATGATGTACAGTAATGGTAGATAGGCAGATTATGATGTACTGTAATGATAGATTAGGCATATTATGATGTACAGTAATGATAGATAGGCAGATTATGATGTTAATTAATAGCAGATCAGCAAATTATGGTGTACGTTAATGATAGATAGGCGGAATTAATGTAACTAGGCCTTCTCTATCAGTCAACTATTGGGTTATAATAAAATGACTACACTATGGTTAAGTGTCTAACAAATATAATAGTAAAAATAAGTTACCAGTATTAATAAATAGGTGGCCTATGTCTACTAATAGACGTTTTTTGACTGAAATGATGACTTTACAAACATCAAAGGTCAATTGAAAAGGAATTGACATCTTAAATTCTCGTGCCGCTGATTTCTGGACGTGATGGTTCTCTGTATTTGTTTTTACATCTGAAATATTTTTCTCTCATGCATTTATTCATGTGTTTGACTGTCGCAAAAATGTACAAGAATAAATACTTATTTTAGAAAATCAGTAATAAAACATAAAAAATACAAACATCTGAATTGAGAACCTCCTTCTTTTTTAGAAGTCGGTTAAAAATTCAGAAGTTGCGAAGTAGATCGCTATGAAGGTCTATTTTTATCCTTGTCACACGAAACGACGTTTCCTGACTTAATGATGCGCAATCACTATTGACGTTTTTAGTTATTTTTAAGTGACCTCACAAGTACTGTTTCCTTTTTTGTTTTGAAACACTAACAACTTTACAATGACTACTGCCTTTCTTGCTGTGCAATTGGTATTGTAGTCGTAATAAAACCTCATAGTCGTAATAAACGTTCCCACTGCTGGGACAAAGGTCTCCTCTCTAGGAGAGGGAATGGGCCGTAATCAACCACGCGGGCCCAGTGCGGGTTGGTGAATTCTTGGTTTTAGGACAACCCCGGTTTCCTCACGATGTTTTCCTTCACCGTTTTGAGAGCAGTGGTGATAAAATTAATTACATAAAGTAATGCGCCTGGTTGGGATTGAAACCGCGACCTACAATTCATAAGTCGGGGCCGCTACCACTCGGCCACCACTGCTCTTCCTGAACCTGAGAAAAACCTCATCGTACCAAAATCCACAATGCGAGAAAAGCGCGGTGGATGAAATACGAGCATATCTTTTAATATATTATTTCGAAGATATACGGATTTCGTTATTATTTTCTTAATATCCCTATCGACATACTGGAACAGATATTTGAACATTCCTTTTCGGGAACTCAGCTAACTTTTTATAGACTAGTGATATGCCTTATACCAGACATTACCTACAAGTACTACTCTTTTTAAGTACTTAATTTGCTTGAGATTTCATTGATTATCTACACTAATAATATAAAAAGGAAACATTTGATTGTATTTTTGTTTGTTTGCATTGAATAGGCTCCAAAACTACTTGACCGATTTCAAAAATTCTTTCACTGTTGGGAAGCTACCCTATCTCCGGTGAACATAGGCTATATTAACTTTTAGATGCTCGAAATCGCTGCAATAAGGTGTGTAGAGACGCCCAACGACGCCATATCCACACCTCCGTTGAAAATGGAGACCCAGCTAAAGTCTTCTTAAATCCATTGGAGTTGGGAAATCTCGCCAAGAATCGATTCCTAAAGACCTAGATATTGATCATCTGAATCAACACTTCTCGTCTTCGTCCTCATGTAACGGGACCTTGAAAGTAACTACATTAAACTATCTTTCTAACCTTCCAGCTCCTGATCATTCCCCATTTATTTTTAGTCAATTTTCTGATTGTGATGTTAAGAAGAGCGTAGTTTCAATTACTTCTAATGCAGTTGGCAGTGATTGTGTCAGTCGAAAAATGATACTCCCTGTCCTCGACGAAATCCTTCCTATCCTTTCCTATATCCTGAACTACTCAATATCCCATGGGGTCTTTCCATCTGCTTGGAAAGAGGCCAACATCACTCCCTTACCCAAAACGGCAAATCCTACTTCCTTTTCTGAATACCGTCCTATTTCCATATTGCCTTTCCTCTCCAAAGTTCTTGAACGCCTTGTCCATAATCAGCTAAGCGCTTTTCTTTGTAAGAATAGTCTGCTGAATCCTTTTCAATCCGGATTTCGCCCCGGTCATAGCACAGCTACAGCCTTAGTGAAAGTTACCGATGACATACGGCTAGGCATGGAACGAGGATATCTGACGGTTCTTTGCTTACTAGATTTTAGTAATGCATTTAATACTGTCGACTTCGATATCCTGCTTGGCATACTACGCTCGCTTAACATATCTCCAACAGTGATTGACTGGTTTCGCAGTTACCTGTATGGCCGCCGGCAACGTATATGCATAGAAGAATCTAACTCTTCCTGGTATTATACAACTGCCGGTGTACCTCAGGGTGGCGTTTTATCTCCTTTACTCTTCGCAATATTTATAAATGCTATCTCCAAAAAACTTCTCTCTTCCTACCACCTCTATGCAGACGATTTACAAATCTACAAGCAAGCTCCCCTTTCGGAATTGGCTGATGCAATTAATGTATTGAACAAGGATTTGGCAACAATTTGTGAGTGGAGTGAGGCAAATGGTCTTCAGGTAAATCCGTTGAAGACCCAGTTCATTGTTGTTGGTAGCTCTAGGACGATTCCGAAGGTAAATTGGTCACAACTTCCCCAGGTACAATTTAACGGAATTACTATTCCAGTATGTGAGACGGTTAAGAACCTTGGGGTTTGGATCGACAAATATCTGTCTTGGGGTCCACAGCTCCAGCACGTTAGCCGCAAAATTTATGCATCTGCCAGGTCCCTTTTCCTTTTCCGACGATTGCGGAACTTTCTTCCCACTGCCACTAAAACTGCGCTTGCACAATCCCTTCTGATTCCCATCCTTGACTATGCTGATGTCAGTTATCTTGATCTCACTCAGGCACAACTAGATAAACTTGAGCATCTTCAAAACCTTTGCATAAGATTTATATTTGGCCTGCGCAAATATGATCATATTTCTGAATTTCGCACAAAGCTCAAGTGGCTTCCCATACGTCTTCGCCGGGATTCTCATATTCTATTTCTGCTCTATAGTATTCTGTTCAATCCTACAACCCCCTTTTATCTTAAAGAACGTTTCAAGTTCCTTCATGACACACATAATAGATATCTGAGGTCATCGGAAAACTTGAGGCTAGAGATGCCGATACATTCCACCAGCTTTTACGACAAATCTTTTACGGTTCAAGCGGTGCGGTTATGGAATGCCTTGCCCGTATCGGTAAGGCGTGCTCAATCTTTGTCCATTTTTAAAACAATGGTCAAAAATCACTACCTCTCTCTTTAATCGTTTTATTTGGGTTCTATGCATTTTGTTTCATAATTATTATTGTATATATTTATCTATTATGTATTTATTGTATATACAATTAGTACATCTAAGACTACCTACAGTACTATTTTCCTTTTCTCTTTAAAATCCATCCAAAGGTTGTCTTGAAAAGATCGCTTTTAGCGATAAGGCCGCCCATTGTGTCACCCTATGTAATGTTTTCTTCATCCATTTTTTGTAACTTAAATGGTGTACATAATAAAGAGTATTCTATTCTATTCTATTCTATTCTATATTATATCGCCGTATTCCCACGGAAACGGGAACTACACGTGAAACTGCGGGGCGATGCTAGTCGACAATAATTACGCACTTGGATATACCACACATGATATCAAACTTTTTCATTAAGTGCGTTTTTTACTATGGATTATGATGGTCGTTAAAATGACAACATAATAATACTCGTAACTATTTACTTAGGTACTTCAATTTAGCTAAGAAAGGTATATTGAATGTTTGTAAAAACTAATGAGTATTTTGACTAAAGAACATTATAACCTATTTTAAACGTTTTTAATGCATGATAATTATTGTGAGTGAGTGACTGTTCTCAAATGAATCACGCAATTGAGAGACAAAGTCCGAACAAAATTGGCGAAACATTATGCAGCGCTTAAAGCGGATGAGATAACTTATTACATCATCGTAAAATTATGTAAAAGTAACAGAACTTTTTTTAGATTAGTTCTTTTACTACGCACATTCACAATAATTAAGGCCTGACAACAGGGTCCGGGTCGATATGAGAGTCAGAATCCGTTTACAACATAATTAAGGCTTTTACTATCCGGATCCCTGTCATGACATTTGCAAGTTTTATTCATGGTGTTACCAAACGTATTGCGAGCATTCATTTTCCTGTACCTGATTGGAAAGAACTTGTATTACAAAAAAGCAAAGGTAACGTAAAACATTTTATGGTGCATCACCAGTAACGTTGACAACTTATGATGATTTTTGTACACGGGAACAGTACCTTACCTAACTGTAAAGTAACGGATCTTGAATAAGAGTTTGGCGTTATTGAATCATTAAAATAAAAAAGAATCCTTTGTAATGTTTACAAGCTCATACATAATTTATGTGATATGATATAAAGGCCGTGATAATAATCTTTTTAAATTAACTCTCAATACAAAAAACTATTTTTTTAATAATACGGATAGGTACTTCGGTATAAATGTTAAAATTTCTGGAAGTAAAAAACATTATTTTTGATATTACTAGAATATTAGCGGACCTCTAAATTTTGTGACATCAATCCCATATAGGGAATAGTTGCCTAGCATAATCAGCCTTTTAATGTTCCCATTGCTGGGTCACAGGCCTCTTTAGGAGAGGGAATGGGCCGTAATCCACCACGTGGGCCCAGTGCGGGTTGGTGAATGTCACATGTCTTCGAATTTTATAGTTGTATTCTTTAGTTGCCTAATCCATATATAATATTATGTTTAGAACATTTGCCCCTCCAAAAAAGGACGTTTATCCCCGACAATCATTGCTCGCACCTTGCCTTCCATGCAATCATACAGACACATGCAACATGGTTAACTTATCGTTGTAGAGTATCTCGATTGATAAATAAAATAACATGTGATTCATCCAAGAAACTAGAGTAATTAAAATCGAGGCAACTATGCCCCTTTTTTTTGGATGTGAAATCATCAAATGACTTTGCGGAGCAGAAGGGAGTTTCAGACTCTTACTGACTAAAACCCACCCGTGATCCTTCTTGTGCCCTTTGCGTTCCAGGGCCACGGTGACTCTTTCGAACAAATTCCGCAACCCTAGCAGGCACTGTCCCTATGGGGCCCCGTCTTTTTTGCTGACGGCTCTTTGAGGCGCGCGTGGAACACTACGCGTTTCGACTCGGGCCTGGTTGCTCCGCGATCACGGATTCACGGATTCCGGAAAAATACGGAAATATAAATATTTAGGTATTTTGAGATTTGGACTATGAGCGACGTGGTCTATTTGCGATCCAGTCATTCTGATACCAACCCATATATAATAATAAATAATTTATATATATAAAAATTTAATATTAAAATATTTTCGGCTAATTAAATCCACGCCGACCAAGTAAATCTTGTTCGTCTAAACGATGACTTTCATTTTTTATTAAAAATATTCACGGAGGTTTCAGGATTGCTGGCTCCTCGCCTAGTAGTAACAGGAACTATTTAACAACCTTTGTATAAACTGAACATCCTGTCAGCTCACTCCATCATCGACTTTGTGTCTGTCACCTCTGATCGACCCTAGAGTCAAGAGCAAACCCATCTAAAAAAATACATGTGGCACTTGGGACTGCCGCGGTAAAGATATTACATAGCATTTTTTATCAACTTATGCAATTATATATTTAGTACTCTGCGTCATTGTGATATGGTCTCGATTCGTTCACCTGGGTTACTGTACTAATGTAAATCACATACGTTTCACTTAACTTTGTCCCACCGATTGTTTCCGAACGCAGACGTTCGGGTCGGCTCGGTGACGGCGACATAATAGCTCAGTAACGAAGCGACCATTTTAAAAAGGGCCTAATCGAATGACGTAGCGGTGTTAGGTTATTTTCGTTACGGAATTTCTGGATTCGCTTGCCACGCTCAAGGCCCGCGATAGAAGCTATGCAATCATAGCTTCTATCGCGGGCCTTGAGCGTGGCAAGCGAATCCATCCTAAAGTAATTTAGATTAGGAAGTTTTTTTTTAAGCTATTGAGCTTAAAAAAAAAAAACTTCTTAATCTAAATTACTTTAGGATGGGTTCCTTTCTAACTGGATACAACTGTTGATTCTGATATTTCATATGAAACGTTGCATTTTTGACCTTCAAAACCCAGTCATTGGGAAATACAATACTCCTTAGCATTGTCTTTAGAAATGCCGGTTTAAATTACTTTTCGTGGCCTCTAGCTATGTAATATTATGCTTAATAAATTACCTATTTTATGTTTATTAGATCGGAAAGAGTAAAAATTATTCAACCCGATATGCCTAGAGAAAGTGTAACATTTGAAACTTAACATAAAGCCAGCAAAAGGAGGAGCTCGTGGCTAAAGAATAACAGCCGCACAGGTCGATCTTCAAGGTCAAGCAACGCTTGCCAAGTTTGGTCTATGGATGGGTGACCATCTTAACATACCGAGTTTCCTCCGTGCCTCGGAAAGCACGTTAACTTCAACCGCTTAACGTAAGAAATCTACAAATGATAGCCGGGACCAATGTCCCGGCTGTCATTTGTAGATCTTTAGCAGTCGTTACGGATTGTCAGAAGCCAGAAAATCTGACACCAGTCTTGCCAAAAAGTACCGTGTTCCCCAGTTATGGGTTGTGGAGGTTTGGTAGGCAGCCGCTCCACGTTAAATACTGGTATTCAGCTAAATCCGGTATGACTGGAAGCCGACCTAAATATAGTTGGGAAAAGGCTAGGCAGATGATGATAAAGCCAGCAAAAAATATTGTTTACCAAACACGATGACAGGCTTGACAATGCATGAAAATATAATACGTCACGTGTCTCGATAAATGATCTTAATGAATGTTTTAGTTTACTAATGAGAGTTTTTTGACATGAATAGTGCTCAGTCAGCATTGTTTGTTACAGAACTTGAAAAGATATGAACTCATGTTTTGGTGAAGATCGTGAATTTCGAGAGAGATCAGACATCAGTCAAGTTTCTAATCTTCCATGAAAGACCTTACGTGATGGACAACATTTAAGGGTCCCTGAAATGTCCCGTAAAATGAGATCAGACTCAGTGCTGACCAAAGTAGAAGAGCTGCCTTGAAAGACTGGTACATAGTATTAGCAAAATGTGACTTCCCATGTAAAGTTGATGTAATCATACACACCATGATATTATTTCTGAAGAAAATAGTCTGAAAAAACTTGTGAGTTAGAGGTCAGAAAACAATGGTACCTACCATTAATTTCTAAGATGAAATCCCAAGTTAAGTGAATGTACACCCAAAAATTGTACCAAAGAGTCGAGCCGCTGTAACCCAAGAAGGTATTCCAGAAGAGGTTTGCTGAACTACTGAAGCAATTAGAAGCAAAAACACGATTGATAGTTTATAGAAAGATAAAGTTTCTATACAAAGAATAAATGAAGTAACAGAGAAAATTAAGAGAATAGAAGCTTAGGAAAAGCAAGAGGATGAATAATACGATATGCACAATAAACATAGTTAATTTTTAAATGGAAAATGTGAAGAGGAATTGACTAGCGACTGATATTATTGCCGAGAAGAATATATAATACATGTGTAGTAATTTACTGCATTTGAAATGTAGTGAATAAGCTGAGGACGTCTTTGACTATATATTTAACTAGCTGTGCCCCCGGTTCACCCGTTGTTTCCAGAGTTTTCATTTTTCTCGGCTCCTAAGGTCCGTAAGTTAATTTTTGTTTCATACAAACTGCGTACTGACAATAATGAACACAACAAAAACAGAATTATCCAATTTAGTGCAGCAGTCGCTCTGAAGTTGTGCGCGTACATATATAATATGTACATTTTGGCGATTGATTTTTATTTATAAAGAAGATAATGATGTTGTATGGCAGTAATGCAACAATACGCAGGAGGCTCACTTCGGGGTCAGACAACTAACTGGTGAGGAGTGCCATGTTGATTTTTTCTATAATTATAATAAAAATACAACATTTGGTAAATCCCTTTAGAATCTTGAATAAACAACGATCATAAGGATCATGATTGTTTTTATTTAAAAATTCCAACTAATATACTATAAGTAATCAGCTTTTTGGTTAGGACAAAATGTATTAATTTTTTGTCCTAACCAAAAAGTTTATTACTGGATGTTTTTCTATCTTTTCTATTCTTAACGGTTGAACAGATTTGGCTGACACTTGGCACGTGGGTAAATCATGACCTAGATTTGGATAAAAGCTACTTTATTTCCAGGTTTATTGTTCCCAAGAAGTGTTAACTGTTTCCGCTGGGCGTGGGCGGAGCCGATGGCTGAATCAACATAATAGGTATAGGTACTTAATTAAAACCATTGTAATAATGTTCATAAAACAGGAGTTTTAACGCTGTTCAAACAAGGACCAACCATGATAATGCTTATAGAGGCCATTAATTTATTACGTAAAACGTTTTGGGTGGGTCAACAATGTGCCTTTATGGTTTCACCCACAGAACAGATAACCTCTTTTATCTGTTCAGTGGTTTCACCACGTCCGTCTATCTGTTCGAAGTTTAGCTTATGTAGTATAAGTATATATGTATATATTAAAAGCATCGAATAGGTGATGAAATAAGACCTTAAAAAATTTAGGTTACTCGATTTAGATTTAGGGTAGACGATAAAAACATCGCCATAACGTGTGGGGAAAATGGCGATCTTTTTTTAACGATTATCCCATGGTAAGAGATTTCGTAGGATAGCGCAACAACAAACGCAGGGTGATGCCCAGCCACCATAGGCGCGAGCCTGCGGATGGCCAGCCGCCCGATAGCAACCAGGCACGGGTTGACGGCGCGTCGTGTCCCACGCGCGCCTCAAAGAGCCATTAGCAACGAAGACGGGGCCCCATAGGGTCAGTGCCTGCTCGGGTTGCGGAATTTGTTGTTGTGTTTTTGTTTTTAGTCAGTCTGACACTCCCTTCCGCTCCACCCAGAGCGGAAGAAGTCATTTGATGATTTCCCATCTAGGAAAGAAACAAAAAAAAGGGGCGAAGTCGGCAAATCTTATGGCGCCTTATGAACATGCGGTTAACGGGTTAATGGTATAACCGCATGCTCGCTGATGTATACTTTTTAATTAAAAGTGAGGTAAACCAGGGATAAACGAAGAATGATTATTATATTCAATTGGAAAGATAACAATCAGTCCCGTTCAGATGAAGCTCTACACGGATGAAAGTCCTTTTTTCCGGATGGAAAATCCTCAAATGACTTCTCCCTCTCTGGGCGGAGTTGATGTATACAATTTTGACATTTTGTTGGTAGACATGATTTTGGGCCAGTACTTTTAAATAAATTATATTTTAATAATATTTTCATACACATCTCCAATTTCATAGGTAAAAACCTAATATTAATTAAGGAAGATGTGTTAGAATTTATAATAAAATGAGATTGATAAGATATTCCATATGTTGTTATTTTTCGTACTAAATATTTTTTAGATAAACAGCAGTGACATAACATTGAAACATCTTACAAAAAGTGGCATATTACCTCAAAATTTCTACGTATTTAGTTTAAATGTCACAAACTCCCGAGAACTACCGAACGGAAACGAAAATTGGCAACAGAATTAAGTCGTTTCTGAGAAAAATACACAAACAACAGCAATCTATGACGCACATGGGTTCTCCATAGACATGCTTCTACCTCAGAAAAGTTTCTCTTTATAGAATTATCCTTATCGTTGCAGTATATTTGTTTTTCTGGGTAAAAGGGCTATGGCGTGCATCAGGAGCTCTTCGAGTGACGTCTCTATAAAGGGCGGAGGATACTTGTGCGCCCGACAGATGGCGGTATAGCATAATCAGCCTTTGAATGTTCCCACTGCTGGGACACAGGCCTCCTCTCTAGGAGAGGGAATGGGCTGTAATCCACCACGCGGGCCCAGTGCGGGTTGGTGAATGTCACATGTCTTCGAGTTTTGGTTCTAAGACATGCCGGTATCCTCATGATGTTTTTCTTCACCGTTTTGAGCGCATTGGTGATGAAATTAATTACACAAAGTAATGTTCTTGGCTGGGTTTGAACCCGCGACCTGCAATTCGTAAGTCCCCCGACTTAAGAAGCCGTTACCACTCGGCCACAACAGCTCTTATGGCGGTATAGTTCATCAAAATTGATCATAACCTGGCGAAGGTAGGTAATGTAGCCTTTGGAATCAACCCATTGGTTAGTAGGATCTAGGAATCCGTATCCTTATAAATTCACTCATATGTCTGCCTGTTGCTGTATGTCTGTTCGTTAGCAACATAACAGTAAATTTTTCCGAATATACTAGACTAATTAAGTTGAAATTTGATACTTGCACATAATATAAACTTCTGTAACACGAACGCATAACGTTAATAAATGCATTTTTAGTAAGACGTCACTTTTGATGGACATATTAGGTTGAAAGCATCTTTTATTGCTCATCAGAACATGATACATTTCACTTACATTAAATTTTAACATAAGTATTGTAATCGTCGTGTAATGACAAAGCATGCAGATGATATACATAATGTCACCGGAAAATGGAAAACTTCGTTATATTATAAAATAACTTGAGAGATTGTAAACTTTCGATAACTTGTCAACTGAACACTTTCAAATGTCAGTTGTCAATTTATACGCATCAAAATTTGATATTCTATAATCTCTCGAAGTTACTCCAAGAAATTGTAGTTACGTATGACTATTTCAACATTATAACTGACGACGGAGATCCGCTGCGTGGTGCCCCAATTCCGACTCATAGTTTAAAAAAAAATATACGAATACCATTCGAATTTCCGTATACGTTCCGCTACTTACTTAGGCCAGAAAATCCGATAAATTGTTGAACAGTACACTAATAAGTCGCCAACATATCGTCAGATTAATTTCGAATTACTTCGACAGAATTACTTCGAGAGATTATAGGCTGTCTAACTTTGATGCGTAAAAAAGTATTTCAAATGCTCAGTTGACATTTTTATCGAGAGTTTACAATCTCTCAAGATATTTTATAATCTTATATCTTTTACAATTATCCGTATTACACTTTTTTATGCATCGGAATTTGATAGTCTCTTGAAGTCGTTCAGATAAATTGTGCACCGATATAAACTGACGACATTTTGGCGAGCAATCAGTGTACGGTTCTACAATTTATGAAGAAGTGCCCCAGGGAAGCGTCTTGGGCCCCACATTATTTTTGATATACCTTAACGACCTAACTAATCTCGAGATTAAGAAGGGGCAAGTATTCTCATATGCGGATGATACTGCCATTGTATTTAATGGTACTTCCTGGAACTCCGTTTTTAAAGCTGCAGAAGATGGTCTCCATAAAGTCGCAAACTGGCTCAAATCTGCCCTTCTTACCCTTAATATCGCCAAAACAAATTACATTTGCTTTGCTATAAACAAGCGTACACTTCCGCCCCCTTTTTTTTTTTTTTTTTTGGATGGGAAATCATCTAATGACCCCTCCCGCCCTGGGTGGAGCGGTAGGGAGTGTCAGACTTTTACTGACTAAAACCCACCCGTGATCCTCCATGTGCCCTTTGCTTTCCAGGGCCACGGTAACTCTTTCGAACAAATTCCGCAACCCTAGCAGGCACCGACCCTATGGGGCCCCGTCTCTGGTGCTGACGGCTCCTTGAGGCGCGCGTGAAGCACAACGCGTCGACACTTCCGCCCCTAAACTCAGTATTGCGGATTCATACTTGTGACTTCACTAAAGCTACGCTATGTGGGTGCGATGAGATTGCACGTGTTAAATCTACTAAATACCTTGGAGTAATTTTGGACCATCTACTTTCCTGGCACCCTCAAATTGAAGCTATAAGTAATAGGATCCGTAAACTCATATGGGTTTTTTTAAAACTGAGACATGTCACCTCCCAGGACCTCCTAAAGCGTACTTACATTGCACTGGCCCAATCAGTTCTGTGCTATTGTATTACGGTCTGGGGTGGTGCCACCAAAATTAAATTCCTTGAAGCAAAATGAGCCCAGAGATGCTTGTTGAAGACGATGTTCTTTAAGCCATTTAGATTTCCTACTGACGAACTATACCTAATTCATAAAATATTAAAATTAAAATATTATCACTTAGAAAACTTTATATTATTAACTCAATACTTAAACTACATAAAAGCCTACCTTACGTATATAAAGCTCAAACTGGAAGAAGAAAGTGTAAAGTCGCCACTACTCCTTCCTGCAGAACTCTCTTTGCCAAGCGTCAATTTCTGGCCCATTCTGCTTATCTTTATAATGAGCTTCACAACAAATATTCTATCTATAACCTTCAGTACAATGAATGTAAAAAAAACAATTGTCCAAAAACTCGAGCCGCTTGGATATTGTGATATTGAGAACTTATTATTTAAAAACTAACTCTAGACAATACCTACACATGATTTCTAGTGGTACTTCCTGATCCCAAGATACTGCATCGCAGGGCTAGAAATCACCCAACCTAGTTAATTCACAACACACATATATACTCACACACATACACTTACACATACACATACATACACACACACACCTACGAGTCATACCAGTATCTTTTCTTTCATTCATTCTGTTCTTGTTTGTAAAAATTACTTAAAATAGTTTAGCTATGTAGACCTACCTAAAAATAACTGTATTGATCCCTGGGAGGAACAGAACCACCCAATACAAGCATTACTACATGCTTACTGGGTGGTTCTAGCCACTGAATAATATTGTAAAGAAATGTTAAAGAAATAAACTATTTTTTTTTTTTTTTTTTTTAATTTATCGGATTTCTGGCCTAGCCAAGTAATGGAACATAGAGCACTGGGTACTTAGAGCTTCCCGACACGGATAGGTTAGGTTCGAATGGTGTAATAGGAGCTAGAGTGAGCGAGTGAAGCGAGCAACCTTGCTCCCGTCATACGTTTACGTTAGAATGTTGAAAAAATATTTAACGTTTCGTTACTAGCTATTCTAAAATTTCTCGGAATGACTTCGAAAGATCATAGTCTATCAAATTTTGATTCGTAAGAAAATTTTCCAAATGTTCTGTTGTCAATTTATCGAGAGTTTCCAATCTCTCTAGATATTTCATAAGATCTTATAGAGCTTGCCATTTTCCGGTGTCATGTACACTAAGCTTTAAGCATTAGATGTATGCCATATAATATAAATATTGCGGTAGATTAATGTATTGGTACAAACAGTCAATGTTTGCTTTGAGCGGAAAACGGGTTAACTGCGTATAAACGGATGAAAAATCGATGTATCAAAGTAAATTGACCAACCTATTGATTCCGGAAATGTTTTTATTTTTATATTATATGATAAGCACTAAATAATTCATTTTACCTTTAATTATTCTTTTATCAATAAATGCTATTGTTTTTTTTATGATAATATAATAATTAAAGTATTATTACAATACGTCGAAAGTACCTAAAGTAATTATGTAAAATGGTCGTCAACAGGTCAACGCCCTACTTTGGTGACCTCCCTATACTGAAATATTGAATGGGCCGCGGAGGGCTCATAAAGCCGACTTAACTTTTTTTTTCTTTATGAAGTCTCATGGGTATCTTTACGATTATTATTTTTAGGAGTTTCGCTGACGAATAAACAGTGCATAATATCTTTCAGCAAGCTGAAACTCATCTCTGTAATAACTAATAATAAAATTTTAATTAAATTCGTCGAAAAACGGAACTATTAATAGCTCTCTCGGATATGGAACCATGGGCTGATTTATTAGATAAAAGAATAACCCATACATAATTTTACTGCAATGATAAAACATTTATTAATAGGTAATAGAAATTGCAGTCTATGTGCTGTTAGACTATCTGAAATGGCAAATAAATACAAATAAAATACATAATATTAAGTAACAAAAATGATTGAAACACGTGCTTATTTATGTCTTGATATAATACATTTATGTTCAGAACGGTTTTTGTGCGGTACATTTCAAATGATTGAATGTCTATTAAGATTTATCGTACAGTTTACACAATACATAATAATAATAATATGATCTTTACTGACCAGATTGACCCAGTTGTTGCTAAGAAAGGTTTTTGCGAAGGCACTTAATTTTCTTATACGAGTGTCACACCATAACAAGTGCGAGTCGTATTAGCGCACGAAGTTCCGTACCATTATCTATATAAATGGCAAACAAGTCACGTTTATATTTGTTGTTATGACGGAAACAGAAATACATCATCTGTGAAAATTTCAACTGTCCGTCCATCACGTTTCGCGAGATACAGCCTGGTGACAGACAGACAGACAGGCTGACGGCCAGCAGTCTTTTAGTAGGTCCCGTTTCACCCTTTGAGGTAAATGAAATGTCATTTAGCATGATAAGCATAATCAGCCTTTTTAACGTTCCCACTGCTGGGACACAGGCCACCTCTCTAGGAGAGGGAGGAAAATTAAAGAGCATTTCCTTTCACAATGACATAATATTAGTAGATATGTATGTATGTATATGTATATATATATTTGTATTTATGTATGTAATTATCTATTACACTGGATCCTACCCTCTATGCTGATCTTTCTTTATCACTCAAAGGTTTGCTGGAAGAAAACTCAACTTTGAGTTAAGTTCGCCTTTGTATGTACATGCAATTTATCAATGTATAATATAATATAAATTATTTTTGGTGTGCAATAAAGAATTAAGAATTAAGAATAAGAATGAGGGAAAGGGCCGTAATCCACCACGCGGGCCCAGTGCGGGTTGTTGAATGTCACATGTCTTCGAATCAAAATCATGTATGCGAAATGTCATTTATTTTGCAAAAATCTATTTTTATTAAGACGACGCCCAAGCAATATTATTATGTATTATTCTACACGCCTAATTTTGCAACATTGTCCTTGAGTTTAAAACATTGAAATTAAATCAATTACAATAGAACACAAATTGTCCGAGGTCCGGTCTTAGGGCAGGGTCGTTGACCTAAGCCTCGCCCGAAATTTCAATGCAATCGTTATTGTGTCGAACTGTACCTAGACCTTGAGTCTATTGAAAATTGTTTAGTTGTAACTATGCAGTTTCTTTCTTGTGTTCTACTGATTTTATCCCCACGGTGGACTGATTATCTGGTGAAGTCCGCGGGAATCTGGCATGACAAGGGGGAGGCCTATGTCCAGCAGTAGTCTTTCTACAAAAATGATGATCTCAAAGATACCTATATGGTTACATAAATAACAAACAGTTCATACACAAGTACAGCTATAAGTACCTGAGATTGCGATTAAGGCTCTCGCAGACAGGTGTGGTGCGACAATGTGACAAAAGTAAAACGACTATATTTTTTTTTATATGCGTCGCATGTTTGTAGTATGATGTTTGATGTGGAGAAAACTCAACTTTGAGTTAAGCTCGCCTTTGTACATGCCCTTTATTATGCCTTGTATAATATAAGTTGCTTTTGTGTACAATAAAGAATTAAGAAGATGTTGAATACTCACGAACTGAGCCATCCCTACATTTCACAAAAATATTTTAGGTAGGATTCTCTGTAGTCATAATGATGTACATACAAACCATGAAAAGGTAGGAAACTATTAAAAAACAAACAACAAACATCTTTGCCCTACCATAACATTTAATTCATTATTGTACCTTAGAGAATTTGGAGTCGCGCCATAACACAAATTTCAAGTCATACGTGGTGCGAGTTCCGACTCATCATGTTGAGATCTTCCTCAAGGAAGAGTTTTGGCGCCTGCGGATGGCGAGCTATGGGTGGCTCGCCGTCCGATAGCAACCAGGCCCGAGTCGACGGCGCGTCGTGTTCCACGCGCGCCTCAAAGAGCCGTCAGCAAAGAAGACGGGGCCCCATAGGGTCAGTGCCTGCTAGGGTTGCGGAATTTGTTCGAAAGAGTCACCGCGGCCCTGGAACGCAAAGGGCACAAGCAGGAACACGGGTGGGTTTTAGTCAGTAAGAGTCTGACACTCCCTTCCGCTCCGCCCAGAGCGGGAGAAGTCATTTGATGATTTCCTATACAAAAAAAAAAAAAAGGGTGTCGGCTATCGGCGATTTTGCGGAAGGCTACGCGACACCACGCAGTGCAACATGGCTTACATGGCGCTGTCACTTCGTGAACAATGGTATAATATTTTAGTGGTTTATTTTGATTAACTGATTTTAATGAAATTTGATGCAAATATAATTTCAGTTTTCTATTGAAAGTGAAAAATTACTCTCTTTCTCTCTATTGTCCTTTATATGGAAAAAACTAATCCGTAATCAGTCTGGCTGATTACGGATTAGTGAAAATGGCATATAGTTACTACTAAAATACGTTTCTTTGCAGTCCCCTCTCTCTATTTTGCTGTGCACAACAAGGTCCATATTGACCTTTTACCTTGTTATACCATTTATGTATACATTATGTAATGCAATCAAGTATTGAGTATAGTTCCATAAAACGAATAAGGAGTAGGTAAATGTTGTTTCGTTCCGAGAAAAAAGTTTATTTTTTATGTTTTCAGAATTCAAATGACGTTTCGGTAATTTCATGGTCACAAAATAGAGCCGTCGACGACATACCTATATATTACGAGGTGAGTTGGGCAAATGTAGTTTGGAGTTTTAATAGAATAAGAGGGTAGTAAGTGGTAATGGCCCCGACTTATGAATTAGTTAATAGGTCGCGGGTTCAAACCCAGCCAGGCGCTTTACTTTGTGTAATTAATTTCATCACCACTGCTCTCAAAACGGTGAAGTAAAACATCGTGAGGAAACCGGCATGTCCCTAGCACCAAAAATTCGAAGACATGTGTCATTCACCAACCCGCACTGGGCCCGCGTGGTGGATTACGGCCCATTCCTTCTCCTAGAGAGGAGGCCTGTGTCCCAGCAGTGGAACCTAAAAAGGCTGATTATGAATATAGTCTTTTTTTTTGCCCCTCGCGCGTTGCAGGTTTGCGAGGGCTTTAATGTTACAAAATATCCTTGGGGAAACTAAAGGAGTCTTCATTCAGCTTGCAGTAACACTTGAGCACAATGCCGCGTTCAGCTTATGTTCCTCCTGCCTACGTGCAGCCTACTAGGCGTCACCACCATTTGGAAATAACAATATCGGATTGTAAAAAGCTGGTTTTAGATTATTTGTTAATCATTTGGAAACGACTGGACTGCAATAAAAAAAAAAATATTTAAAAAAATGCACTCGTAATTTACGCACACAAATCTATCAATATACAATCTTACGTTCAAGTTGATACTTTTGAATATCGAAGATGGCGTTGTTCATTTACGTCACTTCGCTGAATGGCGATGCTAAGATTATCCGCGATTACATGACCTCTTTGTGTATATTGAAATAAATTGTCTTCGACAAGTAAACATTGGCTTTTATTCATTAGGTACATAAATTGTTATGCCTCAGGCGTTTTCTAGAAGTCAATCTTAAAATAATGACGCCTTGGCCAATCCAGTTCACTTTTTGTTACTGAATCGCTGCCTAACGAAAGTTTTGGAAGTGTGAGTTGTAGCTTAGGTGGCTAAAATTGCACGTATTGATAAACTGTTGGCAATGGTACAGGTAAGTAAAAAGTGATTTTAACGTTGGTGTAAAAAAAAGAGTAAAAGTAACAAAAATAGAAAATACTCTCATTTCCTAGTTATTTTAGGATCTGGATGACCCTTCTGGGAGAGAAGGGAAGGTCGAGCAGTTTATTGTATTAGCACACAGACAGACATGAAATTTTGGTTACTTTAGTGAAAGGCAAAACGTTATGATTATTAATTTTTAATGAGGGAAACTCAAGGTTCATTGAAAGACTAGCGTCAAAAATGAATCTTGGTTGACGCAACCGTGTAAATGGTTGCGTCAAACAAGATTCATTTCACACTGTTTTTTTTTTTTATATATGTGAGTGTGAAAAAAGAGACCAAGATCATTCGACAAGGAACTTAGGCGGGGAGAATATACAATATGTCCAAGAATATCTCTACTTGGGCCAAGGAGTCTCTTTCCAGGCAAGGCAAGGTATGGAAATAGCGCGCCTAACAGAAAATGCATGGAAGAGCTACTGGTCCCTGAAAGAACTATTTAAAGGCACTTAAGCGGAAGCTAATAGATATGGTTAATTTCCCCATTTTAAAACTCCAAAACTCTGATCCAAAACTTCGTCTTTGACTAACATTAAAAAGTCCTAACTCAAGGCTTGCCAAAAAAAGACGGGGCCCCATATGGTCAGTGCCTACTAGGGTTGCGGAATTTGTTCGAAAGAGTCGCCGCGGCCCTTTTTTTTTTTTTTTTTTTTTTGGATGGGAAATCATCAAATGACCCCTCCCGCCCTGGGTGGAGCGGTAGGGAGTGTCAGACTTTTACTGACTAAAACCCACCCGTGCTCCTCCATGTGCCCTTTGCGTTCCAGGGCCGCGGCAACTCTCTCGAACAAATTCCGCAACCCTAGCAGGCACCGACCCTATGGGGCCCCGTCTCTGGTGCTGACGGCTCCTTGAGGCGCGCGTGAAGCACAACGCGTCGTCGACTCAGCCTGGTATCGGACGGCGAGCCACCCACGCTCACCGTCCACAGGCATCAGCCACTGCGCAATAGCACAGCGGCCGACTTGTCTCTGGAGGAGGCCGAGATGGGACCATTACTGGCACTCCATTTCAGCCCCCTCCCGAGTACCGGGAGTCGCAGCACCCACAGCAGAAGCGGCAGAAGCGGCGACGGAAGCCGCGGCGGCGGCGGCAGAGGCGGCGGCGGCGGCGGACCTCTTGCCCTTGGTCGAGGCGGATGGCGCGCAGGCCCTTCCCCCAGCCCAGTGCTCGGCCGGCTTGCCAACAGCCGCACATGCACTGCAGTGCGGCGTGGCCTCGCACGAGCCGGCCCGATGACCGGGCTGACCACAGCGGAAACAAAGTCCACTGCGGTCCACCTCCGAGGGGCACATAGCTCCCGTGTGGTTGCCCACATGGCAGCGGTAGCACCTCAGAGGTCTGGGTTCCAGCAGTTTTACCCGCGCAGAAACCCACCCCACCAAGAGCCTTCGACCCTCCGACACTGTTCTGGCCGCCGTCACGGGGCAGCTCACCACAAGGGTTTGCATGCCCGCGTTGTCAGGCCGGAGGGTGCCCGCCTTGACGAGCTCGGCAGAGCACCCCCCAGTCCTGGCGACGGCGGCCACAACCTCCTCCTCCGTCACGGAGTCGTCCAGGCCCACTATGCGCATGTCAATGCACTTAGTCGGCCTGGACACTCGAACCTCGTCCGCGGGGAGGACCTCCTTCAGCCTTTCGGCCAGGGCGTCCGCGAACGGGCCACTCTCCGCTCCGGCGAGCTCGAGCTTCCGGGCACCGGTCAGGGTTCTCCTGATCCCGAGGCCCCCAGTGATGCCCAGCTCCCGGAGGTTCACCGCCTCCTTCGCCCGCTTCATCAGGGCGAGGTACGTCACACCCCTCTGTTCCGCTTCCGGCTGCAGTGTTAAAACCACAGCCGCGGACTTCGGGGCGCGAAGCCTCGCCGCGATGGCGTTGGCCTTCCGCCGCTGCCTCTTGGCCTTGCTCCTGGCCGCCTTTTTGGCCTGCCGCTTTTCTCCAGCAACCTGCCACCCGGCCCCGGTCGCAGGAGGGTCCGAGGTTGGGGGTGGGGGCGGCTGCGGCGCCACTGACGCAGCAGCTTTAGCCGCTCCCCCTCCAGCCTTCCTCCTTCCCCTCTTCGCCGGGGCCGACTTGGTCGTCGCCGGCGTCGCAGGCGCCGGCGCCACAGGCGCTGGCGCGGCTCCCGCCTTGGCCTTCACCTGGCCGGACGTTCCCGGGCCAGCAGCCACCGCGGCTGCGTACGAAGCCGCCTTCTGCTGTCCCGGGGGCCTCTGTGCCGCCGCTAACGGGGGACGCCGGACCATGTCCTCCAAAACGGAGAACTGCTTCCGGAAGGGAGCCAGCTCCTGCCGCACCAGGCTCCGCACCTGGCTCAGCACCTGGCTCCCCTCCAGCGCCGCCGGACTCAGCCCCCCCTGCGGCCCCTCAGAGGCCGCTCTGGCCATGTCAGCCAGGTCCCTCCGGAGCGACTCATTCTCCGCTATGAGTCTCTCCGTTACGGCCGCGAGGCGGGCGACCTCCGCCCGCAACTCTGTCGCCTCTTCGGACCTGCCGACGTTGGCCGCCGCCGCCGCCATAATAGAGGCTTTGGCCGCACTGATGGCCTCCCGCTTCGAGGACTGCTTCCTCTTGAAGGCCACAGCGCGGATCGCGGCCTCCACGACCTCCGCAAACTGGGCCCTCTGGTCCTCAACAGCGGGAGGTACCTCTCCCGGGGACTCCAAGTCGTCAGAGTCGAGAGGAGGCGGACGAGTAGAGGGAGCCCTGCGACCGCTCCCTCCAGGGCGACGCCCCTCCTCCACCAACCTCTCGGCCCGACTCTCCACCTCCCGGGTAGAGGGTGCAAGTCCCCTCCCTGCCTCACAGCCCCTGCCCCGCCTAGCGGTGGGGATTTTGCGGGCGGAGGCAAATTCGTCCTCGGAGGACGACCCGCTGTCATCCTCCCGTCTGGGCCGCTTGCGGAAGAACTTTATGTTCTCCGCAGCAGCCCCTCCTCTTTCATCTCCAGAGCCCGCCGAGCTGACCGTTACTAGGTCTAGCGCGGAGCCGGAATCCAACTCCACGCCACCCCGGCGCTCAGGCGAACCCTCCTCTGCGAATTCGTGCGCCATCAGCTCCTTAAAGGAGGCGGATCCGGATGACGACGACGAATTGGAGCCTCCTCGGCTCTTGTTGCCACTGGCAAGCGGAAGACGTTTGGTGCCCACCCCAGAGTACGGAGGGCAGCCCGCCGAAGCGGGGTGGGATTCCCCGACCGCTGAGCAGTCGGGACCCACCTGGGGACTCATTTTGCAAGCGTCTTTTTTCATTGGGTTTTCCTTTTAAGGGTGTGGTCCCTTTTCGCTCCGCCCCTTCTCAGGGCCCTCTCTCCCAACCTCACCTCTCCACCTGCTCGCTGCTCTCTCAGTCACGTCTGATGATCAGACGCGTACCAGAGAGCAGCGAGCAAGCGTGTGTCTCTCTTGGTCTGATCCCTCACTTGCGACCTTCCGGCATGAGTGGCTCTACCGGGAAAGCTCGCAAGATCATTGGGACGCTCAAGCCCCACCACGACGACAACGTGGAGACACATTCGGTGGGGGTCGCCGCGGCCTTGGAACGCACTAGGACGAACACTTGCGCTCCGCCCAGAGTGAGAGAAGTCATTTGATGATTTTCCATCCAGAAAAAAAAAGGCTTGTCAAAGCAAATACTTGGTTAAATTAACGGATTTCGTTATGCACTGCGCTCACACAGATCGTTGAAGTGGCTCTGAAGGCTGCCCAACTAAAATGGGACTGGTCTGGACATTTATGTATCTGCCACATGCCCATCGAGCGGTGGGCCCACAAAACACAATTTAATTCCAATTAATATCATAATTATATTGAAAGGGTACTTTACAAAGTTAATCTTCAATTTTTTTATACGTATTTCAAAATATAAATAGTAACAATAGTTAGTAAAAAACCCAACCGACTTCTAAAAAACAGTATAAAATAACTTTAATTTCGGAACTCGGTGTTTTTGGTTGTTTCTTCGTTTTTTGAACACCGACTTTCGAAATTAAAGTTATTTAATGTTTTTTTTTATTTAGATTTAATTTTTCACTTTAAAGTGGTACGTCAACCTAAACGTGCCAATTACATTGGTGTAAACAATAAACAAACATACGATTTCAGCAATCCCGAAAAATTTGCTATAATTTATTGAAGAGTTCCGTTTCCTATCACAGATCTTCACCAAACTAGAAAGGGACCTTGAAATACTAAACTCTTCAAAACCATAGTATACAATTTTATTTTTTCATTTTACATCGACAAGAGTTAATGAGAATATCATTAATGTAGTCGAAGCCACGTATTATTAAGGATAACTCAAATACTGGTCGTCAGATCTCAATCAAATTGAAAAGAAACCACATGACAAGCACCAGCTTTTGAATACAAAAAGAATCTTCAAAGTCGGGATACCCAGTATAAAGTTATGAGGTAAAACACACAAAAAAAAACTACAGTCAAATTGTCGGTTTCCCTTATGTATAAACAAGGCAAAGTTAGAATTCTTAACGATTTAAAACAGGGAACGCAGCTATCAGTGAGGATAGGTTATTGTGAACGGAGACCGCACAATGACCTGATAGATCGCTTCTGCAGTTTAAATTATGCATTGTTTCCTGGTTCAATAAATTAACTCTTTAATATTCATGCTGTGCATTTTTGGATTTACATTTTAACATAATATACATCAGATTTTCAATTAATCCAATTTCGTCTTTGTTTAAAATAAAAACTTAAGAGGAATTCATTAAAATTATTATTATTGCGTAAATGAATACCATGATAACATCGAAAAAATAAATTGGAGGTCGATTTTTATACTGGTAGGTACATACATATGTAAATAATGTAGAAGTCAGTGTTATGACCAAAACTTTTTTATTATAGATTATGATAATGGAATTGTTCCCACATTTACTTAAATCATGCATGTATGTATGAATTTTATCATTGTGGAATATGGGGATTATATAGTTTTTTTTTTATCTTAAGGTACATATAATAAAAACTGTAGTGGATCGCTGTGTGTACATGGAATATATTTGAGAAAAACTTTATCGGTGGTGTTTATCAATAACCCAAAACAAAGATTTTTAGATTTTTTATTTGTTTGTCTGTGCGTTTGTTCGCGCTAATTTCAAAATCGTCGTAACTGATTTTAGTGAAGTTTTCACTTCTGTATTGAAGTAAGCTTCACTAAACATTTAGTATTTGTTTTATTTCAAACGGTTCAAGGTTCATAAATAAACAAGTGATGTAAATTTCAAAAATTACACCAACATTTACAGAAAATAAATAATTCAGTTATTTGGTCAACTGTATGATATAACTGTAATTTTTTTATGAAGATAGGTACCAAAATTAATAAAAATTGTCAATTTCTAAAATTCAGTTTTCACAGAATAACGGGTACATTTTAAGGGGTCATTGTACTCATCATTATGAACAACTTTTACTAAAGGAACAACACTAAAATCATGAAAACAAAAATCGTCTGCTACGTACACGTTTATATGCGCATAACTCAACAAAATGTACTGAACAGCTGTTTTTTTTGTGATTTTTAAAGTATAAATAAAATAGATGTTATGAAAAAATCTATTTTTTTACATAAATAAAATACTCTGCCAAAATATATGTATATGAATGTCAAAATGATCAAGAACAATTATTAATATAGCTCATGTAGATACGTAACGCCATCTTTTGACCGAAATAGGGTCAGACAGCATCAGTCTGTCTGACATATCGCTGAAATGGACCTTTTCAGTGCAGATGTGAGTCACTCGATACGTTTTATGAATAGGTACCAATTTTTTGCTATTTCTATGTACCGCGCGTGTTTATAATTATGGGCTAAATATTTTGTATTCTTTCTTTTCTTTTCTTTGTAATGAATGGATGAAAATTACACTAGAAATATGGTTTAGTTATCTTTGAAACTCTTCAAGGAAACGTGAATGTTAATAATGGCTCAGAAAAATATAGATCTAAAAATATCATTCAGTCATTACGAACATAAGTATGTTAATGATATTTAAACCTTTGAACCTTTGCTCACACCAAAATGGCAACATAAAAAAGCAACTACCTTACTAATATTTTGTCTGTTTAACATCATGATCTTTAGATGCCGTAGTGCATTTGATTTTATATTTTGAATCGCGACGGTAACATTATCCAAGGATGAATGACGTTCGCGTATGTTATCCATAGCTAATCTTCGTCAACAAGCGCGGGCAATATACAAATTTGCCAAGCTTACACTACTCGCTACAATTTGTACAACGACGTGACGTCACAAGTTCCCCACTCATGATAGGTAAATTGACTCAAAGATGGGCCTTTTTCACGAGCGGGAGGCCACGACACCCACCACAAGCAGAAGGCACGTCGCGTTGTGCTACACGCGCGCCTTAAAGAGATGTCAGCATAGAAGATCGGACTCGCTAGACAAACAAATTCCGCAATCGTGGCTGGCACTGCGGAGTTTAGACTTCTCTGCTGTTCGCTCTACACATGGCCAGCTTCATGTAGCGCTATCGTGATTAAGCAACCCAAGCTCATCATGAGTTTTTCCGCTAACCCACCACAAGCAAAAGGCACGGCGCGTTGTGCTACACGCGCGCCTTAAAAAGATGTCAGCATAGAAGATCGGACTCGCTAGACAAACAAATTCCGCAATCGTGGCTGGCACTGCGGAGTTTAGACTTCTCTGCTGTTCGCTCTGCACAGGGCCAGCTTCATGTAGCGCTATCGTGATTAAGCAACCCAAGCTCATCATGAGTTTTTCCGCTAACCCACCACAAGCAAAAGGCACGGCGCGTTGTGCTACACGCGCGCCTTAAAAAGATGTCAGCATAGAAGATCGGACTCGCTAGACAAACAAATTCCGCAATCGTGGCTGGCACTGCGGAGTTTAGACTTCTCTGCTGTTCGCTCTGCACATGGCCAGCTTCATGTAGCGCTATCGTGATTAAACAACCCAAGCTCATCATGAGTTTTTCCGCTAACCCACCACAAGCAAAAGGCACGGCGCGTTGTGCTACACGCGCGCCTTAAAGTGATGTCAGCATAGAAGATCGGACTCGCTAGGCAAACAAATTCCGCAATCGTGGCTGGCACTGCGGAGTTTACACTTCTCTGCTGTTCGCTCTGCACATGGCCAGCTTCATGTAGCTCTTTCATGTGTAAACAACCCAAGCTCATCATGAGGTTTTCCGGTAACCCACCACAAGCAGAAGGCACGTCGCGGCTTGCTACACGCGCGCCTTAAAGAGATGTCAGCATAGAAGATCGGACTTGCTAGACAAACAAATTCCGCAATCGTGGCTGGCACTGCGGAGTTTAGACTTCTCTGCTGTTCGCTCTGCACATGGCCAGCTTCATGTAGCTCTTTCATGTGTAAACAACCCAAGCTCATCATGAGTTTTTCCGCTAACCCACCACAAGCAGAAGGCACGGCGCGGCTTGCTACACGCGCGCCTTAAAGAGATGTCAGCATAGAAGATCGGACTCGCTAGACAAACAAATTCCGCAATCGTGGCTGGCACTGCGGAGTTTAGACTTCTCTGCTGTTCGCTCTGCACATGGCCAGCTTCATGTAGCTCTTTCATGTGTAAACAACCCAAGCTCATCATGAGTTTTTCCGCTAACCCACCACAAGCAGAAGGCACGGCGCGGCTTGCTACATGCGCGCCTTAAAGAGATGTCAGCATAGAAGATCGGACTCGCTAGACAAACAAATTCCGCAATCGTGGCAGGCACTGCGGCGGTGACACTTCTCTGCTGTTCGCTCTGCACATGGCCAGCTTCATGTAGCTCTATCGTATGTAAACAACCCAAGCAACTTTTATAGGTATACTCATGACTCATCATGAGTTTTTCCGCTAAAATAATCTGGGGCTGTTCGGCATTTTTATCCGGCTTCCAAAAAAGAAGGAGGTTCTTAAGACGACTGTATTTTTTTTGTGTCTGTTATCTTATAACTTTGATTATATTATATTACTAGCTGCTGCCCGCGACTTTGTCCCCGTGGAATCCCCGATTTTAAAACATTCTTTATCGCTGCTCCGCTCCTATTGGTCTTAGCGTGATGATATATAGCCTATAGCCTTCCTCGATAAATGGGCTATCTAACACTGAAAGACTTTTTCAAATCGGACCAGCAGTTCCTGAGATTAGCGCGTTCAAACAAACAAACAAACAAACAAACTCTTCAGCTTTATAATATTAGTATAGATATTCAAAAGCTGGTGCTTGTCGTGAAATTTGATTGAAATCTGACGGTTAGTATTTGAGTTATCACTAATAATGCGTGGCTTTGGTTACATTGATGATGTTCTCATTCGCTCTTGCCGATGTAAAATGAAAAAATAAAATTGTATGCGATGGTTTGCAAGAGCATCTTAGTATCTCAAGGTGGTCCCTTTCTAGTTTGGTGAATATCTGATGAAGAACAGAGATAGGAAACGGAACTCTTTAGTAAATGATAGTTCTGAAATTAATGTTATTTTATACTTTTTGTGTTTTTATTTTTAGAAGTCGGTTGTTTTTTTTTTGTGTAAAAAGTTTTTAACCAGTAGAGGTAGGTAATGTACAATTAGTGCCTTGCGTATCACTTTGCAAATTCAGAATTTTAAAAGAAGTCAATAATACAGGACAAATAATGTCAGTTTTTGCACTTCCACTACATCACTCATAGTAGGTACAACAATGTCAATTCACGCTGTCTGTCTGTCCCATATGTATCTTTAAATTTACACAACGCTTTTTGATGTGGTTTTTTTGTAGTAGATACAGTGATTCAAGAGGAAGGTTTATATGTATAAAACTGCATAATATAGTAGAGATTTAGTATCAGCACTGCACCTCTGCGAAGCCGGGGCGGGTCGCTAGTATTCATATATGCGACACCTTTTTAACCGACTTCTAAAAAAGGAGGAGGTTCTCAATTCGGATGTTTGTATTTTTTTTTTAATGTTTGTTCGCGCATAACTCCGTCGCTTGCCAACCGATTTGAAAAATTCTTTTTTTGTTGGAAAGGGTATACTTTCCAAATAGTCCCATGAAAATTTTATCGAAATCGAACAAGCGGTTTTTTGTTAATTTCAATAAATGATAGCAAATCTGTCGGGATAGCTGAAATCGCATGTTTGTTTATTGTTTACACCAATTTATTTTATACCACGTACGCTGTGATGGGTATGTTTAGCTGGGAGTGAACCACTAAAAAGGGAAAAATAAAAAAACTTTTTACAAAAAATAAAACCGACTTCTAAACAAAAAAAAAAACAAAAAGTACAAAATAACTTTAATTTCGGAAGTCGGTGTGTTCAAAAACATGAAGCAACCAAAAACACCGAGTTCCGAAATTAAAGTTATTTTGTACTTTTTGTTTTTTTACTCTATGACATGCGCGTGGACGAACTAAAGGGCGGGAAGTTTCGAATAATTTAGAGATTTTAGTTGCCGATCTTTGATCACTGTAAGACTCTTCACATTCGTTAATGATTATGACATTGGTCAGAAGCCAGAAAAATCTGACACCAGTTTTGGCAACGGCTATTGTGCTACCCAGTTACTGAATTGTGGAGGTCAAATAGGCAGAGGGTCCATGTAAAATAGTGGTACTTAGCTGCAACCGGTTAGACAGGAAGCTGAACCTAAGATAGCTGGGAAAAGGCTAGGCAGATTAAAATGTATGGATGAAGGCGGATTATATGGAACGGGGCCCCATAGGGTCAGTGCCTGCTAGGTTTGCGGCTGCATGCTACTTACTCGTTTGTATTCTACATGCTTACTTGCATGCTTCATATTGAAGCTTGCTTGCATGCTGTATGCTTACCGCATGCATGGTGTGTGATTGTTTTCATGCTTCATATAGGGAAATAAAAAACTTTTTAACAAAAAAATACAACCGACTTTTACACAAAAAATCAAAAAAGTGCAAAATAACTTTAATTTCGGAACTCGGTGTTTGTGGTTGCTTTTTCGTTTTTTGAACACCGACTTCCGAAATTAAAGTTATTTTGCACTTTTTTGATTTTCTGTGTAAAAGTCAGTTGTATTTTTTTGTTAAAAAGTTTTTTTTTTAGAAAGGGAACAACAAACACCTACATTATATAATATTATAAACAGAAAAAAATAACAATAACTTAAAATAATCAGGAGCACACGAATCATTAATAAATTATAGTGAATAACATGCAGAGAGATCTGAGGGATCTCCTTTGAGGTACAGGTATTTAAGCTGATAACGGAATGAAGAACTGTGATCATATTTACGAAGGCCAAAAATGAAGCGAATTAACAGTTGCTAAGAAGTCGATTCAGCTTATTAAGAAGTAATTAGGACAGATCAGAGTAGCAAACATCAGCATAATCAATAATAGGGAGCACAAGTGATTGGACCAAAGTGGTTTTAGTGCTTGAAGGAAGAAAATGCTTGAATCTATAGAGAGATCGCAGTGTGAAAGTTACTCTCTGGCTGACTTGGGCAATCTGCTTATTACCATTTAACTTGTCATCAATGTATAGGGCTATGTCTTTAACGTGTTGCGAGAGAGGGATGACGATATTGTTGCAAGTAAGTGGTAGTAGTTTGCTGGTGTCCAAGTTACGTAGAAAATAAAATGTACTACCAATAAGGATAGCCTGACATTTACTGACATTGACAGTAAGCCGAAATCTGCTCAACCAGTCACTGATAGCTAGAAGGTCAGCATTCAGTAATAAGATGCAGTTGTCCAGGCTGTCAATGTCAGTTTTCGCGTAAAGCTGTAGGACATCAGCGTTCAGATGGTAAGAGCATTTGAGGATAACAGTAATAGAGTTTATAAATAGAGAAAATAAGAGTGGAGAGAGTATACCGCCTTGTGGAACGCCAGTTTTCAGAGTGCACTATTCAGAAAAATTCTGATCAGCACGAACTGCTTGCTGACGACCATGAAGATAAGATGAAAACCAATCCCGTGCCAACGACGAAACCCCAATTTAAGACAGAACAGCTAGGAGGACATCATGATCAACGGTGTTAAAAGCGTTGGAGGAATCTATTAAAACTAACATCATTAATTTTGAATTCTCCAGGCCGTTCCTAACGTCTTCTGTAACCTTAAGTAAAGCTGTGGCTGTGCTGTTGCCAAGCCGAAAACCTGATTGGAAAGGGGATAGCAGATTGTTCCCAAACACAAAGGTATTTGTTTAAGAGCGACTGCTTCCAGGATCTTAGATAGGAAAGGGAGAATGGAGATTAATCTATAGTGTTTAAATAAACTGGGGTTGGATATTTTAGGAAGAGGGATTATGCAGGCCTTGCGCCAGATTGTAGGAAATACCCCAGTCTGTAGGGAGACATTGATAATATGTGTGATGATAGGGAAAATACTTTTAATAATCATAGACAACATGGTTCTGCTGACACCATCACAGCCAACAGCCTTGGACTTAATTGCGTTGAAGGTTTTGAGGATCTCAGGGTTGGTCACTGGGGAGAAAAAGAAAGAATCAGGAGGTAAAATTGGCGTGGAAGTAATCTCAAGAATTGTATTGTTTTCGACAGCAGCCGCTTAGCCGTCAAGGACACGTTAGAAGAAATAATGTTAGAGAAGGATTTTGTTACGCCAAGTGTTCTCGCCCTTCACTCTTTACAAATAAAGATAGGATATAAATTGATTTCAACGAAAAGCCGCCGCCATCTTTTTCCCATCTGATGATGTAGTCAAAATTCGACAATCATAAGGAAAATGAAAAAAGAAAGTTTAAATATTTATAATTTTAATCCTTGTAATATCACTCATGCTACTCTTAAGAGTCTAATAGGAGAAAACGGCTTCACATCATCAAATGAACATGCGCATGATCAAGATCCAATTTTCAACTATGTCATGTTATTAATGAAGGCATTAAGCATTGTCCAATAAATATTGATGATTCTACCTGCATACCCACATACCGAGGTACTACTACACTTTAAATATAATAGTGGTTCCGCCATACTAACACACATAGAATTTTCTGGAAAAAAGGGTCCTGCTTTGTAACGCCATAGTGGCCAGTAGACGAACTAAAATGAAAAATAGCTAGTTCAGTTACACTGTTTTAATTCCTTTCACCGCTAGATAGATTTACAATAATGGGCGGATTTTCCATTGTGGGGTGTAGCCATTGCCCTCCCTCGTCCCCTTCATCACCCGCATTTAGGCGACGCTTCTTTCAAAGAGACCTTGCGCCATCTCCGCTTCTTTCTCTACTCCGTGGCTTTTTAGCAGTTTTTCAGCATACGGCAATGTGGATAATGATGATTGGTATCTCATTCTCATTCTCATCTATTGGTATAATGAGGATCAAAAGTTGTGGACAGAAGCAGTCACTACTACTACCTATGTCTTCAACCGATCACCTTCGCGGGTTTTAGCAGAGGTAGCTTCCTATGAAAAGTAGGCTGGTAAGAATCCAAACCTTTCAAATTTAAAGATTTTTGTTTAAAGGCCATGGTATTCGTACATATTCCTAAACAAAATCGCTCAAAATAGGATCGCAAATCAAGAAAATTATTTTTGTGGGATATTGTGACAATTCAAAGGACTGTATGATCCACTCAATAAAAAAATTATAATTAGTTAGGATGTAGTATTTATTGAAAGTTCTAACTATAATATTGATAATGACATACTGCAACCCATATCTATGTGTGTAATAAACAGCTTGTTAAGATTCCTCTAACGTCAGAAAATGATGAGGTAATATCTAATGGCGATAGATTACAGAGTGAGATCCATCCAAATGAGTCTTTACATTCGAGCACTGATACACCTTTTGATAATTGTGTGTTTAATAGCATGACTGATGATAAAACCTACTATCATGATCCAAATGATGATACTAGCATTGATAGTTTCACAAGAAATATTACATTAAGATCTCATCATAGACTTAATAATTTCATCTGTATTCAATCAATCTCAGATCTACTTACTGTTGAAGAAGCCTTGTCGGGCTCGGATGCTGAATATTGGAAAGCAGCAATGGATGAGGAGTATCAGTCTATATTAGAAAATAATACTTGGGAAATTATTACTCTTCCAGGCAATAAACGTCCTCTATCATGCAAATGGATTTTTAAAAAGAAGTCAAATGAAAATAGAGAAATAGCGAAATATAAGGCTCGGTTTGTAATGAAAGGTTGTTCACAAAAATGTAAGTTGTATCTATTATAAAAATTGTGAACTGAAAATATGATTTTTTAGCTATCTATTTCGATGACATAATTTTATTTACAAATAGTATAGAATCTAAAAAATATATTATGGAAAGAGACAGGAAGAAAGGAGTGATCTATTTAGATCAGATAAAGTACATAAACGAAGTACTAAACAGATATGGCATGTCTGATTGCAAAACTCTTAAGATTCCATAAGATCCTAATACATAGTCAAAAAATAACTGAGGAATCAGGTATTTTAAATGGAATCCTTTATCAACCGATAATTGGATGCTTATTGTATATTTCACAAATTACAAAGCCAGATAATTATAAGCTTTATTATAAATTTAATATGCTGAGTATATACAATAATAAACATGAAATGTCGCATTGGATAGCATTAAAAAGACTAATGCATTATTTAAAAGGTACTGTAGAATATAGACTGACCTATAAATACAAAATTTGGAGGAAAATATGACTCATGGTTTTTGTGATGCAGACTGGTCAAGCTCAGAAGATGGCCGACGTTCCTGTACTGGTTACACATTCATGTTTCAGGGAGGAGCAATCAGCTGGAACTCTAACGGCCAGCCTACTCTTCTCTTCTCTCTCGTTGCTCTGTCGACAACCGAAGCAGAGTCCAAGGTACCAATTTTAACTGAAAACGACTGGATTCGGATAAAATTGGGAGTGACAGACAGACGTACGAGCGATCCAATTATAATTCCGTTTTATTCATACGAACGTCCAGAACCCTAACAACTGATTTCCAAATTCATATTTTAGGGTTGATGATCTCCAGTGTATAAACTGCTGTGATTGTCCTTGTTGCTTGAACCCTTTCCTTTTCTCCAACCATATTGGGCTCAACTTTCAATTAAACTGGATTTAGCCAGTATTTTGCAAGGAACGACTGCCTATCTGACTTCCACAAACCAGTAACTTGGTAGCACGGTATTCCTTGGCAAGATGTCAGAGTGTCAAGGTGTCAGATGTAAAAACTAGAAACAGCTGAGGATTTTGTTACACCGGTTTTAAATAAATTGATATCCATCACATTTGCAAAGTCATTCTAGCTAATTTACTCATAATTCGGATCCTATATATCACCATGGTGGGTGCTGCCTACCGCGGTGGTTTTTAGGAAACATTGAAAATTTTGCATTGCCCTGAAAGACTTGTCATGCATTACGAATTATTTGAATGACCTAGTTTATTTTTTAACTTATATTTCGAGTAATATCCCAAGGTCCCAAGATTACCTCATTTAACGAACTTCGAAAAAAAGGATGATCAAAAGGAGTGGTTTTACTCACTGGAGTAAAACCACTCCTTTTGATCATCCTTTTGATTAAGTAAAGCTAATGCTTTGTTAAATCCTGACATCAGACCACTCTTTTGATCTAAATTTTACCAGCGTCACTTGGAGAGGGAGAAGGTTTTACTTATTTTATTAAAATTACTCAAAGAAAACTTAAAATTTAGACATTTATTGATTTTATTATCTTTATATTAAAATAATAAAGCTAGAATATTTCACTGAAACACAACTAGGTACGAATCTTTCTAATACTAATAATAATCTAAATTATCTAAATCTTACATTAGTGACTTATTATTTGCCAATTTATTGGATTTCAGATTAAATCTTATCCTGTATGTATCGTTTACTGTTATTGAGGCGACTGTATGGTTGTTTTCACCGTTGATCTTTCCGTTCATTATTTTCTTCCCATTTTGATAAAGTCTTTTATCCATTTCAGATAAGTCATTCATAATTCCATTAATTTCTTTATTGTTTTCAGCTTTAATAGCCGCCTTCTTGTTGTAGGTTTTAATGTAGAAGCTTCCAAAGAGGTATAAAAAGAGGGCGATGTTAACTCCCATGGCAACGATCATTATGTAAGAGGGTTTGCAGTCTGACGTCACGCAGGCCACTCCAAAATGAAAAAGGATGAGGACGAACTGGATCTGAAAATGAAAATGTTTGAATGTACGAGTATGTGGCAAACGTTGCGCTTAGGTTTTATGCAATGGAGAGAACAAAGAACTTGAAGAAATCAACATATTTTTTTTTATAGATCATTCCTATTAATGCATTCATGGACGGTTTTTAAGAACAAGGGGAAATATTTGTATGGCCTATAGATAGTTGTTCCGGGTCTGGCTGATTGTATATTATTATGTGACATTGTATGTTGGTAAACGCACCCATGACACAGGAGAAATTCTTAGTGTAGGGCAACAATTTAAAAATACAAAAGAAAAAGATATTTCCTGGCCAATGGGCTTCTTATCCTTTAGTAACAAGAAATAAGTTTTTAAACTGACAAAAATATTTAGTTGCCAACAGACATGAAATGGCTGCTTCAACTGAATTGAACTCGAGCTAAAGTCAATTTTCAAGAGAATAATAACAAATTATTTGATTAATACGAAAAAAAAAAAATCCTTACCAACTGCATACTCGTAATATACTTTTTCCACCACAAGTACTTCGTCAAACTTGGGACGGAAGACAGTCCATAGTAAGTGTACATGACCACATGGACGAAAGAGTTCAGCATACCAAGGAACAGCAGGGCATAAGTTGGCTCATACTTCAGGGCTGTCCACGTGACTACCACCATCAGAGTGTGGTGGTACACGTGGAGGAAGCTCACTTGGTTGTACTTCTTTCGAAGCACGAAGAATATTGTGTCGAGGAGTTCCGAGAACTTGGCTAGTAGGTAGTAGTACATTGCTGCTGTTATCTGGAATTTGATGAATTTTGATGTTGTAAGAAACGGTCATCTTTTGTAACTTTGATTGTATGTATATATTTTTATTTGTGTTCGGTGGATTGGTTAATTGTTCAAAACTCGATGGCATCATATTCCGATTTTGGTGTTTCTCTTTTAGTTAGATAGTTTCTTTGTATATGGCTTGGTTTTAGTCCATGTGATTTGAGTTGGGTTTAATAGTAAGAAATCTGTCAAGCACTACATTAACGCTGTAGTTTTTCATATTTTCAGGCTAATGTAGAATTCGACTAATGTTTAACTTCAAATTCTTAATTCAGAAATCGGGGGTGTTAAATTTCCTTGTAATTATTGAACAAAGTTAAATTGGCCTTGAGATGTATAATGTAAGTATGGTCGTCATAAAAGTGTCTTTCGTTCTTTATTATGCTGTAAAACTAGCAGAAAAAGAGGATACTTGCATTTCTTCTCTTGTATTCCGTTTCCATGACGCAGGTTTTTGGCACCAAACCATTCTCATTCAGCATACTGACACACTGGAAATTAATAATACAATAATATATACTTTTAATAATTTGATAGTATGACTATAAATGTGATTATACCTCACACACAGTTCACTTCATGTTCAGTTCACCTAAGTATACACTTACCAAATATAACAAGAAACACGAGATCACAACTTGAACAGCATTGTACAACGGCATTACACTTTGTAGTTTGTATGGTTCCCGGTTCTTCATGAAAGCTGGTCCTACTTTCAGCACGAAGAGCAGATACGAAGCTAAAATTATCATCACTGGTAGCGGTGAGCCCATTAGGAACCATGTGTTTACGAAGTCCGCTGGAAAATAAGGTAAATATTTGTATTAAATAAAAATGCACGAGGCATATAAAATGGAGCCTTGTGAAAAAAATAAAAGTCCCTTCTGAGAATTGAATTATACCTATAAGTTTAACTTAAAAATAGTCATGATTACATAATGGCTTTATAAGTAAATAAATGAACCAGTTCTTGTTCTTCAAAGTACGAGAAGCAATCGTATGAAGAATTCTGTAATGATGCAACTTTATTTTAGCCATATTTTTATGTAGGTACGTTAAAGATAAATAATGCGTAAAATCTCTCTAGAGTTAAAGACATCCCGTTCAAAAGTAATAATTATCAATAGGTTATATTCAACAAGTATGGATGCTACTAACTTGAATTTTCCATATGCTTGTCCGATTTTCAATCAAATATAAATTGATATTTACACGTTATGTTTCGGAAATAAGTTACAAAAGTTTTTCAGTAAAAAATACTTATATCAAACATTTTCGCAACAAATGATAAGAAAGACCCGACATTGACAGATTAAGTTTTGTCTATGATTCATGATAATGTCATTGTGTGAAAATACACAAAAAAAATATATATATATAATTCGTAATCTTCTTTTTTCACGGTGGAATCATTATGGCTTTTAAAAAACTCTTTCCAACTGGGAGGCTGATACCATAGTGACATTTTAATGTCATGCAAATAAATACTTTTCGTAGAATTAATTTTATTTACACGGATGCATTTTTCAACATACAATGTTGTTTTATTATAATGAGTGTAAGTCAGTGAACTATCTGAAATTATTCAAATATTTTACATTTCCTTTAACCTTAAAAAATACCTACTGCTTTACGACTTTTAAATTAAGGGATATTTAGCGTTGTTGCCGCAATTTGGTCATGCTATTCCCAAAGTGTGGTAGGTATGTCATTGGACCTCATTGGACTTAACCGCAAAATCTTATTACAATTTCTCCAAAAAATGGAATCCCCGGTATGTACATGGTGGACATACCTACGTCTTACGCACAATACTTTCATAATGAGTACAGCTACGGAGTGAATTCCCTGCCCGAGTCTGTTCTTCCTAATAGCTAAAACTTGGGGCCTTCAAGTCAAGAGTAAATACCTAGTTAATACTTTCACCAGACCATATCATGGCTTTCCATACTGATAAGCTTGATGGCAAACGCGACCAATAAAAGTAATAAAAAAATCTGTGGCTTTTTTACAATTAAGATTCGTTGAGCTGTACCAGAGCGTATTTAATTAGTTCAGGGTTACAACTTCTAACCTTTGGGTAACTACACCTATTGTATTCTGAAGGGCAATGTCAGTTTGGCAAGGCACAAAGTCGAATGTCATTTTTGAACGTAGACAACGAAACGGTAGTCCCTGATCTTCTAAGGGTCATCTCAGGAGTAACAATCATTTAAGAAATTTGTTCGAAAGAGTCACCGTGGCCCTGGAACGCAAAGAATACTAAAAGGATCGCGGGTGGGTTTAGGCAGTAAGAGTCTGACACTCTCTTTCACTCCACCCAGAGCGGGAGAAGTCATTGATTGATGATTTCCGATCCAGAAAAAAAGGAGTAGTAATCATAGAATCGACGGTCTATAATGTTTCCACTTTTGGGACACAGGCTTTCTTTCTAAGGGAGGGTGTGCGCTATTTATGAGCTCCAGGTGCGGTTGGATAGATCTTTTCAGGATTTTGCAATGGGCGAAGTGATCAAATATTGAGAGCCTGGCTGGGTTCTACGCCAAGAACTACCATTTATGAATCAGGGCCGTTATCGCGGGTTCAGTACTGCTCAGGGGCTGTGCTATGAAGTGCCAATTCCATCATGGTTCCATGATGAAACAAGGAATTGTAATCCAAACTGTATAGCTCCGTCTCTCTCTCTCAAATAGGAATCATACTGGTTAGTGGTTTTATGACGTCATCGTAGGACCTCAGTTCACTCGTTGCTTTGGATAAAACGTTAGCATTCGAAATATGAAATTTTTAGTTTAGCATAAGCATATTAATCAGCCTTTAATGTTCCCACTGCTGGGACACAGGTCTCCTTTCTAGGAGAGGGAATCCACAACGCGGGCACAGTGCGCGTTGGTGAATGTCAAATGTCTTAGAATATTTTGGTTCTAGGACATGCCGGTTTCCTCACGATATTTTCCTTCACCGTTTGGAGAGCAGTGGTGATGAAATAAATTACACAAAGTAGGTAATGCGCCTGGCTGGGTGTGAACCCGCGACCTACTATTCGTAAGTCAGGGCTTTTACCGTTACTCTGCCAACACTGCTCTACTTTCCTTTGACATAATTAGTTACTAGTTACATTTTAGCAAGTGCGCTGCAGACATAAAAATTGCCAAGTTGTTTATGAAAAACTGTCTTCCTTCTTTTTTTCGAATTGTTAACTTACTATTCCGAACTTCTTATTTGGCCGAACAATAAATGGCCAGGCACAAAATTAGTGCCTTATTTGTTTTTCTGCTTTTCTCGGCTAACCTACCAGCATTCTATTTTAATATACGTCTTTAGAAGTCAACCATTTTATCTTGTTTCCGTGATGTTGCAAGTTCAAAGTCTTGCATTGTAAATATTAACTGTATAATGAGACTTTTTCACAGTAATTTACATAAGAAAACATTAGCTATTATAACTGTTTTGTAATTCTTTCAAATATTTACATTGGTTGAGATGATTGTTTGGTAGTCGGTGCCAAAAGATGCTTGACTATAACTGATCTGAGGGTCTAGACAAAGTGAACACGCTATTTGAAATTACTTTATATCTCTCAATAAAAAAGCAACATTTTTTATTAGTACTTCGATTTACTATCTTCAAATTTGTGAAAGTAAAAAAAAAAAATATTATCTTTGTTATTAGCGATTTTTCGGTCCTCTAAATTTTGTGACATCTATCCCATAATTATAGGGAATAGTTGCCTAATTCATATAAATTACGTTTAGTTGTGGGGCGATGAGAGTTGATAAATCAAATAACATGTGATTTATCCACGACACTAGAATAATTTAAATGGGGCAACAATACCCCTGGGACAACTATCGTGGTTTTACCCTATTGCATCGGCGAATCGTAGGTGATACTGCAAAAACGCGTAACTGGCTTTTCCCATAAGGCTTAACTTGGAATGGAATCTATCTATACTAACATTATAACGTTTGTGTGTGTTGTGTGATGTTTTATGAGTTGTAAGGGGTAATCTCTGTATATATGGAACCGATTTTCAAAATTATTTCACCAATAGAAAGCTACGTTATTGTGAAGTGTCATAGGCTATATTTTATCCCCGTATTCCCTCGGGAACGGGAACTACGCGGGTGAAACCGCAAGGCGCTGCTCTTACTTTATATTCTTATATTTTATAAGCCTGAACAGTTTGTTTGTTTGGTTGACCGCGCTAGTCTCGGGAACTGCTGGTTTGAATCGCTAAATTCTGTTAGTGTTGGTAGCCCATTTTTCAAAGAAGGCTGTATAACATTTGTTGTTTTTTCCGACTACCACGAGTTATAAGTCGCAGGCACAACTAGTAACAGCGAAAATTAGGCCTTATGGAAAAAACAACTAACGCGATATTGCAGTATCATTGACGGAATGCAAATGTCGAAATGCAAAAATACAAGGGATTGATCATGTTACGTTTTGACAACGTTTTGTCAATAGAATAGAATACTCTTTATTATGTACACCATATAAGTTACAGAAAATATAGCTGATGAAAACATTACATAGGGTGACATAATGGGCGGCCTTATCGCTAAAAGCGATCTTTTCAAGACAACCTTTGTATGGATTTTAAAGAGAAAAGGAAATACAGTACTGTAGGTAGTCTTAGGTGTACTAATTATATATACAATAAATACATAATAGATAAATAAATATATACATTAACTAGCTGCTGCCCGCGACTTCGTACCCGTGGAATCCCCGATTTTAAAACATTCTTTATCGCTGCTCCACTCCTATTGGCTTAAGCGTGATGATATATAGCCTAAAGCCTTCCTCGATAAATGGTCTATTCAACCCGAAAATAATTTTTCAATTCGAACCAGTAGTTCCTGAGATTAGCGCGTTCAAACAAACTCTTCAGCTTTATAATATTAAGTATAGATAATTATGAAACAAAAAGCATAGAATCCAAAAAAAAAAAAGCGATTTTAGAGAGAGGTAGTGATTCTTGACCATTGTTTTAAAAATGGCCAAAGATATGATTTGATTTTGACCTTTAAATATCTTTTATCGTCTTAGTCATGCTGCCTCCGCCAGAATGTTCTTTAGTCAAATTCTCTGAAGGACAGTTCTACAAGTTTTCAAGCAAACTTCGCTTTTGTATCTAAGTCGCAATGTTTCAAAATTGTATGACAGTTACGGCTTTTTTGGTACTTTGCAACGGACACCCGAATGCGAACTTTGTTTATAAATGGCTGGCTTTACCATACATTGGCGCCCTGGCTGGGGGCCGCCCTGGCTGGGGGCCTTAGAATCTAAGGCAACCACAGGATTGCCCGGTTGAGCAGTAACCAGCCTTAATGTGCTGAACTGCGAGTAGTCCATTCAAAAAAAAAAAAAAAAAAAAACCATACATTGGCCCATATGGTAAGATCAGGTATCATTAATTGTAACGGTACCTAAATAAGTGTGCTTTCATACTTTCACCTCCTTACAGTACCTGTAGGTACAAAAAAAAGATATTGGCTTTAAAAATACCTGCAGCCGGAATGTATCAAATCAGGTTTAAAGTAGGCGAAATCATCGAGAGTAATCGATTGTTTTTGGGGTCAGGTTAAATTTGAGAACTGCTTTTTAGGGTACCGGACTCGAGGCCAATGGGACCCTATTACGGTCCGTCCGTATGTCTGTTAGTAGGCTATATATATGTATTTTTTTTGCCGATAACATAGAAATACTTTTTTGGAAGTCCAGAAACAACTTTGAGTGTAATACCCAAGTAATTAAAACATTTAATATGATAAAATCTTGGATAGAAAAGCATTATAACCTAGAAGTTAACAACAAAAATAATACAGTTTTCTACCAAAAGCAAAAATTAACCGTATCAAACAGTATAAAATTATTAGGCATCGCCCTGGACTCCCATTTAAATTAACCCGAAATGATTATTATTTCTTATGGCTTTAAGCTTACCCAAAACATGCATAGAGACTACCGCGGCGCTACGAAATCGTTATGTGGGGTCACAATGTTGATTCTGATGAAAAATCTTTTTTTGTCCAAAAATTAATTTAATGTCCAAAAAAAACTTTTATTTAAAAATTTTTATTAGTTTATTGATATTTCCTTTATCCATTGTATACACATATAAATTACATTTTTAAATATTAAAATACAAAGATATAAAAATATTTAAAAATAGTAGCCCACCGGTATCAGGAACAGGTTCCAAACTACCGGCGGTCAGGGCTCCAGAGAGAGGAACCTCCTGACAACGCGAGCCGTGACCAGAAATACCGCTTTCTTTATTGATATTATATTTAATCATTAATATCCTTGTTTTATTAGTCAAAACTCGATTACAGCGTCTTAACCGGGTAATTTAAAGCTTTGTCCATAGCTTTGTCTACACTGTGTGCAAGATACATAATTAAATAAAAGTATAAATATAATTAATAATATTATTTAAAAAAAAACTATGTCTGTACAACAGTGTATCAAAATCGGTTTAGCGATTTAGGCGATAAATCATAATAAGCAAACTCACTTCCAAAATAATAATTAAGTTAGGACCTATATTCATTTAATAAGGTAACCTTTCAATACACAACGCCTTTTAGTTTAATGATTGTATTCCTAGTACTAGATTAAAAAGCTTTATAGGCCTTGAACTTTAAAGTATAAAAAACCCCATACCGTCACCAAAATTTACGGCTTCTTTGAATTTTTCCAGTTTGTTCTGTCTTGTCTCCGTCATGGAAATCTCACTCTTTTTTTACTACACTTATTTTTATATGTCCATAAGTACAAATTTGCTGTGTGTCTTACACAGCAAATTTGTACTTTACTGAGTACATAATGACTTAATGTCATGTCTGTACATAATCTTGTTTACTAATTAATAAGTTAATGACAGAGTCTATTTGCTGTGTGTTCACCTGGCAGCACATAAAATCTCAAGCAATCATCAGTTATGAATATTTTTGAATAAGTTCAAATACTTTGGACTTACTAAATGTAAGATGCAAGTTTATTTATTTACTACTAACGACCCATCCCGGCTTCGCACGGGTGCAATGCTGATACTAAACACCTATAAACCTTCCTCTTGAATCACTCTATCTATTAAAAAAAAACCGCATCAAAATCCGTTGCGGAATTTTAAAGATCTAAGCATACATAGGGACAGACAGCGAAAGCGACTTTGTTTTATACTATGTAGTGATACTTATAATTTGACTAATTGTTAACAAGATAAATCAAAGCCAGCCCTTGGACAAAGGATAAGTATTGCTATACAACGTGGTAATGCTGCCAGCCTTTTGGGTACATTACCAGTGGCTAGCGATGCGGAGGAATTTTTCGACGCTTTTGACTATTTTTAGTTTTAGTTATTTAAGTGTTTTTTATTTTTATTTAAATGTATATATAGTAGTGATTCTTAGATTAGATTTTTATGTAATATATAAGTCATAAGTATTTACAGTAGAAGATTACCTAGGTATGTACTTCCACTAATAGAAATGCGTCTGAACATTTCAAATGTTTTCTAAAGTTATTTAACATAAATAATAATTGAGATGAATCTGTCCCTAATATAAGCAATGGAAGCTCAACATTTTAAGTTATTAAAATATTCATTAATTAATCATATTTGTCACGTTCAAGGCTCTCTGAGAGTAATGTTTGCGAAAAAAGTAAATAAAACCAACACAGACATTCAACCTTCAAAAGAGATTATTAAAAGAAAAACACCTCTAAATCTTCTAACATTAATAATAAGCATGACCATAAATCTAAATTTATAGGGTCGATTATTAGGGTAGGTAAACTAAATTAATTATTATTTCCTTCTGCTTGTGATCAAAAGAAAATGTAACCATGTAAATTCTGAGTTAAAGAAAGAAAGAAAGAAAAATGTATATTTGGGTCTCGTGCAAAACCAAAAAAAAAAAATAGTAAACAAAAAAATATTAATAATAAAACTACTAGAAAACAAACAAAAGCTGTAGATATTAGTTGTACCTAAATGTAAATGTGCGAGGCCAAAAAGGCTCCTATCTCAGCATATGCTGCGATATTTGAAAAAATAAATATCACAGCGCTGGTATTCTGATAGGTCCTGTATAGATTACTTTTTATGGCTTGATACGTGCAAACAGAAAAGTCTTTCACAGTTAAAAAAATCACCTTTGTCCTAGTAGAAGGATAAAATAAAACATTCACCATTTGTAAACACAAAAAAAAATGATTAAAAATAAAAACACATAAGCCATACTCACTGTTTACATAAAACGATGCTGGTAATTCTTGGGTTCCATTTTTGCCAGCCAATGTAATTCCGTTAATTACGAGTGCCTCCATTTTTACTACACTTAAGTCAGAGCAAGATACACGTCTTAACAGGTCGATTATATACCCGCAATTGGCAAACACATACTGCAGCGTTTTAATTTGGAGTTTTGAGTAGGGTGTGGTGCCGATACAAGCGGCAGCGTTATGCACATGCACATTGAACTTTAGCTGTGCATTATCAAGTGGAAAGCAACGCAAAATTTTAGTCCTTGGAACGAATGATACCCTTTGCCTTTATTCAGCACGGACAGTGTTACGGTGACGGGTTAGTAATACACATTTATATTTTGGGTAGAGTAAATGATTTTCAACGGACAGTATTTTAGTCAAACAGTGCACAATAATAAAAACCCCTACGCAAAAGATATTTATAGTTTAAGGTACAACCCTTAAAGAGTAAAAAATAATTGGACGACACGGCTGGCGCAGTGGTTGAGCGATTGGCTGCTGGGCTGCGTGTTGCGGGTTCTATTCCCGCACGGAACAAATATTTGTATGGCCTACAGATAGTTGTTCCGGGTCTGGCTGTTTGTGTATGTGAGTTTGTATGTTTGTAAACGCACCCGAGACACAGGAGAAATTCCTAATGTGGGGCAACGTATTTTTATTGAAAAAAAATTGTCCTTTATCAGTAGTTAGAAACCAAATAAACAAATGATTATCGAAATGTGAATTGAAAAATATTGTTCAAGCGGTCTCTAAACATTATATTTTCAGATGAAACTTAACAATAAATAAACCGTATACTCAATTTAACGATATTTTGTTTATCCACATTCCAAAATATAGCTATAGTATAGGAGCTAGCAATAAAAAATTAAAATCTATGCAAGGCAATAAAGAAGGCATGCCTGGTAGACTTATTTAAAAACAAAAAATATATTTTACGCGTCTTAAAATGTTTTTAACATCCAGGATTATTACCTGGACAGGTAGGATGCGCACTAATGAACGCAACCGCTACCGCCAGCCAGATAGCCCAGACTCTAACCGAAAGTCCAAGAAGGACGACATATCACAAAATCAGCTGACCTAAAATTCTTACTTTTCAAACGTTGCTAGCTCCCGTACCAATACCTAGATATTTTTGTGATTTAAAGTCGGGGTGGTGTATCACTAGTTCAGAATGGCAGATACACACACACACACACAGTTAGACATCGACGTCAAACTTGTAACACCCCTCTTTTTGCGTCGGGGATTAAAAAAACATAAATGAAGTTGTGTAGTTGCTAAGAATTAATCTAATATCGACCTGTTATTAAATCTAGTTTTTCTTTTAACCATTTAAACGATGAAGAAAAATATGGTGAGGAAATACTGGCATGGTGTCCAAGAATTAAAAATTCAAGGACATGAGATATCCACTAACCCGTCTTGGGCCCGAGTGGTGAATTAACGACCTACACGGCCTTTCACGAAGATTAAGTTTATATTGCGTTTTGCTTTAGTAAATTCTCCGTTACTGAAACCATACCCAGTTTCTTAATTAAAAGCTTTTTAAAAAATTTCGAATAACAAGGAACAATCACGATTGGACTTCTTTTTGGAAATCGCTTTTTTTAGTTGTTTCTTCGATTTTTTGAAATGATTCTGGAAATTTAAACTATTTTTCATTCCCCCATCTTAGAAAGACTATTTTTTCTCTTCGATATCTGAGCGTAAAAGAGTTATCTTGCAGTGGATAAAGTGAATTTAGAACATCGTGTGCACGAAGTTTGTGAATTCGAAACATTATTAAACCTTTTTACTTCTACCTCTATGATGCTCTATTGTTCGAAAAATGATTCTGAAATTAAAAAAGTATCTTGTAATTGTAAATGTGTTTTTTTTTGCATTTAGTAGTCATTTCCTCGCTGAGGTGGGATGAAAAGTTAAGTGTTGCACTCGAGTACAAAGATTTTTCACCTTGTGCTCTTATGATTCCATCGCTAACGCTCACGTTTCTAATTTTTAAATCACTCGTTGCACTCGTGATTCATTTCTAGAATCCTGCGCTTGCTCGGTCATCAAAATTGAGCACGCGGTTAAAAAGCAACTTTGCACTCTTGTATAACAAATAACTATTATACTTGGTAGTGTCTTTTATTTGCACTTTTTAGTGATGATAACAACTAAATTGACATTGTTATTCCCGTAATTGGTGGTTGCGCTGTTTAGGAGTTACTTTTTGTGAATTCCAGATCAGCTCATTGTTATTATTATTTAAATAATAACATCTACTTTACTTCGGGATCGACTTAACCTAACAATACCTCAGTTTACTATATTTTATTGACGATAAATTGAGGAGGTCACCAGTCTATCTTTGAAGTTCAACGTACAATACTTTAATATATTTCACTAAACCCAATGCAAAAATAATCAATAAGACCGGTGCATAAACAATTAAGTTATGTCCAAATACTTAACCCAAGAACATAGTTGACTTGTACAAAACTGCTTCACAACGTATCGGCGTGATGTTATGTTATAAACTGGTGTAATTAAATTAAAAAAAAACAGACGTGCAACTTCAGCAATTATGGGAGATTTGCTATAATATATTGAAGAGTTCCATTGCCTATCTCCGAAATACTTCATCAGATCTTCACCATATTAAAATGAGAACAGTCCGGAAAAGTATTCTAATACACAAACAAACTCTTCTATATTGGTTAACAATTGGCGAAAATATCGCTGAACAAACGTAATACAAAAAAAAACATTCTAATTGAGAATGTCGTCCTTCTTTTTTTTGAAGTCGTTTAAAAATATGTAAACCATTTACCTTTTTATATTTTCCTGAAAATCGGATGATCAAAAAGCAATTTATAATGTGTTACCAAAATAGTGTACCTAGTTATTGCTATAATTTTCTGTTCGTCTCTTACTTACGTCATCAAGTTTTCATGTGCCATTGTGTGATCGCCCTTGTCCCAATAGTCTTTTGTACTTTTTCGTATATCACTTGACCTTATTATGGATTCTTCATTGTTCAGACAATTGGCTCATCGATATACTGTATGAAATGTTTTCAATTCAAACGCCTGTGCCTCGGTCTGAGCAACAATTAGCATTTATGCGCTTTCCAAAAATAAATGCGCAGGCTACGACATCCATCCGGAGGACACGGTGGAGCGTACGGTGGAGGTCTGCCCTGCTTGGGCGCGTCCGGCCCTATTTCAAGCCATGGTCGGGAGCGAGGAGGCATGGCAAGCGGTCGCCTCCTTCTGCGAAGCAGTAATGCTAGCGAAGGAGGAGGCGGAACGCGTGCGAGAGATTGAAACCTTACGCCCCAGCCGCCGCAACAGAAGAAGACGCCCCGGGCATCGGGAAACGCAGGGCGATTCCTGGCCACCGTAGGCGCGGGCCTGCGGATGGCGAGCTATGGGTGGCTCGCCGTCCGATAGCAACCAGGCCCGAGTCGACGGCGCGTCGTTTTTTTTAAGAAGACGGGGCCCCATAGGGTCAGTGCCTGCTAGGGTTGCGGAATTTGTTCGAAAGAGTCACCGCGGCCCTGGAACGCAAAGGGCACAAGAAGGATCACGGGTGGGTTTAGTCAGTAAGAGTCTGACACTCCCTTCCGCTCCGCCCAGAGCGGGAGAAGTCATTTGATGATTTCCCATCCAGAAAAAAAAGGCTATGACATCCGTGTGAATTTTTAACAATCGTTTAAATTTAAGTTCGTACCTAGAAATTACTTTATTTTGGATACCCAGTCTTCGATTTTTCGAAGACTGGGTATGTTTTAATTATTTAAAAAACCAAAAGTCCTGCAATGACTCATGATGCCCACAAGAACAAATTGTCCTTCTCTAAAGTTCCCTTATAAATAAATTATAATGTTGAGTAAAATCCTTTTTAAATGTTTAATAATGTATTTGTTTCTATGCGTCAATGTATTTCTATTAACTAAACCATTTTCATTCTTGCCCTGTCTTGCAGTATCATTAAATTGACCATTCTCTGATTTTATCACTTCTATTTTTGTTCCATCAATTTGTATTTGATATATCTTGGAATATGATGCCACGTAAAACTTTCCAAATAGGAAGATAAATAGAATAGTATTTATTACAATTGTTAAACTTAAGAGGTATGATGGTCTACATTCTGATTTTGTGTAATTCATCACAAAATGTATTAGAATCAGCATGAATTGCACCTGAAATAAATAAAATAGTTTAAATAGTATTTCTGATATGATAAGCATAAGTTAGTATAGCAATGCTATTCTGTAAGAACTCACTCCAGTTCTCACTTCTGATTCTGCGGTGAAAACTGTATTTGGTATTCTGTAACTTGATGAAAACTACACTAGCGCCACTAACGGCCGAACCAATAATCTATCACATACTGGAGATAGAAAAACAAATGAAACAACAGAAAACCTACATATTTTTTCTGTTGTTTCATTTGTTTTTCTATCTCCAGTATCTAATAGATCGGTTATTGGTTTCGGCCGTAAGTGAGAACATAGGTGAAGCGAACTTAACTTGACAGTCAGAATATCAAATACTTTTTACTTCAGGTGAGTTACGAAGTGTAATCGAAAATGAGATATGAATCGAATTCGCACGTGAGTTCTTACAGAATAGCACTGCAGTTGACAAAACATAGGCGCTGTACATTCAATGAAACTGGAATTGATTATTCGTTGAAACTAAATATGTATGTATGTGTTATTATAAACCAACAATTTGAATATGCTTTATAACCTACTAGCTGCTGCCCGCAGCTTCGCCTGCGTGAATGTCGGAAATTATCCCAAGGGAACATAATCCCGGGATAAAAAGTATCCTATGTTACTTCTAGTACCTCCCAAAATATGTATACAAAGTTTCATGATGATTCGTCAAGTGGTTTTTGCGTGAAAGCGTAACAAACATCCACGCTTTCACATTTATAATATTACTAGCTGCTGCCCGCGACTTTGTCCCCGTGGAATCCCCGATTTTAAAACATTCTTTATCGCTGCTCCGCTCCTATTGGCTTAAGCGAGATGATATATAGCCTAAAGCCTTCCTCGATATATGGTCTATTCAACCCAAAAAGAATTTTTCAATTCGAACCAGTAGTTCCTGAGATTAGCGCGTTCAAACAAACAAACAAACTCTTCAGCTTTATAATATTATAGTATAGATATTAGTAAGGATTTAAGTTGTGGGTTTTTGAATGTAGGTACTATGTGATAATATTTTTTATCGTTCTGACAGTTTGAAAGAGGTGTACTCTTTCAAACTCTTCCACAGTAACAACGCCCTCGTTAGTGATTTTATAGGTTGAATCTTTTAAATAATTCAATATTTTTTTTTACCAAAATTGACAACTGTAAGATGAACTTTAAAACACAATGAAATTAAGAGTTGATTTCCAACAACTTACCAACTGCACTCTCGTAATATACTTCTTCCACCACAGAAACTTCGTCAAACTGGGGATCGAGGAGAGCCCATAGTAACCATACATGATGACATGAACGAAAGAATTGATGGCCCTTATGAAGATTGTTGGGTAAGTTGGCTCATACTTCAAGATCGACCAGCTCGTGAACACCATCATCGCATGGTGAAAAAAAAAAAAAGGTACCGATTTTGATAATTCTTGTTATGTTCCAAAGTTGGTGCTTACCATGTGGTCTTATTGAAATTTGAGTTAGATTTAACGAATAGTACGAATAGTTGATATATCCCTAATAATGAGTGGCTTCGACTAATACGTTATCGACATCTTTTCAAAAATGAATCATCATTACATTTTTAGGCAGAAAAGTATTTATGACGGTCCTAAGCCCGTAAAAGTATGAATGGAAAAATGGAATAACCTACATATCGCGCGATGCACTATAATTTTTAGGTTCTGTTGGTTCAAGTCACTTTCGAGTTTTGTTTATCACAATTGTTAATCTGCCATTTATGGAGTCTAATATTTTTTATATATATAAATCGATTGTATTACCGATACAAACTCATTTCGCTTCGGGAAAACAACCATTAAAATTTCACACTGTATAGTCAGGATATGAGTTGGTAATGCACACTGCTGGTCAATTTTTTATGCATGCATAATTGCAATTAGCACCGATTACTTCTAATTTAGGTTTTTGGTTCCATCGAACCAACATTAAAAGTTTAAAAAACTTTTATTTTTTTAGTTTTAAACTTTTTATTCAGAAAATAAAAGTTATCTGACAGGTAAACTTCTTGGTTTATCAATATCTGTAAAAATGTAGAGCTTTATTTTGAAATCAAATCAATTAGTGCATTCATTGGTCTAAAGTTTAAGTTTGGCAAATCCAATAAAAAGATTCTGAGTAATATTTAATTAAAGGAAAGTTGTCAATAAAATACAAGAATATTATTTAAACTTTATTAGTTTCTTAAAATTTACATTATTTTGTACTATTGTTAATTGCGTTAAAAGTACAAAATCAAAACTATGCTAATTGAAAAATTATGATTAAATTAACTTAATCGTAGTTACTAAATCTGATAACAAAATTACAGGCCCTTGAATATGAGATATATATTCTGGCACACTTTTCTTAAAAATATTATACATTGATTGTTTATGAGGCTTTTCATACATTATGCTACTTTTGATTCTATCACTGTTAGTAAATAAAGTGGTCCCGCGCTACTTGAAGCTGAATATGCTTGCAAAAAGGTAATCAGATAGCATTATCATTCATCAAGCAACTATGTTTTACAGAAAATTGTATGTATATTTGTCTCACGATACAGACTGCCATACAGCCTTTGATAATTTTCTATAGAATTTTGTCTGTGTAACAAAGCAATCCAGACAAATTTATATGTGATTAATATCTTTATTTAAAGAGTTCAAAGTCTGTTCAGACAAAAATCTGCGTCGTCCGAATCCACGATCGACAGACGGTCCTTTTCAGTTTTGACATACAAATTAACGGGATGATCGCTTTTTCGAGCGATGAATGATTTGTATAAAAATGACGCTTTGAAAATGAAAACAAAATATCTAGTTTTAATTTCCGCGAATATTAGTGGGTTGCAGGTATGCACCTCCCTCCCGCCCGCTATATTATGCACATGCAAAGTTGCTAGGCAAATGCAAGGATTTTAAGCACATGCAGGAAGGCAATGCAAAACCCAACACCATTACCGACACGTGTTTCGCCTCTCCACGAGGCATCCTCAGGGGACGTGTTGACTCGCTGACCGTTGAGTTGCAACGTTGGCAACTCAACGGTCAGCGAGCTTAAAATCCTTGCATTTGCCTAGCAACCTTGCATGTGCATAATATAGCGGGCGGGAGGGAGGTGCATACCTGCAACCCACTAATATTCGCGGAAATTAAAACTAGATATTTTGTTTTCATTTTCAAAGTTAAAATGGATTTCCGCAAAGTAACGCCTGACTCAATCAATTTTAAAAATGACGCCTTAAGATCCACACATATCCGGGCCTTGCCTGGGATGTGGCCGAGCCCTGATCCGTTTGAAACTCAAAACAATATCGGATACGCACCGATATTGCTTTGAACTCCGCTCGGTCCCCTCCATTTTGTTGGAACTCATTCATACACGTCCATGTCCGAGAAGTGCCCAGGACGTATCAGACCATGTTGTAATGGATCTCGGCCCGGAAGTTACCCGTCACGGCCCAGAAGTGTGCTACATTTAGAGGCTGCTCACACCGACATGCGAAACGTCATGACGCTGTGCGCAATTTTTAAGACAGTGAAACTTCAGTGAAGAACAAAAAGACGCTTACTAATATCGAATATACCTTGTTGCTTTACAGTGCGTCTATCGGCATCGCGGTGTTTCGCGCTACGAACCTTTTTTACTGCTGCTGAACATTTTTTACTCCATTTTTTTATTCCAATTTATGCCAGTAAGAATAACTTCCGGACATCTCAGTTTCAATAGTTCTTGTGAAAATTTTCATAGCACTTATTTTAGCAACAGTCTCATAACACCATTTGATTACCTCTCTGAATTTGTTCTAGATGAAACTACACGATCAGTTTAAAGTAAAAGATTCCATAGAGGCAGTAAAAAAATCATTCGAAAAAAAAAAACACTTTACAATATTTATTCTACATTGATTTAAAAGCAAAGGCCATGCTACTACAAATCCAATTTTTAGTATAGATGACGGGAATGATGATAAGCTTGCTATTTACGTAGGTTTAGAAAAACGCTAGGACGAAAGGACTTCAAATGACGCTACGGCTACTAATGACAAGTTACAACGAACTTCAAATTTATTAGTCACTAGCAAATCTTATAATCCAAGTGGACGGTTGCGTATTGCAATACAACTCAGAGAAAGTAGGATACTTAATAATACTCATAATATTGTATGATAGGCAAGAAATTACTGATTCTGAAGTGCTGTGCACACAATAACTTGCATTGCTTAGAGCGGTGTAGTCCTTAACAAGTACTTTTAAAATGTTAATTATTTTACAAATAATACATTCGTCATGTCACATTATTGATGTCGAACCATCTTCATGTATGAAAGGTCTCAATTATAAAATAATATCTAGCTGCATCGAATAAGTGCATGATTATCCTTCACGTATTATATTTACAGCAAATGCTTAACCTTAAAATCTACATTAACAATTGTGCGGTTGGCAATTTATTGTAAATTTAAAGCGTCTTCTCACTGGTACGATAATTGTTTAAATTCATTAATTTTGCAATACGAACTACGATATGCTGTAATTTTAGACCCCACTTGAAAATTAACGGCTCTAACAAATGATAGCACCAATCATGGTCCTTTCTTCGATTTGAAAGAGTCCTAGTGAAGCGAATACTTAAGCGTACTTAACTAACTTCCAAACTCCACAAAAATCTTAGGCTTTAACAATACCAATGTCATCACATACATCAGTCTCAATAGAACCGCTTGCTTTAGTCTTAGACCATGATGAATCATTTCTTTATTATACTATCGAAGTTGAATTCAGCGCCGCATACTGATTTTGCCGTCCGCCTTGATAGGAAGAATTTTCCGTCTTTGACATAATCACCGCAAGCCTTGTTGACTTCACATGGAATAGATTCCTCTATATTGGAAACACTCTTACAATCGCTCCCATGCACTCCGTTTTCTTTTTTATTATTGACTCCATTTTTGCATACACCATTTGTTTTGACTCCATTATGAGCCTTGTCATATTCATCTTTGATTTCCTTTTCAATATTTTTCTTCTCGAGATTTCTCTTTTTGTAACTCTTCGTATAGAAGTTGAGAAAGAGAAACAGGAAGATGGTGATGTTGGAGCAGATAAAGTATGTGAAGCCGGAGGCATATTGACAGCGCGGGGAGAAGTGTGTCCACGCGCAGTACGTCAACATTAGGATGAACTGGATCTGTAAGCAACATCAAAAGAATTAAGACTTGATACAATAATCTTATTGGATTGGTGTAAACATTTATTTTGTGACATTTATCGCAATAAACGTTTATTTACTTTAATGATAGGCAGCTTAGCTAGCAATAATCTATAATGGCTTGATCGTGCGTCAAAACGGGGTGTTCAAAAATAGGCTTGGGAGGTTTTGTGCAGCTTGGATCAATCATTTGTTATCTTTTATATTTTCTCAAGTTACTAAATCGGTATTTTAATAATTATCAGTTTCTATCTGTGTATCCATTTTCACTTGCGAAGCTTTCGAATTTCGTGTTCTATCGTCCTATTACAATGAGGTTATGAGGTACATCTTACATTTGCTGATTCGCGGTTCCTTTCAAGAACATGTCTATGTCAGCAGGAATTCATATTCATAAGTCAACGAGAATAAAGTTCTTCATTTAAGACTCACCAATTGCAGCTTAGTAACATACTTCTTCCACCATAAGTACTTGTGGAACCTTGGCCCCAGCCCTGACAAGAGGTAGTACGAGTACATGACCACATGCACGACAGAGTTGAGAAGTGCGAGGACTGCGCCCTCCCCGCCCGCTGCGAACTTCAGGTAGCTCCAGGAGTATAGTGCCATGATCACGTGGTGGTATACATGCAGGAAGGTCACCTGGAATTAGACATGGTTGATAAATAGATGCAAGACAGTTGGTAGATTGGTAAATGATGGAGAATAAAGTCTTTTTACACGACTGCCCAAAAAAAGGAGTGTTATTAGGATTTTTCCCAGCTAAAACACTAGGAAGTGGTGACGGGTGGGCGTTTTGGGGGACTGTCTTTATGTAAAATTTGACGTTCAAAAAGTGCTGTCTCTCAGTTTTAGATTTTGATTTTGAAAGGAAGAATAAAAGAAAATATTTGCAAAGATAATTAATTAATAATAACATTGTATGCATTGAGCACTAAATATGTCCGGGTCACCAAAATGCCAGATAATTCTTTGATGATACAAGGCTCACGATAGACTATTATCCATTTAACACTATTACAGCTTCTAGCTACGCGCAACGTTTGTTTATTAGCAAAGAGTAATTTTATTTCAGTCTCACCTGCTTATCTTTCTTGCGTAGAACAAAGAAAACTGTGTCGAGAAGTTCAGTGAACTTTGCGAAGAAATACCACCAACCCAAGTCTAGTAGCTGAAAAATAGAAATGAAAATATTAGTTTCTCGGAATCTAGTACGCAGTTTTATACAAAAATATATAGTGCAGTCGTCGAAAGCCTACTAGATCGTATTGTCTTCAATAAATTTCTTTTGATTTTAATTCATTTTTCTGCTTCATGGGAATAATTTTTTGGCTACCTGGAGCAAAACTCGCGAGGATACTTTTTTTTTGGACTGGACCACTCGCATATTAGCACACTAAAGCTGGTTACTGCTTAACCGATTGTTACTCGCGAGGATACGTCTGTGGTGTGTCTTTATTTCTGTGGCCAGAAATTTAGGTTCTCACTGTACCACGTTAAAACGCAGCGAATAATTTTATGAAAAAAATCTTTTGTCAAGCAATTGTACTTTTATTATAATTAAATCACAGCTTACCAAGGGGTTTTGCGTATTGGACGGATAACGGCACCCTGCGTAAATGATGCCATCTCTGAAGAGATTCAACTTAAAAACCTGAAACATTCCAAAATAATTATGTATTAATTTGAGAAAGACAAATTCGAATGAAATTTTAATGTAAAGTACAACATCATCAAATCGATACCATCGTAGGTATCGATTTGATGATGTTGTACTTTCAAAGATCACATTTCAGGTACTTGACGTAAAATGTTAAAAAAATTATTTTTCATAATCTTTCAGTACTTAATGAAAAGGCATGCTGTCAAATAACTGCATACAAGTTCGTAAAATTAAATATTTATCAGAATAAACATAACATTGAATGCAATAGCAGCTCATCGTTAATTCTTTTATATTTATTTTTTTATATTCGTTAGGTATCGACTCTGACCAATATCTAACTATAGCAGCAACCGAACGTTAGTTTATTCATGATCCTATCCATTATTTAAATGACTTTTTGTATGTGTTTAATTAAGTTCATTGTTTATGACCATGTTTATAATGCATTTCATATTATATATATTAAAAGATCCACTGGATGTAGACAAACTTTGAACTACAGGGAACGCGCACGACGTAGACTATGCCATCTAGTGTAGCAAACCTGAAACTTTTACGTTGTAAATATTTGACCTGTGCTGCCACCTACACTTCCTGCACCCTCCGTTTAGGGGAACGTGCACGAAGTAGACTGCGCCATCTACCGTTGCAAATTTGAAACTGATAAGCAAAATATACTTGATATTGACGCGTCTGTGCTGCCACCTATAGTTTCTGCACGTTCCCTATAACTTGTGCCAACCTGCACGTTGTTCTCTCCACTCCTCATAGATGCATTGGCTACATTAAATAAACGATTATTTTCTGCAACCTTGCCATTGCAGTTATATCAGTCCTCCAGAGCGAATTTTCGCCAAGGTGGCAAATCATGACAGAAGATACTTTGAATTGAATTTACCATTGCGACAGGAGACATTACAGTACACAAGTGTGTGTGCAGCAGTCACAGATGCTCATATTCCGATGGGACAACAACATAGTACTTATATAGAAAAGACACATTTTGCTTAGCAAACAATTCTCACCTTAAAACAAATCATAGTAGCCAGGAACACTTGTGATGCGTTATAATACGCGATCAGTCTGTTCATCTGTAGAGGCTGCCGGTTCTTCATGATTCTTGGACCTATGCGTATCAGAATCAGGTAGGCTATGACCACCGATAGTATTGGCATAGGACTCGACATCATGAACCAGGAGTCTACCATGGCACCTGGAATAAGAAAACAAAGGCTTATTAGGGCTACAATGCATGAATTGAATACAGCACAAACCAAGCGTGTCATCTTTTACTTATACTTCGACACAAATTACATTACACATAGAACCGATGGCTTAGATTACGGTCCATATAAAAAGTTTTATTCATTAGTGCTGTGTACTGGACACAACTGGCTGGCAATTCCAAGCTCTCGGGCTGTACTACAAAGGTTCAAAATGTCATCAGGACTCCGTCGTTGCTAAGTATCATCTTTTACTTAAAGTACGATACAAATTACATTACACATAGAACCGATAGCTTAGATTACGGTCCATATAAAAAGTTTTATTCATTAGTGCTGTTCACTGGACACAACTGGCTGGCAATTCCAAACTCTCGGGCTGTAATACGAAGGTTCAAAATGTTATCAAGACTTCGTCATTACTAAGTAGCTATTTTACTTTAAATATCGCACACTGGAATCATGATGGTTCTTAGACGCCATCGTGGTGAATGTCCTTTTAGTGTTCTAAAATAAATATTATAGCCTGTGTTCTTACGAGTAGTTGATGAGAATCTATACAGACGCTACAATAGTCACATTAATTAATTTTATTGTCTTTCCCAGTCAAGGGAACCATTTTATTATGGTTGGGCGCCAGTAATCGTTAAACATGCACAAGATTTATAAATAATTAACAAATTGAAATAAAAATAAAACAGCTACTTATATTTCTTTATCGAAGAATGAAAACATAATAAATAATTGAATTTTGTAATTACAAAGGTAACATAAGATGACTATTTTCTTATTAAACCTAGGTACAATAACTGTAAATAGGTTTATGTCTTGAACAAGTAAATATTGTTGATCATTTTGTTTATTGTGCAAACGGCTCCATACTATATAGAGGTAAAATCTATTTATATTTTGATGAAACGAGGGATTTGATAAAATATATCAACAAACGAATGTCATAAGAAAGACACTTACTTTTTCCCACTTTCAGGGAGTCCAGGTACCGGTCAACTTTCTCCAAATAGCTCATTTTTAGGCCGTATTCTGTAACCAAATAATAATACAAATAAGCACATGATAATAAAATCCACGAGATTATTTCTCTAACAACAGCCATTTTGATGTTTATTTTTTGTTTATGCCCGTTTTCTTACGACTTGTGTCAAAATAATAAAAAAGTTTGTTTCGCAAAAGGTTTTATATTAGACACCAACCTCTTTTTGGGGTAATTATTTACAACAGGATGTATCTGCAATATAATATTATATTTTAAACTGTTGTAAATAATTTATGAAATGACCGTAAAATATACAAGAAAAAAAAATAGAATTTTGTAGTAATGTCTTTGTAAGAGTGAGTTTATGCTTTGAATTGTTTTTATAGTGTCCTTTTTTTTCTTTGCATTGTCCTCACATATAGAAGCGACCAAGGATGTAACCAAGGTTATGTAATACAGCAGCCCTATTATGACGTCTTAAATCCATCATGTTTTCTGTGTCAGAGAGAGACGGAGTTACACACAAGACTTAGATTCTTGGTCCGAGCCTCGGACCAAGAATTCAAATGGACTAGACAAAAGCGTATACTCGAAAGGGATGGATATAGAGTACTTCAAAACTGGGGGATACCAGACTTTAAAATATTACCCCATAATTCTCGTTCATTTTTGTATATGGATTTGGGAGGTGTGATTAGTACGTGAAATGAAAGTAACGAGTTTTTAGCACCATAAACCAGGGCTTTAAATAACGTTAAAATTCTATAACGTTATCTTCCATCTACAGGACTTACCGTTTTTATTAAAATAACGGAAAGTGATTTAACGTTATTTATGCTTCAATATAACGTTATTCTTTAGTAACGATACTTGTAATATAACGTAAACCGGTGTTATGTGAATTGATGGAGGATAATAAATCAAATGCTTCCTGATTGATAAAATTTTTATTTTGTAGTTTTTCTATAATAGCAGAAAGGTCAGCATTTTTTTTTTCTCTATTCACCCACATTTGGATCTTAATGCAGCTAATTTCTTCTTTCTTCTCTCAGCTAAAATTGTTATCTGGTTTAATTTTCTAATCAATTTCCTTTTTCGAGGCGACGTACTCAGAGTCGTAAATATTTCACCAGGTTTAATCTAAAATAATAATTCGATGTTAGTAACCCACACAAAGAGAAATGGAAATAAATAAAAAAAATAATTTTCATAGTTGCATTTACTTCAGGTTCCAGCGATAATCCTGAAGCCACCTAAAAAAGGCAGTGATTTACAATGTTCTATATTCAACTAAATTCAAAATTGTTAAAATAAACAAATACTTGGATTGTTGTGTGTTGGATTGGATTTTCGTCGCAGATGGATCAGAGATCGAGATTTCCTCAGATTTCGTTCTGCGTTTTTTAGCGAAACTCTGGAAGAAAATATGTGGGTCAGTCCAAATTAGTGAATAATGGCCTCCAATTATTTCGACCGGTTGATGCAATCCAGGAAGGCAATCTGGTGTCCTTTGGAAATCTAAAATATTTCATTTTTCAAGTAGTCCGGTTGAGTTGCCTTTTGATTTCATGACCAATAATTTTGAGTATGAAATTACTAAATAGACTAAATGAAAAAACAAAAACAACAACATGACTGTTGCCTTTTCCCTCAATAATGGGCAATTTTAATGAATGCCATCTGGTATCCCTAAAGTACGTATTATTCTACTAAATTGAAATGACAGAAAGTTATTTATTCTCGTAAGACAATAAAGTTCTATAGAATTTGAACGTGTAATACTAACGTAAAATGAAATTTTAATCACATATTTCAAGTATTTTTAACGCTTGTTTTCTAAAAGACTTTTTATCAACGTATGTCGAGCTAAATATTTAGTGACATTTTAAATTTCTATGATATATAAATGCGAAAATCTCATACTTACGAATGAAAGGTTATGTTCTCAGATTTTCGTTCACTACGGCTATTACAGCCGATAAAACAGCAATACACCATGTTGAACGTCTTTCTCTTAAGTTAGAAACTTCGTTCCCACTATTTAAACTACAGATTTAATAGGGGTTTCCAACAAAACACGATTAAAAACGAATGCACTAGTACTGTGTTGGGCACATACCACAAATGTGCCCAACAAAAAAAGTGATACGTCGACAAAGACAACAATAAATAGTTCTGTCCTTGTTATCCTAATATGTTTCTGTATATATACATCCTTTTTGTCTCAATATTGTTTTTAGCTTGTCTTGTCCATTAGATTCTTGGTCCGAGGTCCGAGCACAAGACGAATAGCACTATCTCTTTCCCTCACACGAATCATGATGGCATTGGCACTTCGTAATACGGCCACAGAACATGATTTAAAAGAGTGTCCGTGGAGTTTCTTGCACGTTCTTCTCCATAGAGATCTAAGCTTTGGAACTTGCAGATAGCTTCACCTCTTTCGACTTGACAATTAAAAAGTGCCTGTAAAGGGTTCAATTGAAATAAATGCTTTGAATTGAATTGAATTGCATACTCCATGAATTGTTTGATAAGTAGGTATATTTTTTATGTAGCTCAACTTTAAGCTGTTTGGTAAAATAAACGCAAACTAAAACCCACCCGACGTACACAGCTTACATAACACAAAATAAGTCAAACTAAACAGACTGACTGTCTACGGAACATTTCACCCCACTTCCCTAAATCAGTTCGCATGACCTTCGCATGAAATTCGGCGGACAAAACTAGGTATTGATTTTTACTTAATTCGCGAGTCAAGGTAACAGTTGTTCGTAAAATTTGTAAAGTAGAATAGAATAGAATACTCTTTATTATGTACACCATATAAGTTACAGAAAATATAGATGAAGGAAACATTACATAGGGTGACACAATGGGCGGCCTTATCGCTAAAAGCGATCTTTTCAAGACAACCTTTGGATGGATTTTAAAAAGAAAAGGAAAATAGTACTGTAGGTAGTCTTAGTAGAATTGAACTGGGGTGGGCAGAGCTCTAAGTTATAACACTCGATACTGTCAGTATTGTTCTTAAGAACAGACGGGCCAGAGTTTTTCGCAATGGAAGCTATAGGATGGGCGTCGAAGGGACCTAGGAGACACTAGTTGACTCTGAAGTGATTACTGTGCTGAAACTGTGTACTGTAGGTATACATGAGAAACTCGTGGTTATACACCCATACAGACCGATCTTCGAGGTTAAGCATCGCTTGCATAGCAAGATTCTTGAATGGGTGACCAACCTTAGCAAAGAGAGGTTCCTTCGTCCCTATAATTGTTCGAAAATTTGACACCAGTCTTCTCTCTCTTGGAGGTCAGAATTGCATCCGGCTTGATTGAAAGCCGATCTATCTGCCTAGCCTTTTCCCAAATATATTGGGGTCGGCTTCCAGTCATACCTGATTCAGCTGAATACCAGTATTTAACGTGGAACGGCTGCCTACCAGACCTCTACAACCCATTAACTGGGGAACACGGTACTTCTTGGCAAGACAGGTGTCAGATTTTCTGGCTTCTGACAATGCGTAACGACTGCCAAAGATCTACAAATGACAGCCGGGACCAACGGCTTAACGTGCTTTCCGAGGCACGGAGGAAACTCGGTATGTTAAGATGGTCACCCATCCACAGACCAACCTTGGCAAGCGTTGCTTAACCTTGAAGATCGACCTGTGCGGCTGTTATTATTTAGCCACGAGCTCCACGAGATTGATTGAAAGTCGATACCAATATATATAATCCTCAATCAGAATATACCAACATATCTTGAATATCATTTTCAGAATGAAATCTTTTGTAAAAGTGCCTTTTTGTGAAAGTGTTCAGCACTGAGATACTAAATCAAATATTTTCCTTAAAGCAAAATCTGACAGCACTTTGCCTGGGTCACGAAAAACTTATACTAAGGTTTTATGAAAGAGGTATGTAAAATAATATTCGCGTCTTATAATTTTGTTGACGATCATGAAGCTTATTTCCCTACGGATATGTTCTTATGTAGAGTCTGTTGTATTCAATTTTGAAACACGTAAAGAATTTAGCGGGATAGGATTAAATTAATCTTCTCTTAACCTATTCGGGGAATAGGAATCTGAATTTATACAAGTGCTTTTAGCTTTACTAAAAAAAAATGTACAATGAAGGGCAATCTCCCGATCTACCTGAAGCGAAAACTCATCGACATGTGTATTTTACCTGTCCTGACCTACGGTGCTCAGAATATCTGGTCACACACCGAGTCCCAAAAGTTTCGTTCTTGGGGTATGCTAAAGGTCAATGGAACGCGTATGGAACACCATGCCGCGCCCCAAAGTACACACTCAAGTATCATAGACGTGGGCAAAAAACTTTCAGGCTGAAATGGGATTGGTTGAGTCACACCGGTCACATGCATAGTGACCGGTGGGCAACAGTCTTCACGCAATGGGTACCAGAGGATCGATGGTGTCGCCAAGGCCGGTCCAGAAAGCGATGGCGAGACGATCTGCATGCACACCGCGGACGCTGGTTTGAGGTGGCGCAAGAAAAGAGTATCTGGAAGGATATGGGGGAGGTCTTTGTTCAGCAGTGGGAACAAAATGCTATACATTATTATTCGTATAGTAGTTTTTATGCTGAGACTACTACGATTCTATGCTACGAATATGTTCGCAAACGCACACTTTTTTTTTTTTTGGAATGACCCACTCGCAGTTCAGCACACTAAGGCTGGTTACTGCTTAACCAGGCAATCCTGTGTTGGCCTCAAATGAATTTAAGGCCCCCAGCCAGGGCTTAAAACTACTTAAAAACTAAATGACCGCTCGCTAAGGGCATCCCCTGTGGGACACAGGCCTCGGCTTAGCGGGGTCATTGAGGGAGGGCAGCAAGGGACAGGCTGGGTCAGGTTGATATTATTTAGGAGTTTTAACGCTAATGGCAAAAGTCGGGGAACTTACTTGCTACCTAATCTGAACCCTTAATACTGATTGAGAAACGCACGTTTACTTTAGCCAACCATAATAAATTATTGTTAACCAATGGGTAGCCCTAATTAATAGGTTCATTTAACTTTCACCAATTACATAATTATGTTGTACTACGTCAGAAGTAAATTAAGCATAAGCATAAGCCTAATCAGCCTTTTAACGTTCTGGGACACAGGCCTCCTCTCTAGGAGAGGGAATGGGGCGTAATCCACCACGCGGGCCCAGTGCGGGTTGGTGAATGTCACATGTCTTCGAATTTTTTGGTTTTAGGACATGCCGATTTCCTCACGATGTTTTCCTTCACCGTTTTGACAGCAGTGGTAATGAAATAAATTACACAAAGTAATGCGCCTGGCTGGGTTTGAACCCGCGACCTACAATTCGTAAGTCGATACCACTCGGCCACCACTGCTCCAGAAGTAAATTGTTTATTATATTTTCTGTAGTTAAAGATTAATAATAGTTTTTCAAGTAACAGGGGCTGAGACTATATAAAACATAAAACATCGTTAATACCTAAAGCAATAACATTCGATGTCATTCACACATGTAGCTGTGTCAGGTCACCTGTTCTAGACACTTGTACGGTTTCAGTCAGTCTAGCCAACGGTAAGTCCCAGTTACATCACACCATTTGACCTAAATGGCCATCCTTGATCGAACCTAATGGAATTTTCTAGATTGTATCACAATTTTTGTCATCATGCGCCAATAGGTAGGTGGGATTTTTAATGTTGAGGAATTTGTTCGAAAGAGTCACCGCGGCCCTGGAACGCAAAGGGCACAAGAAGGATCACGAGTGGGTTTTAGTCAGTAACAGTCTGACACTCCCTTCTACTCCGCCCAGAGCGGGAGTCATTTGATGATTTTGATTATTGGGATCAATAATAAAAAAAAGGGTGGGAAATTTGATGATCTGGGGCCTGACTAAGAAGTATAGCTCCGTCCCTCTCACGTGTGAGTCATGATGGTTTTTAAACGTCATATATTAAAATGGCTTGGAGAAGGTTTGAGTAAATAAATAAAATAGGGAACATGCTATATTTTGATTTAGGTTTCATTTCAAAAAATTCTGTCTATACTTACTAATATTATAAAAAGGGAAGAATTTTTTTAGTTTGTTTGAACCAAATAAGCTTCGAAACTGCTGGACCGATTTTAACTTTTTTTTCCCAAACTTTCGCGCGAAAACGGATGATGAGTCATTCCTGTCTCTCAGCGGTCATGAACTGTCATGACTTCTCATTTAATTTCGTCTTTTTTCATCAAAGCAGCAGTGACGTCACTAGACGTACATACTTAATATACACACGTCTCGTTTCACGTTATTTTAATTCGTAATTATTGTCTAAATAAATTATCTGCACACAAAATACGCGCTTGGTCGTGGAGTTGCGGAAACCAATCCAATTTACATACATAAAATAAATTATTTATAAATTGCAGTTTGCAGTGGCCTTTGTTGAATACTTTTTATCATTATAATCACAAAATTTTCATAAATTCTGTATTTGCATCTTTCCTATTGTTGGGATTTTTGCATTTTAAAAGTTATATTATTATTATTGTAAATGCGAATTCACCCAAGTCATCCTTTCCATGCGTTTTGGACAATTTTTCATAGCTCTTCGAGTATGACACTGGATACACTGTTTGACATCTAGGCTTTAAAATTTTCTAATATTGTCAGTAATGATCCTGTGCTCGAAATTACACTGTTGCCCTTTTCAGCTCTCGGCTATGAGCAGAGAGTTGCAAATCCAATAGTATATTTTTACTTCTCATTCATTGTCGATATATACAGGCAAAAACAAAACAGCTATTACACAGTTGTTTTATACCCAAAGTTCCTTTATAAAGTCAGCATTTTTCGGATATCCGTTAATTGGACCATCGGTACTAGATATTGTCAGTGTTCGTGTTATTAATGGTGCCCAACTAACCTACAAATTTTCCACTTTGGAACCCCACAGATCGGTGCAGATGATAAGGTGTGAAATTAGGGCGCTTGAAGGGATAGAGGTTACCGTATTTCACCACGAGAAGGCAGATTATTAACACCTCAATTCATTTATGAAAATATCATGTATGTGAGGAAAAATCGAGATCTCTTTAGCAAAATCAGTGATAGACATAATTTTAATAATAGAAATAGAAATAAATAAGATCAACTTTTTTATAGATTAGCCAAAGTACGAACATCTTTCCTGGGGTGCTGTATTAAATGTAACAACAAAAATACCTTTAAAGAAATTTGAAACCTATGTTAAAAGTACACTTTGTAAACAAGCATACTACAAACTAGTTGATTATATTCAAGAGAAGAGAAGCATTCTTATGCTTGGAAACATGCTGGTCCTGCTCCATAGGACAATATTGGGTATAGCAGACAAAGCCAAACTTGTTGATTTATTCACTATGAATACAGGTTTAGCTGGTTGGTTTAGCTACTGTTTGACACACACTGATCCATTGTTGTTAATTTATATAAATCAATGGCTGCAAAATTTGTAAATATGTGAGCACTATGTCCCTTGATAGCAAATTTATTAATTTTACCCCTGCTGTTGTTACTTTTTGTGCCTATTAGTACTTAGTGTTGTTTGGGTGCATCGTCCTCACGTATAATCAATTGATTAAATTAATGTATGCAACATATTTTAAAACTTATATTTGAAAAGAGTAATTATGAAGTTTCTTGTCCATTCTTCTCTATAAGAATCTACTTTTTGCGAATGGACAATTATCCAACTCCGAGAGAAATCACATAATGTCCTAGTTTCGTTGTCGTTTGAAATACGTTTTATTTCTATTTCGTTTGCAAACACATGAACATTATGGTTGTGAGTGTTTTTTCCAGCGAAGTTAAGCAAAGCAGTTTTTAACTGACTTTAAAAAAGGAGAAGGATCTCGATTCGACTGTATTTCTTTGTATGTTGTGTGTGTGTGTGTGTATGTTATCTCATACCTTTTTGCTGGGTGTACTGATTTTAATGATTCTTTATAAATTTCGGAAATTGGTGCCAAAAAACAAAACACTGACTTCTGAAATTGAAGTTTTTGTTTTATTAACCGACTTCTAAAAAAGGAGGAGGTTCTCAATTCGGATGTTGAAAGTCGGTGTTCAAAAAACGAAAAAGCAACCACAAACACCGAGTTCCGAATTTAAAGTTATTTTGCACTTTTTTTATTTTTTGTGTAAAAGTCGGTTGTATTTTTTTGTAAAAAGTTTTTTTGTAAAATAGATTGTTCATACATACTTGCTAGCAAATCAATCGTGTTTAAGCTCATTTGAATCGTTCTGATAGGTTTTATTTATTTATATAGTAACAAGGTTCTGAAGACGGTGACAAGAAATGTGGATAGTGGATCTCTTAGTTTGCTACTAGTGTAACCATTTATTAAAAAAAAAAGCATAATCTTGCTCTTCATTAGATGACAAAAATCCGATAGATCTCAATTCTGTCAGAATAAGAGTTAGAAATGACCATTCGTCTTTCCTCTACTCGAATCGAATCAGTTGCCAGGACAACGGCAAATAACCCTCGAATTATGTCAGTGATTCAACAATTAGTAAATGCCAATTTTATTGAATCGAGGAGGAAATGAATCATGAATCATACAGGAGTAAGCTACCTAAGCTTGTTTGCCTGCTAAATAAATGCAGGGCAATAAAGAGGATTGGTAACAATCTTACAATTCAAGCTTGAAATAGCTGAAGTATTACGTAGCATCACAAAGCAAAGAATTTCAACTGCCACTATGCTCAAAATGCCTTGTCTATAAAAAGTTGACTATAAAAATCTAATTAGTCCGTCAAATAGATTTCCAAAAAATATTGGACACGTGATTTTTCACATAAACAAAAACAAAGACGATGCAGTGCGTTGAATATTCGTGTGACCTCACTACTCGCTACAATTTTTACCACGACGTGACGTAACAAGCCCCCTCTCCTGATGTTTGATGCTTTTTTTATCTTCATCAATTTTTATTAGATTTGATAAAGCAAAAAATCCGTGTCCAATATTTTTCGATAATCTAGCTGACAGACCAAATATAATCATATTATTTATTCAGGAAACAGTCCTATTCGAATAATTTAAAAGTAATGTTTGCATTTGCATGTCAGTCGCAATCTGTCACAAATGTATGGAAATTACTATTTTGACACATAAGCGACTGACATGCAAATATGAACGTCACTTAAAAATGAGTAAAATTGCACCTCTGTGCATAGCTTATGACACAGAGGTTCAATTCATATACGATTATAGTCATCTATGAAGTCAGTATTTATACCTTTTTCATTTTTGTCAAGTTTGAAACATTTGGTTCCATTCGTTACATGCCTTGTTTATTAAAACCTATTCAAATAATAACTGTAACTAACCTTAAACAAATTGTAAATAATAAATCAAATAATTTATGTCACGTTCTCTCCATATATGTATGTAGAGGCATCAATCAACACACTTTCTTGTCTCAATACTTTTATTATGAGACAAAGAACAGACAAAAAGGTCTCTTCAATATCCATGCAGATAGAGTCACGACATTACGACAAAAAAAAATGGCGGCGACGACCAGAAACAAATGTGTAACAGGCAGTAACAGTACTAAGTTTTATTATGGTGCACACCTAAAAAGTAATAAACACTGATTGCGGATTAAGACAAGTTTAAAAACATAGAATAGAGGACTTCTTGTTTCAATTACCAATGAATTTATAAGAATGTATAATGAATGGTAAATTTGAAAAAAAAAAAATACTACTTGCTCCATCACTTAGATTGCTGAAATAGTTTTATTCCATATGTATTTTTTTATTTTTGTAATTATTTTTGTATCTAGGATCCATCGGTCAGTGAGGTAATATCGGAATAAAAGCCCAAATTATGCTTAACCTAGCCGGTCGATCATTAGATATACATTAACAAAGATATGTTCGACAAAAGTAGAAATCTTCACATTCCATAAGTTATGTCTTAAACAAGTAATAAATTTCAGCTTATGGATTAATCACTTAATTATTAACTAGATAAGAACCCATTCATACACGGTCAAATAAAGTTTTTCCTACACTCAATTCTATCTCAGAATTCGTTTTCCTACTACTGACACAATTCCACACAGTGCGATAAGTTGTTCATGATCGCTGATACATCTTGACACGGTGCTTCCGTGACATCGATTTCCTTTCATGCATAAATTCAATCGCTTTGCCATTTTATTTTCAACCTTATGCCTTGAAGAATAAAGTTGGAATTTATACGTGTGTATCCCATTGTTGCTATAAAGTAATTCTGAAGTGTTTTTGTTGCAATGTGAACTATTGTAGGTTAATTCCCTTAGGTCTCTCTTATCGTCCTACATACTATCTGTGTCAATGTTCTCGTTAGTATGTGTATTCAAGCGTATTCTACGCCTATGTTAAGGTTTATGGAGACAGGTGACGAATCAAATTCTATAGAATTGTTCATTTTATAGAAAGACCCTAACTGTACTCTGTTGTGCGAATGATGTATGAGAACTGACTTGTCCAGATTGAAACGGATCAAACCAATCAAATTGAGTAAAAACATTGTAGCAATAAGGTTTGATTTTGAAGCAGCTACGTCTGATTGAAACCTTTAATAACATTGGCAACACTCACCAGTATTGTAGCCTGAGATAACCTGAAAGTGGTACAAGTTTTATGAAATTCAGTTTTTGACATTCTATCCCTCTACAAAAAAGGAATTATAACACAGGCTTACAACGATTTTGGTGCCGAGGATTTTAGATCTGATTTTAAGAAAGTCTTACATGGCGATGTAAAAAATGTTACGGGTTTTTTTCTATCAGCTCTAGTTCCAGAGATAAAGAAAATACACTTTTCACAATAAAAAAGGATACTCTATTGTTATTAAACATCAAGAAATTGCCTTTTGAGTAATTACTTTGAATGAAACTGACTTGGGCAATCTCGCATGATTCCCCAGCAATAGTCGGCCATCGCATGAGTGGTTGGTATCTTTACTCCATCGATTTTATGTCTTGCTGGAAACATTATTCTTCGCTTAGATCTCCTAACTTTTGTTGGAATTTATCCAGATGACTATTGAGATAGTGTATTTTATGCTCGTATTACACCCTAAATCTCTGAAACGAACTCGCACGCATTTCCTCAACTAACTTTATTGACCATAGACACAAAAAAGCTGCACCAATTTTATTTTTTTTTGCAGGCCTGTGTAATTTATACCTTTGTAATGCGAAGGAACGCGTAACATGTCATAACAAACTTGTAAATATCTGTGGATGATTATGAGAAAAGAAGAGGCCCGAAGAAGCTATACATGAATTGTGTGAAAAATGGAACGACTTGAACGACGCGACTATCGAGATAACGACAAACAGAGATGGAAATATAAGACAAGACGATACTGATGAAAATTGTAGCCCCGGCTGGGGGCTTTAAATTCATTTGAGGCCACCACAGGAAAGTCCGACTAAGCAGTAACCAGCCGTAGAGTGCTAAACTGCGAGTGGTCCAATTAAAAAAAAAAAACGAAAATTGTAGTCCTACAGTAAAACAATAATATAACAAGGTCGTTTCTAAATCAAACGAATGGACCATTACAATAACAGTTTTCTCGTTACAAACACTTTTCGTCTTTAAAGACTCATTTCTTACCATTTTTATTTTTAGGTTTGTTTTTAAGGATGGGGAATCATCAAAATACTTTTTCGCTCTGGGCGGAGCGGAAGGGAGTCTCAGACTCTTACTGACTAAAACCCACCCGTGATCCTCTTAATGCCCTTTGCGTTCCAGGGCGGTGGTGACTCTTTCGAACAAATTCCGCAACCCTAGCAGGCATTCACTCTACGGGGACCTACCTTACCTTACATTTAGCATTTCACCGTCTTTATCCGTATTCCTCCAAATGCCCTGTTCCAGGCAACGAATTCCTGAACAAAGTAGACAATGCATTAATACATTAGCCAAGATATATAAGTCTTTCGAAGGCAGTAAAATTGCACTGAAGGCGAAGAAAATATCTAAGACTTCCCGTTTCTTTTCGAACTTTGCTGGCTTTCTGCCATGCTTTGAACATAAAATATGTAAGTAAAGAATGCAGCAAGGCAGATATCTGGATTTAAGTGATATAGACATCAGCTTGAATTCTTCTTTTCAGAGCTTAGATGCAAATGGCTAAACGAGTTAGGCACCCTTATTCGCGGAATCAGCTTGACTTCATTTAGTTTATTTAGGGAGTCTTTGTGTCGGATTCAAGCACATTTGAATCGATGCTTCGATCTTCTTTGTTGTTGTTTTTTTTTTGTTGGCTTGAATTATTTTGTGGTCTGTTTACCGAATATGAAATACTTACTTGAAATATTTATTTTTGGTATTGCAGATTTAATGCTGGCCAAATAAACATTTTACTATCAGTAAAATTATTACATTATTATCTAAAATTATTTCTTTGATTATCTATACTAATATTATAAAGCTGAAGAGTTTGTTTGTTTGTTTGTTTGTTTGTTTGAACGCGCTAATCTCAGGAACTACTGGTTCGAACTGAAAAATTCTTTTTGGGTTGAATAGACCATTTATCGAGGAAGGCTTTAGGCTATATATCATCACGCTTAAGCCAATAGGAGCGGAGCAGCGATAAAGAATGTTTTAAAATCGAGGATTCCACGGGGACGAAGTCGCGGGCAGCAGCTAGTACTCTATAATGATCTTATTGTTTTTTTTAATATACTGTCTTCTTGGAGCTGTCATTTATTGTATGTAGTTATTAAAGCATACAGTCAATGGCATTTCAAAACATCAATCTCCATGAACTTATCCCAAAATCAGTCAGATATCAATTTATTACTATCACATAATAATGCTGAAAATGGCCACCTACTGAGTCAAAACTATCGAAAGGGTTAACCATCGACTCGAAAAAGAAAAATATACAGGAAATATTGGCAAAATTCACAAGCAATAAAACCAGAATCTTCTCGTAGGAAAGCTGAAGAAAATAGTAAAAGCACAAGTGACAAAGCAACATAAATATACCATGACTAATGCACTTAACATATAGAAATCTGCAGTAGATCGACAAGTACAGTCCACAATGAAGATTACACGCCGACATCAAAATGACATGAATAGGCATAACGAGATGCATTTGATGCGTCAGAGGTTCGTCAATTGACATTTGTTGAAAGACTTTCTATTTTGTCTCTATTATTATCATTCTGATATTATAATTTTGCACTGGAATTACCCGGAATAAGGGGGTAGTCAGAGGTTTAGTCAGTCTATCTATCTATTTGGGTTTGGTTTCCTGCTTTTAGTCCTAGTGTTGGACCATTGTGCGTGAGCCATGGCAGCCGCCACTCCAACCAACCAATCTCCCTCCAGAAGCAGATCAGTTTACTCAGTGTGTTCAGAATTTCTGGAAGTGAATTCGGTGTCCATATTTCGGCTACACCTTTGCACTCAAGGAGTGTGTTACCGTTTCCTCCTCCTCAATGCATGCTTTGCATAGAGGGCTGTCCGTAATACCTATCGTGTGTGTTTGTTCAGTGAGCAGTGCCCGGTAATGGTCCCCGCCACCATTCGTAGGCTGGCTCTATCCAAGCGCAAAAGGCATCTGGTAAATTTCCCGTCCAGGGTTGGCATAAACTGCTTGGATTGTCTGTTCTTATAGCCTTGTGCGCAGCTAGATGAAAGGGAGTGGAACTATGGGTTCGGGTCCGACAGCCACCGTCTCAGATCCCCTTCTGGCCAGTTCCAGCTCTTCCTTTTATCCACTGCAGCGTCACAGTGTTGCGGTTCCCCATGACGCGTTCTAGGGCATTGTGGCATTCTTGTATGAGTTTTTTTAGTCAGTCTAAATTTTATCAGATTATGTATATACATAGTTAAACCTAGTAGCAATTATCTCGGCCTGGGGTTTGAACACAAGACTCTAAGGAAGAACTCGTTTCTCAATCGAGAATTGAGAGTTATGTATTTCTCAAACACTATTTATTTTAGACTGAAAATGTGACAAAAATGGCAAGCAAAGTAGGGGTCTTACAAATTTAACCCGTCTTCCTAAGCTTAGCAGTCAGATAAGCAACCGCGAGATCATAACAAAATATTAATAAGTAAGTAAAAATCAGTGTTTTCATGTTCAAAGTAAGCGAACGTCAATGTTCACATTAAAAAGTTCTAATCAACATTCTGCACATGAACAAATGCCCAAAAACAATTGCTCTTCATTCATAAAAAAAGACAATGTTCGTGATAAAAACTTTTATGTTTATGGGCCAAGATATATCCTCCCCCGAAAATGACATGAAAACAAATTATGTCCGAATAAAAATGATGGTCTGAATCGTAAAACGCAGAACACTACCTCTTTTAGAATGCTAGGCTTAACAAGGTCTGCCATGGTTGGGGAATTTGTTAGAACGAGTCACCGCTGCCCTGGAACGCAAAGGGCATTATGAGGATCACGGGTGGGTTTTATATTATTTTTAGGTCTGATACTCCCTTCCGCTCTACCTAGAGGAGTCGAGGAGTCGTTTGATGTTTTCCCATACATAAAGAAAGGCTTAACAAGCTGATTAGAATCTTATGTCTCAGTTTTAACCCTAACTAGGTTCTACTGCCGGTTCAGTATCGGTGATAAATGTGCTATCTAACACTGAAAGAATTTTTCAAATCGGTCTAGTAGTTCCTGACATTAGCGCGTTCAAGTAAACAAATAAACAAACCCTTAAGACTGCAGCTTTATACGTTAGTATAGATATAACAGGTACTATAAAGTAATACTTACTTGCTTCAGGGACTAGTTCTGAGAAGAAAAATACTGTCGCAACGAAATGAACTATGAACAATAGTCTGCAATATAATATTAATCATGTTGATATTCTCTATCTCTATTATCTGATTTTTAATTTATGTCTAAGTCATAGTTACTTACCTGTGGAACTTAGTAATACGATCGTTGTACCAGTAATAAAGAATAGGACTGGTGACGCCTCCGATATTTCCAACTATAGGCCGATATCGCTCGCTACTATCTGTGCTAAGGTATTGGATAGTCTGCTTGATAAAATCCTTGCTAAACATATCGCTCTCGAGGATGGCCAATTTGGTTTCAGACCTAGTTTGTCAACGGATAGTGCAATTTTATGCCTTAAGCAGACTGTCCAATATTATACGGACAGAAAGACTCCAGTTATAGCATGTTTCTTGGATTTATCGAAGGCGTTCGACCTGGTCAATTATGACCTACTCTGGCATAAGCTCACTCATGACACTACTGTCCCGGCTGACGTGATATCACTGTTTCGATATTGGTACAGTAATCAAAAGAATACAGTTAAGTGGGCTGGCGCTTATTCTGATATGTATGGACTGGATTGTGGGGTGAGGCAAGGGGGTTTAAGCTCTCCTCGTCTTTTCAACCTATACATAAACAAACTGATAGGTGGGCTCAGTAGTACTAAAATTGGTTGTCACGTCGACGGTGTTTGTGTGAACAACATCAGTTACGCTGATGACATGGTGCTGTTGAGCCCATCTATCAGTGCAATGAGAAGGCTTCTTAAACTTTGTGAAAGTTATGCGGTGGCTCACGGGCTCAAATACAATACCGATAAGAGTGAATGGTTGGTTTTTAAATCGGGTACTTTAACATACGAGCAGCTGCCTGAACTCTCACTCTCTGGGTCACCTTTAACTCGGGTTTCGAAGTTCAAGTATTTGGGTCACTGGGTTACTGATAACTTAGAAGACAATGTTGATATAGACAGGGAGCGCAGGTCGCTGGCTGTCCGTTGCAACATGCTGGCCCGCAGGTTTGCACGCTGTACTGACTCTGTTAAAATAACGCTTTTTAAGGCTTTCTGCCAGTCGTTTTACACGTGCAGCCTGTGGACCAAGTATACCCAGCGGGCATACAGTGACCTGCGCGTACAGTACAATAACGCATCCAGGGTGTTTTTGGGGTTGCCGTGGCGATGTAGCGCGTCAGGGATGTTCGCGGACGCATGTGTTGACGGGTTTGCCGCGATCATGCGGAAGCGATGCGCTTCTATGTTGGCGCGCCTGCGTTCCTCCTCCAATGGCATCCTGAATGTGTTTTCAGATAGGTGGGACTCTCCCCTCATACGAAGGTGGATAAGTGTCCAGATCACTTATCCAAATAAACCAATGAACCATTGAACTTTTCGTACAATGGTTCATTGGTTGTTTATTATGATAATTTAATTTAATACTAACATTAGCTTAAGTTGTACTACTACTAACACATATGGATGTTTATCTGAAATAAAATATTTGAATTGAATTGAATTGAATTAATAATAAGCTGAGCAATAAAAGTTTGTAGCCATGACTTCAAATAGAACTTAACCTTGAAAGCATAATAAAATAACTATTACCAAGTACATATAATAATTCTAAAAATATCCTAAGTTCAAACACTCCGATAGTCTAGAATTAATATCAATTATTCCCCCCGACCCTCACAGAATACCCTGACCATTGTCTACGCGGCTTAAAATAACCCCGTGTGTATTGATCCCAAGAGTGTTCCATGAACTCTTATTAATAGGAACTGTATACGTCATAGATGCGTTGTTACTATGTTTTATTATATTATAATAGCACTTAGCTGATTCAATGTTGTATGCCCTGTTGGTCAAAGGTCAAGATTTTTATTTATGTGTAGTCAGGAATATGTTAAAGAAGGGTTAAGGAATAATGGATTTGGCATATGTGAAGACTTGAGGATGTTATTTTTAGAGAGGGAAACCTCACGCCCCAGCCACCGCAACAGAAGAAGATGCCCCGGGCATCGGGAAACGCAGGGCGATTCCCGGCCACCGTAGGCGCGGGCCTGCGGATGGCGAGCTATGGGGGGCTCGCCATCCGATAGCAACTAGGCCCCAGTCGACGGCCCGTCGCGTCCCACGCGCGCCTCAAGGAGCCGTCAGCATCAAAGACGGGGCCCCATAGGGTCAGTGCCTGCTAGGGTTGCGGAATTTGTTTATACTTAATGTAAACATAAATTCACATTCTCCTAACTAGAATATGGCATCATAAAATTCATCCGTATCGCTATCGACTGGAAGTAAACCCAAAAGACTGGCGGCATTGCCACGTTGTATGGCAATGTTTATCCTCTGTCCGAAGTAAAAGCCAGCCTTTGGGTCACGCGAAGTGTCAACTAAACGTTTAGCAAGTTCTTAAATAACGCATGAGCACTCGGACCCCACGGTCCAAGAGGATAAATATTGAGATTATTGAGGTTGTTAGAAATGTACTACCGATGTTTGTAGGTCATTATTTGATTTCTGACCCCATTACTGAGGACTTTTTAATACCCCATAACTGAGGATTCTGCGTCAACATTTCGCTAGCAACAAACTAGTAATAGAGTTAATAAGACAGTATTAATTAGTTAACTTATCACGCTGTCATCTCGATTATATGATATGTTTTTTTTTTAATTAAAAATATGCTTCTATTTTCGAAATAGCTCCTTGCCTTTTTAGAAATGTAAACTAGTAACAAGAAAACTTATTTTTGCGACGTTTTAAATTATTTATTGGTTAATTTATGACCCATTAATTATTTTCAATAGTACAAGTGCAAAAATAATATACTGCGTCGACTTGATCCTCATAACTTTTTTGCAGATAAAAATATGATAAGATTATATTTACCAAATCGCGTTCATAAAAAATATTGGAAGATTTCATAGGTACATATGACAAATATATTTAATCAGAAAATTGGAAAGGTTTTCCTCGGAGCCACCGCCATCTTTCATCGCCGCTTTGGGAAAATTTAGCTTTACGACGTTATTGAAATTATATTCCATAACGGTTCAATACCAAAAACAGTAGAGTTCTGATATGTTGAAAATTGTCATTATTTTTTCAAGCTTTGTCTAATTTTTATTTTTTGACTACTGGTGATGTCCAATAAACATCGGAAGAAGACATGGTGGGCCAACCTTACCCAAAATAATCAATAGGTTGATAGATATAATATTGCAGCATAAAAAAAAATCTAAATGTCCACGAAAGGGTTTTTTATAGGTTACCTACACAACTCCTTATAACGCTTATGACAGATAGAAATACATAGATTTGGCTACACACAATGTAGATATAAATAAAAAGGAAACTTAATTCTAAACCAATAACATTTTGTGACCTGCGGCTATGCCAAATAGATTCAGTTCACCAAAATGCCAGACAAATAAGAGCTGCTTAACGATGGTTTTCAACTGAATTTTAACGTTATTTTATGATTCGCAACTCGGGTCGTTGGCTAACATTCGGAAGTTCAAGTTCAAGGCTTGCCAACGGGCGATGTTATGCAGCATTTTATCTGACTGTAGAAGAAGACACACCACGCTTTTTTTTTGTATGGGAAATCATCAAATGACTTCTCCCGCTCTGGGCGGAGCGGAAGGGAGTGTCAGACTCTTACCACGCTGCGCTCTAGAACAATAATCGTCGACGGAACTCAAACAGCTGCAAGACTGGGCAGACCCTGTTTGCCAATGCTGTCAAAGCTGCTTGCATATTACGAGACTGCTCTGACACAGAAATCCTTAGAAAGCTCTCTCTCCTTGCGCATGATGAAGCACAACAAAGAGAGGAAAGAAATGAATAGGCGATCCTATGCCTTCTCAGGAATGGGACAGTTCTGAATGAAAAAAACAGCAAGACATTAAAGATTATTTGGGTATTCATCCAATTTCTGATTAACTCGAATTCAGGTTAGTGCCAGAAATGTTATGCCTTATTATTGGCAATACCTTCTTATTATTTAGATTTAAAAATAACGAGTTAAATATTTAAGACTAGCTGTCTCCGCACAACTTCGTTTGTGTCACATTTTTCATGACTGCTCCGCTCTTATTGGTCTTAGCGTGATGATATATAGCCTATAGCCTTCCTCGATAAATGGGCTATCTAACACTGAAAGATTTTTTCAAATCGGACCAGTAGTTCCTGAGATTAGCGCCTTCAAACAAACAAACAAACTCTTCAGCTTTATAATATTAGTATAGATTGTAATGGGTAAACCTACCTATCGTCTTGTATGTTTCTACACTCCGGCCTGCCACATTAGGACAACAATCACTGACCTAACGATTGTTTATTGATTTGAAATCGTAATTTCCCACTAACATCGACAAGTTCTCCCCTTCAAATGAATTACTAGTATTTGTACCACTAGTCACGAAGGGCCACGTACAAATTACTTTGTCATTACATAGTCAGTTTCATGCTGCTTATCAATTTAGTTAATGATTGTTACAATGTATTTATATTTGGTTTTATGTACATTTTTATTTTAATTATATTGTTAATTAGCTGGGACTTGTTTTTGTTTTGATTGATTATTTTCTCATATATTAGTGGCCCGGAGTTTGGATGTCAGTATCGTGATGTCTCGTGCCTGGAGAAATGTATGTATATAAAACGGTTTGGTGATGAATTGATGAATCTACAAAATTACCGCACCTTTAGAATGGAAGTGACTTAACGAAAAAACAATGACTGCACAATGACGTTCTAATGGTAGCACTGATCAAAGGAACTGATTTTTTTTTTAGGAGATTACCGCATACGTCTGTCATTTATTTATCCCCATGTACGAGATTACCATTCTATGTCATTTCTTACAATGGCGTGTCAGTGGTTGACCATTGGAAAGTCATAGTAACGTTTTTTTATTAGTAGAATACCAAACTTGTCAAAATCAACAATTATGAAACCAATAATAGACCATTCTGACGCTATTTTAATAGCAGACTTGAGGCCCTGAAGCGTTAATTCAACAGTGATAACCTTTCAGCCAGAGCGATGATGATTTGCTAATAAAAAATCAGTTGTTATGTCATAAGTCTATAACATTGCCATAAACTATTCCTCAACATTTTTTCAAAGATGAAAGGCATTCAAATTCTGATATGAGCTGGTGCATATCACTATCACGTTTTCACAACGAAATCATGATGATATTGGCATGTTTACTGGACAGTTCTGCTACTGACCCCCACTTTTCTGTGCTCTTATTTTTGTCAGCGACTCACTAGTAGATAGGTACTAAAATAGATAGGGTACCTATCTACCTATGTAGTAGTGGCGACGAGTTGTCTCGCCAACTCTCCCTGCCTTCAGTTCTGATGTTTCACAGATCAATGCACTTACGAGTACATCGAATCAATACATATCGCTGAACTTGTGAACTTTAAGTTTAGTTGGGAACATTCAAATTTTAAAGAACATCGTTTCAGTTTTAGATTTATTTAGGTAATAAAACTTCATGCAACACACATGTATAGTGACGGACTAAATGCTTTAGGCATTCTGTACCAGCCAAACAAGGGTGCTGGCGAGATAACTTTATTAATTTGAGTATATATTAAAGTATTGTATTGTATGTATAATTTATATATTATCTTCGTACTAATTTAATATTAATCGCGTTTCTGTTTTTTTGTTTTATCGTACTGCACCTACCACAATATTCTCTGCACCACCTAAAGGTTGACTGGTAGAAAATGCTTAAGGCATTAAGTACGCCTCTGTACATGTGTGCGTAAAGTATTAAATAAATAATTAAACATAGGTAATAGGAGCTTCCAATTTTAAAATCATACTTTGAATGAAATCGGAACAAGTTAATTTGTTTATTTTAAATGATCGTTTACGTTACAAATTCGTGTTTTGTACATAAAACGAAAACAGTGTACGAACAATGAATATTTATATTTTCACAGAATAATATGGCAAGTAAGATTATTTGCTCTGAATTTATTAGTAGGCGTTTCAGAAGTGAAATATTGCTTCATTTATTTGAACGATTGTGTACAGTATACGGTATGAAGGCAATATACGGGTCACCTAACGTTGTTTTTAACCGACTTCCAAAAAGGAGGAGGTTCTCAAGTCGACTGTTTTTTTTGTGTTTGTTGCCTCATAACTTTTTACTGAGTGTACCGATTTTGATTATTCTTTTTATATTCGAAAGCTGGTGCTTGTTATATGGCCCATTTACATGAGATCTGACAACTGGTATATGAGTATCCCTAATAATGTATGGCTATGTTGACGATGTTCTCATTCTCTCATCGTCGATGTAAAATGAAAAAAACCTAAAAACGATGGTTTTGAAGAGCATCTTAGTATTTAAAAGTAGTCCGTTTCTAGTTTGGTGAGGATCTGATGAAGAACAGAGCTAGGAAACGGAACTTTTAAATGAATGCTAGCAAACCTTCCGGGAATGCTGTAATCGCATGTCTTTTATTCGTCGTTTATTGTTTACACCACTTAATAACACGTACGCTGTGATAGGTACGTTTATCTATGTTACCACAAAAAAAAACTGATTACAAAAAAAATACAACCGGCTTCTAAACAACTTCTAAGTTAAAAATATCTTTAACTAGCTTCTGTCCGCGACTTCGTCCCCGTGGAATCCCCGATTTAAAATATTCTTTATCGCTGCTCCGCTCCTATTGGCTTAAGCGTGATGATATATAGCCTAAAGCCTTCCTCGATAAATGGTCTATTCAACCCAAAAATAATTTTTCAATTCGAACCAGTAGTTCCTGAGATTAGCGCGTTCAAACAAACAAACAAACAAACAAACAAACAAACTCTTCAGCTTTATAATATTAAAAGTATAGATTTAGGAAGTCGGTGTTCAAAAAATGAAGAAATAACCCACCGACTTCATGGTTCAATTTCAACATGGTTGCTCATCCATTTAAAGATTATTTTAGCCTGTTTACTTCAGCCATTGTTTGTTTATTGTTCAAGCCTTGGTTGAAAAACATTCGCTAGTTGACTGGATTCACGAGTGCGGCGAGCATTGAGAGTTTTGAATGACCGGTGGGCCTGCTCGAGGATACTCAACCGAAAGGTACTCGGTCGTACTTAGCTAAATAAGGGAACGGGCATCTTAAATAACTTCAGCTTGTAACTGCTAACAGTATGGAATTCACAAAAGCGTTAAAAAAACAGTATGGAATAAAATCAGTTTATGAATAAACTAGCAGCGTACCCCCGGTTTTACCCGCGTTGTTCCCGTTCCCGTGGCAATACGGGAATAAAATATAGCCTATGACACTCCACAATAACGTAGCTATCTATTGGTGACATAATTTTGAAAATCGGTTCAGTAGATCCAGGGATTACCCTTACAACGACACAACCTCACAAACGTTACCTCTTTATAATATCAGTATAGATAATGATTATTCTGTTCCACGTTCCAAAGGATAAAGATAAAACCTATTATTAGTTGATGAAATCCTTAATAACTTATAGGAGGGGTCGAAAGAAAAAGATACAGTGGCCTTTTTTTCTGGATGAGAAATCATCGAATGATTTCTCCCGCCCTGGGCGGAGTGGAAGAGAGTGTTAGTCTCTTACTGACTAGGACCTACCCGTGATCCTTCTAGTGCCCTTTGCGTTCCAGGGCCACGGTGACTCTTTCGAAGCAAGCAATGACCCTATGGAGTCTTCTCGTCTTAGATAAAGTGGGCCTAATGCGATTTTTTAACGCTCTCGATCGTGTAAGCGTCAATTTGAATTTGTATTGAAACGGAATAAGCGACATCTGTTAACAATAACGGAAAACCTTTTCTTTTCTATACAATTTAACAGAAGCGAACGTTAACGCAATCGAGTACGTTAAAATACTCGCACTAAGCATAATTATACAGGATGACTTTGAATAGATGCGACAAAATGAAATGGGAGCTTCAGTTACAGTAACATAGTAATTATAAACTGTTTTTTCTACAATCTAAATCGTTAAAAAAAGTTACGTGGTTGGCGTTTTAAAATGATCCATCGATGTTAATATCTTTATTTAAGTACGAATTATCGGTATTCCAGAAAAATAATTAATATGCAAAATAAATAAGAAAAATTAAAGTATCAAAAAATCTCGTCCAACTAATCGCAGTGCTCAATGATCGTTGTGGAGTACTCGCGTTATTAAACGTTGCCATTCATAGCGGTGATAAAAGTTCATTAATTTTACATTTGGTATGTTCTAAATTTTCTTGACAACACGTATTATTGTATATTTAAATATGTCGCATCTATTCAATTTCACCCTGTATAACTCCACACAGTTCCAAAAACATTATCTAAATACTCTTAGTATCAAGTTAGTGTCATGACAAAAAAATAGGCTAGATCGTTTTAAAAAACTCGGTAATTAAAATAAAGTTTAGAGAGATCTACTTTAGATTGAGAAAATAAATTGTTAATAAAAAAAAAAACTTTTTTTTTGAGATCTCTTTCAAAAAAAGAGCTTAGGAAAGTGTTTAAAAAAAAGAAACCTTTTTTTATCTTTCATTTTGTGACTTAGTTTGAGCAAATACAGGGTTGTTTGGAGACATCGCGACCTCGCGTGTTTGCCTCATGCACTACAATGTCAGCTGTTCGCTTTTAATAAATTAATTAAAACCACACACTAATTGAACTATGCTAGGAATATCTGATATGGGTAAATGTCTACGTAACATCTATTGTGAGAATTATTTATAGAGCATAAACTAATACAAATTGAACTGAAAACAATAGTTAGACCACGTTAAATCTGTAATGATTTCACGTGATCTAACTATTGTGTGTCTAAATTTGAACTGAAAACAATAGTTAGACCACGATCTCTAAAGATCTAATGTGGTCTAACTATTGTTTTCAGTTCAATTTTAGTTTCAGATGTTTTGTGATGATTCAATGAATCTCTCATTGAATAAATATTCGTTTTAGCGAATTTTTTGGGGTTCCAACTTGCGTAACGTAAGGTAACAAAAATTTATCTATAACTTTGTCCACACGATACCTACCCTGAGATGAAACACCGAAACAAACTCAAGCTAAGCTAGATGAGGCCAGGAAACACCAGCCTCATCTAGCTTAAATAACCAAAACATGTTGGACGTGTAAATATATTTATAATTAACCTACTTACAAAATAAATATAATTTATCATTTATTGACGCCTGTCAGTAAATGATAAATTATATTTATTTGGGTGGCTCACGTTTGAACACTGTTTTACCTGGTGAAAACGATGATGTGTTGGCAATAGAGCACATTAACCCAGAACAATGATTGTCATTACTAAGCATAGTTTCTGTACACTTCTAAAACACACATAAGCAATGTAAGATTATAAACATATATAGGTGTACTCACAAACGAGCCACTCCGTAACTACAATCCATTGCCCACCGCCTAACCTCGCCGAAGTTCAAGCTTCAATGCAATTATGTCTAAATAAAATATCAGACGGTGTTTGCAAGTCCGAGCAATGCCGCATTGCGGCACTTGTTTAATTCAATAGACTTAGGCGATGTTCAGATGGACGCGATGTAGAACGCGCGACTTATATCGCCTAAGAAAGTATAGGTGGTATGTTTAGAACAAAATGATGATTTTTTTTAAGGTTCTTCATAGATGGCATTGTTGGTACACATTTGTAAGAATATGTATACATACATATGCAACTCGATACAAGAGTCTAACAATTCGGGATTTTGTCTTTAAGGCTGACAGGCGTAAAGTATTTTGTTTGGTATAACTATAATTGTGCAGTAATTATAAATCTAAAGATGTAGTAGTAAGTACAATCTAAAATCTAGCATGCAAAATTAATCTTAACTAGTATTCCTTAACAACTAGTGATAAGAGCCTAATTTTAAGCGAACAAATGCCTGTGTAAGGAGATTCCGCTCTCGAAGACGGGAAAATTCACACTAGGAATTTCTCCTGTATCGTGGGTGCGTTGACAAACATACAAACTCACATACACAAACAGCACGTAGACTTTTATTTAAACGCGCGTTTATAAATCGCGGGGATGCGCATATCTGTGGCGAGCCTTAAGCACCCCGCGACCTCTGTGCAACTAAAACGCGTCCATCATTATAATAATGTATTATAATTAATTATATGTATTTTCCTAGTTGCAATGATTTTGCTATTTTATTTTTCGTAAAAAAATCAACTTGCTTTCATTGTAACAATAAGAAATAGGTCAAAAGGTAGGCCTACAGTGTATGTATAGGTAAAAACATTTAGTAAAATCTACAATGCATCTACATATCTAATTAACTTTAAAAAAAAACACGTGACTGAATAAAAGTGCATTTGAAACGTGAATAATAAACGTAGGTATTATAATGCCATGAGACAATCATTAACGTACAAGTTTAAGTTTAATTAATTTACTAGAACAGTTGACTTTACTAACACATTTACTTCGACTGTTTTTCGTTTCAGTCCATCTAAAAGTTGTCAGGTAGGTAGCTATTCGCTGTCAGCGATTGTATTTGTCATTTATTTATTTTATTATGTTTGGGTGGTTTATTTTTTGGTGGAAAATAAGCAAGACTTTAGTCCGATTTTCTGACATCTGACAATCCGCAACGACTGTCAAAGATTTTCTTCAAAACAGAACACGGTACACGAAAATAATCTGCTAGCATTATATTCTTAACAACTTCTCAACTAAACTTTTTCTCAAAAGTATTTCAGCTATCAACAGTTATTGGTCAGGATTTCAATTGGAAAACCTAACATCAAGAAAAAGAAACGTTTTTATGAGATATCTTCTTATCTGTGTTTTAACATCTAATATATCTTTCTACCTATTAAACAATTGCTTCAGTTGTTTACACATTAAAACGTCACAAACAATTTAGGCGTACGCTTTGTTTCCCATTGAACCCATGGATGTCTTGTGTTTGTAAATAAACAGCTGACACACGTTGTAAATTATAAATACAATAATTGACAACGAAACTGCGTCGAAACGAATTCTAAACAGTGTCAGTAACCTGGAAACCACAATTTAATTATATAAACATTTCATAATCCAATCTGCATTGAATCAAGTCGAAGTAAATGGCCTGATAACACAAATCTATTGTTTACTTACACAAATGAAGAGACGGGCGTTTAATTTGTGTATACTTTTTTGAAGGATCGGAAATCATCAAATGACTTATGGCCGCCGGGCGGAGCGAAAAGGAGTGTCAAACTCTTACTGATTAAAACTTATCTGTGTTCCTATGCGTTCCTGGGCCACGGTAATTCTTTCGAATAAATTCCGCTATCCTAGTGGGCCCCGTCTTCTATTTGTATATCTGTGGTCACAAGTCAAAGTTTGTATTCAACGATTGGTACAAGTCCTATTTGCATTGAAAGTATGAAAATATTTATAAAAGAACAAAATATGTGTAATTTTTTCCCGATTTAAATGTTTAATTTTGGGTAGGTAAAACTACAATTTCAAAGTAAAGTCCTTAGCTCAAAGATTTAAAGTTTAAAATTTAAAGATAGTTGAACTTGTCTTCTTTCAAATTCAGGAGTCACAAATATTTTGTGTATAAGCATAGCATAATTAGCCTTTTAATGTTTCCACTACTGGGACACAAGCCTGCTCTCTAGGAGAGGGAATGGGCCGTAATCCACCACGCGGGCCCAGTGCGGCTTAGTGAATGTGACATGTCTTCAAATTTTTGGTTCTAGGACATACTGGGTTTCCTCACGATGTTTTCCTTCACCGTTTTGAGAGCAGTGGTGATGAAGTTAATTGCACAGAGTAATGCGCCTGGCTGGTTTTATATATACAGTGTGAAATCTTAATGGTTGTTTTCCCGCGGCAGGACGATTACCCATCAGTAGTACTATCGAAACACAAATTTAAACTAAAAAAAAAATGTTTTTTTTTTCAAATCATTAAAAAAGTGTTCATAAACTCGAAAGAGCGAGAATCAATAGTAGTGCACTAGAAATAACGTAGGTAGATACCTACATGAGACGCGTGTCGCGTTACGCGTACCTACATATCGCGCGATGCACTACTGTTGGTTCAAGTCGTTTTCGAGTTTTGTTTATCACAATTGTTAATCTGCCATTTATGGAGTCTAATATTTTTTATATATATTAATCGATTGTATTACCGATACAAACTCATTTCGCTTCGGGAAAACAACCATTAAAATTTCACACTGTATAATGGGCCTGTATTTTATGTAACTCCCTGTATAATTATGACTCATGTGTCCTATTAACTACAAGCTACTTCTACGGCTCTGCTCGCGTGGGTTTTCAAAGACTAGCTACTACTAGATAGAGAACATAATCTAACACTTAAAAATAAATCACGTAAATCAGATAAGTGGTTCTCGAGTTATAAGCGCACAAATGGATAAAGAGATCCTATGTTGGTAGGTGTGAACAACATTTTAGATTCAGGGTAAAACCGGGAGAGATGCCCCGATTGTAATACTCTAGTTTAGCGGATGAATCGCATCCTATTTTAATTATTTATCGGGAAAGTACCATTAAGTAGACTATGTCTCATGACTCTGTGCGATTAAATGAGAAGGCAAAGTGCGATCAAAGTTTTATCGGAATAGATGCTTTTTTCAGCGAGTCGTCTATCCTAAACGTAATTTATAAGAACTAGGCAAGTGTCCCACATATGGGATAGATGTCCCAAAACGTAGAGGTCCGCGAAAAGCGTTTATACTCTGGAAATATCAAAGATAATGTTTTTTACCTTCCATAAATTTGTAGATAAAAAACCAAAGTGCTTTCCAGTTTTAAAAATATTTTTATTTTTATACTGGTACATATAAAATGATTTTTAAAAAGTGTGGCATCTATCCCGTTTTTACCCTAGATGATGAAAATACTAACTAAGGAAATTTTTGTTAAAGATTACAAAATAATTGTGTTTTCATTACTTAATATGCGTTAGATCTATTAGTAGTCATGTCCCCGGAAAATTGTAAACTCCGTCAGATTGTAATAAATCTTTATTAGATTACAATTTCTCCATATATTGTGAAAAAATCGTTGTGTGTAGAATAAATCTCATTCAAATTCTACAATTTCCAATATAATATCAGTGTTTTGTCAAGAAAAAATAGTTTACAATTTCACGCGATATTTTACAATCTCACGGCGTTTGCCATTTTTCGCTGACAGTAACATCACATTGGCGTTATAGCTGTTAATGTGTTATTTATCAGCCAGAAACATCTCGAACTTCGTACTACGTTTTGAAATGTTTTTTTAGCTAAGAAGATATTGCTATCTGAACGCGAACTTATACCAATTAAAATATTATAACCAATTGATACCACGTAAGCTGTGATAGGTACGGATAGCTGGGTGTGTACCACTAAAAAGTGAAAAATAAAAAACTTTCTGACTTTTATTTCGGAAGTCGGGTTCAAAAACGAAGAAACAACCAATTCAACGAGTTCCAAAATTAAAGTTATTTCATACTTTTTATGTTTAGGAGCCGGTTGTATTTTTTTTGTAAAAAGTTTTGTTAGGTAAGAGAATTGGCCTTCAGATCAGTACTGCAGTGGAAAACACTGGTCAGATTGCTGAAATACCTTATTTTGGATGAGAAAAGGTCAAATGACTCGTTCCGCTCTGGGTGCAGCGGAAGGAACTGTCAGACTCTTACTGACTAAACCCACCCGTGTTCCTCCTAATGCCTTTTGCGTTCCAGGACCACGGTAACTCTTTCGAACAATTTCTACAACCCTGGAGAAAATATATACCATCACTGAGTGCCCTTTTTTCTGATTGTTATATCATCAAATGTTCTCCCGCTATGGGCAGAGCGTAAGGGAGTGGTAGAATCTAACAGATTAAAACCTACCCGTGTTCCTCCTAATGCCTTTTGCGTTCCAGGGCCGCGGTGACTCTTTCGAATAAATTCCGCAACAGCGCTGAGTGTCCTAAGCTACTTCAAATTCATCGCAAAAAAAAGCTTATTTTGAGATAAGCTTTGTTAGTGAAGCTACAAAGGAAAAAAAACTAAATGATCCTAACATAATATATTTTCACACCTTGCCAAGATCATTATAATAAATTGAGGCATTATCCTCCCAAGGTTAGTCAAAAGCTTACTTCATGAAAGTCCTAATTATATTGTGGACGCTTTCACGATTTCGGGCTGATTTGTAATGCAAATTAAAACGCACAGGATTGTATTAATATTTTTGGCATTTTATAGTGATAAATCAGACTGAATGTGTTTTTTCAGTTATATAGGAATGAATTTTTGAGGTCAGCTGAAGCTGAAGAGTTTGTTTGATTCCTTGAACGCGCTAGTCTCAGGAACTACTGGTCCGATTTGAAAAATTCTTGCAGTGGTAGATAGACCATTTATTTAGGAAGGCATATATCATCACGCTATGACCAAAAGAAGCGGAGCAGTCATGAAAAATGTGATACAAACGAAGTCGTACGGGTCAACTGATTTTAATATACCTAATGTGACTGCTAAAGTCTGATCTTTTCATAAAATTCAAAACTTACAATTTTTAGGCTACATAAATAACACATAGAAATAAGTTAAAATAAACTTACGAAAAGTCTCAATTCTATCGCAGTCTGAGTGAAAAATGGTCATTCTCTCTGCAAACTCAAGAGAAAAATCATTCACAGAATTCGTGTTCATGTGAACTTTATGCTTCCTATCACCACTTATAAAATATAACACAGAACGCTTCGCATTTGTGTCGTTTCGAAAAATTCAAGCTTTTTTATAACAATATAAGAAAAAAAAAATTACACGATTTTTTTTTATTAACATGGACGCTCACAACATATTAATTAAATACCTTGCATGTCTGATTAGTCAGTTTATGTAAACGCATGTTTGACAAAATTAAATAATCATTTATCTTTTATATTTATTTTGTGGAAGACGGAGTGTTATGTTGGACCCTTACCGTCTAAAAACTCACAGTTCCTACCGTTACTATAAGTCAGGGGCCCGGGATACAATAGGGATGTTTCCTGATTAAAAATATGATGCTAATTAGTCCCTCAGTTAGATTATAGAAAAATATTGGACACGTATTTTTTCCTTTATCAAATCTATAAAAACTGACGAAAATAAAAAGCATCAAAGATCAGCAGTGGGAGCGTGTGACGTCACTACCCGGTAAAAATTGTAGCGGGTAGTGAGGTCACACGAGTTTTCAACGCACTGTATCGTCTTCATTTTTTGTTTATGTGAAAAAAGAAAAAATACGTCTCCAATATTTTATGGAAATCTATCTGACGGACTAATCAGATTTTTTTAGTTAACTACCTCCCCTATTAAATTCCCGAATATAATTAGACGACTGCCTATAAAAGGAGTGTTAGGTATTTAAAAAAACTTTTTACAAAAAATAAAACCGACTTCTAAACAAAAAAACCAAAAAGTATAAAATAACTTTAATTTCGGAACTCGGTGTTTTTGGTTGCTTTTTTGTTGTTGAACACACCGACTTCCGAAATTAAAGTTATTTTATACTTTTTGGTTTTTTTTGTTTAGAAGTCGGTTTTATTTTTTGTAAAAAGTTTTTTATTTTTCACTTTTTAGTGGTACCTAAATCCCCTCCCCTCCCCCCACCTAAACGAACCAATTACATTAGTGTAAAAAAAACGCACTGCTCCAATGCAGAGTAAACTAAAAGGTCATCAATGTAGACAATGTAGATTTTTTTTTAGATTTTTGTTGATTTTTCAAAAACCGCTTGTTCGATTTCGATAAAATTTTCATGGGACCATTTGGGAAGTATACCCTTTCCAACAAAAAAAGAATTTTTCAAATCGGTTGGCAAGCGACGGAGTTATGCGCGAACAAACAATAAAAAAAAAAAAAACATACAAACATCCGAACTGAGAACCTCCTCCTTTTTTAGAAGTCAGTTAAAAATAAAGAAATAATTTCAATATAGCTATCTTTTTTTTCATCCAGGGCCGATTTTTCCTCTGCAATGTCTAAGTAATTCAACAACGTGATCGATTCAAGTGTGACTTTTTACACGACTGCCCAAAAAAAGGAGTGTTATGTTTTCAATGTTTGTGAGTTTCTCTATTTCACCATAACTTCTAAACGGGCTTACTGATGTCAATGTATGTGTTATCGTTAGAAGCGTTGAGTTATCCCGGGTAATATAGGCTAGAGAAAATTTTATAAAACAAAATAAGGGAGCCCCATGGCTCCCCTATTTTATTTCATATTTCATTATAATTATATTCATTTAAACATAAAAACGAAAATATTTTGTTTTCATGAAAATTACGATTACGGGGACGGTACCATTGAATAATTCTTTACTCCCCCGACTGCAATGAAAAGATTATTATCTATTTTGTTTTTAATTTTTTAGTTCACTATTTGTCATGGCAGTCGTGTTTTTCATGCAAAAGTTTTCGGTAGCATTTTAATTCGGTCCTTTTGTGCAAGTACCTGATTATGTTAAAAATGCTGTCAAAAAATGGAAAAGGCTTCAAGTAATTTGCAAGTTTAGCAGTCTTAACATTTTTGGCCGAGTTTCAAAGTGGATATGCTTTGAAATTTATTAATATAGGATTAAGTTCAAATGGAATTTTATACTCAAAGCTACCATTTTTCGAATTTTTTACGAAGGGCTTAATGAGATAAGATTTCAGCATCATCAAATATTTCACGCTATTCAATTTCCATTTATAATATTTGAATAGACGAGAAATACCCAAGATAAAAATTTAATTTTAACAAACAATCGATTACTTTTTGCAGATCAAGATTACAAATGTATTTTTCTTAATTTTTATACTTCCCACTAAAAGCCCAATGCACATATGTATATGTATAGAACTTGGAACAACTGCTGAACACATAGAGTACTTTGTTTCACTGGCCAACGAAAATCTGTAACCCGAAGCGCTTCACATTCTGCCCCAGGAGACATGAGAAAAACTTTTTATTGTTGTGAATTATTTAGCAACGAAAAATTAACTTAATATTTATAAATAGACACAACCACTGTTAAATACTTCAATCATTGATCAATAAAGGAGAACGGCAGATTTTGTACACCATACTTTTTTGTTGTTCTGTTATAGAATTTGTACCACTTATTAAGGCAATTACACCATTCATTTTCACGTATGTGTACTATTTTTAGAACTTCGGATTAATTGATAATATAAATAAAAGGATTTTAATAAATAAACTCAATACAATCGTAAAGTAAACGCAGTTATGTATTTAGAAGTTGTAAAAGAACACCAATATCGAAATGATAATTAATTATTTAGATATAGAAATAACATTAAATATGATTAAACACTTATATATTATACCAATGAGCGCACAATCGTTGCATAAAATCATAATAGTTTACGATTTAATGATAGGAATGATTTCTGTCATCAATGTTATTTTGTTCATAAGGTAATTATTTATTGACAGGTAAAAAAAATTGTCATTCAGTTCGATTATTTGCTGTTGTTTTGAATTGTGGTTTGCGACTGCATTTGAGTAATTAGGCAAATTATTATTAGATATTATTTAAGAACAGTGGGATGCTGCTCCCGTGTGACGAGTATAATTTGGTACCTAAGCTATGCTCACCATGAGGGGCCGCCGACCTGCCCCCTTTTTAGATGAAGTAATACTAAGAATAAATAAATTGAAAGTACAATGAAATTAAATAATGCTTACAAAAACAAAGTACCTATTCTTTTATTTATCTACAATCGACAACCCATCAGAAGCTCGGGGGCTCGTGGCTAAAGAATAACAGCCGCACAGGTCGATCTTCAAGGTTAAGCAACGTTTGCCAAGGTTGGTCTGTGGATGGGTAACCATCTAAACATAATGAGTTTCCTCCGTGCCTCGGAAAGCGCGTTAATCCGTTGGTCCCGGCTGTCATTTGTAGATCTTTGGCAGTCGTTACGGATTGTCAGAAGCCAGTAAATCTGACTCCAGTCATGCCAAGAAGTACCATGTTACCCAGTTAATGGGCTGTGAAGGTCTGGTAGGCAGGCGCTCCACGTTAAATACTGGTATTCAGCTGAATCCGGTATGACTGGAAGCCGACCCCAATATAGTTGGGAAAAGGCTAGGCAGATGATGATGACGACCCATCAGAACTTCATTATTATCAAACTGTTGCAGTCCGCTGCTGGACAGCCTAGGTATCAAATAGGATTCAACAATTTTAATGACACAATTTGTTTTTTTATTTATTTTTCCGTTATTTGGTATATATACATATGTATATGTATTACTATCTCAATAGATATACATTCACTCCAGGGCAGGACTTGGTCCATATCCTGGCAATGTCAAATTCAATTATATTAGTAAGGCTTGCATAAAAGACATTCAGCTATTTATGTTGAAGACAGACAAGTGAATCCATATAAATATTTCAAAGTTTTCGACCATTTATGTCATCTTTTTCAGTAAGGTTTCATTTTGACGTACCGTTGTTGCCTCGTGTCTAAGATTAAATTAACGTGAGTGAAACACGTAAACAGTAAAAGTACCAATTTACAATGACATAAATTTATTGGGGATGATAAAATATTATTTCGTTATGTACAATGTGTAACACAATAAATGAAATACCTTTTTTCTGGATGGGAAGGGAGTGTCAGACTCTTACTGACTAAAACCCATCCGTGTTCCTTCTAATGCACTTTGCGTTCCAGGGCCGCAGTGACTCTTTCGAACTAATTCCGCAACCCTTGCAAGCACTGACCCTATCCGGCCCTGGTTCAATCGATGGTCCAGAGCGAAGAGGCATGGGATGCGGTCGCCTCCTTCTGCGAAGCAATTATGCTGGCAAAGGAGGAGGCGGACCGCGTGCGGAGGGAAACTTTACGCTCCAGCCGCCGCAACAGAAGAAGACGCCCGGGGCATCGGGAAATGCAGAGCGATTCCCGGCCACCGTAGGCACGGGCCTGCGAACGGCGAGCTATGGGTGGCTTGTCGTCCGATAGCAACCAGGCCCGGGAGGTGACCAATATCCATGCCTCCTCACTCCGGATCATGGATTGAATCAGGGCCGGATGCGAGAGGTCGTCGCCGCCGATCGCCTCGACGAGGACACGGCGTTGCTCCGCCCGAGCAGGGCAGACCTCCACCGCATAAACGCAATACCTCAAAAGGGGTCTTTGTACTCATCATTATGAACAACTTTTCGTCTGGGACCAAGCCTGAAATCGCGAAAAAAAAAACACTACTGTCTCATACATTTAATGTGCTGAATAATTCTACAAAATGTACTGAACAGCAGATTTTATTTTTCGCGATTTCAGGATTGGTCCCATACTGAAGGTTGTTCAAAATGGTAAGCACAATAACAATAACCAACAGAATAGTAAAAGAAAATTACCTGGAAATGTCAATTCACCTTTCGTCGAAAATCTGGCCTCAAGGGTACAACATCGCTTTACGTAAAACGTTACGTTTTCCCCCGAGTCTCGATCGTAAATTATAATGGTTTATGGCAAGACACATGTTCGGCTGTACACTTTTAGGGTTTCTGTCTTGTAATACATATTTATACCGTTTTGGTTGTATAAAGTTGTATGTATGCGAATTGGGTGTTATACAATACGCTCCAATTATTTTATTCTTTAAAAATACAATCCTAATCGAATATTATAAATATGTCTTTTATGTGTAATTGAGTCTTTTTTGTTTTTAAGCTTTCACGTCTAAATCCCTGAACCGATTTGATGAATTTTGGTACAGAGATGGGACTCTGAAAACGGATATAGATTACATTTATTTTACGAAAATTGAACTTGAACGTGAGTGTCCCCAGCTAGTTAGTTAGCCACTTGAATATAAGGATAAGGTAGATGGATATTTGACGTGGCAAAGGAATATATTTTGACAATGTTTACTTACATATTTTCACACGACGGCACAAAAAAGGAGTGTTTTGTTTTCAGGTTCATGTATGTAGGTATGTACCTATGTATGTGTGTGAGGTTCTTTATTCCACCATAACTTTTTAACGCTTTAAACAATATCAATGTATGTTAGAAGCGTTGAGTTAACCCGAGTAATTTTAGGTTAGTGATAATTAAAAAATATATATATAAAGGGAGAGCCATGGTTTAGAAATGAAATACCAAAAACATCATAAAATAATACTGCATATACTGTCATCGTCTAAAGCTTGTAAAATTGTAAAAAAGTATGTAATAAAAAACGAACAATTAAAAAAATTAAAAACAAGACAGATAATATTTTTTTATTGCAATCGGGGGACAGTTCCTTTGAATAGTTCATTACAGGTCCCCCGACTGCAATGAAAAGATTGTTATGTACCTTGTTTTTAATGTTTTAATTCGCGTGTTTTTTTTTTTATTTTTCCATCATGTCACCATCAAAAGCTCTAGAGCGGCTGATGATGAATAGGAAATAATATTTTTTTTTGTAACTCACCCAGAGGAAAGAAGGCCCAAGAATTCATGAAACCGACCTTAGCAACTACTGATTCTCCAGCATTTCATTTTGATATTGGTTTATTTTTATATGCATAGTTTTTAACACGACCGCTCAAAAAAAAGGAGTGGTATGTTTTCAGGGTTCATGTATGTATGTTTGTGAGTTTCTTTAATCCACCATAACTTCTAAACGCCTTAACCGATATCAATGTATGTGGTATCGTAGAAGCGTTGAATTATCCCAGGTAACATAAGCTAAAAAATGAAAAGCCCCCTTTTGCAGCCATGATCCAGAAAAATATTTTGTTTTAATTAAAATTATAGGTACTACGTCTACTGTCATCGTCTAAAGCTTACTTATTACGTAGCAAACGAAAAAGGTATAAAATAACAAACACATAATTAAAAAAAAACAAGATACTGATTTTAGTGTTGAATAGGAACAAAGGCGGTATTAAATAGATTGTAATATTTACTGTGCAATTATAACGTCATTGTGACCAAAAAACGAAAACTGAAAATCAATCTCTTCATTGCAGTCGGGGGTCGGTTCCTTTAAATATTTCTTTACAGGAACCTGGGAATATTTTTTAATTCCCTATTTAAAATGGTAGGCGTGATTTTTAATATTATAATAATTTTGTGCTTTTACTTTTTTTGTTGTATTGTATCAAATAAATCATTTATCTAAACATCTAAATTATGATGAACTTTTGCCAAGTGGCAAGTTTAGCAAGTTAATACAAAGTATAGGAATATAACTTATCTTCTACCTTCGTTGTCGAATATATATCAACATAACCTAATTATCAACCGGATGTAAATGAAGCAGTTGAAAAAACCAAATTCATAAACACAGTTTTTATCCAATGATAATGGCATTGTAACTCCAAAATTATGCACATTAGCCATTATATAGCAGTTAGGTGAATCACTTCAGATCCCAGAAATGATAAATTGATGCAAATGTACATGCGATTAAGGGCTTGAACAGACGAACGTATGCTTAGGCTTATGTCAGTAAGAATCTACTGTTAATTCTAGCAGCTCGATGTTTAAGATAGTGTGGAACACATCGTTAGTTTTTTCAATAGTTACGTGCAGTAAATCCATACTGGACGTGAAAAGTCGATAATGTTGATGATACTTTTTCATGGACAAACGGAACGGATACTACATACCTTCATAATCGTTGGAAAATCCAGAACACTCTATAAGTACAATATTTTAAATGTGTGTACGGCCTACAAATAATTGTTCCGGGTCTGGGTGTCTTGTGTATGTGACTTTACATCTTTGTGAACGCACCCACGATACAGGGTAAATCCTAGTGTGGGGCAACATTTATTATTAAAAAAAAAACAGACAGCGACAAAAAAAAAATACTTTCAATGTGCATACAGGAGAACGAACTCCAACTCTGACAGTAAACTCCATTGAGTTTACTGTCAAAGTTTGTGTTTCCTGATAGCTACAGCTTAGAAATCTTTAAATCAAGTATAAAAAGGTTACTTCAAGGAAAATTTCGATTACATCTTTTTTTAAATAGGTGAGATTGTGGGTCCCACGCAAGTTTATCACTAACAAATAAAGAAATTCAAAAACAAAAAACACTGAAGAAAACATACCGTTACAAACGAAATCGTACATGAATTTCATGAATATTATCCGAAAACCATTTTCTACTGATGAAATTCAGATACCCTGAAACAATTCCCAAAACTATCTCCACCTTACCAAACCGCAGTTAATAAAAAAAACGAAAATCATGAAAATTCAAGACAACATAATATTAACGTAGATAGTTCGACCTCAAGACCATAATTCTACAAAGGTATACCCTAATGAACCTTAATACTGTACATAAACCCACTTTGTAAAAGAATTACAAGGTGGTGGGGGTAGGTATTGTGGGTCACAGGTCAATCACCGCAAGCTACTTAGTAGGTACTATAGTTATACCAGCCAGAATTTCTTACCTTGAAGTTTTTTTTGGTACCATTAACAATTTATCAAGATGTGGATTCAATATCTTAGAGTACTAAATGGAGGAATGTTGATTAATTTTGTCGCACCATAGGGTAATTTGAGAAAATAAGGTCCTCTAGAAACAATGCAAATTTGATCGAATAGAGAAATCATAGACGAATGTTGCAAACCGGGATACTGTACCACTACAGGGTTGCGGATTTAGTTCAAAAGAGACACCACGGTCCTGGAACGCAAAGGGCATTAGAAAGGAACACGGATGGGTTTAGTCAGTTAGAGCCTGCTTGTGAGGTTTTCAATACCCTCTGGCTCTTGGCCATGGATTGAACCAACGCCAGAAGTGAGAGGTCGCTGCCACCGAATACCCTGACGAGGGCATGGCGAAATTCCACCCAAGCAGGGCAGACCTTCACCATACGCTGCACCATGTCCTCCGGTCGAGTCACATAGTGGTCATACCAGGGTGTATCCTCCCGCCGAAAACCCCCCTATGCTACCACGACAGACTCTACTAAACACAAGTAGACAATTATGAACAGTTTCTAAATTGATTTTCCAGTCGTCTGTAACACCTATTGGAATGAAGCCCACAGAATAATGAGTCAAAAGTTTGATCTACATTATTAAGTCATACACTAATATTAGATACAAAGGTATGTAGGACAATGTAAAACTGAACGGCATCAGCTGATACTAAGCCGATACTAATGAGAGTTTTCTATTAATATTCGTTCTGCTTTATATATTACTAGCAGCGCCCCGCAGTTTCACCCGCATAAGTTTCGATCCCGTGGGAATATCGGGGTAAAAAATCTTTTATGTCAATCCTGGTTATAAACCATCTGTGTGCCAAATTTCATCTAAATCCGTTCAGGGGTTTTTGCGTGAAAGAGTAACAAACATAAGGATTCTGAAAAGGATTGTTAAACTTTCCATAATCTAGCATCTATGTAGGTATTATGTTTGGATATTTTTTCATGAATAAATCTTCAATATCGACTACTTCTTCATAATAAGCTACCCTTGAAATGGATAATGGATAACTATTTACTCTTATATTTTTGCTAACTGGATGTTGAAATTTAAATTTGCGTTATAATAGTCTAATCCTACTAATATTATTAACGCGAAAGTTTGTAAGTATGGATGGATGGATATTTGTTACTCTTTTACACAAATAATACTGATTGGATTTGAATTAAATTTGGCACATAGATGGTTTATAACCTGGATTAACCTATAGGATAATTCTTACCCCGATATTCCCACGGTATCGAAACTTGTGCGGGTGAAACCGCGGGTCGCTACTAGTTTAAATATAAGAATTGGCAAACAACTGAACGGATCTCAATTGAAACATGATCTGAAATAGCACAAAGATCCCTTGAGTTTATTCCTGTGGGCCTGTGGGGTGGGTGGGGCAATATAACGGTTTTCAACAAGAACCCTGAATAATATAGGTCGTACGTAAGATACAGAAAGAAACTGATATCAACAGTTGCATTCAACTTCAAGGAATATTCAGTTATTTCGACCATATACACATTCAAACGCTCAAAAGCAGAGTTTACCCAATTATCAGATGGGCAGTCTAAATCATTCTCAGTTTTAATCTAACTGAATACAGTTCAATACCAATCCGGCTTCCATTCTCATCATCTGCCTAGCCTTTTCCCAACTATATTGGGGTCGGCTCCCAGTCATGCCGGATTCAGCAGAATACCAGTATTTTACGTGAAGCGGCTGCCTACCAGACCTCCACAACCCATTAACTGGGGAACACGGTACTTCTTGTCAATACTGGTGTCAGATTTTCTGGCTTCTGACAATCCGTAACGACTGCCAAAGATCTCCAAATGACAGCCGGGACCAACGGCTTAACGTACTTTCCGAGGCACGGAGAAGTCTCGTTATGTTAAGATGGTCACCCATCTACAGACCAACCTCGGCAAGCGTTGCTTAACCTAGACGATCGACCCGTGCGGCTGTTATAATTAAGCCACGAGACCTCCATCCGACCTCCATATTACTCAAGAAAAAAAAAAAAATTTGAAAATTTCATGAAAAAATCATCATCATTGCTCCGTTTTCAGTTGTTGTGTTTTTCGTTTAATACACTACATAAAGTCTACCAAATCTCATTATGACCTGTGAGATGAAATAGCTCCTTAAAGTTCTAAGTTTGAGCTACACGATAACTGACAAATGCTTGCACTGTTTGGACAGGTCCACTCAAATTTGTGTGGTACTTTCCTCAAAAGACCACTTCAGACACCAACCTACATGGTTCTCATATGATTTGACCAGTACAATTGTATGGACTTCAAAAGAGACCTTGACCTCTGAGTTTGTTTCGGTGTTTCTTCTCAGGGTAGTCAGCTAGGAAACACCGGCCTCATCTAGTTTTATAACGGCTAAAAAAAAAGATTGACATTTGTAAAAGTGTTTTTTACAACCTACTTACAAAAAATAAATCATTTATCATTATCATTTATCAGTTTCGTAGTGAGTAATACCTACTAGAAGGAAATAAAACGTATGATCAACCGAAAACCATTAGCAAACATGTTAACTGAACGCCCATTAATTGAATTATTTATAGACACGTGCATTTTCTCAAAACGAAACTTACAAATAGAGAAAACAGATTTAATATAATGTATATAATAGATTTAATGATTATAAAATATGTGAACATGTATTTTTTAATAGTTCAGTTTAGTTAAAAGTACCTGCCGTGAATACGTAATATTTAAATACGGTAAAACTCGAATTTTACTGCAACTGCAGTCCGCATGCATAAGATATTTTTGCAGTTTGTTTTATTCAATTATGTTGAAGCCGTGGTAAAAACACTTATTTTTTACATATACATAATAAACAGATTCAATTGTATAAACCAAATAAGTTTGGTGTCTATTTGCTACAATTTGTTTAAAGATAACATGAAAAATTAATAAAACTTTGAATATTTAAATATAAGATCTAAATTGCTTTCCTTACTCGGTAATCTCATAACACACAGCTAAAACATTGTTACTCTAAAGTATAAAATATTTCAATGAAACTTTTCCTTGCCAGAGAAAAGCCGTAAATTGCTTTCAGAATTTACAGCTGACAAGCCGCATTATTTACAGCGAACGCTTTCAAAATAATTGGACTATATTAACAAGTAAAATGAAAACGTGTAACGCTATTACAACTTTCACCGTAGCGGCAAATATAGCATACCCAATAACATTGAAATCTAAACTTATTAGTCTCGAAACAATATTAAATTAAGAACACACTTATAATCGCATTTCTCCAATTTTATACCGCATGAAAATACTTCTCGTTCAATTGGATAATTACTGGAAATTTTCTTCTATTTTCTAAATAAAATTAAGCGAAAAATATTTTAAAAAAGAACTCACCACGATATTACGAACGTAACAGCGGTCGGCACGAACTCTCGTCAAACTATACCCAAGTTAAACTCGGTCCGTGCGTTGGGGCCGGCTCTTTACACAGCACTGCGGCGTATCGACCGATCCAACATATAAAATAAGCGCATAGCACGCGATGTAAGAGACATAAGTAGTACCCAGCAGTCCCTAAGATATTGTGTTGTCCTACTTCACTTGCGCTTTCATTGTTACCTGGGCTAATTAAATATATTTGCGACTTAACAATGACTAAGACTTATATTTCGTATATCGCCAGACGGCTTGGTCGAGATTCAGAGGCCTTTGGTCGGAAGCCGTATTTATTCCTCCTTTGAATTTGTATAATAGGGATTCGTTACGCAAGTTACAAGTTCGTTTTGAAGTAAGCAGATCCCCACGTAATACACTAATTATGCTTGTTCTACACGACAAGTCCATTAAGGACTCGATCGAAAATCATTTTTGAGTGTGATCACTATCAAAATTGGACACAAAATTTATCAACCATAGAGTCTTCAAAACAATATTATCCACTAGCATTATGGAAGGTTTTTAGCCTATTCCTTGAACAAATGCTGCGTCAAATGTGTGATCGAAGAATAGTGGCCTCGGCAATGGCCATAGTAAATTGGCCATTGTTTTTTACCCAATTTTATCAGTAAAAATAAAGAAGTTCAAAAAGCTTTTTCTTGATTCGTTACTATTTTCTATCTTACTGATGTCCGGAGCCCACTGGGTCATTAAAAACGTTCACCACTATTTTGTGCCTTGGGATTCGACTTCCTTCGTTTGCGGCTATAAGGCGGATTTTTATTAGGTAATCTTTAGGAGGGTGAAATCTAAATATGTAATAGGCTAAAGGTCACTCACTCACCACGAAATATCGAAAGCCACTTGAAGTGTAAAGATGGCATTTGACAGGGAGGTAGTTCATAGTTAGTTGACGTCCGTTAACAAAGAATTTTACGAAACACCCCCCGCAAAGGGGTGAAATATGAGGTGGAAGTTCGTATGTAAAACGTTGGTTTTTGGGCCATGATATTTGAAACACGCTATGATTATGGAATATCGTCATTATTTGTAAATCTGTCTGGTTCTAGGTACCGAGTGAAGGAAGTTTGAAGTTCGTAAGGGTCAGAACGAATTTCACGCGGATGAAGTCGCGGACGAAAAGCTAGTCTATACTAATATATAAAGAGTTTGTTTGTTTGCTTGAATCGGTAGTTCCTGAGATATCTCAGGAACTACCGATTGGCTCGATTTGAAAAATTCTTTCAGTTTTAAATTGCCCATTTATCGAGAAGGCTGTAGGCAATATATCATCACGCTAAGACCAATAGGAGCAGAGCAGTCATGATAAATTGACAAAAACGAAGTTGCGCAACGCTTGCCAAGGTTGGTCTGTGGATGGGTGACCATCTTAACATACCGAGTTTCCACCGTGCCTCGGAAAGCACGTTAAGCCATTGGTCCCGGCTGTCATTTGTAGATCTTTGACAATCGTTACGGTTTGTCAGAAGCCAGAAAATCTGACTGTCTTGCCAAGGAGTACCGTATTACCCAGGCAATGGGTTGTGGAGCTTCACGTAAAATACTGGTATTCAGCTGGATCCGGTTTGACTGGGAGCCTACCCCAATATAGTTGGGAAAAGGCTAGGCAGATGATGATGTAGCCTATGGTATTCAGCAACTGTGTAGCAACCTAACAGTAACAAAAGCTAAGCTAAGCTAGTCACCGCTGAGATTAACCATGACGGCAATTTTGACTATTTTGACCCTCAACGCAAAAACGACGGGGTGTTATAAGTTTTACGCGTCTGTGTGTGTATCTGTCAGTCGCATCGTAGATCCCGAACAGTTTTTTTGATGTTTCAAAAGTGAATTAGTTGGGAGTTTTCTTAGCTATGTTTGATGAAAACAGCCCCGAACCCCGACGCGACAACAATTAACAAAAAAAAAATCATCACACAATCAACACACAACAACAATCACACAACCACAAACACAACCACAATCACAATCACACACACAACACACACAACAATCACAACCACAAACACACAATCATCTTCACTTACGTAGGGTCATATACTTTAGTAGGGTTTTATACTTTTTTCGTTTTAATTTTTTTTTAATTTTTAATTTGTTATTTTTTTGAGTTGTTTGCTTTGTACAGTCGGTGATAGCAATTAGCAGACCCCCCTAAAAATAACTCGATTATACACCCTATGCTCAAAACAATAAACGTAATTCAATAAGCAAGAGTTTATCAGACAAACACTACTCGATTAACAGAAACAATAAATAAATTAGATACGCAAACTTGAGCTTTAAGAGGTTGGTATTAGGTCATTTATTTATAACTGTTCACCAATTTTTAAAAGAGGGTAGTTAGACGTCAATATGCGTATTCAACCAAAACTGCTATTGATATGACAATAGGAATATGGGGTAGAAGAGTAAAATGAACAAGATATTCTATGCACAAATAGCAGTGAAAACGCGCGAACATTTATACCTTGCCTTACTAAATTGTAAAAATCCACGCTTTTTTCCTTTTTATTAATTGTTATCAGTTTTGATAGTTTCATCGTCATGTTCAAGTTGAGTTGAGTGATTATTTAAAATAAAAAATAATCTATTTGCATGAGGAGAATGTTGGTATTAAAGCGATTGCTACGAAACTTAATATAGCGGTAAGTGTATTATTTTTTAAGTTTCATTTATAATTATAGTTATTCCTTAATTCGTAAGTTGAATTAACTATGTTTCATTATGAGTCTAATTTGAGATCATTTATAGGTCTAATTTGATTTATATTATCTAAATTGATAAACGTATTTTTGCAAACTTAATCGATAAATTATGTTAACCTATTCGTTACTAAAATTATGCTTATTGTGTTGTTTCAGAGAAATACAGTCAGATTGTGGCTAAGACGTTTGACGTGTGGTTTTAATATTCAAAAAGATCGTCCTGGACCAAAACCATTCAAGAGAGGAAGTGATTGTTGTTGGATATGGTGGGCGGTATGCGGGACTGCTTGCAACAAGTAATAGAAAAAAATGGTGCTCCACTTCGCTATTAAAAGCATATTATAAATTACTTGAGTAACCAGTGTTGGTCACAAACAATACTAACGTATGTCAGTGTGAGTGTTAAATTAACTATTGTTATAATTTCTAACGAAGTATTTCGAATACCTAGTTTTTTGTCAAAACCTTATAACTAAAATAACTACTCACAAAACAAATTGATATATAGTAGGTAGAACTTCAACGTATAATGCCGTTTTATTTAACTAGTTAAATGATATTTAATGTGGTGATGTTATTGTTATGAAATAGAAATACATACCTATATTTCTAAATATTATAACATGCTGATTCACTACATTAAACTCAGTGCATTTAACAACGTTATTAGTAAAATAGTAAGTAGGTAAATATTATCATCTTCGAGTCGTCATCAATATCATTTATGTTAATCTTATAATATTCTTTTTATAAAATATAATCGTTTTTACCATCATTTTGGTTTTTTATTTCTGTTCGTTTTTTTTTTTTTTTTTTTTGTTGCCAAAGTTATAATTTATTATTTATAAGGAACTTAAAATAAATTTACAAAACAGAAACAAACGTGTCAGTCACGCTGGATACGAACTCACAACCTCGATTTGTCAGCTCGCTACAGTCACCACTAGACCACTCGAAACATATTTAACGTCATCGAAATTACGTATTATATTACAAGCAAAAATAATATTCAAGATCATACCTACCTTAACACTGTGTATTAAAGATCAAATTCGAATAACTATTTTATTGATCGTAGACGTTGAACCAGTTGTCTTACTGCTAACAAGCAAAAGGTTCAAATTCGTTTAATTTTTAGGGGGTCAGTTAATTGCTATCACCGACTGTACGTTTATACTATTTTCATTATTTTGTGTCAGGAGTTTTTTTTGTTTTCTTTTTTTTTTTCTAGGCTCCTCGGAATTTCAAATCTCTATTATGACAAATGCTGATGGTTCGAAAACCCATCTACGTATCTCTGACACGCATTTGCCCATTTAATTCATCTTAACATTCAGGCGAAAAAAGGTGATTGTCCTGATTTTGCATTCATTACTCAAATATGTATTAGTAAAAAAATAAAAAAGAAGAAAAACTGCAAGTGTTTGCATTCCTTATAAATGTTAAAGTTCCAATATTTTAGCATAATTAACAGTTTTAAACCGCCATATCCCAATACTACATTGTTTTTATTTGTAATCATTAAAATATATTAGATTTGTTTTTTTTTTTCCGGTATGCGTTCTCGTGGCTTTTTCCACTGAAATTGTGCATATTTCATTTCTTTTTTGCCTGTCATTATCTACTATGTTGTTTCGTGTTGTTGAAAATCCTGAATAAGATTAGCGTGACTGCGTATTTGAATAATGAGACGTTCCGATTATTATGCATCACTTCCACACACTTTCACAGCCTTGGAACATCAAGTATGTAAATTCGTAGGCTTTTCAGATTCATTCTGCAGGTACATTACCCTGATTTGCTCATTTTTGAGGGCTTGTTTTTATAGACATACCTACTGGCAGCGCCCCGCGGTTTCACCCGCATATTTCAATTCCCGTAAAAATTATCCTATATTATGTTAATCGATAGATCTTGTTTTTGAGCGTATGGCACTTGTGGATTGCAGCTAAAAATTAGCGGTGTGTTGCATTATGCTGGGCTGATTTATGTTATTTTATTTAATTATAAGGATTTTTTTTTAAATATAATGCCAATAAACACATTTTTCTTTCTTTCTTTCTTTAATCCTAGTTATAAACCATCTGTTTGCCAAATTTCATCAAAATTACTCTTTCACGCAAAATCTACTGGCATGGATGTATGGATGGATGTTTGTATGTATGGATGGATGGATGTTTGCTTGTTAGCAAACATCCATCCATCCATACATACAAACTTTCGCGTTTATAATATTAATAGGACTAGTAGCATACGTTTTGGCGATAGACAGTAAGGCCAAAGGCGCAAATATAGCGACACCGATGCGACCAACATTTATATTTTTATAGAAATAAAAATATCTTCTACTAGAGGCATAGTATTTGTATATATAGAAAGAAGTCTGTCAAATTATTTAATTATTTATGAAAAGGTTTGTTTTTGCGACGACACAGTAGCAGGTTTTAGCTACAAGTAAACGATTATCAGGGACTATTTTTCATTTCTTAAGTAGACAATCACTGCAATCTTAGATTAAAAAAAAAATACAGTCAGTTCAAATCATTGCCATTGTCTATTCTTTGATAACGTTCTCTTGCAAGCCCAGCACTCTTTGCTGTGATATTTTTCTTTTATTTCATAGTGTCATGTAATAATTTAAACCAATCTCGCAACTCATCCGCTTTCAAAGCCAAGTCGTATAAAAGTTTATTAATTTCTAAGACCGTCCGTGGCTTTGCACAGTGAAACTTCATATTCTAGTTATTATGAAAACATGGGAGGTGCTACTATAAAATGCAGTTAGCATTTTTATTGTGACCTGTGGAAGCTTCGCATAAATAAAGGTAGACAAGCCCATCACTCTATTCATGAATGGACCCAATAACACTGGGTGTTCTGAGAAATGAAACCTGAATGATGGTTACAAAAGCGACTGTTGAACCTTAAGTTCAGCTCTTTTTTTTTTCTAAATGGGACATCATCAAATCCTCCTCCCGCTCTGGGCGGAGTGGAAGGGAGAGTCAGATTCTTGCTGACTAAAACTATCCCGTGAACCTTCTTGTGCCCTTTACGTTCCAGGGCTCAGTGGCGTGCAGTGGTTCGAGTTAGGGTAGACCAGAGAAAATGTCCAAATAAATTTAAAAAAATAACCATATTATTCAGGGTTGATTTTTAATGAAATGAGTTTTTTTTTGTTTTTTTTTTAGACAGCCTATTAAAAAAAAAAAAAACAAATGATAAATGATATTTATTTTGTAAGTATGTTAAACATAACACTTTTACACGTCAAATATTTCTGGTCATTTTAAGCTAGATGAAGCCGGAAAAAAAAATAACACCACATTTCAACCCTGAATAATGTGGTGCGTTTTTTTTTGGACATTTTCTCTGGCCTACCCTAACTCGAACCACTGCACGCCACTGCCAGGGCCGCGGTAACTCTTTCGAACAAATTTCGCAACCCTAGCAGGTACTGACCCCGTCTTCGTTGCTGACAGCTCTTTGAGGCGCACGTGGAATACGACGCGCCGTCAACCTGGGCTTGGTTGCTATCGGACGACAAGCTACCCATAGCTCGCCGTCCGAAGGCCCGCGCCTACTGTGGCCGGGAAATGCGTTTCCCAACGTCCGGGGCGTCTTCTTCTGTTGCAGCAGCTGGAGCGTGAGCTTTTCTCTCTCCCGCACGCGTGCTGCTTCCTCCTTTGCTAGCATTATTGCTTCGCAGAGGCATGGGATGCGGTCGCCTTCGCAGGAGGCGACCGCATCCCATGCCTCTTTGCTCGGGACCATGGATTGAACCAGGGTAAGTTCAGCTCTTGCCGAACCGATCGACATTCTGGTATCATTACCACTACGAGACATTCAAAAGATTCATACGGTATTTCTTGAGTTAGCAAGGTTGTTTTGTTTTTCAAAAGATTTGTTCATGTTGAGGCGATGAATAACAAGCGGCTAACAACTAGATTGAAATAGACTAGGGCACAATTATGTTTAGTGTGTTTGAGAGGATTATTAAAAGGCGACTAACAAAAAGTAGGCAAGACAGAAGTGAGTGGAAACGCGTAATAGAACGCACTTTCATGATTTTTTATATAAAAACATATGACATGATCCCTTAGAATTTCAATCATCAGGAGCATTATTATTAAATGGCCTGCTGAAACCATGGACTGAAGGACTGATAAGGCGGCCCTTGGAGGAGTCTACTGGATGGCCGTTTAGGGCCTACTTCAAGAAGGAATGATTGTGATGATGGTTGATTGTACCTATACACCTCTTTTTAAGGATGGAATCATCAAATGAGTTCTTCTGCTCTGAGTAGATCGAAAGGGACAGACTTATACTGACTAAAGCCCATCCGTAATCCTCCTAATGCCCTTTGCGTTCCATTGCCGCGGTGACTCTTTCGAACAAATTCCGCAACCCTAGCAGGCACTGATCTTAGCGGGCCCCGACTACAATGCTTCTCCAAAAAGGCCGCACGTATGTACGGCGTGCGTGAATGACCAGTAATGCAATTCTGCAAAAATCTCATCGCGATATAATTGGTGAAGTAAGCTTCAAGTGTTCAACTCACTTCAGTAGTGAGTAGTTACAGAATTGACCGACTGATGAACGTAAAGTAAGCAAAAGGAGTATTTTAGGATTGTAATTGATGCAAAAAGGCGATAGTTTCTGTATTTTTATGTTCTTAAATTGTACATCTCATAAGCTCAAGCTCATCTGATATTTTTTATCTTAACGTATCAATCCACTGAATATTAAAGTCAACCTGCCCTGTTCTTTCATACATTTCTATGCCATCATATACATATTGTTTCAAGTGGCTGATCTGCCAAACAGTTTACCATCACAAGTCACGCAAAGGCTTTAATAGATGAATAATAGGACAGATGGCACATGATTTATAACATCTCGAGGTTAGGATGCTATGAAATTTTGGCACCAGTCCATAGTTTCTATGATTTATATCAATTGCTGTTTCTAAACATAAACTTCACACACTCGTAGCATCTTAAGTATAATCATGACGACGACGTGTGATATCGATTATATTTCTAGAAGAGAATAACAGAAGTTCCAAGAAGTTGATAGTCCCATGAACAGTGCCCATACCCAAATTCTTGGTTACTAAGAACTTTCTGTGGAGCAAATGCAAGAATGTGGATTGCCGTTCAGGCACTGGCACTCTGGAGTTCCAGTAGCCACACTCGTGACTACAAAAACCTTGTGGCATCATCTCCAGCCATACAGCAATCCACAGCTATACATAAACCTCCCCAATCGTTACCTTACATATAGCAAGTCACCGTCTTTATCTATCACTTTGGCCATCGATTCTACGAATAATATGGCTGTCCCAAAAGAAAAAAAAAACTAACGTTTAAAGTTGCTTCGAAGTTCCACGGTAAAATTGTGTTTACATGTCTATGATTAAGATTATACTAGATATAGTGATGTGGTGTCATAGTATTGTTTCATGTACTGTAGTATTGTACATAACCTTAAAGTAGAAATTAAAAAAAAAAAAAACTAGAATAAAAGGGCTCTAATAATGTCAGAAAACAACTAGCGTGGCAGGAGTGGGCTTTAGCCGGCAAGAGTCCATCACTGCTCCGACCGTCTCACAGCGTGAGACAATCGAGGCGTCTATGTTGATTCCCCAATCCTAAATAAGCTGAAGAGGCAATGGCTGGTCCATTGCCCCAGCCATTGCCCCAGCCATTGCCCCTTCAGCTTATTCTATGGGCTATGTTGATCATTTTGGTTCTCTGCCGGATCACCTCGATTGAGACAGCGAAGTAGTCATACCGGAAAAGTGAGCTCTCAATGGGCCAATCAATTTACAAAATGCCTCCGCAATTCGTAAATATACAACTGCATGTTACACTATTAGTTTCATTTTTTTTTGTTAACTTTTTTGTTAGTGTTGTGCGAGTCCCAAATAAACGTCTTTCTTTCTTTATTATTACTTAATTTATGTCATTTGACTTCACCCTGTTGTCTAAGCTACCTTACAATTAAATCATAGTCAAGAAAGTTTCCCTCTCCTAGAGGGGAGGCCTGTGTCCCAGCAGTGGGAACATTAAAAGGCTGATTATGCTTATGCAAGTAAGTTCCTATATTTATAATATACTAGCTGCTGCCCGCGACTTCGTCCCCGTGGAATCCCCGATTTTAAAACATTCTTTATCGCTGCTCCGCTCCTATTGGCTTAAGCGTGATGATATATAGCCTAAAGCCTTCCTCGATAAATGGTCTATTCAACCCAAAAAGAATTTTTCAATTCGAACCAGTAGTTCCTGAGATTAGCGCGTTCAAACAAACAAACAAACAAACAAACTCTTCAGCTTTATAATTTATAACTAGTATTTCGCTTCGGGGCGCGAGTTGCAAGCAACCCGCGGTGTCTTTTTGGTATTTTTTTACTAACAATTATTATCTCTACAATGTCAGATTTCTGAGTTACGCAAAGGGGTTGAAAGAAGGGGGTTGAAAAGGGTTGAATAGGGTTGAATTTTTTATTGGCCATATACTCATCCAGACACCCTCTATACAACCCCGAAGACCATTTTTCTCCACAATGTCAAGTTTCTGAGATACGCAGGGGGGTTGAAAGTAGGGGGTTGAAAAGGGTTGATTTTTTTATTGGCCATATACTCACCCAGATACCCTCTATACAACCCCGAAAACCATTTTTCTCTAAAATGTCAGATTTCCGAGATACGCAAAGGGGTTGTAAAAAGGGGGTTGAAAAGGGGTAATTTTTTTTTCGTTTTATTCTCACCCAGATACCCTCTATACAACCCCGAAAACCATTTTTCTCTTCAACGTCAGGTTTCCGAGATAAGCAATGGGGTTGAAAGACGGGGGTTGAAAAGGGGTAGTTTCAGATTTTTCCCATACTCACCCCGACACCTTCTATACAACCCCATAAAAAGTTTTTCCCTCCTAGCACGGGAAGTGGGAGAACAATTGTGTCAATCAGTCAGTCAATCAATCAGTCAGTGGTTTTTTAATTATATATAATATAAACTAGTATTTCGCTTGGGGGCGCGAGTTGCAAGCAACCCGCGGTGTCTTTTTAGTATTTTTTCTCATCCAAACACCCTCTATACAACCCCGAAGACCATTTTTCTCTACAATGTCAGGTTTCTGAGTTACGCAAAGGGGTTGAAAGAAGGGGGTTGAAAAGGGTTGAATTTTTTTTAGCCTTATTTTCATCCAAATGCCCTCTATACAACCCCGAAAACCATTTTTCTCTACAATGTCAGGTTTCTGAGTTACGCAAAGGGGTTGAAACAAGGGGGTTGAAAAGGGTTGAATTTTTTATTGGCTTTATACTCATCCAAATACCCTCTATATAACCCCGAAAACCATTTTTCTCTACAATGTCAGGTTTCTGAGATACGCAAAGGGGTTGTAAAAAGGGGGTTGAAAAGGGGTAATTTTTTTTTTCGTTTTATACTCACCCAGACACCCTCTATACAACCCCGAAAACCATTTTTCTCTAAAATGTCAGATTTCTGAGATACGCAAAGGGGTTGTAAAAAGGGGGTTGAAAAGGGGTAGTTTCAGATTTTTCCCATACTCACCCCGACACCTTCTATACAACCCCATAAAAAGTTTTCCCCTCCTAGCACGGCAAGTGGGAGAACAATTATGTCAATCAGTCAGTCAATCAATCAGTCAGTGGTTTTTTAATTGTATATAATATAAATATATAATATATAATATATTTAATGTATTGTTCTTTTTGTCAATTTGTCCACATAAAACAATGGTTAAAAATCACTACCTCTCTCTTTAATCGTTTTTGCTTGAGTTCTGTTTTTTTTTTTAATGTATTTACTGTATTTATAAAAAGTATACGTAAACCTACCGTAACTAGACTTCCCTTTTCTCTTTTAAATCCATCCCAAGTTTATCTTGAAAAGATTGCTGTTAGCGATAGGGCTGCCGATTTTGTCGCCCTTTGTGGTCTTTTTTCATCTATGTATATTTTCTATAAATTATATGATGTACATAATTAAGAGTATACTGTTCTATTTCATGAAAACTTTATCTTCAAAAATCCTAACCCATTTTATTTTGTAAATCAATTAGGCTTCTAGATTCATCCCTGACATTTCCGTCAACAACATGAACAGTACAAGATATCAACCAGTCAAAGAAATATTTGATGAGTTTAATAATACCATGGTGTTCAATTATTCACTCTGATTGACATGGTGACGTCGAGAAATAATTTTATTCATTCAATTATAGGCTAAATCTATCATACTTTAATTGGTCTAAATATATAAGCTGGGGATTTAAATAGTTTTCTTTCATAGGAAAATATTTTCAGGGGTTATTGATCTCTAAAAGAACTATGGAGTTTCTTGTCCGTTCTTCTCCATAAGAATCTACCTTTGCGAATGGACGCTAGAGTCACTTAATTATGATACATTTTATTGATGACGTTCAAAAGTGCCGTTAATGGCCTAATTGAAATAAACGTTTTGACTATTTGACTATTGACTATTGAAGCGACGAACATTATGATAAAATAATTATGTAGGTATAGTGAACATTATGTTTCTACTTCTGCTGTTCTTTCACATTCAAGTACGTTGGGCACGTGGGTCAGCACCTTGTACCTTTTCTGGTGGTCGTCACTATTGATTTATAGTTTCAGGAGTTTCAGTTGTTGGAAATGTTGGAAATATGACCGACGTCGACGTTGAGTCGTATAGAATCAAAAACAGCAATCTTGACTTTTGACTTATTAACAGTAATTAGGAAAAGTAGTTTCATTATTACAAACAGCATTTTTTAATGTGTATTTATAATTACGTATGTTTTAGAATTTTGAATTCATTATTTTAAGATTTAAATTTGAATTAAGTAAATAGTTAATAACTAAAATTATCAGATTGCTGTTTTTGATTCTATACGACTCATATAACACGAAGACGCTTTGAAGGCGCTTGTTCTTTCCTAAATATATTATGAATTCAGACATTTGATTCGAGATAATTATCAAAAAGAATGGTCATTTCTGACCCAGTTTTCGACAGAATTGCGACCTATCGTAGTATTTTTTTTTTGTCATCTGAAGTAGAGCAAGATTTTCTGTTTTTTTTTTAATTTAATGGTTAACACATAAATAAATGGCCATACATCAGACGAAGTATCGAAAAAGTTACTTTTCATGAATTCTTATAAGTACGTACTTCGTATTTCCGTTCATTTGAATTGCCCTAATGGGTGTTATTCATAGTTGATAACAAGGGTCTGATGGAAACCATAAAGGGTCTGATGTCTGATGAAAACCATAAAGGTGAGTAGTGGCTCTCTTAGTTTACTACTCCTGTACCCAGCGTATTGGGACTCATATAAACCGTACAGGTGGTTACTATTCTTAAAGCTATTACCAACAACAATGTATATGGTTCATTAAAAGGAATCAAATGAGCCCAGACACGATTGCTTTATTAGTAGCCAACTAAGAGATCCACTATCCACTTTTCTGGTCTTTATCATCAGATACTTTTATCAACACCAATGAATAGTGCTCATTAGAAGGAATCAAATGAGCCCAAACACGATGGCTTTAGTAGTAGCCAACTAAGAGATCCACTATCTACTTTTCTGGTCTCCATCATCAAATCCTTGTTAGCAACGCCTATGAATATTGTTCATCCGAACGATTCATATGAGCCCTAACAAGATGGCTTTATTAGTAGCCAACTAAGAGATCCACTATCCACTTTTCTGGTCTTCATCATCAGATACTTTTTACCAACACCAATGAATAATGCTCATTAGAAGGAATCAAATGAGCCCAAACACGATGGCTTTATTAGTATCCAACTAAGAGACCCACTATTCACTTTTCTGGTCTTTATCATCAGATGCTTTTTATCAACACCTATGAATATTGTTCATCAGAACGATTCAAATGAGCCCAAACATAATGGATTCACTAGTAGGCAATTAAGAGATCCACTTTCCACCTTTCTAGTTTCTGTCATCAGATCCTTTTTACCAACACCAATCTATAATCTATAATATTAATATTATAAAGCTGAAGAGTTTGTTTGTTTGTTTGTTTGTTTGAACGCGCTAATCTCAGGAACTACTGGTCCGATTTGAAAAAAATCTTTCAGTGTTAGATAGCCCATTTATCGAGGAAGGCTATAGGCTATATATCATCACGCTAAGACCAATAGGAGCGGAGCAGTCATGAAAAATGTGACACAAACGAAGTTGTGCGGACAGCTAGTGATGAATATTGCTCATCAGAACGATTCATAATCCTAGCTAGCATAACCAACGTACTTGGGCTTATGCCCAAGTACGTTAGTTATGCTAGCGAGAGGGAGGACAATTTTTCTATGCTTCGCTTGAACGAACACTCAAAACCCTATATTTATGAGTTCGCCAAAGAAACTGAAAAACAAAAACTTTTTACAAAAAATAAAACCGACTTCTAAACAAAAAAAGCCAAAAAGTACAAAATAACTTTAATTTCGGAACTCGGTGTTTTTGGTTGCTTCATGTTTTTGAACACACCGACTTCCGAAATTAAAGTTATTTTGAACTTTTTGTCCCTTTTTAGTGGTTCACTCCCAGCTAAACATACCAATCACAGCGTACGTGGTATAAATTGGTGTAAACAATAAACAAACATGCGATTTCAGCTACCCCGACAGATTTGGTATCATTTATTGAAATGATCAAAAAACCGCTTGTTCGATTTCGATAAAATTTTCATGGGACTATTTGGGAAGTATACCCTTTCCAACAAAAAAAGAATTTTTCCAATAAGCGACGGAGTTATGCGCGACCAACATTAAAAAAAAAAACATACAAACATCCGAATTGAGAACCTCCTCCTTTTTTAGAAGTCGGTTAAAAACGTATTTCTCTTAGAATTTAAACTACAAAGGAGCAAAGATAAGTGTGATTCTGATCGAATTGGGTCAATATTCTAAGGGCCGTGACATTCTTCTTTTGGAACAACCAACAACGCCATTAAAAATTAATTCCTAATTCCACCGTAACCCAATTTATGGGCCTTTTTCATACAAAATAATGGTCATTTAAAAATGATCGTAAAAGACACAATTTTAAAATTGATGTTTGAGTTTCAAGAGAAAAGACAGTACTTTCCATTGCTAATCTTATTTTTTTAGCTCAGCCTATTTTCTGATTGTGTCATGTTATTATTTTGCTTTCTTTCACTGCCGCTAAAGGTAATAACTTAGTCCCAAAGCTTAATAAATCTGTTTCCTTCAGTCGCGACGTCACACAAACATAAATGATTCACATATTTGGTAGAAAAGACGTTCCAAACTCGGGAATACCCAGACTGTCTCGCGCTAACTCTAAAGCCTCGAACATACTGAAAGCAGTAGCGAGCACGCTGACGGACGAGGTGCATCTTGACTATAACCTACATACAGTACAGTTCAGTTTCTACATGATAGTAGTAGAATAGTAGAGCAGAGTAGGAACTTCGTTTTCCGCACTAAAGTTACCATTTGGTGCAAGGTGCGTGGCTAAGTTCCTAGCTTCACAGGCTTTGTGGAGCGCCCTCACTGTTCTGAGGGTTCCTTCACGTTGGGAGGGCCCGGCATTCCAGAATTATATGGGCGACTGATTCCTCGGCATAATGCAGTATCTGCATAGTAGGCTGCTCGTAGCGCCTATGTCAAAGAGATATTTGTTTAGGGGGTTTAATTTTGTGAAGTCCAGCTGATTTCTGGCAAATCTATGTACGAAAGAAGAGAGAGGAGTGGTTATGGGCCTAGCACTGCCATCGCACAATCTTTCTTTGCAAGCTCGCCTGCGTCGTCAATGTCGAGGGATCCACTGTTACCCTTTCTTTTTCTGGATGGGAAATCATCAAATGACTTTTCCCGCTCTGGGCGGAGCTTAAGAGAGTGTCCGACACGTATTGACTAAAACCCACCCGTGATCCTTCTAGTGCTTTTGCGTTTCAGGGCTGCGGTGACTCTTTCGAACAAATTCCGCAACCCTAGCAGGCACTGGCCCAGGCGTCGGGAAACACTGGGCGATTCCCGGTCACCATAGGCGTGGGCCTGCGGACGGCGAGCTATGGGTGGCTCGCCGCCCGATAGCAACCAGGCCCGGGTCGAAGGCGCGTCGTATTCCACGCGCGACTCAAAGAGCTGTCAGCAAAGAAGACGGGGAATTATTTAGTACGAGCATTGCATATTTAGTGCATGCTTGCTTGCATGCTGCATGCTGCATACTTGCTTGCATCAATTTTATTATTATGGTAAGAAATACTAAATTGTTATAACTATGCATTTTCTGTAACACGATAGATGTTTCTTTCAATTTATAGACGTAAAATGTATGCGAAAAGACGATTCTGACCGTGAACTTTCTGCAATATGATAGTTCTGCTTTTTAATTATTATGGATATGAAATTTATGCCTAATGATCATTCTGACTTACAAAATTAGGAGTTTTAATATATGACAAATGAGAGTATACCAAACAATTTTCTGCGTAGTGAAGATTATGCTATCCGTTTTGCAAAATAATACAATGACATTAAAAGTTCTGCTATAAAGGGTAGACCCTAGGAAGGAGACCCTTTTGTATGCGGTCAAATCTAGTTTTATCAAAGTTCAGTTACGACTCATTACCCGTGACGTATGTATAAATTTACTCAAGTACCTCCAAAAAATATTATTTAACTTACCAAGTCTATTTTTGAAACTCAAAGAATATTTGATGTGTGTATTTAATTTCGAATGCTTCTCGCGTAAGTTCCTCACGATGGTCGAGGTCTAATTCGGACGTCGCACCCCTCACGACACCCTTCTTGCATAGCGCATGATATTGCGTGACTCACATAATTTAAAATTTTGTTAAGTAATTCATTTCAATCAGACGTTTTGTTACCTGTTATGCAAGTCGAGCTAGCATTGTTTGCTATAGCAATCGCAGTAGTGTGAAGTTGATTATTAGAGTTGTTGAAATCCTTGTTTTGTGATTTAGTAACAAAAGCTTAAAATACGTAGGATCAGATGAACACAGGCCCTCTTTTACTTAAGTTAGCTTAAAATATTCCAATTTAAGGTAAGCTTACCTTAAATGGGAATATTTTATCCAAAATAGAAAAGTTGTAAAGCACGTTTCTACGAAAAAACAAAAAAAAAATAGGTATTTTTGTAGAGGCCCAAGGTAGTGGTAATTTTAAGGGAAGCTGCTATATTATAATAAATAGAAACTACAATATTATTATAAATTTGTATAATATTGAGCTAAACTTTAATATTACCTACAAAAATCACTAAAACTAGTTTATTAATAGTGCCTACATAATTTATAAAGATACACTTCAACAATAATTATTCAATCTTGTAATGCTTATGGCAATTAATTTTACACTTGCCAGAACTACAAGTCGACTTTTCTTTGCCATTCTCAAAATAGTTAACATTTTCACTAAATTCATTGTTATTGTTAGTATATGAAACATCATTACCATTAACAAGCTTACTTAAATCATTTTTAAGATAAACTTTAGCTTCATATATTTCATTATCGTTTAATTTTTTGATGCCATTTTCAGTTCTAGCTTTTTGGTTTTCATTATTTGCAATATCGTTATTTATTTTGTCACTGTTAGCCTTGTTTTCGTTAAGTTGTGCTTTAAGTTGTTCTTTGGGTTTCTTGATGTAAGTTTTGATATAAAAGTCGATGAAAAGTACCAGCATGAACACGTTTTGTGGTAAAAACACAGCACTGGTCCAACGAGGGAATTCACAGTCAGTCTTGAAAACTATGATGGCCATGTGAACTACACACCAGAAGAATTGCAGCTGAAAATAATAATTTAATATGATAAAAACATTGTCTTGTCATTAATAGCAAATCATAATCAGCCTTTTAATGTTCCCACTGCTGGGACTCAGGCCTCCTCTCTAGGAGAGGGAATGGGCCGTAATCCAACACGCGGGCCCAGTGCGGGTTGTTGAATGTCACATGTCTTCGAATTTTTGGTTCTAGGACATGCTGGTTTTCTCACGATGAATTCTAAAAATCGGTTGAATGGACTGTAAGCAATTTTGTGCCAATGTCTAATCTTATTGTGAATGGAGTATTGTTAAATATTATAGGTACTCGATGTTTTGCAGTTGAATAAAACTGAAAAATAATAAGAATTAATAATATATAGTGTCGAATCGTTACGTTACCAAATTGTATATTATCCACTTATCGAATATATTCGTGCTACTAAATATATTTCTTCAAATAGGAACTAACTGACTTCATAGTTTGTGTAGTTTTATAAACCTGATATTGTCAGGGTATCATTTTGAATTTGGAAAACTTAATCACTACTATGATCCATAAATCTATTGTCCTGTATATGCTCGCTATAGGTAATGTGCACCGCGTAGACTATGCCATCTAATGTTGCAAATCTGTAACTTTTACGTTGTAAATACTACTTGTGCCACCCATACTTCCTGCACCCTCCGTTTAGAGGAACGTGCACGAAGTGGACTGTGCCACTGTGTGTGTGCTGTGCGTTGCAAATTTTGAAACTTGACATTGACGCATCTGTGCTTCCACCTATAGTTTCTGCACGTTCCCTATTGTAATGTGTAATGAGATTAAATTAACTTTCAAAAACTGCGATATCCAGTGAGCGCAAATAAAACATGGAAGCATTCTCTAAAAATCTAAAATCAAACTCTAAAAATGACCCAACGCAAATTGCGCCGCGGTAGGCGGGGCTTACCGATTGTGCCGCTCACGTGTTTAGTTCGTCCGCGGTAGGCGACAGTGGCGGTCGATTATTATTTACCGGATTTTGAGTGATATATGTTTAAAAATGCCTTCTATGTGGTGTATAAATAAATCACATTTATCTTCATTAATCGCATAAAAAGAATGATAGAATTCGTTTTTACGTGTAAATACATCGCTATTTATTATATTTCTATTAAAAATGGAGTCGTTTAATGAATTGTGCCACGATTTTACGAAGTCAGTGGGGATGATGCTATGCCAACCAAACAATTTACTTTTCTACCTGACAATTAAATAATGCACTGAAATTTATTATTTATATTACAAGCTAAGATACAATACACACCCTTTTTTTTCTATGGAGACGGCGCTATGCAAGATGTACAAGTTATTGTAGGTTAAAGGTACTTCTACAAAAAAATTCCTTTAATAGCATTCAGAAAATAAATATCGTTGCTGTATTATAAAACATAAGATTTTCTTCTTCCAAATTATCTCTCTCTCTCTCGATTTACTAGAAATGGAGAGGGTGGAATTTGGTTAAAATGAAAATCTACAATAGCGGCTGCGAAATTGTGTTTTAAATCATACGTGAGAAGAAACTTTGACAATAGTCCCCCGAACTCACATGATATTTATGCTTCTTTAATTCACTATATTTTCTTTTAGATTTCCACAAGATAAATTTCAATTTTTTACCAGGTACTTGACGTCATCAGCCCATACACTTGAACTTGGATGCGCTTTATCTTTATAATTATTTTACGATTTGAAATGACAAAAAATACCTACAAATGTAAATCTAACAGACGGACAAAGTAGAATTCTGATTTTCAAGTAGTATTACACAATTCTATATTTTAATACCATCGCTATCACAATTAATTTTTGTGTTGCACCTTTATTACATAAAACATCCCGGGCGACAGATGGTGGGCACAGTAGCGTCAAAAAAATGTCGTTTACGGCCTATACGTTTCAAGGTAATTTAAACCCAAATCCTTTAGAAATAAGGTCCAATTTTAACTGTGCATCGTAATAGTAATAATGTTGTTCGGCGAATCAGCGACGGGGTTTCGATGTGAGTTTCTTTGGGATTTTGTGTCAAGATTCGCGCTTAGATCTCTTGAAGTAATGCTTCCAATGTTTATTTTCGTTCACTTGCGATATCATGTCTTGATTTCTTAAAGTAATCCTATCTATTAAAAGCAAACTTTCTTTTAATCTACAGCTGGTGAAGATTGGAGATAGAAGGCAGTAGTTATAGAAAGTGGCTTATAAGCAACTCCCATGGCGACGACAAGAAATTGACTGTTGAAGGAAATAAATCGAAAAGTTTGTATAGCTATGTGGGAGACCTCTCCCATTAGTAGGACAAAATAGTTTGTAAAGTACAAATGAATAATTAAAACTTACGATTTGCAACTGTGTGACATGCTTCTTTATCCAAATCGCATTTTTGGTGCTCGGTACAGCCACCGTCAATAAATAGTACGTGTACATCACAACATGAACAAATGAGTTGATCACACCAATCAGTGTACCGTGACCACCTGAAATTTGATATTTACAATGATTTAATCATTACTCGTCACAGTCATTACTCGTCGTTCGGTAAGTTTATTTAATATAATACAGCACAATAATCTACTCAATTATTTATAATTGAATCCTAGTGTACCGAAATAGAATTTAAATAACTGAATACATAATTTCCTTTTGTTTGAATTATTTTTTGTAAATTCAACTTTTTTTAGTTGAACTTTGAACATTATTTGTAAAAGATATATCGTTCATTCATTTCTTTTACAACATATCCATGGTGTGTATGAGTGTTCCTTCTGTATTAAAGAAGTTAAAGTAATATTTGATTGAGTTCAGAACTTCTAACCAGTCGCTGAGTGACAAGTGAGATTAAAATCAACTTAAATCAAGGTTTAGATTGTAACATAGGACATTTAAAATTGCGGTTGTAGGCTCCTGTAGATTAAGCCAAAAAGCCTCTGGTATAAGCCAGTTTTGGTGTTCCGTGTAAAAAAAAGTATGAAAAATCATTGTGACCTGGTAAGTAAGTCGTTGCGGCCCATATTAGCATGCACATCCCGGTGTGGTGGTAGATGTGCAGGAATGTTACTTGGTTGAATTTCTTGCGGAGTACGAAGAATACCTGAAATGCATTTAATGTCAAATAAAACAGAGGGGAGTTTTATTTATTAAAAACAAAATGTATGCTTACACCATATACAAAATGTAGAAAAAAAAAACTTCAAAAGAAAAGCTACCACAGACTCGGACTGTTTTAGGCGATCGGTGGCGGCGACCTCTCGCGTCCGGCCCTGGTTCAAGCCATGGTCCGGAGTGAGGAGGCCTGGGAAGCGGTCGACTCCTTCTGCGAAGCAGTAATGCCAGCGAAGAAGGAGGCGGAACGCGTGCGAGAGAGGGAAACCTCACGCCGCAGCCGCCGCAACAGAAGAAGCCCCGGGCGTCGGGAAACGCAGGGCGATTCCCGGCCACCACAAGCACGGGCCTGCAGATGGAAAGCTATGGGTGGCTCGCCGTCCGGTAGCAACCAGGCCCATATCGACGGCGCGTCGTGTTCCAAGCGCGCCTCAAAGAGCCGTCAGCAAAGAAGACGGGGCCCCATAGGGTCAGTGCCTGCTAGGGTTGCGGAATTTGTTCGAAAGAGTCACCGCAGCCCTGGAACGCAAAGGGCACAAGAAGGATCACGGGTGGGTTTTAGTCAGTAAGAGTCTGACACTCCCTTCCGCTCTGCCCAGAGCGGGAGAAGTCATTTGATGATCATCCAACCAAAAAAAAAAGACTCGGACTGTACCGAGGGTTGCGTTATGAGGTAAATATTAAATTCTCTGTTTACGCTTGCAACTTCTCTTTGCTTAGGATTACAAAAAAGTGATGTTAGATAGTCTTCGTTTTATTTTTCCTGAACTTATAAGAAACCTATTTAAATATACCGCAAATAACTAGATTACTTTAATATTTTTCTCTTTTCAAACTTCGGATCATAACATTTCAGTTTTGAGATGGATACTGTCAAAAATGTTTACCCAAAAAGTTTATTTTTGGCATATAGGGTAAAACCGGCATAGATGCCCCAGTAGTATAGGTGCCCCGATTGTAATTACTCTAGTTTAGCGGATGAACCGCATGCTATTTTATTTATGTATCGGGAGACTTTCCAACTATCCCAAGTGGACTGTGTCTCATGTCTCTGTGCGGTTGCATGGGAAGGTAAAGTGCGATCAAAGTTTTTTTGGGATAGAAGCTCTGTTTTTCAGCGGGTCGTCTATCCTAAATGTACTTTTTATGGACTAGGCAACTATCCCAAAAATTTAGAGGTCCGCGAAAATCGCTAATGCTCTGGAAATATCAAAGATAATGTTTTTGTACTTTTCATAAAGTAGATAAAAACCCAAAGAAAAACTAACCAGTGTTACAATTAAAATATTTTAGTTTTTGCACTGGGAGATATAAAATGATTTCAAAAAGTGGGGCACCTATCCCGGTTTTACCCTAAAAACGCTGATAAATACTTAATTTAACAATTTCCTCACGATCATGTCCCTTTCAACACAAGTCGCTAAGTTAATTAAACTAAACAAGCATTGTTTGATAATGTTTAGTTACACAGGTCACTACTGTAGTTCATTACAAGGCTAGAATATATTACCTTTTTAAATTCCTTTGAAGTACGTAGAGACTTGTTTTGCTTAGCAGTCAAAAATCCAAAGTGATCGCATCATCAAAATTTATTTATTTAAGTACTTTAGGCGTGTTTGGATCTTCGAATTATATACATATTTTTACGAAATTTTAATTTAACTGATCGTGACTGAGACAGATAGACATACGACGATCTTAAAAGATTCCCGTTTTTTTCGTTTCAACAAAGGAAAGCCTGACACCTATTATAATAAGGTTGTAGTGGACATAATGACAATTCAAAAATAACAAAGTGATAAAAATAGTTATGTAAATGATTCAATTTATGCCTATGTTATCATGCATGATTGCTAACTGGATTCCGACTGATGGGCAATTCTTGTTTTTTAAGGTTCGTCTGCTTTTCCATTTCAAATATACCTTTTAATCAATTTCTAATATGTATACCGTATATAATTAATGGCACTTCCTTTCTTCTCCTAAAACTGTTTGTCCGAAAATTAACTATCGTACGTATATATCTACATTTGCCATAAACTTCAGTAACCATGCATAATGTTCAAATATTAGAAATTTTGTTTTACATAATTATCTTGACTTCTGAAATATATCATGATATCGAGTAGGTACTATAGCAATTGAATCGCCTAATTTTGCACAAAATAAAGTCATAAGTTTTGTACTGCATACTGTATATTATTCCTAATGTGCATTTATGATAAAATTGTAAGTCCTAAAAAAAAATAGTGACAGAAATGAATCGCTACAAAATCAGACTCAACGAAATCTTGTCTGTCCTACCTCTACAGTGTAATTAAGAGAATTCTGCGTAGGCGCAGAGGGGCAAGGCGGTCCGCGAACTGAGGCGTAAGTGTTAAGCAACCTTAAGTTTGTGTAGGACCGCCGGAGCCCTGAAGCCCCGGAGCCCCGCAGCGCCGGAGCCGTGACAGGAACCATGCCTGCTGCATGTTACATGCTCGCTTGCATTCTGCATGCTTGCTTGCATGCTTAATGTTGCAGCTTGCTTGCATGCTGTATGCTTACTACATGCATAGTGTGTGATTGTTTTCATGCTTTAAACATGTGGTTTTCAACTACTTTTTTAACTGATAATTCATGCAGTGCCATCGCCGTGATAAAAGCCATATTACTTTTACATCTTTACTATTTATTTATTGTATCAGATTTTTTCTTAGTAAGAGCACTCAAATAATTTAGGCGAACGTTTTTGTTTTTTTAATTTCAATCATTCATACGTCCTTGAATAAAGATGTTTATCTTAATATTAATTGGCATACCTACTAAACAATTCGTTACGATTATTTGATATTAGTTTAGATAAAAATTGAAAGATGTTTTATTTGTCCTGCATTTTTTAAATTGGCTGAGAACGGAGCTAAATTAATATTTTGTTATTTTTAAATCGTTTTATCAACTAGAAACGTTGAAATGTCTTCTGATTTTGCAAAAGAGAATGTTATCCGACTGATTTCAATTTTGATCAGTAAATTTTCAAATCGGTTTCACTATCGAACATTTATTTATGATACGCATTAAACATATTTTGATAAAAAAAAAAATCTATTAATATAAAGCTCTTCCGTAACTGAGTGATTAAGTGACTGACAGGCAATGCACATCTGAAACTACTAGTCTTTGGAGAGAGCATTATAAAAAATCGAAATGCCTACGGGAACGGGAATGAACGGGATATACGCGGACGAAGTCGCGGGAAAAAACTAATTTGAATGTAAAAATAGATTACATTGTTTCCAGTTAATAAAAGATGCTAATGCATTTTTTTTCCTTTGAATATTCGCACAACTAAAAATAACCGAGAGACCAGGCATTAAATATTCTTTTGTTGAAAATAAATAATATCGATGGAAAAAAGAGTGCAGCATTAGAAAAGGTCAACGTTTATTTCATAGATCTGCAAGGTATTTGTCCCAGACAATTACTGTCGTAACAGAAAACACCGCTTACTGGCTGTTCCCACTTGCCGTACTGTGGCACACTCCAAGTCACCTATTCCTCGGACATTAGCCGCTATTAACGCTCTCCTGAACTCTAAACAAAGATTTTGATGTATTTGCGAATGAATGAAAGGTGATACTGTCGGAATGTTTGAATTTTTGTGAGAAGAATGCATGATGTGTTTAGCAAATTATATGTAAAAATTAGGTTAAATAGTGTAAATGGCATCGGCCGTTCTATTTAAATAAATAATAGATTCAATCTCTTTTGCATTGTATATCTTTACGCATTAATGATTTCAAAGCGTATGTAACCTGATTTTGTGTCGATTAAAAAGAGTGTCCATGGAATTTAGTGCACGAACTACTCCATAGTCCCTATCTAATATTTGGGTCGTGCAACTGCCGCACTGGTGTTAAGGTCGGTGAGTGTGTTTTGCTGAGGAACTTTCTTCCTACTCGTGTCGGTAGCGTGGAAGAACTAGTTCCATCTATTAGAGTGAGAGATCTTGGCGATTCAAAACTGCCTGTAAATGGTCTATTTGAAATAAGGGATTAATTTTCGATTTCACCCGAATATCCTTTCATTGTTCGTCGAGTCGTTGAGCTCCTTATTGGTTCTAAGGTTGAGCTACACGATAACTGACAAATGCTTGCACTGTCTGGACAGGTCCATTCAAATTTGTGTGGTACTTTCCTCAAAATACTACGTCGGACATCAACCTACATGGTTCTCATATGATTTGACCAGTAATTTGTATGGACTTCAAAAGAGATTGATCCCTGAGTTTGTTTCGGTGTTTCTTCTCAGGGTTGTCACCTAGGAAAGACCAGCCTCATCTAGTTTATAACGACCAAAAAGATTGACGTGTAAAATTGTTATTTACAACCACATTTCATAATAATCATAATTTCTTTGGACCAATTTAGCATAATTATTTTCTTCTCTCATTTATCGTTGTCCCTTCCATTCCTTCTCTAGCCACATAATCTAATAAAATTCATTAATCGTTTCTTTAGTCATCTCTCAAACTTATTTAAATCCACTCTCAAGGGTACTTAAAAAAACTTTTTACAAAAAAATACAACCGACTTCTACACAAAAAATCAAAAAAGTGCAAAATAACTTTAATTTCGGAACTCGGTGTTTGTGGTTGCTTTTTCGTTTTTTGAACACCGACTTCCGAAATTAAAGTTATTTTGCACTTTTTTGATTTTTTGTGTAGAAGTCGGTTGTATTTTTTTGTAAAAAGTTTTTTATTTTTCACTTTTTCGTGGTACCTACACCCCCTCCCCTCCCCCCACCTAAACGAACCAATCACATTGGTGTAAAAAAAACGTACTGCTCCATTACAGAGTAAACTAAGAGGTCGTCAATGTAGACGATGTAGATATTTTTTTTAGATTTTTGTTGATTTTTCGAAAATCGCTGGGTCGATTTTGATAAAATTTTCATGGGACCATTTGGGAAGTATACCCTTTCCAACAAAAAAAGAATTTTTCAAATCGGTTGACAAGCAACGGAGTTATGCGCGAACAAACATAAAAAAAAAAAAAAAAATACAAACATCCGAATTGAGAACCTCCTCCTTTTTTAGAAGTCGGTTAAAAACCTTCTAAACGACAAAATCATGTTTTTCATTTCCAAATTTGAGTGTGAACTAGGTAGTGGTCCATATTTTGATAGGGGTTCAAAATATGGACCACTTTTTAGAATGCCCCAAGTGCCCTTATACTTGTATCATTGATAATCATTGAGGACCATAAAGGTGGCTACAAAAAAGTTCATCGACTCGAAAAGAAGAAGAATGTTCTTCATTTCTGCATCGCATACTGATACCATTTTACTACTCATGAGAACTCGTCTGTTGTGATGTGATAGAATAAACTTCAAATAATTGGTGTACACTATAAGTAGGTTCTTATTGTTTCAGTTCAAGAACAACAACAAAAAATAAACAAAGAAATGCAACCAGTGCAACCGCTGACATAACACGAATGCTAAAATAGAAATGCAAATTGTATGAGTTTTAAAAATGGAATATTTGCTACATCCATTACATTCTGCGTATATTTTTAGGGTTCCTAATGGTTTATCAATCAGGTTTCTGTCTGTCTGTCTATCATAGTCAATTTGCTCAGAACACTATGGACTGTTCTGTCTGTCTGTCTATCACTGCCAATTTACTCAAACCACTTTAAACCGATTCACTTGAAATTTGGTACACATAATAATGTGTTTTTGTCGCTAAAGATGGACATGGAACGTGCATATAATATTAGTAGAGGGGTTTTTTTTTGAGAACAATATTTAAAAAAAGTCAGAAATGTGCTGAACTTAGGACTATAAAGGAAAAACAGTAATAAACTTACGGTATCTAGAAGATCAATGATTTTCAGAATAAAATAGAAATACACCATTCCGGCTATTTCCAGGGGTTTTGGGTCGTTTGAAAAGTCAACAGGTTCACAAATCCATTTGTAGTCCCATCCCCACGCTAGCAATATCGACTGTAAAATATAAAAAAAATATATGTCAATGTGCCACTATTTTTTCTTTTCATAAGTCTAGAAAAAACGAAGACAGTGCGTTGAAAACTCGTGTGACGCCACTACGTGTTACAATTTTTGCCACAACGTGACGTCACAAAGCCCACACTCCTGATCTTTGATGCTTTTTAACTTCATCAATTTGTATAGATTTGATAAAGCAAAAAAATACGTGTCCAACATTTTTCGATAATCTACGGACTAAATAGAATAATATTTTTTTTACTCAGGAAACATCTCTATATAGTTCAACGACATTACAATAAAAAGATGAAACAAGTCAGAAAATATTATTTTGCTTCCGATTCTCGTTAATATGACTGGCAAAAAAACAATGATTTTAGATTGTTGAAGAACAAAAAGCCAATCGTTCAAGTTATGTTAATAAGTAGGTACTTGATGAATACAAAACAGAACAATACGAAATACTTACTTTAACAAATAAATACATGCAAGCCACTACTTGTAAAGCATTATACATCATTAGTACTATGTCTAAATTATAAGGTTTACGATTCTTCATATGTTTCGGTCCCCATTTTAATACAAACATTAAATAAAGACAAAGTATTGTTAGTGTTTGGTACGGCTTGGCTACAAGAAACCATCCTTTAGTTCGGGGATCTGAAATTAAAAATAAAACAAAGTTATATTATCATTTATGGATTGCTGGGGCTGTTATTCGGGCTTTCATTTTAGTAAGATGAAACAGCATTAGCCAATGCGAAAAATGATTACGACACAGCACTTTATCTATACTGATATTATAAAGAGGTAACGTTTGTGAGTTTGTGACGTTGTAAGGGGTAATTTCTGGATCTAATGAGCCGATTTTCAAAATTATTTCACCAATAGAAAGCTACGTTATTGTGGAATGTCATAGGCTGATATTTTATCCCCGTATTGCCACGGAACGGGAACAACGCGGGGCGCTGCTAGTTACTAATTATTCCAAACACTTTCGTTTTATTATACCGAATAGTTACACTATCATTAATGTACCTAAACTACATAAAAATCATGACAAAATGCAATTGACAATTCAGTTATTCATGCTGACGAACATTCTAACTTGAAAATAAAGCATAATTATGAACTTTATCTTTACGACAAAAGAAACAGAGACAATTCTTACCTGGTAAGTCCTCGAACAACAGCTTATAGCCTTGCCATGCCATACCAAGAACCACCGCCATTTTAACAATTAAAACCCTCCGCTTCTGTCAATTTCTTTTTCTTCTACTTGTCAACTTTGCCACTTCACGACGGCAGCACACAGATCGCCAATACTCCTCAAAGATTTACTTCTACCAAAGTAGTTGCTTAAGTACTTCTTTTGTATTCCTTTTTTATCTACTATTTTACTTCAGCATCAACAATCTTATCATCATTGTTTGATTTATTCTCTTCTCTAATTATCTTTTTTCTACAGTTTACATTTTTTACGGACCTTCTAGACCGAAAACTATCAAACGACTAATACGATTCTTTTAAATTTTATACGATAATTGATTCAGTGTTAAGGGTATAAATAAATTTGCATTTCAATTACTTAGGCCATCAGTTTTTGTTGGTAGAATATACAAAAGGACAAGTTTGTGTCTTTAAAGTATGATGTTTGGTATAGTTTTTAAATGTGTACATTTGTATTGAATTTCTACAGGCAGGTTCATTTTTGATATTTTTAGGTTGGAACGTAACACAAGATATTTTCTTAGTCTGTACCTTTTTGTTGGTAAATTATTAAGCTGGGGTGTATTCCTTTGATTGTACTAATTTTCTTTTACAATTATTAAACTCGCATTTCACCACTATCTCGCCTGATTTTGAGCTACCTTGCTTACTGATCATGATCACGTTTGCTTAGAAGTACATAGTTAAACTATTAAATTTATTATTTAAACCCCGATTTATTAACGAACATGTTTCAATTAAGTATATGTAAAATTCTGGTCTAAAAATCGATCAAAACTTGATACTATAATAGGATTTAGATGATATTTGTTTTGTAAGTAGGCTAAACATAACATTTTTAAATGTCAATCGTTTTTGGTCATTTTTAAACTAGATAGTGTAGGCTGGTATTTCCTAGCTGACTATCTTCAGAAAAAACGATACGTTACCGTTACCCATTAACTCCAAATACTCAATTCAGACTCCGGCCCTTAGACTACTAGGTTATATCGAAACTCTTTCGTATGAGTACGAAGGTGTTGTGCTAAGGTACAAAAATAGTTGCAATGCCTTTCTTGTGCATTTTGTATATAGAAAATTTGGCTTTTAACCCACCGAAAGAGAAAGCCAGAACCGAGATCAAAGACGTGGTACAGGATGACAGCCACAGGGAAGGGGAAACTGTCTGGGATCTTACAAATATTGTGGATTCGGTTACAAACACTGTTCCTAGCGCTTCCAAATCACAAAATGGGCCAAGTGACTAAGGAGCGGCAACGAAGGAACGGCCGAACTACGCCAAGCATGTTTCATGGCAACCCGTAACGTGTAATAGTTCAGACTGCACACAGGGAGCAGAGAACCCACACGTGGGCCATAAAGAACAATCCGGCGCTGCTCAACGTAGCTTCAATCCCGTCTCCCCCTCCAGAGACTTGACAGCTATGTATAGAAGACAAATATCTTCTGCCTAGCCTTTTCCCAACTATATTAAGATCGGTTCCTAGTCAAGCCGGACTCAGCTGAATACCAGTATTTTACATGAAGCGGCTGCCTACCACACCTCTACAACCCATTAAATGGGGAACACGGTACTTTTCGGCAAGACTGGTGTCAGATTTTAATTAATTAATTACGGATATTGTATGTGTATAGAAAACACATACCTATATCCGTAATTAACTCGAGAGACTATTCGTGGAGACTAACCCCGGCCTTCCGGCCTTCCACGGTTACCCTTGAGTAGCAAATAACACTGTGTAGACGTGGTGCGAGAATAAAAATGCCCTGGTCTGGCCAGGATATGACTCTGAATGTGCCCACAATAAGACTTCCAGAGACTGATCTGAAACCAAAAATCATGCGACAAACCAACCTGCTGACCCGTGTCCGAAGTACGATCTTTTATGCCAGTTGTAATGGGGATAGCGCGGCTCCAAAATGTTCTGTTTTTTTAGCAACATTTGTTACGAAATTGGGAGGTGGTCACTTACAGGGCACTTTTTGTCGAAGGGGATAACCACAGGGATTCCTAGGTAGGGATATATTTGATCCTGTCCAGTTATCCTTGTCAATGAACACAAACAAAGGCAAAACTTTCGGACTACACAACTACCGCTGCGACAGTCGTCTAAAAGTCGAAAGATATTGGTATCTACGCAACTAAACCAGTCCATTTCCTCGGAAGTACCAATCAGCGTGACTTTTTCTATCATCAGTTCCTTATCACAAAGGCTTAGCAAACGTTTGCCTAAGATGTCGGTGGCGCTAATCAAAGTTCGTGCCACTTTCCATGGAAAGGGGAGACAATGACCCTTTCCACGAGTACCCGCCCGCAGTCCTGGCTTTTAGCCGCCTTACATTCTGGAGATCGACTATCTTCGCTTTCTGCAGTTCGCTTAAGGCAGCTGGATCGAAGGTGGCCCTTTTCTCCACAGCCATAGCACCTAAGGTGGTATCCTGGTGCTGATACGCGATAAAAACGATGAGCATGCCACTTTCAGTGCATGGGCTAAAGTGTTCTTAAGCGTCCCATAGTGTCCTAGTCTCACAGCCGCTCTAACTTCAAGGTCACGAATGCCGTCGATGAATGCTTCTTCAGTGGGTGCAGGTACAGATTGCTAGGCCTAATGTGGGGGCAGTCACGGCCTGATTTTAACTCTACCTGTTCGCTTTTATAACAGCCTTAATCTGTATTTTTTAGGCCGACCAGGAAGATGTTCCATCGAATGGTGGGCATTTTGATGATTGAGATCTAGAAAGTTCGCGTACAATTCTAGAATGTTCTAGCGCAGAAAAGTTTCGAAGGTTCTTTACTCTTTTTAGTTATGCTACTCTACACTAGATGGCGCTAGGTAAAAAATACCTTCCTTGCCTTGATTGTGGCGCGCAACAATATGAAAGCGAAAAGTCATTCACTCATCCTGAAATACCAAAAACTGCTCAATGTATGAAGATCAAATTTGGCAGAGAGGTACTTTATAGTTGATAGACGTTTACTAAGAATTCATTTCAGGAGACTCTTTCCACAAAGCGTTGAAATTGGGGGTAGAAGTTGTTATGTAAAATCTTATTCCTTGGGCCCAATATATTAACTTGCCATGATAACGAAATATCGTCATTATTGAAGGTGTAAATTTGGCAGTTGGTTTTGAGTACTCTAAGAAACGAGTGACGGAAGTTTAGTAAGGGTCAGAACAAAATTTACGCGAACGAAGTCGCGGGCGAAGTGCTATAGTTATTGTACAGGTCTAAAGTGCCAGTTGTACAAATTACTAGAAGAACACACCCACTCACAAGCAAAAAGCGGGTGGGCCTTAACACCAGGCTGCAGGCAATACAAAGAGGCTATGACCTGAACAGCTAGAAACTAACCAGCAGCCCTACCATGACGTCTTAAATCCATCATGTTTCCTGTGAAGAGAGACGGAGTTATACAAGACGAATAGCACTATCCCTTTCCCTCACACTGAATCTGTGGCCGTACTATGAAGTGTCAATGCTATCATAGCATTGGCACTTCGTAGTACGGCCACAGGTGACTTCTACGACAGGACGAAGCCAATCTGCGAATGGTGATGACGACAGCACCATCACCGGACAATGCTCGCTGAACAAACACACGATAGGTATAACTCACGGTCCTCTGCATAGAGCATGCATAAGAACAGATAACGGTAGCGCAAGTGCTCCTTCAGTGCACAATCGTCAGCGAGATACGGAAGCAAATAAAAGGAACACCGGATCCTCTTACAAACACGACACCTGAATAAATTGGAAGGTCTAATTTGTATCTGGTGGGAGGTTGGCTGGATGACATGACGGCTGTCGTAGCTCATGTACAATGGTGCAACAACTGGACTAAACCAAATCTCAGTAGATAGATAACTAGAGCTATTGTTAAAAAGAATGATTGCAAATGCAAAGACTACAGAATTGTTTTTCTGGGTTTCATGTATTTGTTTTTCAACCAAAAAAAAAATGTATTCCATTTGCAGAAACGGTTTCTGATAATGTTTTAAATAAAAAATACATTTACATAAATAGAAGTCATTGTATTTTGTAGGCTAAGTTTGAAAGTCAATTACTTGTGTGTCATTGACACTGTAAATAGGTAACTTATAATTTGCTCCTTAATTCAATTTGAGTTACATTTATTATTCCTGAGTGAATTTCGTTTCGTGAATGTCACATGAAACATTTTTCTGTTGGTATTCTTGTTATGTTTCAACAGCTCAGTGTTACTGAACAAAAGGAGGAGGAAGGGTTGTTTCACTGAGTCAGATGCGGAGCGCAAAGCTAATTATTTGTTTGTTGATAACTTTATGTGCCGATATTAATATACGTGTAGCATAACCCTTGCTCTCGGTAGCAATATAACAAAATGTGCCTCACTGGTCAGGATTTTATTATTCAAAGTTCATTCATCATTTTGCTTATTAAAGGAAATTCGGTGAAGAATACTGGAGACTGACTGAAGACCGGTGGAGATTAAAAGGGTCAGCCGGTCTTTCCCGTCAACATGTTATCGTGTAAACTTAGGCTAAGTGAGCATATTATGAAGTGAACTGTGATTGCCGGCGCATTCTGTACTTTCTTCTCCTTTAATTTGTGTTTGTAACCGTTGTGCTGTGGCTGTCCTGAATAAAAGTTTATATATTCTTTCTTTTCTATTCTATCTACACTATTATTATAAAGAGGAAAGATTTGATTGCTTTTTGTTTGCATGAAACTACTTGACCGATTTGAAAAATTGTTTCACGTTTGGGAAGCTACATTATCTCCGGTGAACATAGGTTATATTATATCCACATATTCCCACGGGATCAGGAACTACGCGGGTGAAACCGCGGGGCGATGCTATTCTATTCTATTGTATCTTGTTTGTATAGATTGACAGCTCATTAACGGCCGAAACCAATAACCGATCTATGGGATAGATCGGTTATAATAGACTGGAGATAAAAAAGCAAATGAAACAACAGAAAACCTATATAATTTTTCTGTTGTTTCATTTGTTTTTCTATCTCCAGTATGAGATAGATCGGTTATTGGTTTCGGCCATTAGTTGACATAAGCTTACACGACGAGAGGTTTACAGAATCACACAGCTGTAAATTTCGGTTCCTTATAAACAGTACCATGTGGCGAGGTCTTTGTCCTGCAGCTGTTTCTCTTTCCTTCATGTCACGTGCACATGCATGCCTCATTCTTTATTACTTTGTTGTCAAGTTATCACAGGACTATGTCAGTATCATCAGCGTTGCGGCTTTATGTCTTTTCTATGTGAGCTATTGAGTATTTATCCACATGGGTGTCATCCACCTCGAGTTTGGTGCCGGGGTCTATCAGACTCTTAACAAACAACACGTTGTACTGCAGCTATCTGTGGCCGTCGTTCTGGAGTGCTTGCATATTTCATCACGCTCCTCCCCTGGAGTGTCGCGTGTGGAACGAGTCTCGGTCTTTTTTACTTAGATCTGCCAGGACTGCGGAATGTGTTCGAAGAGTCATCGCGGTAATGGAACGCAAAGGTCATTAGGAGGAACTAGGATGGGTTTTAGTCAGAGTCTGATATTTCCTTTCACTCCGCCTAGAGCGGAAGAAGTTATTTGATGAATTCATAGACAAATAAAACCTAGATTCAGGTTTCATAATATGTGAGGTGTGCCTACCCAAGTATTTGACACAATACCACAAATAACAACATCTGTTTAAGCAAAAAAGAAAAACCTTGCTAGATTTTTTTCTTTGTTAAAAATCTTGCTAATGGATTCTTGAGCAAGATTTTCAAGTCACGGCTGACCTCTGAATTAGGAAAAACAATTAAATTGTGGCCTGGTTTCAATTCAGGGACTTTTAATCCCCGCAATAGTGTGTTTTGACAGTTTTGCAACATTTACGAGGGCGGTAAGGTCAACAGTATACAGTCAATCTATATCTACAGTATATCAGAGACTATAATAAAAAAGTTATAGTGTTGTGAACTTTATATTTCTAAAAACAATACATCAGTTATATTCTATTTACAATCGAAAAAACATATCGCAACAAAACATAATATATTGCAACATTCAACTTAAAGTATTTTCTTTTTTTTTAAATCAAAGATAAATCTTATAGTTACAATATGATGGAAATCGAAAACTATACAAGTTTTTAGTTTATTGACAATCCTATAGGGGGCTTAAGTACCTACTCGGATAGAAACTTTAAAATTACATCAACACCGTAGAATACAATATTAATATTTAGCAATAATCTGAGTGAATCTTACCGGGTAAAAAGAGGTAGATAGAAATGCAAAGGTGAATAAAACGAAACTTACATTGGAATATTCACGTTGTTTAAAACAATTTTTTTAATACCTATGTTCTTTGTAAGAAACCATTTAAATGCCCAAAAAAGTTTTGTATTTCTGTCCAACCCGTTTCTCAGTCTTTTATCGTTCTCTCAATAGGTATGATTCCTGAGTAAAAAAAAAAGATTTTATTTAGTCTGTCAGCTAAATTATTGAAAAATAATGGACACGTATTTTTAGCCCCATCTAATTAAAAAAAATTGACGAAATAAAAAAAAACATCAAAGATCTGGAGTGGGGGCTTGTGACGTCACGTCGTGGTAGAAATTGTAGCACGTAGTGATGTTACACGACTTTTAAACGCACTGTATCGCCTTCGTTTTTGTTTACGTGAAAAAATAAAAAATACGTGTCCAATGTTTTTTAAAATTCTATCTGACGGACCGATTTGAAATTATTAGTCAGTTACCCTATTTGTGTAGACTACATTAAAATCCGTTGGGTGGCTTAAATATGTAAACGTAACATAGACTGAAAGCGACTTGGTTTTATCCACAGAAATCTTAATATTGCCTTATTATTAAGATTTCTGGTTCATGGTTTTATCCTATGTAGGGATAAGAGCTAGAGTTTTATTATTTTTACAGGATGTTATTTAATGCAGAGATTTGAAGTTTCATTATGTAAGACTGCATAATTCTTTGACATTGTGCAACGGATTTATATGGAGCTTTCACTAAATATACAATCATAATAAAAAAAGACCTGGAGAGTTCCTTGTAAGGCTGATATTAAAAAAGTAATTATTAATCACGAATAACGTTTAATAAAAAAATATAGCACATAACATTACATTTTCAGTTTTAATTAACATGTTGTGTTCTGTGATAGTAAACAATCTCTTTCTTTTCTCTTGCCTCGATTTTTGTTTTCAACCTCTACAAGATTGCCAATAACTTAAGAACCATAAAAGTTTAATAAACTTATATCATTGCACGTATGAACAAAACATTAAACACACTTTTGTACCTCATTAAATTCAATAACTATTTCTGTATTCCACTATGACGCAGTTAAAAACTTTTGCGTCGTTTATCATAAGGTTAAAATTTAATTGCATTATTGCCTTCGTAAATATAACATATATTTGGTAAACTTAAAAATAATACACTTCGTATTCCTAAGATGAGCAAAAAACCAGCAAGTAGCTAACACACTCCCTATCCGCTTACAGTACAAATAATAATAAATCTTTCCATTTCTTGAAGTGATTTTTTTATTTTCCGTATCCTAATTTACCTATATCAGGATATAAGGTTTTCATTAATTTGCCTTTTGATTTAACCTTGATACCCATTAAAAATGTCAGGCGTTTTGACTCCTTATTAAAATAATAATAAGAAACAAAATCCGTTAACTGGATATTTAAGTATATGAGCACGATTTGAAACTTTTCAGAATATGAAATCACTAGCTTTAGTGACCTGCGGGCGTACCATGAGGTGCTAAAACGTGAGTCTTCCGAGCGAGAAAGAGGGATAGAGTTATATACCCTATATAGCTCCATCCCTTTTTCTCGCTCGGAAGACTCACGTTTTAAGACGTCATGGTACGCCCGCTGGATTAAGCAAATATGTGTCAGACAGACAAAAACGCACTATAAGAGTTAATTTCCGCCTTATTGGTACCAACCCCTAAAAAATCTGCTCTAGGAAATGTTTATCTTAGTATATACATGTATGTGAAGAAAAAATATAAAATTTATGTAACAAAAAAACTTGAGGCATCAACAAAATATAAGGTTTGGTTGCGTGAAGGTTGCCAGAACAGTTTCCAAGAAAGAAACGTATTACACTGACTTGTCACATGGGTCAAAGCTAGAAGATGATGATGATGAAACCCAAAACTATATTACATGAGACTTAAACATAATGATTTGTATATATTTTTGCGAGATTAAAGTTTTGCAACGCCTAGCCATTTTAGAATAGCAACATCGCACAGTAGCGTTTTAGTACACCTTTATTCGCAGGAACTTTAGAGATAAAATTTAAAAAAAGAGACAATCACTGTTTTTCATTCTCATCAAGATTTATCAAATGTTTTAAATTTTATCTGTACCTAACTAGCATTAAATTGCATTTTGCATGATGAAACACAACCTTAACAGCATAAAATATTTAGCTGCGTTTATCCATAAATACTTAATCATTTAGTTCTACACTAAGACCACGGAAGTCATGTTACATTGCACAGACGAGTAACTAAAAATGTCTAATGGCCACTTTGTCCAAATTCTAAACAAGAAAAAATACAAAGTATAATATGGTACAAAATACGGCCAATACTGCCAACAATATCTCACTCAGACTCAATAAATAGCCAAAGTACCAATATAACTTAATCTTTTTTCACGCAAGCCGATACAAATGGTTTTTTGCTTCCTTGCATGTAGCTGTTATAGTAGAACTTTCCAAACATATAGAAGAAAGCGAAGCAGTTGAACATGACCAAGGTGCTCAAGTACCTAGGGTAGTTGCAACTGCTTGAAGTTAAACTGTTCACGTTCAGGTATACCACGATGCAGAACTGGATCTGGAAGAGAAGACGATAAACTCGGTAAAGATCATACTACGCCAGATTAGTTTGAATTCAGCAGGTATTTTAAAATGGCAACACAAATAAGACCAAAGAGACGATCGAATACGCTTGCAGACTTTTTACTGATTGTTCTACTTCAACTATATCGGCTCGTGGTACCATCACGCCAAAAAACGTTCTCTGCTGGACATAGGCCTCCCAAAGATAGTGCGATATCGACCTTATGGGTGGTCTTCCAACGCTGTGTCTTTCTATACTTGGTTGTCACTCCAGTACCTTTCGGCTATTATTATCGATCATGCAAGCAATTTGCCTTAGCCACTACCGCTTAAGTTTGGGCACAATACATTATCATGCTTCGAGTTTCTGATTTATAACCATTTTTTGTAGCTGACTGCATAAAGCGCTAATTCTTATTAAGAGAATTGACGAGTTACTGCTTCTTTTCACCTCTTGCCGGTTAACTTGTCTCACTTTTAAATTCATCTATGGATTTTCAATTTCTTATATCGCCTATTCTTGCTTAGTGACACAAAAGATTATGAACGAAGTTAATAAAATGGAAACAGTTAAATAAATGCAAAAGTTGAATGACAAAGGTAAACTTATCTTACCAGCTGCATTTTAGTAAGGTACTTCTTCCACCACAAATATTTCTGATACTGAGGTCCGAGACCGGAGATCAGGTAGTAAGTGTACATAACGACGTGAATTAAAGCGTTGATGGAACCCTCAGGAACTGCTTGTCCACCTGAAAACATATCGATGGTTATTTATATGATGTGAAAGATTATAATAGCTTGAATGGAGGTGACTATCAAGATACGCAACTCACAGAAGTATAGAAGAGGCAGAAGTGCAATAAACATCCCAAATTAATTTGTCAAAGAGCAGGAGTATTTTAATAATGATGGGGTAGCAGGGCATTAAGAAATGTGATGTGAACTTCTGAGCATATCACAAGATCCTTTTAGCAACGAGCCTTATTTTTGAGCTAATTTTACTTGGTCACTCATACCGTTGTTAATATCGACAATGACTATGGATATTGCGTGACACAAGGCAAGCATTCTTTAATCAAAACCCTATCAGTGGTTGTTTTTTATTGTGCGATATTATTTTGTAAAAGGCAAACAGGAATTGATGCATAAGTATAAGCATAATCAGCCTTTTAAAGTTCCCACTGCTGGGCCACAGGCTTCATTCTCTAGGAGAGGGAATGGGCCGTAATCCACCACGTGGGTCCAGTGCGGATTGGTGAATGTCACATGTCTTCGAATTTTTGGTTCTAGGACAGTTTCCTCTCGATGAATTGATGAAATAAGTGTAACTAACCTGCAGCATATTTGAGTCCAATCCATCCAATGATGGGCATGATCGTGTGATGGTATAAATGCAGGAATGACACCTGCCTGTCCTTTTTCCGTAGCACAAAGAAAACAGTATCGAAAAGTTCTGTGATCTTTGCGAAGAAGAACCACCAGACACCATTAGCCCACTAGAAAATAAAATATTTATATTAATGTCTGCAGCATTTTTAAAACAGATTAGAGCTGTTTATTTAGCTAGCCTCTGAAGTGTGGTATTATTCCTCTACGACGTTGTGCGGGTCAACTATTGCACACCTCTGTCTGCGTCACATTTTTCATGAAGCATAGCATAAACATAATCAGCCTTTTAATATTCACAATGCTGAGACACAGGCCTCCTTTCTAGGAGAGGGAATGAGCCGTAATCCACCACGCGGGCTCAGTGCGGGTTGGTAAATTTTCATGAAGGTTCCTTACTATTTGTCTTAGCATTATGATGTATGCATATGTCTATAGCCTTCCTAGATAAATGGGCTATCTAACACTTGGGCTTTCTCACACACAGAATTCTTCAAATCGAACTAGTAGTTTCTGACATTAGCACGTTCAAGCAAACAAACTCTTCAGCTTTATATATTAGTATAGGTTTATCCATGAAAATCCGTCACCCATTAAGGTGTATCCACACACATCGATACCAGAAGTATCAATATTAACGTAAGGGATATTTAACCAAAAAGCCGAAATATTCCTTATGACTGTTAGCTTAGGGCACATTTATTTTGAATGCCGATATGTCTCTTCAGTTAATTCAAATTTCCGATATCGATATCTGGGAGCTGACTAGTTAGGATTCGTTCAGAGCTCAAACAAATATCTACTGTCATAGTTTCAAATTTTATTTTATATTATTTAGTTGTCAATCAAACATTATTCTCTAAATGTATTATAGTCAAATATTTTTAAATGTAATTGAATGATAATGTTAACAGGGTACTTTAATTGATTGTCAATTCTAATTTAGTATTTAAAAATAACATAACCTCAATTATGTTTGGATTTTCACTTATTTAATTTAAGTTAAGAGATTTATTTATAAATTCATTGTTTTTATTTATTCAATTTTTATTGTTTGTATTATATTATATTACAATTATTGATTAGACCAACTTTGTGAATAATGTGCATGACTGAAAGTAACTTGTTTACACTGGATCCTCTTGTAAATGTTGTTATAAATAATGTTCTGTAAGCGAGTCGTGGGTTTGCCTATCTATACTAATATTATAAAGAGGTAACGTTTGTGAGGTTGTGAGTTTGTAAGGGCTAATTTCTGGATCTACTGAGCAGATTTTCAAAATGATTTCACCAATAGAAAGCTAAGTTATTGCGGAGTGTGATTATTTTATCCGCGTATTGCCACGGGAACGGGAATAACGCGGGTGAAACCGCGGGGCATAGTTCCCGTTCCCGTGGGAATACGGATAAAATATAGCCTATGTTACTCTTGAATTTTTGAAATCGGTCCAGTAGTTTTTGAGCCTATTCATTACAACTAAACAAAGTTTTCCTCTTTATAATATTAATATAGATATATAAAATTCTCGTATCACAATGTTAGTTACCATACTCCTCCGAAACGGCTTGACCGATTTTTATATATGTACATATTCAGTAGGTCTGAGAATCGACTACTATTTATTTTTCATGCTCCTAAATGAAAAGGATTGTCAACTGCTAAATATTTATTTTTAATTTATATGGCAAACCAACGTTTGCTGGATCAGCTGGTATTGGTATAGAATCTATACTAATATTCTAAAAATAATATAAAAAATGAAGAATCTATATAAAAAAACAGATTTCGAAATAATTGCAAAGATAATAATGCCTAGTTCCGCTGTCCGTCCACTGTTAGTTAGCACATAATTATGTTAAGGTCAATAATGAGGTGACGCATATGGGATTCCAAACGATCAGCAAAATGCTTGCAAATGTTGACGAAGCTAACATGAGTTACGTGATTTTTCTACGGAATTTGAGTTTGTTTGCCATCGAGTAATTTTTACCGAATCGCCGAATGTTCTTGTAGGAAGTGGTAGTACTTTGTAGTTGGATTGATCCTATGTTGTAAATTATATTTTTTTTTTATTACCTATTTTTTATAACCTTAAATCTTTATAATATTAGTTATATATACACTTAACCTAAAAATAAACTAAAATTCTCCTAACTACAAAATGGCATCAAAAAACTCGTCCGCATCGCTATTGACTGGAAGTGAACCCAATAGACTGGCGGCATTGCCACGTTGTATGGCAATGCTTATCCTTTGACCGAAGTAAAATCCAGCCCTTGGGTCACGCGAAGTGTCAACCAAACGTTTAGCAAGTTCTTTAAATAACGCATGAGCACTCGGACCCCACGGTCCGAGAGTTTCAACCCCAAACGGCTCAAACATATAATTGCCGACTAGATTATTATATTTCCGCCGTTTGAGGTTCTCAGCAGCCGCAGCTGTAGCACCAGCACAACACGACGAGTTCGGAAGATGGGATGGCGCAAGAGTATCGACACAAATAGCGTCCCACACTAAAGGCCTACCCATCTTCCATGGAAATAAAGACATACCGTCCGGTCGCTTGCCATCGTCGCGTGCCAGGCCATTGGGTTCTAATACGGCAGGAACGCCGACGGCAACAAGAGCACGTCGGATAATGTCGTTGATGTTTGCGTGCCGTGCTATGCGACCCGCACTACGGCTGCATGACAGGCCGTGGTGCCCGAGGCTGTTGACAGCTTCGCCACAGTGACAGCGATGAGGAGAGCAACAAGAAGCGCCTAAACGAAGGGAAGCAGCGAGGCGGAAAGTAGTATCGTCGAACAAGGTGCCTATGTTCGACGACGGTAGTGCGTGAAGCCAGAGGCCCGACTCCCACTCACCCACAGCCAGCAGGCGCGCACGCTCCACAGGAGTAGCAGAAGTAGCAATAAGCTTTTTCTGAACTTCTCTGCAAAGCGGCTCATCCCACCGTCTCTGGTTTGATGGGTTGTCGGGAAGATTTGCATTCGGGCAAGCGAGTCTCCATGCATTCACGGCCTCGGAGAAGTACGGCACTTCAAAATCAACCAGTGTGGGAGCTAGAATATTCCTGATTAATTTATCAGTGCCGTGAACCGAGGATATGAAAGCCGGTAAACTAATACTGGAAATTTTGCGGACGCCAAGACCTCCCATACGGATGGGAAGAGTAGCTTGTGCCCAAACTCGGTCGTCCATGGTCACATTTAAAATTGAAGACAGTGTATGTTTGATAATTTGGTCCATTTTTTTTATTATTTCCAATTTTTTATTCTTACAATTTTGATTGGGTTTCCGATTCGAAAAAAATGTATAGATAATATTTTTTTTAAATACTTAGTTATTACTATTATTAATATTGTCTTAATCATTAACACGTTTTCCTGTGGTTATATAATATTTCATATATGTAGCGCTGGGTTAATGAAATCAAGACAAAACAGGAAGTTCTTGGACTAGGACGGCAAGGAGTAGATGGAGACAGCTGGGAGAGACCTTTTCCAAAGGAAAACAGACTAGAAAGCAGAAACATTCGGTTATGCAAATAATGTAACAAAAATTCTGAATAAAGGCTATACATACATAGATCCTAGTTCATATAATAGATGCATTTATGGTAAATGACTTTGTAATATGTATATATGCAGATTATGATTCGATCATATTTTAAATTCCTTCCATTGTCTATGCTAAGTCAGGTTCATCAGTCAAAATAATTTCTATTTATAACCTTCTCTGAAAATTGCGTCTTTAAACACTTTCATTTAGTATAAACAATATAAGACCAGTAGCGGAAAAGCGCCTTAAGGGGAGCGTTTAAAAATGAGTAAATTCGTTAGAGAACAGCAACTATAAAAAAATATTGAACAGATTTGTTTTTTTACCCTTCCGTTTAAATTTTGTTAAAACTCCTTTATTAATTAAAATTTACATAAAAATCTATATTTTTTTAACTAACTGACCCGCAAAACTTCCGTCTGCGTCACATATGTAGGTAAGAGAGAAAAAACCGGATTTTTTAAATATTTTTCATTGATACTCCACTCCTATGTATCGTATTTTTACCTATTAGGTACTTAAATTTTTAAAAGTACTTCTTTTTAACTACTGGTTCCACCAGTAATTAATTAAAAATATAAATATGAAACATTTCTTTTATACAAGTAGCCTTCTGATGCTTGGAACAAGGTCCAGGCGACCTATTATGACGTCTTAAATCCATCATGATTTCTGTGTCAGAGAGAGACGGAGTTACACAAGACGAATAGCACTATCTCTTTCCCTCACACGAATCATGATAGCATTGGCACTTCGCAATACGGCCACAGGCTACAGGTTATCTAGGCTCGAGAGAGAAGACCAGCCTTCATCCATCTGTTTAACAATAGCCAAATCAGGTGTTGGTCGAGGCTCCTGGCTATTAAGCCATTGTTTGTCGCCACGTACATGTCACGACTATCGGCATAATGACACTGAGATCACACCATACACACTCATCATCTCATTACTCTTCTTCGTTATGATGTTTTACCAATTGTTTTATATTCTATCTCAAACAGGTTTGTCGGTGCGAAAGAAGGATGCCCAGATATGGCCCACCTCAGACACGTTTAGAAAGATAACACAAAAATATAAGTATTTTAAATAGGAATTATCCATCAAAGCTTTATCTCAAACTAAGACGCCGTGATCATAACAAATAAATAAGTCATTTTACTTATTATTACGCAACTTTTATTTTCACGTGAAGTTTGGGGTTGCCATTTTATGGTCAATTTAATTTAAAATCATATATTATTTAATAAATCTAATCGATTACGGAACAACTAAACGTTAGTCAGGTTTCAGTTTTTTAATCTGAGAAAACTGGCAGCCATTTTAGTTTTTTTAATGACACCCACTCGACTTTTAGACCAATTATGTTCATAAATACCTCAGACCAGAGATACTATACTTTATAATGATAAAATCACTGTTTGGCTTTGTCGTAGTTAGATATCAATTAAATTGATAAAGACTAAATTCCGATGCAACTAATCGATATTTCTTTGTAAATATGGCCATATTAGCCTTTAACAAATGATAGATTTGACATTAAACTACCTACTCAAGCTTGCTCCCAGCCTGTCAAAGTGTCAAACAAGTATAAAGGGAGCTATAGCAGTTTACACTTAAAGAAGATTCCTATTATTCATAAGGTTAAAATGAGTTAATAACGTTTAAATTAATAATTATTGTGTTCAAATGATATACTTTCCATTCGAAAGTGGTTGAAAGTGTGTAGAATGAGTTTGTGACTGCGAAAAAATGAATGTTTTGAAAAAATAAAAACTGTTTTATTTCCAAATGGCGACTTATTTTCTTAACTGGTATGTACTAGAAGGTGTTCATAATAACTTAAACTATAATTCCATAAACTAATTGTCAGTGTTCACTGTAGGCCAAGGTTGTTCTAATATGTGGGCATTGTTCTTTGTTCAAAAGATTCACCGCGGCACTGGAACGCGAAGATCATATAGAGGAACACGAATGAGTTTTTTGTAACTCCCTTCCGCCCAGAGCAGAAGACGTCATTTGATGTAAGTATAAATTGTCATCCCCAAAAAAGAAAAAAAAAACATTTTTTTAGGTGAAAATCTTGCTAATGGAATCTTGAGCAAGATTTTTAAGTCACGGTGTAACGGCAAAAAAGACAGGTTTTTTAAAACCAGATATGTTACAGTTTTCACTATTATGGTGGTTTTCTGATGTTTTCTCATGAAAAATATTCTGTCTCTCACAAACCAATACAAGCCAAAATAATCGCAACAGTTAGCGTTTTGTTAATAATACCAATTAAAAAAGAGCAGAAGGGAGTGTTAGACTCTTATTGACTAAACCCCACCCATGATCCTTCTTGTGCCCTTTATGTTCCAGGGTCGCAGTGACTCTTTCAAACAAATTCCGCAACCCTTGCAAGCAAGAGATTATTTACCTTGACTTAGAATTCAGGTAGTCGTTTATCTGAATTATGTATATTGATTGTGCCTAACTAGAACGACTATACTAGTTATGTATACGCACCTACATATATATGTATGTACATGTATTGTTTCTATAGTTCAATGATACCTTGAAACCCTTTCTATTGTTTAACAAAGTAAATGAGGTGCCTCTCACGCTTGAAAGCAGATAGATGCATGCAGTAAAACCCACACATTGATAAGTGCTATCGATTAAGATCCTGCATTGTCTGAAGGTTAAATGCCACTTTTTATTCACATGGCTTTATAATTATGTATTTATTTACAAAACAATTTTATGAATAAAGTATTCATTATAATTATAATGAATACTTTATTCATAAAATTGTTTTGTTTACTATCAACGCACAGGTAAAACACAAGGTCTGAAAAAAAGTAAAATTTGGCATTCCAAATTCCTAAATCGTAACATATGTTATGAAAGTATTATTGTAAATTTCAACTATAAGGGTTTGAAAAGAAAGTCTCCCATTTCAAGCCAACATTTACGCGGACAAAGTTGCGGGCATCAGGTAGTCTATACTAATATTATAAAGAGGAAAGATTTGTATTTTTGTATGTAACCAATAAACTCAAAATCTACTGGACCGATTTCAAAAATTATTTCACCATTAGAACGCTACATTTACCCTAAGTAACATAGGCTATATTTTATCCCCATAGTCCCACGGGAATGGGAACTACGTGGGTAAAACTGCGGGGCGCTGCTAGTCTATACTAATATTATAAGGAGGAAATATTTGTGTTTTTGTATGTAGCGAATAAACTCAAAAACGACTAAACCGATTTCAAAAATTCTTTCACCATTAGAAAGCTACATTCACCCTGAGTAACATAAGATATATTTTATCCCCGTATTCCCACGGGAACGGGAACCACGCGCGTGAAACCGCGGGGCGCTGCTACTTAGGAATAATTTCATAACGTGCTGTTAAATTTTTCACACGGTACTTACCCATTTCAAGTAGCAATCAGCGGATTTCATAATATTGTCTGGCTTTTTTATTTTGATTTATAGCCTAATTTTCATAATATGACATATTTTACCATTTAAATAAAGTAGTTTTACATTAATAATTTTCACACTTAAATTATTATCATCATAATTCTCTTGCCTAGTGCCACGAGCACTAGGCAAGAGAATCACTAAGTTAGTGCCACGAGCAGTGAAGGTTTCAGCGAATGACCAGAGGAGACAGTTACACGTTTGTGGTGGTGACTTTCCAAAGGCTAGATTTCATAATCACCAATCCCAAATAAATTGGCATTGGTAACACGGCATCCGTAATAGGGATGTTTCCTGAGTAAAAAATATGTGATTATGTTTAGTCCGTCAGTTAGATTATAGAAAAATATTGGACACGTATTTTTTCCTTTATCAAATCTATAAAAACTAACGAAGATACAAAGCATCAAAGATCAGGAGTGGGGGCTTGTGACGTCACGGCTCGCTAAAAATTGTAGCGAGTAGTGACGTCACACGAGTTTTCAACGCACTGTATCGTCTTCATTTTTTGTTTACGTGAAAAAAGAAAAAATACGTGTCCAATATTTTTTGGAAATCTATCCGACGGACTAATTAGATTTTTTTAGTCAACTACCCTATTGTGAACTATGATGTCATCTCAGTTAGCACGATGATTGAAAAGGATAGGGGACTTATTTCTATCTTCTACACAATTTATCATTCGTTTTTTTCTGATAGCCTAACTTTTTTATAGTATGTGTGGTCATCAAATGACTTTTTCCGCTCTGGGCAGAGCCAAAGGAGTGTCAGACTCTTGCTGAATAAAACCCAACCGTGTTCCTCCTAATGCCCTTTGCGTTCCAGCGCCGCGGTTTTTCTTTATAACAAATTGAGCAACCATTCTTAGCCTGCCTACATCCTGGACCGTTTACCTGTTACTAAGGTAAACGGTCCAGGATGTAGGCAGGCAATTAAATAAAAGGACAATATGATAGAAAATGTCCTATTTATATTTCTCACGAATCTTACTATAAAACATTATTGTGTATCAACCAATACTGCTAGGACACAGGCCTCCTCTCTAAGAGAGGGAATGGGCCGTAATCCACCACGCGGGCCCAGTGCGGGTTGGTGAATGTCACAGTCATGTCCTCGAAGTTTTGGTTCTAGGACATGCCGGTTTCCTCACGATGTTTTCCTTCACCGTTTTGAGAATGATGAAAAATTAATTACACAGCGTAATGCACCCGGCTGGGTTTGAACCCGCGACTTACAATTCGTAAGTCGGAGCCGTTAGCACTCGGCCACCACTGCTTTTTAAATACACAATGTGTAATTAAATATTGAATACAGTACTGTAAACTTAAAACATTGTAATATTTACAGAGCAATGCTTACAAAGTTTCTACTAAGTTATTATTTTCCTTATTATTGTATAAACTTTAACTGCAAATTACAGTACAGTACTGAAGACTCTATAATAACATTGAGGATACATGAATGTTATTCAAATACTACTAATTGAATAAATAGATTTGGATCAAAGTCCACACATGCATATTGTGTATATACTTGCAACAGCTTTTATTTCAGGCTACTAAAAATGTTATGATATTGACGTCAATTTACTTTGTTATATTTTATGGATCAGAAAATATCTTGACTTCTCCCGCTCTGGGCGGAGCGGAAGGGAGTATCAGACTCTTACTGATTAAAACCCACCCGTGATCCTCCTAATGTCCTTTGCGTTTCAGGACCGCGGTAACAATTTTGAACAAATTCCGCAACCCTGACATCAACATAAACACTTAATAAAAAATATAAACAAATAAATAGTTCCGGTGTAACATCGGAATTAAAATAAATTATTTGAAAAAAAAAAACCCTAATCTCGAAATATTATCATATAACTGTACCTAACCAGGGAGCGACATCTAGGCAAGGGGTTGCAATACTTTTCTGCTAAGGGGTAAGTTTGATCTCTGGACATTTTATAATGTTTGTAGAGATGTCGCTTAAACCACGTAGTCGTTTCGCAGTTTTTCACAGAAAAAAAAAGATAAATGATTTAAATAGATAGTTAAAAAATACTTTTACATGTCAATCTTTTTTGGCCGTTATAAAAACTAGATGAAGGCGGTGTTTCCTAGCTGACTACCCTGAGAAGAAACACCGAAACAAACTCAGAAATCAAGGTCTCTTTTGAAGTTCATACAATTTTACTGGTCAAATCATATGAGAACCTTTGAATTTTTCATTTCATTTGAGAAACTTTCCTCAAAACACCACTTCAGACACCAACCTACATTGGTGTCTGAAGTGGTGTTTTGAGGAAAGTACCACACAGATTTGAGTGGACCTGTCCAAACAGTGCAAGCATTTGTCAGTTATCGTGTAGCTCAAACTTAGAACTTTAAGGAGCTCAACGATTTGACGAACAATACCAAAGGAAGGACGTTAAAAATAAGTCCACGGATGAGAGAAGCTTGAACCTTCATACGTAAATACACCACCAAAGCAGACATTCCAGGTCAAAACCACCTCAATTTTGATATTATTTTGTAAAATTACCCAGGTCTCAAAAAAAACACCATGACTGATCGCACCAGATTGCTTTAAAGTCGTTTAAGAAAATTATACCACTTTCGCTAAATTATTGGGTTACTGTGCCAGATATGAGGGGTAATTTCACGGAAAATACCGGATTTTGCACAAAAAATAAACTGTTCGTTCAATGTTACTAACCTTCATAGCATTTGGACTGTCTGAATAATCCACTGAATAACATCGGTTTTCATATTTCTCCAAGAAGAAGTAGCTAAGTCCCTGAAAAGAGAAAATAGTCTTAATGTAAATAAGCAAAGGGCTGGTTTTTGATGGACAGACATTTCATGTTTATTAATAGTTTCTATGGGAATCAACATCATTATCATTTCAGCCTATAGAAACGAAAAGACGTCCATTTGACTGTTCGTACGAAGATGCCTGTTCTAATACTGCACCTTCCACAAGGTCGACTGATGACCTTATAAAGGCCGTGAAAATCCGCTGGATGCGCGACACGAAAGACCGATCTATACCAACCCTTAGGAATAACTATGTTCAGCACTGGACATATTTCCTATCACTAAGACTCTGCTGTTCGTCCGTCTGTCTGTTTGGCTGTCTGTCACCAGGTTGTATCTCATGAATCGTGATAGTTAGACAGTTTATATGTTCACAGATGATGTAATTAAATTGCCACAATGCATAACAACAAATACTAATAACAGAATAAAATAGATAATTAAGAGGTCTCCCATACAACAAACGTGATTTTTTGCTCGTTTTTGCTCGATATTGACAACAGCAACAGGCAAACGCTTGAAATATTTACAGAATATTTTCATTATTATTATTAATTTATAGTTCTTCTCTTTAAAAATAAATAATTAAATTAAAATAAAACAAATATTCCCATACAGCTATGATTTTGTTGCCGTTTTTATAGATAATAGTACGGAACCCTTCGTACATATTTTTTCACAAAATTGCTAATGACACGTTTAGTGCGAAAAGGATGAAGTTATTTGCAGCGTAATGTGGCCTTAACTTGTTCAATGTAATTTTGATTAATTTCATGATCACTTATGACTGAAGGAGCCTTAAAAACTAGTACCTAGTTTCCAACCGGTTCCATAAATTGACCCTTGAAGGTAAACGTGGAAGGACCTTACATGGATAAAAGTGTTACATAATTGCTTTTAAATCAACGCTTCACTGCTGTCGAAGGTAACCCGGAATTTTGAAATAAAGAAGACGCTACTGGTATTTATAACGGTTTTTTTACGATAAGTAATTTGGTCCGTTATTTTGAACTATTAAGGTCGGCAGAATGCTCCCTTTTGGTCTAGTTTTATAACGTTGCTTAGTTGACGTCTCTCTCGTCGTGTCGAGTCTGAAAAATTCGATCTAACTGCCAAAATCGTGAGTTAATATAACATATAATATTGTCAAATTGCAATTAATAAACAGAAAAAACAAATCCTTGAAGTCGGTTTGGGGAATATAATTTCAATACGGAAGGAAAGTTGGCTGGCATGATCGTTTGATGTTTGGATAGAATAGAAAACATTTATTCGACACAGACACAACAGAACAGCAACAAAACACAAAGTAAAAAAAAAATAACTATAAAAAAACATAACATCGATAAAGATTAAAATTGTGCTGAGTGTACCCACCCATACCGAAAGGAGGATAGGATATTATTGGAGCTTTAATACAAGATATTGTAATACCAGGGACCCAGAGAACCAGTATATTATAGAATAGTAATTCTAGAGAATAAAACCCGGATTGGGATTTCGTACTTATTTACAGCATATGCCTTATAAGAGCGCTACTGCATTACTTGTCATATAAAACAAACATATGTTCCGTATTCATAAATCAAAATACTCTCTTTATTCTTTTGCCAGACACTTCCAAAGTGCTATCGACAAACTTGTCAGCCAGTGACCCGCAGCCAAGGAGGCTACTATCATCAAAATTGTTCCAAATTACCATTCATCATCTGCCTAGCCTTTTCCCAACTATATCGGGGTCGGCTTACAGTCATACCGGATTCAGGTGAATATCAGTTTTTAACGTGGAGCGGCGGCCTACTAGACCTCCACAACCCAATAACTGGGGAACACGGTACTTCTTTGTGTCAGATTTTCTGGCTTAGGACAATCCGTAACGACTGCCAAAGATCTACAAATGACAGCCGAGACCAACGGCTTAATGTGCTTTCCGAGGCACGGAGGAAACTCGGTATGTTAAGATGATCACCCATCCACAGACCAACCTTGGCAAGCGTTGCTTAACTTGAAGATCGACGCTTTTGTTATTCTTTAGCCACGAGCTCCTCCAAATTACCACTATCCAACCCATATTGGTTGAATTATGCAGAAACACCGAACATTTACGGAAACGTCAGATATAGATTTGACCTTCTTTTGTTTTTTTTTTTTATAATTAACCAATGTTTGGATATTATTACATATAAGTCAAAGCCAAGTACATTTCCGTTGACTTTTATTTTGTTATAATATGCTTGTTACCGATATAGTATGTCCTTTTTTGGAGATCTAGCCCTGACCCTGAAAGTTTCATGGTTTACAGGTTGGAACGTAACAACTTGTCGAGTTAGCATCAATATTATTTATCTTATCTAATGCTCACATTGAATTGATACTTAATAATGTAATAATTATAATATTCTTTAATTGACAGTGTGTGTGTGTGTGAGGTGTGTACGTGCGCTTGTGGGTGGGTTCTCGTTTGTGTTTGTGTGTGTTACTTATTCCAAGCATTAATTTTTATTTTTTATAATAATGTGCCATATCCAGGTCTTGTAAACTAGTCAAATTTTATGACACCAACGACAATTTGAGTTTTGTTTCAGAATAGAATTGTAGAATATTATTTTTTCACGGGCTTTCTCCTGGGATCTTCGATATTTGATCCCTTAGAAACCGTGAATATTATTGATATAAATGGTTGCATTAGTTTAGCACTATTGCATCAGGTCATTAGCCCATATTCGGGTGATTTTACTCGAATTCGGGCAACCGATTCATTAGTTACACTGGTTTCAAGCTGGAACAAGACTATGAATATTTTGAATTAAAACGAGTAACTGGAGTGGACTAGATTGTCCGAAGACGAGTGGACTTGACCTCATTCATTTACACTTGGTTATTTGTTCCAATTCCGTACGTTATCGAATTCGGGAGGCCTATCAAATCTGATTGCGCCTTTGGTTTAGTGTATAATTTTCTTATATACCAATAAAATAATTTTCATAATCGGTTGGTATTTCAAGTAGCCAACCACTACAGGAAACATTTTTTTTTCGATTCATCCACATAGTTCCCGTTCCCGTGAGAATATGGGGATAAAATATAACCTGTGTCACCCTTTTTTTTTTTTTTTTTTTTTTTCCGGATGGGAAATCATCAAATGACTTCTCCCGCTCTGGGCGGAGCGGAAGGGAGTGTCAGACTCTTACTGACTAAAACCCACCCGTGTTCCTGCTTGTGCCCTTTGCGTTCCAGGGCCGCGGTGACTCTTTCGAACAAATTCCGCAACCCTAGCAGGCACTGACCCTATGGGGCCCCGTCTTCTTTGCTGACGGCTCTTTGAGGCGCGCGTGGAACACGACGCGCCGTCGACTCGGGCCTGGTTGCTATCGGACGGCGAGCCACCCATAGCTCGCCATCCGCAGGCCCGCGCCTACGGTGGCCGGGAATCGCCCTGCGTTTCCCGACGCCCGGGGCGTCTTCTCCTGTTGCGGCGGCTGGATAGAGGGGCTTCCCTCTCTCGCACGCGCTCCGCCTCCTCCTTCGCTAGCATTACTGCTTCGCAGAAGGAGGCGGCCGCCTCCCATGCCTCCTCGCTCCCGACCATGGCTTGAACCAGGGCCGGACGCGAGAGGTCGCCGCCGCCGATCGCCTCGATGAGGACACGGCGGTGCTCCGCCCAGGCAGGGCAGACCTCCATCGTGTGCTCCACCGTGTCCTCCGGGCGATCCACACAGTGATGACACCCGGACGTGTCCTCCCGCTGGATCCGACACAGGTACCTCCCGAAACAGCCGTGTCCGGTGAGCACCTGTGTCAGGCGGAAGGTGAGGACGCCGTGGCGTCTCTCTAACCACTCCTCAAAGAGGGGACTTATCGCCGCAATGGCGGCGTGCCCAGCGCTGGGTTGCAGCAGTCGCTGTCTCCATACCTCCGTGAGATCCCGCCGGAGCTCCGTCCGCTGCGCAGCAATCTGCCGCGGCAGCAGAGTTTCGCCCCGGCGTAGCGCCTCCACGCGCAACGCGTAGACGTGCGCGAGGGCTCTCGCCTCTAGATCCCACGGCAGCAATCCGGCAAGGAGGTTCGCCGCCTCGCCGGAGACCGTGCGGTATCCCCGGATCAACCGGATGGCCATGACCCTCTGGGCCGAGACCAGGTGGCGCGCTGGCAGTCGCCTCAGCGACAGCGCCCACACCGGGGCCCCGTAAAGGGCCATGGACCGCACGATCCCCGCGTACAGCCTCCGGCAGGAGGCGTTTGGTCCCCCTAGGTTGGGCAAGAGCCGCTTGAGCGCAGCCCCGGCCCGCCCCAGTTTGGGAGCCAAACGGCGGAAGTGCTCCGCAAAGTTCCACCGGCTGTCGAGGACGAGACCCAAGTAGCTCATCGTCGACCCGACGCCGATGCAAACCCCTCCCACCGTTATCTGGGATCCCGATGGTGGCCGGTTCCGAGGGCCGTGAAAACACATAGCCTCGGACTTGTGTAGGGCCACCTCGAGACCCAGTTGCCGGATCCTCCCAACGACTGCTGCAACCCCGCGTGTCATCAGGTCGACCGCCGCCTGGTGCGACCCCCCCTGCGCCAGAACCAGCGTGTCGTCAGCGTAGCAAACAACACTGACGCCGCAAGGGAGGTCGCCGCGCAGCACCCAGTCGTAACCGATGTCCCACAGGAGCGGCCCCAGAACCGAACCCTGTGGAACACCGCACGACATCTCTCGCCGATTCCACTCTCCCCGGTGACCGGGGTAGATGACGGCTCTATCCGTCAAGTAGTCCTCGACCACGCGACAGAGGTAGGTTGGCACTCGGTGATACCGGAGTGCCTCCCCGATGCAACTCCAAGGCAGGGTGTTGAACGCGTTGGCGATGTCAAGAGACACCGCCACCACCACCCCGCCCCGGGAAATCGCCTCCCCCGTCGTGAGGGCTCTCACGCGCATGATGGCGTCCACCGTCGAGCGCCCCGCGCGGAAACCGAACTGGTTCTCCGCCAGATCCGGCCCAACTCTCACCAAGTGCTTGACGAGGCGGTTTGCAATGACTCTTTCAAAGAGCTTGCCCACCTCGTCGAGCAGCACGATGGGCCGGTATGCGGACGGAGAGTCCGCAGGGCGCCCTGGCTTCGCAATGAGGACCAGTTTCCCCGTCTTCCAGCGACGTGGGAACTGGCCCCTCTCCAAGCATGCGCTTAGGAGCCCACGTAGTCGAGGCCCGAGAGCCTCCGAGGCCAGGACCCAGGCTTTCCCAGGTAAGCCATCGGGTCCTGGGGCGGTATTTTTGGCCTTCAGCCTGTTAACCGCCGCTCTCAGGTCTACCTCGGTCACCTCCGGAGTATCGTCGTCGTCGTTGCCGTCGTCGGTGTGGTCCGCATCGGGCACCACGGGTAGCGGAGCCATAGGCGGGGGAGCATGGTCCCCTCGCGTAGGGAACAGAGCGCTCACCACGTCCTCCACCAGCTGGGGCCGGAGACTCTGCGTTTAGGGTGTAGCTTTCCAATAGTGCAAGAATATATCAAATCAGTTCAGTAGTTTCGGAGCCTATTCAATACAAACAAATAATCAAATCTTTCCTCTCTATAATATTAGTATAGATAGTTAAAATAGTAGGTACTTACTACAACAGCAATATAAACACTCAAGATAATCTGGAACACATTGTAGATCATCACCAAATGTTTCAAATTGTATGGCTTCTTGTCTTTCATGTATCGAGGCCCGGCTTTGGTACAGAAGTAGAGGTATGTGGCCAGAATTGTGAGCAGGGGACCAGGCCCTGATACAAGCCACCAGTCCTTTGTGCGAGGGTCTAAAAACAAATAAGGACATCTGTAAGTTTATAGAAAACATTCAAATCAATTAAATGAACACAACATTACTCCCGTATTTCCCATATTTGTGGATGGGACATCATCAGATGAAATTTTCCTCTCTGGACGGAGCGGCATGCCGCTACGCCCATACGTATTCCTGCAAATACGTTTTACGTTCCAGGGTCGCGATGACTCTTTCGAACAAGTTAAGGATTAACTTAATAGTTAGATTAGGTAGTGGCATGTTAATCAGTAAATCCAAATGTTGTCAGTTATTTTTTAGTGTCATGAAAAAGGTGGCAAGCCCTTTGACATCAACCGAGCACAAAACTGACTCCGGATTGTGTTACTGTAAATACCAGATCATCCAACAATTGCACTTGCTGAGAGACCCGGATATCCAATCCAGAATCTCATATTCGGCAGTAGAATACGAATCCTCAATGAAGAAGAAGCAAGTGAAATTAAATAAAAGGACAGTGGCCATAATGGGCCCAACGTGTTAGCACTATTTTTCCTACATTAAAAGGACGATCCGATTAATCTCAACATTTTATTCTATGGTAACATTACTCCAATGAATCGAATAAAAAAGTTACAGCGGTTCTAAAATACAATAATTTCCGTTCCAAATTTTAATATTATGACCTAATGATGCCCGTACATATTTTTTAAACATTAACAGAAATACAAAAAAAAAGGACTGCTCAGGATTGAGCAAGATGGAACACGGACTCGTGAACTAGAAGAACTAACGCTTTAACCTTCACATACTGAGAAGGGGCCCGTACCCAGCAGTGGAACAATAATCGAAAGATTATGCATGATTATGTCATCGTTTTGTAAACAAAGATATTTCATTTTCAAATATATTTTTCTTTACAATCCTATCTCAATACTGAAATAAAAAATATTTTTACACTACTTATTCATTAAGCTAAACTTTTCAAGTCCAAGGAATGCATTTTTCTCTTTTATTTGTAAACATAAAAGAGAAAAATGCACTCCAACTGGCGACATGAAGACACAATTAGGTATGCGCACTATTAGACCATAATATTAACATTTTTAACGGTAATTAAGGACTATTTGGAATATTGTAACTTTATTTAAAACTAGCAGCGCCCCGCGATTTCACCCGTATTGTTCCCGTGGCAATACGGGGATAAAACATAGCCACTCTACAATAACGTAGCTTTCTATTGGTGAAATAATTTTGAAAATCGGTCAGTAGATCCAGAGATTACCCCTTACAACGTCACAAACTCACAACTTCACAAACTCACAAACGTTACCTCTTTATAATATTAGTATAGATTAATTAGAGCTGTGCTGTCTTGTAGTAAAATATTGAGATTATTTAAATGATGAACATTTAAGGTAGGTGAGAAAGTGCTGCAACACGGGGCCCACCATTCATGTAAAGTTGAAAGAAAGAAATAATAAAATTTATTTAGCACATACATGAAACACGCACGGTACATGGAAATAACAAAAAACAAAAATATAGGTATGACCATTGCTCTTCACTCCCGAGCAAAATATAGCAAACCCAACTCAGCAATAAAAATATTTTTTTTAAATCCATCCATTTTAAATACAAATATGGTTCAGTGGGTCGACTTAGATAATGTAATAAAGCAGGAAAATTGCTTCTAAAATTACTAGAAACAGACTAACTTTGTACAGTCGGTGATAGCAATTAACTGACCCCCCTAAAAATTACTCGATTTTACACCCTATGCTTATAACATTAAACGTTATTCAATATGAGTTTATCAGACTAACACTACTCGATGAACAGAAACAATAAATAATTTTGATACGCAAACTTGAGCTTTAAGAGGATGGTGTTAGGTCATTTATTTATAACTTTTTACCTTTTTTAACAAGTGGGTAGTTAGACGTCAATATGCGTATTCAACAAAAACTGCTATAGATATGACATAAGGAATATGGGGTAGAAGAATAAATTGAACAAGATATTCTATGCACAAATAGCAGTGAATACGCGCGAACATTTTTACCTTGCCTTACTAAATTGGCTTTTTTCCTTTTTATTAATTGTTATCAGTTTTGATAGTTTAATCATCATGTCTCAGTTGAGTGATTATTTAAAATAAATAATCTATTTGCATGAGGACAATGTTGGTATTAAAGCGATTGCTAGGAAACTTAATATAGCGGTAAGTGTATTCTTTTTATGCTTCATTTATAATTATACTTTTTCCTTAATTCGTTAGTTTGCTTAAAAGCCGGTGAATGTAGAATAATAGACAATTAACTGTGTTTCATTATGAGTCTAATTTGAGATCATTTATAGGTCTAATTTGATTTATATAATCTAATTTGATAAACGTATTTTTCAAACTTAATCGATAAATTATGTTTACCTATTCGTTACTAAAATTATGCTTATTGTGTTGTTTCAGAGAAATACAGTCAGATTGTCGCTAAGACGTTTTGAAGAGGCAGGGAATATTCAAAAAGATCGTCCTGGACCAAAACCTACTACGTTACATACTCCTGTGTCAGAACGCCATCAAGCAATTGTTAGAAGGCATACTGAACACCTGTTTTTGCCTACTCATTCAACTGCAAGTGGAAGTGATTGTTGTTGGAATATGGTGCACGGTATGCGGGACCGCTTGCAACAAGTAATAGAAAAAATGGTGCTCCACTTCGCTATTAAAAGCATAAATAACTTGAGTAACCAGTGTTGGTCACAAACAATACTAACGTATGTCAGTGTGTGTGTTAAATTAACTATTGTTATAATTTGTAACGAAGTATTTCGAATACTTAGTTTTTTGTCAAAACCTTATTTTATAACTAAAATAACTATTCATAAAACAAATTGATATATAGTAGATCAGGTAGAACTTCAACGTATAATGCCGTTTAATTTAGTTAAATGATATTTAATGTGGTGATGTTATTGTTATGAAATAGAAATACATACCTATATTTCTAAATATTATAACATGCTGATTCACTACATTAAATTCAGTGCAGTTAACAACGTTATTAGTAAGTAGGTAAATATTATGATCTTCGTGTCGTCATCAATATCATTTATGTTATTCTTATATTTTTTTTATAAAATAATTTCGTTTTTACCACCATTTTGGTTTTTTATTTCTGTTCGTTTCTTTTTTTTTTTTGTTGCTTAAGTTATAATTTTTAATAACTTAAAATAAATATACAAAACAGAAACAAACGCGTCAATTACGCTGGTTACGAACTTAGAAACACGAATTGTCAGCTCACTACAGTCACCACTAGACCACTCGAAACATATTCAATGGGATCGAAATTACGTATTATATTACAAGTTAAAATAATATTCAAGAACATACCTACCTTAACACTGCGTATTAAAGATCAAATTCGAATAACTATTCTATTGATCGTAGACGTTGAACCAGTTCCAACGTTGTTCTAGTTCGATAAGCTTACTGCTAACAAGCAAAAGGTTCAAATTCGTTTAATTTTTAGGGGGTCAGTTAATTGCTATCACCGACTGTACATGTTGGTGTTATGGATCACTGGATGCCGCAATGCATTTTTAGGTTTTCCAATAAATTAGCCTGTATCACTTTTTAGTGTAGCCTATCACTTAATATTTATTTATCTAAACTGTATGGACAATTGTACAACAGTGGTAGAACATAAGCAGACTTAATGCAACAAGGCAATTTTTGTCGCCTACATTTAAATTCAGGATTCTAGATAACTATCAAATTTTGGAACAACAAGCTCTATACCATATACCACATAATATAAATTTCATTGCAACTACTCCATTTGTTTTGGCCTTCTTAAAACATTTTATTGCTTAATCACAACGATATAGTCGATACTTAAATTAGTAACAAAAATTCTCTTGTATTATAAATTCAAATAAACATGAAAAAAAAAACTATTTAATTACTTTATTATATTAGCTGAGATTAGATAACAAACGATATTTGAAAGTATGCATGTTAAATACGTAGATATACAGTAACTCGTATAAGGGACAATATGACCATAGCTAATAAAAACCAAATAAATAGGAAATTATAAAATAATATTTTATTTATTTATTTTTAAACGGATTATTTACATTACTTATTTATGGCCAAATCTATTTGATTTCCTAAACACGCGAAAATAGAGAAAGGTGGTATATTGTTTTGTGAATTTTGCGAATCGTAAAAAATATTTTACTATTAATTAAATAAAAAAAAAAACATAAAATTAAACCTAGTACAAATACTAATAAATATATTATAAATAGGACTTACCTGACAATTCCTCAAATACATAATGATATCCTTGTAGCGCTTGTTGAACCATAGCCATTTTTCAGAAATATATTAATTTAATAATTTTCCCAAAAATAAACTTTTATAATACTATAACAATTGTATCCACTTCCAATACGTTACTTGATTGATTTATCCTTATTTAGAAATAAACGAAAAATATTATCCACTTAGCTTACGCATCGACCGTGCCTGCGCAAGCGACTCTTACAGACTAACGTCAATGAAGAAATTTTAAGTTTTATATTTCGCCAGCAGTTGCTTTTTTTCGCATGTTTTCCGTCGTTGTTTAATTCAGGGTAAGATGAAAATATTATATTATTTTTAGTCAGTATCACTTTCGTAGGTCATTAAAAACTTTACAAGTGTACATAATATTTTAATCACTTCATGCGGTAAATTAGCAAACTATTTGAGTAAAGTATTCGTAGTTAATAAACAGCAACTAGTAATCTCAAGTATTTCTTATCATTGATTTGATATCTTTGAGAATTACTGGTAGCATAGTACCAACGAGAAATTAAACACAACCCAAAATAAATATTAAATGTTGCATCTTCATTATTGCAGTGTCAAATAACAACTGACTTCAATCGCGTTGTTTTACTTTGGAATAATTATTTATTGAATAGTTAATATCGAAACATTAATTAAATAATAATCGTTTCCGTATTTCCTGTTTATCGTCAGCGATCGGAATGGTGATTGGTTATTGCAATTTGTACCTACTGGGATCGTCTATAGCTCCAGGAAAATAAAATATTGTATGCGTTAACAATTCAACATTCTATTGAAGATTTTCTATCAGGATTAACGTTATTTAAGCAATAGAAACACAGTGTGAATAGTACATCGTACGCAAACAAGAATATTGACTGTCAATAGGCCCAAATCAGTGTTTTGGTATTAGGAAACATCCTTAAATTACGTCACACGTTAAGGGGGAGGGAGGGGGTCGACGAAGTATGACACTGTGTGACAAGGGAGTGGGAGAGTTCTTAAAATTCGTGACGTCACATTTCATAATCTATTTTAATCGAAGTGTTTAAGTAAAACACGAAAAGATACACGGATAAAATTGAAAAATATGTGACGTTACACTAGGGAGGGGGGTGTCACAAATGTGACCAGTAGTGCTATTCTGTAAGAACTCACGCGCGAATTCGATTCATATCTCATTTTCGATTACACTTCGTAACTCACCTGAAGTGAAAAGTATTTGATATTCTGACTGTCAAGTTAAGTTCGCTTCACCTATGTTCTCACTAGTGGCGCTAGTGTAGTTTTCATCAAGTTACAGAATACCAAATACAGTTTTCACCGCAGAATCAGAAGTGAGAACTGGAGTGAGTTCTTACAGAATAGCATTGCTGTTGTGACAAGGACGGGGTGCCAAAAATGATGAAATTCGTGTGACGTAATTTATGAATGGCCCCTTATTTACAGTCGTTTTATTCGTTTTACTTATTGTTATAAATAAATTGGGTATATGACTAGATAAAAAAATCATAATTCTATTAAGTCCGCCCGTTGGATTTTCAAAAAAAATATTGGACACGTATTTTTTGTTATTTCAAATCGTAAAATAAATATAAAGATAAAGCGCATTAAAGTTCTAGACGTCACGACGCTAGTAAAAATAATAGCAGGTAGTGACGTCACGCGAGTTTTTATCGCACTGTAACCTCTTCATTTTCTGTTTACGTGAAAAAAGAATATTCAATGGTTTTTGAAAATCTATCTGATGTACAGGAAATCTATATGATACCCTGTTATAATACTAGCTCAAATTCTTCTACTTTATAAATGAGAGAGAAAAAATACCGTTTTTGCAACTTTTACATTAATGCTCTAACCAACCCGCACTGGGCCCGCGTGGTGGATTACGGCCCATTCCCTCTCCTAGAGAGGAGGCCTCGTGTCCCCGCGGTGGGAACATTAAAAGGCTGATTATGCTATGCTATTACATTGATGCTCGCTCCTTTAGGTAGTTATTAGCGTAATGTAACATTCTCTCTTCAAGCTTCTTAGCCTTCCCACAGATTAATAAATAGTTACTACGTAACAGATACTTCACTCAGTAGAAAATTTCCAATACCTACTGCTATAATAGCCTACTCCGTCGCGTCAGCAACCGCTGCATGCTAAAATGTGCTTAAATACTCAAGCGTACAGTTGTGACTGGTTCGCGCCGCGCAATCCCACAAAAATCGCAGGGCTGCCTCTTCGATGAAATTAAATTAACATGACTATTTGTGTCTATTTAATTGAGAACTGTGAATATGTTCTGACTAGTAGTTTAAAATTGTAGGTATCGTCTATAAAATATTTTTATATAAATTGATGCTAACTGTGCAATACATCTAAAACATAATTATAGAGGTGTCGATATTTCCTTAGATTCTGATTCAGTACTGGCACTTGAAGTAGTTGGTGGAGATGGCAGCAGTTTTGTAGGCAAAGCGTCAGGTCGTAATTGTGGTTATGAATAATCACCGACTTATCAAAATGAAGACAACACACATAATTACTTCTTGCCTTAGTGTCTGGCCTTGCTAAATCGGGCCTGACAATCATTTCAACCCATGTTTTACGCCTGAAAAATAATAAAATAGGACAGGTCTTAGGAAGGAGATCGGTACCTAAATAAGACAGACGGACAGACACAGATATGAAGAATTTATAATAGTCCTCAAAAATGTGTAATTATGAATACCTACACACAAACACCTACTTATATACATTGAATGATTATTAACATTTATCAATTTATTATTAACTATAACATGGGGAAAGCTAAAGAATTTTTTGACAATATCATGGGAAATTACCCTTTTATTCTAATAAAAATAACTTTTTAAACGTTGTTAAAATAGTGTTTAAAGTAAGTATGACGTTTCTATGTAACAAAAATGTATAAATCTGTGTCTGAAAGGCAACCTAATGCTTAGTATACCTATTAAAAATATATTTGAAACGACAAAATTAGTAATATTTTATCACTTACCGTCTTTATTGACAGGTAAATGGAAAAATGTTAGGTGTTTATATCTTGTTTTACTTGATTTGCACCCATCTACTGCATATGAGGCACTAGACGGCATCGTAGGTACCCTAACAAACGAATGGAACAATTAAAATTGAAAACTTGCGTGCGCTTCGCTTGCGAAAACCGCACTGAGTTTGGTCCGCAAACGGCCCGAGACCGCTCGGCCGGGTGGTAGGTAATTATAGCGCTCAAGTACATGGAGTGACGGAGGCCTGGCCTTCCTTATATATGGGCTATGCACCACCAAACAAATTCTTTGGTGCGTTCAACCAAACAAATTCTTTAGCTTTATAGTGTCCTAAAGATGGTGCAGTGACAAAACTCTGAGATATTGATCCTAGTTAAATATACGTAAGAAACAAACCTATCATGCGAAATAAAATATGGAATCTATACTTATATACGTATTTATACTAATTTAATAAAGCTAAATATAGCATAAAAAAATTGCCAATTTTTTTTTTATTAATTATACTACATATTATAATAATAATATGAATGAATAGTATAAATATGCGTACGCGCAGATCCTTTCCGTTTTATTTATTTCTCATGAATGTGGATATCATATACAAAAAGAATTTTACAAACCCGTCTGTCAGTTCCAGAGATAAGCGCGTTCATACAAACTCACTCTTCAGCCTTATTTAATTTTGCATGATAGGGGTTTCTTACCTATTTTAACTAGAACCTAGTTAAAAATAGGAGATAAATATGATTAGTAAAAGTTGCGTTTTTCAGAATTTTAGGACCATTCTTTTTCATTGTTATAGTATTTTAGAAAATAATTAATAACATTTATTCGTCACAGATGTAACACAACAGCAACACACATAGAGTAAGAGAATAAAATCGCGTAATACGGTAACATTTCTTCGAGCCTGCCCACAACTGTTGAGAATCAATATCACCACATCACTAGCTTTTAATAATCTGTGTTTTATAGACCTGTTGATGTCTCTGATTGACTCAGACTGTGAAGTATGGCGTTCTAAATGTATGCTGTGTGTGTTTAATATTTCACCTAGTAAAATATACTTTTACGTCTTCCTCCCAACACTGCGTTTTAATTAACTCTGCAAGACCTAACCTCAGCATTACCGAAAAGGTTACTGTCCCAGCGTTACTGCGTAACTGTCTAAGATTTGCTAGGAATAAATATACCCAGTGCTGGTGTTCACATTGATTATCATATTCATCATCGGCCTAGCCTTTTCCCAACTATATTGGGGTCAGCTTCCAGTCATACCGGATTCAGCTGAATATCAGTATTTAACGTCGAGTTTCCCAATAACTGGAGAACACGGTACTTCTTGGCAAGACTGGTGCCAGATTTTCTGGCTTCTGACAGCCTGTAACACTGCCAAACATCTATCTACAAATGAAAGCCGGGACAAACGGCTTAATGTGCTTTCCGAGGCACGGAGGAAACTCGGTATGTTAAGATGGTCACCCATCCACATACCTAACCTTGAAGACTGATCTGTGCGGCTGATATTCTTTAGCCACGAGCTCCTCCTTCTCCTAATTGATTATCATATTACCTGTTATTATTTACGCGATCGTTTCATTTGTATGGTAATTTATGAAGAAATCACTATAGTAGAATATATTTCAGTATCGTTTAGTTCCGGTTTTTACGTTTTCTATTGTGATTATGCAGTAAGTAGGTATAGGTAATAGGGCACTTTAAAAAACATGACTGGCATACAAGAAAAAATGAGTGTGTATAATTTAACAGCTTTCTTCAGTATAAAAACATATTTGCATAAACTAGTACCAATTGCCTATTGCGATGCACTAATTTACTGCAGAAATATGCGCTTCAATCTAATTTTTTTTTTGAACAGTCACACGTTATTTTGCACTATTCACACAAAATTTCTATTGTAATTAGCATAATTTCTTTGCGAACACCTTAACTAGGATTTATTAGCAAATTTGCCTTTAAATTGTTCATATATTAATTATCTAGGATTTAATTAATATTCTATGAATATCCACGCAAACACATTTTAAGTCACACTGACACTGACAATACTGTCACTTTTTTCTAAATTTTTACTTAAATCTCTAGTTCCATTAATTGAACAAAGAGTTGTACTTAGTTACAACCTCATTTTTTTTAAACGTATCTTATTATAATAAAATGGGCATTCCGTACAAACATTGTATAGAAGCAGGAACTACAGAACGTCACATGCTTTCATCATCATCATCAACAATCTGTTGCAGTCCACTGCTGGACATAGGCTTCTCCAATTGCAACGGACTTAGATCTATTTTCTCAGTTTCTGCCAGCCGTCCTGCGCAAATCGTCACTCCATCGTGCCTGAGGACGTCCTACACTACTTTTGCCGAGACGCGGTCTCCACTCTAGAACTCGTTTACCCCAACGGTTGTCGGTTCTACGACTAATATGGCCAGCCCACTGCTACTTCAGCTTACCTGTTTTGACCATCAAAAACTCCTAATCGAGAGTTAGGAGTTTTTGATGGTCAAAGCAGAGTACTGCGCAAAAACAAAATGCCTTGTTTATAGGAGTTCCTGGCTCCATAATAACTACCGCAAGGACCGAACTCGAATGTTAAGCTACTTTTGCCGAAGTTGGACCTTGGATGGGGTGACCATGGATTACGTACCGAGTTTCCTCCGTGCCTCCGAAAGCACGTTAAGCCGTTGGTCCCAGCTGATATTTGGACATCTTTGACAGTCGTTACGGATGATCAGAAGCCTGAAACTGACACCAGTCTTGCCCAGGTGCATCATATAACCAGTTATTGGGTTGTGGAAGTCAGATAGGCAGTCGCCATGTAAAATGGAAGCCAACCCTAATTTAGTTGATCATAGGGATAATTTTACTATCAACAGCACATACCGCTGGGTAACTATCAGAATGGCTAACGCGCTTAGTACTCATTGCATCCGTTTAATCTTAAAGCTGACCCCTACATACATATTTGGAAAAACGTTTGGCAGATCCGTCGACATATCGTTTGTTTGGATGAACATGGTATTAACTTTAACTTAACTTTAACTTTTAACTTTTTTTTAAAAAACGTTGCCCCACACTAGGAATTTCTCCTGTGTCGTGGGTGCGTTTACAAACATACAATGTCACATACACGAACAACCAGACCCGGAACAACTATCTGTAGGCCATACAAATATTTGTTCCGTGCGGGAATCGAACCCACGACACGTAGCGCAGCAGCCAATCGCTCAACCACTGCGCCAACCGCGCATTAAATCAAAATTTACGATTTTAAACCTAAAAATACAATCCTACTAAAAATCATGCGATCTTTCTAACGAACGTTATGACGTCAAATAGGATCTTTCGATTTAAAAACATTTACCACAGATTTAAATATTTATTTAAAAAATAGGCTTTTTTGAGTTAATACCCTGTTCATCTGGACCAACGATATGTCTTCCTTTTGCTTCGTTAACGATTCTTGTCATTGTAAAAAGTTACATAATTAGTTGTAACGATTATAGATGTAAGAATACTCCTTAGGTAATATCCTCTCAGAAATAATATTAAATATTGTCATTACACAAATCGGTAATTTATTAATCTTATTGAGTCATCGTATAGAAGGAAAGTTGATTGGATGATTCTTCGAATTTATCTATTGTACCGGTTGAGCCACGACTTGCAAAGCTGATGTCAACTATTCTGCCAACATTTGAAGTAGGTTGAAGGCAAGTGTAGACATGACTTTACTAATTACAGACGGAGGTACTATTCATGTATGCTAGCGAAGGAGGAGGTGAACGCGTGCGGGAGAGGGAAACCTCACGCTCCAGCCGCCGCAACAGAAGAAGATGCTCCGGGTGGCGGGAAACGCAGGGCGTTTTCCGGCCGCCGTAGGCGCTGGCCTGCGGATGGCGAACTATGGGTGGCTCGCTGTCAGATAGCAACCAGGCCCGGGTAGACGACGCGTCGTGTTCCATGCGCACCTCTAAGAGCTGCCAGCAATGAAGACGGGAGATAGGGTCAGTGCCTGCTAGGGTTGCGGAATTTGTTCGAAAGAGTCACCGCGGCCCAGGAACGCACTGGCAAGATCATGGGTGGGTTTTAGTCAGTAAGAGTCTGACACTCCCTTCCGCTTCACCCAGAGCGGGGGAAGACATTTGATGATTTCCAATCCAGGAAATAAATGGTACAATTTATGTACTGACTTGTTGGGAACGGAACTAAAACAGGCAAAGAATAAAAACACTACAAGGGGTATTAAGCCGTTGGTCTCGGCTGTCAATTGAAGATTTTGATAGCCGATACGGTTGTTAGAAGCTATCAAATTTTACACCCTCGCCAAGCTGTGTCATGTTGCCTTTATGATAATGCTCTATGTGTCACCCAGAAACAAAGTTGTGGAGGTCAAATACTCTGAATATCAGTATTTTATATGGACTGACTTATCTGCTGCAGTCACTTGCAGCTGCATCCTTTTAGAACTGGAAGCCTAAAAAGGCTAATTATAACGAGCCTTTACAAACTTTAATATCTAGTTTTACTTAAGAAAATTATTAGCAGACATCTTGCTCAGACGCGGAAACGGGCGGGAATCTCTCTGGTACGCGCGGGGCGCGTGTGGTGTGGTTGCGTAGCGGCTTGATCTCCGCTATCATTGGTCGAGGCGTCGCGGTTTACGCGCGAAGACGAGTCGACGAGAGCGGGAAGATTTGAATTGGGGTGCGTTTTATTACACGCTTCCGTTATATAATTAAATTATTTGCGTGGGTACTTATAAACTTGACACTAACATGGACGGAAAAAACAAAGCATCCTTTTCCTAGATTTCTGCCTATCAATGGTGTTATCAATCTGAGTCAACATTAGCAAAGTTAGATAATTCTACTTGTAATACTAGTCTGAAGTGTATATATCAGGAGACTGAAGAGGTTGATAAGATTCAAATGATAAGGAAAGGCCTGTTTGAATCATCACAATATGCAGGTGTAGGTTACCGTCATTGTATCAGTTTTTCACCATTAACTTTCCTGCGAATATTTCCTTTAGGTAACTAATTAATTTTTCTTTTTATAAATTTAAAACTGTGTCTGCTTGCAACGCTTCTCCACCTAAATCCTTGTACAGATTTTCATTAACATCGGGTCAGAGGTAGATGGCAATCTTTTTTTTTTTGTCTTTGGATGGGATATCATCAAATGACTTCTTACGCTCAGGGTGCTTTGCTTTCCCGGGCCGTGGCAGGCACTGACCCTAGCGGGTCCTGTCAATTATATTGAGACCTCTTACAGGCACGCGTGGAACACAACTCACCTTCGACCTGGGCCCCAAGTCTGCTATTTTTATAAATTGGTCATTCCAACACGATTCCATTGTCATTTTGCTAAAAGTTCGTAATCTGCTAAATTCATAATGGTCGATCATTTGTCGGTCAATGGTCTCGTAATGCTTTTTGATAACCGAGCTATTAAAAGAAATGACTGCACAACGACATTCTAATGGTAGGTCACTGATCAAAGGAACTGTCAAAATTTATTTATTTATTTAATTTTGAAGAAAGCTTACAGACTAATAAAATTTTTGGATATCTTACATAATTTAAAGACATTTGCTAATTACAAGCTTCCACAAATACACATGTATCTAATTAGTTACGCGTTATTTGCGTTGACCAGTTACAGCGATTTGACTATGTAAGATCATAGTGTAACATAATAGTTATGTCGAGATATTATTATTAGCATATTACCGCATACGTCTGTCATTCATTTGTTATTATGTACGAGATTACCATTCTATGGCATTACTTTCAATGGAGTGTCAGTGGTTGACCATTGGTAAGTCATAATGACGCTTTTATGTTAGAAGATTACCAAACTTGTCAAAATCAACCATTATGAAATCAATGATAGACTTTTCTGACACTATTGTAATAGCAGACTTGGGCCCCTGGGCCTGGCTCTTATAGGAAAGTGAGCTACCCATCGCTCGCCATCCTCAGGCCCGCGCAAGACATTTCTTGGCCACCGTATCGCCGAGAAATGTCTTGCGAGGTTTGCCTCTCCTACACGCGTTCAGGCTCCTTCGTCGCTTGCATTACTGCTTCGCATAAGAAGGCGACTGCTTCCCATTTCCCCTTGCTCCGGACCATGGATTAAACCAGGACAGGCTGCGAGAGGTCGCCGCTGTCGCTCGCTAGTACCAGGATATGCCGTTGCTCTGCCCAAGCAGGACAGACCTCTACCGGACGCTCCACCATGTCTTCCGTGCGATCCACACAGTGGCGAGACCCGGGCGTGTCCTCACACCCAATCCGAAATAATTAACCTTTTCATTTGTCATGCTTATTTTTGTTCTTTTATTCTTTTGTGACCCTCAAAAGTGACCCTCATACTCAAAATTTATTTATTTGGGTCGTGGAAGTTCATAAATGTTACAAATTTCAATAGAATAGGGATGTTTTCTGATTAAAAAATATATGATTATGTTTAGTCCGTCAGTAAGATTATAGAAAAATATTGAACACGTATTTTTTCCTTTATCAAATCTATAAAAACTGACAAAGAGACAAAGCTTCAAAGATCAGGAGTGGGGGCTTGTGACGTCACGGCTCGGTAAAAATTGTAGCGAGTAGTGACGTCACACGAGTTTTTAACGCAATGTGTATCGTCTTCATTTTTTGTTTACGTGAAAAAAGAGAAAATACGTGTCCAATATTTTTTGGAAATCTATCCGACGGACTAATTAGATTTTTTAGTTAACTACCCTATTGGTTCAGTAGATTCGGAGAAAATTGCCTATGATAGACGGACAGACAGACACCGACCGTGATTCTAGAAGGGTTCCGTTTTTTACGGATGTTCGGAAGCCTTAAAGAGTATGTATTACCATCAAAAACTAGACTATAAAGAAATATTGTCATAACCAGATCTCAGTGGAAAAATTTTGATTCTGTACGAACATCAAAGCATCATTTGCATAAATTTCATCTAGCCTTGTACCAACTAGGGTTGCCCGGCGTCCGGATAAATCCGGATATAGTCTGCCTTTTAAGTGCGTGTCCGGCTAAATTCAATCCGTCCAGCTTTATACTTTACCAGATTTTCACTGAGAATTGCATAATAAAGAAGATTAATTTATTCAATTTTGTTTTTTTATAACTTAAACTAGTTTTATTTTGACGATTCAAAAATCCTGGATTTACTTACAATAATACTACTCTACAGACATACAATCCTGAAAAAGAAAAGTTATACGGCCTTTTTATTCACTTTAATTAAATTAGCTGATTTGTTCTGCTTTCCAATTTAGGATCTGGCACCTCTACTCCCAACGATGTGCGAGTTAGCTTCAAAAAATAATGACGCTGCTAAGTAACATGCTACAGACAATATAATTAAATGATAATATAGTACCTACAGATACCAAATCCCATACAAAGAAATGACACCTTCCTAAGTTTGGCAATTTATTACTTTTTGTTCTTTTGAACCTCAATTTACAACAAAACCTGACTCAAATCCACTAACGTTAATGAGAACCGATCATTAGTTCCTCTCAAAACCTTGACATTGGCAAAATCATCGTTATTTAAACGATGGAGCCACAACACAAAAAAAAGGAGTGTTATTTTCCATCAGCGACTTCCGAAATGTCAGAGATCGTAGTTTTGCAGCGCCATCTAGGAGATGGCCTAGATACTAGTAGTCATCGATGCTAGATGACATCGATACTACTAGATGGCGGGTGTGTGTTTTATTATGATATATTCTCAACTTTTCACATCGAGAGTGACATCGCGCTGTACATTCAAGGACAAATTACAACAATATACCAAAAATAATTATGTGATTGAGCTATAAATTTCCAACTTTAGTAGAAAACGACTCGTTTGCGAAGCCAAATATGTTTTATTTTCTTGCCATGCGGCACAAAGGCACATATTTATTGCTGCAGATGTAAATGCAATTTTTCATGATTAAACGTACTTAATTAGTTCTTAGTCCCCGCACTATGCGAGTGATATTCGTAGGTGTGCTTCGTGGAATGTGAAATTAATTACCTATTTTAAATTTTTATTTGCAGCTCACCTACGGATGTGCTCAGTGGAATACTTTACTTCTACTACTACTTTACTTTATTTTAGGGCCTGGTTGTTATCGGACGGCGAGCTACCCATAGCTCGCCGTCCTCAAGCCCGCGCTTACGTTGGCTGAGAATCGCCTTGCGTTTCCCGAAAACAACTGTCCTTTTGACCTCCACAACCCAATTCAGTTTTCAGCCTTCCCTTCACAAATATATTATAATTTACTTTACTGTGCATACCAATCTACATTTTTAAATATTTCTTAACAATAAAACATAAATTATAATATTTATTCGTATATAAATTTGTATTGTATTTACATATTTCATTATTTAGGAAATTTGTACACTGACAACCCTAAATCTATCTCCTTTCGTTCAGTCTACTCAAAGGTTGTCTGTGTAAAAGATGGCCTTGTTGTGATATTGTAAGATCGCCTATTGTAAATCTGTTTAAAAAAATGTTTGTACTGTTCTTTTTATGAGGTATACAACAGAGTATATTATAACAAATTAATTAAATGATGCACCTTGGCAAGAGTGATGTTAGATCTTTATGTTTCGAGGCAACCACAACGACTTTCATTATTCTAATGACAGGGTAGTATAACGGCTGAAGGTTCTATCTGTAGCACAGAGGAGGCTCGGCATGTAATAGATGGTCACTGTTCTATGGCTTGAACTCGGTAAGCGTTGCGATATTGAAATCAAACTCATGCTGCCTGCAGGCCGTTATTATTTTGCCAGGAGCTCCCAACGAAAACATAAATTCAAATAAAATTGTAAAATATCAGCTAACTCAATAAATACTCATATTTAAAAAGTCCGGCCTGGTTTCTGAGTTGTCAACCGGTTCCCTGTAATCAATTCATAAAGAGCTATTTTTTTATTTATTGCAAAATTACGCTCGGTTGAAAAATTAATTAATGATAATTTTTCATCCATTTTATAACTCATAACTTTGAAACTTTTTCTAAACACCAACAATGTTCTTCCATTTGATATGTCGCACGACGAAAGTGACCACATTTTCAAAATGTGTGTTCACCTACCATACGCGTCCATTTCCCAGAGAGAATACAATTAAAATAAAAAACTGCCCCACACTAGGAATACCTCCTGTATCATGGGTACATACACAAGCATATAAACTCACATACACAAGACATACAAACGATTCGGAGTAAATTAGATTATAAACGTATGTAGGTTTTATTTTAACAAAAGCTTTTTTTGTATTTTGTTTTACTATTTTTGTCTGTTTTGTGCGAGTCCCAAATAAACATTTTTCTTTTTTTCTTTACCTACATATTAACGGAAGCCGTGATATTTCAGATGATATGCCATTAAACGTCTTCGGTGTAGTGCACGCTACATGATGCCCACTGAATTTTATTAATGCATTGTTCGTACAGAGAACAATGAATTTATGAAAATTTTAATCGGTTAATGAAAGCTTGGGTCAGTGTCACCATGAGCAATTTCAGAGCAATTAAAAAACTGGCGGACAGTAGTGCTTAAAACGATAATCTTTCGTGAAATTATAGTGATTTTCTATGTTTACCTTCAGTTGTTATTTAAACCAAGAAAACTACAGGAAAAACCGATGCTGTAAAGTGAGTTAAAATATGAAAACAGTAGTTTTATTTTCGCAAATAAAGTCCACTCCATCTCACTACCAAGTTCATTAAAGCCGGTTCAGTGATTTAGGAGTGAAAGCGGTACAAATAATAAACAAAATCACTTACGCGCCCATAATACTAGTTTGGAAATGCAACCTTTTTTTTTAAGTATTTATTTTTTTTGGATGGGAAATCATCGAATGACTTCTCCCGCTCTGGGCGGGGCGGAAGGGAGTGTCAGACTTTTACTGACTAAAACCCACCCGTGATCCTTCTTGTGCCCTTTGCGTTCCAGGGCCGCGGTGACTCTTTCGAACAAATTCCTCAATACAAATGCAACCTTGCGATATGACATTTTACAGAGGCGTCACATGCCCTATTTATTTATTTATTTTACGTAGTATGGCCTAAAGATATGTATTTGTACCGTTCGGAATAGAAAACTTAAATTGATTATACCTAAAATATGTTGTTACTAAATACGATTATAAAGATTTTATTCTTTCGAATATAAAACCACCACAACTCGCACGGTAGGTATATCAATGTAAGTGCGGTACCTCTTATTAAAAACATGAGCCATACGTTGGAGTGTCCCAAGCGCGTAAACACGAGCATTTGGATACCTTGGATCTTACTTACTTCTTCGTCTATCGTCCCTGGTGTGTGAGTAGCCACCTGCTGCGCCCGAACAATCTAAGGAGTTACATCTATCTGCCTAGTCTTTTCCCAACTAATATCGGTGTCGGCTTCCAGTCATACCTGATTCAGCTTGATACCAGTATTTAACTTGGAGCGGCTGCCTACCAGACCTCTACAACCCATTAACTGGGGAACACGGTGCTTCTTGGCAAGACTGGTGTCAGATTTTCTGGCTTCTGACAATCCGTAACGACTGCCAAAAATTTCCAAATGAGCTAATCAACGGCTTAACGTGCTTTCCGAGGCACGGAGGAAACTCGGTATGTCAAGATGGTCACCCATCCACAGACCAACCTTTGCAAGCGTAGCTTAACCTTAAAGATCGACCTGTACGGCTGTTATTCTTTAGCCACGAGCTCTTCAATCTAAAGAGTTACACATCACTTCGAAAAGACGAAGAACATACTTGTGCAGTACTTGCATTAACACTAAACCTAATTGATTTTGAAAGGGCAGATATGCAGGTTTTTGTGGTTTTATAATGTAATTTTTAATTGATTGCTCTATGACGTAATTTGCCTTTTTTCTGTTTGAAAGTAACAAACAGGAAAACAGGCAAATGACGTATGTAGGTAAGTACTCAATAATTCTATTTTTAGCCATCTATAGCTATAGAACACGGGGTTAACCAATGACATAATAGGAACGCCTTACTGATAAACCGATTATTACTAACCCCAACAATATAAATCTATAGATAGCTGTTAATGACACAGTCTGGCGCAGTGGTTGAGCAATTGGTTGCTGCACTACGTGTCGATTCGATTCCCGCACGGAACAAACGTTTGTTTGGCCTCAAGATAGTTGTTCCGGGTCTGGCTGTTTGTGTATGTGAGATTGTATGTTTGTAAACGCACCCACGACACAGGAGAAATTCCTAGTGAAGGGCAACGTTTTTTTTTTAAAGAAATGAAAGTAAAGAAATAAAGCTGTATAATTTGGCTACGGCTTATGGAGTATCTTTAGAAGTAGAAGGATGAACCGTAAGTCCTAGCCGAAGGTTTATTGCCCTACTTATCATAGACAAAAGCCAGTTATATGAAAAATATTTTTTGCCCGCGTGTTGTCTCCATCAGAGTTTTCATAGATGTTTTTGGCAGGGAACTTTCACCTTTTTCATAAATAAATGCTGTCTAAGTTTCCTTACAATATCAGCTGTCAGCCAGTGTAGGCACAGATTACTAAATAGTTACGTCTCTTCAAAATCTGTCAATCTTTTTCAGTCTATTATTGTACACCGAGAGTCGTCAGATCATGTAGGTCTTTGACAGTCAGTAGATGCCAGAAAATCTATATCGGCAGTCGATCCATGTAATCCAGTTTGACAGAAAGCCCACCCGAACATATGTACTTTGAAAAAATCTAGGCAGATTGGAGGTCATTTCTACGCATTCGCTAATAGGTGTAAATTATCGATACTAAACTGTACTAAGTTAGATTGGAAACCTTTAAGATAATTTGTAGACAATTTGCAAGTAAAAGACATTCATATAGATATACAATATAACTATGTCCGTTTGCTAAATGCATACGGAACTCTAAGTAATGTCACGTGCGTTGCGCATTGTCATGTGGATTTGTTAAAACAAATTACAAATAATGCCTTATGTGAATAAAAATAAATAAAGAATTTAATTGCATACTAAGAAAACCTTGAAAACGAAACAATCTTGAATACTTATAATGTTTAATGTCAAGGTCTTTGCATTGTCAAAGAAGAAATACTAAATTAAAATTCCAAAGAAAACGTAACAATATTTCCAGTTTCCATCGTCTTCCTGACCAAATCTCACAATTATTTCTAATACATCTTTTACACAATATATCAATATGTTCCAGCTGGTATTAAACTAATTAAAATTTCGAATTCCTTGAATCGGTGTCACGAGTGGTCAGTCCTATTGAGTCAATAGAATTGACCTCATTCTTCTGCCGTTCGTGGTCGATCACGAGCCGGACGATAGAATTCTTCCATTATGGAAGAAGCGTGTCCTATGTTCGCGTGGTTTTCATTCGAATAGACTATACTGCTACAAAAATGGAATATTCAGACATGGACATTTTACACAAATAGGTGTGGAAAATATCTATGTGTAAATAGCCCATTTTTAATCATTTATAAACGCATTAAGCGTATGAATTTGATACCGATAATGGGCTGCAGACCATCAAACTACTAAAAGAAAACATCTACAAAAATGAATACTGAATAAGTGATTAAATTTTGGGCACGTCACTATTGTAGAGATGAGTCCCCTCTTTGAGAAGTAATTGGAAAAGCCCCACGACGTCCTTACCTTCCACCTGACGCAGGTGCTCACACTGACATGGTGGAGCATGTGGTGGAAGTCTACCCTGCTCAGGCTGACCATCGTCGTGTCCTAGTCGTGGCGATCGGGGGCAGCGACCACTCCGACCCTGGTTAAATACATGATCTGGAGCGAGGAGGCATGGGTAGCAGTCACCTCTTTCTGCAAAGCAGTAACGCCTGCGAACGAGAAGGCAGGCCGCGTGAGGGAGAGGCAAATCTAACCTAACCAAACGCCGCAGCCACCGCAACAGGACAAGATGACCCGGGCTCTGGATGCGCAGGGCGATTCACGGCTACCGTAGGCGCAGGCCTGCAGACAGCGAGCGCTGGATAGCTCGCCGTCCGATAAGAACCAGGCTCGGTTCGACGACGCGACGGCGCGTTGTGTTTTACGCGCGCCTCAAAGATATATCAGCATAATAGACGAGTCCTTGTCAGGGTTGCTGAATTTTTTCAAAAGATACACTGCGGCCCTGGAACGCAAAGGCCATTCGGAGGAACACGGATAGGTTCAGTCAGTAGAAGTTATTTGATAATTTCTGATTCTAAAACAAAGACGATGAGAGACATGAAAAAGTACAGTCTTGTAATTGAAAAGATACCAATGGTGATGGAGTTGTTCAAATAAAACATTTATCCGATTTTGTAATCTTCATTTATATACAAAATTGAACTTCTTTTGAATGTAAATGCATTGCATCACGTTTTAATTAGGTTATTGTCAAATTACGTGCCATATTTAGCTTGGATTGCGAAAAACATGAATTCTATAAGTATTCGCAGGCATAATGTTTAAATCTAGAGAGTGTTTTATAGTACGGAGAAAGGTGGAGGGAACCAGGCCACGTGGTAAATCTCCAATGCGGTGGATTGACCAGATCAACGCTGCAACCGAAAGCTCAGTTCACGAATGTACCCTGAAAGCTGCAGTCCGCGAAGAATGGCGCCGTATGACCAAGCTCATTGCCCAACGTGACTTGCCATGATGACCACGACCACTCTGACAAGAGTGTATCGTATACTTCATATACTTCATGAATGTTAGATGTCAATTTTGTATAATTGCATTTTTAACCAGCGACCTTTTGTCATTCCTTTCCAAGTGCGTAGGTCAGTCTGCTCGTATGTACAAAAACTCTTTGTTTATATTTCAGCCTATTTTAGTTTATTGTTTTTACACGGATTCTATAGTTCTGCGCACGTAAATAAATTACGTTAAATTCCATAAAATTGCCAGTCATCAGTTTTGCGGTATTGCTGACTACTATATAAAAACGCGCTCACCGATCATTAATTATATGTTCGTGGACAATTTCAACTTGTAACCGTTACTTGTAACTATTTTCTGATTCAGTGTCTTTGGAGTTTCTTGCGCGTTCTTCTCCATGGAGATCTACGCTTTGAAACGTGCAATTGACAGACCGAATTCGACAATTCAAAAGTGCCTTTTAGTGGTTTACTTGAAACAAAATCTTTGAGTGATTTGAGTTTATACTCATATATAATATACCCATTATTACTTTGCAACTGCGCAGTTAAATATTATATGACTTCTTGAGATCTTAATCCTCAGCACTATATTGCTTGGTCTGACATAGTGAAATTGGACATTTGCAATTTCCAGCAGCATTTTAGCCTATTTTAGCTGCGGTTAAGATATTTTTGAATACGCTTTTCAGATAGTAAATAATGTTAGATTTAGAATAAAATACTAAGGTTTTGCTCAATGCATCATTTATTCATATGATATTTTGAAAAGAGTTATAGATACCAATTAGTTTGTATGTAGGTATAGTCTATGATTTTCACTGTCCAACGCTAAGCCTCTTTTCCTTTCTACCACTCATAGCTGGTACTTTAGTAGATCTTACTTCTTTATCTTCTTCGATCTTCTTAGGATGAACTTTGATATAGTTGTTGTAATAGAACATGCTGAACATATAGAACAGTAAACTTGTGTTGGCGACACAGAAAACATGGACATGCTTCGGATAGTCGCAGTTGTGGAATAAAGCATTC